>CM033348.1:28057477-29551745 GCA_019395295.1 Osmanthus fragrans
CTAGTTTCATCTTCCTAGTCTGTCTGATAAACCTCGTTTCTATTGTCAAATCCCAATTCCCAACTCAGATATTTTTCCACTACGAATGTCAAAATAATGGTAATTACACGAGTAATAGCACATACAAGAAAAACCTTGACACCCTCCTCTCATCTGTGTCTCGCCTAATATCAACGCCAATGGATTCTACAACGCCTCCATTAGAGAAAATTCAGATAGAGTCAATCTCATTTCGCTCTGTAGAGCAGATCTTCAGCCTTCTCAGTGTCGTGATTATGTCAAAAATGCTACGGCCGAAATCTTAAAGAGGTGTCCGAATCAAAAACAGGCAATTTTATGGCACGAATTTTGCATGGTACGATACTCTAACGAATCAATCTTCGGAACTCTTGCATATTCCCCAAACAAGGTGGCTTATAGCGTGCAAAATGTCTCGAATCATGACATTTTCTACCAGGAGTTGAACGTATTGTTAGATAGTCTTCGCGACCATGCTGCTAATAATAGCTCGCCAAAGAAGTTTGCTGGTGCCAGTCGGGATGTCCCAAATTATCGGAAAATTTATGCATTTGAGCAGTGCACACCTGATATAACCTCAGAGGAATGTGGTGATTGCTTAACCACATCTGCCCAACAGATTCGAGAATGCTGTGATGGGGCAAGAGGAGTTAGAATCCTTAGGCCTAGTTGCTATCTTCGTTTCGAAACTGATCCGGATCCATTCTACAACGCATCGATGGTTGAAACTGTATTCCCGCCACCACCGGCTGCGCAGCCCGCTCCGCTGAGGGATGGGGAATCCCGTGGGGTCACATGCTCCCACTGGAATTTGGGACTTATTCTCCTTTCTCTTTTTAATTTTATTTTCTGAAGATTGATGATTCAAAGGGAACTTGTTTCCTTTATATTTCTCCTTGTTCGTCCCGCCGCCTCTTTCCATGTTTTGCAAGTTTAAAAAGTCAATAATATATTGATTTTGGGCAATTGCTGATGCAACAATTGTGAGTTAGGGACCCTTTTCAATTGTTTTGGACCTTTGGTTTATTCATTAATTAAAAGTTTGGAGCTTTCAAATTATTAGATTACAACAATGTTACCTTTTGACCAAAATTAACAGGCTTTACTTATCACCAATAAACAAATCATCAATTAACATTCAAAGAAGTTCAGTGAAAATATTTGTATCATTTATCAAATGACTCAAAATCAATTCTAGAATTATATGTGAACACTGAACAATGAATGATCTTTTCTAACTCTAATATAATGAAGTTTGAAGCCAACTTGTGAGTCTTCTTGAGTGTGAATTGTGATAAGACCAAGATCAACAATTTGTTTTGCTGCTTGACTTCGAAAATCGACAACCTAGCTAGAACTAAAATAAAGTGTAAGGAATTGTCAAGCTAGTTCTTGAGTGTAAATTGTGACAAGACCAAGACCTTTTGTTGCTTGACTTTGAAAATCGGTGACCTAGTTAGAACTAAAATAATGTAAAAGGAATTGCCGGGCCAATTCTTGAGTGTGAATTGTGACAAGACCGAGACCAACAATTTGTTTTGTTGCTTGACTTGGAAAATCGACTACCTAGCTAGAGCTAAAATAATGTGTAAGGAATTGTTAGGCTAGTGCTTATCCATCATTGACCATTTCAACATGAATTTTCTTCAACGTATAAGAGTCACAAACCAATTTATAGGTTTAATATATTTGTGCCATTCATTACTGTTTTACCCATTAGTTTATTCATTTTATTTTTTGCGGTGTAGTGTTTAATGATAAACAACACTTAAAATCTTGAAAATTATATTATTGAGACAAGTTTAATAATGTGTGACAAACATATATTTCACCTTTACAATTTGCCAATTCATATAAAAACACTTGTTGTAGGTTAAATTCACCATGACACCTATACTTTCCACAATGTTTAGCATTAAATAGCTACCGTACTTTAAAACATCTCTAATTAGCCACTGAAATTATTACATCGTTAAATCATACTTCACTCCATCATTAATCGTTGAAAAATAGACAAAAATAGATTGACATTGATAACACATATTCACACGTGACACATTTTACTATTAATTTTACCTAGTACAAAAGTTCACTAGCTAGTCATAAACGCTATGTAAAATGCATTGGTAAGTGAAAAATATTGTGGAAAGTACGTACATTAGCTTACGTGATCCTAATATAATAGTTTTAATCTATTATATTTTATCTTATGTGTTCAAATTAATTAAATGAGATATTTGTAACATAATGATGAAAATTAATGAATTTCTAAGAATCTCGACAAATTTAATTACCAATTCAATTTTTGTAGTACACTATGACGAGGTCAATGCAAGAATCTTGATTTGAGTTGAGATGATTTGCAATCACGAGATGAGTTGTGAAATAATAATAATAATAATAATAATAATAATAATAATAATAATAATAATAATAATAATAATAATAATGAAACTTATTATTTTAGAGTGAAAATGAAAATATGTCCCATTTGGTAGAGATTAAGATTTTAATCTCGGTCAAAGTAAATAATTACATTTAACTACATTTTATGGGTTCCACAACTTTTTAACCTCATTTTCATTAATTTTTATCAAAATTTACTAAAAATCTAAAACGATTATTCTGAGTGAGTAGTCTTTTCTTGTGAAGGGAACTTTGTAACCAAATTTGTACATAACTTGATGCATTATTTGCCAGGCTTTTATCCCAAACACAGGATGTGGTATACAAGGTGCAACTTCACACTGTTTGGGTCAAAATTTTGCTAAAATGTTTGAGATCAATTTTGAAAATGATAAAGGAGAAAAGGCTATGGTCTGGCAGAATTCATGGGCTTATACTACCAGAACAGTAAGCAGGATTGAAATAGCTTATACTACTCACCTAGATGGAAGAATTCAAATTGGGAGATGAAAGGTGTTCCTCTTAGGATTGAAATAGGTCCCAAGGACTTGGCTAATAATCAGGTTTCAGAAATAATTCTGCAATTTTTTTTATATTTTCAGGATCTACCGCTGCATAAATTAATTTATACTAAGAAAGGATATATCAAATGTACCCATTTGGTATCTTTATTCATCATTTCTGTCATATTTGATCCTTACTTTGCTTCTTACTGAGTTTTTGTTTTTTTATCAGGTGAGTGCTGTCCGACGTGATAATTCAGCCAAAGTTGATATTCCCATGGCTAATTTGGTTGAGCAAGTGAATGACTTGCTCAATAACATCCAAAGAAGTCTCTTTGAAGTTGCTAAACAAAAAAGAGATGCCCGCGTTCAAACTGCAAACGCATGGGAAGAATTTGCGGAAGCATTGAGCCAAAAGAAAATGATTTTGGCTCCATGGTGTGATGAGGAGGTATGATATCTATTTCTCCTCTTCACGTGGCTACCCTATTGTACTCCCAGGACCCAGTTTCTATGGATGGTAAATTTGATTTGTCTACGGGAATCATTCCACCTGGCCCCTCAACACTGCAACTAGAAGTAGTACTAGCAGAAGTAGAAGTAGTACTAGCAGAAGGGCAAGTAGAAAAGATAGTGAAGAGTATAGGCAAATTGCTCAACTTTACTGGGACTGCCATCCTGAAATTTCAAAATTTTGATGAAGACTAGACCTTTTTTTGACTCCCTTGTCTATATGTACTTAAACCAATGAAAAACTCTACTGCTAAGGTCCTTGTAATGTAGTTTGCATGTTTGCTAGTTAGGCATTTCTAATTTATCAAAATTATCCTCGTGTAATTTTGTGTTTTGTACTGTAGGAGGTGGAAAAGGATGTAAAAGCACGGACAAAGGGCGAGATGGGTGCGGCCAAGTCGCTATGTTCTCCATTTGACCAGCCAGAACTCCCAGAAGGTATAATATAAGTTCAGTTTTTGAGATTTTTATTGATAGAAGTCGCGGATTTCCTGATGTAGCCTGGTGGTGAATGAACATTCCCTCCAGTGGAACACGGTAGTAAACAAGTGGAAAAATGAGTTTATCCACAATCATAGACTGGTGTATGGGTCGTTAATTTACTAATTACTTGATATAATTTCCTTGGTTGCGAACTACTGGGCATGATTCGACTAAATATTCTTTTTTATGCAGGTACGTTGTGCTTTGCCTCAGGAAAACCTGCCAGAAAGTGGACCTACTGGGGTCGGAGTTACTGAAGAGTGGTTTTATTAATATATTATCACCACATGCCTTATAGAGCGCTCCAAGTGATTAAATTTCTGATTGATACTGTTGAGGTTAGATGAATGTAGAGATGGAGTTAATCCAAATGGAAAATCTTCTCCAATCAAATATTCCAAGTCAGGAAACTCTAACAAGCGTAAACCCGGAGTGATCCTTGAGTGTCAAAGGGAGAAAAAGCAGGTTGTGGAAGATGCAAATGCTCTCATTTTACATTGCGACTCTAAAAATGAAGAAGGATTTGGCAAAGATACCTTCAGGGAGCTCAGAAAAGGATTGGTTTATGAAGTTGTTGGAGACTCTGATGTTTTTCCTCATTTCTATGGCCCATCTCTATACCTTGAAAACATTGGGAATATATAAGCTTGTAACAATATTTTGGTGTGTATGCGTTTGTATGAATTTGAATATTGTTTAAAATCTATGCTTGGCTAATCCATTTTTCATTTGACAGTTTTCATTCTTGAAAATGCAGTTACTTTTTGAATGCATGATTGAAATGTATGAAATTTTTCCTTTAATAGAATTTGTGTGATGAAGTTGTTCAAATATTAGAAATGGAAAAAAAAAAAAAAAAAAAAAGATTTTTAGCAACTTTCGTTGCACATTGCGGAAAAGGTCTTTGCACGTTGCGAAAAACCTTTTCCGCAACATGCAACGAATGTTGCTAAAAACCTTCCACTCTACGACAACATCAGAATTTGCAAAGCACGTCCGAACGCTGCAAAAGGTCTATGACAACATTTTTCGCACGTTGCAAAAGACTGTTTCTGGTGTAGTGTGAAATTATTACATCGTTAAATCATACTTCACTCCATCATTAATCGTTGAAAAATAGACAAAAATAGATTGACATTGATAACAGATATTCACACGTGACACATTTTACTATTAATTTTACATAGTACAAAAGTTCACTAGTTGGTCATAAATGCTATGTAAAATGCATTGGTAAGTGAAATATATTGTGGAAAGTACGTACATTAGCTTACGTAATACTAATATAATAGTTTTAATCTATTATATTTTATCTTATGTGTTCAAATTAATTAAATGAGATATTTGTAACATAATGATGAAAATTAATGAATTTCTAAGAATCTCGACAAATTTAATTACCAATTCAATTTTTGTAGTACACTATGACGAGGTCAATGCAAGAATCTTGATTTAAGTTGAGATGATTTGCAATCACGAGATGAGTTGTGAAATAATAATAATAATAATGAAACTTATTATTTTAGAGTGAAAATGAAAATATGTTCCATTTGGTAGAGATTAAGATTTTAATCTCGGTCAAAGTAAATAATAACATTTAACTTCATTTTATGGGTTCCACAACTTTTTAACCTCATTTTCATTAATTTTTATCAAAATTTACTAAAAATCTAATTTTAATCTCATCCAAATAGGGTTCCACAAATAACTACTATATTTTTTCATTCAAATGCAAGAAAATAAAAATAGCAACACTGAAAAATAAATATAATTTGCATAGAAAAATATATATTATACATCTGCTTACTAATGTCTACTTTATTTAAAAATAATTTGAACGCGTGAAGACAAATTATAAGAGTAAAGTATTAAGATAAATATCACATTGGCCATTGTACTTTTACTAAACTTCTCACAACTAGTCATGACTGAATGTGCCTTTCACGTTATTTTAAAATATAATTGATAGGTACAATAAAAGTTATATTTGAAGATCTAAGAATATAAAAATAAAATCAATACAAATTGTTTATGTGGCATGAACTTTCAATTCAAATGAAATAAAAATCAATTTATGAAAACAATTTAAATAATTGAGGAAGTCAATTAGAATGATCCCTCTAATTATACTTTTGATTGAATGTGATCAATTTGCCAATGTACTTTCTACAATGTTTAGGAGTGGTCATTGAACTTTTGTAATATGGCAAAATCTAACAGTCAAAGATGCCACATATAAATATCAGTTATCCATGTCATCTATTTTTTAACGCTTGATGACGGAGTGACGGATGGTGTAACTGCTTGGTAAGTTCAGTGGCTAGTCAGAGATGCTATAAAGTTCAATGGCTAATGATAAATATTGTGAAAAGTATAGTAGTTATCTCTGATATTTTAGAGATATTTTATCTCGATTTATATTTCATTTTGTTTCAAGTTGATCACTTTATCATATCTACTAGTTTGACTGTTAAAAATTAAATGTGACATGGCCCTTTAGCTGTTTTTCGCTCGTCAACTTTTGTGTCAATCAACTAATGGATGTAAATGAAACGGTCAAATTAAAACAAATAGTTATGTTCAATATACAACCAACTGTAACGAAAAAGAAGTTTTGTGATCCATCTGAAATTTCTCAAAATATTCACTCATAATCAGTGATTTGAAAGTCCCTGGTACCTTCTAGATGCATACTACAAACCTGTTCATATTCTTCACACATTGTCATCCGCACTTTTGCATATTAACCGTTCTGACTGAAAACATAATATTTATTATTTTTCAAGTAAAATAGAAAAGAAACTAACACGTGTCAAACTCGATTCAAGTTGTCAACATAAATCAACACGTCATTTAATTATAATTTATTTCTATCATGCTAAAATTGTTTCCCAACTCTTTTTGTGATCCTCGACATGACATAGGAGTTGAGGTTACTTCGTAAATTCTGTCAAAAAGAGTCTTTCATGGATTGTGTATGAAATTTGCCCTTTTTTTTAATTGGTAGCAACTTCTTACCAAAAAAACTTGCAATTCTTGTGCTAAAACATCATGTCATTCATTGAGATGGTGACGTGAAAAAGAATTTGACCCACCCACCCCACCTCCACTTGATTTAGAAAAGAGACGAAAACAAAATCGATATACTCAATAATTTCAGCATAATACGATCGATTAACCTTTGTTGAATTAACCCAATATGTAAAAATGATTAAACTAGTACGTTCAATCTTTTTGTGAAACAACAAACGAGTTAATTCAACTTAAATAGTGAAATCGTGTCAAAATAATTGCTAATTGTCAACATGGTATAGTGATTTCTGCAGAACCAACGTTTATGTATATGCGGTGAAGTGGTTGTTAGAATGTAGAACAAACAAGACCTGCACATTCTCCAAAAATTCACTATTCCAAAACTCATTTTCCTACTTGAATAATAGACAACACGTGTGCTAAGAATAGAGTGCTTATTATATTTAAGTCGGTCGAAAAATGGTTTTTTTTTTAAATTTTTTTAATTAGTAATGGACGAGCAACATGTATAAAACTTTTCTTCAAATACGAACGACAGGTAATTTTTAATTAGTATGCTTACGTTGGTTTTAATTAATTAAAGAATATATAGGACTGAAATTGATATGATTACTCTATGCTTCGAGATAAACCAATATTCAAAACAAGAAAAAAGGTGGCGGACATGAGAGTTTACCCCACTCCAAACCCTAACCAATCCTACCCTCGTGACATGTTTTGAATTATAAAGCGTATGCGCATTTCCTACATCATAGTTTTCAATCGATATCCCACAAAAGGTTGAACCGTTTCGAACAAACTTAATTTAGACGTAGTTAAGCACTACCAAATAACATGTATACAACCTCTTATTTTCTTTGTAATTCTGAGTAAAAATCCTGGTTGTCATTAAACTTTAAAATATACATTTTTAGTTCATCAACTTTACAAAATGTAGACAATTAGTCCCTCTACCAGTCTATACTATTCAAACCAACATGAATGATGACTGGGTAAATGAAATTGCACGTGGTAGTAAATTTCGTTCAACTTAGTATCTAAACAACCTGGTTGGTCCCTGAACTGTATAGTATGCACGCAGGAGGGCACCGAGGTTAGTCTTGTACATGCTATCACTCGTGTAACTACAATTATTTTGACATTTAAAATGAATAGAAATTGGAGTTAGGAATTGGGATTTGACAATAGTATCAAGGTTTATCAAACATATGAGGAAAATTAAATTAGAAAGTGACAAGTGTGTTTTTTGCTCATTCATCCGTGCTATTAACTTGATAAATAATTTCGAATTGAGTGAATTTCTATCTAATTTAGTGTAAAAAATGGTTGTGGTAGGTAAAATCCGAACTTTAAGGCTTTTGGAGCAAAAGAAGAAGAAGAATTTTGGAGCTAATTTAAAGTTAGTTCAAAACAATTAAAGATTAACTGGATTGCAAGGAGTTAGTAAGAAGTATCAAAGGAGCAATCGAAAGAAAAATCTTGAGTTTCGAGAGTGAAATTCAACTTTTGGAAAGTTTGTGTACTACTTTTCACATTTTTGAAACTTGAGAAGGACCAAACTCGGATGATTATGAAGGTTCAAGGACCAATACGAAAGCTTTTGGAAGTGGCAGAATCAAATATTCCTTTTAATGGTTTTTTATTTTATTGGTTTGGATAAAATTATAAATTATTCTACTTGTACATATAATTTGTGTAGATAGAATGACGTTGATTTGTACGCATTCATCTATCAAACTACGTGCACGGATATTCCGTACAGGTAGCAAAGTTCTAAAACTATTGAATTTTCTTCCACTTCTTCGATCATTTCTTGGCTTCTTCAAAATTAATGAGTTTGTAATTTTGTCTTCATCATTCTTTCTCATTATCTACCTCAGTTAGGATTGTCCTGCATATCTAAAGTCCTTTGCAACTTGGTAAACTATAAATATGAATTGAATGTTTGCCTTGAAGTATTGAATTTGATTGAATAAAATAGTTGACAAGTTTTTCATCTATTTTTTCTCATTTAATACGACTTTTTTTTTTTTTTTTTGGTTCTTTCAATTTACCTTAATTAAGAAAACAATCAATAAATGAAATTGGCCCATTAATCAAATTGTGGTTCTTGTTCAAAGAAGAAGGGTCCCGTAGAAATGTCTTGTGACAATGAATTATTCTAGACTGACAATGAATTATTTTAGACAGACAAGGCCAAAATTTGTGAGTCCGATAAAAAAACGATTTTTTGATATGATATGATGGGGAGTGATGCGTCGATTTTCCATATCAAGTATGTTTTAAATTATTAGAATGGTACATACATACATATATATATATATATATATATATATATATATATATATATACACACACACACACAACACACTGACACGCGTACTGAAGTATAGCACTAAGTATTCTCTCTAGGGGTGGGCATGATTCCATTAGGTTCTGGTTTGGTTTGGTTTGGTTAGTTCTATTACTAAAATTTTCAAACTTGCATCATATTCATAAGTTAGTAATATATACTTAAATAAAAAAATATAAGCATCAAATATTTAGCAAATTCAAATTATCAATCATCAAGATTTTTAAAAAGTTTAAATTAACAAACAAAATATAAGCAAACACTTCTTTGTCAAAAATTAATAATATCAACTATCAATTAGGGCACAAAGTTCTAAAAATATCAACTAGGGCACCAAGTTCTTACAATACTGTAATAAGTGGACATCAGACGAGGTGTAACGTAAGTTAGGGCACCAACTATGCATGCTGGGTTATTTATTCTCTAACCTTTTAAAAAAAAAAAAAAAAAAAAATACAGATTCTACAAATAAGAATACAGATTCCAGACCCTTCCTTCAGCATTGTTTATTACTAGTGGTGGATTACAGTATATGCCTATATGGAACAAATTCAAATCGATTACAGTATTGTTTATTGCTATTAGAAGCTGATATACTGTAAATCTGTAATTCAAATCTATTATGTTGTCAAATTCAAACCGATATGGAACAAATTCAAACCAATCTATTAATATATTTTTGTTTATTAGAAAAGAGAATGTCTAGTAAATTATATAAAGAAGAATGCATAAAGGTACTATCCCTGATGGTTTGAAGGAGGAACGATAAACTGGTGGTTGCGGAGTCAAAGTTTCAGTCGGAGAAACTGGTTCATTTGAGACTTTGAGGGATTTGCACATGACAGCGTTTGCCTTTTGGAACTCTTGATTTAAGGGTTTGAATTTGAAGTAATACTCTTAATGGACTCATTTGGCTGTACAAAAATAATGGCTATTGGACTGGCTTCAATTAATGCAAAATTAGATTAATATATAAATAAAATTATAAATTAAGTTTGGTTTTTGGTTTGGTTCTCGGTTCTGGAATTAGAACCAAACCCGAACCAGAACCAAATGGTTCTCGGTATGAAAAACCAAAATCATTCATTTTTTTCATAGAACTGAACCAAACCGCTCGATTTGGTTTGATTCTGATTTGGTCTGGTTTGGTTTGGACATTTTGTCCACCCCTAATTCTCTCCATATGCATATTGCAAACACTATAGTCATGTATACAGCAACGAGTTCTTGGAAATGGCTTCCTAATTTTATTTTCTTAATTTGTCTGATAAACCACTTTGCTATTGTCAAATCCCAGTTCCCAACTGAAATTTTTATTCATCGTGTGGGTTTAAACAATGGTAGTTACACAAAAAATAGCACGTACGAAGGAAACCTTAAAACTCTCCTCTCCTCCGTTCCGCCTAATATCGACGCCAATGGATTCTACAACAACTCTACGGGAGAAAATCCTGATAGAGTCAACATCATTGCGCTCTGCAGAGCTGATCTTCAGCCTTCTCAGTGTCATGATTATGTGGAAAATGCTACGGCCGAAATCTTACTGAGGTGTCCATTTCAAAAACAGGCAATCTTATGGCACGAATTTTGTATGGTTCGATACTCCAACGAGGCTATCTTTGGAACTCTTGCGAATTCCCCAATGATGCCGTATCATAGTGGGGAAAATGTCACAAATACAGTCGTTTTTTATGGGAGTTGAACGTACTGTTGAACAGCCTTCAAGACCATGCCGCTTTTTAATAGCTCGCCGAAGAAGTTTGCTGCAGCCACTCGGCATGTGGATGGTCTGAATCATCCGTCAATTTCTGCATTTGAACAGTGCACACCTGATATAACCTCGGAGGAATGTGGTGATTGCTTAAACAAATCTGCCCAACTGATTCGAGAATGCTGTGAGGGTTCAAGAGGAGTTAGAGTCCTTAGTCCTAGTTGCTATCTTCGTTTCGAAACTGATCCGGATCCATTCTACAACTCATCGATGGTTGAAGAAGTATCCCAGCCACCACCGCCACCGCAGCCGCCGGGTAAGGACTTTGTCTAATGAACCAATTTTTTTGGCCAGAGATATTTTCCGATGATAATAGGACCATTTGTTACCACGTTATTATCCTAATAATAAGTTGGCCCCAACCAATAGTAGTGATGGTTTCTGTCATTTTAGATTGATTAGGCTAATGTGACAAAAGATTGAGGACCAACTTACTCAATTTTAAAACTTGAGTTGCTTAATTAATGATTTTTAAGAATAAAGTCAATTATGTCTAAATTCATTAGTTCTAAATAAATAGAAATTTTCCTTTCATGGAATATCTCACTTCATGGAATAAGAGATTTAAAGATTGCAATCATGGAATAAATTTATGGAGTTACAACTCTTATAATTCCTTTCACCCATGCAATAGCAAATAGTTTCAAAATTAAAAACAGTGATAGAATCACTAAGTTTCATACTTTAAATAATAATTGTATACTGATGATCTAAATGGAAGCTGAATGACGGAGATAGTTTATAATTTGTGTCCAAATTAAAATTAAATTTATTTAAACCATTTCAACATTGGCGTCTGTTTCTTGTTTATAAGCTAACTTACAACTTAGACGAGGTTATTATTTTGATTAAAATAAAGATTAAATAAAAACTGGTAATTAACACAATTTATTTTTGATTTTGCAGGAAAGGGAAAAAATACAACTCGAACTATCATTATTGTCATCGTTTCAATTGTTGTCTGTCTAATACTTGCTCTTTGCATTGGCATCTACTTAAAAACGAAAAAAATGCGTAAACCATGGGAAAAAGTTGACTGTAAGTTTATGTTTCAATTTTTACGTAGATCCACATCTATCTATGATATCTTTTAATTACAATTTTCTTGAAATGTTACTCTATACACTGATCAAGTTGACGAGGAGATCAGCACTGTGGAATCCCTACAATATGACTTCGGTACGATAAGAGTTGCAACAGACAATTTCTCTAATGCTAACAAGTTGGGACAAGGTGGATTTGGTGTTGTTTACAAGGTTAAGTATTTAAGAGAACTGTTAGGTCTCATACATATTAGCACTATTAGGAAGTTCATTTAATTTTCTCTTGTGATTTAATCTCAGGGAAAACTCCCAAACGGAAACGATATCGCAGTAAAAAGGTTGTCCCATGACTCGGGGCAAGGTGACTTGGAATTTAAGAATGAGGTCTTGCTAGTAGCGAGACTTCAACACGGGAATTTGGTTAGGCTCTTGGGTTTCTCCGTTGAAGGAAATGAAAGACTTCTTATGTACGAATGGGTTCAGAATGGGAGTTTGGACCGCTTCATATTTGGTAAAAAATTATTATTATTTTTTAAGTAAATCATATTTCAAAATTCTTAAAACAATCTAGTTGCTCTATATGGCTAATTAATTATAGCATAATTATAGTTATTTGAGAATAATTATCTTTATTGTAGATTCAAACCATCCATGTTTGGATTGGGAAAAGCGTTATATAATCATCAGCGGTGTTGCTAAGGTACTTCTTTATCTACATGAAGATTCTCGTCTCTGAATCATTCATCGAGATCTCAAAGCTAGCAATGTTTTGTTAGATGGAGAGATGAACCCCAAAATTTCAGATTTTGGTATGGCAAGATTATTTGTCTCGAGCGAAACTCAGCACAGCACTAGCAGAATAGTAGGAACATAGTAAGTAGTTTACAAAGTGTTTGTCTCATAGTATCACTTAGTTTGTTTTTACGTAGTGGTTGGTACGAAAAGAAAAATATGAAGTGATGCCCCAAAACCAAACATAAATGGTCATGTTAAACATAGCTAGATGATTATTTTATTAAACTCGTGGCTAATGATATACTTACAAATTGACCATCACAGTGGATACATGGCACCTGAGTATGTATTACATGGACACTTCTCTGTTAAATCAGATGTCTACTGCTTCGGTGTCCTAATTTTGGAAATCATAAGTAGTTAGAAAGCTTACAATTTTTGAAATGGGGAGAGTGGGGACGACCTCATAAGTTGTGTAAGTACAAATATGATAAGATTTGGTCTTTGTCAATTTGAAGCCACAAAGGATTATATTTATTGTATTTAAACATTTCAATTCTCACAGGTTTGGAAAAATTGGCACCAAGAAACGGTTGCAAATATAATAGATCCTGCATTAAGGACTTCTTCAGGATCCATGCGTGATATTATAAGATGTATTCACATCAATTTGTTATGTGTTCAAAAAAATGCAAACGATGGACCTACAATGGGATCGGTGGTCCTCATGCTCTCTAGCTTTTTCTTAACACTGTCAATACCTTCACGACCTGCATTTTTCATGTCAGGTAGCTTTCGTCCGGAAACTTCAGTTCTTCATAAGACTCATTCATCCACAGATCAATCAGATAATACTACTCATTTATCAACAAATGAGGCCTCGATGAGTGAGTTATATCCTCGGTAACTTCGAAGAATACACATGTCCATTATAACAACTGTGGAGTCATCATCTTCAAAGAATCCAGAAAATGGATGACGTTAAATTTTTTTTTTTTTTTTTTTTTTTTTTTGTTTAAGAAAACCCCGAATTTTTCAAGGGGCAGGGGAAGGGCCGATAAAATTTAAAGTACTGACCCTTCAATTTTTTTTTGTTTTTGAAAAAGAACCTCTAGTTAGTTTAAGAGGCAGGGGAAGTGCCGATAAAATTCAAGGTACCAACCCTCCAAACTTTTAAAAACCTCTAGATTGTTTAAGAGGCAGGGGGAGTTTCGGTAAAGTTTAAAGTACCGACCCTCCAAAGTTTTAAAAATCTCTAGTTTGTTTAAGAGGTAGGGGGAGTGTCGGTAAAGTTTAAGGTACCGACCCTCCAAAATTTTTGTTTAAAAAACCTTTAATTTGTTTAAGAGGTAGGAGGAGTGCCAGTAAAATTCAAGGTACCGACCCTCCATTTTTTTTATTAAATAAAGCAGCCCAAAGAAAATAAAAATACTGATGCCCACTAGAAAATGATACCCACACAGGGAAACATGCCTCAAGATGACAGAGACCAATTAAGTTTACACAACCCATTAATTAACCCAGATCAATTGCCCAGTCCTAAGTCCACGCCTTCACCACGGAATTCACGAATAAAGCCCACTTCACAAATGGGATTCACAAACAACCCAGTCCATTCTTCGGTGCAGAAAGCGCGGAAGTTCTCAGCGGTGCGAGGGACGACGTCGGCGAACAGTTCCGTCACGATCTAACCGACAGGTTGGCCGCCGATTGTCATGTCAAAGAATACCTTAGGGTTTGCCATTGATTCTTCTTTTTTATCTACCAGTCTACGAGCAAAAATCACCAAAAAAAGTCTACCAATCTCCAGTAAATCAGAATGACCAAGTCCAAGCAATATTCCAGATCAGTTTCTGGCAAAATCGAGAAGAAGCCTGAGCTGAGAAGAAATCAGCTGCTGCCTTTACCGGATCTTGACACACCTCCGTTTTATTACCCTTCTCTCTATCTCCAAGATAATCTCTGCTACTATATACGCATGGCTGAAGGAACAAAGTGGTTGCTGAGGCCTGGTTATGGCTACGGCTGCAACTAAAGAGAGAGGTTTAGGTCTGGCCTCTGGGGTTTGGGGAGTAGCGGTGGATTAATTGTGGAGGGTGGATACCAGATTCCTGAGTTCTCTATGGTGGATGACAATCTGGGAAGTACGATTTCAGAGGGGGGGAAAAAAAAATTGAACGGAAGCAAGAAAAACGGAAGAAGGAAATAAAAAATTGCTAGCTAGACGAGCGGCCCTTGAAACGAAATTCAAAAGTTGATTTCTTTAGGATCGAAACTGCTCTGATACCATGATAAAATAAAGAGAAAAATGGAGAAACAAAGTTCAAGTTTATTACCAGCAATTCAAGCTTCTTAAATACAGAAGAGGGGCATCGAAGGAGCCCATAAATAGACTATATGAAAAGATATTCTGACAATATTAATAAAGAAATAAGGTAAGTAAATATACTGGTGTATTCTGCTGGATATCATCCAATATTTATCAACAAATGAGGCCTCGATGAGTGAGTTATATCCTCGGTAACTTCGAAGAATACGCATATCCATTATAACAAGACATTTTCTAGTTATTCATGTTCTTATTCGAATGTAATATCTTGTAAGCAGATTTATTATCTTTACTTGATTTTTATTGTTATGGTTTGTGGTATTGATATTCACCGTGTGAATAACACGATATCTACATACTATATTATTACTGCTATTATTAAATATTCTCATAAGTTGATTGACTAGCAATTGTTTCGTCATGTGAACAACGTTTTTACTCCTTTGCATAAATTTTTGTAAGCGATGATGCCTAGAATTTGAATGCTTATGACTTTAATCTAACTGCCTATGATTTGAATTTATTTCAATCTATAATGTTAAGAGTGACATTGATCTTACATTATAATTTACAACAAGGGCCAGAAGAATATATTCATGTACCTTATTAATATATTCTACTACCAAGTTGCCTTTTTATCTCATGTAACTGTAAATGAATTTTTATATTTTCGTGTCCCCCCCCCCCCCAAAGAAAACATTGACGCAACACGCAAATTGGCCAGTTTTGAAGAATGATTCACATTTTACTAATCTTTCGACATTAGGCTGACATTCAATTATTTGACTAAACTGAGAACTTGAACAAGAAGAATAATTTGAATTCCAGTCTTTTATATATAATTTTTTTTTTAATGACAATCATGAACATGAGAATAATGAGAATGAACTAACTCTGAAATAAAATTTAATATCATTTGTACAGCATGAGAGGACTAAGTACAACCAGACTGGTGTACAACCCCCTAATAATAGGCGGATTCACAATTTTTTTATTCGATATGGACCTCCTCATTGTGAGAGGGTTGTAGAAGCCCGATGTAAAAATAGTAAAATTCTATTTTTAATTCACAATAACTGTCAAACATTAACTTGTTGGTCCCATAGTGGCAGCAAAAAAAGGATTATGCTTGGCCATAGGTTCAATGACAGACAAAAAAAATAATAATAATAATAGGAATTTGAATTTGTTTGACGTGGCAGGAAATAAACTGTGACTAAGAGAGAGAAGGACGAGAGACCACAGAAGGGGCAAAAAAGGGGGAGGCGGGGAGGGCGGGCGGGGGGGCGAAAGAAGAAAGAAAAAGAAATTTTTTTTTTTCTAAAAAAACGTTTGAGATTCGTTCACAAGAATTTTTAATCTTAAATAGTTCAAATATACAAAAAATTTAATGAATTAGATATAAATTTATCTACGTACGAAGTGATTTGTATTTTTACTTTTTAATTTATAAGTTAAGTATTTTATATGCTATTTGTGATTCAAATTAAAGAAGAATCTTGTGAGTAATACCATAGGGTATTATCTTTTTCAGCACGTTCGAGATCCGTTCTCAAGAATTTTCAGCCCTAAATAACTCAAGTATACAAGAAATTTAACAAATTAGGTATGAGTATATAAAGTATTACTTATGGTAATACCCACATGATTCTTCTTTAATTTGGATCACAAATAACACATAAAATACCTAACTTATAAATTAAAAAGTGAAAACACAAAATCACTTAATATGTAGTTATTCATACATAATTCGTTAAATTTCTTATATACTTAAGTTACTTAAGACTGAAAATTTTTGCGAACAGATCTCGAACATGTGGAAAAAAGATAATACCCTATGGTATTGCCCATACAATTCTTCTTTAATTTGGATGCACATAAAATACTTAACTTATAAATTAAAAAGTGAAAATAAAAAATCACTTGGTATGTAGATAAATTTATACTTAATTCGTTAAATTTTTTATATACTTGAGCTATTTAGGACTAAAAATTCTTACGAACGGATCTCAAACGCTTTGAAAAAAATTTATATATATATTTTTCTTTTTCTTTCTTCTCCCCCTCCATTTTTTCCTTATGCGGTTTGCCCTTCTCTCTCTCTCTCTCTCTCTCTTCTCCTTCTCTCTCAGTCGCGATTGCTTTCCTTTTGGTGCCACATCAGACAAATTCAAATCTCTGTTTTTTTTGTCTATCATTGAACTCGTGCGTCAAGCATAATTGAAATTAAAATTTCTAATCACAACAAAGAAATAATTGTTTGCCAGTTGTTGAGACGGGGCCAATTTTTTTGCCAAACATGTGTATCTAGAAGTCCTTTGCAAATTGGTAAATTATAAATATAAATTGGATTTTTAGTCTGAAGTATCGAATTTGATTGAATAATATATTGACAAGTTTTTATTCTCCTTTTTCTCATTTAATCCTTTTCAATTTACCTAATTAAGAAAACAATCGATATATAAAACTAGCTCATTAATCAAATTGTGGTCCTTGTTCAAAGAAGAAAGGTCTTGTTGAAATATCGGATTAGTTTCACAAATGATCACTGAAATTACATGAAAACAATAAAACGGTCACTGAAATTCAAAACTTTCAGAAAAGGTCACTGAACTTTCAGGCGGTTTCAAAAACAGTCACTGGAGGACCAAACTCATTTTCAACCCAACCAGCCATCTTTGGACAACCATAACTCCAATCTTGGGTGACGTTCGCCATCGACCAACATATTATATTGAAACCCTCAATGTCCTCTTCGTAACCCACCCAACCACTGGTCATAATCCCATCGAAATTGGCCGAAAAATCAAGCCAAAGTGGGCTGTTTAGGCTGAAAATCCTGAAAAATTAGTCTAAGCAGTCAATTTTGGACCACCATAACTCCAACATCCGGCCACCTTGGCCACCGCCCAACGTATCATTTTGAAGCCCACAATGCCTTCTTCGCAAACTACCCAACCACTAGCCATAAACCCATCGTAATTGGCCGCAAAATCGAGCCAAAGTTGGCTACGCAAGCACAGTGAACTCGCTATGGCAGCGTAGCCAACTTTGGCTCGATTTTTCGGCCAATTACGATGGGTTTACGGCTAGTGGTTGGATGGTTTACGAAGAGGGCATTGACGGCTTCAAAATGGTACATTGTGCGGTGGCCAAAATGGTTGGATGTTGGAGTTATGGTGGTCCAAAAGTGGCTGCTTGGACTGATTTTCCGGGATTTTCAGTCCAAGCAGCCCATTTTGGCTCTATTTTTCGGCCAATTTCGACGGGGTTACGGTCAGTGGTTGGATGGGTTGCGAAGAAGACATTGAGGGCTTCAATATGGTATATTGGTCGATGGCCAACGTCATCCAAAATTGGAGTTATGGTGGTCCAAAGATGGCTGGTTGGGTTAAAAATAAGTTTAATCCTTCAATGACCGTTTCTGAAACTGCCTGAAAGTTCAGTGATATTTTCTGAAAGTTTTGAACTTCAATGACTATTTTATTATTTTCATGTAACTTCAGTGATCATTTGTGAAATTAACCCTTGAAATATCTGATGACAATTGAGACGCGGAAGGTTGGTTTGAAATTTCATCAGATACAGAATTGGAAAAGAAATATCTTTTGTCCGGTTTCACACTCTAACGTCTCTTTTTGACATGGCCCGGTTCTGACAAGTGTTGGATCAAATTGATTTGTTCATTTTATGCTCTCGAAAAGAAAATTGTAAAACTTTTAACATGTTTCGCAAATATTTCAGTTTCACTTTTATGTTTTCCGTTTTAGAATACATATTAATTCTTATAAAATAAATGAAATGTAGATTTAGTTATGAGATAACAAGAGTTGTAATACAGTAGATGTATTGATTTGGTCCTTCATCTGCAATAGAGAACCAAACTAGTCAAGTTTTCGTTTCTAGTACTCAAAATCAATTAAATTTTAAGTAAAACTTAACCAGTCCGATTGAGGAGAAAAAAAAAAACTTTTTAATGAAGTTTCCATCTAAAATATGTTTCTTCAACAATGAATTAGGTTTGTGTTAATTTTACAGTGTTGAAAAAAAAACTAATAAATTACATTTAAACTGTAAACATCAAAATATAAAAACTCTCAATATAAAATAAAATTTCATCATAAATAAATTTGTGGATCGAGAAAAAAAATTTTTGAAATGATATGATGGGGATTGATGCCTGGATTTTTTTGTCATTTAACCATCAACCTCAAGTCAATATGAGTCAACTCAAAAATAAAACAAAAATAAATGAATAAATCATTAAGACTACAATTTGTGGTTCTTGTTCATGGAAGAAAAATCTTGTTGAAATGGTTAGTGACGGATGACGCCAGCCTGCTCACCTTTTCGTTACGAGAAATGCTAGAATACCAGGGAATTTTTTACAGGCATCTCACAAACAGGTGAGTCCCATTTTATTAAGAAAATATCCAAAAATTATGAGACCCACCTATTTGTGAGAGGCCTGTAAAATGCCTGTGAACATTAACCCTTGTATTCTAGCATTTCTCATTTTTTTGCCAAGAAAATGTATTTTTCTACCATGTTTTTCAGACAACACTGTCAAATATTTGAAAAAGTCAGAGATGTATTTTATCCGTTTGATAAAAAATATGAAATTTGGTTGGAAAGAAAACGAATTGCAGGGAATTGAATTACCTAGAATTTGTTTTAGAGGGAAATGTAATTAATGGTGTTTGATTGGTATAATTTTTCACCTGACAAATTTTTCCAACTTTTGTGCATCAACAACTTGTACCTTGGAAAATGGTGAAAAACGTTTTCCCTAGAAAAAAATGCCAATCAAACAATAAAAAAGCTGAAAATGGAAAACCAATTCCACTTTCTTTAGAAAATCTCGATCAATCAAACGCACCCTAAATGAAAACACAGCATTGAGATTTTTGCTCATTCTGCCCTCAAAGCCCCTCTACATTTTACGAAACTACCCTCGAAATGGTGCTGTACACGTGAAAGATAAGTTCAAGGGCAGAAACGGGAATGATATATTCCTACTTTGAAAGTTTTGTGTCAAGGTGCATGTGACTGCAATTAATGTCTATCATGTTTTGTCCTTGTATCTGACATGGGTCCACAGTTGCTAAGAAAGAAATTGGAAAAAACAGGGAACAGACAGACGCGTGATGAATAATAGTGGTCCGTAACGAAAGAGAAATGAATTTCAAACGGGTTAAGTATTCAATTTTTTCAAGTCAATGTCAATCGACATTTAAAGCACACAAGTTGGTTTGAAATTTCATCATGGGAAAATATAGTACAGTACTATTTTAGAAATAGTACTGGAATTGATTTTGAGTTATGTGATATTAATGGAGATATTTTTATTAAACTTATTTGAATGTTAATTAATTATTTTTGTTTACAGGCGATAAATGTTTTGATTTAGTGTTAATTTTTATCAAGAACTAATATTGTTGTAATTTTATATATATATATATATATATATATATATATATATATGTACACACACTTAATTCTAACAAGAAGAATGCATGCTCAATATTTTCCTTGCTTCCGTGCACAAGATAGAGACAAGTCCGTTGTGAGCTTAAGACACCATATTAGACGACTCACCAAATGCAAGCAATTCCAAACCCTATTTTCCTTATAGTTTATAAATTATAATTATTTTTTGTTATTAAATTTATTATTCACTAATTTTCCCCACAAATACATTCATAACCTTCCCCCCCCCCCCCCCCCACCCCACAAAGTGCGTTCTATTAGACATGTCATCCATTACACTCATTGCAAGAAAATTAAAATTTGTATTTTTATCATTGGTAAAGTTTAGCATATTATAATTTCTCATTTAACATAAATTTCGTTATTAACATATCATGTTCATGTTAATTTTGAAATGTTGGATAAATTTAGAGTGAATTGTCCAAATAGTCACTAAACTTTATGTCATGCTTCCACAAGATCACTAAATTTTGAAAATCACCCAACTCATCACTGAACTTCCCAAAAGTTTTTCACGGGGTCATTGAACTTTAAAAATCACTTCATTTATCACTGAACTTTGCAAAAGATTTCACAGGGATCACTAAATTTAGTGATCCCTGGGAAATCTTTTGCGAAGTTCAATGACTCAGTGGAATTTTTTGCAAAGTTAAGTGATGAATTGAGTGATTTTTAAAGTTTAGCGACCCCGTGAAAACCTTTTGAAAATTTCGGTGATGAGTTGGGGGGATTTTCAAAGTTAAGTGATTTTGTGAAAGTATAGTGTAAAGTTCGGTGACTATTTGAACAATTCACTCGATATATGATGTCAAAAGTTTCTATGATCTTATATTATAATTAACATGCTGATTATGCTGCTACAACTATTTATTGATTAATTATTCTATGGATTTTGTTTTAGTATGATGATACAGAGCTCGGGTGAAACCATTTAATTGATAGCTATTGTTTTGCAGAATTCTAATGAATTTTCTGTTGTACAAAAATTATGTTAGGTACTCTCATATTTATAATTTTTGTAAAATATTCACTCTCCGTTTTGTACTTCTCGGATGTTTCAAAGATATGGATGGGGTTTCATTTTATTTTATTTTTAAAAAAAAAGAGATCTGAACCAGTTCCAATGCTTCTGTTGACAACAAGGGACAGAAAAATATATTCATGTACCTTATTGATATATTCTACTACCAGATTGCTCATTTGTTTTCACGTCACCGTAAATGAATTTTATCTTTTTGTGTAGCATTTATTTTTTCACTCCCCACTTTTTCATCAATCATATTATTCGAAAAGAGGTTATACAAAATTCATATTGCACGTGCAAAATTCACTTTAGCCCAGTCAACAACAGGAACAAAATAAAGTATAACTATTCTCGCAATAAACAAAACACAGGATACCAGTAAACAAGTAAAACAAAACTCTGAAACTCTCATCCTTATCTGCTCACGAGCTATGTAGACAAATAACATCTAGAAAATAGAAAATTGATTAGTAAATGATGGACCCGATCAATTAAATAGATACCGACATCTTACTTGTGTATTTATGGGCATGGAGTTGGAAAGTTTTGAACTTTAGCTTGAAAATAGATTACCCAATTGAAGTGTTGTAATCTTAGCCTTCATTTGGTAGAAATTAAAATCCAGATTTTAATCTTATTCTATGTAAAGAATAAAATTTTGTCGATAAAATAAATTTATTAATTATTTTTCAAAAAATTCACCTGCAAAAACTGTGTTGTTAATCTTAAATACTAATGGGCAATAGAAAAATAATAATAAGAATATTCAGATTTATGTGAAAAAATAATAAAAATATTCGTCAGGTTTGTGATTTTTGCCTTTCTGTGAAAAGGATTTATGGGGTTTCTTTTTGGTGTTTATTTGTGTGTTTTTAGATGTGTTTGTTCATGGGTCTAGGGTTTTGTGTAGATTGCAGGTGCTGATGGAATTGATTGCAAGGTTAGTGCCTGGAAAGTTCCTTCCCATACTTTACTAGTCAGATGAGACCCGGTATACAATTTTTTCTATCTTTATTTTAATTTCTTTTATTTTACCAAGCAAAATGGACATGTATAGTATGATAATTATTTTGAGAATATTCAAATTCCAGTTTAGTAAAACATGCTTTGATTTAATGGTGCTTATAGTGAATGCTTGAAGAACGTGAATTGGATAAATAGAGGAAGAGTGTTTTTTAATGAATTTGTGTAGCATGCTGCTGTTTAATGGTTCAATCAACTCTATTAAATTATATTAACTTTTGTTGAGGCTTTATCCGTTTTAATAATCCTATATTGATATGCTATGTGACGTACTAGGGAATATAATGACTTAACAAATATGATGTTGATCTTCCAAGATAAAAGCCCAAAACTCTAAATAATTTCCTTAGTTGCAGAAAAAATTACGTAAACGCCAAATGATCTATATACCTAATTTTAGATTATTTTAAAATAGTATTTAAATTGTTATCAATGAATGCGCGTACATATATTGATTTTTCCACATTGTATTTCATCATTTTGTATATCATATACTTTTAAAAGGTATTCTAGATATGCACTAATTCTTAGACAAAAGTAATGTTTGACTATCGAACATTGGTTCTTATAAGCCAAAAGTAATACCGATTTTTGTTCTATTTTGTGTTCCTCTGAACTCACTCTTCTTCAATTTGTTCTCTTGAAACACATCTCATATTGTATACACTCACTCTCACCATATTAGAGATAACACTGCATACAACTATGAGTTCTTGGAAATGGCTTGCTTTCATTTTCCTCAATATGACGTACATTTTTGGTTACGTTAAATCCCAGAATTATTCATGTGGAGGGAATGGTAATTACACGAGTAATAGCACTTACAGGGCTAACCTTAATACCATTTTCTCCTCCATCTCCTCTAATATGGATTCCAATGGATTCTACAACACTTCCATGGGAGAAAATGCTGATAGAGTCAATGCCATGGCACTCTGTAGAGGAGATATTCAGCTCGATACATGTCAAAGATGTATCAATATTTCCACGCGCTCAATCTTACAATTGTGTCCTTATCAAAAACAAGCAATTTATTGGTATGGGCCGGATTGGGATTCGTGTATGTTACGCTACTCCAACGAATCCATATTCGGAAAACTTGAAACTTTCCCCAGGTTTCCTTGGTATAGAATTGAAGAAGTCACTAGTAGGAGCGAGTTCAACCAGGATTTGAGAAAATTGTTGGACAGTCTACACAACAGGGCAGCTGATGGTGGTTCCTTAAAGAAGTTCGCTGCTGCAAACGCGAATGGACCAGATTTGTATACAATTTTTGGACTTGTACAGTGCACCCCAGATTTAACCTCGAAGGATTGTAGTAATTGCCTGACTCAGGTTACCGAAGAGTTATCACAATGTTGTAGTGGAAGCCAAGGATTTGGTATCCAAACACCCAGCTGCATTCTTCGTTATGAAACCTATCAATTTTTTAATGATACCCCTCAGCCAGCACCACCACGACAACCAGTGTCAGCTCTGGCACCACCACCACAACCAGTATCAGTTCAGGCACCACCAGGTGAGAAAATCCTTGACTTCTAATTTGGTTTGAGTACATATAAGAGCTATTACTTCTCTATATATATGCTGCTATGTGTTAAATGTTGTCTAACGCCACACATCAAATGATGTGCCAAATTCAATTTAGATCTTAACATAAGTATTACTCCTAACAAAAACATTCCAAGTAGTAAATTTATATCACAGTTTTATTCTTGATTTTATAGGAAAGGATGATAATACAACTCGAACAATTATCATTAATACTATTCTTCCCATTGTTGCGGGCCTAATACTTGCTCTTTTCATTGGCATCGTCATAAAAATGAGACGAAAGAGTAAACCACAAGAAAAAAATATGAAAGTAAGTTTAATTTTCTTTAGATATCTATTTTTATGTCTGTCAATCTTTTTCTTCATGTTCTTTCACTTACAATTGGATGAAATCTTATACTATACGTGTTCAAGCTGACAATGAAATTAGTCCCGTCGAATGCCTCCACTATGATTTTGGTACAATTAGAGCTGCAACAAACAATTTCTCTGATGGTAACAAGCTCGGGCAAGGTGGATTTGGTGTCGTTTACAAGGTAATTATTAAAGGATTATTCTACTTGTACTTAATAATTTACTACACGGATGACAAAATCGATAAGTGGCGGACCCCTACTGGAGGGATGGCTAGCTCACAAGCCGCACCTCCAATAAGGGGCCGCCACTTGTCAATTTTGTCATTCATTTTGTACTTCTAGCAAAGTACATTATTAAAAGAAATAACTGTAATATATAGAAGTGAAACACTGACTTGTAAAAAAGTAATTAACATGTAGGTTTGGACTATTGGCACTTATCCAAAATATTTATTTGCTTTAATTTAATGTCAGGGAACACTTCCAAGTGGGCAAGAAATAGCTGTGAAAAGATTGTCCATGAATTCAGGGCAGGGTGACTTGGAATTTAAAAATGAGGTCATGTTAATGGCCAGGCTTCAACACAGGAACCTAGCTAGGCTCTTGGGATTCTCACTAGAAAGAAGCGAGAGGCTTCTTGTTTACGAATTTGTTGAGAATGGGAGCTTTGACCGCTTCATTTTTGGTAAAATTTTATTTGAAGTAAATCATGGTCTCGTTTGACCCATATTCTCATTTTTAATCACATTCTTTTACTCATTTTCAACCACACATTTTTCAATAAAATAATATTTTCTATCACATCAATAATTTTTCCTTCTTTTTCAACCACACATTTCCCATCATATCACTATTTCAAAATTTATTCTTCCCTAATAATCTCCATCAAACACACTCCATATTTCTTTCAACAATTTGGTTACACAGGTAATTGCTATCCATCTCAAGTGTAATGGTCCTGATTTGATCTCTCACAATGTTGGCATGTGCCTAACTTAACTTGTAGATCCGAGCAAGAGCCAATATTTGGATTGGGAGACACGCTACAAAATCATTGGGGGTGTTGCTAAGGGGGTTCTTTATCTGCATGAAGACTCTCGACTGCGAATTGTTCATCGTGATCTCAAAGCAAGCAATGTCTTATTAGACGGAGAGATGAACCCCAAAATATCTGATTTTGGAATGGCCAGGTTATTTGTCCAGGATGAAACTCAAGGCAATACCAGCAGGATTGTAGGAACCTAGTAAGCTTCATACAAAACTATAGTTCTCAAATTCTTGTTATATTGTATTTTAACAAGTTGATAATATTATTGAAAAGTAATGAAGAAATGCTGGAGAAAAATATACAGGATCTTATTCAGATTAGGGGATTGTTTGACAAATTTGATAATATATACATTTGAAAAGGATAAAAATTGTGGATTACATGAAATATATTAATAAAATTATTTGTCGACTTTGATCTCAATTTTTTAGCAACTTTTAAGTCATCGTAAACAATCACTAAATGAGTCGAGATATTTATATTCATGAATGTGATTGGTCAATAACTATATATTTAAAAACTAACCATTGCAGTGGATATATGGCACCCGAGTACGCAATACACGGACACTTCTCTAGTAAATCTGATGTCTTCAGCTTTGGTGTCCTAGTTCTAGAAATCATAAGTGGTAAAAAAACCAGCAGTTTCCAATCTGAGGAGGATGTGGAGGACCTCCTAAGTTGTGTAAGTAAAAATTAATCTTTTTGGACAAATTGAAGACAGTAATGACTATTGATGAATATCGTAATTTAAGAAATGTGTCAATTTCTCACAGGCTTGGAAAAATTGGCACGAAGGAACAACTGCAGATATAATAGATCCAAAACTGAGGGCTTCTGCTAGATCGTTGCGTGACATTATGCGATGCATTCATATCGGTTTGTTATGTGTTCAAGAAGATGCAGCTAACAGGCCTACAATGGCAGCTATTGTTCTCATGCTTACAAGCTTCTCTATAACTCTGCCAATACCTTCACGGCCTGCATTTTTTGTGTCTAGTAAATTCAATCCAGAAATTTCACTTCTTCGGGAACGCAATTCAATACCATCGGAGGCCACAGAATCATCAAAGAATAGATCGGGTAATTCTATTGATGCGTCTATAAATGATGTCTCAATGAGTGATTTATATCCTCGGTAACTAACAACAATTCGCATATTCATCACCACAAGTTATTTTCCATATACTTTTGTTTTTATTGCTGAATTGGAATTATCATTTAAGAACACTTGTTCTTGTTTCAAGACTTGTATTGTTGTGGCTTAATGCTTTACTATTGTGGTATGATCTAAATTCCGTGTGATTTGGTGTTTGGTTGATTGGAGGAAGTTTAAAGTATTTGGGTTTGTAAAGTTCTAAGTTGTTTAGATCAAATTTCAATGTTAATTGGGAGTTTGACTTGAAGGAGGACTCTTGGATGGCTAAAACATGTTTTGGAACATCAAACCCGAGAGATGGACGCCACGGCGCCAAGAAGAAGGAAAATTGGTAGAAACCGTCGGGTGATATAATTGCTGGGCGATAAGGCGCTCAAGCTGTATTTGCCTGGCGCCAAGGCACCCGACGGCGTAGTCAACTAGGATGCTTGGTTTTGCGTTGTTGGCGTCAGGTGATATAATTGCTGGGCGACAAGGCGCTCAAGCTGTATTTGCCTGGCGCCAAGGCACCCGACGGCGTAGTCAACTAGGATGCTTGGTTTTGCGCTGTTTTTGAGACTTACTCCATCTTGGACTCCAATAAGAGGTTCCATATATATTGCCACATTGTATCTTCATAGGAGATTGATAGATCATTGATAGTTCATAATTCTTTCATCTTCAACAACATATTGAGAGAGATCAAGAGCTTTAGATTTCAACTGAGATTATTGAAATCTTGATATTGTAAACACAAAACTATTGATTATAGTATATTGTTCTCCTCTGCCCGTGGTTTTTTCCCAAATTGGGTTTCCACATAAAATCTTGTGTTTTTGTTTTCTTCTTCATTATTTCATTATTGTCGTTATCTTGCGCTCAGTTTCATAACAAGTGGTATCAGAGCAAGGTTTGATTATTCCGCATGGCAACAATGAAATATGATCTCCCGTTATTGGACCGCAACACGAGGTTATCGCAACACGAGATTTTCTCTATGGCAAGTGAAGATGCGAGCAGTACTTGCACAGATGAATTTGGAGGAAGCTTTGCTTGACTTTGATAAAATGCGTGCTACTTGGACGCAGGAGGAAAAGCAATGTAGGGATCGGAAAGCCCAAACCCATATTCAACTACATCTTTCTAATCAAATTTTCAGGATGTTTATAAGGAGAAAACTGCAGCTATATTGTGGTTGAAGTTGGAGCAGTTTTGTATGACAAAGAGCTTGACCAGCAAGTTACATTTGAAGCATCGCTTATATTCTCACCGAATGTCTGAAGGTACGTCATTGGATGATCACTTAGCTATGTTCATAGATATAGTGGCTGATTTATAAACTTTGGAGGTTAAGTATGATGAGGAGGACTTGACTTTAATATTGTTGTTCTTTCCTGCCATCATATGTGACTTTTAGAGATACTATTCTCTATAGTCAGGTTACTCTTACTGTAGAAGAGGTCTATGATGCTTTATTGTCAAAAGAGAAAATAAGGCATCTTGCTGGAGGATCTGAAAATTAGGCAAAAGGCTTGGTTGTTCGTGGGAGAAATCAGAATAGGAATTCTGGTAAAAATATGAGGGGTAGATCAAAATCTAGACATGCAGAAAATGTGTGTCACTATTGTAAAAGGAAGGGACATATCAGAGTTGACTGTTAATCACTGAAAAAAGAAAATAAGGCTGTAGGAGCTAATGAAATTAGAAAGCCACCTGTTGAAACAGCAGAAGCAGATGTTGTGGAAGATGAGCAAAGTGGAGGAGGGCTTCTTACGATTTCTGACATGGGTTCCAGAACTTGTGATGAATGGGTTGTTGATTCAGCTTGCACTTTCCATATGTGTCCCAACAAGGACTGTTTTCAACATATAAAGGTGTTTCTAAAGGTGCTGTGATTATGGGAAACAATGCACCCTGTAAAATTGCTGGAGTTGGTACAATCAAAATAAAGATGTTTGATGGTGTTATTAGAACACTTGCTGATGTCAAACATGTTCCAGAATTGAAGCGAAATCTCATATCTTTAAGTACACTTAACTCAAATGGGCATAAGTACATTAGTGAAGGTAGAGTTTTGAAGGTGAGTCAGGGAGCTCTTGTTGTTATGAAGGAACATAAAAACTCTACACAGTTGTACATTTTGCAGGGTTCCAAAGTTATAGGGGATACAATAGCTGTCACTACTTCTTTGACTGATGATGAAGTTACAAAACTTTAGCATGTGCGCCTTGGGCATATGAGTGAAAATGGAATGACAGAGTTGAGTAAGAGAGGGCTTCTTGATGGGTAGAAACCAACAAAATGAAATTTTATGAGCATTGTATCTTTGGGAAACAAAAAAGAGTAAGATTCACTATTCATAGACACAACACGAAGGGAGCACTTGAGTATATTCATTCAAATCTTTGGAGACCAGCTAGGGTACCTTCAAGAGGAGGTGCTTACTACTTGTTGACAGTAATTGATGACTTTTTCAGGAAAGTTTGGGCATTCGTCTTAAAAGATAAGAGTGATGTATTCAAGACTTTCAAGGAATGGAAAACAATGATTGAAAAGCAGACCGGAAAGCAGATTAAACGTCTACGCACATATAATGGTTTGGAGTTTTGTTCAGATGAATTCAATAGCTTCTGCAGGGCTGAAGCATCTTGAGACACTTGACAGTACCAGGAACTCCTCAACAGAATAGTGTGGCAGAACGGATGAATAGGACATTGATGGAAAATGTTCGAAGTATGCTTTCAAATGTTGGGTTGCCTAAAAGTTTTTGGGCTGCAGCTACTACCACAGCTTGTTTTCTAATCAATCGCTCACTTTCAACAGCTATTGAGAAAAAGACACCAGAAGAGGTATGGTCTGGTAAACCTTCTTGCTATATTAATTTAAAGATTTTTGGATGTCCTGCTTATACTTATGTGAATAATGGAAAGTTGGAGCATAGGTCTAGAAAGTGCGTCTTTCTTGGGTTTAAATCAGGTTTGAATGGATATAAATTGTGGTGTCTAGAAGAAAAGAAAGTGTTGATGAGTAGGGATGTAATATTTGATGAGCTTGCTATGGTTCATGGTGTGTCTTGTAAAGACTCTGATAAAATTAAGGAGCAGAACACTTCAACTCAGGTGGAGTTGGAAATTAATCCAGAGGAAAAATCAAATGGTTCAGAACAAACCAGCTCAATTTTTTCAGACAATAATAATATTTTTCCTACATCACTAGCACCACCACAGTATTCTATTGCAAATGATAAACCTCGCAGATAGATTAAAACCACCACAGAAGTATGGGGAAGTAGACTTGCTTGCTTATGCTTTGACCGTAGCTGAAGAAATTGATTCCACTGAACAACATGTTACATATACAGAGGCAATCAATTGTAGTGATTCTACCAAATGGTTAAAAATAAAATGGTTGTTCGTTGCAAATGGGTGTTCAAAAGGAAAGAAGGGATTTCAGGAATTGAAAATGCTAGGTATAGGCCAGATTGGTAGCAAAAAGCTACAGTCAGATTCCAGGGGTTAACTTCACAGATGTGTTCTCACTAGTTGTAAAACATAGTTCTATTTGGGCTTTGCTTGTGATTGTTGCAAACAGTGACCTGGAGTTTGAGCAAATGGATGTCAAGACAGCATTTTTGCATGGAGAACTTGAGGAGAACATCTACATGCAACAACCAGAGGGGTTTATAGTTCTTGAGAAAGAAGACTGTGTGTTTGTTGAAGAAATCCTTGTATGGATTAAAACAGTCTCCAAGGCAGTGGTACAAACAGTTTGATTTATTCATGACTACTCATGGCTTCAACAGAAGTAAATATGACAGTTGTGTGTACTTCAGAAAGGGAGATGATGGATCAATAACATATTTGCTACTATATGTTGATAACATGCTCATTGCAGCCAAGGATAAAACAGAGGTCGGAAAGGTGAAATCTTAACTTAGTAGAGAGTTTAAGATGAAAGATTTGGGCGCAGCAAAGAAGATTCTTGGTATGAAAATCTTCAGGGATAGAAAAGTTGGCCGATTGTATTTGAGTCAAAAGGGATACATAAAGAATGTGCTTCAAAGGTTCAACATGCTGAATGCTAAAACTGTCAGCACTCCCTTGGCTGCCCACTTTAAATTATCAGCTGAATTATGTCCTCAATCAGATGAAGACATTGACTACATATCTCGGGTTCCTTATTCCAGTGCAGTTGGTTCGTTGATGTATACTATGTTTTGTACAAGACCAGATTTGGCACAAGCAGTCAGTGCAGTTAGTAGATACATGGAAAATCCTGGCAAGAAACATTGGAAAAGCAGTACAGTGGATATTCAGATACTTGAAAGGTTCAACTAATACTTGTTTGCATTTTGGAAGAAATTCAGATGGAGTCATTGGGTATGTAGATTCAGACTATGCAGGGGATCTTGATAAAAGGAAATCACTCACAGAGTATGTGTTTACTCTTGGGGGCTGTGCTATCAGCTAGAAAGCTACATTGCAAAGTACAGTAGCTTTGTCTACAACGGAGGCAGAATATATGGCTATTATAGAGGCTTGCAAGGAAGCTATGTGGCTAAGAGGATTAATTGGTGAAATCAGTGAGGACTTGCAGATTTCTACAGTATTTTGTGATAGTCAGAGTGCTATTTTTCTGACTAAGCACATTGATGTGAGGTATCATTTTGTACGTGAATTGATCGCTCTTGGTGATATTGTAGTGAGCAAGGTTGATACTTAGGATAATCTTGCTGACATGATGACAAAACCATTGCATGTTGCTAAGTTTGAGCATTGCTTGAACTTGGTTGGTGTTTGTCATTGATTTAGTCTATTGGGACTTGTTGGAAAGAGGAGAAATGGTGTTGATTTGAATATGTTTTTTTATTCCTTGTGATGGAATTTGTCTCAAGATGGAGATTTGTTGTGGTATGATCCAAATTCCACGTGATTTGGTGTTTGGTTGATTGGAGGAAGTTTAAAGTATTTGGGTTTGTAGAGTTCTAAGTTGTTTAGATCAAATTTCAATGTTAATTGGGAGTTTGACTTGAAGGAGGACTCTTGGATGGCTAAAACAATCAAACCCGAGAGACGGACGCTACTTGACGCCATGGCACCAAGAAGAAGGAAAATTGGCAAAAACCCCGACGGCAAGGCGCCGGAAAGGGACGCCTTGGCGCCCGGCGGCGTAGTCAACTGGGATGCTTGGTTTTGCATGGTTTTTGAGACTTTTACTCCATCTTGAACTCCAATAAGAGGTTCCATATATATTGCCACATTGTATATTCATAGGAGATTGATAGATCATTGATAGTTCATAATTCTTTCATCTTCAACAACATATTGAGAGATATCAAGAGCTTTAGATTTCAATTGAGATTATTGAAATCTTGATATTGTAAACACAAAACTATTGATCATAATGGATTGTTCTCCTATGCCTGTGATTTTTTCCCGAATTGGGTTTCCACGTAAAATCTTGTGTTCTTGTTTTCTTCTTTATTATTTCATTATTGTTGTTATCTTGCGCTCCGTTTCATAACATTCACAGTTCAGAAAAAATAAATATGATCAGTTGTTTATTGAGAATGAATATAAGGAGTTCCTCAAATGTCAAAAGGGCCAAAAGTAAGCAATTGGGACACAAACTTGATCTCTTAATGGGTAATAAATATCGATGGCCATTGGAGTCTAAAATCATAGTGAAATAGATGGATCAGAGAACTTGTTTGTGCAAAACTAGTTACTCAAACTTCTTCGTTTTATTCAAACTTGGTTAATCTCTTCATTTCTGTTAATCAAATAAATGGAAAAATCTGACATGCATTTTAACTTTGATGAATTTTGAGATGGCGTCCGACATAGAAAAAATGTTGTTGTTTGTTTTAATAAAAATCACTCAGCTTCCATGTTTGCTACAGTGTGTCACTCTGACAATGTCATAAAAATGTGAATTGAATTCAAAAAAATTAAAAGAAATGAAACCTGTAAATAAAAGAATCACAAAGAAGTGGTAATGAGTACTTACTTTTGTGTGTGAAATATAACAAAAAAATTTCTAATTAAAAGAGTAATAAAATGGAAGGCACACTTTCAACTCATTTTCTATTTTAGTTTCCCGCAATTGAATCATCATGGGAACGGCATCCAAATCATCAAAATAAGAGCGTAAGACAGACTCTTTCCAGCATCAACTCCTCTCCTCATCGAATATGGGGGAGCTAAAAATTCTTCAACATCTTCATAAAAACATCTTATTAATTCTTCTTCTCAACAAACACCAATCGACTACAATTTTAATTTAATTAAAAAAAATAAAAATAAAAAATTGTGAGAACTTTTACTAGTTCTTTTATCCAAAGTGGTATCAAGTGGAGCTAATGATTTGTTGATCTCGTGTTCATCGTCAAAAAAACATAACCCATTATGTAGTGATGATTGATGTCTACGAATTATCCGACAATCTCCCGCAAGTAGAGTTGAACGTATTATAGTAGAATCAGGCTTGTTGTACACTTTTGTGTACAGCAAGAGTGACAGTCTCCTCACAAATAAAGGGGCACACAATTTTTTAATTCATGTGAGCCTCCTCAACATGTGAGGGTGGTTTAACCCCTTATAGTATTGGTGGGTAGAATTACTCGGGCATGAGAAATTGGAAAAAGTTCCAATATCTGAATAGAATAATTAGCAAAGACAACCACCTAAATAGATTGTTGTTCATGTCTTTAAACCAAAAAAATAAAAGAAACCCTAACTAATAAAATGACTAAATTAACCTCCTAATTAATTAGGAGGTTTGTTGAACAAAGCAAAAATAAAAAGGACTTAAAATTAATGCCTTGCGACACTAAATCATCCTCCCCAAGTTGAAGAAGATTTGTCCTTGAATCTTTCTCTGTGTCATTATCCTTAGTCTTCTAATGGAGGTCGTTAGGCTCCATTTTTAGCCTAGTATCCTACAACAATCACAAGTTCCCAAGATTTACGTGAAAATCCAAGACACGACCATGAACGTAGGAAGAGAATTCACTATATCAAAAGTAATCAGTTCGAATATATTATTATGGATATCAAAAGACTCTATTCTGCTCTCTCTATTAATCTGAATCCACCTGGATCACCCTCTGAGTCGATCAAATAAATATTTGTAATACTCTACATATTTATAATACAAGAATCCCTAACTACAAACAAGAGTCTAACACAAGGCGAAGTTCTATTACAATAGGTAAAAAAACAAAAAAAAAAAAAAAAAAAAAAAAAATCACGAAGTATTTTAATTGAAATAGGATAAAAAACAGCCAAAATCGAAAAACCTTCTCCTTGTCATCTTTTACTTTTTCAATGCAAACAACGTGCATATGGACAAAATATTCTATGACAAAATCGAAAAACCTTCTCCTTGTCATCTTTTACTTTTTCAATATCTGTAAATATTCTGTGAGATTTTCATCTGTAGATTGGATAGTGAGTTAGACGAAATTTACTGCAACGTGCAATTCCATTTATCAAGTCATCATTTAAGTTAGTTGGAACAGTGTAGACTGTTGGAGGGACTAACGGTCTACATTTTGTTAAGTTAAAGCCCTAAAAACGTACATTTTAAAGTAAATTCTCTTTATCACATCATCAGTGGAGCCCACTGGGGACAATAGATTAGTTTCATCATAATGCATTCAAGTTAGAAAGAAAATAAGAAGTCTTACAAGTGGTACCTGTTGTGAGTCTTGTGACACGGAAACACAAAAGTCCTTTCCGTGTCCCCACAGAGAGGAAATTCCAGAATGATCAATGCTGGGAAATTACCTAACAATTGTGGAAAGCTTTTTCATTAGTGATCCAGATTACAATGCTCAACTTTAAAAAATTGACTTGTCACCACGTAACCGTATATAATGTATGTTATGTACCCAATACTAAATGATACTGACATTATAATAAATATAATTTAAATTTACTTTTTCTTACAATGTCAAGTACTATCTAATCTTTCAATTGAAACATAAAGTGTGTGTGTATGTGTGTATATATATATACAATGCATGGGGGCTTGTTTTTTTTTAAGTTAAAGATAGTGGTGTGTTTTTTTAAAGTGAATGTTAGCATGTCACACTATATACAGTAGGAGTGGTACAAATACAATAGTTATGTAACGAAAGATTGATTCTAATTTGGTTGCACTGTTTTAGTTAATTATATACAATTATGTTTGTACTTGTTCTAAATTTATTCTTTCGTACGGTATAAAATAATGAGAATACGTATAAATACTATTTGGTATTACAAAGTTTATTTGTTCTTTTCATAATTTTCGATCTCTTCAAAGACTGAAAAAATAAAAAATAAAATGATTCAACAATATACAATTCAAGAATACCACAGTCTCATCCTTCACTAAAGGCCACTAAACTTCCTTTCCAATTCCATCAAAAACCGCTGGAACTTTATCCCCTTGTCTCAACTAAACTAATGTAAAATTCTCATTTGCAAGCTCAACACTGGAAAAAAGAAGCAGAAGAAGAAGAAAAAATGGATTGGATCCAAGCGATTGTACCTTTCTTCTTCCTATTAGGTTTGGTCGAGAGAGGAGCTCATCCAAAAGCAGAGGACTTATGAAGAGAGAGAGAGAGAGAGAGAGAGAGGGCAAAAGCCACTTTTATACAAAAGATATTTAGAAGAACCAGTTAATGAATAGTAACTAAGGGATTGCAGTCTAAAAACGAGGGCTACACAAATGAACAGTGATCTAGGATTGCCTTGAGGGAAGGTAGTAGATCTATAAATATCTTGTAGTTAAAAAAAAAAGAGGGGAAGCAGCTTCTTCATGAAAATTTGCTTATTTATTATTAGAATCATTTTTTTTTTTCTATTTACAAGTAAATTTACTTTTTATCTATTATATATATGTTTGGATAAGTTATTTTATCTTTTACTCTGAAGTAAAAAAAAATTTTTATTAATTTTTTAAATTCTCACTGTTTAATTGATGAAGAAGGTACAGTTGGTAGCACGGAACCTGAAATTGAAGTAAACACACAAAATGAAACCATAGAATAAAAAACAAGTACACCTAATTATTTTCAATATGTTTCTAATCACATATTTGCGGTTGATATTCTAGAATCTCCATTCCATATACACTTAAACCCCTAAAAAAACATAAGCCTTTTACAATTTTCAACAATTTATGCGAAAAGGACAAACAAAAGAAAATGTCATAAAATTGAAGAAGACCTCAGAGAATGACACTAAATCCAGAGTCACACATAAATCTGTAGGGATTTCTTACCTTTGAACTAAGAATGTACAGTTGACAGCACAACCACCACAAAATCAATTTCGCTTCCACTTCAGCAAGTACTTTACATTCTCCCCCTTCATTTTCTTCCCCTATATCTTTTCCACCTCCGTGTACTAAAACTGGCATCCTCTAACACCCTTATCACATTCTCCAATCACAAAGACATAATCAGCACAAACATGTTTTCCATTAAAATCACATAAGAAGCATGAGCTATCATCAGCAGGCTACATAAATTATTGTTATTCACAAAAAGGATTATACCTGACTCGAGATTTGGCGTATGTAAACTGTGAAAAATCATAAAAATCAATGTTCACAATCTCATTTAAAGGTTAAGCTGTTAAAACAATAGTGCACTTATTTATTTAAATCTTTACTTTGACACACCCTCTTATATGTAGGCTACATTTATTTACTAATCAAAGATCTAGAGTATATACAATTTTCAAAAGTAGGTTTTCTACGACGACAAGACCTGAACCAAGTCTTTTGCCGAGTTCCAATACCATGTTAATCATTTCATCGAAATGGTTAACCTGCCTAACAAGGGGACACTTGTGTTCATCACGTAATTAATCAAATGAATTCTGTATAGAGACCTCATTGTAAGAAAAATAGACAAAATATGTACTTCCTTCATCCGAACGAAGCTATTTCAAATGATACTGCATTCTCAGATTCCATATGATTACTCTAGTATTTTCTCTCGACATCAATAATACATCATGAAGGCAATTAATTAGTCTCAATGAAAACAATAACAGTAATTCTGATTGTTAGGCATAAACTCAATTACAGATCACGCATAATGCTACTTAGATAGATGTGCTTACCTTATTTTCCTCCTAATAAATATTGACAAATCTTCGACATCAGTAGCTTATAAATGTTGAAATGATGCTTCCTAAGTGTACTTCCAATTTAAATGTGTTTGATTTTCCAGTGGGAATGAGTAAAAAAAAGGCTACAAAATATTTTCTCTCTGAAAGCAACTTATTGCTATTAACTACACACTTCATAGCTTAACACATGAGACTACCCTAACAACCAAGATGTAATCAACAAGAGTATCATGCTAAATGAAAAAGAAAAACAAGTTTTTCCATTCAAATCTCATTAGAAGCACGAGCTATCATATCATTCAGAAATGATTATACCTGATTCAGGATTTGGCGTTTGTAATCTGTGGAAGATCATAAAAATCATTAGAAAGACTTCAAATTCTAAACCCTTTTACATAAAAAAAAGAAAAAGAAAAAAGAAATCTAAACATTATGCACACGAAAATGCACTAAAACATAAGAAAAACAAACCGAACACAAAAAAATGCACAGGTCTGTTAAAAGCTCGAACAAAAACATAGGAAATATAGATGGTTGATTCGACTGTGCGTGACACGACCCGTCCCGAGTCAACCTAATGGACCTGACATGTGTCATGCGTCGGTGGTAGATTCAGATAAATACTGGACCTACCACCAAGACAACTGAACATTATTTGACTATGAAATATTTTTAAAAGAATTTTGACAGAGTTTTCTTTGAAAAATGAACTAAAACCACCTGGATAAAAATCGATTTTCTCAAACATACTCATATAATTTAAAATGGGACGCACTAGTCCCTCAGAATACAAACTTCTCAAAATAAAATAATGGTAAAACAATATTTAATAAACTTTAAAAATCAAAATACCCAAAAAGAATATGAACTAAATAAACTAACAAAATACCATACAACTAAATGTAATGTGTGTCTCAACGACATGGATTGACAGGCTCCAAGGTTGCACAACTCTGCTACCATCTGCTCAGAAAAAAGATTTTAAAATATGAGCTTATAACTCAGTGAGTGGATAGTTTGAAATTAAGTATATTTTTTTTTTCTGACAAGTCTTGCTCCGTTAAAAACTTTGAGAAATTCTGATATCTGGGAATACTTTTAAAACTAAGCATAATTGCATCATAAAAGTCCTTGCTCTTTATTCTAAATAAACAACTAAATATTAATAATTTGATCTCGGTAACTATAAGTGAAAATATGATTTCACATTACTGTAAACTGAAATCATTACTCTGCAAACTGAATAAACTGAATTCTGAAGTCTGATAAGCTAAATAAACATCATATTATATACTAAAGAGTCACACCAATAAGTACCCCATGAATAACCTTACTCATGTACAGAATAATCTCGATGTACAAGGCGAAGCCATTCAAGTCTGATAATCTGATAACTGATAATCTGGTCATACGTACGCAGAGCTGCCCCAAAGACTAAGTACCCCAATACACGGCCCAAAGCCTATGTGTGTACGAGAGTGGGTCCCAAAGACCTCTGATAATCTGGTCATACACTGTGGAAACACATTCACATCAGTGCAGAGCGGGTAAAATCACCATAACTGGTCATACACTGTGGAAACACATTCACACAAGTGCAGAGCGGGTAAATCACCTAGGTACTTTCTGATGGTTTTTAAAATAACTTGAAACATACTGAAATATGTAATACTCATATAACATGCCAATTAAATGATTTAATTGAATTAAAATTAACTTTAAAAAGAACTTGCTATAAAATTCACTTTACTCTGAAAAATCATGCTTTCTAAATCAATCATCTGAAATACATAACTTTTGCAGCTTATATGATTTACTATAAGAAGTCAAATAAACAGTTATTTTATATAAACTTGAGAACTATTATAATTTAAATAAATGCTTATTTTTGAAAAGTAGATATCCACTCACTGGTCTATAGACATGAATCTGATTAAATTGACGAGCATTTCCGAGCTTTCCCGCCACTACCTGAAATATGATATTGGATAACCAATTTAACAATCACGCTACCAAGTAGCTCTAAATATTCATAATCGAATACTAAAACTTAATTTCTCGAGACTTGAATAATTTTTCCCAAATTTCATTTACTCACTTGGAGCTAATTCCATTTTCTAGTCCTTTCACTAAAATCTAATTCATCAAAATAATCTTCATTCCAACATACGAATAATTCCCCATTTACAATCGAGTGAAAACTAGTAACCATAATCCAACCAATTAAATCTTTATCTTGTTTCATAAATTCTGAGTATTTCATCACAACTATCATTTCCCCAATCTATACTTATTCCAAATCCCAATTATAAATTCTAGAGTTTGCCAAAACTAAAATTCCTTACCTTAATTCAAATGAAAATTAAATAATCCACAATCTTGAGCTCTAAAATGCACCCATATTCCATAAATTCGAAACCCTAGAAATTTAACATCACAATATTATAAATAATTTACTTCTTAACCTCTTAAAAAAATTAAATAGATTGAACACAAAATAATAACATCAACACTTACCCTTATTTTTTCCTTCTTTTTTCCTTCTTTTTTCCTTTCTTCTTTCTCTTTTTCCTTCCTTTTTCTCTCTTTTTTCCCTGCGTTTTCCTCCTCTGCCGGTTTCTACCTCTTCTAGTGTGTGTTTGTATGTGATTTTAATTGAAAATGGAATAAAAAATGATTAAAAAGCCACTTGTAGTCCACTTAATTCGAAAATTGCAAAGAAAGTCCCTCAACATCAATTAATAATAACATTTGGCCCTTATATCTTCCATTATTAGAAATAAAATTTTCCAACTTAAAATGTATCCAATTAAATCCTCAAATATTGCCAATTTATAAAATAAATCCCAATAAAATATTTTTTCTCATTTTAGTCCTTATTTGACTTGACTTTGACTATAAAAAATATGGGTTGTTACAATCTCACCCTCTTAAAGAATTTCGTCCTCGAAATTCAATTAACTAGAATTCGAACACATAAAGGCATAAAACATACCCAATGAATGATTTTTTTTAGTAATCTTGAACTAGACATAATTTATTCTTTCATATCTTGTATCTTATTTGGAGTTCTCTAATCAATTTCACATTTCCTGAAGCCATTTGAACCAATTCAGGGCCCACTAACTTTCTTTTGCCAATTCCATCATAATAAATACATCCTTGGAATATTTCAATATATTATATAACCTCAATTATCGACACTTACGGCTAGTTCTTACATGTCCAGTCCATGAAAATAAATAATTACTCGAGTCCCCTTTAATTAACAAACCATAATTGATAACCTCTCTTCTGAATTTGTCTTCCTAGTTTCTGACATTCTACAAAACGAACTGCACAAGGTAATTTAGTTATATATCTCCCTATAATTAAGCCAAAGATAGATACTCAACCTCTGCTACAATAATAATATTATTATCTATATATTCATAAATCTATCTCATGAACCGATTATATCATTTGAAAGAATCTTATAACCTTTATCGATATGTCATAATGACCAAATTACCATTTTGTCTCCATTCTATGTACTTGGAACCCCATAATGAAAAATATTTGAAGGTAACAAATTCAATTCTAAATCGACAAGGTCTTCAAAAATCCGATTATCCCCAATAACAATTGAGATAGCTCAATATGATATTCTTTCCTTTAATTCTATATTACCCAATAGTAATATATACATAACTTCAATTTCAACAGTTTGAAATATGAATATACCTTAAACTCCAGTGATCGATAAGTATCGATGTTTCTTGAATTGTGATAACACCACAATTCCTAAATTCAATCCCAATATAACAAACTCTAACTCATGTCTTAATCATGCATCTTCAACAATCTATAGCAGAATCCATAATTAGTCATTTCACTCAGAACACTTTCTAAATCTTAACATAATCCATTATCATAAATTAAACTCATCAACTTAGATACAAGAGTACATATTTCCTCAGAAATTAATCTGATAACAAAACTTTTTACATTTCTAAACCCTTATATATTTTTGGTGCTCTTTTTTTTCCTCGAAAGAGAACAATATCATTTAATCCATGTTAATTTCATACTCTTATTCTATGAAGAGGCCATCAACTTATCATCAGCACAAGCTTTCTTGTATTATAACATAAAGACCTTTAATTAAGATAATGTAACCAAACGATACCATTTCACAATTGACTAAAGTTTACATTTGATAGTCACCTTAGACTTAAACCATCCAAAACATATCATTCATATATTCCATAATGAATAAACTTCGATAAGAATGGAATACTTTATTCATGAGATCCAAAAATCAATCGAAAATAACCCAAACTTTACCTTACTAAAAATTCATTAAATTTCACTTTAACTTCCAAATTTAGTTCGAAACTTCTAAATTGCATGCAATATAACATAATAATCCACAAATGGCCTTGACAAAATTAATTTAATAACCCAAATATCTCATCGCATTATTTAGCTATAGGACAACCACAACATTCTTTTACTTGATATTCACCATATCATGTAACCTTGTCATTTATGATCACATTGTATAACTTCAAACATTTGATTATATATATTTCCTTAGAATCACAAAAATAATGTTCTTTATAACCATCAAGTGACATTTCACACATTAATGGACATCAAGAGTCCGCATGCTAATATTCCATAGTCTCATTCCATTCCTCAAGACATACGTGCACTTATATGAAATATGCTAATCATTATTATTAATTTTTTTTTTACCACAAAATATGATTCTTTACTATAACTCAAGAATCACAATGTGCATTTATTCGACTCATTCTTTTCATTCCTTTTACCCAATTAACATAAATACAGTTATCCAATATTTTCTTTCTTAAACAACAATTCACCTCACAATAGGAAATCCTTGTGAAGTCTATCCATATTTTTTTCTCACATTCTTTATAATCAAATAAATAATAACATATTTGGAATCACCTAGATATTAATTTCTCCATGCCTAAGATAAACAATAACACATTATTATCTATCAATCCACAAATCATCATTTTATCTTCCACAATTTCTCATCATATAGCCCAAGTATACACCGTCATGATTTATATCGTCATCTTATATAAGTGGCCACAAATCACCACAAAATTTTAATAACACTAATGACCATTTGGCTTCCCAAGATAACTAAAATCTATCATTGACTGTCACCAATTACACATTATGTGATTTCCCTGTATTTATCATACAAACTGTAACTAAAGATATTTCTATGTAAACATAAAAAAAAGTCACGAAATTTTGTATAAAAATGGTACTTAAATGGTGGTACCATCTATCACTTCAAACGCCCATAAGTAAATAACTGGCAAAATCATCAAAACTTTCACCTTTAAGTTAACAATATGTTCAACTCTTAATAAACTACATAAACCACAATTCCAACCCAAGAACTAGTAACTTCAACCATCGTATCACTGTAACTGATATACAACATACTATGTGTTTCTGAATCTGTTAAAAATATTCTTCCACCATATAAGGATCCAAACATTCTAGCAGCAAAACTTGGGAGCCTGTGATTTCTGCCACCACGACGCGAGACCACACACCATGAATATGCATGATATGCCAATATGTGAACTATGAAAACTTTCAAAATCATGCTTTGACACCAATTGACACGACTCGTCCCGAGTCAACCTAATGGACCCGACACGTCATGCGTCGGTGGTAGATTCAGATAAATACTGGACCTACCACCAAGACAACTGAACATTCTTTTACTATGAAATATTTTTAAAAGAATTTTGACAGAGTTTTCTTTGAAAAATGGACTAAAACCACCTGGATAAAAATCGATTTTCTCAAGTATACTCATATAATTTAAAATAGGGCGTACTAGTCCTTCAGAATACAAACTTCTCAAAATAAAATACTGGTAAAACAATATTTAATAAACTTTAAAAATCAAAATACCCAAAAAGAATATGAACTAAATAAACTAACAAAATGCCATACAGCTATATGTAATGTGTGTCTCAACGACGTGGATCGACAGGCTCCAAGGCTGCACAACTCTGCTACTATCTGCTCAGAAAAAAGATTTTAAAATATGAGCTTATAACTCAGTAAGTGGATAGTTTGAAAAATAAGTATATTTTTTTTTCTGACAAGTCTTGCTCCGTTAAAAACTTTGAGAAATTCTGATATCTGGGAATACTTTTAAAACTAAGCATAATTGCATCATAAAATTCATTGCTCTTTATTCTAAATAAACAATTGAATATAAATAATTTGATCTCGGTAACTATAAGTGAAAATATGATTTCACATTACTGTAAACTGAAATCATTACTCTGCAAACTGAATAAACTGAATTCTGAAGTCTGATAAGCTAAATAAACATCATATTATATACTAAAGAGTCACACCAATAAGTACCCCATGAATAACCTTACTCATGTACAGAATAATCTCGATGTACAAGGCGAAGCCATTCAAGTCTGATAATCTGATAACTGATAATCTGGTTATACGTACGCAGAGCTGCCCCAAAGACTAAGTACCCCAATACACGGCCCAAAGCCTATGTGTGTACGAGAGTGGGTCCCAAAGACCTCTGATAATCTGGTCATACACTGTGGAAACACATTCACATCAGTGCAGAGCGGGTAAAATCACCATAACTGGTCATACACTGTGGAAACACATTCACACAAGTGCAGAGCGGGTAAATCACCTGGATACTTTCTGGTGGTTTTTAAAATAATTTGAAACATACTGAAATATGTAATACTCATAAACCATGCCAATGCAATGATTTCAAATAAACAATTATTTTATATAAACTTGAGAACTATTATAATTTAAATAAATGCTTTATTTTTGAAAAGTAGATATATACTCACTGGTCTATAGACATGAATCTGATTAAATTGACGAGCATTTCCGAGCTTTTCCGTCACTACCTGAAATATGATATCAGATAACCAATTTAACAATTACGCTACCAAGTAGCTCTAAATATTCATAATCGAATAATAAAACTTAATTTCTCGAGACTTGAATAATTTTTCTCAAATTTCATTTACTCACTTGGAGCTAATTCCATTTTCTAGTCCTTTCACTAAAATCTAATTCATCAAAATAATCCTCATTCCAACATACGAATAATTCCCCATTTACAATCTAGTGAAAACTAGTAACCATAATCCAACCAATTAAATCTTTATCTTGTTTCATAAATTCAATCTTTCAAGTGAGTATTTCATCACAACTATCATTTCCCCAATCTATACTTATTCCAAATCTCAATTATAAATTCTAGGGTTTGCCAAAACTAAAATTCCTTACCTTAATTCAAATGAAAATTAAATAATCTACAATCTTGAGCTCTAAAATGCACCCATATTCCATAAATTCGAAACCCTAGAAATTTAACATCACAATATCATAAACAATTTACTTCTTAACCTCTTAAAAAAATTAGATATATTGAATCCAAAATAAGAACATCAACACTTACCCTTCTTCTTCCTTCCTTTTCCCTTTTTTTTTTTCCTTTCTTCTTTATCTTTTTCCTTCCTTTTTCTCTCTTTTTCCCCTGCGTTTTCCTCCTCTGCCGGTTTCTACCTCTTCTAGTGTGTGTTTGTATGTGATTTTAATTGAAAATGGAATAAAAAAAATGATGAAAAAGCCACTTGTAGTCCACTTAATCCGGAAATTGCAAAGAAAGTCCCTCAACATCAATTAATAATAACATTTGGCCCTTATATCTTCCATTATTAGAAATAAAATTTTCCAACTTAAAATGTATCCAATTAAATCCTCAAATATTGCCAATTTATAAAATAAATCCCAATTAAATAATTTTTCTCATTTTAGTCCTTATTTGACTTGACTTTGACTAGTCAATTTCTGACTTTGACTAAAAAAATATGGGTTGTTATAGTGCGGCTGCAGGAATAGGAAGGAATATCAGAAGACGAAGAAATTGAACTCATAAAGATAGATACATGACTAATTCTATGTTAATACAGTGAGAAATGTCATAATTTTTTTCGCAAACATGACTAATTCTATGTTTCATACACTCAATAAAGACGTATAAGTAAGTAATTCTATGTTCATACACTCAATAAAGACGTATAAGGCTTTCATATATCCATGAGACCATAATAAATATCCGACATGCAATATACGTGCATTTGACATACAGAGTTGGACTGAGGGAAATAAAAAAAAGAAACCTTTGAAGGTTACAGAACTATGCTACAGTTTCAAACTTCAGGACTATCTTATGTTGTAGATTCACAAAATGTACTGGCTTCAACTAAGCTTCTGCAAAAATATGAATGCATAATAAATTATACACAAGAATACCAGTTGAAGTAAAGATTTTCTCTAAGGGTCCGTTTGATTGGGCTTGTTTTTCAGAGAAAATGGAAAACGTTTTCCTACTTTTTATTATTCACGTGTTTGATTGGGCTTGTTTTCTAGGGAAAACGTTTTCCACCCTTTTCCGAGGTACAAGTTGTTGATGCATAAAAGTTGGTTTTCCAGCTTTTTGACCGATTTTTTTTTTTAACCAATTAGAACACATTCCAAAGTCAATAGTAAAAAAAAAATTATCCATTTAATTAACAATTTGCGTAAAAAAAAAAGTCAAACGTAAAAATTTGTCAAGTGGAAAATTATACCAATCAAACACTATTAATTATAATTACATTTAAAACAAATTCTAGGCAATTCAATTTCCTGCAATTCATTTTTTTTCCACCCAAATTCCACCCTTGCAATCAAACGCTCCCTTAATGTAATTATTAGATTAGGTCGAGGGTAGTTTAGTCATTTGCTATTTATTTTGTTTTGTAGTATTTATACCCATTGTAAAAGGCTCATTGTATAAGATTATTATGCCCTAATTTGGAGCAGCCGCCCGTCTCTCCACAATGTAGATCCCCAGCCCCCTTCCCGTTTTCCCTCACTCCCTCCCTTTTGTATTATTTGTTTCACATGGTATCAGAGCTAAAGGTCTTGGTAGTTTTGTTTCTTGGCCAGTGGTTTGGTCCTTGGTAGTGTCAGCCTAAACAGAGGCAGTCGATAGATTCTTTGGCAGCTTGGTGGGCAGTTTGGTGGTTGGTTTGTTGGAGTTTGGTTCGGCCATAGCAGTTGCAGTCATCTTCTTCCAGGTTCGACCAGATTTTTTGCAGTTTTGGGTGGTTCCGTCCAGCTCAGGTGTGCTCCTTTTTTTTGGTTAGTTTCGTCTTCTCCAGTGGACATTCTTGGTAGTCCAGATACGGTATATCATTGTGCAGTTTCTGGGTTTGTTGTTTTCTTCTTGGTTTAAGGCTGTAAGTATCATGTATGTATATGTGGTGACTTCATTCAAAATTTCAGATCTGAATTTGCATTGTGCCATAGTATGGTTCACGTGAGGTTTATTCTGCTGAATTTTCTGCAGCTGTTTAAAAAAAAAAAATTGGGAAAATCCTTATCTACCTGGACTTGTTTGTGAAAGGAGTATTTTTGGCTTCAGCTAATTCCTGTTCGACTTTGTTTTGATTTTGCATCGGGGTATTTTGTATTTCTCACAATGGTGTCAATATGCTTAATGGTGATTGGAGGGGTGCTCTCAAGGTGTTTGATATTGTGTAGGCAAAGAGGATATGCTAACAGTTGTGGTTTGAAGTTGTTTTGGGCCATGAGATTTGTTATTGGGCTGGTTTTGGTAGTAGGTTTTGGTATATATATATATATATATATATATATATATATATATGGGCTGTTTGTTGTGGGGCTTTTTTTTTTTTTTTTTTTTTGATGCTATGGATATGGTTTTGGTAGAGAAGTGGACTTGGTTATAGTAGGTAATCTGGAATTTGGTTTTGGTTATTTGCCTAGTTGATGGGATTGGAAATTATCAGAGTAGGGACTCCCAAGAATGGGTAGGGTGCGTGTCCCTTGCCTCCACGTGGCAGGTGCTGCCGAGTGATCACGAGGGTGTGAAGCGAAGTCCCACATCGCTTGGGAGTAGAAGTAATTTGCAATAATGGATTGAAAAATTTGTTTGGTGTTGGTTCGGTGTATTTGAAATTTGCATCCAGTTCATCTACTTGTAGCTTGCTAACTTCTCCACGAAGTCATATCTAATTCATCGTTTTGCAAACTCTCGATACTTCTTGCAATAGCATCGTGAGTTTGAGGAGGGATGTTAATGTAATTATTAGATTAGGTCGAGGGTAGTTTAGTCATTTGCTATTTCCTTTGTTTTGTAGTATTTATACCCATTGTAAAAGCTCATTGTATAAGATTATTATGCCCTAATTTGGAGCAGCTGCCCGTCTATCCACAATGTAGATCCCCGGCCCCCTTCCCGTATTATTTGTTTCACACAATGGTAATTACACGAGTAATAGCACATGCAAGAAAAACCTTAACACCCTCCTGATAAGTGCGGGTTTCGCACTTATTTTACCTTTTAACTTTCAATATTTGTTCGGTTTCCTAATCTATTTCGTCGCTTAATTTTGTTAATTTTTATTTTTAGGCGAAAACCCGAGTCGAGTATTAATGTGAAGCATTTGAGCGAGAAAAGAGGCAAAACAATTAGGATGCAAAAACGCCTAAGTTCGGCGAGCGAATCCAGGAGTGTTCATATGAAGAAATGTAGATTGCGGGTTGAAGTCGAGTGAAAAACCAGAAAAAAATTGAAGACAGCCCAGAATTTGCCTGTGCGTACGCACATGCCTGCAGGTCGTGCGTACGCACACCCGCCAAAGCCAGTGACTGAAGACATTTACGTTCCATTGTGCGTACGCACCAAAAACCCTATGCGTACGCATAGGGTATTTCTGGAGCAGAACCCGGGAAAATCTCGCGAATTCCTAATTTAAAATCTATCGACCCGTCTTCAACCCGACCCGTCTCATTACCTCTCTACACTATAAACCAGACCTTGGAGACCATTTCTAGGGGAAGTTTTGGGGAAAAAGTCGACCAAAGAAGGAGTCCAAAATCTGGTGTGAAGACTAGGCGATTTTGGCACTTTGAAGAAGAAGAAGAGGAAGTTCCTTTGACATTCAAGGCTCAATCTTTTGTTCTTCTCATCAATAAGCTTTCTCTCTTCCTTAATCTTTATAGTTTCCATGTATTGTAAGTTTTCAATGGTTATTTGTAAGCACATTATGAATAACTAAACCTAGATGTGATTGGGGGTATTTTCTAACCCTTGAATGAGATTCCAATAGTTTTGTGCTTTATAGTTCTTGTGATTAATGTGATGAATCCATTGAGTTTATTGTTTATGTTGTTCTTCTCGATTGTTTAGGAGCGCTACTAGATGATTGGGTTGTTTCGATATTTGCTAATTTGGGATTTTTAGTCCGTAATTGCTAATTTGACCAAACCCTAGTAGCAACTATATTTTGATGGATTATGTGGAATTTTCTATTAAATGTAGATGGATTATCGCTTAAGTAAACAAACCGAGCTTGTGTGTTTGTACTTGATTCAATTCGACTCTCTTGTTTAAATGCTTTCGTTAAATTAAATCTAGCGATCTTATCCTAGGTTGTTTGATGATTAGGGTTGGGTAAAGAGCTTATTTTATTCAACTATAATCTAAGGAGAGTTTGAGGTAATCGAACTTGTGATTATTCTCGAATTGTTGTTAATCATTTGAACGAAAATCTTTTGTGAAAATGTATTGGAAAATCATTCTTGTGGTGAAGAAATATCCCCCGATCACACTCTCTCTTTTATTGACCTTTCGCCTTCGTTATTAAATTTTTATTGCATTCCAAGTATTTCGCCATTTCCATTTATAATTGTTGTAGTCTTTGTTTAACAAATCAAACCCCCCCCATTTATATGCTTTTGCCGTTGATTTTATTTTGTGCAATTAATATAGTTGAACCAATCCTCTACGGGTAATGACCCTTGCTTGCATTATACTATTCAAACGACATTTTTAGTGGAGTAAGGAAATAATATTTTTGACGCCCCTTTGGTGGCGATCACCTCCTCTCATCTCTCTCGCCAAATCTCAACACCAATGGATTCTACAACGCCTCCATTGGAGAAAATTCAGATAGAGTCAATCTCATTGCGCTTTGTAGAGCAGATCTTCAGCTTTCTCAGTGTCGTGATCATGTCAAAAATGCTACGACCGAAATCTTAAAGAGGTGTCCGAATAAAAAACAGGCAATTTTATGGCACGAATTTTGCATGGTACGATACTCTAACGAATCAATCTTCGGAACTCTTGCATATTCCCCCAAACACTGCGGCTTATAGCATGCAAAATGTCTCGAATCATGACATTTTCTACCAGGAGTTGAACATATTGTTAGATAGTCTTCCCGACCATGCCGCTAATAATAGCTCGCCAAAGAAGTTTGCTGGTGCCAGTCGGGATGTCCCAAATTATCGGAAAATTTATGCATTTGAGCAATGCACACCTGATATAACCTCTAAGGAATGTGGTGATTGCTTAACCAAATCTACCCAACAAATTCGATTCGAGGATGCTGTGATGGGGCAAGAGGAGTTAAAATCCTTAGGCCTAGTTGCTATCTTCGTTTCAAAACTGATCCGGATCCATTCTACAACGCATCGATGGTTGAAGCAGTATCCCAGCCACCAATGCCATCGCCACCGTCACAGCCATCGCAGCTGCCGAGTAAGGACTTTGTCAAAAGAACCAATTTTTTGGCCATAGATATATATTTTCCGATGATAATAGGACCATTTGTTACCACGTTATTATCCTAATAATAAGTTGGCCCCAACCATTAGTAGTGAATGGTTTCTGTCATTTTAGATTGATTAGGCTAATATAACAAAAGATTGAGGACCAACTTACTCAATTATAAAACTTGAGTTGCTTAATTAATGATTTTTAAGAATAAAGTCAATTATGTATAAATTCATTAGTTTGGCAAATGAAAAAAGACATCATTTGAAAAGAATTTATGAACAGTTAACTTATAAATAAATAGAAATTAGTGATGGATAATAGAATAATGCTTGTAGGTCATTTAAAAATAAAGTTCGTTCATTTATAAATGACTAGTTTTCTAATGGCACTCTCGTGTTGAATGATACAACAAAAGAATTTATAATTAAAAAAAACATTTTTTTTTTCAAATTTAAGATCTTTCCGTGTTTAGTAATGTTATTTTTCAATATTCAAAAACATTTATATATAATACAATCTTCCTTACTAGGTCAGTGATACTTATGATATCATAGTCATAATTGCAGATTTTTATTTTTATTTTTATATTCAATAACATTTAAATTTTAGTGTTGTTAAGTTAAACTATATAGTGTCATATGACAAAATAAAAATAGCATACTTCATTTCAATTATTTCCGCCCTTTAGTCTAAATATCTCAACAGAGAGCATGAATTTAAAGAAAAAATTTCACCTTCCTAATTTTTAATTTTGTAATTTAATATATATGCTTATTGAAAAATGAAAAGTTTTGTAATCATGTATTTGATTAACAAGAGATTTAAAGATTGCAATCATGGAATAAATTTATGTTAAATAATAATTGTATACTAGTGATCTAAGGGTAAATATTATATGATAAGTTAAAATAATAACTGAATACATGAATTCATGTTATTAATGTAAATTATGCACAGAGAGAGAGAGAGAGAGAGAGAGAGAGAGAGAGAGAGAGAGAGAGAGAGAGAGAGAGAGAGGACAAAACGGGAAATAGTTGGCAGTTTTGTAAATCATTTATAAATTAGCTAAATGGAAGATGAATGACGGAGACAGTTGATAATTTGTGTCCAAATTAAAATTAAATTTATTTAAACCATTTCAACATTGGCGTCTGTTTCTTGTTTATAAGCTAAGTTACAACTTAGATGAGGTTATTATTTTTTATTTTGCAGGAAAGGAAAAAAATACAACTCGAACTCTTATTATTGTCATCGTTCCAATTGTTGCGTGTCTAATACTTGCTCTTTGCATTGGCATCTACTTAAAAACGAAAAAAATGCGTAAACCATGGGAAAAAGTTGACTGTAAGTTCATGTTTCAATTTTTACGTAGATCCACATCTATCTATGATATCTTTTAATTACAATTTTTCTTGAAATGTTACTTTATACTTTGGTCAAGTTGACGAGGAGATCAGTACTGTGGAATCCCTACAATATGACTTCGGTACGATAAGAGTTGCAACAGACAATTTCTCTGATGCTAACAAGTTGGGACAAGGTGGATTTGGTGTTGTTTACAAGGTTAAGTATTTAAGTGAACTGTTAGGTGTCATACATATTAACACTATTAGGAAGTTCATGTAATTTTCTCTTGTGATTTAATTTCAGGGAAAACTCCCAAACGGAAACTATATCGTAGTAAAAAGGTTGTCCCATGACTCGGGGCAAGGTGACTTGGAATTTAAGAATGAGGTCTTGCTAGTAGCGAAACTTCAACACCGGAATCTGGTTAGGCTCTTGGGTTTCTCCGTTGAAGGAAATGAAAGACTTCTTATGTACGAATGGGTTCAGAATGGGAGTTTGGACCGCTTCATATTTGGTAAAAAATTATTATTATTTTTTAAGTAAATCATATTTCAAAATTCTTAAAACAATCTAGTTGCTCTGTATGGCTAATTAATTATAGCATAATTATAATTATTTGAGAATAATTATCGTTATTTTAGATTCAAACAATCCATGTTTGGATTGGGAAAAGAGTTATATAATCATCTGCGGTGTTGCTAAGGGACTTCTTTATCTACATGAAGATTCTCGTCTCCGAATCATTCATCGAAATCTCAAAGCCAGCAATGTTTTGTTAGATGGAGAGATGAACCCCAAAATTTCAGATTTTGGTGTGGCAAGATTATTTGTCCCGAGCAAAACTCAGCACAGCACTAGCAGAATAGTAGGAACATAGTAAGTAGTTTACAAAGTGCTTGTCTCATAGTATCACTTAGTTTATTTTTACGTAGTGGTTGGTATGAAAAGAAAATATGAAGTGATGCACAAAACCTAACATATATGGTCATGTTAATAACTAAACATAGCTAGATGATTATTTTATTAAACTCGTGGCTAATGATATACTTACAAATTGACCATCACAGTTGATACATGGCACCTGAGTATGTATTACACGGACACTTCTCTATTAAATCAGATGTCTACAGCTTCGGTGTCCTAATTTTGGAAATCATAAGTGGTCAGAAAACTTATAATTTTCGAAATGGGGAGAGTGGGGACGACCTCATAAGTTGTGTAAGTACAAATATGATCAGATTTTGGTCTTTATCAATTTCAAGTCACCAAGGATTATATTTATTGTATTTAAACATTTCAATTCTCACAGGTTTGGAAAAATTGGCACCAAGAAACGGTTGCAAATATAATAGATCCTGCATTGAGGACTTCTTCAGGATGCGTGATATTATAAGATGTATTCACATCAGTTTGTTATGTGTTCAAGAAAATGCAAAACAATAGACCTACAATGGGATCGGTGGTTCTCATGCTCTCTAACTTTTCCCTAACTCTATCAGTACCTTCACGACCTGCATTTTTCATGTCAGGTAGCTTTCGTCCAAAAAGTTCTGTTCTTCATAAGACTCATTCATCCACTAATCAATCAGATAATACTACTCATTTATCAACAAATGAGGTCTCGATGAGTGAGTTATATCCTCGGTAACTTCGAAGAATATGCATATCCATTATAACAAGACATTTTCTAGTTACTCGTGTTCTTATTCGAATGTGATTACTCGCAAGTGAATGGGATCGTGGACAAGTAATATAATAGTGTGTGTAGAGTGTTAAACTCATGAGGACTATGTGTTTGATTGAGTTAAAGCTAACAATTTCCTTAATCGAATAGCAAAATCAAGTTGTAACTAATACTATTAAATCTAATAACCAACTTGAAAGTAATGTAAAAATTTATCAAATTTGTGAGACATATTGCTAAGATGTAGAATCTCCCTTATTAATCCAATTTTAGTTCAACAATTTAAAATGACAATTTGAAATCATGCTTATTGGTCAATATTCCTATTTTAATTGAAAATCTCTATCGATAGTTGTCAAATATATTCCTCTCATGTAACCTTCCTATCTCTCGATGAAAAATGTGAACATGATAAATGCATTAAACGAGCTAGAACGTCTTATAAAAATCATATGAAGCATATATGTATATTTTTATGGGTTAATTTCAGAAATGGTCACTGAAATTACAGGAAAATTACAAAATGGTCACTGAAGTTCAAAACTTTCAGTAACGGTCATTGAAGTTTCGGGCGCTTTCAAAAATGGTCACTGAAGTTTGGAAAACTTTCAAAAATAGTCACTGAGTTACAAACACTTTTTCAGTTTTTTTGTGACTTTTGCGGCAACTTTTTTGTCATTTCCGACCACCGAAATCGTCAAATTTTGATACCGTTGGAAAGCCCATAATATCCTCTTCAATTACCACCCAAAATCTTCTCGTAACTCCAAGATTTTTTGGGAGACTTTTGCGGCAATTTTTCGGTGACTTTCGACCACCAAAACCGTCGGATTTTGATATCGTTGGAAAGCTGACAATGTCCTCTTCAATTACCATCCAAAATCTCCCCCCAACTCCAAAGCATTCGACCGAAATAAGCTCACAAAGTTAGCATCCCGAATCTGGGCAGATTTTTGCCTTTTTGGGTAGCCGACTTTGTGGGCTTATTTCGATCGAATGCTTTGGAGTTGGGGGGAGATTTTGGATGGTAATTGAAGATGACATTGTCAGCTTTTCAAAGGTATCAAAATCCAGCGATTTTGGTGGTCGGAAGTCGCCGAAAAATTGCAGCAAAAGTCGCCCAAAAAATCTGAAAATCTGGGCAGATTTTCAGATTTTTTGGGTGACTTTTGCGACAATTTTTCGGTCGAACCCCTTGGAGTTAGGGGAATATTTTGGATGGTAATTGAAGAGGACATTATGGGCTTTCCAACGGTATCAAAATTTGTCGGTTTTGGTGGTCGAAAGTGGCCGAAAAGTTGCCGCAAAAGTGTTTGTAACTCAGTGACCGTTTCTGCAAGTTTTCCAAACTTCAGTGACCGTTACTTAAAGTTTTGAACTTCAGTGACCATTTTGTAATTTTTCTGTAACTTCAGTGACCATTTCTGAAATTAACCCATATTTTTATTCTCTAGCGAACCTCACAATATTTATTACTATGTGCTAATGATCTTATTATCTTTCTCGATGACAATAAAACCCACAAACAATTCAATTATTGGCCAAATAATTGAAAAAACAAATTAAATCATAATAAACATCCAAAAAATTAAACAAATTAATGTCATCTTAATTATTCAAACCAAAAATTTCATAACAAGAGTTCATCACATTCCAGTAATGAACTTTAGCTTAACATAGAGTCAAAATTAAACAAATAAAGTTTGAACGACATCACCGAATAATTGACGGAACATGAATAATTTCCAAAGTAAATTTGTCGTCTTTTTCTACATGTTGCCGTCTTTCTCTTTTTATTCCAATGGGGGGCATCCTTTTTTTTTTTTTTTTTTTTTTAATTTTTTTGCGTACCCCAGTTTGAGCTTCATTAAAAACAAAATTTGGGAAAATGTATTTTGAAATAGTGATTTTTTGGAAAATGTGTGGTTAAAAATAAGAAATTTTTTTATAGTTATGTGTAATATTATTTTATTTGAGAATGTGTGTTAAAAAATAAGAAAAAGAAAAAGCATTTTCAAAATAATGGAGCAAACAAGGGATTCAGCCATTCAGGCCTCAATTCTTGACTTTTCAAAGGGACTCAGCCGTTGTTTTATGCTTTTGTATATTCCTTCTTTCTGAAATATATATTTCCACTTCAATCCTCTCTGTCTAATTCATTTGTATATTTAGGCTCTTAATGAATTGGATTTTAATTCGAATTCGATTCAAATTCGATAAAATTAATGAGAGATGGATTTAAAGTCTCAATCCGATAATCCGTTAATTAAATGGATCAAATACGGATATAGGTCAATCCGATCCAATTTTTTATAATAATATATAATATATTTTATAAAACTTTTTTTTTTTTTTTGTTATGGAAAATGATTTTGATTGGCATTTTAACATTTTTTTTTATGTCACTATCCTACATTGGAAGTTCATAAAATCATTGGAGAGAAATACATTTATAAAAGGCACTATCTCACATTGAAAGTTTATAAAAGTATTGGAGAGAAGTGCATTTATAAAATGCACTATCCCACATTGAAAATTTATAAAACAATTTAAGAGAAGTGCATTTATAAAAGGAGCATGATATCCAATACTTCTCCATGGACCTTTGAATTGTAGTTTATGAGACCCTTTCATGATGTTTAAAATTTTCGAACTTAAAAAAAATAAAAAATAAATCGCCCGATTAACCGGGCATGACCGGCCCGATATTGGGTTCGAATGTGTAAAATATTTCGGAGTAGATTATCAAATCGAATATCCGATAATATAGCAGATCAGATATGGATTTAACAATTAAATATCCGTCGGATTATCGGATTGGATCGGATTCGTGAATCATTCTTATCAGATCGAATCGGATATGAGTAGATCCGGTCCATATCCGATCCATTGACAGCCCTATATATATTCCTTCTATTCTGACTTTTCAAAGGGACTCCTCTGTGTGTGTGTGTGTGTGTGTGTGTGTGTGTGTAGTTAATTTCCACAGCAAACAACCTCCTTTTTTTTAGGGCTGCACAAAAAAATCGTGAAATCGTAAATTGAACCGAAAACATTGATTTGGGTCCAGGTGAACCCTTGATTTTTTTTTTCCCTCAAACCGAACCAAACCGTTTTAAAATGATTTGGTTTAGGTTTCGATTTTCAAAAATCACACAAAATCAAACCGAACCGTTTTTATTTTTTTAATTAAAACATTAATTTTATTAACTTATAAATTTTATAGTTTTTACTTTTCAGAAAAAAAAAATATCAATCTAACAATACAAATTACAACCAACCCATTTAAATAATTATAAAAAGCACATTAGGTTCATCATTATTGGTTTATGGTTTAACAAGTTCACAACACATGTTCTCACCCTATATCTATACTAAGCTAAAATTATCTCCAAATTATATGAAATGGAAAAAAAAAAAACATATATTTTCGAAAATCCAAATCATAATTCAACAAAACTATGACAGCAAATTATGACTAAAGCTTTAGAGGCCTTAACATAAACTATTATTCCCAAACATTTGACGTTTGTCTGACACTCTAAATGAATCGTCAGTCGCCTTTTGAATGTCTACTAATTTCTACTTGAATCGCATCTTTCTCTTTTCTCTCTTAATAAGTCTCAAATGAGAATTCGATTTTCATTGTACTTTCTTTTGTTTATTATTTTTGAACTTATTATACACTTGTGAGTTGTGGGTTTAGATAGAAAAATGACTATTTGTGTGCTTAGATGATTAATGAACTTGTTTGTGATTTAGAAAGAATGAAGGACAGAGCGTATTGATTGTGCGAAAATATTAAAGTTCCTTAGCCAGTACTACTACCTTCTACTTTCATAAAGTAGTTAGAGAATGAAATTCGTCAATTCCTAACACACTTGAACTCTATTAATCTTTATACATCTAAACACATATTCTGTTCAGTCCTTATTTAGCATCTCATTAGCAAGATGAACGGAGTTTTTACCAAACTATAATAGCAGAATGTGATTATACATTTGCCCGTTATGTGACAATATGAAAGACAAACAAAAAAAGGTAAATAAAATCCCTTCATGGGGTGGCCGAGTTGGTGGAGTAGGTGAGCGCGGAGACCTTTGGTCACGAGTTCGATTCTCCCTGTCAACACTTTGCCTAGTGCGGTTAACCTGACTAGCGTGATTTACAGACTATTGCATCAACCCGAGGGTTTATCTAGTGTGCACTCGAAGGGTAGCGACTGTGAGTTCCCCCGTCAACAAAAAAAAATGGTAAATAAAAAATGAAGAAATATGTATTTATTCTATGGATCATGCTACACGTACAAAATCATTTACAAAATGGTTTACTTACTACACACAATAAGGGTGAGAACCACCCAACCGATATTTTTGAATTCACGTGGGGTCCACAATTTTTGTGAGAGTGAGTGAAACATTTTGTACACAATGTGTGAGTACACATATCTTTATCCTTGTTCTATTAACATCTTTTAACAACCAATTTTGAAAATAATTTTTCATGGATTTCATGGTAAATATGAATATAATTTAACATTTAACATTACTAATTGTCGTTTATACTTATATGTTAACTTATTTTAAATATATTACTATAGTGTCGATATGTAAACCACGGGTTAAAATCAAATCAAATCGTAAATTATGATTTGGTTTGGTTTGGTTCGAAAAATAAAATGGTTTGGTTTGGTTTGAAATTTTTCCAAATCCCATAAAATGGTTTGAATTGAAAATATAAGACAAATCACACAAATCAAACCGCGTTCACCCCTACTTTTTCCGTATTTTTCTCCCCCAACAAGTTGCTGCCAATGTGTGTATATATATAATGGAAATTGCAGCGGCCAACTCTGTTAATTGAAGTCCAAGTAAATATTGAATTTTTTATTCCAAAGCAAGTCCAGCTGAGGCCAATTTAATTCCATTGCCTATTTAATGCAGATTTTCTCTTCAAGGTTTCCTCTTTATCAAATAACACAATTTAGTCCTTCTTCTTTCCAATTCTTTGTCAAATCATTGAATGTTACCTATTTCACGCAAAATACAACAATTTAGTTTATATTTTATTAGAGGAACAACTAAATATCGTTGTTTAAGGCCCTAAATAAGTGTATAAAATACACTTATCAGAATGTAATATCTTGTAAGCAGATTTTTACATGATTTTTTATTGGTATTGTTTGTGGTAGTGATATTCCCCATGTGAATAACACGCTATCTGCATATTATATCATTATTGCTATTATTAAATATTCTCGCGTAAGTTGAGTGTTTAGCAATTATTTGGCCATGTGAACAATGTGTTTACTCCTTTGCATAATTTTGTGTAAGCGATGATGCCTAGAATTTGAATGCTTATGACTTGAATCTAACTGCCTATGATTTGAATTATTTCAATATATGATGTGTGAAGAGTGTCAATGATCTTAAATTATAATTTACAAAAAGGGCCAGAAGAATATATTCATGTACCTTATTGATATATTCTACTACCAAAAATTGCTTCTTTGTTACATGTCACTGTAAAATGAATTTTATATTTTCGTGTAGCATTATAGTTTTTCCCCCGTAAAGAAAATATTGACCTAAACTGGCCAGTTTTGAAGAATAATTCACGTTTTACTGATCTTTCGACACTAAGCAATTCAATTATTTGACTGAACTGAGAACTCGAACAAGAAGTAAAATTTGAATTCCAGTCATTATCTATAATTTTTTTAATGTCAATCACGGACTTGAGAAAAATGAGAATGAACTAACTCCAAAATAAAATTGAAGGATGCATAAAATTAACTCGGTAAATCAATTTATGGGTGTGGTTGGAAGGAGAAAATACCTCCGCTGTTTTGCCTCTTGTCTGTATGCTCCCGTCTCAATCATGACTCTCAACTTTCAATCCGTAAAAGCAGTGCGAAATCTTGAATTTTCCAAGTCAGTCAACCGATCAATCGTGGAAAATTAGTAGTAGAATTTTTAGCCAATCTAACTCCTTGAATTCTGGTAGGCAATCTAAACGTAAATAATGAGTTGATTGACAAAGTTTTTGAAAATAAATTTAGCAGATTTGGACAACAGTTCATACTGAGAAATTGATAAAAGTTGTGAATTTAATAAAATATGTGGTCAAAATTGAAATTTTGACTGATTGAAAAGTCGATAAAACTTCATTAATGTTTTATTAAACAAGCACCAAGCTTTAGACATTTCAAGAATACCTTTTAGTTTGTGTATGTCTTGTAATTAAGGGTGAAACCCCACGTCATTCAAAACATATAAATATGTGAGTTAAAGCTCTTGTTGAGGTTTGATGTTTTAAGATGGAACATCAAGATTCAATATGTTATCAGAGTCGAGAAAATTCAAACGAGCAATTCCAGGTTTTAAGACTGGTGTTCCTAAACAAGCCATCATCTTGCAAAGCGTTAAACAATGGTGTCTATAATCTTGGTTTTCGATATATTGTCTTTGCCCTTTCTTGAGCAAATATATAAGTACAATTAAATATTAAAATTAGGAAAACCATCCTGTCCTAAGGAAAATATATATTCCTATATATACAGAATTGGACAGCAACTAGTTTCCTATAATTATAGAATGAATTCCTATAGTCCTCAGGGCACATCTCCAAGTGGTAAAAGGGGAGGGTGAAGAAATTCAGCTTTGCTTGAGGTTGTCGCGTCAAGGGTTCGAATCCTGAAATATGGATTTGGCTCTTGGGTAAGCAGTCTTCCACCCTATACCCTTGGAGGCATAACCTGCGATTTACCTCCCTCACGATGCTCCAGGACAGGAGTGGTGTGGGACTCTCAAGGTTGTGGTTCAACCTTTTTTAGAATGAATTCCTATAATTACGGCACACAATTGATTCCAGCACATATATAGCTCATGTCGACAGAAAGAATATAAAAATTAAAGTCTTGCATTGCTTTAATCTGAAAATAATAATTAATGTATAAGTCATGAGGTTGATCTTCCAGTTGATAACCTTAAACTGGATATAACTTTTATAGTTGCAGAAATAATTACACAAGCGTAAAATGATCTATAAACCTAATTTTAGATTATTTGAAAATAGTGTTTAAATTGTTATCAATGAATACGCGTCATGTGCATTGATTTTTCCTCATTTGTGTTTCATCCTTTTGTATCTCATACTTGTACAAGGTATTTTAGATGCACTAATTCTTAGAGGAAAGTAGTGACTATCGGACATTGATTCTTGTAAGACAAAAGCTTCTTAATATTAAAGCATACAAATTCTTGTTCTGTTTTTTGTTCCTCCGAATTCACCCTTCTTCAATTTGCTTTCTTGAAACTCAACTGATATTGTATACACGCTTTGTGGTATTCTCTCCGTATGAAAGATAACACTGCATATAGCTATGAGTTCTTGGAAATGGCTTGCTTTCATTTTCCTAAATCTGACAAACCTTTTTGGTTCTGTTAAATCCCAGAATTATCCATGCGGAGACAATGGTACTTACACGGGTAATAGTACCTACAGCGCAAACCTGAATAGCCTCCTCTCCTCGGTCTCCTCTAATATTGGTACCAATGGATTCTACAATGCCTCCATGGGAGAATATGCTGATAGAGTCAGTGCCATTGCGCTCTGTAGAGGAGATGTTCAACTCGATATTTGTCGTAGTTGTATCCATAACGCCACGCGCTCCATCTTACAATTGTGTCCTTATCAAAAACAGGCAACATTTCGGGATCCACGTAATTGGTGCATGCTACGATATTCTAATGGGTACATATTCGGAACACTTGTAACTTTCCCCGACTTTTATACGTGGAACACAAAGAATGTCACGAGTCCAGAGGAGTTCAACCGGAATCTGACGACACTGTTGAACAATCTACAAAGCCAGGCAGCTTATGGTGGTTCCCTCAAGAAGTTCGCTGCTGCGAATAGGACTGGACCAGATTCTTTGACAATTTATGGACTTATGCAGTGCACCCCTGATTTAACCTCGGAGGATTGTAGAGATTGCCTCATTCAGGTTGCCCAGGTTATACCACGGTGTTGTAATGGGAAACCAAGATTTGGTATCTTCACCCCCAGCTGCATTCTTCAATATCAAACCTATTCGTTTTATAATGATACTCCTCAGCCACCACCAGCACCACCACTGCCACCGCCACCGGTACGGGAACCAACACTGGCAGCACCAGCACCAGCACCAGCACCATCACCATCACCAATACTGGCGCCACCAGGTGAGAAAATCCTTGACTTCTATTCTGGTTTAAGTATGTATAAGAGCTACTACTTCTCTACATATATGCTGTGGGAGAGATCCGACAGGCACTCCATTTGTTACTTTACAGTTAAGGGACTATCTACGGTGTTATCAAACGACATTAATGGCATGCTTGTAAGGTGGACTGGACACTACTTGCAGAATTAAATAAGTAAAAAACTAATATGTTGTTCATTTTGTGCTGCCCAATCCTGTCCAATGTTGTTTAACGCTAATGAGCTTAATTCATTTTTTATATTTTAACAAAAAGTGTTACTTTTAACATAAAACATTCCAAGCAGTAAAATTAATTATAATATTAACATGGTTTTATTCTGGATTTTGTAGGAAATGATGTTAATAAAACTCGAACCATCATAATTAAGATTGTTCCAATTGTTGTAAGCCTAATTCTTGCTCTTTGCATTGGCTTCGTCCTACGAATGAGACAAAAGAGTAAAACAAAAGAAATACATGAAAGTAAGTTTAATTTTCTTTAAATACCAGTTTTTATGTATGTCAATCTCTATTTTCATGTCCTTGCATTTACAATTGGCTGAAACTTTCTTGAAGCTGAGAACGAAATTAGTACTGTTGAATCCCTCCAATATGACTTTGGTACAATTAGAGCTGCAACAAACAGTTTCTCTGATGCTAACAAGCTCGGGCAAGGTGGATTTGGTGTTGTTTACAAGGTAATTATTAAAAATATGGCTGAAATAAAATAGAAGCAGAACATGGATAAGTAACAAAGCAATTAACATGCTGGTTTAGACAATTGGCACTTATCCAAAATATTGATTGATGGGCAGGACACTCAATTAATATTTATTTGTTCTATTTATTGTCAGGGAAAACTTCCTAGAAGGCAAGAAATAGCTGTGAAAAGGTTGTCAATGAATTCAGGGCAAGGTGACTTGGAATTTAAAAATGAGGTCTTGTTAATGGCAAGACTTCACCATAGGAATCTGGTTAGGCTATTGGGATTTTCACTAGAGAGAAGCGAGAGGCTTCTTGTCTATGAATTTGTTCAGAATGGGAGCCTTGATCGTTTCATTTTTGGTAAACTTCTATCTGAAGCAAATCATAATTTTTACAAGAATCTTGTTACACGTGTGATTTCTATCTATGTTAAGTGTAATGGTCCTCGTTTGATCTCTCACAATGTCATGTGCCTAACTGGACTTATAGATCCAATCAAGCGTCAATATTTGGATTGGGACACACGCTACAAAATCATAGGGGGTGTTGCTAAGGGGCTTCTTTATCTGCATGAAGACTCTCGACTGCGAATCATTCACCGTGATCTCAAAGCAAGCAATGTCTTATTAGATGGCGAGATGAATCCTAAAATATCAGATTTTGGCATGGCAAGGTTAATTGTCCAAGACGAAACTCAAGGCAATACCAGCAGGATTGTAGGAACCTAGTAAGCTCTATTCAAAACTATAGTGTCTTAAACTATTATTATATCGTTTTTTAACAAGTTGATATTATGCACAAAAGGAAATGAAGAAATGCTGAATAAAAATACAGATGATCATTTTCAGATTAAGGGGTTGTTTGACAAAATTTTTGTTAAAACTATAGTGTCTTAAACTATTATTATATCGTTTTTTAACAAGTTGATATTATGCACAAAAGGAAATGAAGAATTGCTGAATAAAAATACAGATGATCATTTTCAGATTAAGGGGTTGTTTGACAAAATTTTTGTTAAAAATTTTAGCAGATTATGATAAAAATTGATGAAATGTGTAGTTAAAAAGTTGGTAAAAGTTGTTGATCCCATAAAATGTATAGTTAAAATTATTTGTTGACTTTGACCTCAACTTTTTAGCAACTTTTTATGCTATACTAAACAAGCACTGAATATATTTAGATATTTATTAATGTGATTGATCACTGATTACATACTTATAAACTAACCATTGCAGTGGATATATGGCACCCGAGTACGTAATTCACGGACAATTCTCTAGTAAATCTGATGTCTTCAGCTTTGGCGTCCTAGTTTTGGAAATCATAAGTGGTAAAAAAACCAATAGTTTCCAATCTGAGGAGAATATGGAGAACCTCTTAAGTTGTGTAAGTACAAATTAGTCTTTTTTGCCAAATTGCAGACACCAAATGACTAATGATGAATATCGTAATTTAAGTATCATGTCAAATTCTCACAGGCTTGGAAAAATTGGCACAAGGGGACAACTGCACAAATAATAGATCCTGCACTAAGGACTTCTACTCAATCCTTGAGTGACATTATGCGATGCATTCATATCGGTTTGTTATGTGTTCAAGAAAAAGCAGTTGACAGGCCTACAATGGCAACAATAGTTCTCATGCTTACGAGCTTCTCTATAACTCTGTCGATACCTTCACGGCCTGCATTTTTTATGTCTAGTAGCTCCGATCCAGAAATTTCACTTTTTCAGGAACAAAACTCAAGACCAATAGATGCCACAGAATCATCAAAGAATAGATCGGGTAATTCTACTGATGCATCTATAAATGATGTCTCAATGAGTGATTTGTATCCTCGGTAAAAGTTACAATAATAAGCATATTCATCATTACAATATATTTTCTATATACTTCTGCTTTTTATTGTTAAATTGGAATTACCTTGTAAGAACACTTGTTCTTGTTTCAAGAATTGTATTGTTATGGCTTAGTGCTAAACAATTAAAAAAAAAAAAATTAGGGTGACTAGTTTGTTGAGAATGAATATAAGAAGTTCCTCAAAAAGGAGCAACTGAGACCTCTGATGCTTAGACTCTTCGAAATAGTAGGAGTACCTGTGTCGGACACGATACGACATAGGTATGAGTATAGGTATGGGATATGTGTCGAATCCTCCAAGTTTCAATCGGACACTTCGTCGTTTTTGCTTTTTCTTCTTTCTTTTTCCCCCCCCCTTTTCTTTTCCTTTGCTTCTTTCCCATTTTCGCTCTCTATAAACATAGTGTTGCCATCGAGAGGGTAGAGAAAGGCGGTGGCTCTAAGTTTCCCTTCTTTTTCTTCTTTTTTCATTTTTCTTTCCATTTTCTTCTCTCTTTTTTCCTTCTTTCCCTCTATGTATTGATAGTTTAGGGTTTTGTTTGTATAAAATAAAAATGAGTTCACTAAATTCAAATTGCAATCCAGTCCCTCATTTTCTATTTTATATGACATTTAGTAATTCTTATAATTGAAGACTAAGCTCCAAAATTCTATTTTATTCGTCTTAACCCTTTATTCAATACTAATTTCATTCTTTGTGAATAATTAATTTTGGTATATTCAAAATGACATTTTGAATTAGTAAAAAAATTGAAGTTTGAAAGGTGTACCCAAGTACCCGCGTCCAAAATTTGGACTCTTTTTAGCCATGTCCCCGTATCCTACAGTTTAGAAAATAAAAGATCCGACACTTAAATACGTACCCGTACCCGATACCCGTACCCAAGTCCGAGCATCATAGACCGAGACACAAAAGTGATTCCCTTAGGCCAAATATTTCTCTTTTAAAACGCCAAATTGGCTCCCTTTTTTACTTCATAAAATTTCCCAAGAATATGATTTAGCCCACCCAAATTTCATGTCCTGTGAACCTGTGAAGTTCACTGCACCCTAATGTTGATGAGATTAAAAATGGGGATTTTAGATCGTTAGCCTATTTAGCGGAAAAATGTAGCACAAGTCAATTAAAGAAATGATTTTTCATGTCAGCACGAGCGAAGCCAATCTTGGGAAAAAAAAACCTAAAAAAACCTGAAGAAAAACTGAAAATCAAGTGAGGCCGGCCGACCCGTTGGGCCTCAAGTAGGTCCGCCCTTGCATGTCAGTTCACAACCTGCAGTTTTTTCATGTCTGGTAGCTTTCGTCCAGAAATTTCAGTTCTTCATGAAAATCACTCATCTCTATATAAGTCAGATAATACTACTCAATTATCAACAAATGAGAGGTCTCGATGAGTGAGTTATATCCGCGATAACTTCTACGAATATGCATATTCATCGTAACAAGACATTTTTTTGTTGGAATTTAATTGCCTTGTAAGAAGTTTTAGTCTTTTTACTTGATTTGTATCCGTATGGTTTATGTTAGTGATATTCCCCATGTGAATAACATGTTATCTACATATTATAAATTTACTGATATATCTGAATACTCTCTCATAAGTAGATTGTCTAGCAAATGGCTTGTCCATGTGAACAATGCGTTTGTTCCTTTACATAATTTTGTGTAAGTGGTGATGCCTAGAATACGAATGTTTATGACTTGAATCAAACTGCCTATGATATAAATTTATTTGAATGTATGATGTCAAGGGTGTCAATGATCTTACATTATAATTTACATGCTGATTATGCTGCTACAACTACTTATCGATTAATTATTTTATGAATTTTGTTTTCGTAAGATATAGACATTGGGCAAAACCATTTGCTGATAGCTATTGATTCGCAGAATAGTAATGAATTTCCTGTTAATATTGTTAACTTTCAAATTTACCATTAAATGGACATGGTATGTCCCACTTATTTAATAAACGGAGATTCGTCATCTATGTGTAGCTTGTTGTTATATTAGAGGATGGGAAGAAAAAATTTGCAATCACATATCAAACGAAGTTGATGCCAATTGAAATCTAAGAAAGTACAATTCACATTTTGTAAGGCCAAGGTCACACAATATAAGCGTCGAGGAACAAAAATAACTCGATCAAACAGAAAGTAAATTGTAGAAATTAAAGTAAAACACGAGAATTATTTCGGCCTAAATCCCGGAGGTTCGGCTACCAAATCTAATGCCTACATCCCCCGCTGAGCATCCAAATTATTGGATAGAGCTCGGTAGCACTAAATGGTCCAAAATGGCAATAAATGATTACAAATGTTCAGAGAGATGAAATTGAATACTTATCTCTCAAGTACATGACAGTTCTACAAAGATTCACCAAGAACTCTACACAGAAAACCTTCGAACACAGACCATAACCAACAACAGAGAAATCACCAAATTTCTCACAATATTCACACGGAATTTTACACCACGAAGGTATTCACTATCACTCACTACTTAAAATCAGGAATTTTAAGTAGAATCAGATGAAAGAAGCCAAATCCTAGCCCTTTCCCTTTTCTATCTTTTTTCTCTCCCTCGAAGCCAAAGAGGCTCCCAAAATGAATCGAATGAATGAGCCCTGGAAAATCAACCGTCAAGGTCTATGTATAATAGAACCTTCCAAATTCAAAATCAACAGTCAAGATATCATCACGTGTCAACCATAACAAAGTTGCACTTCTTAAAAACACGACTTATCACAAATTATGGCAGCACCAATAAAATAGCCAGGATTCGAATCCAACACCTTTCTTCGTCAAAATCAAAATTACGCTTTTGTTGCAACCTGAAAACTGACTGTTGCCGTCGAACTATGAGAGCTTTTGATTAAATACCAATCTTCCTTTCAAAGATTTTGGAGCAAAGCCTTACAAGTCTTGAGGCGTGCGCCTAATAACAGCCTCAAAACGCTTCAGGCAGGCCTTGAAGTGCAGGTGACTGATTTTTTTGAAACAATGCTTCAGTTAAAAATAAGGGCCATAAGACTCTATTCATGTACCTTATCGATATATTATACTGCTAAATTTCTTGTTTGTTTTCATATCACCGTAAATGAATTTTATCTTTTTGTGTAGCATTTTAGTTTTTCCCACACAGAAATCATTGACGTAAAGTGACAAGTATTGAAGAATGGTTCACATTTTAATCATCTTTCCACATGAGGAGACATTCAATGATTTGACTGAATTGAGAACTCGAACAAGTAAAAAATTTGAATTCCAGTCTTTCTATATCTTAGGTAGTGTTTGATTACATAGGAAAATTTCATCCTTAATTTTGCTGTTTGATTACATAACTTTTCCATGAAATTCATTTTTATCCCTTTTCTAGGTACAACTATTTAAAATACATTTTCCACTTTTTATTTTTCCATGGGTTTGGTAGGAAAGTGTTTTTCATTTTTTTTTTTTTTTTTTTTTTTTTGCAATGGAAACATATTCTAAATCCAATGATAAAAAAAATTATCTATTTAATTGACAATTTGTATGAAAAATAAAGCCAAACGAACACAAAAAAATTCAAAAATTAATTTTTTTTAATTTTTTAATTTTTTTACTTTTTTGCAATCCAAACAAATTTTAATACAGATTGTAAAAAAATTTATCCCAAAAAATAACAATTTGCATGAAAAACAAAGCCAAACGGATTAGGTGAAAAATTATATCAATCAAACACCATTAATTACAATTACATCTAAAACAAATTCTAGGCAATTCAATTCTCTCTCATTCACTTTATTTCTACCAATTTTTCACCATGGCAATCAAATGGACCCCAATGTTTTTAATGGCAAACATGGACTTGAGAATAATGAGAACGTAAACTAACTCTAAAATTAAAATAAAAATAAAAAAGACCCGTAAAATGCACTTGGTAAATCAATTTATTGGTGTTGTTTAAAGGATAAAAATTTTGTTTGAAATGGTCAAGAGTGAGAAAATACCTCTCTGTTTTGCACGTGTATGCACTTCCGTCTCTGTCATGACTCAACTTTCAATCTTCAACCATAAAAGTACTGTGAAATCTTGAATTATCGAAGTGAGACAATCGAGGAAAACTAAATGTAGACTTTTTTGCCAATCTAAATCCTTGAATTCTTGTAAGCAAACCTAAGTAAGGGGTTGTTTGACAAAATCTTTGTCGCAATAATAATAATAATAATAATAATAAATAAATAATAAATTTTTTGATAATAGTTGATGAAATAAAGGATTAAATACACCAATGGCTACCCAACTTTGTATCCAGTGTAACTATTACCATCAAATTTCATTTTGTTTCATCATGACCTCTCAATTTTATAATTAGTGTCACCATTACCTCCCCCATTTGATTTTATTTCACCATAGTCATCAAATTTCATAAAACATTTCACCATGATCACCCAATTTCATGTAACATTTTACCATGACTACCCAACTTCTATTCACCATTTTCACTCATTTTAAAAGGGGGAGAACGATAACTTTGTATTATATATAAAATAAATTTTAAAAATCAAACCCCAAACCCCACCCATACTCATCAGCTCCCCCACCCCTCATATCTCACTCTCCTCTCTTTCTCCTTTAACGTATAAAGAAATGAGAGAGAAATTTCTAATATAATCGATTCCGATTATGATGAAAGAATGGCTAGACTATAATAAAGGACATATTTAATTGTTATTTTCTTCCTTTGATTATGATATTTATGTGCGAAAATTAATATGCGCCTAAAGGGAGTTAAGGGTTCGTTTGATTGCAAAATAAAATTTTGGTGGAAAGAAAATGAATTAAATAGAATTTAATTAAAAAGACACATAAAATGCACTTATTAAATCAATTTATGGGTGTTGTTGAAAGGATAAAAAATCTTGTTTGAAATGGTCAAGAGAGTAAATACCTCCCTGTTTTGCACCATGTATGCACTTCCGTCTCTCTCATGACTTAACTTTCAATCTTCAACCATAGAAGTAGTGTGAAATCTTGAATTATCCAAGTGGGACAATCGAGGAAAACTAAATGTAGACTTTTTCGCCAATCTAAATCCTTGAATTCTTGTAGGCAAACCCTTAACTACGCTAAGGGAAATTGTTTGACAAAGCCTTTGGTAAAAAAAAAAAAAAAAAAAAAAAAGAAGCAAAATTTGATAACAGTTGATGAAATATGTAATTAAGAAGTTGATAAAAGTTATTGATCATCAGAAATATGTTGTTAAAATTGAGTTTGATTGATTGAAAAATTGATAAAACTTTGGCAAAATTTTATCAAACAAGCACTGAGCTTTAGACATCTCAAAAATACTTTTTAATAACTCAGTATTCCAAAAAGTGGAGCCTAGACAAGAAGCAGGCCTATGCAAAACGCCTTGTGCTTTTTATTTTATTTATTATTATTATTTGCTTTGTCACACCTAGTTGCGCTTTTTAACGCTTTTTTTTAATGCTTCTTCACTTTAATTATAAATAATAAAAAAAATTAGATTGATTTAAAAATTTTAAATAGTATTTAATGAGTAACACCTCTTGTTTGATGTTTCAACAATTCGAGTTTTCGAGATGAGGTTCTTAAACGAGCCACCATCTAGCAAAGAATATTAAAAATAAAATCTTGCTTCACTTTAATCTAAAAGTAATAATTAATAAACAAAGACATGAGGTTGATCTTCTAGATGAAAACCTAAAGCTCAATGTAACTTCTATAGTTGCAAAATTTTTTACACGGATGTCAAATGATCAAATACCTAATTTTAGATTATTTGAAAATATTGTTTAAATTGTTATCAATGAATAGGCATATATCGATTTTTCCACGTTGTGTTTTATCATTTTGTATCTCGTACAAGGAATTCAAGATATGGACTAATTCTTAGAGGAAATTAACGTTTGACTAATGAACGTTAATTATTAGAGGAAACTAACGTGGTCAATTTCTAACAATTTAAACTTTTAAATAAAATAATTAATGTGAACAAACTCTAAAATAAAAATGAAACAACGCGTAAAATGAAGTCTGGGAAATCAATTTATGGGTGTCGTTGAAAGGAGAAAAAACTTGTTTGGAAAATCAAGGGTAAGAAAGTACCTCCCCTGTTTCGCACCTTGTCTGTATCACTCCCGTCTCAATCATAACTCTCAACTTTAATAAATCCTCAGACTTGAATTATCAAAGTCATAGTCAATGGTGGAAAAGTAAAAGTAGATTTTTTTAGCCAAGCTAAATCCTTGAATTCTGGTGGGCAAACCTAAACGTAATTACGGGACTGTTTAACTAAAGCATACCGATTCTTGTTCTGTTTTGTGTTCCTCTGAACTCACTCTTCTTCAATTTGTTCTCTTGAAACACATCTCATATTTTATACACTCACTCTCGCAATATTAGAGATAGCACTGCATACAACTATGAGTTCTTGGAAATGGCGTGCTTTCATTTTCCTCAATATGACATACCTTTTTGGTTACGTTAAATCCCAGAATTATTTATGTGGAGGGAATGGTAATTACACGAGTAATAGCACTTACAGAGCTAGCCTCAATACCCTTTTCTCCTCCATCTCCTCTAATATGGATTACAATGGATTCTACAACACTTCCATGGGAGAAAATGCTGATAGAGTCAATGTCATTGCACTCTGTAGAGGAGATGTTCAGCTCGATACATGTCAAAGCTGTATCACTAATGCCACGCGCTCAATCTTACAATTGTGTCCTTATCAAAAACAAGCAATTTATTGGGCTGCTGGCGATTCGTGTATGTTACGCTACTCCAACGAATCCATATTCGGAAAACTTGAAACTTTCCCCAGGTTTATTGGGTGGAATCCTGACAATGTCACTAGTAAGAGCGAGTTCAACCAGGATTTGAGAACATTGTTGGACAGTCTACAAAACACGGCGGCTAATGGTGGTTCCTTAAAGAAGTTCGCTGCTGCAAACGCGACTGGACCAGATTTATTGACAATTTATGGACTTGTGCAGTGCACCCCAGATTTAACCTTGGAGGATTGTAGTAGTTGCCTGACTCAGGTTACCGAAGTTATATCACAATGTTGTAGTGGAAGACAAGGATTTAGTATCCTCACACCCAGCTGCATTCTTCGTTATGAAACCTATTCATTTTATAATGATATCCCTCAGCCAGCACCACCCCCACAACCAGTGTCAGCTCCGGCACCACCACCACAACCAGTATCAGTTTCGGCACCACCAGGTGAGAAAATCCTTGACTTCTAAATCCGTTTGAGTACATATAAGAGCTATTACTTCTCTATATATATATATTGCTATGTGTTAGATCCAACAGGCAATCCATTTATTACCTTATAGATCAATGGTCTTATCATATGCCAATAATGGCGTGCTTATAAGGTGGATTGGACACTATTAATAATGATGTGCTAAATTCAATTTAATCTTAACAAAAATATTACTCCTAACAAAAACATTCCAAGTAGTATTTATTATCACGGTTTTATTCTTGATTTTATAGGAAATGATGATAATACAAATCGAACAATTATCATTATTCTTCCAATTGTTGTGGGCCTAATACTTGCTCTTTTCATTGGCATCGTCATAAGAATGAGAAGAAAGAGTAAACCACAAGAAAAATATGAAAGTAAGTTTAATTTTCTATATTATCTATTTTTATGTATGTCAATCTCTATCTTCATGTTCTTTTACTTACAATTGGATGAAATCTTATACCATATGTGTTCAAGCTGACAATGAAATTAGTACCGTCGAATCCCTCCACTATGATTTTGGTACAATTAGAGCTGCAACAGACAATTTCTCCGATGGTAACAAGCTTGGGCAAGGTGGATTTGGTATTGTTTACAAGGTAATTATTAAAAGAGATGGCTGTAATATATAGAAGTGGAACACTGACTTGTAAAAGAGTAATTAACTTGTGGGTTTGGACTATTGGCACTCATCCAAAATATTTATTTGCTCTAATTTAATGTCAGGGAACACTTCCAAGTGGGCAAGAAATAGCTGTGAAAAGATTGTCCATGAATTCAGGGCAAGGTGACTTGGAATTTAAAAATGAGGTCATGTTAATGGCCAGGCTTCAACACAGGAATCTAGTTAGGCTCTTGGGATTCTCAATCGAAAGAAGCGAGAGGCTTCTTGTTTATGAATTTGTTGAGAATGGGAGCTTCGACCGCTTCATTTTTGGTAAAATTTTATTTGGAGTGAATCATATCTCTTTTAACAATCTGGTTACACGGATAATTGCTATCCATCTCAAGTGTAGTGGGCCTGATTTGACCTCTCACAATGTTGGCATGTGCCTAACTTAACTTGTAGATCCAAGCAAGCGCCAATATTTGGATTGGGAGACACGCTACAAAATCATAGGGGGTGTTGCTAAGGGGGTTCTTTATCTGCATGAAGATTCTCGACTGCGAATCATTCACCGTGATCTCAAAGCAAGCAATGTCTTATTAGATGGAGAGATGAACCCCAAAATATCCGATTTTGGAATGGCTAGGTTATTTGTCCAGGATGAAACTCAAGGCAATACCAGCAGGATTGTAGGAACCTAGTAAGCTTCACACAAAACTACAATGTCTCAAATTATTGTTATATCGTATTTTAAATAGTGGATAATATATATACATTTGAAAATGATAAAAATTGTGGATTACATGAAATATGTGGTTAAAATTATTTGTTGACTTTGATCTCAATTTTTTAGCAACTTTAAAGTTATCGTGAGCAAGCACTAAATGAATCTAGATATTTATATTCATGAATGTGATTGGTCACTAACTCTATATTTAAAAACTAACCATTGCAGTGGATATATGGCACCCGAATACGCAATGCACGGACACTTCTCTAGTAAATCTGATGTCTTCAGCTTTGGCGTTCTAGTTCTTGAAATCATAAGTGGTCAAAAAATCAGCAGTTTCCAATATGGAGAGAATGTGGAGGACCTCCTAAGTTGTGTAAGTAAAAATTAATCTTTTTGGACATATTGAAGACAACAATGACTAATGATGAATATCGTAATTTAAGAAAATGTGTCAATTTCTAACAGGCTTGGAAAAATTGGCACGAAGGAACAACGACAGATATAATAGATCCAAAACTGAAGGCTTCTGCTAGATCCTTGCGTGACATTATGCGATGCATTCATATCGGTTTGCTATGTGTTCAAGAAGATGCAGCTGACAGGCCTACAATGGCGGCTATAGTTCTCATGCTTACGAGCTTCTCTATAACCCTACAAATACCTTCACGGCCTGCATTTTTTGTGTCTAGTAGATTCAATCCAGAAATTTCACTTCTTCAGGAACGCAATTCAATACCATCAGAGGCCACGGAATCATCAAAGAATATATCGGGTAATTCTACTGATGCGTCTATAAATGATGTCTCAATGAGTGATTTATATCCTCGGTAACTAACAATAATTCGCATATTCATCATCACAAGTTATTATCTATATACTTTTGTTTTTATTGCTGAATTGGAATTATCATTTAAGAACACTTGTTCTTGTTTCATGACTTGTATTATTGTGGCTTAATGCTTCACAATTCAGAAAAAATTAAAAAATAAAAAATAAAAAAAAATATGATCAGTTGTTTATTGAGAATGAATATGAGGAGTTCCTCTGACAATGTCGTAAGAATGTGAAATTGAATTCAAAAAAATTCAAAGAAATGAAACCTGTAAATAAAAGAATAACAAATAAGTGGTAATGAGTACTTACTTTTGCATGTGAAATATAACAAAAAAATTTCCAATTAAAAGAGTAATAAAATGGAAGGCACACTTTCAACTCATTTTCTCCTGTAAATTCTCGTGTGACTATTTTAGTTTCCAGCAATTTAATGATCATGCGAACGGCATCCAAATCATCAAAATAAGAGCGTAAGACAAACTCACTCAAGCATCAACTCTTCTCCTCATCGAATATGGGGGAGCTAAAAATTCTTCAACATCTTCATAAAAACAGGGCTGACATGTCTGTCTCTTGAATGAGTCATTGTACGCATCGAACACCAGTGCCAGTTCTTATTAATTCTTCTTCTCAACTAACATCAATCGACTACAATTTTAATTTAATTAGCAATTGGATTTGATGCTTATAAATCCATCGACTGCATTACACTTCTGATTAGCTTAGTTATGGATTTAAAATAAATAAATAAAATGTGAGAACTTTTACTAGTTCTTGTATCCAAAGTGGTATCAAGTGGAGCTAACGATTTGTTGATCTCATGTTCATCCTCAAACAAACATAACCCATTATGTATTGATGATTGATGTATATGAATCATCCGACAATCTCCCGCGAGTAGAGTTGAACGTATTATAGTATTGGTATGTAGAATTTCTCGAGCATGAGAAATTGGAAAAAGTTCCAATATCTGAACAGAATAATTAGCAAAGACAACGGACTGTTGCTCATGTCTTTAAACCAAAAAAATAAAAGAAACCCTAACTAAGAAAATGACTAAATTAACCTCCTAATTAATTAGGAGGTTTGTTGAACAAAGAAAAAATAAAAAGGACTTAAAATTAATGCCTTGCAACACTAAATCATCCTCCCCAGGTTGAAGAAGATTTGTCCTCGAATCTTTCCTTGTGTCTGTTGGTCTCAAGATCAGTAAACAAGCAAATAAACTCGACGGTCTTTACAAAATAAACTTGCAGAAAAATAACAACACAAGGATTTTTTGCCCTTAGGCCCGGATGTTCACCCACGAAGGCTAATCACCACGTTGAGCATCTACAAGTAGATATTGCTTGATTCCACTAATAATATCACCAAGAATCAGTACAAGTGTTCAAAGAAATCGGAGATTTCTTCGTTTTCTCTCGCCTCTTCAAATCACAAACTAGAAGTAATCTATACACTAATCTCACAGATTGTTCCAAAAACTATCAGAAAATCACTCAAAAAACTAGAGAGATTACATTACAGATTATAGGCGAAGGAGAAAGATAAAAACCCTAAAAATCTCACACAGAGAAGAATACACTAGAACCCTAAAGAGATGAAGAGGCACACGGTATTTATACCACAACTAAACATCTTGATACCAAATTGTTAAGTTTTGAACCAAAAGAAATAATTTTTATTAACAAAAATTTCTTTAACAATATAAGAACGCTCATTTCCAGGACTAGGGAAAACTCTCAAATCGAACCGGACCGAATGGGACCTGGACTGAACTGAACTGATCAGTTCTTCTTAAGTTAAATACTCGAACGAGTATCTAAATCAAAAATCGACGGGTACAGTTCGATTCTCAATTATAGATTAAGAACTGAATCTCTCTACTTTTTTAAATTTATCCTACATAAATAAAGAGGGAGTTTTCAAGCTACTATTCATAAGCCGAGCCGTTTTCAAGTCAGCCGAGCCGTAGAGGTGGTAATGAGTCGAGCCGAGCCGTAGAGGTGACAATGGGTCGAGCCGAGTCGGCTCGGCTCATGGCTCATTATAAAAAAAGCCAGCTTCTGCTCAGCCCGTTCTCATGGGCGAGCTCGACTCGACTCACAAGCTCGTGAGTTCACGAGTCAAGCCAAGCCCATGAGTTTTTTTTTTAGCCTTTTTGTTAAATTTTTTTTTTTAAATTTTTGACGAGCCCACAAAATCAAACCACGAGCTCGGCTCGTGCTTGGGGTCGTCTTTTTGACAAGTTCGAGCCGCTCGTGGCTCATTTTTTGTGAGTCAAGCGGTCGAGCCGACGAGCCGCTTGGCTCGTTTACCACCACTACCGAGCCGTGTTATTTTCTTTTCTTCCCTCTTTTCTTTTCTTTGTTTACTGCCATTTTTTTGACTTATTTGCACATAATGCATTTTAAACCTCCTATCTATTTCCAATTATAAAATAAACCCCAATAAAATAATTTTTCTCATTTTAGTCCTTACTTGACTTGACTTTGACAATTTCACTTTTGACTTTGACTAAAAAAAAATGGGTTGTTACAGATAGGGTCCTGTTTATTTCACTAGAAATTAGAAAAATCGAAGGTTATGTGGCTTGGACACAAATATAAGGTCCAACTTCGAACGAGAAGCATAAAAGGCATTACCAGCAAGGTAAAACGAGTTTTAGTTTAAAATCTTTTGAGAGAGGAAAAGAGCATGCCCTTCATGCTCATTAAGTTTCTTCTCTTCTCAAACAACAGCAGCTGCAGAAACATAATAAGTAACCAAAAAGAGTCCGTGTATAAAACATATAACTCCCCCGATGAACAGTAGGTGATACTGCGCTAATCTGCAATCTCTTCTCGACTTTTAGTTTGCTAGTGTTCCAGAGATTAGCATTGTGAATGCAACAACTAACAAAATCCTAATTTATGACCATAGCTGAGTCAATCAGGGAGGCTCAAAATAAGTAAACAAAATACTTGTCAACAAAATAATTATGTATGCATATTAAAGTACCATGATACGACGAGGGAAGCTGCTGCAAGTTGCTTGTTAGGAGAAGCTTGATCCAGTTCTTCTTTTGATGTAATGCAAATACACCCACCTAGCAAATTTGCAATAACGTGTGCCAGAGATTATAGCGCTGTTGCTGCCAACCCAAATTTGAAAACTCGATAGCCTCTACATTCAAAAATCCACACCCTATAATATTCAACCTGTTCACAGAAGTACATATTGAGAAATTTGTTCAAACTTTTCTAAATAAAAATTAAAATCGAATGATATGAATAGGTGGCAAACCTTGTTCTGAGCTACCTCTGCTTTGATACCAAGAACACCTGCTACAATGTCCACAACCATGATTAGAGGACATACAAGGATTCCAATATTTTTTGCCATTTTCCACAGGTGTGTGTAGTGCCGGAAGAGATGCATGTTTGACCAGAAGAAGCTGGAGTCGTCTTATATAATTTTCGAGTCCTGCGGCCTGCAGGAGAATCAGAATAAAGTCCATATGATTTAAGAAAGATCTCTTTAGCAGTGTTCAGTTTGGAAAAAGGCTCCTTTTGTTTGAAATATCTCTTTGCTATGCTTTTTTACCCTTTTGCTCTATGTAAGAGTTGGATTCCTTTGGGGGGTTTGATACGTGCCACCCTGCACCAGATTGAAGTGGAACTGTGGAAACGTGGGATGTGTTCTAGTTAGTGTCTGTTTGTTATGCAAAACCCTTGCATGTTCCATGCAAGACTTAGTCTCCTGTAGTGGTTTTGCATGTCCCAAGCAACGTGGAGAAAGTGGGATAGTTGTTCCTCATTTTTAGTAACTGTTATTCTTTATTTATTTCCTTGTTAATTTACTATATATAGTTGTAGTTGTATTCAATTAAAAAGGGAGCAATTAAAAAGATCAATTTATTCCTTTCTGCTGTCTTTCTTATCTTCTTGCTGCCTGGTTCTTCTGTCTTCTCTATTCTTTCTCTGTAGACATTATCTTGTCAATTTCTTCTCTGTTAAATTAAACTATATCCCGGGGAGAGGGGGGGTAAAGAAAAGCAGTGCATTGTCACCAGTGATAAGTTGTGTAGATCAAAAGGAATAAATGTGACAGCTTCATTATATTATCTTTGTGTTGATCTTTCAAAAGTCATATTCACTTGCATGCAGTGGCGGAGCCAGCTTATTGGAAATGGGTCCAGATTCGAAAATATATACGTGAAGGGGTGGGGGCCGACGGGGGTTCGGGGGTTTTTTTTTAAGGAAATTACAAAAATGAGAGGAAACAAAAGCTCACTAATTAAGTCATTTACCTTATCTGCGGATAGTACATTAGTGTAAATATTACTAATAAGTTGAGAATTAACCTAAAATAAGTGAAAGAAATAAGATTAACTTTTTTCGCAAGTTTATTTGTAATAAAATAGAAGTTACCATTCTTTAATTCTTCCAATTTAAAAAAAAAAAAAACTCAAAAGAAAAAAAAAATTCTCAAAAAAATGGGGGAGGGGTCCAGGACCCCCCTCCTCGCCCCTGCTTGCATGTTACTTCACCCTTAAGCTGTGCCAATCTCATTTCAGCCGGTGGAAGTGTGGAGGAGAAGCTAACGCCTCATTCCCTTTGCTTCAGAGAAACTTGCAAAGCCAAGGACTGTAACGCCCCAAATTCTCTATTAACTCAAGGCGCTAGTTAAGTCAAAATATCCTGTAAATAAATTTTTTCAATAGACGCCAAAATGCGTAGGTGTATATATATATATATATATATATATATATATATATTTTAAACCTATAGCAACTTAGCACAAAATGCGGAAACATCATTTTAATAATTTACTCACATCCAAGAGTCAATACCAAATATGATAAGCAAGTACCAACATTTACAAAAATACTAAAATTTGATATTTAATTGTCAAAATGGAAACTAGCTATTAAAATACTTATTTCAAAATTTATAAATTAAATAGTCTATTATTTAATCAAGATTGTCCCGCTCATTGCCTTACCTTGCCGAGTTCCTTAACCTGAAAGAGTGGAAAAGTATTATGGTGAGCATAACGAATTATACTCCGGGAAGATACAGCAATCAGTCCAAGTTAAGTCTAAACATGAAATCAAGTGATGAATATAATACCAATATAACATACTGTAGAAATATGTACTGTGGACATTTTCAAGTACCTAATTACGATCCCGGACCTATTTACGGTCCCTGACAACATGTTATAAGCGCTTAGCAAATTTTGCACTGTGGGATAACCCCAAGGACCCACTTTCGATCCTGGACCTATTTACGATCCCTATCAACCTTTTCATGTGTATAAACATTATATCACAATCAAAATCACACATCAAGAATTAACATGGACAAATAACCACAATTGCTTAAATGTAAACCCCACCTCAAAGTATTGAAAATTTTCTTGAAATTGAACGTATGTAATGTTACTGTGCTTTAAACTTTTCCCGCGACCTCATCTAGCAAGAACAAAATTAATATAATTTAGGATACTAAATCCCAATTAATATTTTAAAACTTTTAAGGACTTGATTGAATTTTTGAAAGTAAATAAATGAGCAATTTGATAATGCTTTAAATCTTTAGGGTCTAATTATCAAATTTAGAATGTTTAGGGCCAATATGATAAAATTAGAAAGTATTTTATATTTAATTTGAAGAATACTAAAACTTTAGGGATGGGAAATGAATTAAAACCAAATAGGGGACTAACTTAAACTTTGGCCAAACTTGGAGATTTAAAAATGAGTTTCTCATATTTAATAACAAACCCCCATCCCCATTTCCATTTTTCACGCAGAGAGTTGCTGGGTGTGAGGTATTCAAATGAGTTTTACATTTTAATGATTTCTTAATCAAAATTGATGCCAGGTAAAGGAAGTTTAATGCAAATGGTGGCTTGTGTGATAGTGTTCCATGCGAGAGAGGGAGAATAGAGGCTGGGCTATGTCTCGTTTGGCAAGAAAATCTGCTGGGAGTCTCGAGTATTCTCTGCACCTAGAATTTCAGTCACAAAAGAGCAATATGTAGAGAGCAAGGATTGGAGTTGCGATTGAACCGAGAATCCGAGTATGGAAGAACTGGTGCAATGTTAATGTGGATTAGAAGATGATTATGAGGAAATCAAAGAAATATAATTGTTCAAATGTGAAGAGATTTACCTAGTTGAATGCCCAGATTCCTTGTTGAGTTTCAACCGTGAGGGTGAAATATTTTTGGAGATGGAATTGATTGGATTTAGGTTGACACTATTGAGCCCTACAACCCCATGCTTCAGAATTTGGACAATTAATTTGGGCTGATAATGGACTTAAACTTGGGCCAAAGAGGAATATTGGAACAAAAGTAGTTTAAAATAGATGTTGAGTGTAAAATTCGACCCGATAAAAATTGAATTTCTAATATTAAAAATCGTTTTGAATTCTTATATTAAATGTTTTGCTAGACAACTCAACGGACGTAAAATAAATTCTAAAATTTAACGACAATATCGTAGCAACACAACTTAAATTATAAATTTTGCACTTTAAAAATTCGGGTCGCTACAAGGACCTTCACGACAAGAGACATTCAATGATACACTCTTTATCTCATGCAAGTAGGTGAAAAATGTGTCGAGTAGCGCAAGCCTTGTAGGCAAGAATCCGCCCCTTCAACGAGCTCGGATTTAGTGTCAAATCATGAAAGTTCCCCCATTTTCCCCAAAGTTTAAAACGAGGACATGGGGTTGGTTGAGATGGGCCAAGTAGGTAATTCCATTAGTTGGAGTCAACTGAAGTTAATCAAATGATCATTTTGAAACATTCCTTAAAAGTTTGATGACTAATATGGACTATACATATAATTTGTGCATTTTGGACATACAAATCATTTTTGCCACACTTTATTTTGGCTAGTACTTCATAGAGCCTTGCTACATGTACAGGGTTTTAAAACCCTGTACCTACCGAATACACACATCCAAAGACGGGAGAATTTTTTTTTTTTTGAATATTTTATACATGGGACCCACCTCCATGTGAGTAAGAATTCAAAAGTCTGTTTCATTTCTGTAAAAAATTGTTTGTATATGAAGCATTTTTCTACTTTATAAAGGGGCAAGTGTTCCCTATTTTACTTATTATGTCTATGCTTGGGAAAAATTGTTGCTTTTCAGGTTGGTTTGGTCCAATTTATAAAGGAGAACTTTATCATGTTATTTATTTATTTATTTTTGTAAAATTTATCATAATCAATACAGGTCAAAGTTGTTTTGATGGTGGGCCGACATTTAGTTGGTATCTATTATCGGTGCATGTCACGTTTTAGGTTCACTAAGGTGATTCGAGACTAGTAGTATCAATTGGTTTTGAAGTTCGTGACCAAATTGAAACACGGGAAAGTTGAGTGACTAATTGGGTTTTTTGTGAACAGTGGTGGGGCCATGACTTTGATCTAGTTATGTCCAAGTTTAAGTAGAGATCTTTTGTAAGCAATGCAATAATATGGTGACATTAAAAAATTATAATTTTTCTCCCTTCATTACTTCCTAAGTATCAAAAAGAACAAGTTCACTTTAATTGAGACATGTCATCACAGATTTATTGTGCAACTTAGAATGAATGTTCAACGATTAAATTGCTATAGAGGTAATAAATTGAGGATCAATGGTGCAATTTTCCCTATTATTACTTTTTGCTCCTCCTTCACTTTCCTCCACAACCATTTTTGTAAAAATGAAAAATGTAAATTACTAATTTAAATAAAAATTATCCTAAATTCAATGGGGGCACCAGTAGTTGTTTACGGCACTTATTCTCCTTTTCTCGCAGCACCTTCTATCGTGTAACTTTTTGGTATTATACCCTCACCTCGTTTTGTCACTACTTATGAAAGTACATGAACTATCAGAATTGATAGATTATCATTTCAAACACTTCAGAATTTTTTTGACTTCAATAACCAAATTTAATGACGATCATGAACTCAATGGAAAGCCTAATGTTACATTGTAGAGAAATGTTCGCCTAAATTGGAAATTGAGAAGTTTGTAAGTTGTGATTGTCGATGTTATCTATTAAAATCTTATTAAATTGACTATATTCTCAATAAATTGTGAAACATATGACCAATGGTTGACCTAACTAGTTCATGCTTGTGTATTAATCTGACAATAGTTCTTGTATATTCTTTAGTAACTAGTATCAAAACTATCATTAACATTCAAGTTGATGAAGTAAGGGCGGATAATTAACAGAAATGATCTCTATCGTTTGCGTTCACGGTTAAAATGGTCCCTATCATTTCAATTTTGACATTTACATCCTCATTTCATACCTTTCTTGCGATAATGGTCCTTTCAGTCCGTTGACGTTAATTTCACCGTTAGAATTACTGTTGGCTTTGATAAAATTATTCATAAATTCATTAAAATTACTTTTTTTCGTCTTAATTTTCAGGCTCAATTGGGAATACCAAACGAAGTCGAAATATTACATTTTTAATATCATTTTAAAGTACTCACGGCCTAATATTTCACGACGTTAATGTTGTGCGAAACGGCCAATCGTAATAAAAGTTACGACGCGTCAAAGTAGGCCGTTCAAAACTAATATTTCGAAAATTTCTAAAACAAGCTAACTTTAAAAATTCTTCGACGATTGTACGCTAGCCGAATCCATAAATCTTCTATATCCTCTCGAAGCTCATTTCGAGAACTATATTATAGATATATCGAATGATCTAAATGAAGATCAAAAATAATTAAACGGACGTCAAACGCGTGTGTTAAAAAAGACGTCAAAAAAAATTTTGAAATTTTTTGAATTTATAAAAAAAATTACAAATTGTAACGTCAATTTTTTTTTTTTAATTCTTTGACTTTAAAAAATTCAAAAAAAATTTTGACGTTAAATTTTTTTTTAATAAATTCATAAAAAATAAAAATAAAAATTTGACGTCTTTTTCAAAAAAAAAAATTTAATTTTAATTTTTTTTATAAATTCAAAAAAATTCAAAAAAAAAAATTTGACGTCTTTTTTAACACACGCGTTTGACGTCCGTTTAACTATTTTCGATATTCATTTAGATCATTCGATATATCTATGATATGTTCTCGAAATGAGCTTCGAGAGGATATGGAAGATTTATGGATTCAGCTAGCGTACAATCGTCGAAATTTTTTTAAAGTTAGCTTGTTATCGAAATTTTCAAAATATTAGTTTGGAATGGCCTACTTTGACGCGCCGTAACTTTTGCTACGATTGGCAATTTCGCACACCATTAACGTTTTAAAATACTAGGTTGTGAGTACTTCAAAATGATATTAAGAATGTAATATTTCGACTTCGTTTGATATCCCGAATTGAGCTCGAAAATTAAGAGAAAAACGTAAGAAAATTATTGAATTTATTAATATTTTTAACGGTGAAATTAACGTTTATTGGCGAAAAGGACCATTATCGCAAGAAAATGTATGAAATGAGGATGTAAATGTCAAAATTGAAACGATTGGGACCATTTTAGCAATGAACGCAAACGATAGGAACCATTTCTGCTAATTACCAGTAAGGGCTATTACCAAAGAAGCATGCTTAACATAGTCTACATCACATACCTGCACTCCCACTAAAAAACCCAACCCAAAAATACAGAAGGAGAACTGTAAAATATATATATACATATATATATATATATATATATATATATAAATAGAAAAAAATGTGAAATTTCACGCTCAAAGAAAAAGATGATTGACCGAGACAAATAACAACTTCATCATTATGTTTATTGGCATGAGAAATACTCTACATTTATTTCTGATAGGACATGTTCTGAAAGAAATTAAATCACTTTTCAAATATATGTTTATGGTTTAATCAAGGTGGACCACTTCTCACACAATCAGTAGGCTTCCCCCCCCCCCACCCCACCCCACCCCACACCACACCACAGCACATGGTTCATATGTGCATAAATCTCCCATTTCATTGGAAGTGTCTCGGTTTCTTAATATATTTGTTATTAGCTTTCTGGTAGATTAATTACATTTATTTGCGAGAAGTTGCGGATACTAGAATGTCTGACAACAATGTTACATGCATCTCCCATGGGAGTTGGACTAGGAGGGTAAAACTAGGTCGAGCTGTCCAAAGCCATGTATTAGGAAACATTGACACAGACATGATGTGAGATGTGACATGACATGAACACGTCAATACGTAATTTTTTCAATAAAATACCGACACTCATATCAAAACAATATTATTACTACTTTTTTCATATTGAAAAGTGATATCATTTTTGTTATTTCCAGTATGTCGACAATGTATCGACAATATGTTTAATATTTACTAACGTGTTGACAAAGTTTCCAATTGTACGAAGTCGAAAATTTATTTGGACAGGCCACTTGACATTTTCGACGCGTTTCGTATGCCAACTTACCAAAGCTGGGAAGGTGTCTGTGCAACTGCAACCTAGGCCGTGGAGGCTGTGAGGACGCTTGTAAAAAACCTTAAAAAAACAAAAAAAACAAAAAAAAACAAAATTAAGAATAAAAAAATGTTAGGCTTATTTGCACAAAAAGTGGCCATTATCTAGAAATGGAGGAAATACCTGTGAATGGCCTGTTGAAATGGTAGTATTCCCACAATGGCCCTTGACTAAATAATAGATGAATAAAAATAAAGAAAAATACTAAAACTTAAAAAAACCATCAAAAAGCCAAAAATACCCTCACAATTCACAGCCAACCGACTTCTCTCTCTAAACCGACTATTTCTCTCTCTAAACCGACCCTCTCTATCTCTCTCTAAACCGACGACGCGACGAGCAGAGGACGACGAGCAGAAGACGACGAAAGGGCCAACGACGCGAGGACCCAGATTGACGACAATACGCGTATAGGTTAGTTTTAAATAATCAATGAGAATGGACCCATTTTTATTGGTATAAATTTAAATTTTTATACATTTAGTTGGATTAATAGTTCATTATTAGGTTATAAAGATGGAGTAGATAGATTGTGGACAATTTTTGGGATGCAAAAATGAATTTATGGCACGTTTTAAGCACCTCAGTCGCTGGAAATGACGTTTTTCGGCGACTGAGAAAGACAGCCTGGAAATCGGCTGTAAACAGCCGGTTTTCAGGCTGTTTGCAACCGGTCACAACGGCTGCACAAACAGGCTATGTGCAGCCGATTTGACCGACTGTTTGACCGGCTGTGTGCAGCCGATTTGACCGTCTGTGTGCAGTGGTTTGACCGGTTGTTTGACCGGCTGTTTAATTTTGTTTTTCGAATTTAATTAATATTATAATTAAATTATAATAACAATAAACAATTTAATTTTTCGAATTTAATTATTATTATAATTAAATTATAAGTGAAAAGCCGGTCAAACCGGCTTTTCACTTATAATTATTATTTTTTTTTTTTAAGAAAAACAATAAACAATTTAATTTTTTGAATTTAATTGTTATTCTGTATATTATTATACATAACAGAAATTTAATAAAATTTAATTTTTAATATAGTAAAAGAAATAACTTTAAATTTATAATTAGGAAAATGAAATAATATTAAATTTTTAATATAGTATATTCCAAATATAATTAAATAATACTTGTATTTTTTCTTCAATAATTTCCTTTTATTTTAAATTGCATATATAAAATACAATAAATAATTTTTTTAATTTAATAATTTAATACCAAAAATAAAACGTAACGTAATTAAATAATATTTGTATTCTTTTGTTACTTTAATAAACAACGAATTCAAATTTATTTTGTTTTATTTGTATATATAAAATTAAATAAACAATTACTTAATTTTAAATATTATTTTGTAAAAAAGTTTGCACACTCTTATTTGATTTTCATTTGAATTTTTTAACAAATAATATAAAATTCTTGAATTTAATATTATTTGTTAATAAATATTTATGTTATTCAAAGTTAAATAAATAGTAATAAATTTTTTTCATTTAATTTTATATATATATATATATATATATATATATATGATAATTACCAAAAATTAAAACGTAATTAAATAATATTTGAATTCTTTTTTACTTTCATAAAATTGTTTTGTTTTAATTAAATGTAATTGTAAAATTGATAATTACCAAAAATGAAATTCAAAGGGAAAAATTAAATTGATAATTATTTTGTCCGTTTTTTTTACTTGTAATCCTTTATGTAAATCTGTTTTGCATATAATTGTTAGAATTCGATTCACTTAATTTTTAGAGAATATGTTGTAATCCAGTATCTATTGTTTCATGTGCTAATAATTTAATTTTTTGCAGCATGGAGTATCATTTAGATGCGACATTGAGACAAATGTCAGGTAAGGCTACCTGGAACGGTAGCCTGAATAGTTACAGAGTAGTCCTGGATCAGTTGGATGCAAAACATCAAGATATGCTTCAGCAGCCCTTTTTGTGGCCCTTGTACGAGTTGAGACACTTGCAGTTTTCGGGGCAGATCATCGATGCCCTACTATGTCGATTGCTGAGTCCAGTGGACGGCGATGCCCTCCATTTCGATCTCGGAGGCAAAGTCGCCAGTTTTTCTGTGTTCGACTTTGCGATGATCACTGGATTGAAGATTACGAGTGTTGATGCGGGTCATGCCGGTGCGCAGAGGGCCAGTAGGCTGCACGACACATACTTTTAGGGGCAGGGGTCAGTTTATTTGACGCAGTTGGCTGAGGCGATTACTAGGTGTGACGACATGTTAGATAGACTGAAGCTCGGCCTGGTCTACATCTTGGAGAGCACATTACGATGTCACCACAGGAGGACTGTGATTGACCCCTTCCATTTGGAGATGGTCGATGATCTTGATGCTTTTAACACATATCCGTGGGGGCAGAGATGTTTTAAGGACGCGGTACACGTTTTCACGAGATTGCATTCGAGGCCGAGGGGGACCATGCGGAAGTATGATACATACGGATTGTCCCTGGCTGTGCAGGTATATTTTCACATAATTTAGTCTTAAAATATTGTTCATAATAGATATGAATGTAATAATTGTATTTGTTGCAGATTTGGGCGTACGAGACTGTCCCAGTCATCAATGACCGGTATGCGACTCGACTGGAGACACGCATCCCTCGGATGCATCATTGGCAAGCATCTCGAGCTGTCGGATATCCAACTAGCAAACAATTATCTGCCATCCTCGACGACGCTCAGGTGAGATAATACGTTTTTCGATTTATGTTGTTTGTAGCTCAGATATGTGAACACATGATTATTAACTAGTCGAAATGTGGTTATGTCAGGTTGAAGTCATAACTGAGTTGATGCCATCGATGGAGAAGGAGGCTCACGGATATGGGCGATGCGAGATCGATCCGCACAGTGAAGACGAGCCGACTCCCGATTCCATCCCATACCCCGAGGAGGTACGTGAATGGAATATATAATATTCCTCGCTATGTATTATCTGACTTTCGTTAAATAAAAATTAATTGTCAATGTTATCACTCGTGTAGGACCGTGATTTAGTTGATCGACGATTGTCTCCGGGGAGGGCATCGCCGTTGTCGATGCCGTCACCTTCTCCCCCCCCCGAGGCCATCATCGTTGCCGATGCCGTCACCGTCTCCCCCCCGGAAGATATCACCCCCGCCTATGAGATCTCTTTCTCCTCCTTCTAGGCACCTCCCCCATGGATCTCCTGCACCCGATGACCTGCATGTCCTTCTGACTGGATTTATGGTGGAGATGAGAGGGGAGATAGGGACGATGCGAGAGGCGATAGTGGCGCTTCGAGGGGAGCTGAGAGAGGAGGTGGGGGCACTACAGGATGATGTAGGGGAGATGCGGACCGAGATCTCAGCCGAGATATCAAGCTTACGTCAGGATGTATCAGTGCTACGCACCCATATATCAGACTTTGACGTGGCAGTCGTAGCTCTTCGATGCGATATAGCAGGACTACGAGGAGATGGTGATGGACGGGGTGATGGAGAGGGAGATCGAGATCACTCACCATTATGGTCAGATGATGGATTACAGTTACTATAGACGGCGGTCCGTGGGATGCCGGAGGCGAGGGTGCAGGAGGCGGGGTCAGGAGGGTGACCCAGATGGCAGTTGAGGTGGGAAGCCACGAGGAGACAATGGCAGGGGTACAGGAGGTGGGGGTGGAGGAGGCGGGGGTACAGGAGGCGGGGGTGCATGAGGCGGGGTCAGGGGGGTGACCCAGATGGCAATTGAGCTGGGGAGCCACGAGGAGACAACAGCGCGGGTACAGGAGGCGGGGTCAGGGGGTGACCCAGATGGCAGTTGAGGTGGGGAGCCACGAGGAGACGATAGAGACGGTGGCAGAGGCCGTGACCCCAACAGCGGTGGAGAGCACGACCCCCGAGGTGGTGGAGGCCGCTAGTACACCCGGGGTGGGCGCGGGGGAGAAGCGTGGCGCTGCCAAGACGTACATTGATGGGACGTACCCCAATCTCTTCAGGGAGGTGGACCCCACGAAATGGAGACTGTTCGAGCCGGTATGGAGATCGATGAGGCCCGGGTATGTACTGTATTAATTTATTAACGTGCATTACGTTTACTGTACTACGCGTCATTTAACATTCGTTTTGTATTGTTTTCAGAGCTAGCCACACGATATCTTCCAGGACGATCCCTGACGCATACAAATGGTTCCACGACATCAGCTGGCCTGGAGCATGGCTCGCCAACGATGTAAGTGAATTAGGCTTATTTTTATTGAGATTATATACTCACCGTTGTATATGAATTGAAATAATTTTTTGAAACGTAACGTATTGATTTTTCACTATCCTAGCATATTGACATGGCCATGGATTTGTTGCGTGATCGTGCTAGACGATTTCCAATTTCGTTTGCCCTTCCTGGACGACTCATACTGAACACCGAGTGGGTAACACGTACACGATCCCCGATTACATGATGGAGTGGGTACTTGGAGTGTAGCCGAGTGTCGGAGGGAAGCCTTGGGAGGAATGTACACATCTGTACATACCAGTGATCGCGAACCTGCACTATTTTGCTGTAGAGATCATATTCGCAGACTCCACTGTCTATGTGTATGACTCCGATCATTCGTGTCTGACACAAGGCCAGCTCGAACAGGTATTGGAGCCTCTAGCTGTGATCGTTCCTATGATGGCTAGACGAGCGGATGTGATTGTGCGAGATAGACTAGCCATCGTGCGGAACATGACGACGACGAGACAATCTGTATCGTAAGTGTTTATACTTTTGTTATTACCTAGAATATTTTTTTTTGTAACTGCACGATTTCTGATGTAAATTGTCTAACACATTATGATATTAATTGCAGGGGCGACTGCGGCATGTTTGCAATAAAATACATAAAATTTTTGAGTATAGGACAGAAGGTTGATAGAATCAACCAAGCATGGATTAACATTTGACGTCGGAAATTAGCTGTCGACTTGTATTTTTTCAATTGTGATCCATAAATATTCCGACAATTATTTTTGTAATTATAAGTAATTGTAAATATATGCATATTTATAAATGTATATGAAAGTTTCTTTGGAGATCAATGCTTGTAAATATAATACATATGAAATTTATAAATACTGACATGAAGAAAAATATTATTCATTTAACATCAATGACATTACACAGTCAGCTAATTGTCACTCAGAGGAACCTGACTATTACAATTTACACGAGTATGACCGACTTCTCTACATCTGCCGCACCTACGCGGTCGAGGAAATTCTCCAGTGGAGGGTATTCTAGAAGTACGTGGACGTCCAGAGCCACGCGGTTCAATTATCGGTGGTGACAAACAATTAAACGAGAGAATACTGTCAGGAACTTCCCAATCAGCTTCGTTTGGTAGGGGAAATATAGTGTCTGCATACGCTGCTCTCCAATAATCAGCCGTATAATAATCAGAGCATAATGTACTCGGTGCAAAACCTTTGTGCATAGCTACTGCGACTGCATGCTCGCATGGAAAACTCTCCAGCTGAAATCGATAACAGGTGCATGTGTTGATTGTCAAGTCCACCATGTATGCCAGATGACGTGAACAATGTACAGAGAAGCGCGACTCATCCAACGGTTCCACAACCAACCTTCTCCCGACCTCCGCAGCCTTGAATAATTTATCCTCTTGAGCCGGGGCTAGCATACTCGTGCAATTATGTGATTCCGCACGTCGATCGTGAAACCACTGCTGCAGCTTGGTACGGATGTTCTCAATCATTGCAATGATTGGCAACTCTCGATCCTTCTTGAACAATGAATTCAGAGACTCCACGTTGTTCGACGTCATCAAGTTGTACCGACGTCCTGAAAAATGTGATCGCGCCCAATATTCCATCCCCATTTTGGTAAGATACTCCCATGCCAGGTACGACTTATTTCCTATTTCGACCATAAACATATTACAGTCCTCGACACTGTAAGCTTCCGCCGCACTCCTAAACAATCCAACTATGCCTTGGCCCCTATACCTAATCTTTAGATTACCCTGTATATGGTACATGCAGTACCCGTGATGTGCTTCGAGGAAAACTTCAGCAATAGCATTTATCAGAGATTGACCCCGATCAATTATAAAGGCAAGATCCTCGACATCCCCGATCACTTCCCTAAGCTTCGTAAAAAACCAACACATTGCCATATCATTCTCACTGTCGACTACGCCGAATACAAGTGGGTAAATCTGGATGTTGGGATCTTGACATGTAGCAATAATCAGCTTCCCCCCGTACTTCGATTTCAGAGTTGTACCGTCGACTAAAATTACGGGTCGCATCGCATTTTTAAATCCTCTGATGCATTGACCAAGAGCTATGAATAAATACTTAAAACAATTCTCACCCTCCGTCGCAATGAAATAAAGGGAACCATGATTAGTTGTCCCCAAATTATGGCAGTACCTAGCCAATTTCGCATAACTTTCCTCGGTCGAGCCCATTAATTGCTCCAACGCACATTCTTTGGCCTTCCAGGCCTTCTTGTAACTTAGTTTCACTCTGTAGTTTCGTCGGACGTCGTTCACGATGTCTGAAGGTCTATAGATCGTCCGTGGGTCCTCATACTTGTCCATTATTTGTCGACCAATAAACCATGACCGAGCTTGTCTGTGATCATTTACATGAGTTTCCAATTCGCAAGTATGTTCTCGGGTATACTTGCGAACTACAAAAGACTCATTCGTTTCCATCTTAGTCGCTCGCAACCGCCAATGGCAATTATTGTTGACGCAAACAAGTGTCAACAAAGACTTGTTTGATTTCTTTACCTTGAACTCAAAGTTGAATTTCAATGCCAGCTCGTGCACAGCTACCTGTAGATCTGTCTTCGTGACAAACTGCTGCTCGACGTGCAGATCATCATCATCGGGAGCCACACGAGAATAATTAGATGACGGTCCACTTGTTCCAGCCTCTGTGTTCCCACTCCACTCACATCTACGCGGAATAAAGCAGCCAAATCCTCATTCGTAAATTCATTTGCATTCATGTTCTCGCTATCTTGAACTACCGACTGAACTCTGTGCGGCACATCGATATCACGATCAGGTAAAACTGTCTCGGGAATATTAACCTCATCCTCGCAAGCTATCTGCACTGTATCCCAAAAACCTGTTGCACCATCTGAGCCGGCATTTATACCTTCCGTGTCATCCTTCCTCACTAATGTCACGCAAATAGGGGTCATTTGTGTTTTGTTCAACTCAAACAGATAATTCACATGAACATCAGATGTAATCTTTGTAGGTGGAATAGAAAAAGACAAATGCTCTCTGAATTGAAATCTTAATACCATATCGTATCGAGATGAATCGATGTTCAGACTTTTCTGAATATCATCAAACAATTCCTCGTACGATGTACTCTCTGTTATATGTGTTGGAACACTATCTTGTATATCATTCGACCATTTCCATACCCATCGATTACTTTCATCCAATTCGAAATCACCAAAGTAACAAATTGGGAGTACAATCCTCATATCTGCATGGAAAAATTTATTTATTCAAAAATTGGGCTCACAGCGTCAATTAAAACAAGAAATAAATTTAACAGCCGGCTGTTTACAGTCAACACAGCCGGCTGTTCGACTGTTTTACAGCCGACTAATCGGTTGTTTACAGCTGAATAATCGGCTGTTTACAGCCGACTATTCGGCTGTTCGGCTGTAAACAGCCGAGAATCGACTGTAAACGACGTTCGGCTGTTTTGGTCGTGTGGTTTGACAATCGAAAAATTTAACTGAAGATAAAAAATTTTCTCCTATTCATGCTAAAAAAATTATATACAGATGCTACAAAATTTATCTGCTACAATCCATACATTTTAATGTTTTGATTTTTAATATACATTTAACGAAAACAAAATTAAACATATGTAAATATACTTACCGGTTCGAAGTTATTGGCAGAAAATAATTTTTTCCTTCGGCTATCGATATTTTTGAGATTTTTAGATTGAAGAAGATGAGAGAGTTTTTATCTGTGTAGGATCTAATTCTAAAATTTTCAGCAAGGATTGTTTGATTTTTATTTGTTAAGTAAAAGGGTAGTATTGTATTTTACAAAAAATCATATTTGTAATTGTTTTATATACTTAAGGGTATTTTTGTCTTTTGATATTTTTTAGGCCAATGTGGGAATATGGTAGAATAAAAAGTCAATTTGAAAATTTGGGCCTTTGACCAAGCCAAACTTGGAAGAACCCCTCTAGAAATGACATGTTGTAGTAGCATTATTGGTATTTCCCTATCTAGACCCCAGGTGTTGGATCTAATCCTCCATGGAAAGTAAGAAATTCCGCATATCAAAACCAATTCAAGGTGAAAAAAGGATTGCTCCCTCAGCTAAACTTAGATAAAGTTAAACCAAAAGCTCTCGATTCAAAATAATTTATGAGGAAGCGATATTTCTTTAAGTCCTATTTGGTGTAGCTAAAAATTAGATTGATAAAGTTAATGAAATGTAATTTAATGTATGGTTGAAGAGTTGTGGATCGCATAAAATGTTTGATTAAAATTAATTATTAATTTTGACTTAATTTTTTAGTAAAATTTTAAGTTACACCAAATCGGGGCTAAATGTATGAATATTTATAAACAAAATAAAAATATATAACAAGAAAAAGGAAGAACAAAACAACATTGTACTCCATATTTAATTAATTTATAACAATATTTCTTTTAGGAAATAAGAAAACAGAGTAAAAGGCATATAGTTTCAATAATAATTTTGAAAGCAATACAAATGTTGAAGGGTAAAGTGGAAAATATTAATTTGTTTTTGAGTGAATGAAAATGAAAAATATGTAAAAATTAATTTTTAGAGGAGATTTATTAAAAGTTTTCAAAAATCAGGGATATCTATAATATTTATTTTCCCATGGCTCATGAACGAAGGAACCAGCCCGCATTCCTTTCGAAGGAATGGAGTAAGGGTTGTACCCAAAAATCCTCCCCCCGAGGGGGACTTAGGGGGGAAACGGTCTGTATATGATATTTATTCAGTGACTCATTGAGTATTAACCATTGTAATGCACAAGGGCATTGGTAAGTATAGTTCTACTCTGTAGAAAAGCCTTCCTCGAAATTGAAAATTGAGAAGCATGTAAGTTGTAATTGTTGGATCTTTCATTAATTCCTACAATAGGTCATGCATATTCTTTAGTAACTAATATCAAAATCATCTCTAAGATTCGAGTTGATTGAATAAGGGCTTAACATAGTCCATGTACCATCCACTTGTGCCAATACAAAAAAAAATAAATAAAAAGCCAACCTAAAAAGGAAAGGAGAATTGTAAAAATGAAAAATACCGGTAAAAACATGAAATTTCACACTCAAAGAAAAAGATGATTGATCGAGACAAATAACAACATCATATCATTATGATAAATAGTCTGCGTTCATTTCTGATAGCCATGTTCTTGATAAATTAAATCAGTTTTCAAATACATCATTATGGTTTAATCTAACTTCTCACTATCAGTAGGCATTTTCTTCCTAAAATTCATATGTGCATAAATCACCCATTTCATTGAAAATATTAGGTATTAGCTTTCTGGTAGATAAATCACAATTATTTGCCGGGAGCTTGCAGATATTAGAAAGTTCGACAATATACATCTCTCATTGGATTCAGGCTAGGTGTGTAAAAGTGGTTGTACTGTCCAAAGCCATATATTTGGAAGCATTGATAGAGACCGAATGTCACACATGACACCACATGGACAATGAAGATCATACATCTCCAAATAATTGACCTCCATTGTGGTTTGAATAAAAAACATGACACATTTTATTTAAAAAAAAAAAATGAAAAAAAAAATCATCTATGTATTGTGAATTTTACAAGCAGCTTTTGGAAAGGTGATGGTGCTATCTCAATGATCCTTTGATACTTGTGTATTCGCAAAACCGAGTTGATGCTCAAGGCAACTGTCAAAATTTGGGTATGATCCGAATTCTTCGTTAAAAATAATTGATAGTTCTAATTAAAATGCACATTTAGATAAATTCTACTTAAAATGCTTTTAGAATCCTATTCGAAGTCTATTTGCAAATCCTAGTTGAAGTTTTATTTGAATATCCTATTGAGAGTTGAAATTTGTGTTGGATTTAAAGTGGTCAAGATAAGACAAATTATGGCATTTTATTTCATCTACAACTCTATTTCTAGAGTTTGGATTGTTCTAAATATATATTTAGCTCTTCATTGTAATTTAAATTAAGTTAGACAAATTATAAATACAAAATCTTTGTATTCTTTCTCCTTATTATAATAAAAAATTTATTCTATACAAGTTATTTTGTTCTTATGATCAATTACTTCACATTATGGCTATAATATTTTATTTTCTTCAACAATTTGGTATTGGATTAATCCGATATCATTTTTATAATGCAACAAACTGGTATCAGAGCTTTTGATTTTGAAATTCTTGGGAAGATCGAAGTTTTTGGTGATGACAACTATGAAGTATGATATTCTGCTATTGGATCGCAATACAAGATTCTCCTTGTTGCGGGTAAATATGCAAGCAGTTTTCACTCAAATGGATTTGGACGACACGTTGTTTTCTTCAACAATTTGGTATTGGATTAATCCAATATCATTACACAACAAACTAATATTAGAGTTTTTGGTTTTGAAATTCTTAAGAAGATCGAGGTTTTACATGATAGCAACTATGTAGTAGGTAAATATGCAAGCAGTACTCGCTGAGATGGATTTGGACGACACATTTTTGGGATTTGACAAGATTTCCACAACTTGGACTCTGAAGGAGAAATAATAGAGGGATCAAAAGGCTTTATCTCAAATACATCTCCATCTTTCAAATAATATTATTTGGGACGTTTTAAAGGAGAAGTCAACTACTGCATTATAATTAAAATTGAAGCAATTATGCATAACGAAAAGTCTTACTATCAAATTGCATCTAAAGCAACGTCTATATTCTCATCGCATGACATAAGGTACATCTCTTGAGAATCGCCTAACTGATTTTTAAGGAAATAGTCGCTGATTTAAAGACCTTGGAGATTAAATATGATGAAAAATAATAATTAGTCTATTCTACAAAGCTATCCAAATATATAATTAATCTAGATGAAGAAAATTCTGATTTTCCACCAGAATTTTCATCCTTCCACAAGAGGTTCGACTTGAGGATTTATAGACAACACGGATCCGTCTGGTTTAAATATATATGTATATTCATATTATGTAAACATCATTAAACAATGATTATTGTCTGCACTTTATGGACAGTTCGTGCTAATTATTTAGTTTCTTGATTAGTCAATCTTCCCTAAATAGTTCTAAAAACTATTTAGTCTTGATTGGGGAAATTCTCCTGTCTAAATTTTAATGTAACAAAACTAACTGATGCATGTGGGCAGATACTAAAAAGACATATTTTTTGACAGTTTCTTAGACGAATAATATCTCTCCGCCTAGGTTGTTTTCATAATCGGTCTTAAATTCAAACACAGAATAAGAGTTACAGTAATGTAACTTTGGTCGAGCATTATATACACTAATTAAAAGAGTGTGACGACTATTTTATTTTACCCTTCGAAAGTTAAGCATGTGAGGTGCACCCATGCACATTATTAAGGGTCGCACCTAATCCTATAAGTAGCCGACTGTTATTACGATCTAGGGCAGGGGCCGAGGGAAGGGGGTCAGGCCCAATTTATTTTTTAAGGTATCAGCTCAGTATTGGGAAGAAAATAAAAAATAAAAAAATTGTTCCCTAGCTCCACCCCTATCGTAAGGTTTAGGGCTTCTTGACTAGCAGCTTGATCTGTCTCTTTCTATTTCACTAGCACGAAAGGAGCGTCTAATCTTCAATATTTAATGAGTTAGTTTTGTACGTATGTGGTTCGGCGCCTAATTTTTTATGCTCAGAAAATCAATTCCTTTCTATTAATTTCACTATCGGCATGGCATCTTTGAGGAAACTACACTGGGTTGCAATTTTCAGAAATTCACTGTTTATATCTTGCTAAAAATGTGTTGATCATCGCCGACATTTACGTTAACGGAAAAGATTAGTTAATTAGGTTGACACTTAATAACATTCGATAAAGTTGTGTTTGGTGAGATCGTTGAAAATAACGTATGACATGAATAGATAGATGATTGCATTCTTGTTTCTTGATATTTTAGGTCATGATTTCTTATTTTCATTTCAAAGAAATGTTATCAAAACAGTGATTCAAGATCAATTTATTAGGTCCACTTGAATCAAGATAAAGTCTCCCTTTTGGAGAAGCAAGTTGTTGCTGCTGGGTTATAACATCTTTAACGTCGTGTCGATGAATTTCAGAGATCACATCATTAACTAAACAAGCTACAAGAGAAAGACTTCACTTTGCCGACTATTCAATCGTACATTAAACACAAAATGTCTCTAATAGGCACTAAAATGAGTGAAAAATTATGATTCATGGTTCACATATTGAGTCAGTAAACAAAATCTTTCTATTTAATCTTAATCCAATTTAGCATTTTCTGAAACTTGAAGATAAATAAAATGACAATCACGTCACTAAACATAATTCTTATCATTAAGCATAGATTTGATCCATCTATTATTTTCCCATTATTAATCCACTAAAGTTAAAGGCTGCTTTCTTTTTTAGTCAATATTATGTACCACAAAATTCCATCTTAGCACATTTGTTTAACTTGTTAGGCTAAGAAGGAAAATTTTCCCAATTTCTTCTAGTTATTTACATATTTAGGTATTTAACTTAATTTCTTAACTTATATTCAATTTTAACTTACCTTCTTCCTACATCAATTTGGGGTAGCTTAAAAAATTTAGGTCAAAATTAACAAATAATTTCAACCACATATTTTTTATGGAATCCACAGTTTTACTCAATTTTTAATCATACTTTTCATTAATTTTTATTAAAATCTGCTAAAAATTTTATAAGAAGCTTTATGAAACAACCATATATCTCTTTGTTTTTCTCTCCATCAATCAAGGGCCATACCCTTCCAAACTTGTCTTTTTCCTCTGAACAGAAATTTGTGATGCATATTGATTTTAGTGCAAATAGTGTCTCATTAAAGTAAACTAAGATTTACATGCATATATATACTGCCCTACTGTGCCAATGGTTAGTCCAAGAAAGGTAACAATTAGCCTATATATGTTAATTTTTGTACTAAATCAAGAATCCAAATATGGAACAAGAATCCCTTAATTCTATTGTTTGTTTCTTCCCCTTCTAATGCTATAAATTTGGGATCGAATCCTTTGCAGAATTTGAAAAGACAAAAATAAAAAAATAGAGAGATGCCTGCAGTTTGGTTTGCTTTGAAGAAATCTTTGAAATGCAAACCAGAGCCATTCGATGTTCATGATCCAAAGGGGAATGGGAACGGGAATCTGAGCCATATATTGACAAGGAAATCGGGCAGTGGCCGGTCTGGATGTTCTAGGTCTATTGCAAATCTGAAAGATGTAATTCATGGAAGCAAAAGACATACAGAGAAGCCACAAATTTGCAGTCCAAGATCCATTGGAAGTAGTGAACTTTTGAACCCAATAACGCATGAAGTGGTGTTAAGTAATTCAACTTGTGAACTAAAGATCACGGCCGGCTATGGTTTCCAAGAAGGTGGTGCTAGTGGTAGTGGTGGCGGTGGTGGCAGTGATGGTGGTTCGACGTTTGTGGGCACGCTTAAGCCGGGGACTCCGGGGCCGGGGCGGCTGAAGGGAAATAAGCATAGAGGATTGGCTAGTCCTTTAAGGAGGACATCTAGTAGCCTTTCCAGGAGGAGTTCTGGATTTGGGGTAATTCCCACAAGGCCTAAGGCCTCCTTTGGTGCAGATTCTAATGGTGCTTTATTTTGCCATAAATGCGGTGAACAATTTGGTAAATGGGAAGCCATCGAAGAACATCACCTCTCCAAACATGCCGGTAAACTTTACCTTCCGTGCTTTGGCGACCTCAAATTTATTGGAAAGAGAGTTAATCTATTTCGTTCTTGTTATCGCGCATGTTATTAATCATTTTTTCCCCCTAATTTTCTTTCTTTGAAACAAGAACTTCAATTTTGATGTTCCACCTAAAAACATTATTTCTCCTGTCACAGGTTTTTTGTATTAAGGCCTGCATTTTGCCAGTTGTCTCCTTGAATCTGTGTAATTAATCAATTGAAAGTAAATAGAAAGAACATATTGGATATTCTTTTTTAAACTCTACCTATTCTAATTTCAAACTTCTCTCAATTTGGTACAGTTTCTGAACTTGTTGAAGGAGAGTCCTCAAGAAAAATAGTTGAAATAATTTGCCGGACGAGCTGCACAAAGCCAGACAGTAATTGTGGTGGAATTGAGAGGATTTTGAAGGTCCACAACATGCTGACAACACTAGCACAATTCGAGGAATACCGAGAATTAGTGAAGATCAAAGCAACCAAACTTCCCAAGAAACATCCTCGTTGTCTAGCCGATGGAAACGAACTTTTAAGGTTCTATGGAGTAACTGTCGAATGCAATCTAGGCATCAATGGCTCTTCCAGCCTTTGTACATCGGATAAATGTTCTGTTTGTCGAATTCTGAGACACGGGTTTTCACCGAAAAAAGGGACAAATGGTGGTGGTGTTGGAGTATTCACAGCTTCAACAAGTGGTAGAGCATTTGAATCAATCCAATTATATGATGAAAATCCTTCTCTAAGAAAGGTTCTAATAGTGTGCAGAGTTATAGCAGGCAGGGTTCATAGGCCTTTAGAGAATGTTCAAGAATTGGCTGGTCAATCAGGATTTGATTCATTGGCTGGGAAATTAGGTCCCCATTCAAATATTGAAGAACTCTATTTGCTCAGTCCAAGAGCTCTCCTTCCCTGCTTTGTGGTAATTTACAAACCGTAAGTCGTTATAGACGAAATTTCAACTTCTTTCGAGCACTAGAAACCGGCTTATTTCCAGTTTTCCACTGCCTTTTGTTTAGATTTTGTAGACTTCTGTTTATAAAAGCCATTTTTTCCATGCTGCTTTTCACTTATTAGTGGAAAATTGTTGATTAATTTATCAAAATTATAAATACATGTTCTGTCATTAATTACTACTCTCTTTGCTGACAGTTTTCTATATCACTTCTTGGGAAACATAAATAGAGACTCTGCATTTAATCACCCACTTGACTCGACAGAGAAAAGTTAATCTCATCTGACTTTGCATGTTGCATTGTTTCTTGAGTAGAGAATGTGGTCCCGTTCTTGCTTCATCTTCTTTATTTCGCGGCATATTTGGTACGTTTAATTGAATAAAGCAAACATGTAGCTCGAATGGCTAGAACAAATATGTTGCTCAATTGGAAAAGATAAATGACAATTGGCTTTCATTTATATTCATTTTTATCGAGTCTAATAGACGAAATATGGCATTAGTGTAAGCACTAAGAAGTAGACGAAACTCTTTTTCGAGCATATTCAATTTCGTCGTTCCCAAATCTTATTGAGTCTAGTACTAAGGTGTGACAAGATTGGGCATGTTTTGGATCTAAATTACATGCCTCTGATGATGTTCTATTTTATGAACAATGCCCCTTCACAAAGGCATACTTTTATCTTAGTAAGATGAGGAAGGGTTAAGGTTTACCAAATGTGAGATATCGCATAATCAATGGAATTCTATATGATGTCAAACTAAAGTATCACCAGTAAGAGTGTCCTAACAGACAGGGGCAGACCTATGAAGGGCACTGGCCCATTCATTTTTAACATTTTCAAAGTAGTTTTTAAAATTTTTTAGTCTGTAATTTAAGTTTTTAACCCATAAATTTTACATAATTTTGTTTCGCCCCCACTGAATCATGTTTCTGGGTCCGTCCCTACTAACAGACTAATGAGTTGATAACCACACTCGATAGTTATTACTTTCTCTTTATCAAGCACACCGTTTACTTAAGAGGGCATTTATTTACTAACACGCAGGCATCTTATGGTAGAGAATAAGATGGAAAACTATTTATAACAAAAGCTATTTCTTTGGCTAGTCGAGAGTTGTACTCGGATGAGTTGAGTTAAAGCTTTGATTTGAAAACTATTTATAACAAAAATAAGTTATTTTAACAAGAAGGAAAATATATTTTTCATATTTGTCAAATTGAGTACTAGTTTCCTACAATTGCTACCAAATTCATTATTATTATTTTCCTAGATTTGTCAAATCCAATTAAAGTTCATTCAATCAAAAAACATTTTATATCAAACTTTGTAGAATATGTATATAATATGATTTTTATAATAATAATAAAGAGAGAGATCTTTAAGAACTATAACTTTATTATATCAAAATTCATAAGAATGTTATGTCCTTGTTCTTGAAGAAAAATAGATTTATATACATCAATATTTTGAAAAAGCACAACTTTACACATATCAATAATTTATTATTTTTAAAGAAACAAATTATTGTGTTAAATCGCAAATGGACGATATCACATACAAGTAGTAAAGTGTAAAAGTCGACTGTTATGATCCATGAGGGGTGGTTTGTGTTATTTTCCAAAAGGGATGGGTGTTTTTGTATTTATCAAAAACTATGGGGAGGATTGTGTAATGTTTTCAAGGAATAAAATATGCTACAATACTGGGGGAAAAATAGAAAACGAAAAACCTAAAGTACAATTAGGGCAGACGAATTCAGCAGATTTGCGTCTCCCAATCAAAGGTTTATAACCCTTCTCTCCCAAATGCCAAATCACAATTTCCTTTTCTCTGTTTAAGTTTCCGCAGACTGCAATTATTACTATTAGATAGATTTTTAGATTGGGAAAATAGCGGAACTATAATTTTTTCTTTTATATTTATACAGATTTATTCAGTAAAATATCAAATTGGGGGAGAGGGGTTTTTTGTTTAAATATACACCTCTGTATAGATTCATATATATTGAATAGTTTAGTGAGAGATTGCGAGAAGCAAGTAGAGTGAAAATGTCAAAGAAGAAAGCAACGATGACTCTCAAAGACTTCCATGGCGGCTCCATTCCTTCCGATCTTCGTCTCCCCTCTGCACCTGGCGTGTGAGTTCTTTTTTACCTTTTTGTCGCTTCCATTTCATTATTGATTATACCGGAATAAGTATACGTGTCTAAGTCTGTTTTTGTTATGTTATTTTTGGAAAAATGTCGGTATTTTCGTTGGTGTTGAGTTCAATACTATATTTTTTCATTTGATTTCAATTCAAGATCATATTTTTTTAAGTTGAATTTTATACCCAATAAATTTTAGTGTCATTTCCCATTAATTCCTTGAATCCAGGTTTATTTGTTTATTTAATTTGGGGGATTGTTTAGTGAAGCTCAATGCTTCTTTAATTCTATTTTACATGAACTGTCTAGATCTAACTTCTATACCCCTTGTAATGTAAAACCCATATGAACTTTAAATTAATTTATTTATGTGAAGTATGTGGTGGGTGTTTTATTTACTCTGTAATTCAGAACAGTACAATATATGGACTGGATTTCTTATTTGAAATTTTGAATATGGTTCATATTTTGGACAGAATGGCAAGACCTGCAGATCGTGGTAGTTTTGATCAGCAGTCGCCATGGGGAAATTTGATGGGTAGGTCCAATCAACGCTTGAGGCCAGCATCAGCTGGGTCAGCTAGGAACTTTGATGACAAGACCCCATTTTTAAGTCACAGTGCTCACATTGGCCGCAATTTTGATGAGGATGAGCGCAAACCTTTGGATGGGTTGTCAGGTTCTCGACGAACTGTCAGTGATGAGAGCAACCATGCTCCTCCAAGTCGTGTGGTAGAACCTAAGATAGATAGTTTGGCTGGTGCTAGAGTTGTTAGTCAGCTGTCTTCGACCCCTTCCTCTCATTTGTCTAGTGATCCAACTGTTAGTTCTTATGCTGGAAATGCTGGAAGGCATAGTGAAATTCATAACATGGGGTCGAATATTCAAAATTTTAGTGGCAGTTCTGGGGTAAATGATCAGAATGTGGGTATCAATTCCAGGTCAGCGGTTGCTGGTTCCTATTCAAATCCGTGGGGCGTGAAGAAAGAGGTGGCACGTGTAAGGGACCCTGTATCTGCTTCATGGTCAGCTCCAGATGTTGCTGTGAAGCTGGCTCATGCTAGTGCTATTGAGAAGGTCTCATCTGGTCGGTGGCATTCGCAACATGTTCATCCTCAAAAAGATGTTGAGGCCATTGAACAGTCGGAACCTGAGAGAGAATTTCATTGTCGGAGCAAAGACACGTACAACAGGAATATTAACAATGGTATAGATGTGTTAGGTGGAACTGAGTATCATGATATTGCATTGGCGATGCATATGGAAAGGACTCGGAGTCTGATTGCTGGTGATGGGATTCACAATGGTGGAAAAGAGACACCGTCTCATGAAAGAGTCATGTCTACCATGTACACCAAGACGCATGGGAGGAATCCCTCTGTTAATCCCAAGGAACATCAGCCACGTAGCACTGCTGGAGTATCTAGTGAGACTGAGTTACAGTCATCGGGGACTTCAGAAACATCAGAGCGACCCAAATTGAAGTTACTTCCAAGATCCAAACCGTTAGAGGATTTAGAGCTTTCCCTCGATTATAAACAGGTAAAAGTCGGTGTTTTAACATTCTGATTTTTCTATTGAACTCGAAATCAAGTATAATTTAATTTATCTTTACAATTCATCTTTCTGAGCGAAGGGACACCAGCAGCCAAGTGATCCGATTCATGTGAGGGATGACAATGAATTACCCAGAACTGCAAATCCCGTAGAACCTGGGTTTACTGGATCATTGGTCATTAATCGAGCAGTAGAGCACCCAAAATTGAATTTGAAGCCTTGCTCACAGCCTCTTGAACAATTGGAGGGAAACACTGAAATTAAAAGGTCCACCAACTTTTACTAACTTGCTCACTGAATTTTGTATTGTTTATTTTTTCTGGACCTGTTTGCATTCTTAGTCTACTTGATTTTTTTTTATTTTACTCATGACAGGATAAATAGATTACATTTACTATTGATGAAACTTTTTAGTAATTGTCAGATGATAAACTGAGGTGAATTATACTGTTTCAAAATAGCAATAGATGTAACTTTTATGACCTTTCAAAAAAAAAAAATAGATGTAACTTTTATGAAATTTTATTTGCCAAGGAGATGGTAAAGGAATTGTGCTGGGCACAAACTTGGTCATTTTTCGCAGCCTTGTCAAATTGTGGGAACTTATAATGACTTCAACAAGGTACCTTAATGTTGACAATGAGTGCATTTTAGGAAAAGGCAATTGGGTTGTCAGCTTTCTTAGTCCGCATATTTTCAGTGTTAGAATGGCAGAGAAGTTACAACTTGGAACTTGTTAGCCTGCTCTCACACAGTAAGTAACACCCGAAGACGACCCACCATTGGTACCCTTTTCTTGAGGTTTTTGCTGCCAATGACAATGGTAAGTCGTAGCACGAGGCTTAGCAATCACCAGTGTTGTTGGTGTAGAAGCAGTACCAGTAGGTTCAGGATCAGAGCAGCAGTGACTACATTAACGGGTTGTAACAGTAAAGAGACATTGGCAATCAGTTATAACCTATATTATTATAAGTAGTAATGTAGCTGCAGTAGCGATAATACCAATAATAGCATTAAGTCTGTTAACTTCAGCTTAAGAAAAGAACTAAGCTTGTTGTACATTATTATTTATCAGATATAAAAAAGTTGAAAAGATTGTACTTTTTTTTCACCATCACAATTTACATTTCTCAGGCTGGTTTCTCTTGTAATTTTAGTTTTTTCCCAGTTAGAACTCTCTTGTTGATCCTTTCCATTTTGGTCTTTGTCATTGTCACAGAAACACTCTGTTTGCAGGGGCTCGTCCACGAGAATTGGTAAGTTCATTTCCTTGTCATTAACAAATTGTCTGAATAATTCATTTGGAAATTTCAGGTTATGTAAATCCTCTTTCGGCTTGGTGCTTTAGTTCTAAACCTCTATTTATAGGCTTTTTGGATATTCATTTTTTAACTCGGTCTTGCTGCTACTCCAGCTGTGGTTTTGTCTTAGTAATTGATGGTTGTGGGTCTTTTCTGCATCGTTTCCATATGATTGTTCCATGGTTAGCTTTATTATCGTGATTGTCAAATCTGTCTACCAGGTTCTGAAGGATCGGGGAATTGATGGTGTTGCCGTTAACCCTTATGACAATCAACCCCCCTCTAGGTATCGATCTAATTTCAATACTTTTTAATTAGAGTTTCTAAGAATTAAAGATTTGTACATGTTCACACAACTCCTTTTCTTATCTTTATTTGCATTATTTACTGCGTGAAGGATCAAGCAAGATGCTCCCAAGATGGATCCAGTGTCGGTGCAAGTTACTCCTGCCGGTTATAGTGAAAAAGCTAAAAAAACTCTTGGTGATCAACGGGTAGCAAGGAGTTCTGATAGGCGAGATCAACGTATGGACATTGAAAGAACAGATGCACAGAGGAGGAACAAAGGAAATGAAAGTTGGAGGAATTACAGAGAAATTGAAAAACGCAGTGACCTGCAGCCGCAGCAACAGGAGAGGCCACCGTCACCTGACACCTGGCGTAAGCCTGTCGAAAATCCAAAACCCGACTCCATGCCTTCCCCTGGGCAGCGTTACGGGAAAGTGGCTTCCGCCCTTGAGCTTGCCCAGGCCTTCTCCAGACCAGTCTCTGATCCGACTATTGCTGATCGTCTTTCTGGCCCCCAAGGCATTCCAAGCCAGAGTCCAATGCCTTTTTCTCGGTTAACAGGTCGAGGCCTGAAGCCTAAGATTAATGGTTACTGAATTTTCACTATAGCCGATACATTTAAAACGAGAGAAACTTTCACCCCTGCCCAATGTTCATTTGCACCTGAATCCCGGTGGGTTATTTTCTCTCGTTCATAGAGATCATTGATAAGGGATCAGATTGATGCAACGTTCGAGCCACCTACAAACAAAAAAATAACATATTTTTTTCTTCGTGTTGACAATAATCACATAACTGTTGTATTTCAGGAAATTTATCTATTGACAGATTTCCAAGTGAAGTTCATCTAGCCTAATTTGGGATTTATGAGTTTGCAAATGGATTTATTTTCCATTGATCGCATTTGCCATTGTGCTTTTAGTTTCCATTGAATTTGATGCTCTTTCTTTCCATTGCAGTAACTAATTTAAATTTTTTCAAATGTAATGGAGGTTTCAAATTTGCTTGTATAAGCTTCAACAATTTACTTATAAGTAAATAATTTAATTTCACATGAAATAAATATTTTTAATAATTAATTTTGGCTCATTAAGCTTTATCAAATTGTCTGCTGTACATTATTATCACGAATATGAATTCTTGATCATGTCCTGACTATCTGTGTATCTGTCCTTAATTTACACTATTAATAAATTTATTACAGTAAAGTAGTTAATAATTTTAGGATGCAGGTCCTATTTATGGAGGTTTTATTTATGTATTTTGAGGAAATACTTTAATATATATTTACTCCTGTCAATTTAGTAAACTTTCTTGACAACATTGCAATTTTAAGAAAAATTTTAATACAAAGAAGATGATAAGTAATGCAATTATATTGCCTACAAGCAAGCAATATGACTTTCCCAAAAGGCTTTTAAGAAAAAGTAAAGGCTTCCGCATGAGAAATAGTTGAGATCACTTGTATTAATACTCTAAAACAACTACTCGACTGGGCAGGTGACACCGATGACAGTCTGCAGCAGTCAGTTGCTTCTTCCCGGCTACGGCTGCTCTAAGCACTCGACCAGCACTTGGGAAATCGGAAAAGGAAATCCTTTTCGTGTTTCATGTAGAGCTTCTACTATGCAAAAAATGGAGAAATTTTGCAACTTCTGATATAAATGGACACGATTACAATTTCATAGTTACTTTTTAAATCATCAGAGATTTGTATTCTCTATATATAAATCTATTTGATCTATGCTGTTTGACGAAACTTCCAAAAAAAAAAAAAAAAAGGATGGTTATCTTTCCAATAGTTGAAAAGGTAGAGAAAATTATGCAATTTGTTAATTTTGGTTAGTACATAGTACTGTATTGAGTAGATTTAGTTATTAACATTTGATGTATTACCTATTGATGGAACGATTCTCGAATTGCAATTAAAACAATAATTCGATTTCTAGCAAATCACACAACAAGAGCAGACTAAGGTCAATCCAGTTTTAACATAACTGCTTTTTTCTACCTACTACCAGGAGTCCTTAAAACTTCACAAAATATGCCATTTCTGTCTTCATTCAATTCTATTTCACACATACATCTGCAAACTTACAATCCGTGCACACTAAATGGAATCCGGCAGCATTGAGAACCTATTGCCTGTGCAACAAATCGATCTCGAACGGTAAAGAGGTACATTCTTTGTCTTGTATTCGAGAAAACTGGCATTAGTAGATTTGGCAAGTTTCATAATCAGCTTGAAAAGTTCCATAGAAAAAAAATGAAAAAAGACAATAAAATGCAGCTAATGATCCTTTTGGGAGCTACAGACACTACAAGAATAAAAAAAAAACTAATTTCAAATATATGAATTATCATAGATATATTAGCAATACATGTTTGTAGGCATACATACTAGTTCTACTACTACAATAAGAAAGAATCAGTTTATTGCATTAGAAGTCCTTCATGATTAGCTTATCAAGAAGTTTAAACGCAGGCAATAGCTTTCTCTCCCTGCAAACTACGTCAATTAGTAGGCTCCATGTATTTGGCTCTGGTTTAAGCCCCTTATCTATCAAAAGGAACGACGTAACAGCAGCTTCATTTGCCTTTCCGGCCTCACAAAGTCGAACCAGTAACTCATTTGATGTGGCGAAATGGGGAAGAAAACCCCTATCCAGCATCAGACGCAACAAATTATTCGCCTTCTCCAGTTCACCTTCCTTGCACAAGAAATTTTAACACAATCCTGTAACTAGCCTTGTTAAGATAAACACCGTCACATGGTAACCTCTCGAGCATGTTGAGTGCCTCATCAAATCTACATTCTCTGCACAATCCCCCAAGTATTACATTAAACGTCACCTCATCTGCTTTGCACTCATTTTCTTTCATCTCCTTGAGCAGAACAATGGCTTCATCCGTTCTAGCAGCCCTACACAAGAAGTTAATTAAAGTGGTAAAAATAATAGTATCAGGTTTCAGACCAGCACTTTTCATCTCATTGAAAGTTTCCTTGGCTTCCTCCAGTCTTCCCTCCTTACAGAACCCATTCATTAACGCTGAGTAATTGATTACATTAGGGTTGCATCCATTTTTCTTCATGAACTCTATTATCTTCCTAGCTCTGTCAGATTTTCCTCCACGAGAGAAAACCCATTGATTAAAACACTGTAAGTTAAGGCATCAGGCACAATTTGATGTTTTGTGAGCATTTCCTCAAACAGATCGATTGCTTCTTTTAGTCTGCCACTTCCACACAGACCATCCATCAGAGTTGAATAGGTGATCAAGTTAGGAAAAGATACCTTTGACTTTTCCATCTCTTTTACCACTTCAAATGCAGAAGCTAGATCTCCCTTTTTGCAGTGGTGTTTAACCAAAATGTTAAAGATGCATGTATTGGGTTCCAAATGAAAGTCTTTCCGGGCAATCAATAGCAAAGTCCTGGCCAAATCAATTTGATTTGCATCAACTAGAAGATTAAGACACGTGCTAACTGCTTTGAGAGATGGCTTCTCACGTACAGTTGGCTGAATTGCATAGAACATTTCAAGCACCCTTTCATGTAGAGATGATTTTGAGAAATGCTTCATAAGATTAAGAAATATGCCTTCTTGGAATTTGCAAGTTTCATAGGTCATCTGATGAAGAACTGTATCAAGGGACTGATATTTCTTGCATTGAGCAAGCTTGTGGAGAATGATAGCGTAGGTGGAGTTATTATGATTAAAACCCCGCTGGCGCGACACCTTGTTAAAAGTTTCTAGGGCACGTTCTGGATTATTTTCTCGTCTTATTAAGTTGATTGCTGACTCATGAGAAATAAACTTACTTTTCCTCGGCACTCCTGCGATAGTAGTCGGGATTTCAGTTGGAGGGTTCGGTTTGCAGGATGTGGTTTTAAGGTGTTGGAGAGGAGACATCAATTGAATTGATGATCCTAATGATTTGCGACTTTTCCGGGCAACCAATTTCATTGTGTCCATTCAAACTACTCGATCTCAGTTAAAAATACATCACCTAGAGGAACTGCGATCAAATTATAAGCTAGTAGTATGACAACAGGTAATGCAAAGTAGCTACCCTACAAGCCAAAAAAAAAAAAAGGTTTTCCTTAGAACTCTGTTACCATAGATAACCAGTAAGGTCACCCAAAAAATGCAAGTGAAATGAAAAAATGAAACATCATGATACTCCAAGAAAAGTATGGCCTTCATCTGAATGGTTAACTCTCCTTTTCTAAGAACTTTAACTCCTAAGCATTATACAGTGAAACAATTGGACGTTCTTAGAGCATGCTAATCTCCATCACGCAGACTAGCACTCCAAGTCTTGCTATACCCAGACCCGTCCTACACTCTACTCTGAGTAAGGACTAATTCGTGCTTTCACAAACAACTCTTTGGCCTTTAGACTCACTTTGGATTTTGGAAGCCTTTAAGTGCAAGGGGGTCAGGTTAGGGGTAGGATAAGAGTATCCTTATTCATTGGGCAACAATAATCCAGTAAAACAAATGACTTGCTTTCTCGAAAAGTAAGTTTTTTAAGTGAAAAAAAGAAGGCAACTTTTTACTTCTTTTCGCATGCTCTTAGTGAGACATTTTATCAGACGGAATGTATGCACAATTACATGGAGGAATGCCCACTAGCTTAAATTGGCAGAAACTGTGTCAAAAAGTCTCCAATACCATCTGAGGTAAATCAACTTTTTTAGAGAAATCTAAAATGGGTACATGAATTCAGAGAGAATCATAAGAATATTAATCATAAAAGTACCAAAACTTAATGCAAATACCAGATGAAAACTCGCCGGAAATGGTGGTCAGTGATCGTCCATGGTCTTGGAAGCACTCTTTGGTGGTGACCTTGAGTGGGACATCTTGCTCTCTCTTTACACTGAATTGGTAGTCGCCACCCTCCGGCCGAAGAAGAAGAATGGCACGGGCGGGCAAGAAGGGGAAATTTTCTGTTTCAGTCCCTAAACTTTATCACTTGAGTACTTAGGTCTCGAATTATTATTATTATTTTTTAAATCTTCAAACTTTTTAACTTCAATGCGAGTTGGTCCTTACAGGATGGAAATAAGTTTGCACAATATTTTTGTACATTGGGCATCACTTTTGAGATTAGGCCGATGAAAGTTGTAGCCTGTAGGTCAAAGAAAATCGAGTTTTTTTTTTTTTTTCTTCCCCCGAACTTTATAGCATCAAAGTGTCTATGTAGCATGTGCTGAGAAATAAGTATAAACAATTTAAATAATAAATAGATAAAAATTAGCAATAAATAAGCAGTAGTATTTGTGATTTCCTTCAAATGTGTGAGTAAATAGTAACATGAATATTAGTATCAAGGTGGTGTCGGGGCAGTTACATTATTATTGAAAGACAAATTACATGCTCGATTTTTCATGTCGAGATGCCTGCATTGAGTCGAGGCTCTGAAAGTCTTGGGCATCTTCAAGTCAGGCCTCTCCTCTTCAAGCTGATGGTAGATTTTGATAATAACTAGTAGGGGTGGGCAAAAATCCAACCAACCCGATCAACCCGACCAACCCAAACCAAATCGATCGATTTGGGTTGATTTTTTAAGTTCAATTGGGTTGGGTTGAGTTGAAAAATTGAATTTAAGGTTGGATTGGGTTGGGTCTTGGGTTATGAATTAAAACTCAACCCGACACAACCCGATGAATTAAAAAAAATTAATATCTAAGCTGAAAAAAATAAATTAAATAAACATAATAGTAAAAATAAGATAATGACTTATAATATATAAATGTCAATTTTCTTCACATAGACCGATTCACATGAACACTATTTAAAATGCAATGTCATTTGACGTTAAAATAAAAATTAAAGACATGATAATGAAGTGATTGAATTTCAAAAAATTGTAAAAAAAAAAAATGCTTCTTAAATTTTAAACTTATTTATACATTATTTTTAGAAAGAAATCCTTATATGTGTGTTTAAAAAGCTTAGATTTTCAAGTAATCTCAAATTCTAAAAAATTATCCAAATTTAACAAATAAATCGAATCTAACTTTGATTGGGCCGAAACCCAAACCGACCAACCCAACCCAACCTGATTTTGATCGGGTTGGGTTGGGTTGGGTTTAAATCAATAATTGGGTTGGGTTGGGTTAGGTTGATTTTTTATCAAACCGACCAAGTTGTGTTGGGTTTAGGTTGGAAAAAAATCGACCCAACCCAACCCACGTCCACCCCTAATAACCAGTCACTATATTTCAGGCCTTCTTCACCATGTATGGACACCCCTAAGGACGAGAATCCCTAACTTTCCCCAAAAGCGCGCTCAAAGGGAAAATGTTGGACCTTACCTGATTAACCAGCCCAGGAGATATTCTGCAACCGATGTGGGACGCATCATCCCCACCCCCTTAAGACCCGACCACCTCTGTCGACGATCCGTCGAACCCTAAGCGACACCGACCAACAGAGTAGTGGCTCTGATACCAAATGATAAGGACGAGAACCCCTAACTTTTTCCAAAAGCGCGCTCAAAGGGAAAGGGTTGGACTCTGCCTTATTAACCAGCCTAGAAGATATTCTGCAACCGATGTGGGACGCATCATCCCCACTCCCTTAAGACCCGACCGCCTCAGTCGACGATCCGTCGAACTATAAGCGACATCGACCAATAAAGTGGTGGCTCTGATACCAAATGATAAGAACGAGAACTCCTAACTTTCCCCAAAAACGCGCTCAAAGGGAAAGGGTTAGACCCTGCCTTATTAACCAACCCAAGAGACATTCTACAACCGATGTGGGACGCATCACCTAGGATCAATATGAGATGGAACTGGACACAACACTATTATGAACGAGAATTTAGCTTATTTTTCTTGTTTATAAGATCTAGTCATATCATTACCGTATACCAAACACACACTTAATGTCAACATAACCCGCACATGGCCATATCAGCTCGATGAAAATTTGGCTACAAAACGTCAGGTAAATAAAGTGTAGTGGTATGAGAAATGAGTTCGAGCTGAAGATCATAGAACACCGATGAGACAAAAAGCAGTTCTACATTACATATTCATACCGCACTGACTCTTTAATCTCAGAGAACAACTATGAACTGGTCTCAATATCGATAACAAACAATAAGAGTCACTAATCGAAGCTTCAAAAATAAGCTGAGTTTGCTATCCTTTATCGACGTCTCATCTCCATAAAACCCTCTACCTATTCAAGCTATTATGACATAATATCATTTCACAGATAGTAATTCGACTCTGCAACCAATATGCCACCTGCAAACAAGTAAGCAACAATAACAAAATTAATATTTTTGAATGGACTGAACACAATTAAGTTCTCCCTAATATTGTCCAGTACCATTAAGTCCTCATCACCATACATGCTATAAGAAGCTAATATCAACAAAATCAATCATGGAAAAAAAATTCTTACCAACTGATCGTTCATCAAGAGGCAGAGTCGGGAGTCACTTCTTGTCTTGGTCTTCTTCGTTCAGCAGGAGGACCGTCTCTCTGTCTCACATATGCTTTGCTCTTGTATTTTGAACTTCTAGACTGCTTTGGCTGATAAGTTGGGTATTGGCAAGGAATTATCTCTCCATTAATGTACTTATCACCTAATATTAAATAAAAAACAGAGTTAATATTATATAATGGATCACTGAAGTCACTTAACGATTTAGATCAAGATACAAAAATTGGTCGTAAAAATGAAGAACCTCCATAGTCCTTGTTCTTAACATCAATATATGAATCAGGCAGAACCCACAAAACACCTGGCAAACCTAGAAATACAGAAATATGATTCATATAGTCGGTTTAGGACCTGAAAACTAAAAGATTTCTATGAAAGTAAAAAATGGATGTCAATGGTTGAATGCACGTACCTTTGAATTTCTCTGATGTTTCTTCAGATACAGTGCATTGAAATCCAGTGTACGTGGTCGTACTAAAAGCATACATATTCTTCTTTGCTTCTTCCATGCTACAACAGTAAGAACACTCCATAAATGTCACGTATATAATAAAGTTCAGAAAAAATCATGTTCAGCCCTATAAATCATTTATATCCCCACAACATACACAAAGGTTTTAAGTAATACATTCTCCTACCTTTGTCAAATTATAATCTCAAAAAATTGGTTCCTGATACTCCATTCCATGGAAGTATGGCGTGTTGGATTCGATAGAAATAGATAGGATTCAATAAGGCATAAGCAACAAATAAAAGTTAGAACTTTTGTGTATTGTCTCTTCTCCATATTAAACAATATGGGCATTAATTACTGCAGTTTCATTATTGCTTAAATCAAGAACATAATAGTAGGATTCGTAGGGGATAATGCATCAAAATCGATTCTATAATTTTCCACAGACATAAAGGTTACATTTGGCACAAGGCACGCCTTATTAGACTGGATAAAGAATTTAGCATAAAATTATGTAGATGATATTACGGTTGATTAAGTTGGATATTATTATTTGATTTTTCATTTAGCAGAGTTTCCTTTACTATATCTATTATTATTTGGTCAAACCCATCTCCACACTCCGCATTATGTCATATGGTTTATAGTGAAAAAAAAGAACGAAAAACCAAAGAATGCTATTAACCTCAACCCACCATAATACATCTACCTAATACTATCTAGGGTGTTAAGTGGGACAAGCAGCCCACCGGCTCGGCTTGCCTCGCTTGCGAGCGAGCAGCAAATTTCTTGTTCGAGATGCTCATAAGCTAGCATGACTTGACTCACAAGCCAGCTTGCCAAAGTCGCCCCATTTAACACTCTCAACACTATCCATTAAACTTTATACTAAACGGTTTTCACAATGTACCACAGCATAAAGAGGGAAAAAGGGAAGAAACTGTTCACAACTACTACCTAATGAACAACATAAAGAAATATAAATATCCCAACATAATTGACCAAAGAAAATATAGACATATTTCCCTGTAAGCAAAAAAATTACAGAAAATACAAAACAAATTGTTGATCAGCTCATCTAAAAGCTTCAACTATTAGGTTCATTTTTTCCATATCAAAGTCTTAACAGTGCAAAATTTTAATAAATGGAGGTCTTTCACTCACTTTGATACCATGTTAACCATTTGTATCCATAATCTTAAGCTCTAAAAGTGAACCTATGCTTATTCATATAAATATTTATCTTCGACACAAACCATAATCTGGAATTCCGAAAACGAAAAGAGAAACAAACCTGCCAAGAACAGTGGCAAGAGTATTGAGATAAGTCTCAATCATCTGCTCTCTGGTGGGAGCAGGGTCTTTAGGAAACTCCATAACAATAAGCCAGTGATTATAGTCACAGCCAGGTAACATTATCGTTTCCCTTTCCTCACTGCTGCTGCTTCTTTTGGAAGAGTAATCCCCATCAGTTATGGCTCTCGGCACGGGGAAAGCGGCAGTTCTTGATGGGATTTGGTATGTAGAAGTGCAGGGAAGGAATGATATGGAGGTGGAGAGAAATGGGCAGGAGCGATAAAGATCTGTTCGGGTTTTGTGGGTGGAAGTTAGGGTTTTGGGATGGATAGAGAGGTTCAGAGTAGCCATTAGAGTGGAATTGATGGAGCTTTCAGGGGAGAAGAGATAAGGTTTGAATAGAGATAATTTGGCAATTGTAGAAGTGGAAATTACACCGATCAACATGTCTTGAGATCCAACTTAGCCCCTGTTGGACCCCCATTTTTTAAAAATAAAAATGAGTGAAATAATATTGTTTTGAAAAATGAGTGATTGAAAAAGAAGAAAAAAATTTCGATTTACATGTATTATTATTTTATAGAAGATTGTACGGTTGAAAATAGGAGAAAAAAAAATATAATGTAATTTAATGACATTTAAACGGAGCTTAAAAAAATGAGATGCAAAAACTGTTTATTCAAAAATTAAAAAAAAAATTCAATAATAATAACATTATTATTATAAAATTAAATTAATTTATATACAAACCCCCTCACCCCACGCCCACCTCACATCATTATCCTTAACCCTAAATTTTTTAGTCTGTCACTCATTCACTCAATTCTCTTTACCTCTCAGTCTCTCTCTCCTTCACTAGCACCGGCGTCGTCACCCTCTCCTTCACTAGCACTGACACCGTCTATTTCCCGTCGTCCTCACAGCAACAATTTGGCCGTGAAATAATGGAGGTGTTGCCAAATTTGGTAGCGATCTGCAGTACCGATGATCTGGCTGTGAATGACGGGATCTGCAGTAGCAACGATCTGGCCTTGAATGATGGGGGTTTGTCCAGATCTGGTGGCGCCGCAATGATAAGATGTGATTAAGGGTAGCGGTGGTGTGCCACTGTAATGTTGTGGGTGTGGCGGTGGTGCGGTGAGTTCTGTGATGTTGTGGGTGTGGCGGTGGCGATGGTATTACTGTGATGTTATGGGTGCGATGGTGGTTTGGCTAAATCTGGTGGCGCCACAATGGTAAAAACGAGTTAGGGATGACGGTGTGATGGCGATGGTGGTGTGCTACTATAATGTTGTAGGTGTGGCGGTGATGGTTCTGTAATGCTGTAGTTGTGGTCGTGGTGCGGTGAGCTCTATAATGTTGTAGGTGTAGCGATGGTGGTTCTGGTGCGAGGTAGTTTTGGTGGCGTTGCAGATGATGACAGTGGTGAGGTGGTAGTCACATGTGTTGGTGGAGGAAATACCTCTAAATAGTCATTTCAAAAGTTGATTTATAAAAATAGACTACAAAAAACTAGAAATTTGAAGAATAACCTTTACACAATAATTTTTCCAAAAATACCCTTAAAAACCAAATCATTATAATAGAAAAAGAAATACAATAAGGTCCTAAACTATTTATGAATCCAAAACCTTTAAATCCAGAAATTATACAAAATTTTATTGATCTAAAAATTGCAACAAAAAGAGAATTAAATTATTTAAAAGAAGATTTAAAAAGTTTCTTTTTAGATTATTTAGATCCAAAATTAAGATATAAAAACACTTATATAGATAGCCAAGCAATTAGATTTGAAAATAATATACATAAAAAAATTATCAATCTAGAAAGAAGAATTGAAAAATTAAATACAATCATTGAAGAAAAAGTCATAACAAAAGATAGTGAATTCTATAAATTTTATTGTGATTTATTAATTATTTTACGAAAATAATAAATTTTGAGATTTTGAAGACGGTCTTAGTACCCCTCACTCTAATTGGTATCAGAACCATAGATCAAAAAATAATAATAGAAGATTTAGGAAATAGATATAAAATTAAAAAATATAGATTTGGAATAATAATAGGAAAACCTATAATAGGAAAAGAAGCCTTAAAAGTCATACTTATAAAATTAAAAGATATACCTTTAGATATAAGAAAGGAAATAATAGAAAAAACAGAAATTAGTATAATAAGAGATCTTATGATATGGGAAACTATTATAAAAACTATAGATCAAGAAGAAATAGCTGCTATAATAGAAAATAATATAAGTAATTATGGGAATTAAAATTAAGAAGATAGATAACTATTATAGATTAGAAGAAGAAAAAGGATATAAAATATTTTATGAACATATTTCTAATAAATCAAAAATATTAACATTAAATATAATTAAAAAATCACCTAGAGAAATAAAAGAACAAATACTACATGAATTAAGTACAGGATCCATAAAAGATAGATATGTATATGAAATGATTAATAAAGAATTTGAAAGTATTTTATATTATAGAGAAATATATGAATCATCATGAGTAATGATAAAATAGTTAGAAAACTTAATAATATTGTTAAAAATCTAAATAAAATACAAGAAAAAACCTCAAATATACTAGGAACACCAGGAGAAATAAATAAATCACAAGAAAAAATGTTAGGGAAACTAAAAATCGAAAAATTAGAATTAAAAGCAAAATATTTTGAAACTGTAAGAGATGTTCAATTACCTGATAATGAAATAGCAATAGAAAGTCTTAATAAAATCATCAATGAAAATAAAGACAAAAAGTGTAGATTATCATATTTATTAGAAGTAAAAAGTGAAAAAATATAATGACTTTTTCAGAATCATTTGATGAATTAAAGAAATTAATAAATGAATTAATAAATGAAACTAAAGAATTAAAAGATGAAGTAGGAATGTTAAAAATAGAAATTAGAGAAATGAAACAAAATATGAAACCAACAGATAAAAAAGTAGATAAAGATAGAATAAAAGGAGAAATGACAAGAATAGGAAAGAAACATGTAGAAACAGAAGGATATTATGAACCTAGAAGTATGGATGATAAATTTAGAAAAGAAATATTACCAATAATCCTAGAACAAGAGAAAGAATTTGAAAAATATGCAGAAGAAAGAGGAAAAAAATAAAAAAAGATGATGAATGAAGAAATAGATAATCTAATAGAAAACTTTGACCAATTAAGTATAGAAGAATTAGAAAATTATGAAATATTAATGAATACTGGTGGAGGACCAACGCCAGCACCAGGAAGTACTAGCAATAATCCAAAATTAGAATTTCCTGAATTAGAATGAGAATATGCACCAATGCCACATAGACCTTGACAGTACTATGATAGAATTATACCACAATATAGAATAGAAAAATATAAAGATCAATTTACCCCAAACTCAGACTATAATAAACCAATAAATCACGGAGGAGCAAAACTAGATTTAGATTGTAAATTAGATACTAAGAAAGCCTTGTTACAATGGGCAGATGCAATGATATTATTCTTTTTATATAACCAAGATGATACATGGGAATCTACGGATAGAAGAATTGACTATTTAATAGCATCATTTGAAGGAGATGTAAGAAATTGGTGGGAAGGAGTAACTGAAGATACTAAATTATTAATGAGAAGAAATATACAAACAAAAATGCAAAAAACCTCACAAGAGGGAATAAAAAAGTTGGTAGAATATATATCAGATGAATTTTTAAGAGAAAATTGGATAAAAAAATTCAGAAGAAGAAGCTAGAAGAGAAAAATTAAAAGCAAGATTAGGATTGATAAATATTATGATATGTGATATGTGTAAAATAAAAGAATATACATGTCAATTTAGAAATTTCTACTATACCCAATTTTATAGTAACGAAAATTAAGGACCATATTTAGAAATGTATTTTGCTAAATTACCAGGAACATGGAATATATATTTTAAAATAGAATATGAAAGATATATAAAGGATAATCCTGTACCAGATACATTAGGAAGTAGAATAAAATTCATATTTGAAAGATTAGCAGAAATATGTAAAAATAGACAACTAATGAAAAAATCTGAAAAATTAACAAGAATCTGTTGTGAAGAAATAGAGAGACCTATTAATTGGGGATGTGGACCGGAAAGAAAATATAAAAGAAAATTCAAACCAAAAAAGTATAAAAATTATAGACAGTTCAAAAAGAAATATCAAAAATCAAATAGGAGATATTATAAAAAAAAATATCAACCAAAAAGAAAAGAGTTTAAAAAGGATAAAAAACAATGCAAATGCTGGAATTGTGGAGAAATAAGACATATAAGCCCTAATTGTACTAAAAAGAAAGTTAGAATTTTACAACAAGAATATGAAGAAATAGAAAGTGATTTAGAAGAAATAACAGATATTAATAATTATGAAGGAGAAGAAGTTTACATATCAGAATCAGAATGAATCATGAAATAGAAGAAGTTGAAACCATAGAAGAAAAATAAGAAATATAAAATTCTGAAGGATATGGATTAAAAGTAACATTCGATAATAATACATTTAGAAAAATAGAAAAATTATCATTAGATCTAAAATTAGGAGAATGGAAAAAAATTTGATAAATTATTTAGAAGAGAAAGAGTATCTATAAGTGAATATCATAAGATAGAAAAATCAATAGATATAAGAACAGTTTCAGGAAGTCATAAATTAGCATTACTAACAAAATTCACAGTTGACCAACTAATGGCAAAAATAAAAGAAAGACAAAAAGAAAAAATACAATATATTTATCTAGCGGGGATATAATTAATATTCAAATCCCTATTTAGAGAAGGAATAGATTCACCAATAACCGTAAGTTTACATGATGGAAGAATACTAAATACTAATGATAATCATTTAGGAACTATAGAAGAAAATTTAGCATATAAAAAATTAATATTTACATGTTATCCAAAATATTGTGTATCAATAAAAGATAAAGATTTTAATGAAGTATTAGGATTACATTTTAAAATACATAGAAAAGATATTATGGAAGAAGGAAATCATATCATGACCATAGAATATAGAGCATTATATACATTTACTAACTCAAACTATGGAAACATTTACTCTAAAAAATCCTATATAGAAATTCACAAAGAATGTAAAGACATATTAAATATTGTAGAACCAAACAAACAATTAAACCTATTACCAGAAATATATGAATTAGAAATATCTAAAACAAAGCCAAATGTAACAGAAAAAATAGAAAATAATTCTTTAATAGAATTTAAAGATGAAAAATTAAAAAGAAATAATAGTACATCTATAATACCAAGAAAGAGCATAAATCGAGAAATAATGGTAAAAAAGAATATAGGAAGTATGCAAATATATGGAGAATATTTTAATGGAATAGAATATATAAAAAGAAAAAATATCATAATTGATACAGGAGCAACAAACTGCCATATATCAAGAAATAGAGATAAATGATTAACAAAAAGAAGGGTAGAACCTTATAAATATATCAAATTTGATGGAAAAACACATACTAGTGAATTAGAAATAAAAATACCAATAGTCTTAGATGGAGAAGAAATGATAATATTATGTTATGTAGACAATAGTATGGGAGATCATTACCATATATTATTAGGAATGAGTTTTTTACAAGCCTTAAATCATTATAATATTAATAAAGAAGGAATCTATATAAAAAATAATAATAAGACATTGTTTTGTCCAAAAAAATGAATAATGTAATAACATTTTCATTAGCAGTATATATACAAATTATTATTGTAGAAACTAATATAACAATATGTGATTTAATAGATACATGAAGTGATATAACTATTATCAAGACATTTTTATTAAAAAACTGGAACAATGATAATACTATAAAAATAACAGGTGTCACAGGAATATCGACACCCATTACTAAAAATAAAGAAAATGTAGAAATCCTATTAGGAAGTAAACAAATAACTATAAACAAAGTATATGCATATGATGTATTAGAATGTGATATATTATTAGGAAATGATTTTGTTCAACAATTCCAATATTACCAACAAAATAACTATATGATTATGTTAAAAATACCATGTGGACATCTACTAAAAATTTCAGGAGAATTTAAACCATATAGAGTTCAGCCAGCTCAGCGTGGTGAAAGGACAATAAAAATACCAATAAAAACAACTATTAAAATACAAAAAATACAAACAACAGAAAAATCAGAATTAATAGAAGAAATAATAAAAAAGATAAGAAATGTCTATAATGAAAATCCATTAGTTTATTGGAAACCTGAACATCCAAGAGCAAAAATAGAATTAATTGAAAATGTAATAATAAGAGTAAAACCAATGATGTACACTATACAAGATACTCAAGAATTTAGAAAACAAATTGAAGAATTAAAAAATATGAAATTAATCAGAGCTAGTAATGGACCACATAGTAGTCTAGCCTTTATGGTAATGAAACACTCTGAACAAGTATGAGGAAAACCAAGAATAGTAATAAATTATAAAGAATTAAATAAATACACAAAATTTGATGGATATTTCTTACCAAATAAAGATGTTTTAATAAACCTTGTAAAAGGAAAAGAGTATTATTCAAAATTTGATTGTAAATCAGGATTTTGGCAAATCAAAATGGAAGAAGAATCAATACCATATACGACATTTAGTACGCCTCAAGGTAAATACGAATGGATAGTTATGCCATTTGAATTAAAAAATGCACCTCAAATATTTCAAAGAAGAATGGATAATATTTTCAGAAAATATAACGATTTCTTATTAGTATACGTTGATGATATACTAATATGTTCAGAAAATAAAAATGATCATAAAAATCATATTATAAAATTCCTAAAAGAATGTCAAAAAGAAGGAATATATTTATCTGAAAAGAAAGCTATTATAGAAAAACTTGAGATAGAATTTCTTTGATTAATTATAGATAAAAATGGAATAAAATTACAGTCTCATATATCTAAAAAGATAGAAAGGTTTCCTGATAAATTAGAATCTAAGGAACAGATACAAAAATTCTTAGGATGTTTAAATTATGCAGAAGGATTTATTGAAAATCTTTCAAAAAAGAGACAAAATATAAATTTTACTTAGAAAAACTAATACTAAAGAATGGAATGAAGAACATACAGAAATAGTTAGACTACTTAAAGAAGAATGTAAAAATTTACCAAAATTAAGATTACCAAATGAAAAGAATAATTTGATAGTTAATACTGATGCCTCGGATAAATATTGGGCAGCAATATTAAAAACAGATTTAAATGAAATATGTAGATATTCAAGTGGAACTTTTAATCAAGCAGAAATAAATTATACCACTAATGAAAAAGAATTATTAGCAATTATTAGAGGAATAAAGAAATTTTCATTATTTTTATTATCTAAAAAATTTATTGTTGAAACTGACAATTCTCAAGTTGCAGGACTTGTTAGAAATAAATTACCAATGGAACTCCAATATAGAAGGTTACATAGATGGCAAACATATTTATCATTTTATAATTTTGATATTATTCATATTAAAGGTACAAATAATTATCTTGCTGATTTTTTAAGCAGGAACATTGAATTTGGAGATGGATAATATCAAACAGATGATATCAGAAATGAAATCTACGGCAGCCTATGCCAAAGAAGAAGCAGATGATATAAAAATTGAAATGGAGACATTAGCTGAGCTCTTAAGTCATAATATTAAATTATTACTTGAGATCAGTGAATCCGATGCCAAGGTTACAAACGAAATGAAAGACAAAATTGATGCTCTTGAAACACAATTAATGTCTACAGATACAAATAATACAAGGGTTGATGTCTTGGCACAATCCTATGATACTAAACAGGAATATCAACAGGTACCAAGGAGTGATCCACAATGCGAAAGCAGTAGTGGACCCAGCACTATCAAAAGAGATACACAAAGTCCTAGAAAGTTGACCATAAAATCCAATGATGAACATACAAGGGTTATTAGAATCAGAACTGATGAAAATGATGATACCCTTTTATCAGCAAAAGAAGAAGAATATAGATCTTTTGCCAAAATTGTTTATGAATTACAAGAAAATGACTACTATTTCATATCTTCAGGAGATCATGTTTATCCAAGGTTACTAATTACCAATGATGCAGACCCTGTCATGGTCAAAATGGCAGCAGACTATGGATTTTTAGATCTTATCTACCCCGGAAAAGATCTAAAAGAAATTGAAAGATTTGATGAAATTTTTAAATTTGAAGTATCCAAATTTGTCAAAGGAAGGTCCATATACATAAAATTTTATTCAGTCGGTCCTGAGATTGATGGAATGATATTTTATCCTGCTGAACATATTATAACAATCGGATATGTTAGTAGAGAGTTTCAGATTGATGTCGGTCACAATAAAAAGCCATTATCAAAAATCACCAGATCATGGATAAAATCCCGAAGAGTTTTAGGGATGAAAGTCTTATATAAAATGGCAAAAAGCTTGTATAATAAAAAATTCAAATGCTTGTGTCAATACGAATGATGGACTCTTCTCACCAATAATGGAGGAGAGAAATCAACAATTCTGAAAGAATAAAGATTTGAGATCAAAACTAAGGTAAAACTATTATTTTTGTTAAATTTAGAAAGATATTTTCTGAAATCTTAAAGAATCGTTGGGATTACTTATCTGAATATTTGCATGGCTAAATTATCTAAATGGTTGTATTTAATATTTATTTTATTAGTATTGTTTAGATTTATATAACATGCCAGGATATACAATTGAAGGATTAGATGACTTATTAGAAATTTTATTAGAAAAAATCAATAATATCATCTCTCAAATGGAAAGAATAGATCAATCATCGTTTGAAGAATATTATATACTTGGAGAAATTTTTGATAGATATATGGAAGATTATGTCAATCTATTAGATCAAAGGATTAATTTATATGCTAGAATCCGAGATAGAAATAATACAGGACAAAATTGAAAAACTATTCTAAAGATAAGGATATATCCTGTAATATAAAAACACATTTCATTAAGGGTACAATAGTATTTTTAATAATTAAGACCATTGTGGAAAATAGCAATAGTAAACCGGCCATTTAAAAAATTACCCCTGTGCTGGTGGTAGTCACAAATGATTTGATGTGATCATTAAATTGGTTAATCCGTGATCAATAAACAATATGTGACTAATAAAAAAGATAAATTGTGACCAAAAAATAATGTAACATAAATGTTAATTTGTAACCAATAGTTTGATAATTTTTTACTGTATAATAAATTGTGACTTTTAAAATTTGTGATTTGTGATTGATGAACAAATTGTGATCTATGAGATTTTTGATATGTGACAGTTAAATAATTTGTAATCTATAAAATTTTGGATTCGTGATCCAAAAATAATATATGATTAACTAAATCGTTAATTTATGACAAAGGCAAATTGTATAGATTTGTGACTTTAATTTATTAAATATATAATTAATTAAATCATAACTAAATTTTAATAAAAATCTAATTTTTGAAATTTGAAATCTTTATTTTTAATTTTGAAATGAGTGATACTTAACCACTTAGTTATAAAAAAAAATTTCATTGTAAAATGGTCAATTATTTTATGTTGAAGATCATCTTATTGGACAACAAACCCATCAGCCCATTATAGGCCAGTCTAAAAAATTATATATCCTACTCCAAAAGTAATGAGCACCTAGGGGGAGGAAAAAAAAGAGCAACTTACAAAAATACCCTTAAAATTAGAAATCTTTCGAAAAATCATATAAAATATTTTTTAAAAATAAAAAATACTGTGTAATATTAAAAAGTGAGACAATGTCACTTTTACTAAAAAGTAATGTTTGTCACTAAATAAGAGTAATAGAAATCAAGAAGGGGATTGAGAAAATGTGAAAAATACTATTAAAAAAAAAGTGATAAAAATTCAAAAAAAAGTGACAAATTAAAATTTTTTATACAGATTAAAAAAGTGACAGAAAATTGAAAAAACAAAAGTGATAAAATACCAATCAAAACTTATGTTCGTCACTCAAAAAATTGATAGAAATTTTTAAAAAATAACGAACAATAAAAGTGAAAAAAATTTCAAAAATGTGACAAAATTAAAATTAAAAAGTGATGAGCACTATTCAAAAGGGTGACAAACACTTTAAAAGTGATAAAAATCCCAAAAAGTGATAAACACTTAAAAAAAAAACAAAACAAAACAAAGTGACGGAGCATGAATTATAAAACCTATGATTGTCACTCAAAAGAGTTATAGAAATGAGAGAAAAAAAAAAAAAAGGTGACAAGCTTTAAAAAAATTGACAAAACACGAATCAAAATATTAAAATATATCATTTCATTTTATACAAATTCAACCCTCTACCACCACTACCACCGTAATCATATTGCACACAGAAGTCACTTGTCCAACCAATGCTTTTCAATTGTCTCAGAAAGCTAACTTGAGCCCATCACATTAGCATTCTAACAATACAAGCATGCATTTGCAATGACATACCTCCCTTACATGGACCTCTTTGGCTGCTTCAACGTATTTATGGTTCTTGATAATTTGCAATTCATGTCCCATTTCAATGCACTTTTGAAACTGAAACCACCAACACAGTCGATTTAGCCACGGCCTTCACCTCCCAACGCTTCTTTTTCTCCTCTCCTACCCTCTTCAACTTCGTTGTAGACTCAATATCAGCGTCATTGTCACTCACATCAACCTCATCTTCCTCACTGAAAAAACCACTGGAATCTGATACTATTTCCATTCCATCGTACTCCGTGGACCCTTTCATCGACTTTCGTCGATCCATGCAAGAAATGTTGGAGGATCATGAACTCATTGATTTAAAATCCAACTAAAATTACTTGCATCAACTTCTCATACACTGTCTATTCTTAAATGTCAAGAGCACCCATAAATTCATCGTCAGAGCTTGTTGTGGAAGAGAGGGCCGGGGGGGGGGGGGGGGGTTACAACGTATTTAATACGTTCTTACATAATTAATTAATTAATAGGAGTATTAATCAAATTAGTTAATATTTGAAGGTATTGGGTCTAATATGCCCGAAAAAAAATACTTGGCTTGCTCCATTAGCCGAAGAAAATCCTAGCCAATACAAGTCAATCATGTGGGACAAAGAACTCTTCTGAGTCAGGGAAAAGTTTGATACAGTTAACTAACATGGATTCTTATTATTTTATTATTGACATGAGAGATTAGGTACTATGCTTCCAAAGGGAATAGGTTCGAAGTCAAGTGGTTCGGCTCTAAGGCATAAGGTATGAAGATGGAAAGAACCCATACAAAATCTACTTTTTGTAAAATCCTCTTTACGGCGTATGGACGGACGTCGTATAAAACAATGTCGTAAAAAATGGTCACTTTTACGGCGTGCAATGTACGCTGTTATTAATTATTTACGGCGTGAACATGCACGCCCTTAAAGAACAATTTTTTAATGGTGTGCGCATGCACGCCGTAAAAGGTCAACTAAATTTCTTTTACAGTGTGCATGTGCACGCCGCAAATATAAACTATATTTCGTGCACGTCATAAATATCAACTAAATTTAAAAAAAAAAAAAAAATCATTTATTTGATAACCAGTATTCCTATAATAATTACAAAACAAAATTTATATAAAACCAAGTTTTCCATATTTTCGATAAACATAAATATTGAGTACGGTTTATTACAATATATCAATGTAAAATTCATCTCAATAATTCTCAAAAAGTATACACTACTTCAAAAAATGATTAAAATGTTACAAAATATTTTATCCATGTTAAAGTCTACTTCCTTGATCGACAATTTAGCTATCCCACAAAATATCAACTTCCTGAAAGCCACAAAAATAATAAGGGTATAATTAATAAATTTAAAGTGAGCATATAAATCAAAAGTATATCAAGAAACATAGGAGCTCTAATAGAAATACATCTATAAACACCATATAATAAAAATCGTGTTATATCGAATCAACCACCCATCAAATGTTTAGTAGAATAGTTAAAAACATGAAGGGAGAAAAATGGTCTCAAATTAATCAAAATGATAATATCAAATAATTGTTAACTGGGCTGCAGCTTGAGGAGTAATGTCTAGCAAGGAAAAATGAATATACATGAAAAATAAAGTAATAGACTGGTGGAGACAAAAAAAAATGGTGAAAGTTGTGAGAAAACAACAGGAATAATAAAAATAAGCTTAATATTTTAAGAAAGGCTAACCTTTGATGTACAAATTATATATCATCAGCACTCAATTCTACCAAAAGGTTCTTGTTAAGGACTTCTATAATTCCTATGGAAAATGCACGACTCCCCGCTTCCTACAGAGACTAGCCACTAGTTAGACATTTAAGTGTAACATTCTTGAGTATTTAGAATTTAAAATCCCTAAAACAAATGTATCATTTGTAATTAAATTACCTGAACAATCCCTGATTTGGCAATGAAAGACCCCTTCAACACCACCATTAATTTTTCTTTTTGGAACATTTTCCTGCTGAACTGGACAAAAGGTCCATTCAGGTTAGACTTCACAACAAGTACATAGAATTTCCTAATTTGAAAGTACTAAAAAAATACACAAAAAACAGCCTCTCTCTTTTGTGTACTTACAGGAATATCATTATGATTTCTAGCCGATACAGATTCTCTTGTCAAACATAAGCCTTCATCAGAATAAGAAAGATAATCAACACATAGAAATTATACTACTATAAATGAACAGCTTAATGAGTTGTACTTGGTAATTTTGACATACACCATTACTTATACATACCTTGAGCTCCATGAAGTATTAAAATTAGCAGAGATATAAGCAGCAGCCAGGACCTCATTTGAAGAATTAAAGGGTTTTGACAGAATGGTCAGAGTTCGAAAAGAGAGGAAAAATGGACAGGTTTGCAACAAATTCATGTTTAATTGAGGGATAATAAGTTTCACTCTGCTCATCCTTACTCCACACACCAACATAAAAACTCCCTTCAACCCATCGGAATTTAGTATTTTCAATTTTTTTGAATCTAAATTGGATTTTCTTCACATTGCAGTCATTCAGACAATAAACCAAAAACACCTCATGTTTAGTTAAATTGACAATATACACAATAGAGTTTTCAAAATTCTGGAACCACAGATAGATATTAGAAGAAATCAAAATCATGAACATAAATTCTAGAACCAGCTCGACAAGGATTAAAAAATGAGATTATTTTAGTCTTTCTAGTATTTATTCTGTTTTTTATAATTCTCCTCCTTAAATGTTTAAGCAAAAATTCATTTATGTGACTAAACTTATATGCAAACTTATACTTTGGTCACTAAACTTCATCTCATGAAACATGGTTAAACAACTGGAAATTTATGAGTAAACTAGCAACATTTCAAGTCTATATCAGCATTTTTGTAGTGATGAAGCTAAAACATGAATGAAAATTATGCAAACAGATTGGAACACAAAAGTTTAAGTTAGCAATGAAAAACTCAGTGTAAAGTTAGGCAACTAAGAGCCCATACATAAGGGCGGATCTAGGTGCTTGCGAGCTAGAGCGGCCTCTCTAACTGCATCGGTCGAGAAGATTTTTTTTTTCTTTTTTTTAGATAAAAGATTTATATTATATATCTGATATTTCATTTTATTTGCAATCATTCTTGGTAGCTCAATTGGTTGGCGCTTCCTCTATTAAACCATAGGTCCTGGGCTCGAAACCTTCCAATGATAATATTTTATATAATTTTTGTGAACAATTTTTACCAAAAACAAGTGTAAAGTGAATTTGAACCTGTGACATTAGTTAAATGATATTAATAGCTTTACCATCATGGAAAATATTGATTTTTGACACTCAATGAAAGAAAATAATATATCTTCATTTTATCGATTTAAATGCAAATAGAAACATTTTAATGGATAATTTGTCCTTCTTCTTTATTTTTTTTTTCTCTAATCAATTTATTTGAGAGTTTTGTCAATTAATGACGAATGAATTTGTAAAAAAAATTGGCTTTAGGTCATAAGGAGTTTTTCAACAAAACTTATTTAATTAATAGAAGGTTTTACTTTTCTTTCACAAAAAATCGATTGTGAAAAAGTGAAATCACACAAGCATATAAAATTGATATAAACACATAAATAATTTCAAATTTGTTAATATAATAATGCTTTCTTAATTAACTTTAATTGTAAACTGAATATTAACATTTTTTTAATATATATTGCATATTTGATTGAAAAATAAATTAGAACATTTTATAGATTATAGAACGATTTTTTTTCATCTGAAATGAAAGTTGATACCTAATTTTAGTTCTAGTGGTGTATTTAGTTCTTCTAATTCTAGTATGTACGATTTTTTGAATATTATTTAATTAAATATTAATAAACAACACCGTTATCATGGACGTTGACCGTTGACAGTAAACGTTCAATATTCGCAGTCCGCTTTAGCTGAACTCGGGCCCTGGATTCGCCCATGCCCATACGTCTATTACACAATTGAAAGGTCAGGAACTGCGGAAAAATAATGCAAAATGGTATATTGAAAAAACAAAAAAAAACTATGGTTATAAAAATTTGCAAGAAATAGTAATAATCTAGAGCCCCATATGACGCATTCACCACCGGAAGGTCAAAAACTAGAGAAATATAATGCGAACTAGTAATAAATAGCCAAAATTATGGATTATCAAAAGTTTCTAAAGTATGAGAACCTCTTCCGAAACAGGATTTGAAAGAAATGCTACTCATAAGTATCCCCTCTGCTTCAGCTACAAAATCAACCAATTCAAAACTCACATGTTATTAATATAGAAAAAACCAAACAAATCTTATTAACTCATCAAATATATATGGATATACATATCATAAATGTGTATATATACAAATATACGGATGTTATGCCCGGTCCCGTTGTAATGCTTCCCCGGGTTGCCAAGGCCTGCCAGGTACCGCCAAGGTTCAAGATTTTCTAGGTCGGGTGAGGTGGCTCAGCTTGCAGTGGAAATTGAAGCCATTGGCCTACAGCTGAGGATTCGATATGAACAAATGTTGTTTGAGCAATGAAATGGGGCAACAAGAATTAAGATTTTCGAGGAGAGCAGGCAACACCTAAGGAATCGAAGAACGGTCGACACCGCTGCTGTGTTTGTTCTTGATGGGGAAAAGGAAATGGGAGAGAAGTGTTTTAATTTAAAGCAATTTGTAAATTAAGTGACAACAAACACGGCGTGCACTAAAAGTACGCCGTAAATAATGACCTAATATGGTGTGCAAAGGATGCACGCCGTAAATACCTTAACTCAATGATTTTTTGCGGCATACATATACTGCACGCCATAAATAGTCTATTTTATGGCATGCTGTAGGTGCACGCCGTAAATGAATATCGTAAAAAGCTACTTTTGTTGTAGTTCCATCGAAATCCTTTCTATTGAAAATGAGGTCGAGCTTAGCGCTTTATTTTTTATTCGTGATTTGTTGACTTATTACAAGCACATCATTAAAGACTAGAAGAAGATATTATAGCACAAGTGCACACCTCCAAACAAATAGAAAAGACATGTACATATAAAACCCTGGTAAAATTTCAAGAAAATCTACGTTTCTAATGAAAATCATTGATCCAATTGATCGATTTCAAAATTCATTTTTCAAATTGGCAGAAGGATGGATCCCAAACCTCTGTTGTAAAAGCTAGCAACACGACAACTGAGACAAATACTTCCTTGTTAATTCATGTTTACAATAGATATATTCTCTTTTTAAAAAATCTTGATCTTATATATAAAGTAGATAATCAAGTAAAATATTAAAAAAAAAACCGTTTATTAATTTTTTAGTTATCAAAAAGTTATCTTAAAAATTTGTTAAGAAAGATAATTTTTTGCTAAGATAATTCAAATTTGTTAGTATACAAAAGTTTTTGGTTGATAATAGTTAAAATCTTTGCACATAAAAAAGGGAACATTATAGATTTTATTAGAATAATATTAATGATCTTCTAAGATATAAAAAATAATAATAGTTATTAAGAAACAATTTAAAATTTTATTTTGTCACAAAAATAAATTTTTTAGCAATGATCCACAGGTATGATGAGTGATCCACAGGTTTAATCATTGACTCTATGACCTGGTACCTTAGCTAGATTGGTGTTTTAGTCAAATCATTCATGAAGACTTCTAAGGTCCAAACACCTACATAGAAAGTGGGAAGTGATGTTACCGAAGAAAAAAACTAGCAAGATTAGGTGGAAATTCATCATTATAAAATCAAGAAAAATGTCCTAACTTGATACACTAACCATAATTTCTGTGTCTCTTATGATATTAGTTGACTTGTACCAAGTATGTTGACATGGGACATATAGGGACCAATTAGGAAACCCTATCAATTCTTATCCCTCGACAGCCCAATTTAATGGATAAAAAAATAGGTAGTTATAATAGGCTTGTTGGCAGTTTGCTGATTTGCAGAATATTGTAAACCAAATCTTGGAATTCTTTTTTTCCCCCCCCCCCCCCTTTTAACTAGGAGTGTGTCTTTACATATTAAAATAGATTGTAAATGTTTAATATTTAGCTCAAATATTAGGCATCGGGGGTCCTCTTAATGATAAATAATTGAGTAATGTTATTTACAGTCGCTCACTACTGTAATCGTCCTACGCGACGTATATGTGACAGTTAGTGATTTGATGTATTTATGATGCGGTAGTTTTTTATTATCTCATACATCAAATCATTAACTGTCACATTTATATCACATATGACGACTACGATAGTGAGCGGATTCAAATAGCGTTATTCTAAATAATTGCCACATGGGAGGACTCAAGCACATAGGTTCTCACTTTTCTTGAGTGAATTTCATGATCTAACGGTCCAGTTTCTTGATTTTCTCTAATTCTTGTACCAACTTGCTGATTAATTTGTATAACCATCGACGACCAGATCAAGAAAGATGTGATCAAATACATGGGAACGAAAACCTTCGATGACAAATATTGGACCGAAAAGAAAAGGTGGGTAAAGTATAATATAAGTTCATATGACCAAAAAATGATTTCGATAAGATCTCATCTGAATTATAGTTCAATTTCGAGTTGGTATAATCAGTCTTTTTCTTCCGTTTGTTCTAGATTTAAAGTATAAAAATATTCGAGGGCAAATGTCAAGAACAAACACAACTTCTTCTCTTATAAGGCTAGAGAGCACAAAAGACACCCTAGATTAAAGCATGTTATCAAAGAAGCACACTAGATAAGCATAGGCAACCACACTATTAATCTCTAAGTGCATACGAGGCCTCGTAAGCAATATATGACTATTACATTTTTGTGATCACTTTCGTATTTTTTTCAGCTCACTTTTAGTTATTGTTAGACTTCAAAGACATTCTATACAAAAGATAGGGAAAAAAATATGGTTTATGTCTACAAAAAAATTTGTGGGGGGGGGGGGGGGGGGGGGGGGGGGGGGGGGGGAGTCAATCTCTAATTAGCAAGATAACGAATGGAGAAAACAAAATGAAAGAGTTGGTCCAACTTACCTCTCAACTCCATTAGTCCACTTCATCCAACCTAAACAAATAACATCCAAGGCTAAACTCCTTTATAATTTGTTTAATAAAGCATACTTAATTTGCACTAATGGACCATGTTAGGAAAATTAAGATCGTATTAGTTATACTATTAGATTATCTTCATCGTTGCATACTAAACATAATTGTGATTTATACCCGTTAAATATGATTGAAATCAACTCGTCTCGAAGTCGTCTCATTATGATAGAATAAGGATGTTATGATCATTTATTTACATTGTAAAATTTCGCAATTAGTTCCATTGAAAGGTAAACATGATTCAATTCGATGTGATAATTCATGCAAGATTTGGAGTGTAATTTATCATCATTCAACTTCGTTACAAAGAATAAGTTTGTTTTACAGGGAAAAGCAAATCAATTTGAATTAATATGCCTTAGTCCTTACCAATTTGGATACCAATCAATTAATTTGATTTGATTTTTTTTTTTTTTATCTATTTAAGATGCAGTTTGGATAATAAGACATAATTGGCAAAAAGATTAAATATCGAATTAATGTGTTGGTAACATATGATTGTTGTATTGTTTGTGAAATATATTAAATAATTTACTGGTAAAATATTAAATACACAATTGTAATTTAAGGAAATCCTAAAGAGTTGACACTTAGTTAGCCCCCTGTTTGACATATTTTTTTTTGGTGGGGGGGGGGGGGGGGGGGGGGGATGAATTTTTGAATAATAAATTTTGTGAGAATTGTAGTTAAAAAGTAAGAAAATTTTTAGGTTTTACACGAAAAATATTTTATTGCAAGAATATATGATTAAAAATGAGTATGAGAAAAAAAGAAATGAAAAGGAATGGTTTTTTTCAAACAAGGGATTCATATGTTCCGACTGTTTTAAATCATTTCAACATTACTTTGGTTTCTCGTGTCTCTAAAATACTCGAAATCTATCATATTGATAACTTGATTAAGCTCTTGTTTGATACTCATTATTTCTAAAATAATTTCTCTCTTATTTTCAATAAAATAATATTACACATAAATTCAAAATTTTTCTTTATTTTTTAACCACGTTCTCTATCAAATCACTATTTCAAATTGCAAGGGAAAAAAAGAAAGAAAGAAAGGAGCTCATACAAAAAATTGTGCCAAATGTATAGTTGTTTATATTATAGGTTGACAAAAGTTACGTGATTATCTCCAAACTAACCAATGATCTTTTTATATTGAATCCACTTTAAAAATTGACAAACATTATCCAAAAAGCAAAGGTGGGCTAAAGACAAGCACGGGTTTGAATTAATATTTTTGGTGAATGTCAATGATGTTTCTAATGTCATAATTAAGATTGTTGAACTAGTATTAGGTGATAGTAGGAGAAGTCATAAACCATGACATGCAAAGAGTCAAATGGTCATTTTTTTTTTTTTTAAAAAATAAAACATTCCACAATTACAAAAAGACAAGAAGAAAATACAAGGAGTGGATAAGTGTGACCTAATTCTCCTTGGCACCAAAGAAATTGATTACTATGGTGTCAACCATAATATTTTTAGAAAAAAAAAATGAATTTAAAAAAAAAAAAAAAAAAAAGTGGTATTAAAATGATGTTAAAATTTAAATACACAAGTAAATAATTTTTTGTTCTTCTCTTTTTTGAATACAGAGCACAGAAAACCAATAAATTCGACTATAGTTTTAACAAGTTTTCTTCGTAAATGGACTATTTTTTGGATTTTATATATATATATATATCAAATAGTGTTAAATAATTAATTTTACACAAAGTCAAATGCAACGATTTATGGGATGAAGTGATGGACTAACTCAATGCTATCACCATCCTCACATTTTCAAGGAAAATGTAATTTATTGAACTTGACCTAACTTGCTTTTGAAATATTTGAGTCTTAACACACAAGTCAATGTTCTTTTCTTCAATTTTCCTTAAGTTGACTTAGATTTCTTATGAACTTCAAGTTGAAGATTTAAATACCAGACAGTCCAAATACTATGAATCTTTACTCTAGTTGACGTTAAAAATTGTTGAGGCGTTTACGCCATTTTTCTTTTTTGACCAAATGAGGTGCTCACGTCGCTTTTCTCCAACTTAACTATTTCATTACTTTTTACCAGCTGGTAAAAGAATATCATGGCTCGAGAATGAGTGGAGATATAAACCCTATTGCAAAAGTTTTTTGTGAATTAAGGAAAAATGAAAATGGGCGTAACGTTAATATTAAAATTAAGTTGGACAACTATTTTGAAACAAAATGAATTTCATCGGCTAACATGACACAAACTCGTAAGTAGGAAACCGTTCGAGGAAATCTTGCCGAAACTAATCATTTTTCTATTTCATAAAATTATGTCCTCCTCAATCGTACTGAATCTTATAAAACTTAATAGTGAAGTGAGCAATGGTCCCGAAATTCCCTCATAGGTATAAACAATTGCTTGGATAGAATAGAGTAATTAACAAGAAAATTTTAAAAAGAAAAAATAATTAACAAGAAAATGTCATTAATCCGACTGAATCAATTCACCTTGTCTTGGAGCATGTTTGGGAAAAAAGCTAATATTTCATAATTTAGTTGAGAATTTACAATTTTTGTGGCCAAAATTCACAAGTTAACTTGTATGTTAGATATATTGGGAATTAGTTGCACGACCTATTGTTGTGCAGATTTTTGTCTATACAATTTATGGATTCCAAGCTTATAAGGTAACATCTTTTTTTTCTCAATTTTTGCTCCTAGTTGGTTCACACATCCCCCTCCACATCCCTCAACATATGAAAAAAAATATAAAAATAAAAAATCCACACACGCTCGTGCATAATAATCCTATCATTACCCATGTGATGTGGGATCAAAATAAAGTAGCTCCCGCCCCTCATGAGGTGGTCGAGTTGGTGGAGTAGGTGAACACATAGGCATTTGATCACGAGTTTGATTCTATCTACCAACACTTTTCTCGGTCGAGCTTGTCGCACCGAACTTGCTTAATGTGGTTAACCTGATTGGCGTGGTTTGCATACTATTGCGTCAGCCCGAGGATTTACCTAATGCGCACACTGAAAAGTAGCGGCTGCGGGTTTCCCTGTAAAAACAAAAAAAAAAAGGTAGCTCCCTCCCAAAAAACTAATAATAATGAAATTTTATTTCCTTTAATATTACTTTACAGTTCAATAGCCAATAAATAATTTGCTCTAACAATTGGTCTTAACAAGTTTGACCTTTTAAAGAGGATCAATACTATTCAATATCATCGATGTCAAACACTAGTTTAGGTGGCAACTATATAACATTAAATGATAGATTCAGGTAGATGCAATATCAAATAATTCAATTAATTGAAACTCTCAAACTGGCTTGACTCTACAACGTTTGTTATGTCTAGCCATCTAGGTATCAAAATTCATTAAACTTACATAAGCGATTCAAACTGACTAAAATTTAGAAGGGCATATTAATTTCAAAGCGATGAAACTCAACGCTAATTATTTGGTCTGCCTAATTTACTCATCATATTTTTGATATAAAGGTCAACCAAATTCCAGTAGTTTAATTCACCTGTTCGTATGTACTCTCCAACCGTTTCACATTTCTGTCTCTATATATGCACTCTCATACAGACACCATTAAGCACAGTTTCACTTCCATATGAACCAAAGTTACAAAGAATACAAGACATCTCTAAAACCAAAAGAAAAAGGCTATTGAAAAGGAACAGTCTATTTAGGAACTTGAATACAAGATGCCATGGCGGAAGAATTAATCCAGGGTGGTGTTTGTGGCGGAAACTGGTGGAATCCGGCAAGAAGTCTATTCGGTTCTTTGCCGTGTTCGTCCTCCATCAACGACATGGGAAGCTTTGGATGGCCAAATGATGAGTCTAATTCAGATTCCGATGAACAAAAGTTTCAGCAGCCAGTAATTGACCATTGGAATCAAAATTTTCTGTAAGAATTATCTGTTTTAGTTTCTTGATGTCAGTAATTGTTAAACTATCTCGTCTAAAAGCTTATTAGAGCTAAAGATACAGGCTCAAGTTCGGCATCCACTTGAGAAGCCTTTTAAACTTTTAGACGAGGGGCCTTTAACATAATCAACAAGCATGATTATCCAAATAATCAGTGTGAGGAAAAAATTGCTTGCTCTATACAGATTTTCTAGATAAAAATATTTAAAAGCAGGTCAAGTTAATTCAAGAAATTCATTTTCAGTTGTTATCTTGCAGCCAAGAAAATGGAATATGTGAGGGAGATTATTCTCACATAAAGCAAGTAAACCAGAATTCAGATATGAATTATCAGCAACAAACTGGAATTTTCAGTCCACAGATTAATCAAATGGACTGGAACTCGAATTTCTCCACTGACGGCCAAAATCCCCCCTTTATACTGAATTCAGCTTCTGATAGCTACACTTCATCATTTTTGCAAACTTTATTTGATACAGATTCTGATCAGCCTCAACAATGTTTATCAGATAGTACTCCGGCAATGAACTTTTCGTCGACCACCAATTATCAGGTGAAGTCAAATGAATTTTCTCCGTCTAAACAGGAACCCGTTAGTCATTTGCAGTTTTCAAACAACATACCCTTCTTGGGCACCTCAAATGATTTTCGAGCAAGCCTTTTCGCTTCTACACAAGACCAGTTGTCGCCAACTCTTAACCCGTTGCGCTCAGAAGCAAAGAAAACTAGCAGTGAACCAGCATTCAAACGTTCCCGAATCGAAACACCATCCCCATTACCAACCTTTAAGGTATGATTAATCTTTTGACAGAAGGGAGCTGTAATTTATGCCTGTTCTTTTACAAAATTAATTTTTAGCTTTCATCAGGTCAGAAAAGAGAAGTTGGGGGACAGAATCACAGCCCTCCAGCAGTTGGTTTCACCTTTTGGAAAGGTAAAAATTTGGATTTTTTTTGGTCAGATTTTTCCACAAATTATCTATGCATTTGTATTTATAACTGATTAATCTTTTCACTCCTCCAGACTGATACTGCATCAGTTCTCCAGGAAGCAATTGAATACATAAAATTTCTCCATGGTCAAGTCAGTGTATGTTCCCATTATCGCATTGATTAGTCTTGATATTCACTGAAAATAATGCTTTGTAAACATGTATTAACTCATGATTTCTTGAAACTTTTGAGATTTTGATCAATGTATCTTTTTTTTTTCTCCCTTTTTTTTTTCCTTTTCAGGTATTAAGTATTTCGTATCTGAAAAATGGATGTCCTGTTCAAGGTCAACAGGCAGGTCTAAAAGTGCATGTTCGTACATATTTTAACTTCTTTTCTTCTCTAATATTGTCAATCTTCTGGTCCAGCAAATCTTGTAGACTCATCAGCCGGATCAGCACAGTGCCAAAAAAAAAAAAAATTTGTTATAGTACTGGATAGGATTAAATACTACAATCGACAAGAATTTTAGCTTTTTTTTCCCTTCTTTAACATTGTCGAGTACTGTACGGTTCACCTTACCAAACACGTATTATCTGCAGGCAGCTGATAAACTTGAGGATAAAGAAGGGCCAACACAAGATCTAAAAAGTCGTGGACTTTGCCTTGCTCCAATCTTAAGCACCTTTTCAGTGGCTGCAGAGTCTGCGTCTGATTTTTGGAACCCTGCATTCGGAGGAACATTCAGTTAGAGAAGAAATTTAAGCAAAAAGAACCCTGAAAAAAAGTTGGGAACAGAGAAGAAACTGCAAAAATAGAGCCATTGTTGCCTTCTGCAAAAATTGAGAAAAAACAATCCAAAAAAAAAGAAAAAATGGTTCAGCTTATACATGGTCTAATGTAGGCTGAAAATTATATTACAAGCCTTGCACTAATAAATTCTCTTTGTACAGATATAGTTAGTTATGGCTAGTTGAGTTTTAAGAAAGAAAAAGGATAAATTTTGTTGATTATGTAAAATCGTGTCCAATACTATGTATCAAACTCAAGGTGGAAAACGAAACTTAGATTTTCAGAACTCCCAAACTTCATAGAATCATCGGGTTTCTGACGTGATACTGCATCTTTTGCCCTTCCACTCCACAAACACACATTTTGGGGTGGATTCTTGAGAACAGGAACAGGTGCTAAGTCTACCTGTGCTTTATATTAGTTTAATTAGGGGATATTATGCACAATATAATGGATTAAGCTAAATATTTTATGTATGGTTGATCATGTAGCTTTAATTTATGCAAAAGAATGTGAAAAAAAAACTAAAATATTTAAAAATAAAGGTAATATTATTGAATTCAAGAGTATAAATAATGTGTGCATGAAACTTGATAGCATCGGGTTCAACCATCCCATCTAAGAACCAATCATTTGAGTGACCCAATCCATGGGTTAAAGAGAATCCTTGATGCACCCTAACAATCCCTCCGTCAACATGATGCTCTTGTGACTAGAAACTCGAAACTCATGACCCTAGCTCTGATATTACCTATTAGGATCGAGTTTCATCAGAAAATCAATCAATGTCCGGTGACAGCAAGTTAAACCTTTTTATAACATTCGATCATCAAAATTTGAGCGACCAATTCATGAACTTAAGGATGACCTTCTTGAACCACAAATAAAACTTTTAATTTGTTTAGTTTGGAATGTTGTAGTGGAAGTCAGATAATATCCTGTTGTTCATACTTTTTAGGATTTCCTATAACAATGTCTGACTCATTCTACGTGTATTTTCATGATTTAACAAAGGCCTCCTTTAGAATTTTTAATAACCTATAATAAACCCATAATTTAAGACATAATGAGAATCTACTCGACAAGTGACAAAACATAAAAAGAGAAGTACTTTTGAGAGTCCCAATCTTTTTCTTGATAGCATGTGGCATCTGCTTTACAAATTTTCTATGACTTGAATTGACAAGTTGATGGGAATTATTCCATACCTTCCATCATCAGGATAAGTCGGGGTCGAAGAATTCAATTCTTACGTATTTTTCTAAGGGTAGAAAAAGAGAAATGCGAAGGAATGTTGGAAAGGAAAAGCAACTTGGCATCATTGTGCAGTAGGAAAAGTATGTATGTGTAATCTTAGTTTGACATCCAAGATTGGTTCTGATGTTTTGGCTAATCATGGCAAACACTTTATTTGTCCTTGGTGTCAAGTTTTACCAATTAAAAGGTTCTCAGTTTATACAACTTTGGGGCACCCTTCTTGTGAGGGGAGTATACATCGGAGTGTCATGTACAAATAACATTTTTCAAGTAATTTATGTCACTATTAACAATATCATTGAGGGAAGACCGACACAAAGCCAATTGGTGAAATCGTTGGTGCCACCAACATACATTTTGACAGTGCTAAGGGGGACTTTGTCGACAAAAGTATATGTCTGTAATTTCCATCAGTGATCTTCTTTTTCTTTTTTCCGGTGACTATCACTGATATTGAATTTTTTTTATCGGAGATAGTTTACGTTGACGAACTTTTCTGGCATCGGTGACTGATATTTCTATCACTAATCTGCATTTTTAGTAGTGACTATACCTAATGCAGCTGCAAACTTTCTTGACGTTCAACTTCCCCTCTAGCATGTTTGGTTAAGATTTAAAGTTACTTAAAAATAAGTAGCCTTTTGTTTTTAAATATGATGATGGGATACTTTTTCTTATTTATAGTAGCATCACAGTCACTTTCAGAATAAGTAACTTGGTTCAAGGGGCTTGCTTAAATTTCAATCGACATTACCTACCATAGGAAATGTCGACAAAAGTGAGAGGAGACTGAAATGCTAGCTCACATGAACCTTTAGCACCCCAGCATTCTTGTGAACCACTAGTTATCTCTTCGATTTATTCTCCGAAAGTCGCTATATAAGCAAATCCATGTGCAAATTTTAGACCGAAAATTTTATATGTAGTTAATGTAAAGAAAATCAAAATGCGTTCATTTCTTATGTAAACCACATTCCATGGAAAATGTTATTCCCAAAATTCTGAAATAACCAAATTATTCAACCCTCAAAGTTGAAAACCAAGAGAAAAAATTTGTAAACTAATATCAACATAGAACTAAAGGAGAAGAATAAGAAAATATATAAAGAACTTATCTACCAAGAATGACACTAATAGTTACATTGTTTGAGGTTACAACATCATGATTCCCATTCCACATATCTGCATTCCCAGAATGTCTCATTGAAGTAAAACTAGGTTGTCTTGGCATAGGCAAAGTTGCATTCACACTCTCCAACATCAATACAACGGCTGGCATGTTCGGTCTGTCACTTGCCGTGTCTTGAACACACAACATGCCTACATGTATGCATCGAATCACTTCTTCTCGGTTACATGAATTTATGATGGAAGGATCGACTAGCTCAATTGCTCGGCCTCCGTCCCAAAGATCCCAGGCCTACAACAGGGAAAAGTTGGACGGTTGTGATCAGAACATATAAGTAATGTCAAAGTGGGTCCAGTACCCAGGCATCGCATGGAAAGAACATTTAGAAGTGAGACTTTAATAGACTTACATATCCAATAATGTTCGAGTGTTCAGTTTTGCGAAAGCTAGTGTTCCTTCGGCCAGATACTATCTCTAATAGCAATACCCCAAAGCTGTAAACATCCGACTTCACAGAAAAGAGGCCTTCCATTGCATATTCGGGTGCCATGTAACCACTGCATTAGATGAATTTTAGTTGATACATACTCTCTGCACAAGCAAAAAAATAAAAAATCACATGCAAGACTAGTAATACTTACTATGTGCCCACAACCCTGTTTGTATTCGCTTCATTTTGGTTCCCTCCAAATATTCTGGCCATGCCAAAATCTGAAATCTTTGGGTTCATTTCTTCGTCTAATAAAATGTTGCTAACTTTTAGATCCCTATGTATTATTCGAAGTCTTGAATCTCGATGCAGATAGAGAATCCCTCTTGCAATTCCTTCGATAATAGCAAAGCGTTTCCTCCAGTCGAGCTGGGCTTTCTTAGCAGGATCTGTTTTAAGTTTTGACAATGTAAGCCTAAATGAACTTTCTGTACTTAACTATGGAGCACTAAGAATTCATTCGTACGATTTAAGAATAATTGAAAATAAATAAAATAAAATCCAAAAAACTAACCAAAAAGAAACGAATCCAAGCTTTTATTAGGCATGTACTCGTAAAGTATCATTTTTTCTTCTCCTTGGATGCAGCAGCCCAAAAGTCTTACAAGATTTATGTGCTGTAGTTTAGCCATTAGTGTAATTTCATTTTTGAATTCCTCTAAACCTTGACTGGATTTTCTCGAGAGCCTCTTCACAGCAATTTCTTGATTCCCCGGTAGCGTACCCTGAAGATAAAAACAAAAGATTAACTTCTTACAATTAGACAGAGGAAAAAAAAACGTAATATTCCTCTTCTGCTGAAGTGAAATTACCTTGTAAACAGGTCCAAATCCTCCTACTCCAAGTTTATTCTCATTCGAGAAGTTGTTTGTAGCCGCTGCCACACACGAGAAGTTGAACAACGCTAATTCAGTTCCAGTTCCTGGCCGCCCTTCAACACTAACGTCTCGGGGTCCTGAAAATTCGCTGGAAAATTCCCCACTTGGACCGACTTTTGGCATTTCGTTGTTCCTCTTGGTTAAACGGTCTATACTTAGATACGAGTGTTAGAAGTGTATATCTCTATAGTTAAGTTTTAAGTCTGTACTAATTATACGGCAGAATTTTACCTCTGAATTTCATTTTGCGCCTGCAAAGCCCGATTGAAGCACTTAGACAAAAGATTCCCACCAAAACAACTGCTATAACAACAATTTTCGTCACATTACTGTTGCCACCTGTTTTGAAATAAAATCATAAACGAAAGTAGTACTTATCAATTCCTCAAAAAATGTGAAGAAATTATGAAGGCGAGGTAACAGAAGGAGAGGCTCTACTCGTTGTAATAAAGAAACTCAAAATCAAGACTTGAGAAATTGATACAAGCCAAATATGATAGATTGATGATATAGACCAGTTGTGACAATTAAGTTAATCCAAAGGCAAATCTAATGCAGGCATTTTCAGTGAAATTCTTCAAGATAAGGGAATGCTATCAGAAATTCAGGAAATTGGGAAACTATTAATACATGTGTACTATTTGTATTCATATTAGCAAACAAAATCTCTATAACACTCAGTCGACATAGATAATGTTCGATATGATGGACTGGATAAGATAGGACGGTGATGCCACAAAAGTTTATCATACCTAATTCAGAATGGTCAAGACGAATGAACAGAGTGCTCCCGCCTTCATCAAATTGTTCGAGGTCGACCAATTCCCGACTCCAAATCATGCAGTTTATGCCACTAACAAAAGCATATGCAGTGCAAGAACAATTCTCCAAACACTTATTTTCACACTCCTTAACATCTTCTGGTCCCACATAATCCACAAAATCGGGCAATTTCACTTGTTCAGCATTGAAAAAACCATCTCTTTTCACCTCAGATGAACACTCCAAAATTTTCCTCCTTGTGCATCCACCTGACCAATTTCCTCTACTCCATCGATCCAAATCTTGGGGCACAAACCCTTCAATACAACTACAAACTGGCGTATTCTTGATATCACATTTTCCAAAAGGCCCACATTTGTTATACTGATCACATTCATTATCAACAGGGTGTGAATGTATCAAATCCCATTTTTCGAGTGCTTCGTTCCATCTTTCTTGCCTTTCGATTCCATCCCATCGAATCCAAAACTTGATCAAATCAGTACTATTCGAGGGAGTATATGTGAAGTACCACTTTCCGTCACCGTCATTGTTTAGCTTAAATCCATACAAATATATAGCCCTCATCCCTGGAACACCAATAAATATTAGTCCATTCCAATTCCCACTTCTCCATTTTCGACTCGTACCTTCCCATATCACGACCTGAGGCGATCCACGAGGATCAACGCCTAACGAGTACTTTCCAACACTTGGATCACTAGCACTTCTCCATGAAGTGAAAACGTGCCTCTCCCCTTCACTGACATTCATGTAAACTCGCATATTGGGTAAAAATGTATCTGTTGGATGATCAAAACTCTTCCATAAAGCCTTATTTGGACCACCACTCCCATGACTCCCAAGCAGAACAAGATCACCAGTATCCATTAAAACAGCAGAGGAATTATCTGATGCAACTGTGGCATTGGTGGACCAGATCACATCACCATTTCCATTCAATATGATCAAATTCCCATCATTCCCAATTCTTAAGTCTCCACCGTTGCCACTGATGGGATTTTCTCTATTTGCCACCCACGCCAGTGATTGATATTCAACATCATTATACCAGATTCCAACATACCTAAGATCAGAATCCTCAGGACTAAAGAATCCCAATACAAATCTTTCTTCTTTTGATATAATTTCTTCTCCGTCTCTTACAGATTGGCCTCTTGTAATTCGATTTTCAGCAGAAACAAATGCTGAAAAATATACAAAAATTAATCAAGAAATAAATGAAGAGATTACTGTAACTTTTGGAATCTGTGGCCATTTCAGAACTTGAATATTTCTGGACATTCAAGAATGGATATTTTTTCAGTGGGTTTGAAAAGAGGCTGTTCTATGGCTGCTCTTTGAAGATTTGTGTGATTTTAATATAAAGTTGAGAAGATTGAATTGACATCAAAGTACTCTTTTTTTGAAGATTCTTGGTTGACCTACACACTGAGAGATTCTGACAATTCGTCTGCAGCTTTGTTATACTCTCTCTCACACACAAACATAAATATATGGAAAGAGAGAGATTACTTCATTTTGGCTCAAGCCCACAAAATAAAACTATGAAATTTGGTAAATTTCGGCAAAGAAAGTTGATTCTGACACTTCGTCTCCAGCTTTGACGACGTGTTCAGAGACAAACATGCGGATGCGGTCATATTCAGAGTGATAATGGTAACCTTGGTCCTCGATCTATTGATCTAGTAACAAGTTGGTCCCCAATTATTACAATAAAGTGAATTATAGTTAGACATTAGTCCCTCAATTTCATAAACCATAGAAGTGTCCATCAAAATATTTAGGGGACGTTCTCTTCGTGTTTCAGTTTTGTGTTTTGAATTTTGAATTCGTTTTGTATTTTGTATTTTAGGTGTCCATTTTGAAATTGTTGAAAAACTCGTTCTTTTTGTCATTTTTAAAAAAATATTTCTCAACCTGTGTTTTTTGAATTTTGACAGATTTGTGAAGAAAACAGTCAAAACATAAAAAAGTCGTTTTTTGTTTTCTTCACAAAAATTTTCAGCCATTTTTCAAAAATTCGTTTTAAAAAATGGGAAAGAGAACGTGTTTTCAGTGTTTTGAAAAATCAAAAACAAAAAAGATTCAAAAACAGCAAAGAGAACACCCCCTTACATTTTCTCTATCTGATTTTCAACTTTATGAATCTAAGAGTGTGTTTGATGTTGATTTTAATGAGAATAGAATTTTTGAAATAGTGATTGATGAAAGAATGTGTGGTGGAAAAATGATGAAAAATTTTAAATTTGTGTGTAATATTATTTTATTTGAAAAATGTATGATTGAAATGAAGAAAGAGAAAAAAATGAGAATGGAATAAGGATCAAACGGAGTCTAATTAACATATCAGGGTTGTATCGTTATTGCTTATTTGAAAAATAGTATGTTAACTGTTAACATGTGAAAGCATCTTCAATTCAATAGTGGAATTTTGGCATCTAAATTGACGATTTTCATCACATTGGGATCCAAATTTACAAAATAAATAGATTGAGATCCAAAACATCACTTTTGAACGTTGAAAATTTATAACCACGCTACTTAAAAAGCTGGAGGACGTATACCTAATTTACCCCCCCCCCCCCCCCACCCCTCCAAAAAAAAAAAAAACTTAGTCCTCCTATTATAAATATTGTCACTTTAGGTTTAGTTTTTCATTTACTCAAAAATAATATATATATATATATATACACACACACACACTCATACACACACACTATGATTCATCTTGTTATAGGAAAAGATTGTGTTCCAAACTTAATCCGTAAGAAAAAAGTTATTCACATAGATAGTATCATAGCAATATCTATCTCACTGTCTATATTCAAATACTAAATAATGATCTGCTCGAACATGGTTGGAAATATCGACCTGGTAATAAAAAATCAATTATAAATTATAATCAGAAAGTTCGAAGTTGTTGCAAAATAAAATCCCAAGAATATTTTAAAAATATTAAACTTCTACTAGAAGTAACTCAGGTATTGCTTGTCGTGACAAAAGTTGCTATATCCAAAGTTGTAATTCAACTGATTTTTCGGAGAAATTCAGCTTGTAATTTTACGACATATTTCAAAAAATAAATTGAAAAATATTAAAATCAAAATTATATCAATATTAATATGCTGTGCCTAATTTCATTATTTTGCATGTCTAGCGAACTCTCGCTTACAACTTTCAATGAATTTATCGTTGAATCATTTGGTTTAAAATTTAAATTTAGTCGAAATATATATTTGCGGGGTATACTCAACTAAGATTTTGATATATTTTTTAAAAAAAAAATTATAAATAAATCTAATCAATTTCGTAGATTTGAATAGATTTCTACAAATTCTATAAAAACTTGAAATCCATCCAAATCTTTTAAAATCTCCTTATTAATAAAATCTTTGCAAATTCATTAGTTATTAAGGATACATAAATTTTAAAGGATTTCATTGAATTTCATTAAAATTTCAATTTAAAATACTTAAATTTTAATTAATTTCATTAAAATCCATTAAAATACCAATTAAGGATGCCTTATTTAGAAGGATTTTTAAAATCCATCACAATCTCCATTGAGGACATTAGTTCATGGTTGATCCCTATTTTCTAAAACTTAATTTCTCTCCAATATATTTTCAATTACATATTTCATGGAACCTACATTTTTTATCAAATTTTTAACCACGTATTTCATCAACTTTTATGAAAATATATTAAAATTTTGATTTTTAGCTAAACCAAAGAGTGACTTATTTATATTTGTGTATTTAATATGTGTAAACTAAGCCCCTATTTGGTATGGATTTAAATCATATTTTAATTTAAGTAAAGTCAAATAATCAATATTAATAATATCTTTTACGAGTCCACAACTTTTCTACCACACATTTCAAAAACTTCTATCAAAATCTACTAAAAATATAATTTTAATCCCCACCTAACAGAGGTTAATTTTTCACTCCTACTACTCGAAATTTCACAATTAGCCGGTAAAACTTGAAATCAAGATCTTCAATAACTCCTATTATGTAAATCGATAATCATTAAAATAAATTGGTATTATTCAAATTAAAAATGTGAACGTGAATCCTCCTCAATCCCCAATATTTATATAGCGTGCCAAAAAGGTTATTGAAAATTGTTACCATAAAGTTAGTTTCGTGAGGAAGACTGCTAGAAAATGCTTAGCATGATTCCCAATTTGATATCTCAAACTAAGTTTCCATGCTGCTTCTTGCATACACACCAACTTTTCTTCTCCTTCTTCATAATTTTCTCCTCTTATAACATTATAAAATCCCTTCGTCTTTCGAGTTTCCAAAATATTGCCCAGAGTTTTCGAGGAGTTTCAGTTTCCGAGCAGTAATGGCGACAGAAAGTGAGGTTGTATTTGAAGATTTTTTCCCGTCGATGGTAGAGAAACTGGGTGCAGAAGGATTCTTGAACGAGCTGTGTAATGGGTTTCGCTTGTTGATGGATTCTGAGAAGGGAGTCGTTACATTGGAGAGCTTGAAGAAGAATTCTACAGTTTTAGGGTTGCATGGAATGAACGACTCAGATTTGATTTGCATGTTGAAAGAAGGTGATTTGGATGGTGATGGGTGTCTGAATCAGATGGAATTTTGTGTTCTTATGTTTAGATTGAGTCCTGATTTGATGAATAGATCAAGAATGTTGTTTGAGGTTTTTCTGTAAATCAATGAATTTCATGTTTAACATAAATTTATAATTTATTTTTGTTTATTACACTAGTGATGTGTTCGACATATTGGACGGGAACTTGTGATTCAGAATATGAACTTCTTCAAATTTGTGAAATTGATCGACGTCTCATTAGAAGGATAGTTATACTGATTGGATATACTTTAAGTCCACCCTCGATACGCTATTGAAGATCTCACAAAGAAGAAATCTCAATGAATTTTCATTTATTGATCCCATCTTTTATAGACTCGATCCCTCCTTGTTTAACCTACATAAATATGTAGAGCTCAACACGTTCGAAAGTACGGAAAAAATGTTCTTTTGTCTATATTATTACCAGGATTCGATGCGGGGTTATTCATAACAATGGCCAAATGGAGGTTAAGCCTCTATTTGGTAGCCATTGTTCAGCAAAAACGAAGAAAAAAATGATCGTTGAAGAAGTCAAAAAAGACGGTTGTGAGAGGAGAAGTCAAAAAAGTTGGCTGAATTGAATTTCTAACAGGCAAAAAATACATTCTTTGGACTGAAAAATAGCTACCAAACAGGCTCTAAATAGATTGCCGATTCCTTTGACGTTCATGGCTAGAGGTATAAGCAGTCTTGAAATTAAAATCACAATCTTCTTTTTGAAGCTATCAAATCAAGAAAGGTTCTAGAAATGACTATTCCATAAACATGTTAACAAGGAAACCAGACACCCTCTTGACCGACATACACAATAGGGGTCCCACCTTTTTTTTTTTTTTTTCGCATTTTTTATTTATACGAGTCCTACACATTGCGAGAGAATGTCATCCAAGTGGGTAAAAAACTTGTGGCAAAACAGCTTAATTCATTCCCTAAATGATGGTCGGCAATAATTAGATAGTAGACAATAAAATATACAAAATTTTAACTTCTTTTTTTAATTTAATAATTATGTTAAGTACTATTTAGCCCTTGTTTGAGTCACAATCTTTTCATAAAAATACATTTTTAAATAGTGTATTGATGAAAAACGTGTGATTTAAAAATAAGGAAAAATTTTGAACTTGCGTGTAATATTATTTTATTGCAAAATGTGTGGTTAAAATGATGTCAAAATACTGTTTAATTTATCTTTGAAAAACATGCAGAAGGTATAATAAAACTGCAAGGATAAGTTTGCAAAGCATCAATTTGAAAGCTAACTTACAACAGCACATGGAAAGGAATCGAGGGACAAAAACTCTCATCAAAATAAAGTCACTCATTACAAGCTATAGACAGTGAAAGTACTCATAATTTCTCATAGGGTACAAATCAATATTCATCAAGATCACTTGACTAGCTCAGAAATAGCCAGCTCTCTCTGAATCTCATCTGCTCAAGACGTCTTCTCCAAATCTGCAGTTCATGTAAATGAAAGGATGAGAAATAGTGAACAAAAGTTTCAAAGATTGTCTGATAGAAGAGATGTAAGATTAAAATCTTACGAGTCATTAAATCAAGGTTATATATAGGTCTGGATTGTTACAGAAATGTTATTATACATCCTTAAATCATGGAGACTAAAACATCCAAAGAAATTCTAATCAACGAAGTCACAGTGGCAAGAGGACCGATGCGCTCCCTCTGTCGACAAAGCCGGTGATAAACTGTATGGAACCTTTGTGGCACTCATCTTCAGCCCAGTGCACTCAAATATATCTTCAAGAATCACTTAATAAAGACACACCTCAAAAGCAAAAAATATACGTTTATGGATTTGACATCCACTGGACCATTTCCTCTATAATAAATCGTATGTGGAAATTTGCAATGTTCCCACAGGTTTTAAATACAAAATGAGAGCAAATATGTTATGAAACGTGGCTTACATTATCAAAGGTCTTCATTGATGTGGAACATACTGAATTTACCTTTACCTTCATTCTTTTCTCTTTACATTTTCATTCCAGTTTCCTGACATCTTTTTAGAAAATAAACCATCGTATACTCTAAGGCTCATATTAGGAGTGAATTCCACGACATAATGATCCATCCGTGGAGAATTTCTACTCTTAAATTAAAAAAATTGTTTGCATTGTATAAATTAAATCTATTGTTCTTGAAACAACGACCACAACATGTTGGGGAAAAATACACCGATAATGTGCATATTATATTCATAGCAAAACGTACCGTGGAATCGAAACGTAATTTCGATTTACCGAATCTGGATTTGAGAAGAAATCATATATAAGAATATGAATTTGTCACGTTCCAAACTTTTATTTCTTTAGAATTTCTCCTTGCAACATAAACATATAAATAAATGAAATCAGATTCTGAAATCACATATGTAAATGGAAAAAGAAATCAAATATAAAAAAAAAATGAGATGTAGATGATGCGATTCGGTCGGGGCAAGTGTTTGACACTTTGTCCTTAAGATGAATTTGTCCCGCATCGGTGCTAACGGTTTCTTGACAATCATCTCCCAAGATACAACGACCACGTCTAGCCATAGGAGCACTCCACATGGCTTAGACCAACGAACTCGAACGGATTCCCTCTCTACTATAACCATGATTTTTATGCAAGAAATAGTCACTTCTACAAAGTATTTTATGCAACATGATATGAAAGAAATGATATGGAATTGTGAGATGAGATATAAAATTCAAACATATGGGATCAATTTATAGTAGTTGAAACCATACCAAGAGACACATCTTTTGGACTTTATACCTCTACATAAAGAGACATAAATATTGGAAAGTAACCATTCCAAAAGACTTTATACCTCTACATAAAGAGACATAAATATTGGAAAGTAACCATTCTTTGATTAATTTCCATTCACCAATTAAGAATTTCAACAAAATTCCAACAATCCCCCACATGAATGAAAATTAATGCAAATGACTATGCAGACACTAGTAGAGAGAGCGGAAAAACACTGCATCGGACGAGGTAGTTTGTGACTTTGAACCTTCCTTAGTGAAATACTATCGAACTTACTCGGCTAACTGGTGAACGTGATGTCTTGAACCATTCAGCCTTTGGTGTAAGCCAAGACAATAGTACTCACACAATGTCTTCCCTAAACCGTTCATGGTTCTCATGATTTGGTTCATTTTGGCCTTGAACCCTTCTTGGTTCTGCAAGTGTTTAGAGAATTTAAGCCTCGACTAATTCTCATTGAAGCGGCCCCACTTCACACTTACATAGGTGACTTCCTATCAAGAGTATTCTACCATACTCCACTTGACTTAATCAAGATATAGGAATCATTAAAAGATGATCTTAACCTCTATCCACTCTGCAGAAAGCACTTTCGTATCATAGGAATGAGTTAGGAATATAATTTCCTAAGTGCTTCACGGAATCCTTATAACTTAGTTGTCCCTTTGAACCAAGATCTTGGGATCTCCAGTCAACAAGGTAGGGTTACCATTATAAAAACTTGTACACAATAGGCTTTAAACTCATTCCCCTCGATATGCAGTATTTTTGATCTCTCTGTAAATCTCTTAAAGGTACCATGAGTTTACACCATTAAGATCAACTGCTTAACAATATTATGTCTATGACTTACACGTCTAGTTACATGTGACTTAGTATCTTATAGCTAGCCAAAGATCGATTCTTTTGATAGATACAAATTGTCACCACCAAGAAATCCTCTCATGAAGTTACATGCTTCTCATTAGCTTTATCAATTCCAAACAACATTGTTGGAGGATTTCTGTCAAACACTAGACTAGTCAATCACTTTTTCTAGTGGATTTCATAATCATGGGTATTCAATATCATCACTGAAACATTACAGTGCATTTGAACTTTATGAATATTCTTCAAATATTTCAATTTTTCTTGCATGTCCAAACAAGCGTCATAATCGGCTTTTCAACCCATTTCATCCACTTAATGTACGTCATCCTTACAAATAGTATAAGGATTTTCTACATTTTCCCTTCATAGATATCTTTCTATGATTATAAGGTATAGAAAATGTTACCCACACAATTCCTCAATTAGGAATTAATGTACAACTAGTAATGTTGCATCCACATGTTTTGAACTTTTCATATAAGTTCGTAAACATTAATGTTACCCCCCCACATTTTTGGGTTATACTTGAACTTAGAGTTCATCAACTCTTTCATAGTTCAATTCATTTATCACTTGGATAATATCCATATCGAATGCTTCGTGAAAGTTTAAGTACTTTCGAAATAGTGGTCGTCGATACAAATGAAAAATCATTTTTTCATTTGAAATTGTACTTCAATTAACTATATTAATTTGATCATCCAAATTAAATCAAGGTCATCACATAGACCAACAATGCTTTCAAAACATATACAATTTAATTGGTTCCATAATTGAAGTCAAATTCAACATTAAAGAAGACTAAGCATCTTGATTCACAAGAATTGCAACTTCTCCAAATATAAGCAATTTATCACATTTGTGATATTTCACAAGATAGTAGTAGTGCAACCCCCACACGTCTTCCAATATGGTTGGCATCCTACCAAATATTTATACATTCAAGTTTATTCCATCTATAATCGAGACATGTCAATGTCTCATGGAAGTCTTTGTATTTCCATATTATGTTGTCATCTCAAAATATACAAAAGAACTTCTCTTTCATTCAACTTTCCTTGGTTATTCAATTTTGGACCCATAATTCCATATACACTTTACCCAAGTCAGAAGAACGAAACACACAACCATTAGTCAAACAATCTTTATATTGACACTACACTTGCCAATGATGTTGTTGTTATGGTTCCATAATCTGGACAAAAGGTGATTCCACATTAAGGAATTGGTCTTTATCGAGACCAACTACACCCTTACATGTGCTCCTAGATCACAATGTGATCGATATAATAATTTTGGCTTTTGACCGAAATATGGTCATCTCTCTTTGAGATAAATATGACACTAGGTCCAATAACTTTACTTGACCAATTTCACATGGTGGCCTGCACAAATCCATCAATTAAATTAACCAAAACCAAATGGTCAACCATGATTTGGTACAAACTTTGAACTAGTCATATTAACTCAATAAACTGTTTTAAGTATTGAACAACGTTCAATTGAATTTGATCATTTCTCATCTCAATATCAATTCGCATATGTGTGAAATAATAATTCAATATTATTTCGAACTATCTTTGAAAATAGCTTGCCTCCTTTCGGCATTCCATATTTAACCGTTTGAGGTATGTTTATTCAAAAAATTTCAACTATGTCTCAATTTGCATTCTCTTGTAAGAACAATTTCCTTTTCTAAGAAGAATACGCAATCTCTTTACAGACCATAGTTTTTATCCTTTACAAATAAATGTCATTAACAATCATTATCATCAAGGATATCTAGCGTCATTGCCAACTATAAGCATCATCTGTGCTCTATAAAATATTTTCGTATCCCAATAATTGGGCAAACAATTTTCACTTGATTTAGGCTTCAAATTTATTTACAGACTTGGTCCGGCAAACTTGTCTATTTTGACCAAAATATCTATTTGAAAACCAAACCTTTTTTTGAATATATTGTGGAAAGAAACCCCATTTAACCACCATATGGGTGGACGCCAAAATATGAGTCCTCATATGAACCAGTGCGAGTAATATATTCATATATTCTCCAAATGAATGAACATATATTTCCCTCCATGTACATGCACTTGTCAAAATAGAATGATCATTTACTTTCACAAATAAATTTACAATTGATTATCTCATGTATTTTAACATGTCCATGTGACAAATATGCTACTACTAATCACCACAGTGTCATGACTACCAAATTTCCATCAAGTGATTTCAATTGAATATACACCAAAAATAAATTCACTTATTTGGAGTTCACGTTGCATATGACCGTTGATATCTCCAATTATACATATGACAATTCAATGTCACATATCATAAAACATGTTTAATGTTCCAGGCTTGTTCAAAAGCCCACAAACTTTTCAATTATTTGTGATTGAATACCGAATTTACAACTTACCGGATTGGTGCATACTGTATATGCAACCTACCGGATTTGCGCATATCGTATATGCAACTTACCGAATTTGCGATGAACTTAGATACCATATTTGCACATACCGGTTCTATACATACTGTATATGCAACTTACAGTAAAAGGCCAATCCTTTCTATTCACTTCAATATGTATAAAACATATAGCATATTGCCCTTTCATAGATGAAGACAGATAGTTTCATGTCATTTCATATACCAAGACAAATAAATCAATGCTATACCATTCCAAAAGGATCACACAATTTTAGAACTAAATAAATGGTCATATTAAATGACAATATTTGCAATTTGTGAAAGTACACAACTTTTCACACTTAAATTGTTGTATAATAATTTGCATAGATTCAAGATTATTCTTCCATATCAAAGGCCATTATCAAGAACTTTCTTAAGTCATTTCATACATTGTTTATGTATCACATTAATGCACAATGTAATAATCATTTAGATTAATTGTGCACAAACTTCAATATGCACATTAACAATGATTTTTCACGGCAGTTATGAAATGAACATGCATAATTTAAAAAGGCATGTATCTTGAATTAAATAGAAACCAAATAACTAATTTCTTTCGGAATTCAAGAGACACCAATTTCCATTTTACACTACCAGTGCACGTCTCCAACTAATTTTCCATATTCCAATAAAAAGGAATAGTCATGAAAGTTCATTACTTTCAACAACTAGTTGACATTCTTCCAACATTTATACATGTCCTTTTAGACCCGTTAATAGGCTGGTCACATAATTCCCCTTAGAAAGGAAATTGATGCCACTAAAACATGTATCTTAATTAAACATGAAGACAATGAACTCGTGCCCGCTCATTTGTCGAAACCGAAAAGACATGAAGAAACTACTTTAAAGTAGTAAATTAATTTTAGGCATCACCCACTAACTGCCTTCAATGTAGAATTTAATTATCATGCATGACAGTGTTAATTGGAATAAAATCACACAATTACAACCGAGACCTCGACATGCATAACTGTCAGAATAAATTGACTGTAAATGGAAAGGCACCAAACATAAAGCCTACTCGATCGTTTGAATTGTTTCTGCCTTTTCCCATATCTCACACATGCATCCATTTATGCATAAATAAATTATCATGATTCTTATTTTAAAAACTCAATCTCATGCAATGACAAAATTTCTAAACTCAATTTCAAGCTGAAATTATGCATACATGTGCCAATTATTGGAATATAATATGCAATTTTTTTTTTCTTGACATATAATTCCAAATTCTTATGCACAACAGATACAAAGTTCATCTTAAGATTGTTGGGGAAAAATACACCGATAATGTGCATATTATATTCATAGCAAAACGTACCGTGGAATCGAAACGTAATTTCGATTTACCGAATCTGGATTTGAGAAGAAATCATATATAAGAATATGAATTTGTCACGTTCCAAACTTTTATTTCTTTAGAATTTCTCCTTGCAACATAAACATATAAATAAATGAAATCAGATTCTGAAATCACATATGTAAATGGAAAAAGAAATCAAATATAAAAAAAAAATGAGATGTAGATGATGCGATTCGGTCGGGGCAAGTGTTTGACACTTTGTCCTTAAGATGAATTTGTCCCGCATCGGTGCTAACGGTTTCTTGACAATCATCTCCCAAGATACAACGACCACGTCTAGCCATAGGAGCACTCCACATGGCTTAGACCAACGAACTCGAACGGATTCCCTCTCTACTATAACCATGATTTTTATGCAAGAAATAGTCACTTCTACAAAGTATTTTATGCAACATGATATGAAAGAAATGATATGGAATTGTGAGATGAGATATAAAATTCAAACATATGGGATCAATTTATAGTAGTTGAAACCATACCAAGAGACACATCTTTTGGACTTTATACCTCTACATAAAGAGACATAAATATTGGAAAGTAACCATTCCAAAAGACTTTATACCTCTACATAAAGAGACATAAATATTGGAAAGTAACCATTCTTTGATTAATTTCCATTCACCAATTAAGAATTCCAACAAAATTCCAACACAACAATCTATAAATTAGGGATATGATTTTAAAATAAGAGATTGATTCAATTATATTTGTTTAGATTAGATTAATTTAGTTTAGTAGAAGTTCGTTTGATTTTAGCTTCTTTTCTTTTCTTTTTTTCTTTTTTCTTTTTTTTTTTTTTTTTTGCTCTTCATATAGAGGGCTTATTCAATGTAATAAACACTTTTGATTATATGAATAAATTGAATTCTTGTTTGTCGTAATTTCTTCTCTTGTCTTGCTTCTTTCGTCAAATTGGTATGTTCCTGCGTCAACTAACCTTTCAACTTTATAGGATCATAGACTTCGAGCATCAGTTTCATTCATCCTACCTGCTCTATTCCTATGGTAATTGAATCTAGATACCAAGAACAATCGATTTTAGGACAGCACAACCTTCTAATGTTATTCCTATTTCCTAATATACTAAAGTGACATTACATTTATTATGTCTTGGTTCTACTCAACCTAAAACCTTTTGGGTTTCTAAGTACCACTCCTAAGTTCAAACTAACATCCTATAACCTCTTCAGTCTAAATTGTAGCTTAAACAAGACTCATTATGGTAGGCCAAATAAAATGAAATATTGAATAAATTTTGAGCATTCTTAATTTCTATCCAAACTCTCAGTTCTCATTTGAATTAATGAGTTTCTGCTTCCTTCTTTCTGGATTTAATGAGTTTTTGAATCAATTAATGTGGTACTTTAGGAATGTGTCAAATTATATTTCCTTACAAAGGCTGTTGACAAGATCTTCTGAATCTAAAATCCTATTCGACACACTTCCAGTGAATAACCCATCTTGCAACGACGACGGACTTCCCCATCTTGCCCGCTAGGGCAAAGGCTAATCCGTGTACCATTTGCCAATGTTGACATGGGCTGGCACTTCCCCACAAAGAAAATTAGTCAGCTCCTACCCGAGAAGATTGTTAGCCTAATTAATTGCTTTCAATTTTAAGCCAATACCTATACCCCTTGATCCATAACCCTATAACCGAAGTTCCTTCACAACAACACCTCCCCCCCCCCCGGGGCCCCCCACCAACAACAAAAAATTAAATTAAAATTAAAAATAATCAGACTTTCGAATTCCAATTGAACCCAAAAATTCCACCATTTCCCTTGTGCTTTACTTAATACTTTCTCAAATTCTTTCCACTATAATCCATCCATAAATCCGAACCCTATAGCAACCGAAATTTGATAAAATATTAGGGGGCGTTCTCTTTGCTGTTTTTGAGTCATTTTCTGTTTTCGATTTTCTAAAACATTGAAAACGCGTTCTCTTTCCCATTTTCAAAAACGAATTTTTTGAAAACGGCTGAAAATTTTGTGAAGAAAACAGAAAACAACTTTTTTACGTTTTAGCTGTTTTCTTCACAAATTTGACAAAACTCAAAAAACACGGGTTGAGAAATATTTTTTTCAAAACGACAAAAAGAACGTGTTTTCAACAATCTCAAAATGGACACCCAAAACACAAAACTGAAATACGAAGAGAACGCCCCCTAGATTTTCAAGTTTTCTACTATTCCTGTCAAGATTCTTTCTTTTACATCTTATATATAGAAACTTAATCAGATAGAACTAAGCAATGCGTTTGTTACCATTATTTATTGTGTAAATATCTTTATATAAAAAAGAACTGTTTCCCCATAATTTTCATAGGCTTGCAATGAGATTAGACTATTATTATTTGTTGAAGCTGCAACTTTTTAAACAGCAGCAACTTGATGAGGTACGAGGTAGTATTTTTTCATTTTCAATTTCTCTGTGAAAAGATTATCGTAGTTCTTTTTTAATTAAACTCAATGCTCTCAATGCTATTGGTTAATGCTGTCCATCATCCCAAATCTTCTTCCTACTTCTTTTTGTCTTTTCTTTTTAATCTTTTAAGCTAAAATATTGCGTCAATTATATCCATATTGAAAGGAAAGGTGCATTCGAACTAAGTCTGTTTTAGCTTTTAAATAAATAAAATTTCTCCGTACTTATTGTCAAAGTTCCTCTAAGAAAACTATAGTTCTAGCCCTGCGCTTGAATGTTGGCCCCATCTCTGGATTTCATCTCTCATTTAGTGCAATATTACGAATCAAAGACAAGAGTTTCCATATAAGAAACTCACAACCAAAAACAGACATTAATATTTGATAAGTATGGGTTTTGCACTTGTTTATATCATTAAACTTATGTCTTTGTGAGTTTTCTTTTGTGTATTATTACTTATTTTTGTTACTTTTGTCATTTAGGTGGTACCCTGGTTTGAGCAATGATTAGGAAGGAATTTAAGCGTGAAATGAGCCAGAAAGATTGAAATTGCAATGATCTCAAGATTGGCCAAAATGGCTATCACTTGGAGGAGGAGGAAATGGTGAATTGTGGCTTGAAAAAGGGGTGAAAAACAGAAAACAGATAAAAGATGCAGCAGCCCGGCCCCTAGAAATCCAAAAACCAGCAGAAATCTGGGCGCCACAGTGCCCAGCCCTCCCGAGTAGCGCGAAAATGCGATTTTAACTCATTTTTTTGGCTCATTTTCGACCCGAACCGCCTCCTACCTTCAAGACAATATAAATAAGACATTTTGAGACCATTTCTAGGGCACGTTTTGGAGGAGGAAGCCGACCAAAGAAGGAGAAAATTTTAGAGCTAAAACCTGCAACTACATTGGGGATTCTTGGAGAAGAAGAAGAAACTCTTTGACATTGAAAACTCCATTCAACCTTCTTCATTTCAATAAAAAATTTCTTCTCCTTACTTTGATTTTCATCCATGGGTTGTTGTATTTTGTTGGCTATTTGTAATTATATTATGGATAGCTAAACCTAGATGTGATTGTGGGTGATTTTAACCCGAGAAATGATTTTTCAATTAATTTGTGCTCGATAGTTCTTTTGATTAATGTGTTTAATTTATTGTGCTTATTATTTATATTGTTCTTCTTGATTATTTAACGGCGCAACTAAATGATTGAGTTATTTCAATATTTGTTATTTTGGGAATTTTAGTACGTAATCGCTTTTTTTACCAAAACCTAGTGGCAAGTATATTTCGATTAACGGTAGTACGTAATTGTTATTCAATTGAATGTATATGGATTATCACTTAAGTGAGTAAATCGTGTTTGCGAGTTTGCGCTTAATTCAATTTGATTGTCTCGTGTTAATACTTTTGTTAAATTAAATCTAGAAAATTTATCCTAGATTGTTTAATGAATAGGGTTGGGTAACGAGCTTATCTTATTCAACTAAAATCTAAGGAGAGTTTGAGGTAGTCGAGCATTTGATTATTCTCGAATTGTTATTAATCATTTGAACGAAAATATTTTGTGAAATTGGATTAGAAAATCATTTTCGCGGTAAAGAGTTATCCCCCGATCACACACTCTCTTTTGTTGATCAATCGTCTCCGTTATTCATTTAAATTTCATTTCTAGTATTGAATCTTTTTCATTCTCATGTTATTGCTTTACTTTGTTTATCAATCCAAACCCCCCCTATTTATGTGTTTTCACCTTTTATTTTCTTCCGTGCAATTAACGTAATTGAAACAGTCTTCTGTGGAAAATGACCATTGCTTGCCGTTTACTACTTGCAACGACATATATTTTAGCAAAGTAAGGAATTAAATTGACGCCCCAATTGGAGGTGATCAATATCTAAAATTGATGCTTATATACAAATCCAATAATTATTGCATACCTGTAGTTTTGTGTGAAGCATCATGGTACTCCGGCTCCTCCTCGGGCACTGGATGCAGACTTAAATCATCCTTATCGACCGCCTTAGCCGAACCCCCATTGCCAAGGCCAGCAGCATTAGCAAAGCCCCCATCTTTCTCATCGGGATATCTCACCACCACAATTGGGCACACGCAGTGCTGCACACAGTAATCACTCACACTCCCAAGCCTCCCTTTCGTGCTCCTCCTTGACGCCCCAAACCCCCGGCTTCCCATGATCACTGCACTCAACCCGAGCCTCTCCACTTCCAAACACAGCCTCTCCTTCATATCATGATCTTTCACTATATGGATCTTGAACGGAATATTCGCCTCCACCAAAGGCTGAGCCAAGTCATTCGCCTTAGTGGTGGTGAAATTATCGAAATCATCCTCGAGCTCCTGCTGTGATTTCTCATCAGTCGATTCAACAGAGACATCAGTTGCACCCCAATCGGCGCCGTAGAGTACGGAGGTGGGCCGGACGTGGAGGAGGACAACAACATCGCCCAGACGCAGGTAGTTCCGAACAGCCCACTTCACGGCGAAAGCGCTCTCATGGCTGAGATCCACGGCAATCGCGATCTTTCGTTGGGACCCAGCGGAGGGCGTTCCGGAAGGGAAGCGCGGGGAGGCAGGCTGGTGAAGGATCGCTGACGGTGATCGCACGGCTTGCGCCGGAGGTTTAGTCGGCGATGCCATGCAGTGAATTTTATATAATGTGCGTAATTAAATTTGGGTTTTCGAAAATTCTAAACAAGATTATAATTGCTTGTGTGGATCAATAATCTGGGTTCGATTAATCGAATTTTTTATCTGCGAATTTTGGGTTTTCTCTTTCGTTGTGCTTAGCTTCTGCTGGCAGTAATATTATTTGTTGCCAGCGGTGACCGATCCAGCCAACTTACAAAACTACTCAGGCCTTGTTCTTGTTCCAATTTTAATTTAAAATATAATGATTATGTTTGATTTTTATTTCACGCATGGATTCACTAACGATTAATTTTTTAATTAAAATTTAATTTAAATCTCCACCAAATATGCTCTAAGAGTATTTTGAAAAATCATATAAAAAATTGTTTGAAAGTAAAAAATACTATGTAAAATTAAAAAATGACACAATATCACTTTCTTATAAAAATTATCACTTTTTTTAAGATGATTCAAAAAAAATGACAAACTCAAAATAAGTGACAAAATTTTAAAAGAAAAAGTGACAAACATTCCAAAAGTGACAAAATTATAAAAAAAAAAAAGTGACAAACATCAAAATAACATCTCCATTTGTACAACACCAGTAATCATGTTCTCAAAAATTAAGGATCTTTTAGAAAAATCACATGAAAAGTTGTTTGGAAGTAAAAAATACTTTGTAATATTAAAAAACGATACAATGTCACCTTTTTTTTCTTTATAAAAGTTAAGTGTCATTTTTTAATTGAAAAATGACATACGATGTCACTTTTATTAAAAAGCGATGCTTGTTACTTAAAAACAAATGATACAAATCAAAAAGGTGGCTAAAAAATGACAAACATTAAAAAAAATGACAAAATTTCAAAAAAAGTGACTACTTGAAAAGAGTTACACATATTAAAAAAGTGACAATAAAAAAGAGATAAACATTTAAAAAGTGACAAAATTAAAAAAAAAAAAAAAAAGTGACAAACTAAAACAAGTGACAAAAATAAAATAAAATAAAAAAGTGAAACAAATTCAAAAAAGATTACAAAATTAAAAAAACTAACAAACACTACTGTGAAAGTCTATTATCATGTTATAATAGCTGATCAACTAATTTGATGGCTCTACTTAATAGTTATGAAACATTATTGTTTACTAGTATTAGTACTCATACTCAACAAAAAAAGTGACAAAAACTTCAAAAAGTGATAGAAATTCAACAAAGTGACAAACATTAAAAAAAAGTAACAAAAAAAAAAAAGTAATAAAATATCATTTAAAACATTAGAATCATTACAAAGTGACATGCACTGTTACTTAAATTTAAAAGTAATGTACAATGTCACTTTCTTCATAAAAAAGTAACACAATGTCATTTTTTTTTTATCATCAAGGTTTGATTCATATTATGATAAAACCTCAACAAAAAAACTCAAATGTTTAAGTGTAAATAGACCACCACCACTCACTCCCACGATAGTGATACATATACTTGCCTTTAGAGCTAATTATAGCAACTCCAAATGTGAACTTAAAGTTGTTTTTTTTAATCCTTTTATCAGTCCCCATTAAGAAAACTATGCACATGATAGAATCCGGAGTCTCTAAACAAATGAGAAATGGTAGGGGATCAAGGGTGTGAATTTATATTCAATTATTCATATCTTTCAAATCGAGAGACTACGGAAATTCCCACTCCTGATTGTGCCATTTCCAATTATACTAGCAGAGCTCCAAATTAGGGGGCAGGCGGACTATGACAGACAAAATCATAACAATGTCTTTGTAGCTCAATACATATGCTGGATAAAGGCTAATAGATATTTGAAAACATTTGCCATCTACATCTGTCTGACCTTAAAATATCATGTTCTTCAACAACCAGGATCTTAAAATGATCGCACTACAAGCTGAGTATAGAACTCTAAAAAATGGTGGTATTCAAAAGATGGTGATTCTCTTCGAGTACAAACACCAACACAGTTGATACGAAATTATTAATTCCAAGTGTGAATATCATATTATTTTACAATATACAAGACAATAAATATTAAATCAGTTATTCTTTATTTGTATGTAACTAGCTAGATAGAAGTTATCTATCTCTCCTCGCTGAAGCCGCTTCCCCTCTCTCTGTTGTCTTAGCCCTCAAATCCTAAATTGTAGTGTAGCTGATTTGCAATGGTCAGGAACCTCACTTTTTTTGTGCACGACTCAGTATTTTCCACCACCTCTTGAACTATCATCTTCCTCAATGAAGAACAAATTCCCTACATTAGACCTCAATGCATCGGGCATTGCGTCCAAATCCAATATTTTGCCACCATTCACTACCTTCTTCCTACCCGCTTCACCAGTTTTGTCATTGGTGTCGCTACAAAAACTTTTCTTGAATACTTGCCGAGGCAAGTGTCTCATAGTTTCAATAGAAGCCCAAACACAACATCATTCTCTAATGACTGTCTTCAAATAAAATCAAATTACAAAAGAAAGTAATAGAATTTACCAGAAAACTAACAAAACTCTGATATTGACCTCGAATTGAATGAATGGAGAGAGAAAGGTAGGGTTTGATGATGGTTGATTGAAAACATTAAAGAGAGCCTTATGTTATCGAGCAAACTCATGAAAATACCCCAAACTGGCATGGATAAATCATTGATTTAGGGTTTGGTTGGGGTTGAATTGTAATCATTTTTCTTCTGAGAACGTATATTATACGGCTAATGAAAGTTCTAAAGGTGAAAGAGTAGTAGTCAATTTTCCAATTAATGGGACGTACTGGGCCTAAGTATCCCTTTGTATTATGAGGAAATTAGGCCAAATACCCTAAAAAAATTAACTAAATTGATTAATACCCTAATAACTAATTAAATCAATTAGGAGCGTATTAAATACGTTATAAAACCTCCAAACCACCCATATATCATTCATCAGATTGCTACTGCAAAGATTTAACAGCCACCACACTATGATCAAAATTTGCCTGCTCTCGACCTCATAGAACCGGACCCCAACACCGACTCCAGAGGCTGTAGGCCAACACTTGAGGTAATATTCGAGCAGTAGACAGCTGGGGATATCCACTTCCACCACTCTGGCCCAACATAAAGGAAGAGTGACGCTGAGTTTCACAGGGGGCCACTGCCATACTGTGGAGATCCACTATAATAAGGTTCCCTTGGACCAGATGACAGATCATAAGAACCAGAATATACTAAATTTGTTTTGCTAGATGGAGGCTCGTATGTGTTGGGCGGATGTCCATAAAACTGTTGTGGAGGAGCCCCACTAGAAGGATGAGAGGGAGGTGGTGCAGTTGGGTGAATGCTTGGTGGGTAATTAGTTGGTTGTATATAAGGTATTATTACCGTATTGATTATTTCCAAAACATCAAGGGAAAGCACCCAAAATAGAAATCCCAAATTAAAGAAGAGATATCTCTTAATCAGAAAATTCCAATACACCAAACCTTCCCTGACGAAGAACGGAAGAAATAGACTTACTAACGTAAATCTAAGAACTAAAAAAAACGAACGCAAGAAGAGCGAAAATTTATTATTCAATCAATGAATTGACGGCAATGACAAAACGAGGCTTAAATAGTCTCTAGAAAACCTAAAATGAGCAAAAAGACGAAAATAGTCATTCTAGGAATTTAAATAACTAAAACGCCAAAATTGACAAAAAATGGAAAAAAACTCCAAATGGACGCTGACTGGACTTAAACTACGAATTTGAAGCTGAAAATGGCATCAACCAAGCGGAGCTAGGTTGGGACGGTATGGGGCTCCGCTTCCTGTTTCCGAAAACATATTATAATAACGATTCTGACACCGGTGCAAAAAGTTATGACCGTTTGAAGTTAACACTCGTTTTCTTGGCTATTTTCCTATCCATCTCCTCTTCGAACTCCAATGCGATCCGTCCTACATCATTCCCCTACTCCTCAACAGCGTGATTTCCTCTTTGAGAAACACATCCAACTCAAATCTTCAATTCATCTCTGTCGTCTCTTCTTCAACTTTCAACCACAAATTTCTAATGTGTTTGGTATAGTATCTTTTGTAGTTTTATGGAGTTTTATTTTTTAGGAACATGTGTAATTAATATTTCCTTGATTCTTTATATTTCATGGTTTTTATTATATGGAAGATTGAACAAATGAATTGGTTGAGAGAAATAAGTTTACTTCAGTAAATTTTGTGGAATTGAAGCGAAGGTATTTCTTTGTTCTTAAACTAAATATTTTAGAGATGTGAATTTGGATGGAATTAAACCGTTACTGGTATTTGGATTTGAATATACTAGCTTCAAATTGTTGAAATGCTGTGTCTATGCTCCATATCATCATTTGATAAAATTATTCTTGATCTTGAACTTCAACGGCTGGATTTTTAATCTGTTGAACGTGGTGCCCCAACTTGTCGGCCAACATAAATTGGAGGGGTTATATTTACTCGTGGAAGATATGGGGAAGATTATTGGTGGGAGTGGCGAGCAAAAATTTACTTCATGAGGATTTATGTTACCAAGTTTAGCTCCTAGCGGTCAGACCTCTGTAGTGGGATTTGGTAAAGATTGATAAATAATAGACTCTGAAATGATCAACAATCAAAATTCTATAATGATCAACAATCAAAACTCCAAATCATTCGCATTGTTGGGATAGTTGGGCAATAGTAGTGAATTGATTCAATGCTTGACAAGGAACGGAGAAATGAGATGGACAATGGTTGTGTTACTTTTTTTTTTTTTTTTTAGTGTTTATCAGGTGGAGGGGTGGGGGTGGGGTGGGGGGGGGGGCAAGAAAGGTTGCTATGAGGACACTCAAAAAATGATAAATTTGTTAAGATCTGTTATTTCATTAAATAGGCAAATATATCGTGCCTTACTCAAATCCTATATTAGTGTTGATAAGGAAGTGGATGGACTTTTAAACTCTATGAGAGCTGATAATTTAGCTAAATATGAAGAAACAAAATATCTTATAAAAAAAAAGTGACACCGTGTCACTTTTGGTTAGTCACATTCTTGAAATTTCTATCACTTTTTAGCGACAAATATCATTTTTTAATAAAAGTGAGATTACATGTTATTGTTTAATAAAAAAGTGACACCAAACTTTTAAAAGTGAAAGTGACATTTTATTTAAAAAGTGACATTGCGTCACTTTTTAATTTTACACAATATTTTTTACTTCTAAAAAAATTTTCATAAAATTTTTCAAAACACCCATAAATTTAAAAGTATTTTTGTAAGTAGCCCTTGTATTATTTCCTCATGGGCCAATAATTGGGCCACTTATATTGGGCCTGATTTCATTCCATCAATCCACCATCGGTTCAGGCCCGGCCCACTAATAGTAATTTGGGATTTGAAACAGGAATCATAGGTTTAAAAACCCGTGACCCGGCAACGGTTTAAGGGTTTGAAATGAAATTACCAAAGCTTCGAGACAAAACCCAGTAGGCCAGCAACTCTTTCTCTCAGTTTTGCAACCTTCCAAATTCCGGACGCCTCTCTCCTCCTCCTCATCTCTTGCTTGATTCTTGGCTGGTTGTAGCTTTTTTAAATTGGTTTCGAAGGTTTGAGCTTTATTGTTATCATGTTCTATAGGCTTCGAATAATTTTTTTTTTTTTTTGTTTTTTTGGATATTTTCATATCTAATTTCAGATTTTGGAAAATTTGTTGGGTTTTGTTGTTTGTTCTTTTATATGATAATGACTTGGTGGAATTAATAATATTTTTACTCTTTTTTTAAAAAAAAATGGTTTGTGTGATTCTTAATTTTCTACCCGTAAATAGAAAAGGCCAAAAAGGTTTGTGAGTGGTGTGATTTTTTAAGGGTTGATTTCTCTTGTTGAAAGTTGAAACAAATGTACTTGGGATTCATTTTTCCTTTTACTAGGAAGAAATCTACAGAAATTTACTAGGATTGAGCTTGATTTTTTTCTAAGATTCTTTTGCTACTTACCAGTAATTAAGAAGGAAACTCTGGTCCATGGACTGTGCATTTTTATCTGGAAGAGAAGAGATTCATTTCTGGACTACCAAGCTTCAAATTTCTTTTCTAAAACATTTGGCACAAAGGAGGTACAAAGAAAACTGGTTCAAGGGACTTGCTGCTGCTGGAACATTAATTGTACTCTTCCAATTAGCTAATAGGGTTAATTGTATAAAATGAATTCGTACTGTGTAATTTGTTGGAGGTAATGAAGGTTACACGCCCCTTTCTTGTATATAGTTTACATATCAATAAACTATGAAAAACCTGTGTTAAGGAAAAGCACTGAGGATCTTTTTCTGTTTTAAGGAGGAAAAACCTTGAATTAGCATGTGCCAGCATTTCTTTTCTGTTATTTATATTATATAATTTTTTTTATTATATAAAAGTCACCGGTTCGATCCTGGTTCGACCCTTGACCCATTCTCTTTTCCGGGTCGATGACCGGTCCGGTTTTTTAAAACATTGGTTTATACACTGCAGCAAAGTCACCATCTTTACCCAATCTACGCCCATAATTTGTGATTCCATTGTAGAGATAGAAGAGAAGGCAAAAAATGATCACCGGCGGAAAAAGCTTAGTATCTTCGCCGCCGGCGTTTTCTAACGACGCCAAGCGTCTCCTGGTTTGCACCGGCAGCACCGTATCAATTTTCAGTACCTCAACTGGCCTACAGGTTCTATTTTTGCTCAATATTTTACAAGTTACAGTTTCCTTTATTTTATTTTATTTTTTTACGAAATTTAATAGCAATATGTGATTTTGTAGATAAGTGAACTGGAAGGCCATGGCGCGCCAGTGACGTCGGTGATTGTAGTGCCAGCTTCTACTCCAGCTAGCAAAGTCTTGTGCCATTGTTGGACGGCATCGCTTGATGGCAAAATTAGGTTTTGGGATTTCATGGCGCCAGAATTAATTAGGACTATCGATACTGGGTCCCCAATTCACTCAATGGTAATTTTACCCGAATTAATTTTGACGAATTTTTGAATGTATTTAAATATGCTTGGTATTTGAGGGAGCTTCCTGTGTCAGGCGAACTCGTTGCCCAATTGTCTGAATGGAATGTATTTTGATTACTTTTGTTTGCTTTGACCATGACAATATTGATTCTTATAGTATGAACACTATTTCTTTCTCACTAGAGTCGAGAATGTTTATGGAGCTTTTGCTCTTTACATATCCCTCTAATTTGCAATTTTTTTAGAGTTATTATTATTATTCTTGGTAATCAAACTGATATCGTGTGGAAATGTATTTTTTCCCTTTTTGTTTTTCATTTCTTTGGCTTTTATCTTTTTAATGGTTCTGTGTCTCAATTGACATGTCATTGACGCATTCAGGTGATTCCAAGTCTATTAAGCCAGCCAATGGAGAGTAAAAAAAAGTCTCCCGATCTTTTTGCTTACATCTATATTGAAGCCGAGAGACAAAAGGAAGGACAGCCTAATTCTTCATGTGGACAGATTCGGAAATGTAATTTAACAAAATCTCGTTTAGCTGGTGGTGTGAGTTTGGCAGAGGTATGCATTAATTTAAGTGCATTGCTTTGTGTTATTTAATGTATAAAATTTAAGCACTGCACTCACAAACTCATAACTTATATTCGAATATGTTATTTACCATGTAGTTTGAGTCTTGGGTAGAATATATTACCTGTGTGTTATGCTGTGATATTGAGTATTAAGACAATCAAGAAAATGGCATCTATCACGTGTCTGCATTACATCCCGTTCTACTCATGTTTCTTTAAGGGCTGCCTAATGTTTGCTTTGATATTGAGCAAATAGCAATTATCCTCATAGGACTAGAGCTATTCGGGTTGTAGGTGAAAAGTTGGATGTACGTGTCTATATGTCATTGATTAATTGAAGTGGAAAATTCAAGAGTTCGAAGAAATCAAATTTCTAGATCCATGTGAAATAACAGCTTCATTGTTTATAGCTATGCAATTGCCAACTTATGAACTTAATAATTTTTATTGTGAAAGAATAGAGGTTCCCATTGAGCAAATCAAAGACATCACAGTAGATAAATGGTCAGTCGCATAAATTGTGCAAAAGATTGAAAGAGAAATCAATGCTACACAATGCAGACCAACTAACTTGAGAAGAAGTTATGTAACCTCGGCTGGAAGACACCTGATGGTTTATTTCTAAAGAATTTTAAGGAGAACATAATTAAATGATGTTGGATATCACTGGATAGTGTTTGTAATACGAAAATGAATTTTTGTTGAGTGTTATGGTATGAGTTGTACAAAAAAAATTCATCCGTGGATAATTTTTTAACTTCCCAATTGACCCATGTTCATGTATTTGAGATAGTGTATTCACTGTTTTACAGGCTCATAAACCGGGTTGTATAACCATTAGTCCTTCTGGGCATAACATTGGAATATGCGAAACACGCAAGCTTCGGATATGGGAAATTCCAACAAAAGACTCTGATAATGCTGTTTATAAGAAAATCAGATTGCATCATACGAAAACGTTGACCACTCTTGCTTTTCATCCTACTGAAAGGGTGGTAGCAGCAGGTGATGTAACTGGAAGGATTTTTATTATGGAGAGGTGTTGGTCACAGAACATTCTCTACCGGTGATAAATTTTTTAATGGAGGATTAAATAAGGACGCAGAGGAAAGGCCTGGAGTGAGGGGCAATGATGATGCTGATTCTTGCACCACATGGCATTGGCATTCTGCAGAATTGAATGTTCTCTTTTTCTCTTCTGATGGTGCCTATTTATTTTCAGGTATACATGTGCAATTTGATAACACTATCGACTAGGTCGATCAAAATTTTCGGGAGGCATCCTCATTTGTTTCTATTTATTTTATTGCATTAATTTAATCTGGATATGTGCATATTGTGTTTTTTTTTCATAATAAGATTTTTAACTGGATTCAGGTGGGAGAGAGGGTGTTTTTGTGGTATGGCAATTAGACACGGGGAAGAAAAAATTTCTTCCACGAATTGGATCTCCACTTCTATATTTCACAAATTCTTCAGATCCTTCGCTATCCTCTGTAAGAAATTCATCTAAGTTTTAGTAAAGGCTTTTCATTTTTTTGGTCCATTGACTTGTATCTTCTTCCGTTGAATGAGTTCTTAATAGTAAGTTTCTTCAGATATCCTGCACAAATAATCGGATTCATTTACTTCGAATGCCTTCAATGGAGATCTTGAGGTCCATTTCAGGGATTAAGGTTCGTTGCAATAAGCCCCCGCCTTTCTCTTATGAAAATAAAGAAAATAGTAAAAGCTGTGTTCATTACTTCAATAAAATGTTTTATGTGAGACCTTTTGCATATTTATTTGAAATGTTACCTTTGACAAACTTATCTAAAACCTGTATCAATAAAGCTCTGGGTACTTTTTCGGTATTTACAAACTATTGTTATCTTTTCACAATTTTCCCTAAATTTTAAATCTTCATAGTTTCATTACATCAGAGATCGTGCTGTCACATGGTTGTTAATATCTGCCATAGGTTTGCATGATTAATATGTTCGTAAGTATCATTAGTGGCAATTAGCAGCATTTGGAGATCTAATATGTACATCTATAGTAAGATTTCAACTGTAATTTATGCTATCTATTTTGTCACAGATATCTTGTCCTTCCCTATTAGGGGAAGGGAGTAGGTAGGAATTGGAATTGGGACAGAGGATCCCTCTGCACATGAGTTGTACTGTAATAATGTAGTAGATCACTCTCCTTAAGAAATCTTTTCTTCTACAATTTCAGCTTCCAAGTTCAGTTTCTGATATATATGAAGGATCGGGAAGTGTTGTTGTCTTCGATCACACTGTTGGGTTGGTTGCGGTGCCAACTGACAATTACAGTGTACAGTTCTACAGCTTGTTTAATGATCGTGAAATTTCAGAGGTGAGCATATCAAATTGTTTTATTAGTTCAGCCATTGATTGTCATACATATTAGACACTAGTTTTTCTTTTTCACTGTCCTGTGTGCTGATGTTCCGTATTTCAATTTTTTTTTTTTGAGTGTGTTGTGAGGGGGATGGGACATGACTCATATTGAGTTTCTGAGATTATAAGTGATCTGCTTAATTTAAATATCATTAAAAGTGTGTCTGGGAATTGTTTATAATCAGTTTAAATTATAAGTAGATGCTAATGAGGGGTAAGTGGGTATTCCATGTGGATCCTATGTAATAAAAAATGGTTTTAACCAAAAGTGTTTATAATTTAAACACTTGCCAAACAAGGCTAAAGCTGCTAGATCTGTTTAGAATGTCATATTGTTTCGCCATGAAGCCTTTTTGATTTCAAAAGGAACCTAGAGGATTTTTTGTTTGAAATTTTAAAATTTAGCATAATTCTTTGCAAGTGCATTTGATGCTATGCAAAGAGTTATTGTGCGGCATATTATCTTTTAGAAGGTGATGTCTCTTGATTTGCATGTTTTCAGGTCCAAATCTGTGAAAGGAACCATCAGCCTGGTGATGAAGCTACGGTATGAATACTCTTTTTAAACCCTTTTCATTAGATGCACTTATGGTTTGGTATGGCATGGTAGGCTTCATCTTTACATATTTTTTTGTCTAGCTCGCTTTGTTGCTTTTTGGCACAGTTTTCATGTTGACTTGAGAAGCTCTAGATTCTCACATCAGTCTTGAGCTCTTTAAATCCTCAAGTCTCAAATAATTTTTGTATAACTGGTTCCAGAATATTTTATGAAGAACATTTGATGAGATAATATTGCATTTTACTTTCAAGCATGCTGATTTCTCCAACTAAAATTTAGTGCAGTAGGAGTCATGATGATTAGACTTTCATGATATGGCTTTGCAGGTAAAAGTGAGTTTGGTAACCCTCTCCCGAGACGGTTCTACCATGGGCACAGTTGAAACTAGACTTCCTGAAGAAGGAATAGGTGGCCTTGTAAGTCTTAAGTTCTGGGCATGTGGCTCTCAAAACAAAGACTTCAGCTTATCTACCGTTATATACGAACCACACAGGTTTATCATCCTTAAATCTTCTAATACTTCTATATTGCAGTAGCATGTGATTTCATATGAAAACTGCCTGTCTTCCCTTTTATGTATAATATTCTACTTCTGTTAACCTAATATTTTTTTCCCCCTTACATAAACTGTAAAGGGAGGCTAGTGTCTCTTCTATTGCGTTCCATCCAACTAGTCATATGGCTGTCACTTCCTCATATGGTGGAGACTTCAAGGTTGGTGGACCACCTCTAGTGATTTCTTTTGTAAATTTTTCCCTAAATAATAATTTCAGATTGGCAGATTTGGGTTCGCACGCATGACACCCACTTGAAGGACCAGATGCTTCAGAGTAGTGGCTGGAGGTGCCATGCTGTTGGTTCATACAAGTATTCTCTCTCTCCCCCAACTAGTGTGTCTTTCCTTTTATAGATAAATCAGAATAAACATTGTTTAGACTATTGTAATGTAAAATATCTACAAATTTGAACAGAATGTCAAGGTTATAAACCCCTCCAAGTTCTGTTATGGAACTCACAATTATGAACTTTATTTCTAGTTAGTTTCACTTCGTTGCCAAGGCGTTTTATCTGATATAAGCATTTATTATGACAAGAAATGCCCATTAAATATTAAGTTGACATATGTTAAAATTAAATTTGCTTACACATAATAATGAAGATTTTGTTTTTGATAGGAAGAAGCCTATGACAGCTGCTGCATTTTCTGCTGATGGGTCTGTTTTGGCTGTCGCTGCAGAAAAAGTTGTTACATTGTGGGATCCTGATCAGAATATTCTGGTGGCTGTAATTGGAGATACTTTTGAGGTAATATTGTAGAGCTGTCTGTTGCTGGTTTTGCAATTATTATTATTATTTTTTTTTTGGAGAAAGAACCATTGTTAAGGCACCGAAAAAATTGCATTTCCCTTCGAGATATCCACTGAGATTTATAGCAAACTGGTCTTTCTTTAATACCTGTCTACTTATTTTGTGTACTTAATATATTTCAAGTTATCAAAATGATTGATGATCATTTCAAAACTTACTTTTTGCTGTAACAGCCAATTGTGACGCTCTCATTTGTTGGGAAGTCGACATATCTTGTGTCAGCATCACGAGGTTCAAACCCACAATTGACTTTATGGAGTATGTCAAAGCTGTCTATATCTTGGTCCTACAAGCTTCATGCAGAAGGTCTGTATTCTTCTCTCTCTCTCTGTGTTTTTTGCCAGATAGAAGTAGCAAGAGTCAATTGTAAGATTGGAGAAGAGATTTTTTTTTTTTTTTTTTTTTGTGTCAAACATATAAGATAAAGTATTTCAATGTAACTATTAGCTGGGACAATCATGAAAATATGAAGCACCCACTTAAAGATCATAGAATGTATTCACCATTTCTTTCCTTCACACTGGAATTGGGTATGATCGCACCCTTGTTTGAAGCACAAAGATAATTCGATAGCTTTATTTATAACTGCATGCATACCAGTTGAAAATTATTTCTTCATTAAATCTTCTTCTTGGTTAATAATGTGTTATCTGTGCAGATGTAACATGTTCCGGGGACAGTTCCACCTTTGCTGTTCTTGCCCTTCTCCCTAAGACATCTGAATGTGTGGAGTCTACTGAAGCCACATTACAGGGCGTTGATGGGGCAATCTTACTGTTCCATGTAGAAAATCCAGTTCCCTTGGCTACATGGTTTGTGAGCAAGGTAAACTTATTTTTACAAACTAATGAGATTAAATGCGAATACCTTCTGCTGCTTAGAGGGTAAAATCTGGTAATGCTCGGTTGGTTTTGTAATAAGGAACAAACCCAGTTCAAGACGTAATTGCTATGAGTTTCAGCCTTTAAAGTAAATGGTTCACTGGAGGACATGGCACCTTGTAATAACGATGTCTCTCATACTCATATTGCAGGCTCAGGGCGGAAGACTTGGTTTCATTCAGACAAGTTCTGAATTGGAAGATGAAGTTGCAGATGCAAAACCAGCCCACGGTTTGCTGGCATACATGAATAGTAATTATGAGTATGTTCTCTTCAACCCCTATGGTGAACAAGGCCATAACCAGAGCATTAGTCATGGGCAGAATCTAAGCAGCCTTGAGGAAAAAGGTAATACACTCTTTTTACCTATATTGTCAAAACCAAACCAGACCTACTGGTTTGACCAGAAAACTGGGAACCGGCCCAAAAACTATATAAAACCCTTACAATTGAGAACCAGTAAAAAACTGGCATTTTGATTGGTCCAACCTAACCAGATTTTCAGGTTTGTTTAGTCTTTTAAATGATTATTAAAAATGAAAAACTAATTCAAATGTCCTCAAGGCCAAGGTAGTAAACGTCTATAGGCCCGATGAAGACAATTTGACATACTTTGGCCCACCCCTTTTATAATCCAATTAATCAACTAGCTTTCTTTTTTGCAAGCTAAGTGGGATTACCTCCTACCACTCATAATGTGATGCTTCATCAATGTAAACTTCAGAACAGCAGATGTGAGACTATGAATAGAACTGTAGAAGTTCTATAATAATAAGGGGGAAGAAATCATGTTGGTAATATTATTATTAATAATGTGCTACTGCGATTGTTAATATTTTTTATTGAAAAAATGTAGAAAGAAATTAGAAGCCCAAAAAAATAAACTATGATTCATTGAATTTGACGTTTATTATCATTTGAATTTACTCTCTCTTTCGCATCTAAATTTATTTTAATAATACAGTAAAATACTATTAAATGATTCAAGCAATTCATCATCGAGTAAAGGCTTGAAGTTCTTGTTTTTATGTATTGTCTCATTTTCCATTCAAGTAATTTTATGTATATTATTGTTTGTGTATTGCTACATTAACAGACATTACGAGTATGCTCATTATAATCATGTGTAATATTATTCCTGGCAGAAAGAATTGGTTATGCATCCATCTACGGTGAGCTAGCAGAATTCAGCGTGGAAAAAGATCAAACCCGTATCCCATATATACCATATGAGAAGAATTGGGAAACGTTATTTAGTGGACCATCTCATAAACTTGCTCCTCTTACCAAGTTGTGTTTGGATTTTCTGGAATCATCACTCGAAAGGAGATCTGGCACTGTGGAATGAACTGTATGGAATGCTATTTCTATAGCATTAAAGCGCCGATTTGAAACAGACAGGGATCACTACTTTAACTGTGAAAATATTGACGAAGTTATTGGTCAGGTATCTTCGTTTCTGTACTGGGGTGGATGATATTGCAGTTATCAATTGAAGTGCTTATAGGTAACCAGAGATTCGAGTAAGATACGGAGGGACGACCAAAAAAATGTCAACTTTTTGGCCCCCCGTAGATTTGAGGTTGGTGTAGGATGTTGTTAGTTTACTTATACGTATAGCAATAGTTAACCTGCAGACTGGTTTTATGGATTGCTAGCACTTAGCAGCAGCAGAGAAATTTTTGCTGAACGGAAGCTATTATTTTTATTTTTCGCGCTCTAGTTCAAAGTCTAGTCGAATCTAATTTGATTTTATTTGTTGGGTAGCTGCAAAGTTTTATACAAAATGATTCCATTGTTGTATGATTACTTTTCTATTATTCAACATCGGGAGGAATACTATGTGTTTAACTCTTTTTAAGAGACCCATTAAACTTGACTACAGTTGTGAGGGGCCATTAACATTATTTATAGTCGATATTGGTGTGGTGGTTGCAGTTCAATTATCAAGTAATTTATCGTTATTTTGATTAAAAATTAAAAAAAAAAATGAAATGGGTCCACTAATCATCGCTATTGGTAAAGTCAATGGGACATAATTCTCAATTTTACAATTTTTGGATTCTATGTTCGGTTCGACAAATTTGATTGGACTTAGAATACGTGAAGCTGTCAATATATTTTAGCTTATAAATAACAATTCCCAAATCCGATACAAATATACAATAGATAATATAGGCTTTAAATAATCAATGGAAGCACAAAAATCAACTGTAAATTACATAACCAAATATTCAAGATTTATGAGAGACCCGACCCGCCATACCTTCTTTTCGGGATCCCTGCATTTCTTCCCCTCCCGAAATCACCGTAACCGGATAAGAACCCGGTATTGTAGCAGCAGAATCTCGGGTCCTATAATAAACTGTTTGGCTTGCATTTTCCTGCATAACCCGGGTAGTCATTTCATATGGCATCACTCCAGCACCGTAAACTTGATTGACACCGGGTACTGGTTGAGATTGAGGATACCCGACTGGTACTTGACCCGGAGCAAGAGGCAATTGTTGAATATACCGGGTCTGGATTGGAACAGGTGGAAACGGATTATTTCCAGGTTGTACAGGACCCGGAACATAATACACAGCAGGAATAGGTACATGTTGCATGGTTTGAACCGGGTAGTGCCACACCGGAGCACCCGAAAACCCGGTCTGTGGATGACACATTTTGTCAGTTACCACCTCAGTCACACCCTCAATGGCTTGACTATCCTTGTGCTCAACTGCAGGAACCGGATTTGGGTTAACAGGTTTGGTTCTCACCGGCGGAAGATCAGGAATCCCATGTGTGCTTGGAGGAGCTAGAGATGATGACGTGGAGTAGAACGGCGAAGAAACGACCGGAGCGGGTGAACCTGGATCCGAAAACGATACATGGTCGTTCTTGTTCTTTAATTTGGATTCTCTTATAGCATCATCGGAATTATCCAACCCGAACAAATAATCCGGAACTTCGGATACAATTGACGAAACTTCGGACCTCCCACGCTCCAGAACCGGACCCAAGCCACCGTTGAGAGCATCGGAAAACCAGTTTTGCCGCTTAACCGAGCCGTCGAGGAGGGAGCTGATGCTAGAAGCTCTCGAATCAGCATCCGTCGAGAAGAGAAAAAGTCTGAGCCGAGCCATTTTCTGATTCTGGCTGAGCCGATCGTATTCATCCATCATATTCTCTACATCCTCATCTGTAGTTACAGTGATCAAGGAATCCAGGTCTTCGCTTGGAAGCTGGTACTTTATGCTTATATTGGTTGTACCGGAGAGCTTGGAGAGTTTCGAGAGCAAGGAGAAGAACGTGATATGGCGGTGGACAGCGACAATTCGGGTGTCGCCGCCTACATAGCTGAGCTGGTTATCGTGTGGTCGGAGGAGAATTTTTCCGCCAAAGCTACACATGAAACGAACCCGTGGATGTTGCACGGCAGCGGAATCGTCATGTAGGTGGTGGTGCTCCGACCTTGGCGTGGAGGAGACTGAGTCAGCCGTGCCGGAATCCAACTCAGTCACCTGGTGAGTCGACGCCATTAATTCTGCAAATTCAAATTCAGATACAACAAAAAGAAGTTAGGCCCATATAATCGAATCAATGTATATTAGTATATACATAACATACAGGGTGGGGTGGGACGGTGGTGGAGGAGGAGCCGCAGTGGCAACTCTTAGCGTACGAAATTGTTAAGAATGTCAGCGGTGGTGAGAAAATTTAAGAAGATTTGGCTGTCCAAACATGTACTTAGTACAAAATGCTTACATCATATGGTTGTGTTTTCTTATAAAAAGGTAACTTTGGCATCTTCAATAATTGAGTTGGATTCTCATCACCATGTCTGCCAACAATTGAAATTCCTTTTTACTTTCCACAATCAAACTGACCTTATTTAGTCTCACTCACATACTCCATATATAGCACTGTAAGATCAACAGCTATTAGCCTCCGTTTGACCTCCATTTTTTTATTTTAAATTTTAATGTTTAAAATAATATTTTTTTTTAAAGAATATGTGATTAAAAAAAAATTGAATGTTTTCGATTTACATGTAATATTATTTTATGAAAAATTGTGATTGAAAATAAGAAAAAAAAAAAAAAAAAGAGAATGGTGGCCAATCGAGGACATAATCTATATCTTAAAGAGTACGCAAAGATGTCAACATATGTTGTTATTGTGAAATATTCTACTCATAAGCGTGTTTGTGTGCCAATTGTTTCGAGCTTGCCTGCTTAAATAAGGAGAGAAGGCTGCTTGGGACGTGGGTCCTCGAAAGAGGTATCGACGATCCGTGAAACTTGGTCTTATAAGAACACTCCATATATAGTACTAGAACATGAAAGAAGATCATATTTTCTACCTTTAAAGTAAAGGAGGAGAAAAAGGTCCCTTTTTCAAAAGAAAAAAGGTGGGTTGTTATTAATTTTCTCAGTGGTCGGCGATAACACCTATTAATTAATTGTTTGAAACCATAAGAAAAATGACATGCAGCCAATAAGAAGTATGGAGTCTACATCGTGTAATTGCCAATATTAGTGCACAAAAGCTAATTGATGTGACAATGCTCTTCAATTATCATTTTCAATTAAGGTCTGCAAACGAAATTTATTTTGGCACCACCTATGGTCCTATGTGACTTTCTAATTGGTTCTAAAATATTATGGTTAAAAATTAGACAAGACATCAATCTTAAAAGAGTCGAGGGTCAAATGTATCAATGCACTCCATTATGTGTAGAATTGTTACATCCTTTATTAAATGTTCACACACGTGAAATGAATGATGACAAGACTTTGCATTCATGGATATTGAATCATCTCATTTAATATTATTTAGAATATATGCGATTATATTGTTGGTGGCAGAATAAAACAAATCGAAAGATTTTGAATAATTCAAATGTACGAATTGGGATTCAAATTGACTGGAGCTACCTTTGAACCCTAGGCTTGGGTGAACAAGAATGAATTATACTAGTGGTACATTAAAAGATGTACATAAAGGTATCCACCCCTCACATGGGGGTGGGACCCACTTGGATAATATTTGTTTATTCAAGTGGGTTCCACCTCCATGTGAGGGGGTGAATACCCTTATGTACATCTTTTGATGTACCAGTGAAATTGTCCAACAAGAATTGCACTTGGGGTGGTCATTGTGGGACCATAGAAAGTAAGAGTAAAGCTACCAACTTTGAGCTTGAGGAGTGCCCCAGTTTCCTAAACTTGTTATTTCTCAACTATGTGGGCTTTCAATTATCTTTTTTCTCTAAGGAAAAAGTCTAGGCCCATTCCCCATTCCAATTGCAACCGATCAAAGAAAGTAACTTAAAGCTATTAAGCCCCTACTTGGTATAGATTCAAATTTTTAGTAAATTTTGATAAAAATTGATGTAATGTATGATTGAAAAGTTGTGGATTCTATATAATATGTGTTAAAATTAATTATTAACTTTAATTTAGATTTAAATCACTAACAAATAGGGGCTAAATATCATGTGTGTGTATGTATATGTATATGTATATGTATATATATTTTTTAAAAAACTGATTTGCAAATTGGGTGAAATTCAAAATTTGAAGTTTCCTCTCTAACTTAGAATTTGAGATAAATGAACTGGGTTGGTCGAATAAGCAGAATTCTTGACATGGAAAATAAATAACTAGAAATAAGTTATAAAATGTATTATACTAGACACAAAAAGCCAATCTAGAAAGGGTACTTAAAAGGTTCAATGTTACGTGTTTTCTACAACATATATTATAGCGCAAGTGTACGGTGTCAAGTTTTGTAGTATATGAATGGAGTTAGAGTGTCGAACCCACGAGAATTGTAATTTAATTTTATGCTAAGTACTATAATTGTGTAGCCTCTATTTTATCTAAATGGGTGAATTTTTGAATCAATATTTTATCTAAAGCAGGAATGATCGTAAAGAATTCAATGAATAAATGCAAGTTATATGAATTAAGCAATATAGGGGAGCTTATGGTATGATTTAACCCAACTATCAAATATGAATTTCAAAAACCTAGTTATCTCTAATCGATTTATCATGTTTATAAGCAAGAACCCTAATAAAATTTCACCCCCTCTTCGGGGTAAAAATTAATCTTAGAAATTAATTTCAACATCTCTATTTTAAATTAATATCAAGATTGTGGTTCTTAGATGAAATGAGATTCATATATTCTACACTTCCTCTTGAAATCCAAAAAATCTAGATTGTGTTATTGTTGTGATCGAGCATAAATTCCCCTCACTTGAGTGTCGAAATTGACTAGTATCTAACCATTTAATTAATAACCAATTAAATGAAAACATTAAATCAACAACACAAAAAAATGAAATTGAAAAATTTCATCGAAATAATTAAAACAAAATCAAATCATATCCTCGAATTTTGGCTAGTCAAACCTTAGAAGATTTATTTAGTTCATAATATGAGATATGAAATCGATACAACTCATAAATAATAACATAAAGAGAAAAAAAATATAAATGTCTGTTTGGGCAGGATTAAAATCGAATTTTAATCCAAGTTAAAGTCAAATATTTAATATTAATCACATTTTTCATGGTCACACAACTTTTCAACCATACATTTCAAAAACTTCTATCACGATCTACTAAAAAATCTAATTTTAATACTCATCAAACACCCTCTAAAACTATTTTTTGGATGATTGAATTAATCTTCTTCGCCAACTTGCCTTTTTCTCTTTCTTGATTTTTTGAATCTTGGCCCCTTCAATTTTCTTTCAAAAGTAGTCTTTAGGTTTGTATTTATAATATCTTGAAATTTTAGAAGGGTTTGGGGTCAAATTGAGACAAAAAAAGAGTCCGAAAAAAAATCAAAACTCTTTTTTTGCCAGCAGCGCCCGATGCCACAATCATGATGTTGCAGAACCATCGCAGCCTTTTTCAACTGGAAAATCAGCACTGTATATCATTAAGTATTTTTTATCATAACATTTTTTCTTGGTATCCGATTGAGGCAACTCAAAATGCGTCGGAAAGATAAGTCAAAGGGATACAACTTTATTTCAGATAATGTTTTTCAACTCAAGTTTTTATTATGTCAAAAATGGGTTTCAATCTCTAACTAAAAATTTGAAACATACTTGTGCGGTTGAAAATTTATTCATGAAAATATTTTGATTATATTTCACTCATATTTCACTTCAAATGGCATCCCACCGACTCTTGACACTCTTCAAATTAAATTTTGTGGTATGAATCAACTATTGAAAAGTTGCAATTGAGTCCTCAAACTTTGAATTTTACCATTTTTCGTCGTTATTAACTTCTTTCTTTCAATTTAGCATCCATCATCAAGTTTCATCAAATCAACATCAATTTTCCTTGATTCATGTCAAAATCACTATTTTTCTCCAAATTTCGAATCATTCACACTCATTTACCTAACACTAGTGAAGGCACGTGCGATGCACGTGCATGCGTTCTTCTCTTTGTGCATATTAGCGTTGAAACTGCATATGTATACTACATAAATAGATGGAAATAAAGTCATGAATGACATGTAAGTGAAGAAGAAATTCCTGTTAAAAAAAAAAAAAAGCATTTTGAATACTATAAGTACTTAAAACTGAAATGTTTGTAAATAGAGGATAGGCGAAATAGGAAACTGCCGGTAGAAATAAAGAAACTAACAGAGTAAATATACTTCAATAGAACACACAAAATATACTTGTTACACGATGAGTATTTTCCTGTCAATTATTTAGCTACTTTAGCAATTAACATATGTATCAAACATACGAAAGTGTCAAACGGTATGGAAGATTCATACTAATACTCTAAGGAAATATGATTTTCATGATACAAGAAAGATATTTATATAACTTCAATGGAAATTATAATTACGGAATTAATTGACCTATTGAAACAAACAATCTTCCATTTTATGTATACTGTAAAGTAATGTTTCAATTGCCTGAAATCTCAATTTAGATGCATGAATATGTATGGAAACGTAAATAAAAAATAATATATATATTAAACACATAACTCACCTCATAAAGAATTGTAGAAAACGGGACGATATAAAATATTCAACAAATATAAACCTCTTCAGACTTTAAAATTAAATTACAGTATTTTTTTAGTTGATGTACTAAGTCTAAAATTTCTATATAAACGACATTCTTTGTACAAAGACTTTGTAAAGAGATTGAATGTAAAGCTGCTGGTTTAATCAAAAAATTTATGCATTTACTTGTTCTAGCTCTAGATAGCGGTACATATAATTGTCCGTGGGAAAAAAAAAAAAAAGATCGGGAAGATACAAATCAACAAAATCCAATGTCTGTCCTTGTGCTTTATTAATTGTCATAGCAAAGCATGGACGTATTGGAAATTGAGTTCTCTTAAATGGTATTGAATTTTTGTCTCCTAGTGGTATAAAAGGAATTCTAGGTAAAAACACACGCTTCCCACGGTGTTCACAAATAACAATTTCGGCGTCTATAACATTTCGTTCAAAATTTTTACAAACAAGTCTTGTACCGTTATATAAACCTTCTGATGGATTAATATTTCTAAGGAGCATAATTGGACAATTTTTTTTTAAAGTAAGCTCGTGTGGAGGTATACCATTTGGTGTTAATGTATTTAAGAAATCTTCTTGATTGCTTTGCTTCGTTTTATCTATAGATTTGTCGAAACTGTAATACGTAAATGTTTGTCCTGGAATTAGTTTTAGTAACATTGTATTTATTTGATCAACAGGTTCATTTTTAGGAGTTAAAATAACTCTATTTATCGTTGTATCTAAATTATCTGTGTAATTATGTAAATTTGGGAACACTACGTTGATTAGCTCATTTAAGGAAACTAATTCATCTTTGTAAGGTATGATTATTTTAGAAGGAAGGGTAATCATATCACAAGAATGAGTGACTTCTAATCCATTACCTGTATCAAGTAAGTAATTAGAATAGGATATATCTAAATGAGTTCTCATATTTTGCACTAAAGATAATTTTGTAAATAAAGGCCACAAGTATGAGAAAACTAAACTTGATTTTATTATATCTACCAGGGGCGGAGGCAGGGGAGTCCTGGATCCTTCATTTTTTTGAATTTTTTTTTTTTTTAAAATTGGAAGGATTGAAGAATGGTAACTTCTATTTTATTACAAATAAACTTGCGAAAAAAGTTAATCTTATTTCTTCCACTTATTTTAGATTAATTCTCAACTTATTAGTAATATTTACAGTGATGTACTATCCGCAGAAAAAGTAAATGACTCAATTAGTGAGCTTTTGTTTCCTCTCATTTTTGTAGTTTCCTTCAAAAAAAAAAAAAAATTTCTCACCTATATATTTTCGAATTTGGACCCCCCATTTTCAATAAACTGGTTCCGCCATTGATATCTACTTTGCTACCTCTCGTTACTACTGGCAAGATTTGTCGAAAATCTCCTCCCAAAACTATTACTTTTCCACCAAAAGGTAAATTGCAATCGTTAATATCTCACTGGACTTTATCTAAAGCTTCTATGGTGAAATGATTTACCATAGGAGCTTCATCCCATATAATTAGTTTTGTCATTCGTAAAAATAGGTCTATGGGATGAAGCTTTACATCAAGACCAAACTAAAATAAAAATAAAAAACTTGAGGTTCCAAAAATTTTGTGGTGATGATGCTAGTGTGAGGGTCAAAAACTCTGCTGAGTAACACTACATAAATCAGATGCTTTTGGATGGCCCTATAATAGTTCTTGCAAGAAATGCTGCTTAGTAAAGAGTATGAGCTATCTAACCAGAAAATAACTGGTAGCTACATTTTTTTTCTATTTTTGCGAAGTATATGTAGATAAGAGTCCCAATCTAGAAAATCGTGCAAGAAATTGTACTTGAAGATGTTTATTTTCTACATAATTATACCTTCATATTTTAAAATTGTATAAAATGCATGGAAACAGTAATGATGGCCTCAGTTTTAGATGGTAAAAGGCATCTGAGACATTTCCATACACGGCATAAGTTTAGTGCACAAAAACACGTTGCTAATATTGGCTGACAGGTAGCAATAAAGTTTATAAGAAAGCAAATTTATAAACATGTGACAACCTCAAGAGCAGCATTGGCATCTCGAACGGCAGCATTTGGTTTCTTCATTTTCATGTACACAGTAGCTATAGCACACAAACCATCAAATTCACACATTAGAGGAGCAAATATAACCATTTACTGCAAGTCTGTATTGCACTCTAGGAAGTTTTGAAAATTGATTTCCTGCATTTAGCAGAGAGTCCTTTGACTGAACCATCCAGTAAATTTAACTAATCTTATAATTTCTAGCAACACTTGTAGCCCCAACATTGTGTGGAGTCGGGCAGATTGGCATTGCATTAGCAGAGCAAACACGGAAAGGTTATTTGTACATTGACTGTCCAGCTAGGATATCTTTCAGATCCCACCCCCACCACACACCGATAAACTTCACCAATGCTTCAGCAGGCCAAACAAGCACACCCTCACTACTAGCGGATAAAACTGCCACACTGGATTCCTGGAATTTCCAAGAAAACTTGAAACTGCATTTAAGTTTGTTTGGTTTGGAAAAATGATTCAAGTGACAAAAGAGCAAGCCTAATTATTTCTAGTTTTATAACATTTACAGTGGTGGTTTCAGTTTTATCAAATTGGTTCTCATTTTTGTTTGTTATCAGGACCCTGGAAAAATAAGAAAAGAAAGCCAAATCAAACACTTGCTGCATTAATCCAGAGAAGGGAATAAACCCAAAAGCAAATAATGAAAAGACTCAAATGTTTATGAATATGATCCTTGGCAAAAATTTGGAACATATAATCAAAAAACACGAGGAACGCATTCTTTGTGTCTCTTTTTCTTTCTTAGCATTAGCTTATTTTAAACCATGTAGATTACTTGGAAGATGCTCTTATTTTCATACTTCCAACTGTAAAATGTGCTTATTGTTTGTTTCTTTATCCTTTCTAGCATTTCCTTATTTTTCCTTTAAAACTGAGGCAAACATATCAGGAATACTGTGGATGATAGAAGCACATTAAAAAATTACTTGAAAGAATATCAAACTCACCAAGTCATGTGATGATCCTTTTAATTCAGATAGAATAGTTGCTGAATCTCCTCTGATAGGACAATTGAATACCTGAACCATGCATGAAGAGCATCACAAAGTGACAGAAGTATAACTAACAAGAAAGAAAAGATCATATTAATGATATCTCCAACTTTTGGGTATTCCCCAAAAATTGCATTCTTTGAGTTGGATCTTTTTACCGCAAAACCAGCAAAAGTAAGACCACTTTCCACCACATCTCTCTCTAAGCTTCTAGCTTTGCTAACCTTCAAACAGTTGAAATAATTGGCGTCAACTTAAACAGGCATAGATGAAACAATTACAGGGAAAAATGAAGCTACACAGCTAAGAAATCAATAAATAAATAATTTTGTACATAAGAGAGTTATAAATAAGGAACATGTTTACATAGGAATATGCAGAAAATACTGGATATACGAATAATTAGGCATCCACATTTGTCAAGAGTGAAAAATAAAAACATTGTAGAATATTATACAATTGAGGCCATGCTCGATTACAAAGAACGCAGGACTTGCAAATTATACAAACAAAAGACATCTGCAATAACACAACTCATTGTACTGACAACTTTAATTCACAAAGATTTCTGAACAAGGTCACATGGATGCATACAAGATCTTTAAGCAGATAATATACAACAGTATTTTAATTGACTATTACAAAAACATTACAGTAACCTTTAAATGGAAATGGGAAGGATGGTTAGAAGTCCAATTGTACCCTTGTTGGGAAAACTATTGTCCCTCCCCTTAGATTATAATAAGAAGTTTTAGACGTGATAAAAAATTTGCTACAAGTTACTTAACTAAATAAGAAATTTCCACCCATTCTATAATCCCTCCCACCCAACTTCCCACTACACTTCCCACTCAGCCTTTTCTTTCCACCTAACTTCCCTCCTACCAAACATGCCCTTGGAGGATGAGTGACTACACAAAGGGTCTGTTCATAGTTGTGGTCATATAACATTTAAAAGGAACAATTCAGTACCACGAAGGATACTGTGGTTTACCAGTTCATCCATTGATGCAGTATTAATTGGTAGAAACAAGTCCAGGAGAAAAGTGAAGAAACCAAAATAAATATAAGATACTGTGACGGCGACGCTATAGGAACGAAAACCCTTGATTCTTCTCTCTCGCACAACATCTCTTAGAAATCAGATGAAAGAAATGTCTGAAACCACAAAAACGGAGAGGAAGACTTTACACCCAATTCACTTCCAAACGGCTGAGGGATGTCGACAAAAAAAGTGAAAAGGAATACCTAATTTTTGATCCAACTGACTCCCAAGAACCTGTGGTCATCGGAATATGGTGGCTGTGCATATAGGATAGGAGCAGTGTGCTAGCGACGGGAGGCGAAGAAAGTCGATTTCCTAAGGAAAACCCTTGATATTTCTCTCTCGCACAGCGTCTCTCATATATCCCCGTAATAACGATACTTTCTACAGTAAAAAATTTCTTTACTCTTTTTATATATGTAGGATATAAAACAATAAGAAAATACAAATCAAACGTTCCAAAATTTTAAGAATCAAACGAAATATCAAGATGAAGTAGCATTAATATGATGAGTGAAACACACTCATCATTCAATATGGCTGAGTGCAAGCATGTACTATCACCCTTGGCACAACATTTTAAAATGTCATCTGTAGGACACAAGGATGAATAACCAGTGTCCTACAAGGCTCGCCAAGGTGGAAAGAACGCCTTGGTCAACTCTGCATTGATCTCAGTTGTTCTTGTAGTCGATGTTTAATTGAATATCAGAAGAATATTTATCGAACGGTGTACTTGTACACTTGATGCAATCCATACTAAGACACAAGCGTTTGATTAGAGCAAATCCTTGGTACTTGGCTTGGTAATTGGTATAATCAGGCAGTCAAGTTTCAATTTCATGGGTTGGTTCAGTTTGCTAAGGAAGGAAAGTGACAGTTACTTCGACAGTTTAAAAGTTGAAATATGTTGAAATACTTGCCCTTTCTTTTCCTACGGACCCCTTTTTTCTTTATTTAAAGAGAACGAGTACTGATACATAACCTATTCGTTATAAATATTTTGATGAGAACATCCAGAAGACGAAATTTCATCATGAATTTTTTATTTTTAAAATTTTTGGGAATTCCAATTTCGGGGATTTCAATGTTGCATTATTGCTATCAACTTCTTAAAACTACCTTGCTTTTCTTACACTTCAACTTTTCATTACAAAATGCTTAGAATGACTGGTCTGGTAATAGACATATTCTTCTTATTTGATGCAGAAATGTTTTAATGTTCCTAGTTTGTGGAAATTTAATATAGTCTTACATAAAAGATGCTGCTGCAAATTTATAGATTATTTTGTTGTAAGAAAATAATCCCTAACACATTAGGAGTTTTATGTAGGAACTTGCACAAAAAATCGATCGACGTGAGATGGGAAAAACCAGATATCAGGTTGACGAAGTCAAACCACGACGGATCCTGCAAATGCAAGACTGGAAAATCAAGCATTGGAAAGATATTCAGAAACCATAATGCTGAATTCTTACTTGGATATGTTAAATCCATTGGAAATTCCAACAGCGTGATTGCAGAATTGACCACTCTTTGAAGAGGCCTCGAGTTGAGGGAGATTTCAAGAGTCTAGTCAATATAATTGCACAAGAAAAACCAATAAAATGCTTAGAAGTACATAGTTACTCGAAACTGTATATTAACACATAGAGAAGGCAATAAAACTGCTGAAAATTTTGCACAAATGGGACACAATTTGAAAAACCTCAAATCACGCAGGATGAAGTTCTTCGACGTATTGTTCTTCAAAACATTTATACACCTCAATATAAGTACTTGATTTATATATACATTGTTGATTTCCCCGATCTCATTTGTATTAGCTTCGCCCTCGTCCAAAAGAGTTGTGGACAAGGCGCAAAATTCATCGTAAGTAGTACTATAATTGCGCAAAAAAAAAAAAAAAAAATGTATGATACTAAAAAATTCTCTCTATTTTCATTTCACCTATAGTATAATACTATGTTTTCAGTTTCAGACAACATAGCAGTATATACACATTAGCCTATTTATCTGCTAATCATAAAACAGCTCAAGAATTGCTAAATATAATCCATCAGATGAATAAAATCCAATCCATCTGAATTATTTGATGCACAAAAACAGATTTCGGCGTCGATCACGTGTATCTATATATCACGGGTGAATTTTTTTTCAGAATTTACACAAGACAACGCTAAAATTGGGTTAAATTCAAAACAAAAATTGAATAGAGCACGAGGCAACTGGTCGAGCTTTCAATGCTTATCTACACGTTTTTTATACACGCACGACAGTACAAACTGTGGTGAATATTTGTATATACATAGTAGTATTATATTTTGTATTTAATTGGTAAATTGAAATTGAAGCATCCAATACAGTATAAGAGTCCTTTACTTCCATAACTTCCTCTTTCTCTCTTAGTAGCTATTCACAAATCTGAAACCCTACAAACCCCAGCCCTTTCTCATTTTCATAAAAAAGAATTCTGGAAAATTGAATTAATTGCTAATTTTTTCAATGCCGGAAAAGGATTTGCCGCCGGACCATTTGCGGTGCAAGAGGACCGACGGCCGTCAATGGAGGTGCAGCCGGAGAGCGTTGGACGGGTTAACGCTATGTGAAATTCACCATCTTCAAGGCCGTCACCGCCAGAAGAAACAGAAGGTGCCTGACTCGCTTAAAATCGAAAGGAGTTATTCGAAGAAGGGGAAGAATGGTGAAAAAGGGGGTGTTTCGAAGTTGAAGAAAATGCAACTTTCGGTGGAGAAGAGAAAGCGGTGCCAATCGGAGGCGTTGGATGAGGCTTTGAAGCGGATGAAATTGAGAAAAGGGGACTTGCAGTTGGAACTGATCAGAGTGTTCTTGAAGAGGAAAGTGGACAAGAAGAAGGAGAGGGCGTTAAAGGACACTGCAATTGGTGAAACAATGAAAGTGTTGCCTAATGGAGTTATGGCTATTTCGCATCCGCCTTCGGAGTTTAGCAATCAAAATGGTGGTTTAGATGTGAAATTGGGGGTGGATTTGAACTTGAGCTTGTTTTCACATAGGAATTTCCGATCAAAAAATATTGAACCACTCCCAATTGGTACAATGCAGGTTGTTATCTCAATTTTTCCATCAAATGAATTTGAATTGCTTATTTTTTTCAATTACGAGGAATCAATACAATGTAGGTTCTCCTTTGTTTGAGAAAATGTGAATTTGGTTTCGAATTTTGTGTTCTTGAGCTGTTTTCTATTTAAAAAAAAAAAACTGATATTAGTGTTTGGATATTGCCACTAGGTTGTCCCATTTGCAGGGAGTATGAAGAAAAGGAAAATTAAGAGATGCCATTGGTGTAGAGAAAGTAATAAACAGAGTATGATCAAATGTTTACGTTGCAGGAAACGGTTCTTTTGTGCAGATTGTGTTAAAGAGAGGTTTGATATTCTAATGTACTCAGATTTTCAAATATTAGCAGATGTGCAGCTGGAAAATTAGATTGCATATATTTTCCCTTCTGATTTTCAAATGAAAATTGCTTTCTTTGTTGCTTCTATGCTAATAATCTCTTGATATGGTTTTCAACTCCAATTAAAGTAATTTTACTAAAACTCCAGCACGTGTTCCCAGATGAAGTCGCCAATTCTTTTTTGGTGGGGTCATTTTTGCTATGCATAATTGATTAAGATTTTGATTGAAACATTTGTTGACTCAAGAAGTGATTGTAGTTGCAAGCTGATTGAAAGGGGTGGACAAAATGATGCCATTAAGCTGAAAATAGATATTAATGCAATAAATTATGATGCACCGACACAGACACGTGCCGGATATGCCGACAAGTGACACGACATGTTACTAAACCGTTGATTAAATTTTTTAAAATTCTTCATTTATATAGTAAATTTAATTTTATACTTGTTATTTATTTTTTTTTTGTTGAGATCTTAGAAATATGAGTATATATTTGTTCTTTAATAAAAATATATAATATTTCTAATAAAAAAGAAAAATGATCATAATTTAGTGTTCGATGAGTGTCGGTATCCAGCACGTGTCGGACACGAATATGAACACGAATGCCCTATGTTAGTTAAAATAGTGGTTTTAAATATTGCTACCTACTGATATAGATGTTGTTGCTTTCTTTGTAAGCCACTAGGATTGACACTTGTTGGATACGGACGCGCTATTTTAGTTGAAGTGTCCGTGCAATAGGGACAATAAATATTGTTACCTACTGATACAGATATTGTTGCTTTCTTTGCATATAGTAGTAAGCCCCTGTTTGGTCCTAATTTTTCAAATTTTTTTTTCCAAACTCATTTCCAACCGCACATTTTATGGGACCCACAATTTTTATCAAAGTCTATGAAAAATCTGTTTTATGGCCAAACCAAACAGGGCTAATTTTTAGTGGTAGTGATATTCACCTTATAACTTATAATTTATCATTTCAATATAAATTTATAAAGGGAAAAAATTGAGTGTCAGTGAGGTGAATTTACCCCATTGGGATCAATCTAGCTCCACCCATGTCTACGTAGATGCTGTTATGAATGTGTAAATTTGTGCATAATCAGTAACAACCATTTTTATTTGTAACATATGGCGAGCAAAGTTCTATCGTTGATCCTGTAACAACAAATTTATTTGTCTTCATTTTGTGGTGAGCAATGAAGCTTCTTGCATGCCTGGGAGTTAAGAAGGGAGGCATCAAAGTCCTCTGTAATACCATTTCATTTTTAAATATTGATTACAGGATTAATCAAAGTTGAACATATAACAAAAGAAGGAAGAACTAATTAGAGAACTTCTGAATTTAATCTTTGCAGCCAGAAGAAACATTTTCCATTGTTTAGAAAAAGAGTCAATGCTCCACTTTCACCAAATTTTTTTTTGTAATAGTTGACCATTGAGTTTTCTACACTACTCTTGTTCTTCTTAAGACTGAACACTAAGTAGGTAGGTATTATTCTGATAGCATATTTAAAGCTGACCATAATTTGAACTCTTTATTAAATAGTACTCCCTGTTATGCAATTTTAATTAAAGGTCACCTGATAGTTATAAAACTTGAATGTCATTTAGATATTTTGAGACGCAAGAAGTTAAGGAGAAATGTCCTGCCTGTCATGGAACTTGCGGTTGTATGATCTGCAAAAAACAACAATCCAAAGTCGTTAAAAAGGTATGACATGAAAAATACTATGTCTTGAAATTTTGCATTTTTTCTGCTAAACACTGGATATTGATGCATCTATTTCTTTATAATTCTTCTTCCAGGAATGTTCTAGAAGTAAAGGGAGGGTTAATAGAATTCACTTACTTCATTATCTGATCAATATGCTTCTTCCAGTACTGAAACAAATGAACTGTGACCAGAGCGCTGAGATGGAGATAGAAGCTCATGTAACAGGTTTTACCAACATCATGCTCAGTCACTGTGTGGCAAATTTGTTTCCTTATTTGATGTCAAATCAGTTAGTCTTAAATGTTACTTAACAGGCAATGAAGTCCAGATTCCACAGGCCAACTTAGGCTTCCAAAACTTACTTTGCTGGTAAGTTTCATCTCACTGGAATAGTTGATTGTGTGATTGAGACCCTAATTTGGCTGTCTTTTAAATTTTTTTTACATGGTGAATTGAAACATGGAGCAGCAACTGCAAAACTTCCATTGCGGATTACCACAGAAGTTGCACTAAGTGTTCCTATAATATTTGCTTAAGTTGTCTGGAATTATGTCGAGGGAGCCTATGTGGAGGAGTTGAGCTTAAAAGTTGCAAGAAAAGGAAAACTTGTCTGTCTGATGATGAACTGCTGTTAAAGATAAACAGTAACATTTCAAGGAAAAGTTCTGGTGGGATGTCCTCTTTGTCTCCCATGTCATTGCAAAAGTGGGAAGCTAATGCAGATGGCAGTATTTCTTGCCCATCCGTGGATGTCGGGGGTTGTGGAAACAGCCTTCTTGATTTAAGATGCATATTTCCCTCAACATGGACTAGAGAGCTGGAAGTTAGAGCTGAAAAAACATTATGCAGCTATCACTTTCCGGAGGTTACAGATGTTTCTTTTTTCTGCTCTCTCTGCAAGGGCATTGATCATAAAGCTGGTGTAGTTAAGACACTGCAAGAAGTGTCTAATAGAATAGATTCTAACGACAACTATCTCTATTGTCCTACTATACAAGGTCTTCATCAAGAAACCTTTGAGCATTTTCAGAAGCACTGGGGTATGGGTCATCCTGTTATAGTTAAGAACGTTCTTAAGAGCACCTCAGGTTTGTGTTGGGATCCATTTACCATGTTCTGCTCTTATATTGAGAATAGGAGCTCCAAACCTTACAATGGGGATGATGTGGAAGCAACAAATTGCTCAGATTGGTGTGAGGTTAGTGTCTTAATATTTCTGTCTCTAACAAGGTGATAGAAGAAGCAACTGTTGAAGTAATTCAACATATAACAACAAATTGCTCGTGTATCATATTACAAACAATGCCATGCTGCATACCTCAGTTTTGGTGGTTCTATGTGAAGTCAACGTCCATTTTTAAGTTGGTATGGTCTTGATGAGAGTAATGCAATTGGCATACAACATAGTGTAAATCATAAAATACATTCTAAAATTAGTACTTAACTGCAGCTAAAGCATTTTTTATGCCTTCATTTTTTATAATTGTTAATGATGGCATTAAGAAATGAGTAAGTTGTCTTTTTCCCTTCCAGGGTGTACGTTTTCCAAATTTTTATATCACTTAAGGCATTTTGTACTATTATCAACCTGTATGTGAAGTTGCATTTATTGCAAAGAACTAGGATGCACTAAAACCCTCCCACCAACGAGTCGATGTCTGAAATGTGTCGGTGAAAACGCCTGGTGGCGTGTTTAATTTATTTTCTAGTTTTGTACAGTTGGACGTGTTGCCGACATATTGTTGACACACTGATAGTTGGATGTCTAATTATTATTTTTTTTATTTTTGGTTTTGTATAGTCTTAATGATACTTTAGTTTCATATTCTTTTTCCATGGTCTTCCTTTTCAATTTTTCATTATTTGGCTTTTGGCCGTTTACACATTCTCATGAGTGATGATAGTTTAATTTCCTTTAATTTGCACCTTGTCCTCAGTAAATGCACCTTGATATGCATTGTGAATTTGTTCTTGCAGGTAGAAATTGATAGGAAGCAGATATTCATGGGATCACTGGAGAAGGGAACTCATGCAAGCGTTCGGCATAAAACGCTAAAATTCAAAGCTTCGTTTTCTTCCAGTTTATTTCAAAAGCAATTTCAAGCCCACTATAACGAGATCTTACATGCTTTACCACTCCCAGAGTACATCAATCCAGTCTCTGGCCTTCTGAACTTGGCTGTTAAGTTGCCCAAGGAATTGCAGAAGACTGACTTAGGTCCTTGTATCTATATTTCATATGGAGGTCCAGAGGAACTAATGCAGTCAGATTTTTTGACAAAACTATGTTATGAATCACATGATACAGTATGACTGTATTTCCTTTCTTTTTAACTTTCTGAACTTTTCTTTGTAATGCATTTGGACGATCTCAATTATCCTTTACTGACTAAGAAATAGATAATTCAGTATTCACACAAGGAGCATTTCTATAAAGGATTAGTCTTAGAAGTTGGAAGATATTATAACTAATTCTGTTTTCTTTTCAATCCAGGTTAATATTCTCGCTTATGCTACAGATATTCCAATCTCCCAAGAACAGATTGCTAAGATTGAAAGTTTAATGAAAAAGTACCATACTCAAGATCCTCATGGGCAGTCAGCAGGCAATTCTAGTGATCAGAAAGGGAAGTCACCTATGCAGAGTGAAGATACCGGTGAATTAGGCTTGCCGGCTATTTTTGGAGACAGGATGCCCCTACCTAATGGAATCCACTCCAGTGATTCACTCAAGGGCCATACATTAAGTGTAGATGAAAATATGTCTCTTGACAGTGAATCTGATTCTGAGGAATCAATAATTTGCTATGGAACTATTGAAAAATCTGAAGACACTGATGAGTATTTTCTTGCCGAAGATATAGAAAGCTCTTGTTCTAGTGAAGATAAGCAAGGAAATAATTCTTGTGGTGCCAAATGGGATGTTTTCCGTCGGCAAGATGTCCCAAAACTTCTTGAGTATCTAAAGCGACACGCTAATGAACTCAGCCATACTTGCTATTCAAAACATGTATGATTACTTAAGAAAAGGTTTTTGTTAGACATTATTGACATATCAGACTAAATACTTGTTTATGGGTGTCTGCAATAGGTTGTTCATCCAATTCTTGATCAGAACTTTTATCTTGATGCTTTTCACAAATTGAAGCTTAAAGAGGAGTTTGGTAAGTTATGGTGATGATTTCGTATCTCTCTTTGAGATTACTCATAGATTTTCAACATTGTCTTAGTTTTGGTGGGTGGTTTCAGATATTCAACCTTGGACCTTTGAACAACATCCAGGAGAAGCTATCATCATTCCTGCTGGATGTCCATATCAAATTAAAAAGGTTAAAGTAAGGTTCTACACTGAACATAGTCATTATTTAGCTTCATTTGGCCTGTGAAACATTTTTACTTACTCGTCAGTTGTATGTAATATTTATATATGCATGCTGCATCTGTCTTTTGTTAAGTGGAGGTGGATTCAATTTTAGAACATGGTCGATGAAAGTTAGAGCTCTTTTTCATTGGAGAAGTTAAGGCCTCCTACTGCCTTGGGTGTAGAGCACAAGATTTGTGAAATACATTTGCCAATTTATAATAAGATTACTTCTTTATTTGGTTCTTGAATTTAGCATCTGAAATTGCAATTATTGGATTAAATGAGCTACTCCTTATTGTTGCAAGCTTTTGCACTTTTTTCAGTCATGTGTTGGTGTTGTTTTGGACTTCATCTCACCTGAAAATGCCACTCTATGCGTTAAATTGAGTGATGAAATCCGCCTACTTCCTATCAGACACAAAGCAAGAGAAAGATTGTTGGAAGTACGTTTTGTTATGTACCATGTTCTTATTATTTCTTCTCGATGTTCGTATGTAGAAAACCAACTATGAAAAATGGCTTTTACAGGTGAAAAGGATGACCCTCCATGGAATCAATGAAGCAATTGAAGATATCTGTAATCTTATGCACTCAGAGCAAGTAATACTCTGCTACACGTTTCTAGCTTTGTTTTATGCTTTGTTTGTGTTGAACTTGTTTAATTACTTCAATGCAGAAACTCTTGCACGTTTTCTTACCAGTTTGCTTATGAAATGTGTTACCAGAAAGTTGTTGGCTGTGGCAAAAGGTTTCAGGGAATGCTAGATCTTTAGCCATTCACAGTTTCTTCATTATCGTATGTGTTCTATGGTTCCATAGCCAGCAAAACATAATTAGCTTGAAAATCTTTATTGAATGGAGAGGAAATATTAGTTTTAAGGATTTGCCCCATTCATTTACTAACTGGATCTCCAATGGAGATGTGGATTGCACCAAAATGTGCGCCACATTACCCCAAAATGCTTACATGGAATCTCCACTTAATTTATTATTATTATTTTTTTTCCTTCTTTGGAGGATGAGTCAATATAATTTTTTTTATAATTTATCTCCATTCTTTCACTACGCCCTTGATTGGTGAAAATTAAAATTCAGATTTTAAACTAAGTCAAAATCAACAATTCATTATGACCACACATTTCATGTAATCCACTAAAAATCTGATTTTAATCCCCATCAAACAGAGGCTACATCCTATCTCTTGTACACGTGACACACAATTAGTGCAATCCACATCCCCATTGGAGATGCTTTTTTTCATTCCCATTTTGCTTGTCACTTGTCCAACAATTCACATTATTGTGTGGGAGATGCTCTAAGTTCACACTCCAGGATTGATGGATTCTATGGAATTGGAAGCGCCCATCATCGGAAGAGATTAATCTGCGTAGCTTGTGATATACTGTCAGCCTACGTTGATTTCTCCTTCTGTAAGAAGCAGATTGAAGAGGCCGAAATATATGCATTTGTATCTTTTCATGCGGAATTGATTTTTCTTTTATCGAATTCGTACCTGTCACTGTCTTGCTCCCACAGGTATGAAGATGTTACTGATATCGTTTATTATTTCATTACTAATGTTGCAGTGAAAGCATTTGAACTGGCTGTCTAATGGCTCATTGACTAAGAGGTAATTGAAGTAAAACTATGATCTCTCTCACTGTTTCCAACATATTTTAGGCATAATAACTATTTCACTTTATGTGATTCACATGCAGATTTATAATAGTTTTGGCTTATAATTGTGTCGTGGATATCCAAAGTCCTAGCAACAATATTGTTTATACTTGAGATGAAATTCTTCTAAACAGTGACGATTTCAACAAGAAGTTTACAAATTGTGGAACGGGTTATGATTTACCGATTTGTCCCCATCTCCTGCCATTGTCGTCGTCCAAGGTAGAGTTTTGATGCAGTTCATTGTCTGAAGATTTTGGAGCTCACAAGGGTTGTAGCCATTATAAAGTTGTCTATAAAATTTTCTCAGGATTATTTCTTTTCTTATCTTTGTCAATTTGTTTCTTTTGTTCTATAGCAGGATCATAGGCATTATTTTTTAGACACTTGTTTTGTATATGTTTAGATATAATGTTTATAATTTTCGGTTTTTGATAGTGAAAATTGATTTATGTCCTGTTCAATGTATGAGGTAGAAAGTAATAAAAATAGTACAAGTTAAGGCCTGTAACGCCTGAATTCACATGAAAGTATCGACACAATTTTTGAGGTCAATTGTCAATAATATCAAAAGATAAGAGTGTGAAATTTTTTGAAGTCACTATTTCATCGTATTTTCAATTTAGAGTTTGCAATTAAATAGAAGTCGACAATTTGGCAAAAAGTATGACCAATTCAAATGTAAAGTGACTCCTATAAATTAATTTTGACATTAAAATTAGAATTCTACATCCGTCAAAAATAAAGAATAATGATAATGAATTTTCATTTAAAGCATCTAGAACTTTCCCCAAGTCCGCCGTGTATTTAGATAAACTCCTTGAAAATTGTAAGATAAACATTCAATTTCAAGATAAGAATGAGTTCAATTATTGAATATAGAATCGGCTATCTAGTTATCATTTACTAAGCTTAACAATAATTAGGAACAAATTATTTTTTTCTTAGCTGGCAAATTAACTTCAAATCTTCAGGCCCTTTTGGTAGAGTTTTTAATTTTTAATTTTTTTTTTTGAAGAGTTCTCGAAATAAATTATTTTAGATCAGCTTTTTCCAAAAACTCTCCAATAAAATTAATTAAATATGTTAAAAAATAACTTTTTAATCTTAAAAATTATTTTTGACTTTAGAAGTCGTATCAAACTCACTGTTAATGATCTAAGAAAAATCTGAATCATGCCATGTTTAGTTATTGTGTATGGGAAGATGCACATTAAATGTATATATAATCGTGTTTAATTATTCATTAACTAAATTATGAAAAAAATTGTTTTGACCTAGGATGATACTACATCATAATTATAAGATAATACTATGAGATAAATTTTAAGTGTTTTGCTAGTAGGTCCTGTTTTTCTGAGTGGACGTGTCCCCCTTATGGATAGGGTGCCTCCTACGTGGCCCCGTATGAGTAGAGTTGTTGAATTTTTAACACGCAAGCTTCCAAAATCCAACGTAAGACTTTAATTTGTTCATATCCTAATTGAAACCGGAACATGTCGGTATTACTTGCAGAAACAAACATTTGCAGTAGCCCAGCCGCCGGTTTCCTCCACATAGTCCGCCGGTTCATTACCCTTCACAGCCGGTTGTTTCAGGTTCAGACGTATCTATAAATTTAAGCCCCTGGCCCATTAATGAGTCTCAACCCTAAGGCCTAAAGGCTGCATAAGGAAAAGCGTAAATTCGCACATAATAATCAAGAAAACTCGTAATATCGGAGAGTTTTCGATCGTTGCATTCTTTTGAACTAGTAATTATTGTGCCTTTTCTTTCTCTAGTGGTCGATCGGTCCGACCTTTGAACGTGCAAACTTGCCTACGAATATTTGGCTCGACCGAGAAGAACACGAGTAGGATGGTGCGCGAGAAGGGGATATGGGTGGTGCAAGAGATGAAAGACATGGCTAGCTCTAAGTATGATTATTCCATAAACATTTTAAAGGGTTCGAGTAGTGGCGTATCTTCAAGGCATGCAAAGAGGTTTTCTAGTGATCTTGATTCTACTTCATTCAAGGATGCTAAGAGTGAGAAGCTAAAACAGGCTGAAGAATCTCTGAGGATTGTCATGTACTTGAGTTGCTGGGGTCCCAACTGACTTCGACTCTCGTCTCCATCTATCTTACCTTTTTCTTTTGCCTTTCTTGTGAAAGACGTGACTTGTAAGTCCATAAGAACTCGACTTTTAGAAGTAATTGTAACTAAGGGAATGAATTTTGTTGTTCTTGGCTTGGTAGATGTATGAAGTATACATGTTTGTAAAGTTGCAGTTGAAGGAAATTTTAGTGGTTCATTGTATTTGATATGATCATTTTTTGATCAATCCCGAACAACAATGTCTGAGGTTGTTTCCAATCATCTTAGGAGTTTTTTCAATATATTTTCATCGGGCTATATTGTCGTACGTGATGATTCCACATTACCTCGGATTTTTATCTATATCTCATTCTCTATCTTGAAATACATAATCTATTAGGACTCTACTTCCATCTTTAAACTTATTCAATTTCGATAAGATTGAATCCTATCAGATCTCTTTTGTCTTATTCTAATAGAACTCTAATACATCCTACAACTCTTAAAAGAATAAAATACTTGATAATCTCATTCTACTAGGAGTATACTACCTAATCTATAAGTACATGACCACAATTCATTATTCAGGTACGTTTTTATATATAATTTATAGCATTACACTCATATTTTTCCCCCTTACTAATTTAAGCATCGAAAGGGCGATGAGATGATACCTCGTTGCCTTTGTTTCAGGTATCGAAGATTTCGTTCGTGGTCATTCTCGATCGTCAAGCTCGAGAATCAACATATGACGATTTTTGGTAACATCATTGACGCCGTCCGTGGGAAGCGATACACTGACCATGTTCTCACCACATCAAAAAGGCCACTTGAAAATATGATTTTCTGGGCAGTTTCTCTACCTAAAGAGCAAAGCAGCCACCGGAATCATAATTTTTCACAAGCAATTCTTTCCAATTCGGTTTGTTTTTGTTTCGGCCGACGGGATTTCTCTATGTTTTTAGTTTGGGCTCATGTGGTTTGGCCAGACTCCTCGCAGATTTCGGTCTTTATTTCTTACTTGGATTTGCTTTCAGCTTTTGGTTAGATTATTACAGAGTTTTGGTCAGATTTTTTTCTGGTTCTATTCGTGGTTTTCACTTTGGCCAGTTCACGATACGGTTATCTGCCTTGCTTGGCTGGGGTCTTGTAATTTCTTGGTATTTTTCCTGCTCAGATACAACAACCCAATTCAGCTGGGTTTTGGTCTCTGCAATTGAACATCTTGAAGGTTGTATGCATAAAGGTGTATATATTGTGTATCTATTCTTCAACTTTCATTATTTGATTTTGGTCAAAGTAATTGGAAGTGTTTGGCAGCCTTTTGGGGTCCTTGCTATGGTCATATTGATTTACATTAGTCTATTGCCACCCACTTTCCCTAATTTTGGTCAAAAGGTTGCAGAATTTTGTCTCTTTCACGTGCCATCTATGGTCCATTCATATTATTGGGCCTTTTTGGGTTTTAATTGGTCATTTGGCTCGATTTTCTTTGCTGGGCCACTTGATTCTAATTACTTTATTTTTGTGGGTCATGGGGAATCAAAATTCTGATAGTGGACCGTATTTTAGCTGGCCTTTTCGGATTTGGCTTTGGGCCTTAGCTACTTACTGCTGGGCCTTTTGGTGGTAATTAATTATTTCCTGCTAGTGGGCCTCACTAGCCCAATTTATTCCTTTTGGGCCTCTGGTGTTCTTTGGCCTTCTTATTTGGGATGACTTGTTTTGCTAAGTTTCCTCTGGCCTTTCAATTTTCTTCCGCCAATTATGGGTAAAAATAAAACTGGTAAGGCAGCTTGGTTATGTGGTGATTTTCTTGTCAACAAGTAGTATGGGTCTTGCTCATCCAAGGTGGAGGTATGAGATTGTGTTAGGTAATATAATAATGGGAACAATACAAAAATAAAGTTTTTAGTATGATGAATTCAATAATAAGGTAAAATGTTTCAATATTCAAAAATCAGGTTTCTATTAAATTTTATTTATGATTTAATTAATTAATTAAATATATAAAAGTCATAAATTTGTACAATTTGGTCACAAATGCATTTATTGGTCACATATTATCAAATTAATTAATTACAATTTTTTACGAGGTCACAAATCAAAATTTTTATTGGTTACAAATTATTTTCGAAGTCACGGATTAAAATTTTAATAGGTCACAGATCAAAATTTTAATAGGTCACAGATTGTTTCCGATGTCACAAATCAAAATTTTAATAGGTCACAGATTAATTTCTTAGGTCACAATTAATTTCGGTCACAATTCATGAACATATGAATCACACTATTGTGACCGCCACCAAATTATAAGTGACCACCACTTCGTCCCTGCCTCCACCAGCGGCACTACCACTGTCGCCGCCCAATAGCTTAACAATAAGGTCACAATTCTCTAACATATAAGTCATACTATTGTGACCACCACCAAATCATATGTGACCACGACTTCGTCATTGCCTTCACCAGCGGCACCACCACCGTCACCGTCAAATAACGACATCAACACCTCAAAACTTAACCTCACGCCCTCCCAAAAAAACCACCACCGCCATACGCACACGCACAGTCACCGCCACCACCTCCATCACCACAGCCCACACCGCACCAACCACCATCACCACAGCCCACATCGCACCAACACAATCGGTTCCACACACACGCAGAAATCACAGAACCACCACTACCCCCAAAACGACCACCGCCATTCGCACGCACATCAACAGTCACCGCCACCACCTCCCATCACCACAGCCCACACCGAAACCTGCATCCCCACCAGAACCGTCGTCCCACCGCCAACACATGTATCACCACAGCCAACCCACATCTCTCTCTCATCCCTGTCTCACTTCTGCAGCAGAGTTGCAGAGGTGTCACGAGAGGCACGAAATGGAGAAGACGATGGTCCATCGGAGAAGATCTGGAGACGGAAAATTGTAGAAATTCCAAAAAAGGTCTTCAAATCACCGCCACCACTCTTCGTAAAACACCACCGTCACCTCGCACCCCAACCATCGCAAAACTCCATCTCAAACTTCCACACACCGTAAATCTCCATCTCCATTGCAAATCTCCACCGCTGCCTATCGCCACTGCCGATAATCACGTCGTCGGAGTGTGGTGTGGCGAGAGAGCGGTGGGTAGAGCGAGAGAGAGAGAGCAGTGGGTATAGAGAGAGAGCGCGAGATAGAGAGTGAAAAAGAAATGATTTTAATTAGGGTTTTTAAAAAATATATGATTAATTAAATTTTATAATATTATTATTTAATATTATAATATTATAATTAAAACCTGATTTTTGTATAACTAAACATTTTATCCTATTTTTGAAATTGGATCTTCAAATACCTCCCTAACTGTAATTTCCTCTATAATTATATTCAAAAATCAATATAGCAGGTGAATTTAGTGAACGACTAAAAGACATGACAACAGGTTTTGCAAAAACACAAAAACATCTCTCATTTTGTTGTTGCATCAACTACAAATGGTATTTTGCAACCTCCAAGGATGGTTAACAACGAACCATAACGCAATATCCACCATTTTGTTAATCTCCAGCGACAATTATCACCCCGTTTGTAGTCTTTTGCAGCTGGATTTTTCATCGATTTAATGGTCCACGTGCCCTTCCTTTGGGCCTCTTGGTTGGGACAGGTTAGTCCATAAGAAACTTGGCCCTCAAACTGGATTTAAAAAATTGAAACTATTGTTTAAGTGGAATTGGGTTCAAATTTATTTTCATTAATCCTTACTATACTTGCATAAATAATTATTGGGCCACTAAAATTTATTCCCATTTCTACATTCATGGATTATTATCGAGCCTACCAATTCATTTAGTTTCTCAAATGGGCTTCATTGAATATTTTTCTTGGGCCTATTCATCTCATCTTATTTCTGGGGTTTAGTTTCGTTGGACCAATCCTATGATTACTCTACTGCGACCATAATTTTATAGATTCAATTTTTTTAATCCTATTGAAAAATATCTTTGCATAGATTAATTATTATCAGGTTGGACAAGTCATATTTCAATGGACTATTTGGGATCAATTACTGTGAATGGTTCAAAATCTTCAAGGTAGTTATCCATGTTGACCACATTTTATTTGATGCATATAATTGAGCTACATGACATTTTAAATGTTTTGCTCCATTAGCCCAAATTATCAAGTGCCTTCAATTTTTATTTTTTTTTATCATCTGTTGATAATATGGTATCCGGAGAAGATTTGAGATTTGATTGTTGATAAAAATGAACTCTAATCATAGTATTATGGATAGAACACATGCATTCACTTTCAAACTTTCAAATTTCATTGGAATATTCACTATTGGCTAGTTTGGTTGTCACTTGCAGCTGGAATTTAAACACCCTGTAAGGCTAATGTAGTAGCAAGACTTAATACAATGGCAGGATTTCTAAGAAGTTCAATTATTTTACTAACTGTTAGCTTTAAATAAATTACACCATTTGATTTATGTGGGTGTTCAAATAATTTTCCAAATTGGCAAGATTAGAACAGAGAACTATGTAAATGTTCTACACCCATCTTCTTTACGTATTTGCTAACGTAAAATTGTCATTTGGAGGGAGACAAATTGCAAGGCTGTTACAATACATGCCAAATATTAATAAAAGTTTCAGGCTTGGATCTCTTTTATTAAAGGTCATTTTGATCATCTTCTATATTATTCGAGGCAAGTTCAAAGACCTCGCAAGTTTGGGCTAGCTTGTAAGACCTTGGATCATCGAAGGCGAGCCTTAGCTCGTGATTTTCTCATTGACGAAGGAGAGCCCTCACTAGTTGTTTTCTTATTATTGAAGGTGAGCTTTAGCTCGTGGATTTCATATTTTTAGAAGTCTAAGCCTTGCCCCGCGTAAGCACATAAGCCTTGTCTCGCATAAACATTTCTAAGCCTTGTCTGCGCAAGCACATAAGCCTTGACCCGCTCAAGCACATAAGTCTTGTCCCGCACAAGCACTTCTAAGCCTTGTCTCGTGCAAGCACATAAGCATTGTCCCGTACAAGCACTTCTAAGCCTTGCCCCGCGCAAGCATATAAGCCTTATCCCGCGCAAGCACCTAAGCCTTGTCTCGCACAAGCACATAAGTCTTGTCCCACACAAGCACTTCTAAGTCTTATCCCGCGTAAGTACATAAGCTTTGTCCCGCACAAGCACTTCTAAGTCTTGCCCGGAGCAAGCACATAAGTCTTGTCCTGCACAAGCATTACTAAGTCTTGCCCCGCGCAAACACATAAGTCTTATCCAGCACAAGCACTTCTAAACCTTGCCCCGAGCAAGCACATAAGCTTTGTACTGCACAAGCATTACTAAGTCTTGTCCCGTGCAAGCATATAAGTCTTTCCTCGAGCAAGCACATAAGCCTTGCCTCGAGCAAACACCTTACAAATGCTTCATACATTCAAGTATAATTAATCCTAAAAGTCATCCTGTAAAATGATCGATTTTATAACTCCAATGTTTTCTTTCCTAGATATATGTGCTCAGGGGCTTATCAACACATCATTTACTCGACCTCAAGCAGTCAATACTCAACCCGAGCAATCTGCATCTCATCTTTGAGCCTCGAGCATTCTAAGTAACATCATCGATTCCCGAACATGGATGCACGGGGGTTAATGATATGGTCATTTTTTGATCAACCCCAAACAACAATGCCCGAGGTTGTTTTCAATCATCTTAGGAGTTTTTTCCAATATATCCTCATCGGGCTATATTGTCGTACGTGATGATTCCACATCACCTCCGATTTTTATCTATATCTCATTCGCTATCTTGAAAGACATAGTCTATTAGGAATCTACTTCCATCTTTAAACTTATTCAACTTCGATAAGATTGAATCCTATCAGATCTCTTTTATCTTATTTTTATAGAACTTGAATATATCCTACAACTCTTAAAAGAATAAAATACTTAATAATCTCATTCTACTAGGAGTGTACTACCTAATCTATAAATACATGACCACAATTCATTATTCATGTACGCTTTTACATATAATTCATAGCATTACGCTCATATTTTCCCCCCTTGCTAACATAAGCATCGAGGGGGCGACGAGATCACACCTCGTTGCCTTTGTTTCAGGTATTGAAGATTCCGTTCGTGGTTATTCTCAATCGTTAAACTCAAGAATCAACATGTGACGATTTTTGATAACATCAGTATTCAAATTTCTTGTCTTTTTCTTAGCTCTTTAAGAAGTATTATAGACAAATTGGGTTTATTAATCAAACAAATTTTATATCCCACGAGTTTTAATTAAACAAGAGATCATTTCTAGATCTTAGAAGAGGCTGGTCAGGTTCAAGAGTTTGGCCTCGACTCTCATGAACAATTCCTATCTTAATTAACCATATGACATGTTCGGGTGTGGTAAAAATTATCTTTTCTAGAAAGTATAGTTTTAATTCACTTTCTTAAAAATAAATTTTGTTAAGAAAATATTAACTTGAGAATTATATTTGATTAGGGAGAATGTATGTGAAGTATTTATAAAATATTTAAATTATAAATAAAAAGAAATGAATAGTGAATAAATGAAAGTACTTGTGATTCTTTCGAATAGAAAATGACTTCAGTAAGTTGACAAACTTTGTGTGCATATCGTTACATATCTATTGAGAGTGATATCAGAGTAAGAAGGCCGTTCAATTGAGGATAATTTGACACAAAACGAATCTCTAAGTGCGAGTTGATTGACCAAAAGGGGAGTCACAATTCTTGGACGGAACCATACATATGACGCAAGAGTGCATACTCGTGAACTTAAGGATCGATACCCTAATCAATGCAGGCGCGAAAACGGTGAACGTTTGTAATATTTTGCCATTATATGGGCCGTTGGCCAATTTTGATGATGACAACCTTGTACCTTTTCACAAATTCTTAATTGAATTTATCCAGTTTGTTTTGTGGTCCTTGTTTTGATTTCCCCCAAGTTTGTTTGATTCATAAGATCCATTGATGGAAGGAAAAACTTTCGGCCCCTAATAAAAAAACACGGTACGATGGTTTTAAGCATTTAGTGGGTGCACGGGCAAGTAATACGTAAGAACCTATTTTTGAAACCGCGGTATCTTGCTCAACTTCGATCATTAGTTTATCAAATTATGGTTTCTCTAAGTGACACAAATTGAGAGAAAAATTATGAAACTAAAACCTAAAATCCTTATTCGACAAAATTGCTGAATTGCTATTTTGGGCAGCACTGTCTCTGTGGGCGTTCACAAATACATACAAAAAACCTTAAGCCACTAGAAATTCTTGAAACCACCGTCTACGCCAACTGAGTAATTTCAATCCCTGCACCCTATAAATTCATCTGCATTATCCCTTAAATGTTCATTTCACCATAGAATTTAATTCATTCCATTTCCTTTTGATTAAAGAAATTAAGAATGAGTTATTTCACCAAAGTTTGCATGGGCTGCAACTGTGGCTGCGGTCGAAGGGCTAACTGATCAATGTGGTAAATATGGTTCCAGCTTAAGAACTCGTCGTTGTGATATTTTTCGTCCGAGCTTTGTTGATGGCGATTATAAAAATTCCAGTAGACGTGAAGGAAGAGACCATAAGCAAAAACAGGTTGATGAAAACCATAAGCAAAAACAGGTTGATGAAACACTTCAAAAGGTCATGTATATGAATTGTTGGACTCAGAGTTAAAGATTACAGAAATCAGGTTTTTTTTTGGCGTTAGAGAACATGGAAATATTTCCTTATCTTTAACAATTTGTAGCTTATTGGCCGACTAAGATGCACGAAGAGATTGAAGATGGTTGCCCAAGTTGAGACGAAGGAGGGAAAATGATTTTAACATTTGGTCACTTAGGAAATCTCTTCTTTAAGTTGATTAATATTCTCCGTTGGTCGGAGCAGCGAGTACTAATAATGAAGAACAAAAATAGATTCACATAATCGACTCTAAATTTATATAAAAAATATGTCTTAACATTTTGTTGTATACGATTATTGCCGGCTTTCCTGACTAGTTTGATTCACCCTATGAGTTTTCATTGTTGCATAACAATGCCCTATTGGCATATTCTTTATGAAATTTTGTTATAAATAGGAGTAACTAAGTAAGCCATTTCAAAGAAAAACTTCTACACCCAAGCAGCACAAAGAAAATAAATCAAATCAAAGATGTCCAAGGCAAGCAACTATATAGCCATGTTCCTAAACGTGGGTTTCATACTCTCACTCATTCTTGTTGGTTGAAAGTCGATCAATAATCGGTTGTGTAAGTTTTGAATAACTATATCATCTAAAGACGTAAGGGAAATCTGCCTTATTGGTCTATGATTTATTACGTATAGAATAGCAAGTTGGTATTCACGTTTAAGTTACTTGCATAATTCTCAATACAGAAATCGCCCAAATTCAGATCAAGTCGATCGTAATGTGCCCTCTCACTTCAAAATTTTAAGTATCATCTCAAGTCGAAAGTAAAATCTAGCTTCATAAAGTTTGACACGTGAGAGTGACATGACATTATAATAAAGATTTGGATGATTTTCATTGTCAACTGATAATTGATTAATAAAATCGATGACCAGTAGTGCAAATCTCCTAAACATAAATGTTCGCGAGTTTTAGAGTTAATGAGTTCCTTTTTCTTTCTTTTCTCCATTTTTTTTTTTGTTTTTTTTGTTTTTGCTTTGATCTAATTTTCTTGAAATTTGCTGCATTTATTGGAGGAAGTCCGCCATCCCCAACCTATGATGGGGTGGTGGATGTGAAGAGTGGAGACACTTGTTTTGACATAGCTAAAACCTTCAATTTGACCACTGAGTCCTAATTTGGTGCCATCAACCCCAATCTGAATTGTACTGCACTCTTTGTTGGCCAGTGGCTTTGCATTGATGGCTCAACAAATTGACTGAATTAATGAGAAATTGAGAAACTTGGGAGTTTATTTCTTGAATAAAGAGCTTGATATATATATATATATATATATATATATGTTGGGCTCAATCTAGTTTTCCCTTTGTTGTTATTTGTTAATCTTTATAAATTACTACTTATAGAATTAAATTATCTCTACGCTATTGTACCTTTATTTTGAATTCGATAATTTTCGTAAAAAAAATAAAAATAAAAATAAATTGACATATTTTGTTTATTATTATGAGAATTAATCCTACTATACTACTGGTTCTAGGGTTTCCACGCTTGAAAAAAATAAAATAAAACATGAGGCGTATCGTCTAAATCGTCAGTTTGATATTAGACGTAGTCTTTCCACCGGGCAAGATGCCTAATATTTTTAATGCTCTGGTAGTTAAAGGTCGAGATACTATTGGTCAAGCAAATTAATGTGACTTATGAGTTACAACAGTTATTAGAAAATAGTCGAGTTATAACTGTAGCTATAAGTGCTACAGATGGTCTGATAGGAGAAATGAAAGTGATTGACACATAAACTCTTGTAAGCGTTCTAGTAAGAGGATCTAATTTGGATATTAAAAGGATTACCATATATAACACAATATTTCTCCGTGGATTCCTTCGAGTCAAGTCTCTCGGTCTGTCATTGTATCTTGAGAAGTAGAAAGAATTACAATCCCCATCCCACCTAAAATTCTAGGAATTTGTTGAGAGATCGAATAGATTCGTAGACCGAGTTGATTGATCCTTTTTAAATTTTAAAAAATTTCTATAGGGTATTTTCCTATTCATTCTATACCGCTGGTCTCTTTATTTGAATCAATGTAATTCGAGCGTATAAGTTGATCATCAAAATGTTGCCACCAAGTACGGATCTAGAAAATTTAATTAATGGCGGATGAAATTTAAGAACGCAATAATAACAATATGCTCTACCAAGTGAAGATGAATACGATCCAATCAAGAAAATTATAACCGTTTTTATTTATTTATTTAAAACTGGCGAGACCCCATAAGTTTAGGCCAAACTTCTAGCAAATAATGGGGGAAAAAATCGTGAAGTAATGGCTAACGAATACCTATTAACTTTGTTAGCATCATGAAATTGAGTGTAAAATTGGTGCAACTAGTAAGGTTAAGAGTATGGACGAATACAAGGTACCACCTAGAAAATTAATGAAAGGGATTGAACATACACAAATAAAAGAGACTTCACTTTTCAAACTTGCCAATAAAATTAATGAAAGGGGTTGAAACGTAAACGAATACAAGGTACCACTGCACAATTCTATCCAAAACTCTAATTTTCAAGAGGCTAAGATTCTTCAAACTTCACTACAGGTGTGACAAATCATGTGATTCATGACCGTTGCATTTCTTGCAAAAACGTGATCCAAATGACTCTCTCATTTCATTTGTTAGTAAAGGCAAAAGAGGAGATCCATGTTGATCCACAAAATGTGGTTATCTTTATTGCAAGGCAGTGATAAAATATATTCATGCCTTTTAAAAATTGGATAAGTCGATGGCGTGGAAAGAGTTCGCATCTAGAAGAGTACTTGAAAAGATATGAACGTTGTTCTTTGTTGCTAAAAGTCCGATCCAAAACATGTGAATATGATTCCAACTTGTGGTGAAGACCTCTTGTTACGGTGACTCATTTTGTCGTTCGTTGATTATATCAGAGTGCCTTTATAAAAATAAAAAAATTGACTTTTTACTTGGTATTATCCATTAGATTATAATAGAAATGTTTTGTTAAAACTATAAATTAAAAATAAACGAGATTATATTGTTAACTTGTTTTGGACGTGAAACAATTCGATTTGATTATGATAAGAGCCAAAGTAAAGCGGGGTGTGGTGATTGAACTAAACTAGACTAGTGGATCATGGAAAATGGAAGCAATCAAATTGGCAATTGAAACAAATTATAGCCACAATTGTTAAAAAAAAAAAATTATCTTTTTAATGGACAATTTACATAGAAAATAAGCCAAACGAATGATTTTTTTATTTATTTATTTATTTTTTTTTTTTTTTGACAATTGGAACAAATTCTATCACTTTAATAGACATTTTTCATAAAAAATAAAGTCAAACGAATATCAAAAAATTCAAAATTTTTCAGTTGAAAAATTATACCAATCAAACACCAATAATCAACAATTCTCAGTAAAACAAATTCTAAGTAATTCATTTTCTTGTAATTCATTTTTTTCCACCCAAATTTCATTCTTGCAATTAAACGGAGACTAAACAAAACTTAAAATCGTGTCTTCATACAATCGATCTATCTAGTAGCAATAATCATTATTTGCTCAACGAAATGCGAAGGTAGGGAAATTTAGGAATTTAAGTCGGCCCAAGCCGAGATCAACATAGTGTAGAATAAAAAGGATGGAGTTGGTGGGGTAGGTGAGCGCGGAGATCTTTGGTCACGAGTTCGATTCCCCCTACCAACACTTTCTCGGTCGAGTCTGTCGCACCGAACTTGTTTAGTGCGGTTAACTTGACTGGCGTGGTTTACAAGCTATTACGTTAACCCAAAGATTTACCTAGTGCGCACCCGAAAAGTAGCGGCTGCGAGTTCTCTCGTAAAAATAAAAAAAAATAAAAAAAAATGAATGAACGAGGACGACTCTAAATATTGTACTATGTTCCAACTGATATAGAGTTGCTGTTATTATTTTATACTCCAATTAGCAACAAAATAGCCAACAAAATATTCATAATATATTCGTGGTTTTGGATAGACAAAATATTTATACTTTAACAAGTAAAATTCTAAAAACAAGACACTTGGAAGATGTATTAATATTTGTAAACAAGTAACTAAAGCCACTCGTAATCCAATCCACATGCAGCAATATTCAAGTCCCTCCTATACTTTCTTGAACGCACCATTCTCCAATTCAACTGATAAATTAGGATAATCCACATCTGTCATGAACTTGGACCAGAACCAATGTTGTTTCCAAACAATAACCATTTCCTCGATCGGGATATTTTTTGTCTCGGGCAAGAAGAAAAATATGAAAATTGTCATTATAACCACCCAAAATCCGAAGAATAGGAACAACCCGAACTTGAAGTGACAAAGCATCGTCATAAAGATTTGCGCGATCGCAAAGGTGAAAAGCATGTTCACTGAGACGTTGATACTTTGTGCAGCTGATCGAATTTCGAGTGGGAAAATTTCACTAGGTACTAACCAGCCAAGAGGACCCCATGACCAAGCAAATCCAGCAACATATACACAGATAAAGAGTACCACCACAATAGCATACCACTTTGGTAACTCACCAGGATTCCCATCAACACCAAATTTCACAGCTATGAATATTGCAACAGCAACCTGAACATAGACCACAAGACAATACTCGTAAATAATCGGACAAAAACACATAATATCGAAAATAACGTTGTTAAATATTGAGGCGAGCGAAATGAGATACCTGACATATGAGCATTTGGACGCCACCCTCGAGGAAAAGGAACCTCCTTCCCCACTTATCGACTCCATAAATCGACACCAAGGTAGCAAGTACATTGACACCACCGGTAATCACAGCCGACATAAGAGAAGCATCACTTCCGAACCCAATTGTTTTTAAACAAAACCGGCGCATAAAACATGATGACATTAATCCCGGTTAGTTGTTGAAAGAAGGGAATAAGGACGGCCATCGTAAGATGTGGCCTATACTTCCTCTGCAGGAGATTCCTCCACGGATGCTCCACCTTCCTCGACTCCTCACTAGCCACTACTAAATCATTAAACTCCTCGTCCACATTGACAATACCGCGGATTCTTTTCAGTTTGACTCTTGCTTCATCATGTTTGCCACGCTCGATCATGGAGTTTGGTGTCTCAGGAAGGACTAACGATCCGACTGTGATGATCAAGGCAGGCACCATAGCGCCTCCCAAGCTCAACCTCCAACCCCATCCACCGTGGATTTTCTTGAAGAAGTAGTTCAACACATTGGCTATTAGGATACCAATGGTGATGGACAATTGGAATCCAATGTTAAGTGCTCCTCTGTACTTGTATGGAGCCATTTCAGACAGGTATAGAGGGACAGACTGCATAATCAAAACAACATTAATTTTTACTCAAATTTCACATATTACCAATATCAATTGTCAAAAGTTCATTGCTTAATCAACTAATAAATATAAAGTAACTGAATAACTTAATTCAAATTTAAGAAAGAAATCTACAAAAAAAAAAAAAAAAAAAAAAATGGATGTTTCGCAATGTTTTAAAAAATCGGACTCCAACAATATAAAGAATCAAACCGGTAGTTGACAAATTAAATTAAAAAATAAAAATTTCTTCTTAAAATGAAGAGGAAAGACCATGCCAGAAGTTATTGTAATGGGTTGTTGAATTTAATCGAACATAAATTTTGACCATTTTCTAATTTTTTCTGGTCGAATTAACTGATTCGTTACAATTCTTATAACAATGATGTTACATGGGGTCCAACACTTATGCTTGTGCCTTCTTTAGGGAGAGAATGCCAATTTTTTCATTAAGTAAGCAGACCATGAGAATCATAAAATAAACAAAATTAATCTTAAAATTGTATTTTAATATAAATAGGCCACTTTCAAGTCAATTTATCAAATTTGTCCTTGTTATATCACCTAAAACTATTGCATCACTTAGAAAACACCATTTTTATTCTGTTGTACTATGTAGAAACAAAAGAATGAGAATATTAAAACAGTGAATCTCTCGATCCAAAACAAAACATCAAAGTTCTGATAATCAAAATTAAAAGTAATATTTTGTCACCTGATTGGCAAATCCGATACCGAAACCAAGCAAAATACGGCCAACAATAAGCATCCAAACATGATGTGCAAAGCCATTGATCAAAGCTCCGGCGCAGAACAGGACACCACCGAAAAGCATCGACAATTTTCTTCCAAGTTTTCTCGTAACTGTCGAGGCCACAAGCGATGACAAAAGTGCAGCCAGGTACAAGGATGATGTAAACATAGTCAACGTCTGGCTGTCGAATTTGCAGTACTGATTTGTCGAGTCATCGGCCTTTTGCTTCCTGTAAACAGACGGAAAAAACTTCTCCAAGAACGAATCCATAGTCGTCACACCACCTGTAAACAAAAACCCGGGATTTATTCATTATACTATTTAGTACTATATTCAGTTATGCAAATATATGTATGTGTACCGGAAATTCCAATATCGTAGCCGAAAATAAGGCCACCCATGGCGGCGACAATGCAAGTGATGGTTACATAGAGAGTAAGGTTGCCGGGATATTCTTTTCCGGCAACGGGACCAGGGCCAAAACCACCGCCGGCCATTTTTTGGGCTATTCTCTTTTTTCCTATAGAATTTTGGTAGCTAAAAGTGATTTATAAACTTGAAATTCTGCAGTTACATGTGATGAAGAAATGAAAATAGTAATGAGAAGACTTCTGAGGTAGAAGATGAGAAATGTATATATGTAGAAAGAATGAGGGTATTCGTTAGAGTTATGCTACTTGTACGTTGGGCCCCCTCTTGTGAGGGGGCTATACAATGGGATGTCAATCTCGGTGTACAAATACCATTTTTCATTCGTTACATGATCTTAGCTGTCGTAAGATTTATTAATTGGATGTACATGTAGCAAAATTCTTATTAATTAGACCTAAAATACCAATGAAATCAATGAAAAATCGTCAAATGTTCTTCTATAAAAATTCTGTCAAACATTTTTTGTACCTATAAACTGTTATTTTAATTTTAATACGACGGGCTTGTTTTCATGAATTAAGAGGAAATGATAAAATTTTAGTGCTTATTTTGTATGGCTTAAAGCTCAAAATAATTTGAAGAAAAAAGTGGTTGAAACTTGTGGGAAAATAGGGGGGGCGCCGCGGCGCCCCATCTACGGCGCTGCGGCGCCAGTGGCTGAAGGACCGGCGCCGCGGCGCCCCGTTACCTATTTAAGCCCGGTTTCCCCCCCATTCCTTGAAGCCCGTTTTTGATAGGAAATAGATAGAAAAAGAGAGTTTTGGAGAGATTTTTCACAAGATTAGAGGTTGTTCTATCTTGGGTCATAAATCTTAAGCTCATTTTCTTTCTTGGGATTAACTTGAGGATTGTTCAAGTAATCCAATTCATTCTTCATATATAATTGATAATTTCCATTTCACCCAATTATTGAGTTCTTTGGAATTTTGTCAAAACTTGTGGTTGGTTCAACATTGATTCAAGGTAGTGTTTGGGCTTAATTTCCTAACAATTGGTATCAGAGCTACATATCAAATCAAGGTGGTCAAGCTTCGATTTGAGGAAGGTAGGCTTGAATCAAGTGTGTAGACAAGGTGTTTGATAAAATTCCTGTGAGAACTTGGTTGTCGGATTTCACTAAAACGAGTGGGCAAATGACGTCTACTAGTGGAGCGGTGAAGATTGGGAGGTATGAGATTGAGAAGTTCAATGGGAAGAATGATTTTTCCTATTGGAGAATGTAAATGAAAAATTTGTTGATTTCTCTAAAGTTGCACAAGGCTTTGGGGCGCAAGGAGAAGAAGCACAAAGATATGTCGGACGAGGATTGGGAGGAGCTTGATCTCGAAGCACGAGCGTCTATTATTCTATGCCTTGAAAGGGATGTTGCTTTCTTGGTAGATGGTGAGGTAACGGTGGCGGAAGTGTGGTCGAAGTTAGAGAAGAATTTCATGACGAAGACTCTAACTAATAGGATCTACTTGAAGTCCAAATTGTATACATGCAAGATGGATGAAGGAACACCAATCCGGGAGTACGTCAACAAGTTCGATAGGTGCATATCGGATTTGAAGGACATTGATGTGAAGGTAGATGATGAGGATCAAGCACTTCTACTGCTTCTTTCTTTGCCAAAGTCTTATGAGAACCTTGTTCAAACATTGATGCTTGTGGGTGATAAACTTGTGATGGAGGACACTAGAACGTCACTTCTAGCGGATGATCTTCGAAAGATTGCTACTAGTGGCATGTCTTCCATTGGTAACAAGGATCAAGCTCAAGGGTTGTTTGTGAGAGGGAGGAGCAACGAACGGGCAAAGGGCATGCGAGGAAAGTCTAGATGGAGTTCTAGACCTCTCGCGGAAAGGTCGTGTTTCAAATGCGGCGAGCTCGGGCACTTCAAGGCTAATTGTCAAAATAAAAGAGCTGGAAGGAAGAAGAACAACAACAACAACAGAGAGGAGGGGGTTCATGGCAATCAAGAGGTTAGCTATGCCTCGGAAGAAAGGGGCATCGATGAGTGCTACACCATCACTTGTGATGAAGAAATCTCCGGTAAGTGGATTCTTGATTCTGGTTCCTCTTACCATATGTGTCCGAATAGGAAGTGGTTTACTACCTATACTTGCACTAATGGTGGAACCGTGTTGATGGGTAATAACCATGCTTGTAAAACGGTGGGGGTTGGTTCCATTAGAATCAAGATGCATGATGGAGTGGTGAGAACATTGATGGATGTGAGACATGTTCCTGATTTGCGGAAGAACCTTATTTCTGTTGGTGTGTTAGACTCCGGTGGTTGCAAGATTGTGACGCGGGATGGAGTCAAGAAGGTTGTTCAGGGCTCTTTGGTAGTGATGAAGGGTATTCGTCAAGGCAACCTTTATGCACTTCAGGGTACTACAGTTACAGAAGATGTAGCGGTTGAGACAAGTGGAAGTGGTGGAGACTTGGGGAAGTTCATTATCAGAAGGAATGTTACTTTTGAGGAGAACTCCAAGGTAGCTTGGTCAAAAGCTACGGTGCCCAGTGGTGTTGAAACTGTAAGGGGTTCTAGGTCTCAGGTTGATAAGATAGAATCCAGGGATCGACCCGGTTCAAGTCATGTTCGAGAGGTGTATCATGGAGACACTTGAGAGGAGAGTGATGATGTGCTTGAACATGAGGAGGTTCAGCAGAATAATGTACAGGCTCTACAACAACAACAGCTCGAGGAAAGTTTGGCATCCTCTAGGCCAAGGCGAGCATTCAAGATAGTTCAGAAGTTGGGGTCAGACCAACCTCTGAGGCACTATGGGCAATCAAATATGGTTGAGTATGCACTCTCGTTGGGGGTTGATGAGCCTTTCACCTTCAAGGTAGCTATGCGGAACAGCATGGCGAGAGCTGATGTGCCCAAGTGGACTTGGGCCCTTCGGGGCGGTGTTGGAGTTAGGTGGAGATGATATGTACATGGGTAGTGCGAGAACTACGATGGCTTGATCCCGGTGGAGGGTACGTAGGCAACCACGGTAAAGTGGTGCAGCCGGGTAAGACCTATGGTGGTTTGATCCCGGTGTAGGGGTTACGTAGGCAACCATGGTATAATGGTGCAGCCGGAATGAACTACGGGATGGCTTGATCCCGATGAAGGGTACGTAGGAAACCATTGTTTAATGGTGCAGCCGGTTTGGGTGTTGGAGATGAATTTTATGGAGAGGTATGAACTACGGTGTGGCTTGATCCTGGTTCATGGTACGTAGGCAACCATGGTTGAATGGTGCAGCCAGTTTGGTGTTTGCTACTTCTTCTGGTGATCGTCCAAAATTTGAGGTTTATCAAATGATGGACGAGGTGGAGAATTGTGGGAAAAGAGGGGGGGCGCCGCGGCGCCGGTGGCTGAAGGACCGGCACCGCGGCGCCACTCATCCGGCGCCGCGGCGCCCCGTTACCTATTTAAGCCCGATTTTCCTCCCATTTCTTGATGCCCGGTTTTGAGAGGAAATAGAGAGAAAAAGAGAGATTTGGAGAGATTTTTTACAAGATTAGAGGTTGTTCTATTTTGGGTCATAAATCTTAAGCTCATTTTCTTTCTTGAAATTAATTTGAGGATTGTTCAAATAATCCAATTCATTCTTCATATATAATTGATAATCTCCATTTCACCCAATTATTGAGTTCTTTGGAATTTTGTCAAAATTTGTGGTTGGTTCAACATTGATTCAAGGTAGTGTTTGGGCTTAATTTCCTAACAAAACTTTTATAATAAACACATTTAAATATGAACATCTGCAACCGTGAATTGCTTCAAAAATTTGTCACGTAAGAAAAAATAGATAATATTTGGGGGGGAGGGGGTGGAATTGGGATCATCTTCAATGCAAACTGACATACATGAACTCTGTCAAGATGATACAAGTCATACAACGGACAAAAAATAAGACAATGTAAAGATGGACGTCTAATTTGAAGGTGCAAATTGTTGTATAATTTTATTTTATTTTTTTGTGTCACTTTACTCATTCTCGAACTGGTAACAAAATTGTTGATTATTTTGAATACGTTCTTATAAATTATGAATTAGTTGGGAGATTCCAAAAATCAATTTTGAATGTGAATTAAAATTTAAGTGCCTAGAAGTGAAAATCGAACCAAAATAGATCATATAAGAATATGATCTCAAGGTTCAAATGTAGGGTCAAAGTCATAATGTGTTGATAATTGGATTGGCTATACTCATTAATCATTAATCACTTATTCTTATCTTCATCCTAAAAACTCAAAGACTCAGAGAGATTTTCATACTTATTGATTGAGAAATTTGGTACCAAAACAATATAAATAATTCATTTTATTAAAAACTGAGGAATATTATATGTATAGTTTATTGTCAGCATCTCAAAATTATTGAGTATCGCATAAACTAATGTCTATATATCCTAATATATATTAAAATAATTATCGTTTCAAATCAAGAGAAATATAAATCACTTAGTTAAGGAAAAAAAATAGCCAAACATGACTTTAAAGTCTATTTCAATGAAGTCCTCGTATTACATCGAAAGGACAGAGAATGAAACAAAAATGAAGCAATAACAACCGTCTAATTGAGGGTAAGTGGGTCCGGTTTTCCTGAAGTCAGCTAATGTGGACAGCCCATTTGTCTTTTGGGTCCCACAAACAATTTGATTTTGGGTTGGACCCACCTACCCCAAATTTCCATCTCACGTGTGTAATTTTCCAAATGTTTTATTTCTTGTTCACACGCGCTTAAACGACCTCCTTTCTTTAACCTTTTTCTTTAACAGAAAATGTAACATTTGGTCACCAATCTATTGTCACTATAACAAGTTCGTCTTCTATCCTCGACCTCTAACTTGACAATTACACTTCAAGAAAAAGAAAAAGAAATGCTTAAATATATTTAATTCGTTGTCTAATCATCATGACAACATGTCTAGCTTCAAAACTTGAGTACGTACTAGCTCAGTTTGATCCCCAAAAAAGAAAAAAAAAAAAATCAAATTCATTAAGTTGAATATACGAGGTTAGGTAACAGTTTAACAAAAATTTAGACTATTTTCTAAATCAACAATTGTAGATCGCCTTGCTCATTTTTGAAGGTCGAATTTGTTAGGATCCGCTGATTTTTTGGTACATCACATCAATGCACTTACAATTCATGTCACGGTATTGATACTGCTAAAAGGTGTTCTATTTGCTTGTAGCTCCTTTACCTACTCCCAAGACATCTCCTCTCAAATATTAGATTTGAGGTCTTTTATCTCGTCCAAAGTAGGAAGATACACACTTTTCTAAACCAAGAAAATGGACGGAATTCTAAGATTCCTCTTTCAATCAAATACCTTTACTCCTTAGTCGGCCGGTCACAAGACCACAAATAGCAAAGTAAGCATCACGGGTGAGAATAAAGATATTTGACAAAAAAATACATCATTTATGTAAAATTACGTTCATGCGAAGTGGTGCACAACTTATTTTTCTCTCCAAAATGCCCCCCAAAATATATAAACTTATGCAAACCCCCCCCCCCCCCCCCACCCACACACACAAACACATACCCCACTTGTGGATGGAGTAGTTAGCTTAAATATAAAAGTCGACCCTCCAAACCCGTAATGCATATTATTATTATATATAAACAATTTTTTAGTATGGTTATTGACATTGAACCATAAATCCATAATTAAGTTGATTTTTATAGGCAAGTCTCTTCGACCTTCGATGTGCTATTATTTGCATAAAAAACAATCACACATGTTATCCACTATATGCATTTTGAAGAATTAATCATTTCTCCGTAGCAATTTTTCTGAATTAAAAAGGGATGTCTTAGTCGAGTTGAGCAAAGCTTCTTCTAAGACTAGTGACCGCAATAATTGTTTTGATTCTATAAATTTCTACTTCTTTTAGTCATGCACGGCTAAAGCAAGACTTTATTTTATGGTTCACTCTTTCTGGGACCACACTCTAGGTAGGATTCATAATTGGTAAATAAAACAGATAAAACTAAGCTGTTATTAAGTTGTGCACTTGTGCATTTTCTGTCATTTTTTGATTCAAAATCAATGAAAATTTGTCAAGTGTTGATCTTAAAAAATCTGTCAAAAATTCTAAAAACAAAACACTTGGGAGACGTATTAATATTTGTAAACAAGTAACAAAAGCCACTCGTAATCCAATCCTCATGCAGCAATATTCAAGTCCCTTCTATTATCAGGATAATCCACATCTGTCATGAATTGGGACCAGAACCAATGTTGTTTCCAAACAATAACCATTTCCTCGATCGGGATATTTTTTGTCTCGGACAAGAAGAAAAATATGAAAATTGTCATTATAACCACCCAAAATCCGAAGAATAGGAACAACCCGAACTTGAAGTGACAAAGCATCGTCATAAAGAGTTGCGCGATCACAAAGGTGAAAAGCATGTTCATTGAGACGTTGATACTTTGTGCAGCCGATCGAATTTCGAGTGGGAAAATTTCACTAGGCACTAACCAGCCAAGAGGACCCCATGACCAAGCATATCCAGCAACATATGCACAGATAAAGAGTACCAGCACAATAGCATGCCACTTTGATAACTCACCAGGATTCCCATTAAGTGGTAACTCACCAGGATTCCCATCAACACCAAATTTCACAGCTATGAATATTGCAACAGCAAACTGTACATAGACCACAAGACAATACTCGTAAATAATCGGACAAAAACACATAATATCGAAAATAACGTTGTTAAATATTGAAGCGAACGAAATGAGATACCTGGCATATGAGCATCTGGACGCCACCCTCGAGGAAAAGGAACCTCCTTCCCCACTTATCGACTCCATAAATCGACACCAAGGTAGCAAGTACATTGACACCACCGGTAATCACAGCCGACATAAGAGAAAAATCACTTCCGAACCCAATTGTTTTAAACAAAACCGGCACATAAAACGTGATGACATTAATCCCGGTTAGTTGTTGAAAGAAGGGAATGAGGACGGCCATCGTAAGATGTGGCCTATATTTCCTCTGCAGGAGATTCCTCCACGGATGCTCCACCTTCCTCGACTCCTCACTAGCCGCTACTAAATCATTGAACTCCTCGTCCACATTGACGATTCCCCGGATTCTTTTCAGTTTAGATCTGGCTTCATCGTGTTTGCCACGTTCGATCATGGAGTTTGGTGTCTCGGGAAGGACTAACGATCCGACCGTGATAATCAAGGCGGGCACCATAGCACCTCCCAAGCTCAACCTCCAACCCCATCCACCGTGGATTTTGTTGAAGAAGTAGTTCAACACATTGGCTATTAGGATACCAATGGTGATGGACAATTGGAATCCAATGTTAAGTGCTCCTCTGTACTTGTATGGAGCCATTTCAGACAGGTATAGTGGGACAGACTGCATAATCAAAACAACATTAATTTTTACTCAAATTTCACATATTACCAATATCAATTGTCAAAAGTTCATTGCTTAATCAACTAATAAAGTGACAGACTGCATAATCGTGATGGACAATTGGAATCCAATGTTAAGTGCTCTCTGTACTTGTATCATTGTATGGAGCTATTTCAGACAAGTATAGAGGGACAGACTGCATAATCAAAACAACATACTTTTTGGATAAAGACATGTGAACAAACACATTTGTACAAAATGTGTTACTCCACCCTTATTATGTTTAGTGTGTAAGGAATTTTGTAAACTGTTTTGTACGTGTAGCATGATTCTTTTTTTTTTTACTCTAACTTACGTATTACCAATAGCAATTGTCAAAAGTTCATTGCTTAATCAACTAATAAATATAAAGTAACTAAATAACTTAATTAAAATTTAAGAAAGAAATCTACAAAAAAAAAAAAAAGGATGTTTCGCAATGTTTTAAAAAATTGGGCTCCAACAATATAAAGAATCAAACCGGTAGTTGAGAAATTAAATATAAAAAAAAAAAAAAAAATATTCTTAAAATGAAGAGGTAAAACCGAGCACTTTGGGAGCGACCATGCTAGAAGTTATTGTAATGTGTTGTTGAATTTAATCGAACATAAATTTTGACCATTTTCTAATTTTTTTGGTCGAATTAACTAATTCGTTACAATTCTTATAGCAATGATGTTACGTGGGGACCAACCCTTATGCTTGTGCCTTCTTTAGGGAGAGAATGTCAATTTTTTCATTAAGTAAACAGACCATGGAAATCATAAAATAAACAAAATTAATCTTAAAATTGTATTTTTAAGTCAATTTATCAAATTTGCCCTTATTATATCCCATAAAACTATTGCATCACTTAGAAAACACCATTTTTGTTCAGTTGTACTATGTAGAAACAAAAGAATGAGAATATTAAAACAGTGAATCTCTCGATCCAAAACAAAACATCAAAGTTCTGATAATCAAAATTAAAAGTAATATTTTGTTACCTGATTGGCAAATCCGATACCAAAACCAAGCAAAATACGGCCAACAATAAGCATCCAAACATGATGTGCAAAGCCATTGATCAAAGCTCCGGCGCAGAACAGGACACCACCGAAAAGCATCGACAATTTTCTTCCAAGTTTTCTCGTAACTGTCGAGGCCACAAGCGATGACAAAAGTGCAGCCAGGTACAAGGATGATGTAAACATAGTCAATGTCTGGCTGTCGAATTTGCAGTACTGATTTGTCGAGTCATCGGACTTTTGCTTCCTGTAAACAGACAGAAAAAACTTCTCCAAGAACGAATCCATAGACGTCACACCACCTGTAAACAAAAACCCGGGATTTGTTCATTATACTGTTTAGTACTATATTCAGTTATGCAAATATATGTATGTGTACCGGAAATTCCAATATCGTAGCCGAAAATAAGGCCACCCATGGCGGCGACAATGCAAGTGATGGTTACATAGAGAGTAAGGTTGTCGGGATATTCTTTTCCGGTAACGGGACCAGGGCCAAAACCACCACCGGCCATTTTTTGGGCTATTCTCTTTTTTCCTATAGAATTTTGGTAGCTAAAAGTGATTTATAAACTTGAAATTCTGCAGAAGAACATGTGATGAAGAAATGAAAATAGTAATGAGAAGACTTCAGAGGTAGAAGATGGGAAATGTACATATACAGAAAGAATGAGGGTATTCTTTACGAGTTATGCTACTTGTACGTGGGGCCCCCTTTTGTGAGGGGGCTGTACACCGGGGTATCAATCTCGGTGTACAAATATCATTTTTCATTCGTTACATGATCTTAGCTGTCGTAAGATTTATTAATTGGATGTACATGTAGCAAAATTGTTATTAATTAAACTTAAAATACCGATGAAATCAATGAAAAATCGTCAAATGTTCTTCTATAAAAATTCTGTCAAACTTTTTTTGTACCTATAAACTGTTATTTTAATTTTAATACGACGGGCTTGTTTCCACGAATTAAGAGGAAATGATAAGATTTTAGTGCTTATTTTGTATGGCTTAAAGCTCGAAAATTTTAATACGACGGGCTTGTTTTCACGAATTAAGAGGAAATGATAAGATTTTAGTGCTTATTTTGTATGGCTTAAAGCTCGAAATAATTTGAAGAAAAAAGTGGTTTAAACTTTTATAACAAACATCTTCAATGCAACCGTAAATTGCTTCAAAAATTTGTCGCCTAAGAAAAAATAGATAATATTTGGGGGCGGGGGTGAATTGGGATCATCTTCAATGCAAACTGACATACATGAACTCTGTCAAGATGATACAAATCAAACAATTTGATTTTGGGTTGGATCCACCTACCCCAAATTTCCATCTCACGTGTGTCGTGGCGGAGCCAACTTATTGGAAATGAGGGATCCAAATTTGAAAATATATAGGTGAACCCCAAATTTTTTTTTTAAGGAAACCACAAAAAGGGGAAGAATCAAAAACTCACTAATTGAGTCATTTACCTTCTTTGCAGATAGTGTATCAGTGTAGACATTACTAATAAGCTGAGAATTAACCTAAAATAAGTGAAAAAAAATAAGATTACCTTTTTTCGCAAGTTCTTTTGTAATAAAAGAGAAGTTACCATTTTTAAAAAAAAAAAAATTGTCAAAAAAATGGGAGGGGGGGGGGGGTCCAGGACTCCCCCGTGACCCCCCTGCCTCCACCCCTACACGTGCATAATTTTCCAAATGTTTTATTTCTTGTTCACACACGCTAAAACGACCTGCTTTCATTAACCTTTTTCTTTAACAGAAAATGTAACATTTGGTCACCAATCTATTGTTACTATAGCAAGTTCGTCTTCTATCCTCAACCTCTAACTTGATAATTACACTTTAAGAAAAAAATGTTTAAATATATTTTAACCCGTTGTCTAATCATCACGACAATATGTCTAGCTTCCAAACTTGAGTACGTACTAGTTCAAATTGACAATAAATAAATAAATAAAAATCCATTAAGTTGAATATATGAGGTTAGGTAACAGTTTAACGATTTAGACGATTTTCTAAATTATCAGTTGTAGATCGCCTTGCTCATTTTCGAAGGTCGAATTTGTTAGAAACCGCTATTTTTTTGGTACATCACATCCATGCATTTACGATTCATGTGACGGTATTGATACTACTAAAATGTGTTCTATTAGCTTGTAGCTCCTTTAGTTACTCACAAGACATCTCCTCTCATATATTAGATTTGAGGTCTTTTATCTCGTCCAAAGTGGGAAAATCCACACTTCTCTAAACCTAAAAAAACGGACGGAATTCTAAGAGTCCTCCTTTAGCCAAATACTTTTTACTACTTAGTCGGCCGCGCACGAGACCACAAATAGGCAAAGTACGCATCATGGGTGAGAATAAAGATATTCGACAAAAATTACATCATTTATGTAAAATTACGTTCATTCAAAGTGGTGCACAACTTATTTTTCTCTCCAAAATGCCCCAAAATATATAAACTTATGCAAACCCCCCCCCCCCCCCCCCCCCCCTACGCATGCACCACTTGTGGATGGAGAAGTTAGCTTAAATATAAAAGTCGACCCTCCAAACCCATAATGCATATTATAATTATATATAAACGATTATTTAGTATGGTTATTGACATTGAACTATAAATCCATAATTGAGTTGATTCTTTAGTGGCAAGTCTTTTCGACGTGCTATTATTTGCATAAAAAACAATCACCACACGCTATCCATTATATGTGTTTCGAAGAATTAATAATTTTTCCGTAGCAATTTTTCTGAAATAAAAAGGGATGTCTTAGTCGAGTTGAGCAAAGCTTCTTCCAAGACTAGCGACCTCAATAATTGTTTTAATTCTATATTTCTACTTCTTTAAGTCATGCACTACTAAAGCAAGACTTTACTTTACAGTTCACTCTTTCTGAGACCACACTCTATGTAGGATTCATAAATGGTAAATAAAACTGATAAAACTCAGCTGTTATTAAGTTGTGCACCTGTGCATTTTCTGTCATTTTTCGGTTCAAAATCAATGAAAATTTGTTAAATGTTGACCTTAAAAAATTCTGTGAAATATTTCATATACATAGAGCATAACTGATATTGCAACATGAACTTACTCGTGACCATGTTAGGTTAAAAGTTATCTTCTTAATCATCGAGTGGGTCCCCAAGTTGCCAAGATCTATTAATCTAGTCTCTCAAATAAAATTGAAACAGCAAAAATCTTATTTATAATAAATTAAGAATCATTTTCGAATGAGTTTGAGGGAAAAAAATGTATTTTAAAAAAAAATAATGCTACTTGAATATAATGAAATTATATAATGATTACATACAAATAATATATCAAAAAGAGAGGTTTTTTTTATTTGAGTAAAAAATTTCTGACCCAATCATATTGTGTATATATAAATCATTACGTACATGTAACACAGTCTTTAATACCGGCAAAATAAATGAGACACGAATTCAGTAAAAAAATGAAAAAAAGGGAGAAAAATAGCATAAAATTTTGTGGGTTTTTTTAGTTTTAAAATATTTTAGTTCATAATAGACATACCTAAAGCATAACAAAGAACTTGATAACTGTATCAAAAACATGAGTTAACATATCACTATACAGTTTACACACCCTGGATTCAGCCAAACATTTTCATAGTTTTCTGCTGATCAGACTCTACATTCTCCACTGTTCTTATCTTCTGCAATCAATAGTAACCTGAACGAGGCGGGGGATAAACTCCAGGACGTGGCATGCCTGTAGGAAAATTTACAGGGGGAGACGGCAGACGAGGTTGAGGATAAACTCCAGCATGATGCGAATTCATAAGAAAGTTGTCATAGGGAGGCCTGGGAATTGTGGTAGGATACGAACCTGTAACCAACAAAAAGAGAAAATGATCAGTCAGTAATATACGCGAATCTCAGATGAAACAATAGTTATTATCTAGGATCCTGAATCTGGAACCATGCTTATGTTTGTATTATCAGAAGGAATTTAAGTTTTATAATTGGGAAAAAAATAATAATAATAATAATAAAAAAATCATAATGTTACGAACCAAGTGTTGTTGAGGGTGTACTGAAGTGATATGCATCAGGCCTAGCAGCTGAAAGACTGGGCGGTGGGCCTTGACAGCCAATGGTATATCTATGGCTAGTGTGGTAGGATGATGGAGTTGTTTCAGAATAGTGATCAACAATGCTGCTTAGGCTAGGATCAGTTGTAGCCCGAGGTAAGAATCTTTCGTTTTCCACCCCACCAAAGTTGCGTACATTACCTCCTCCATAACTTCGATAGGGTTCGCCAAAACCTCCACTGTGACTTCCTCCTTTGTGATCAAAATCATGCCTCGACTCACAAACAGAAGGGCTTGAATAATAGGATCCATAAGGGCCTCCAGAGGGAGGCTGGGTGGAGTATGAACTATTCCAGCGACCACCTACTCCTGAGCCATATCGAAACCCATATCAAAACAAATAAAAACCTTATGTTTAGAACTAACAAAGAATTAAATTCTCCATTTTCAATTCACTAAAAAGGACAAATGACCTGGTGAGCAGCTCTGATTTTGTAATGAAAAGCCAGAATGTGACTGAATCGATGCCCCATGACCATGTTGTAACGAAGTACAATATGACCGCGTAGAACTTTCATTAGAATAAGGGGTCACATCACGATTTTTATTCATGTCTCTTTTCATCTCTTCTAAGAACCTCTGAGACTCGGCTCTGTTGAGTTCCGTGAACAAAACCTTACAAGCACGCGATATCAAACTCAGCATTGTTCGAAAACAAGGAACAAATAACTTTAGTATGTATTTTTTTTTTTCTCAGTACCTCATCAAAGTACTCATCTGTCCCATGCATGTCCTTGCTCTTGGGAAAACTGTAATTGGCTGAAGATAGTAGTTTCAGTACACCAAATATAACGACATCCAATTCCAGGAAAAGATAGAAACCTAGTAAGTAATATCATTTGATTCTGAGCATACCCAACATCGAATTAACGGCCTCAGCAGGAACTTCCTTTCCCATTTCTTTAAATCTCTTAGCAGCACGGAACTTCAAAACTTCAGGTCTCGGAAAAAAACCACGACAGCAATCTGATTAATGAAATACCGACAAGTAAAATCAGTGTTTCAATCAAGTTGGAACAAAAACGAAGAAAAAATATTAAAAAAGATTCTTCCCATTTCAATCAACTACCTTCCTGCAGTCAGCAAAAGGTTTCAGTTTACGTTTACGGGCACTCTTGAAGACATTTGTTTGATCGATTATAAAATTCCGAGGTATCTTGGAAGCCCTGGACAAAAGAGTATTAAAAATCCCAGTTGCACGGTCCATCAAATGCTCAAACCTTTCACCGTAATTATGCTTGCGCAGTAAACCTGGTACCTGTAACGAGGTTCGACTTGTATCAAATCACGCAATGACAAAAAGAAAGAAAAATCTGTAATTCTGATAGGGTTGCGAGTGTGTGTTAGTTTGGTGGGTGGGTGGGGGAAAGAGAGGAAGAGAGAAGGGAAACAAGAAGTGGCAGAAACCTTCATTTGTTCCAGTGCTAAATTTGTACCGAGCAGAACATATCGTTTTTCTGGATGCTCTTTCTTCCAGTTTTCTGCCCAAGTAGTTTTGCCAGAAGCAGGTAATCCAACCATCATTATCACTTCACAATCACCGTTTGAAAAGGTAGGTCCTAGGACTGTGTTCCCATCCTCAATGGCAGAAGCCCAAGGTTTGTAGCCCTCTTCAGGAACTAGCCCATCTTCAATGCTGAACTGCAACTGAACTATTACATTTTTCAGTAAAATATGTGGGAAAAGAGCCGACTCCCATTGCAACTTTTTAATGGAAGAATTAACCACTCCAAGACCCCTTGGACCTGCATCAAAATGCTTTGCTACACCCAACCACTTTCCATTCTTGAAAAAACCAATGGAGGCCATATGGTTATTTTCGAGGTCCACAGCACAATTTATAGTATCTCCAACCCCAAAACTTTCACCATAACCAGAAAACTTTCCATAATTAGAAAATTTTCCAGTGCCTCCAAAACCAAAACTGTGAGCAGTCTCGCCAAGGTTTCCCACTGCATCATCACCTCTTGATATGCCAAGCCGACAAACATGTTGCTGATCTACTGGAGTATCTTTCATATCCACTGGCTGAGCTGAAACTATTTTGCAACCAAAACAGTATTTACCCCCAGTGATTCCAACATTGGCTCGAGCACCAGACCAACAGTAAGAAAATCCTTCTTCATAAATGGCCGAGCCTTGCAGACCATTTCCTTCAATATTAAAATCTGGACAGAGAAAAATGTCAAAAAAGATCAGGGGTTGGCATCAAATTATGGCATCATAGCAATACCAGAGGCATTTAATCAGCCAATACTAAAATTTAACAGTAATTGCAGTACTAGATTACTGATTAAAGAGGGTGTAAATGATCTAAAAATGGATAAAGAAAACTGATAAATCACTTATTCAAAGATTTTTGTGAAAATAGACCTTTAGCAGTAATTACCAACTCCATACTAGCAGTTACTACTTACTAATCAATTGCAGTGCACAGAAGAGTTAATTACAGTAATTAATCATCCAAAGAAACTTAAACTGATATAATGCTCCTTCCCTCACTTCATCAAGGAGAAGGAATTCGTAAAAGAACAAAATTGAGGGCGTTTTAGCCAGTATACAAGCACATTCAAGCCATTAAACATATTGAATCATTGATAGTCTTCAGATTATTCAAGTGTGATCAACAAACAGAATGCTCAAACATCCTATATCAAAAGCCAAAATTCAATTAATTCTTAAATTCTTAAAACCCTTTCTCCATTTCATTTTAAAGTTTCTCATTTCTCTTTCGGGAAATATAAAATCAATCAATCAATAGGTAAGAATAACACATAACACAAACATATATCAACAAAACAGGAAAAAAAAATACAACTTAACCCAAATATCAACCAGCAAAAACTGAGGCTTTAATAAACGTAATATTGAAGAAAAAAAGACAATCGGAGTAAAAATTGATACTCACCTATATCGCAATCAGCAGGGTTAAGAAGAATCGGCGGGTGGGTTGCATCCGATTCAGTAACCTTCACTTTCTGTCGTTTGCGTCCGGGTTCGTGTTCGTCAATTCCCGGTGGCTTGCTTTCCACCGACGCCATTTTTCGCTCCGATAAGTTTGTTATCTGGGGACATGAGACAAAAATTTTGATGTGTGTCTGGGGAATGGGTAAAGTGGCGGTTAGTCTCATAAAAAGAAGTCGTGATAACCTTATACGATTTTAGTTGCAAGAACCGACTAAGCACTAGTAAATTTTTGTACTACAATGAATTGACAAGTGACATTGATGAGTCTTACCATATCGAATATATCCTGTTAAATAATTGAATAATTCTACTTGTATCAAATGAGTTATCGAATGGGTGTCATAATAAACAAATGACAGCCTCCTATTGTCTAATCTAACTCACTATTGATCAGGGACTCCTACTGATTTACAAAAAAAAAAAGGGAAAAATTTCTTTCAAATTGTAGACAAATGATACAAAATAACAACATCCATTACAACAATTTGCCACTATAGTAAAGAATTATAGAACACATCTCCAGTTGCACAATGTAACTAATGAGATCAATGTGATCCAACAATTTCTAAAGTAACAGTAAGTCATTAGCGGTTAAGATATGAGTTTTCCTTGTACCTTGAATAAAGAGGAAATTCAAGAGCGTCCTCCGCGGTTTTCCTGTCCTAGTGGATCTTTGCTACCAGGCTATAGAGCGAAGGGCCTAGAATATTATATGACTAGTTATCAATAACAGAAAAGCATTCCGAAAGTCATAGAAAAGATTGCATAAAAAGTGGTTTTAATACCTCTGGTCGTACATAGCCAACTATAGCAAGCCATAATTCCTCACCATAAAAATCATCGTCAAAATCATGAAGCAACCACGGCTCCTTAAATTAAGGTATCATATGGGATAAGAATATTATAGTAGTTAAAGCAACAAGGGAGTAAGATAAGAAGAGCATGATGTTGGCTAAGCTTAAAGAGTTCATGTAAATGAGTTTCAATGTGAATTATCTTTCTTATAGGTGAGAGTTGAAAATAAGTTACTTATTTTGTGAGTAAGATTTTAGAGTTACTTTTGATACAAATAACATTTTCTCACTTAAGTTATCAGACATGCATTGACAAATAAAATATTTTTTTTTTATCTTTTTCAAGCTTAGCCAAACATGCTCAAGTCATGGAAGAGATGAGATAAAGATATATGTCACCCACCATAGTCTTCTCGGAGTTATTTAATAAGGGTTCCAACCAATGCTCACGAGTAGACATTTATTCAATTTCTGAATAACGGAAACATCCGTGGAAAATACATTTCAGATTGTACTTATTCTACATTTAAGGTTATGGCTTTCCAATTGTAACTTCATCGCCTCCTATAATAACAGAAAAGGATTCATTCCAACTTATAAATCGAAATTATATAATGATCAATAGATCAGCTAATCAAACAAATCTCAACTACATAAAAGAAGAATATCTGTTTATGAAGTGCGTGTTTATTAGTTGAGATTTTCAGATAAACCTACCCTCATGACAATATATCTTGATTTCAATATTCGTCTCTGCAGAATTGGAAGCCAAGGCCAGCACTCCATGACTCCAAGAAAAGAAAAGCTTTTTACTCCAAGAAAAGCAAAATCATCAAAGAAAAGTAAGCCAAACCAATAGTTTCTCATACAACACAATGCCAAACTACAACAGAATTTATAGTTAAAGCTTATTTTCTTTCACCTTAATTTTACCAAATACATTAAAATATAGGATATGGAGCGAGAAAGCTCTCCCAATAAAAGAACAGCCGAAACCTATTTTTCATTTTTTCACCACTGAATAAATATACTTGTGTTTCTAAACTCCTAAGCATGTTTAAATGAAACTTCATGTTTTAGGTAAATAATATATTTGTGCGCAAAAACAAATCGCACGCCCCAAAAGTCACCAACCATAGATGCTATGATTTTTTGGATGGGAAAACTTGACGCAAAATGATAACGCAGAAAGAGATTAGTTTTCAGGAAAAGTACGTACTCTTAGATTCAACATGGGTTTAACCCTAAATTCCGTACTCTTAGATTCAATACTGTCAATCTGGTCCAAACAATACTCGAACCAACTAGAAACTTAATCCTAATTTCATCCATTTTCAAAACCTTCAAAAAGTAGCTAAACACTCGTGAACAACATCATCAATGGCATGTATTCCAAGTCAAGCCTCAATATTCCATTTATTTAAGAATAGTCAGATTTCAAAATTAGAGGTTTTACTTTTTATAACCTCAAAAAATCCTATTTTAAAAACAAAAAATGGAGAATAAATGAATAGATTCAATATGATTTGATTTAGCTCTAGTATCAATTGATAGAATTTAATCAACAACACGATCAAACTCCCAATAGCAGAATTTTCCGCTTGCATATGAGCAAAAATAATCCGAATCATATAAAAAGTATATTCACAAATGTAAAAAGAAAGTTGTCTTCCATAGATGAAGAAAGTAGTCGTACCACGGCTTCCTTTTACACGAATCCGCTGTTCAAAATTGAAAGAAGGAGCTATGAAATGAGCCTTTTTTTTTTCTTCTTCTTATTTTTTTTATTTTTTTTTTTTTGGTGCAAAATGTGAGGGTTGGGTTTTGCTAAAAAAAAAAAAGGTTAAAACTTAAATTAAGAGCCCGTTTGGTCCCCTTCCAATTCTCATTCTCATTCTCATTTTTTTCTCTTTCTTCATTTCAACCACACATTTTTCAAATAAAATAATTTTAAACACAAATCTAAAACTTTTCATCATTTTTCCATCACACATTCTTCCATCAATCACTATTCCAAAAATTCTATTCTCATTAAAATCAACATCAAACACACTCTAAATTAGGGCTGTAAGCAAAAACCGTCAAACCGGAAAACCAAACCGAAACCGCATTTTGAAAACCGTCGGTTTGGTGCCACGTGGACCCGTCAACGAAATGGTTTTGAACCAAACCAAACCGGTCGAAAACGGTTTGGTTTAGGTTTGAGAAATTTTATGGCGGTTTAAAACCAAACCGGACCGGTGAAAAATATATAAAAATTAAAAAAAAATGAAATTTTCTAAATTGTAACTTGTAAGACTTTTGTGTTGGACTTTTCATTTATTTTTAAATGAGGTTCATATATTCCATAGGCTTTTAAACTAAAAGTCTGAAACGATTCATCAAGAAATCCCACGTTATATTCCATATAAATTACTATCATAAACAATCAACAACTTATATAAACTGCATAGTACTCCAATGATTAAATAAACTTCAATCAAAATCCTACATTGAATTGGATATCCTTTTAAAAATTATTGCAACTTCTGGTTCTATCGATTATAATTTGTAGAAATCTAAATGAAAAGTTTTGATCGGATCAACAACTATATAATCAAAGTGAAAACAAAATAAAAATTTCGGATCTTAGAAATGAAATTATATATTGTAAATAAATTTATTTAGGTATAGATTTACCCAATATTCTAATTTGGCTTGAGAATCAATTAATCAAATAATTATAAGAAGGGAGAAGAAAAGAATCAAAGAGAAAAAGGAAAGTGCTAAGGTCTAAAATGAAGAAGGAATCTTATTATTTTTTATGAAAGTGATTGGAGATTGAAAATATATTTTACCAAAAAAATAAAAAAAAAATCACATGAGAATCATCCGGTTCCCAGCAGTTCTCATACTAGAACCGAGAATTGGACCGAAACTGGTTAGTTCTTAATAATTTGTCCCAAAATTAAATTATTTTTCTAAATGGTTCCGGTCCGGTTCCACCGGTTCTTGAAAAATTGTCCACTCCTAAACTAATGGCATAAAAGTAGACAGACAAAAAAATATATGGCGAAATCGGTGGTTTAAAATCGGACGACGGCAAAAAAAAAAAAAAAATATACGGCGAAACCGGCGGTTTAAAACCGGACCAAACCGTTAGGTTTAGGTTTGGGTTTTTTTCAAACCGTTCAAAATGGTTTGGTTTAGGTTTGAGTTTTTCTCAAACCGGTGTAAATGATTTGGTTTGAAAATCTGTCAAAAACCGGTAAAACCGGACCGCTTACACCCCTACTCTAAATAAGTTAACATTTAACTCTAATTTCACATTTTATCATATTCAAAAAAATAATGTGGAATTTAGATCCAATGACAATGGCGACCAAACGACAATTTAGTGAAAGAAAAACGACGGCGCCAAATAGATACACTCAGCTCTAACCAACGTGCCTATTTTAAAGCCTACACACACAGAGTGATGTAAGCAATTTCTCTCACTTCTTTTCGTCATCAGTTCCTCTCTCTCTCTCTCACTCTCTCTCTCTAAAACCCTCTCTAAAGTGACTCTCGTCTCTCATAATAAAGAAAAAACAGTAAATTTTGGGTAGTTTTTTTAGATTAAGTGTTTGTTACTATAGGTTTGGTTAGGTTTTTTATACGTGATGTCGAAGGCTTGCTTCAATTCTGATTGCAAAGAGGAGTCGGAAAAGTGGAAGAGAGGTTGGCGATGCCGTACCGGCGACTACGCCGACCTCTGTGATCGCTGCGCGTAAGAACATTTGCATTTTTGTTGGTTTGACTTCTTGTCGACATTCCATTTACAATTTGGAGTTTGATTTTCTGTAGAAAAAGGAAAAGTGAAAATCGTGTTCAAGTATGGATTTTTATATGAATTTGTATTGCGTGATTCTGTTGCTTTTAGAGAGATATCCTGGAAAAAAAATAGTTATTTTCTGGTTGTTAGTTTTGTTTTATGGTTGGAATATCTTGTGTTAATATTTTAATTTTATTGTACTGCCACCGATTTTTAGTATATATATATTTTTTCTTAAAAACTTGAAATGGTGTTCAGAATTTTGGAGTTTAGAATTTTAATTGTCCTTGATGATATGGCCAGCATTTGCATTATGTTCATTTGTGCGTTATGGAGAGTGAACATTGGGTCCAGTATGTTCATTTTTGTTGATTGACATGTTTGTTTAGCTGATATTGCTAGTGTAAATTTTGAGTGAAGTTGCAGGTTTTTGGTGTGAAATGTGTAATTCGACCAAGAAAATACCAAATTGAAAACTTCGAATTAGGTATCACCATGGGTCAATGTAGTTAAGATTTTACTCAGTTTCTATTTGATTGAAAATAGTTTATAGAGAATATCATTTGATTTCAAACTTACCTAAATCCTTTAATACGTTTTTCTAATAATATTCGTATATTCTTTTATCAGATGTTCTGTATAATTAAAATACAGTGATCAGGCAGGTCTACATTGAAATTCAGTAACTAGTTCCTAATTCAAAATTAATAATTTTTAAACCGAAAAGACTAGAAATTTGTTGCCCGTGTCTAATTGCTTATCTTTTCAGGTGAACTTCACATCAGTTAATTTTTATATTCATGAATCTAATATCATCTTCACATCTCTATGTTACCTAGTGGAACTTGCCATCACTCTGCATTGCAACATGTTTTGGCTTGAATGCTGGTGGCTCTCCCATTTTGGCTTACAAGCTCTATCATTTTAGTACTAATAATTTTGAATTTTTTTTATAGTTTATTTCTGAATATTAATATCTTGAAAGGGACTTCACGCCAAAACTGATTCACATGGAAAAATGTTGGGAAAAAATGACTCATTGGTTTTTCAGAATATGGTTAGATAAATTAAATGGTTTTTGATGTGTAATGTAGGACTTTAAGTGATCTTTCAAAAACCTGTAGTTTGCATAATTGGAACTACAGCTGTAAGCTGTATCATGTTTAGATCCTATCATGGATATATCTGGAAGAATATTGCTTCATAATGTTAATTTGGCTTTTGGCCTTCTTGTTATTCGCTGTCACGCTTGATGTGATTCCGAGTCTATCTAGTTCTGCTTATGAGGAGGGGAAATTCTGCGAAATGTTCCACCTGGATGCTTCTGGTTGGAGATGTTGTGAATCTTGTGGAAAGGTGAGCTAGTTTCATACTTTTGTGTTTTGTCTTTTCAAACTAGAAATATTTCTGTATTTTTAGTGTTTGGACATGAAATTTTGAAGTACACCTATCCACTTTGCAATATTGAGATTATGAATGATGAATCTTTATATTGCAGCAAATACATTGTGGCTGTATAGTTTCATTCCATATGTTCATACTATTGGATGCAGGAGGGATTGAATGCTTATCGTGTGCAAAGAATAATATTTTGGTAAGGATTATATGACTCTTTTTACTGAGTTTTATGTTTTATATGAAATTCCGGAGCAGTTCAATACTGTCATGTCACCCTTTCTTCTTTTGTGCTTGTACATTGGAAATTTTTTGAATTTAAACCTTTAAGGCTTCATGTGATTTGTTACTAATTTTGTTGGACCTCATTCCTTTGGACCACTTGTCGCACCCCGGGGTTGGGGGACACTCTTTGTACATGGTATCAACAGCAAACTAAGTCATTTTCCCAATAAATTTTTGACTGACTACATAAATCCTTTTTCTATGCTCCATGTGATCTCTCACTCAAGATCCAACGCAATCAGATACGTTGCAGCCTCTACTGATACAAAGAAGCGTTCTTATAAATTTGAGTCTCTTATTTGATTTTTTTTTATGAAGAGTTGTACAGAGTACCAACATTGAGTTCTTGTGTTTTTGCCAAACATAATGGCTTACGTTGATCATAATCCATTATTTTACATACCAACAAATAATGATGTCTATAGCTTTAACACATTTTTTTTTCCTTGCTCCAGACTCCAAATCCTGCATGGCCACCACCTCCACACTTCCTTTCTTCTGAGCCTGAAAGAATGAAGGACATCTCAACGAGAAACTGGAGTAAAATGACTGGCTCAGGTTTAACACCTTGGCGGCAAGCACCCAGTTTATTAAACGGTTCCAGTGTCCAATTTGATTTGCAGCCGAGGACTGCCTTTGAAGTTGATATGTCAAGCAGTATTGATAGATTCCGTATTTGTGAGAGATTATCTACCTCTTTCCTTGAAAAGAAAGAAGAAGAAAACTCCTTTGGAAGATTAATTTATGGAAAGTTGAGAAGTGGTCCATTTGAAATCGTTGAGGACAGAAATGCCGGTAACTACTTTTATGGCTATTTTTCAATTGAGGGAAGAAAATTTTGGTTCCCTGGTATTTATTTTTTCCCAGGAAAATGTCCACAGTACATGAATGCAATATTTGTATAAGAATCCGATGCATTCCATTTTCTTGCAGAACTCAGTAAGGAGGAGCAATCTAACCCATCTGTAAATGTTTCCCATCTGCCATCATTCCCCAAGAATGATTCTCCTACTTCTAAATTGAGTTTGATTGCAGCTCCTCCATTTAGAAGTGAAACTAATGATATTGACAAGGTTTCTGCAACTCTTTTACAACCGCCATTCCTTTCAACTCTCGTGGGCAAACAGGTTAAAAATCACAATGGAATGGACTCATCTGGTGAGGGTCAAGTGCGCAATGGAAAATCTCGAGGAGATGGCCGAGGCCAAAATCAGTTTCTTCCTCGGTATTGGCCTCAAATAACTGATAAGGAGTTACAACAAATTTCCAGCGAGTATCCTGTGGTATAGAAGGCATTTTGCTTTTTTTTTTTTTTTTACATGTCTTCGTTATTATTATTACTGACTGTCTTGAAATTCAACTTTTTAATATAATATGCTACCATTTTTTAAATTTAGGTATTATATGACCTGCATGTATCCATAAGAATTCCATATTTAATTGAAATCAGTGTGTTGATTTAAAATTCTGCAATTTAATACCTTGATATTACCTTAGCATCTTGATAGTTCAAACTCAGTAATTACTCCTTTGTTTGAGAAAATTCTAAGTGCCAGTGATGCTGGACGTATTGGGCGCTTAGTGCTGCCAAAAAAATGTGCAGAGGTGAGTCCATGTGTTTAACTTTTATTGCTTATTTCAATACTTTTAACTATTCAAATTCTTTATATTGACATATAAATTGCATTTGGGCTGTGATTTAGTTTTGTATAGTGCATACGTGCATCATGTGAGCATTATAGTTACTATTTATGCATGCAGAGCTTCTTTATGTTGGGTGTAAGCTTAAAATCCCTAATGAAATCAATTTTCTTCGAGACTAAAAACCAAAAAAAAAAAAGGATCGTTGAATAACAAGTTAATGGAATTTTATTCTTGAATCTCCACATAAAAAGCTTAAAGATTTAACCTCTTAGTGAGTTTCAGTTGCTCCCTCACCAACTTAACAATCCTTCTTCCTTCCTTTTAGCTTTCTCCCCTGTGTCTCTTTAGATGCCCTTAGGAAAAGGTGGAAGTGTTTCCTCCTTGGTGAAAAACCCCTCTTAGACTACTTTCTAATTTTGGAAAAAAAAATGCTATCTTGGAGAATATTCTCCAAGATAAAAGTCTTAGATCCTCAAAATGTGTGCCCTCAAGTGACCTATGTATAAGCTCCAACTAGAGCAACTCTAGAGAGAGTTAATTACATTAATGCCCTCATTGTAATGTTTTTATTTGCTTAACTTATCCTTTAAGTTATTAAGTAGATCAATTAAGTCCATCATCTACCTTGGAGTCAAGAGAGTGGGGGACTAAATCCGACCTAGAACACCCGAGCTCCAATAGACAATGTTTCCAAATTGGTCAACTCTTGATCAATTGAGACTTAACTATTAATCTAGATTCATTCCACTTAAGAACCAAAATTACACTCTCGTGTCAATCTCCTGTTGTGGAAGAAAAACATGATATGATATTCGATCATCATGCTACGAGTCAGCTACTGTTTGACCGTCAATATATTGGAGCTGACAAAATGTTCCATTTTGCCCCTCCGATATGTATAGTCCTCTGAGTCTTATTTTCATAAGGTTAATCCATTGTGAAATTGTGCGACTATTGCACTCAAGTTCGATTGTCCGCTGTAAATTTGTTTTGAGTGATGATCATTTCAACTAAATGATTAATGGGTTCTATCTTATAAGTATATGATCCGAAATCGTTTCGATCTGATTTCAAAGTACTGAGTTCGATCTTCCAAACAACGTCTCACCTATTGGTACCTCAAAAAGTTTGAGTTAACAATTTAGGGTATATCACATGCTCGAGATTTAGGTCACTCTTTAGATGATTGTGCAGAGTCTTATTTTTAACAATCACGAATAAGTCATCTACCTGTTTAATGTGTTCTAAAACATATCATTGTTCTTATTTCCTAGACCTAGACAAATTTAAATTAGATTACAATCTTATCAAGATAAAATATCCAACTTTACCCACCTATTGTGAACTATGAAAAATAAGTTTTTGATCACGTTGCAAGTTTTGTCTCATCATACTCGACCAATCAAGTATATAATTTATGAAATTTCTTGCGATTATGGAGACAGGTTAATAACTCAAATTTAATGCATTAAATAGATGATAAAATCAAATTTTATATACACACAATTGTTTATGAATCTATTTTTTTTTATGAATGATCACTGTGTGTGTATTTCCATTATCGATTTTGATACTGTATATATAGCATGCTTTACTTTTATTTTAAAAGATAATTGAACCATCTCTAATGATCTGCTTCAACACAGAAGTTAAAGATAAGGGGATACGATCTTAGAAATTGAACCTTGATGCTGATTTTTTTGTGGTGTTAGATTTATAAATACTTATTGCGATTTTTTCAAAGAGCAAAGAATGATGTATCCCGTTGATATCATTATTAAAGAATACGCATTTAAGATGCTTATTTAAGGCGTGAAACATATCCTGAACAACATTCAATTATTCGCTCCTTGTGTATGCATGTTTGGGAGAAGGGATAGCTTTGAGTGCAAGGCATCTGATACAACATAATTAAAGCACCGAACTTAGTCAGTTGATTGTCCAAAAGTTTATCACCTCTGTTTCTCAATCAAATAAAAAGCCAAATAGGTGTCTCATGAGGGGGTCAAACTAGTTCTCAAATTGTTTCTTTGCCTCCAGGGGAGAAATTATCTTATCTAAGTTTGACACACTTTCAATGTCGTGGCTGTTGTTTCAGAGCAATGATGCTTTTTAGAACTATATGTATATTGGTCTGTCATTTATTCCATTTAATTATAGGTAGAAATAGTCAAGCCCAAAGTTACAGATACTGATAATGATTGGGAATGAAGGTAGTCTAATTTTATGTTAGTTTGTTCTAGTTAATTATAGTTTTCGAGATTGATTAAAATTGGGTTATTGTATGATAAGTTTTCTAGTTTGACTAAATTAGGGTTTATTCACTTTGTTCCCTTCTCGAATTAGGTTTGTTTAGGCTCTATATAAAAAGGGCTTATGCATTGTAAGACTTGGACTTTGTTATGAAATAAATTAATACTTTCTCGCCCAATTTCTTCTATATTTTCTTCCCTTTCTTCTCTCTTCCTCTTCCTCTTTCTTTTCTCAATCTTGTTCTTTTTCAATTGTGTTCTTGCATCCTACTCAATTTTCCTCCCTCAAAATTCTCTCTATTTTCTCCCCCTTCTTCTCTTTCTTCTCTCTCTTTCTCCTTTTCTCAATATTGTGATTGTTTGATTGGTTCTACTTCAGATAGTCAAGCTTTGTCTTGCGTTAGCTTTTAAAATCTTCCCAACTGATATACAGAATTTTTTTTGCGTGTATACACTTACAAATTACATTGTTCTTTGTGAAAATCCTCTACTACCTGCCAAATTAGACTTGGAAGTTACGAGGTTTATCTGATTAACACATTGTATATATTCTCGAAAAAGAAGACTGACATAATTTACAATTAATCAGGCCTACTTTCCACCAATTTCTCAGCCAGAAGGATTACCTCTGAAAGTACATGATTTGAAGGGGAAAGAATGGTTATTCCAGTTTCGGTTTTGGCCAAATAATAATAGCAGAATGTACGTCTTAGAAGGAATCACTCCTTGTATACAGTCAATGCAACTGCAAGCTGGTGATGTAGGTAATTGTTTGCACATATGCATTACTTGTGCCTTTTTTTTCCTTCTTTTTCCCTGATATTGTTTTTATTGGGCTTATCTTCTTTTGTGTCTTGGAAGATTCCCTAGTTTTAGTTTTTCAAAAATGATGGTCAATGTATATGTATCATCTTAATTCTTATTCTCATTTCCCTGCACAATTTTGGCAAAAAATAAAATAAAATAAAAAAATTGTTCCACTTTGCCATTAAAATGTAGTCACACTTCACCATTTGATAATTTTCTTGAATATCATCTATCAGGCTGTGGTAAAATTAGATGTGCATGTCCATGTGATGTTACTGAGTGTAATACTTATGAGTTTGTTGCTTCTTTCTTCGAATTGCAAAATGAGGTAGGGTATTTCTTGTCAGTGACATTTAGTAGGCTGGAGCCAGAAGGGAAGCTGGTCATGGGAGGTAGAAAAGCTTCAACTGTTCCATCAGATCAGGTTTATCTTTGTCCAATAAAATTTATTTTCCAATTTTAATCACAAATCAGCGCTTGCTATAATCTTGTGTATTTGCCACTACCCTTGGTGACAATTAGCAACCAATGCTGTTAGTGGCAGTTTTGGACCTTTTGGGAAGCATACATATGCCTTGAAACTGCTATATATAGCTTTACTTTGAACTGGTGAAGTTGGAAAGTTGTTGTAAGAAGAAGTCAACAACATATATATTTTTGCATTCCCACATCATTCTCCAATGAGACAAGTATTTTACAACTATAGAAGCAATTTGCACTATTATAATGGATAATGCTATCTAGCACCGTGTTGTTAATACTAGTGTATGTGGCAACACGTGTCATTAAATGATGGATTCAATGAAGTGGAAGGATATATGTTTCATTTAATTGAACATATCAGTTAATGCCACCTTGACTAGACTAGTGTTAGATAGCATTAATCCTATTATAAAAATGCCTGGCCACTTGAGTCTCATTGCCAATAATACTCAGTTACAATCTCTGGTGACTTCATGTAGGTTATTATATAATTTTTCTTGCCTTGTCCCCACTATTTCACTGCTCTTCTTTACACGTGAGTCCTAGTATTGTTTGAAAAGGTATTTTATGGGACATGATAGAGGTATCAGAAAGCTCATGAGAAGAAAAAGAAAGGGGGAAGGTATTTGGTCTGACAGGGAGTATTCCAAAAGACTTGTGTTAGAAGTTCTGGCATTGTGGACTGTGACAGCCCCTCCCCGTACCAGAAACATGAGGTGAACAGTGAAACATAAGCACAGTTTGAGTGAAGCTGGTCAAACACATCTGTGATGGAAAACTGTAAAGTTAATGGATTTTGACGTCAGAGAGTGTGGTGATGTAGTATAGGGAGCCTTCATTTCTAGTAGACATGCCCCTTACTGATGCTATATGATTAAAATTAAATGGGACAGAATAGGTCAGTGAAAAATGGTTATGTTCTTGATGAAACACCATCTTTGTGCTTGTGTTCTCAATTTATTGTTTATTATTTATTTATTTATTTCACACACGCTTTACATTCTGTTTATTTTGTTTTGAATTGAAACTTGAAGGCTTGACTTCTATTTTTTCATTGTATTGCTCTCTTTAAGGGAGATGAAGCTACTGTAACTGGAGATAAAACACCTGGGGATGATAGTGGCAAAAACAAATTTGGGGAAGTCGCAATAAATGGTCATGTAAAAGGTAATTTGATGCCAGCTAGCTTTCCAGCAGTTAACCCTGCTACTAAGGTAGATTCAGGGAGTAATTGGTATGAAACTGATAAGTCAGGGTTCACAAAGAAGGAAATACTTGAAAATAAGCCTGTCGTTCGTAGCAAGAGGAAGAATAGCGTCTTCAGTTTGAAAAGTAAACACCATAGGTTTGACAATGAGGAGATGATGGAACTGAAGCTCACATGTAACCAAGTTCAAGGACTTATGCGCTCACCTCCTGGAAATATTCCCTCAGTTTTTGTAGTAGAAGGCTGTGAAATTGAAGAATTTGAGGTATTAGGCTCTGCTATATCAAATATTTGTTGGAGCTTATTTATACATATCAGGTGGTTGCGTATTATATTATGTTTGTAAGAATTGTTTCAACTTGAGACTTGGTCTTGTGAGATGTTAATGATTCATGTTCTTAAGAACAGAAACCACCTTTAGGATTAAAGGTAGAGAAGTAAATTCAGTACAAGTTTTGTTGTCCAAAAAGATGTTAGTGAATTTGTCTGATTTGTGACACCATTAAATGACGCATAAACTATTTTATCGAGACTGAACTCCAACTGTGTAAGTTATCATTGACCATAATCTATCTCCCACATTGTCCTTTTTAAGTTTGCTGGCAAGGTAAATGTATGCATAATTATTTTTAATGATTATATAACTATACACTTTTTTAATGATGACCCAACTTAAAGGTTTTGAGCACCTGTGTTTTTCATTCTTGACTAAGCTGTATGCTAGATGTTAAAGTGTATGCCAAGGGGCATAAATATCTTTTCACACTCCCAACTTGGTTTACTTTTTGGCAGGATGCACCAATTATCGGAAGGCCAACTATTCCTGCGATAGATCGTTTTTGGTACAATGCTTTCCTTTGATAAATAGCTGTGTAGTTTCCCCTTCTTTCCTCTCTAGTGTCATCATAGCTTTGCTTGTGGAATGTTTACTTCAGTGAAAAAGTCCAATGGGTAGAATGTGATGATTGTTTTAAGTGGCGCAAAGTGCCTGCAAATGCTCTTCTTCCATCAAGATGGACCTGTTCTGGCAATGTATGGGGCCTTGACAGGTATATTGGACTTTCATAAAATTATATATTCTTCATTCTGAACTGTGTCCACTTTGTCCTCATTTTTGTGTCTGTTCAAAGTCAGTTCCAGTTTTGTGTCTTTCCTGGATGTTTATATAGCATTGTGCTTTAATCCGAGAGAGTGTAATTTTTCAACCAATATTCTGCTGTAATTGTGTTTTCATATTTTTCCAATTGTTTTACGGGTCCTCTTAATTTACCTGTTCTCTTATACATCAGATCTCTATGTTCAAATGCTCAGCAATTAGCTACGGAACAGCTTGAAGATATATTTTCCACTACTACTGAAGGTAGATTCCTTTCTTCTCTTGCATGTTGCTTGTCTTATTTGCATTTCACGTCTCTTTTGCTAATTGTTTTATAATTTTCAAACAGCGAGGAAGGAAAAGAAAATTACTGAACAGAATTCAGATCTAGTTGTGGCACAGGAAGGACTCGATGCACTTGCTAATTTAGTTATCCAATCGGATGGAGTGGACCTTCCAGCTTCGTCACAGACTAAAATGAAGCACGCAGGCCATAAACTCGACTGTACATGCACTGTCTGCATTCAACCTTCTGATGGAAATGACCCAAAGCACAAGCAAACATGCGATTTTGCTGACTCAGAATCACTAAAGCGGCATTTCAGAACCTTGATGGAGAGGTGTGAGAAGAAACAATTGGCAAAAGAAGCTGAAAGTGCCCGTCAGAAGCTGCATGTGGATATCGATACTTATCTGAGCAATGACACAGGAAAAAGTAGTCTAAACCAGGAAGAGGCAAGCCAAGTGGCCTGTCTTGATGACCCTAATGAGAGAAAATCCTCAGTATCTCCTTTGAAAGGTCAAATAGACCTTAATATCCAACCGGAGCGCGAAGAAGATTTGTCACCTGGTTCAGATTCCGGGGCTATGAAACGCTTGCTCGAGGATGCTACAGAGATCAATTTCATGCAGCATAGATCTTCAAGCTCTGGTGTTAGCAGAGATTTACCCGGTAAGCAGATGCAGCCAGACGGGATTGGTGGAGCCATTTTCAGTAATTGCATCGTGCCCTGACCATTGCACAACAGCTGGATCCATATCCTCGACTTTTAGAAAAAGCACTCTTGTGGGATAGGACAGTAATTAGACGATGTTCTGTGAGCGTGGAGTCGAATTTTTGTCTCTCACATGTACTCCGCCATCTGGAATCACGTCTGCTGTACATATATAGGAGTAGATGTCTTGGGATATAATTGTGGCTCTTTCATTTTTGTTCCTACCGTTAGGATTTGGGGCAAATGTGGTGGTGAATGAAGCTGCTGATTTTACCCTTTTGGATATAATTATTGGGGATGTAATTCAAGCTTAAATGAAGCAGCTGATTTTACCCTTTTGGACATTTTAAGTTTTGCCCGTCAAGCTTAGTTTACACCTCTAATCGCAACTTCTTTGTATTCATTGAATCTACCAATTTGAGTTGCACTACTCGTAGAAATGGACAGATAGAGGACTATTCTTATAGCATTTTCCTTCACCCCAAGTCTTCAATTCTAAGGCTCCAATTGTGCACCAGGAGGCGAAAAGGTCTCAAGTTGTAATCACAAAGCCATGGAGGAAAATGGTCTCTTAGCGGAAGCAAAACCGTCTTCCTAATTCAAGCAAAAGGGTCCCGTATTTGTACCTTCAGTTACGACCTTAGAGCATGGTAGCACAACTTTTCTAATTGAGCGCTCGGTGTACAAATAGTTCTATGGGAAGGGTACCAGAGAAGATAAAAGAAAGAAATCAGTGCATGCATGTAGATTTTGATGCTATTAAATTTATACTGTGTTACATGTAATGCATTTATCGTGATTTGCTCATTGGAGTCAATTTCCCAAATAGTGAACAACATGTGTTATTGAACGTTTCTAGATACTAATACCATATTTCATTACTTTTCTCGAAGGTACCAGTGGAATGCCCTAAAGGCATAATACTTGTTTCGAAAAAAAAAAAAAAAAAAAGTGGTTTTTTTGCGTCGTCACGCACAAACCCATAGAAATGCTAGAAACTAAGTGGCAAAAGGGGAAGGTAGAGAAATCCAGCTTTGTTTGAGACTACCGCGTCAAGAGTTCGAATTCTGAAATATGGATTTGGCTCTTAGGTAAGTGCAAGTGTACAAGCAACTTTTCACCCTATACCCTTGGAGACATAACCTGCGATTTACCTTCTTCACCAAGGCCCAGGACAGGACAGGTGGGAGCATCAATAATGAGGCGTAATCCAAAAAAACAATGAATGTGTTACTGGCCATATTGATATTTGAGCTCAAGTGATACACTTAACTGAATTCGGGCTGAAAAGATAAAATTGGAAGAAGCCGATATTGAGAAAATGATCGAATATCGTAAACCTAATCATGAATATTGTTCATTTATGTGTTTTCCTTCATAGAGTTTTGTATTGTAGGTATAATGCATTACTTTAATAGTATTAAATGGTTTAGCAACCGCTTTCATAAGGATCATTCAAATTAACCAACCATTTTATTGAAATTCTAAATAATTTATTGCATACAAATTGATAAAGCTATCATGTGAGAGGTTGTGATGGCATAGAAGCAACACCTCCACACTCTGATGCTTCACATTCTTCTTTTTCGATAAAACAGAGTCCCCGATTGAATATGCAACACCAACACTCCATATTTCCTTGGCAATTAAACTTTTTGCATAGTTTTAGATTTATTTTTTCATCATACACTTTACTGCTTTTAAGGTTTTCAGGCAGGATTCTGTCGTTACCTGTTAAAAAAAAAAATCAGAAGAAAAAAAAGAAAATAAGCGGAGAAATGTAGATAAGTAATTATCAAGAGTCAAAGAGTGGTTTTGTTTCCAAACAATTGTCAAAGGCGTGGGCTTTTGTTTTTGTTAATGAAAACCATTCTTCACAAAACTTTTGACAATACTTCATGACTAGAGAGACAAACAATCAATTTGAAACAACTTCGGATGATTCTAAATAAAAGAATTTACCATTTATGAACACCCTCAAATGAAAGACAAAAGAAAAATTAAACAATTGTTGACCCTTTTTAAAATTTGATGATTCTCAACTAAAGAGTTTACCATTCGTAGAGCACCTCTCGAATAGATAGAAAAATAATCAATTTTGAAACAACTTATTGTCAATCTTTTTAAAATATCCATATAACTTTATGAGTTTTAATGTTGCGATCCAACAAAAAAGAAGCCAAATTTTAAGCTTAGCCAAACATGCTCTAAACTATATGAAAACGTGATGGAAACACAATGAAAAGGATATGAGATTCGAAATTAGAAGGAGGAGAAGGCATATGAAGTAGACTCACATTCATTAGGAGTGAACAGGGACATAATGGTCACAAACAATATAATGTAATGACCAAAATTATATGAAGCCATTGATTAGAAAATGATGGGTTTTTGTATTATGAGTTATGCTCAATTTATAGACCCAATTCCAAGTCCCAAATTAATGTAATTACCCCTAAATAATAGGAAGGTTGTTGAAATTATTATAGCATTAATTTATTTTTCTTATATTGCAAATAAAATTTTGAAATTAATACAGGGTGGTTATATTGACCACAATTTAATTACATTTTAAGGTTTCAACCTTCATTCATTGTAGCATTTACGTTCTTGACTGGCAAATTCTTATCTTTAATCTTTCATTAAATAGCACATCTTGTCCAGAACATAAAAAAAATAAAAATTAGGGACGGGATGTGTTAATTTATAAAATGTTAATAATAAGAATGTATATAAAAAGTTAGGAATATAAATATGATAATGAATAAAAATTAGGGTCCTTCTATGTAATTAAAATACGATATATTAATATAAAAAATTCTCAGTGCCGACCTTGAACGATTGAACCTTTCATTAATTATCACATCTAGTTCCTAACGACAATTTCCATTAAAAAAAAAAAAAGTCCCTTATGAGTGCATATAGACTTATTTGCATATTATATTTTAAATAAGAAAAATAAGTTCAAAAATGCCACATAATATTTTTTTTCCTTCATTTCAAAGTATACTAACAGAGTATTTGGATATAAACCATCATGATGTACTAATTACGATTTACGAGTGAGAGAGAGAAAAAAAAAAAAAAAAAAAGTGGGACATAATTGCATCAAAAAACAAAGATTGTGAACTTTTTGTACAATAAAAAGTGGTGAACAAAATAAAAATGTATGTCAATATTTATCCTAACATTAATGTAATGTGTTGTATATTGGCACCACAATATTTATTTATTTCAATAATTTAATTTAACTTGAGGTTGTCAACCATGCACATTGTAGCACTTATTTTCCTAACTTTTTTCTCAAATTATTGTCTCCAACCTTCCATGAATTAGAACTTCTACACTTTAATGATGGTTTCCGTAGCAGTTTTCTACCTAGTATTTTTTTGTATAATTCTTAATTTCAACATTCCATGAATTAGCAATTCTTGTCTTTGACGATGATTTGTGCCCAAATTTAAAATAATAATAATAATAATAATAATAATAATAATAATAATAATAATAATAATTGTTTGCATGCTTTAATTGAAATGAGGAAAAAGTATATTATCAATTTTTTGTATTTTTTTTAATGGTGGACAAAAAAATCGTTTTTACTCCCACTTGAGACTTTTTGATCGGAAATCATTGTCATATATAAGATGTGCTAAGTTGTGTACAAGGATGAATAGAAAAAGGTTGAAAATATATTTTCTACAATCAGCAAAGTTCAAGGATCTTAAGTTATTTAAAAGGTGGTATGTATCATTTTTAAGTATATCTATAATATTAGTGTTTGGTGTGCATTTTTGAGGAAAAATTATATTTTGTTGATATGATGGATGGTGAAAATGTGGTTAAAAAAGAAGGAAAAGTTATTGATGTAATTGAAAATATTATTTTATTGAAGAATGTGTGGTTGAAAATGAGTAAAATAATATAATGTGTACCAAACGAGTCGAGTTGAGCTGGCTTCCAAGCCCAAATTTGAAGCTCGGGTTCGACTAGAATAAAAATGGTTCAGGTTTTTTCTTTGTCCGAATCGAGCCGAGCCAACTTTTGCTCGACCAAAAAAATTAGGCTCGATCGGAGCTTTTAACTCGGGCCTTAGAAAGTTGAGTCGAGTTGGCTCGTTCTCTCTAGGGGTGTAAGCTGTCCGATTTTTTTGGTATTTGACAAATTTTTAAATCAAATCTTTTACACCGGTTTAAGAAAAACTCAAACCTAAACAAAACCATCTTGAACGGTTTGAAAAAACTAAAACATAAATCTAACGGTTTGGTTCGATTTTAAACCTTCGATTTTGCCGTATTTTTTTTGTCTGTCTATTTTTATATCATTAATTCATTGAATTCGATATATATTTATATCTTACTAGCAATAAATCTAAAACAAACTAAATATATCTACTATAAATTTAAATACCAACTAAATTAAAGTTAAATCACAATAAATTAAAACACAATTTTTTGTTCGCCTTTTTTAGACTAATGACGTTACAATAACGTTATGATAACATTACAATACAAGTTTACTAAATTAAATATAAGGCCAAAAAAATATAATGATGTCCAACAAGATTTCGTGATTATCATATCTGAAAAAATGTTACTGATTAGACATAGAGAATAACCAACCAAAATAATAAAATAATTGTTTATAATATTTAAACATAACAATTACACAAGCTTATCATTGTATGTTGTTACGAATTCAGTTTTTCATATATACTTAAACATCAATTAGTGTCACACATGATTCACCGTCTACATAGTCAAATAAGTGTATTCATTACATTATCATGGTATTAGATACTAGATAGATAAGAGAATCTTCAAAAATATGATAATAGAAAATATAAATAACTTGTCACAACTTTCATTGAATCATCCAATGCCTCCACTTCATCTAAATATTGGCGCAGCATTATAGGTTTCTTCTTAGTTTGCAACCAATTCTTTCCGTATATATAAGTCTCAACCAGGGACGGATACAGTGGGGGGGCTGGCTGGGCTGCAGCCCCCCCACTCAGGTCTAATTTATTTTTTTTAAAAGGTTTTTTATATTTTTTTTTTTTTGCAAAAACAGTTTGCTCAGTAGCCCGACTTGAAATTTTATAGTCCGGTCTCGATTCAAATCCTGGATCCGTCTCTGGTCTCAACCATCCTTGCACCTAATGAACTTCTAAAGCAATCAAGTATCCGACCTCCAATTGAGAATGCAGACTCAGAAGCAACTGTAGAAATTTGAATCGCTAATACATTATTGGCAATTTGGGAGACAATCTTATACTTAGGAGCAATTATTTTTCACCACAATAAAATGTCGAATGACTCCTTAATCAAATCTTCACATCGATCGGACAAGTAATCAATCAAATCATTTTTCTCCAACCTGGGTGGGTGAAAGAGGCGGAGGCGAGGTCGTGTTGCGTGGAAATGGGAAGTAAATGGTTATATTTTGGGTTTGATTCAATTGAAATGAAAAATGTATGGGTTATGAGTTTCTGTCTTTCTACTTCTGTCGTTATGGACTTATGGGTTGGGGCCATTCATCACTGGGCTAGAAAATAACATATTCCTATTGGTTGAAAAACATAAAATTGAGATTATTATAATTTTTATATATAATATAAATTAGGATTATTGAGTAATAATAATAATTTTGAATTTTGAATGTCATTTTTTTACTTTTGCATATTTTTTCGCAGGTCCGGTTTGGTTTGGTTCAAAATCATATCGTTGACAGGTCTAGGTGGCACCAAACCAACGATTTCTAAAATAGGATTTCGATTCGATTTTCGAGTTTGACAATTTTTGCTTACCGCCTTAATTCTCTATCTCTCTCTTTTTTCCTTTTTCTTTTTAAATAGCTACCTGCAAGCTACCTTGTTAAGACAGTTTGCAAGTAACTACATTAACCTTAACAAGGCAGTTAAATATATATATTAAGTTTTGCAGATTTTTTTTTAAATTTATTTTTTGTTAGGCTCGACTCATTACGGGCCAAAAATGGCCCTTGACATGACAAGCCCAAGGCCCAAAATAGGGCTCTGCTCGATTATACCGAGCCACGAGCAAGCGAGCCAAATTGACACCCCCCTAGATAAGGATTTCGAACACCTAGTTTCTATACAACTATAGTATTAAATGTTTTGAAAACCGCTTTCATAGTGTTTTCAAAATGAATAATGCTATGTAGCCCACCAATGTTGCAATCTAGTATCAGTGACGTTAAATGATAGGCTAAATGAAAGGTGAAATTAAATTAATCATTTAATTTTACTCATCATTTAATACCATATTAGCACCACATAAACTGAAATTGCAATCTCAGTGAAACTAAATAACATTACTCTTTTAGAATGTTCGGTATAGTATTATTTTATTGTTTCGAAAAGTTAGTAGTGAAATTAATTAAATATATAGAAGTTGGAAAAAAATTGGGTTGATAAACAATAAATAAGAAAATCATCAATTTATTTTATTTTGTTTTGTTTTATAATGGACTCCAAATTTGTTGACAATAAAGTTTAATTCATCATTTGTCCAGTAAGCATATAGCCACCTCAAATAATAAAAGTTTTAATTCTTTGACATACTATCAGAGCTTGCAAAGTCAATAGGTTCAAACTTATCTGCCACACCAAATTATGAAATTGTGCACATGTTAGGTTTCTTAAAGAAACAACGAGTCTGGCCGAGAGTGAGTTTAAAACTAATTTCAATTAAATGATAAAAATAATTATAATTTACTTCAATTTAAGGATCATTCAAACCAACCATTTTATTCAAAATCCAAATAGTTTATTGCATACAAATTGATAAATCTATCATGTGAGAGGCTGTGATTCCAGAGAAGAAACGGGTTTACATTCTGATGCTTCACATTCTTCTTCACTGAGAAAACATAATCGCAGATTGTATACGCAACACCAACACTTTATGTTTCCTCTACAGGTAAACTTCATGCATGGACTTATGTTTATTTTTTCATCTTCTTGTTTGCTGCTTTTAAGATTTTCAAGTAGGATCCTGTCGTTGCCTGTTGAAAAAATAAATAAATTCAGAAGAAAAAAGAAAATAAGCAGAAATATGTAGATAAGTGATTATCAAGTGTCAATTATAAGTGGTTCTGTTTTGAAACAATTGTCGAAATTGCGGGCTTCTATTTTTGTTAATGATGACCATTCTTCTTTCATGAATAGAGAGACTGTTATATCCATAAATTACATGGCATACGTATGATGGAGAGGGTCCCACATGAGCCGAGGTGACATCGACTATTTATTATTTGAGCCTTATTTAATTGAACAATTGCATATCGGGCTTGGAACTTGGGTTCGACCCATTAGCTCACGAGACCCATTTCCGTTTTCTATATATATGTCAATCCATTTCATTTTAATGTTTTCTAACCCGAACCAAACCCCTCACCATCTCTTGCACTCTTTTTTTCTTTGTTGATTTGACCGTTGAAGTGCAAACGGTCGTTGGACTTTTTTTTTTCAATCGGCGGCCTTTGCCTTCTAACAGGGTGCTCCGTGTGCAGTTGACGTCCACGTGAAGGAGATGAGGTCGGGATTCTGATTTTGTTGGCAATATTTTTTGAGGTCAACAGAGACAAATTTTGAAAAAACTTAACGCCTAAAAACAAAAGAATTTAAAACAATTGTTGATCCTTCTTAAATTTCGATGATTCTCAACTCGAGAATTTACCATTTGTAGAACACCTCTCTGATAGATAGTGAATTGAAACAACTTATTGTCAATCTTTTTAAAATACGAATATTCTCAAAAGAAGAAAGTTAGCTTATTTCAACTGTATGACTTTTACTGTTGCAATAAGTAAAAAAGAAACCAATTTTTAAGATTAGACAAACATGTTCTAAACTATATGACGACATGATTGAAATTAGGGTTGGGCATATATCCCGAACCGAACTGAACCGAACCGGACCCGAACCGAACCGAACCGAACCGAGCGGTTCTTCGTAAGTGAAATACCCGAACGGGTATCAGAATCAAGAACCGACGGGTACGGGTCGGTTCTCGGTTCTAGACCCAGAACCGAAGAACCGAATAAGAACCGAATTTTTTTAGAATTTTTTAATTTTTATGTATGGGATAAATCAAATTATTTAGTTTTTAAAAATAAATTAACAAATATAGAGTTTGCAATGAAAAGACTGGGTTCTATGATGGTATTGAGACATGTAATAAAAAATATATTATATTTTTTCTTATTAAATTTTATTAGTTGAACAATTTTTTGTTTATTTATGTTTGTTAATTGTGATTTTTCAATCTTTATTGTAGAGTTTTTTTAGTATCTAGTATGACAAGTCAAGTAATTGATGGTTAAATCAAATAGTTGTTAAGTAAGTACTACTGTTTTAGCAATACTTTAAAATATCTTATCTCCACGAGTCTATGACTTTTAATTTATATGGATCACCGATATTTTAGTATTACTAATTTACTATCTATTTTTTGTTATTTGTATATATTGGTAAATTAATCTTATTGGACAACTTGTTATTTATATCTTATTAAATTGGAATACGTTAATTTGTAAAAGTTAAGATTGAACATGTCAGATTGTAGTATTGTTATAAATGTTAAAAAAAATTAATTATACTATGGAACCGAACAGAACCGAACCGAATCGAACTGAACCGAATGGAACCGAACCCGAACGGTTCCAAAATTATATTTGGACCCGACGGTTCCGTTTACTAACTACCCGAAAATTTTCGGTTCGGTTCGGTTCTCTTCAGAACCGAACCGAACCGACCCGTGCCCAGGCCTAATTGAAATATCTAAATCAGAAGAAAGATGGAGAAGGCATATAAACTGTACTTACATTCATTAGGATTGAACAGGGACAGAATGGTCACAGAGAATATAATGAAATAACCAAAACTATATGAAGCCATCGATCACAGACAGAGAGAGAGAGTGGTTTTTGTATTATGAGTTATGTTCAATTTATAGCACCAGTTCCAAGTCTCGAATTAATGTAATTTCCCTTAACTAAATGGTAGGATTACTGAAATCTCCTAAAGAAATTATTATAGCATTAAAGGGTAATGTCATGACAATTTATATTAAAGGTCTTTAACCTTTGTTCATTGTCGCATTTATGACCACCGTTGACCGCTAATGCGCGCATTATCTCCTCTTTTTTTAAATTTTTTTTACAATTCTTTTAAGTAAAAATTTAAATGCTAATTTCGTCACTTTATTTGCCCTAAATTCAAAACAGCCACTTGAAACTTTGAACAAAGGAAAGCTCTCTAAAATTCCTATTAATTTACTATTTAGTATTTACATTTGAAACTTATTTTTGTTGTTGAAAACTTTGAAAAATTGTATAAAGTCCCTGTAAATTTGTTTTAAATGTTTGGTAGGTATTATTTTTATTTATTAAATAATTTTTTGATTGATTAAAAATTAAAATAAGAAAACGCAATTTTACGCCCATGCGTCGTCTAAGCTCGCGTAGTGCATAGATTGGCCTCCACGCATCGCCATGTATTGCGCCTTTTCGAACACTGTGAAACACATGATCTTGAAAGATCTAACAATATGGACACTCATTAGGCTTTTGAATGAAAAATGGGTTCGGCAACTGTAGGAGGGTGTGTTAAAAATTAATTTCAAATAATTAATAAAACTGAAATTTAAAAACTTTGATTTACTGATCATTCGAACCAACCATTTTATTGAAAATCCAAATTATTCAATGCACTGTGAATACAAATTGATAAAGCTGTCATGAGAGTGGTTTTGAGGGCAGAGATGAAGCAGCTGAACTTGTACACTCTACTTTGCATTGTTCTTCAATGAAATAACATTTCTTACTGAATATGCAACACCAACACTCTATTTGTTTTTCACACGTTTGCTTCATGCATAGTTGTAAATTTATTTTTTCGTCTTCCAGCTTGGTTCTTTTAAGATTTTCAAGTAGGATCCTGTCATTACCTGTTGAAAAAATAAATAAATTCAGAAAAATTAATAATAAGCAGAAACACATAAATAATTGATTATCAAGTGTCAATAAGTGATTTTGTTTAGAAACAATTGTCAAAATCGTCGGCTTTTGTTTTTGTTAATGAAGACAATTCTTCGCAAAACTTTTGATAATACTTCATGACTAGAGAGACAAACGATCAATTTTGAAACAACTTCGGATGATTCTAAATGAAAGAATTCACCATTTATGAAAACCCTCAAATGAAAGACAAAAGAAAAATTAAACAATTGTTGACCCTTTTTAAAATTTGATGATTCTCAACTAAAAAATTTCCCATTCATAGAGCACCTCTCAAATAGATAGAAAAATAATTAATTTTGAAACAACTTTCCATCTAACTTATAGAGCTTTAATGTCACAATACAACAAAAAAGAAGGCAAATTTTAAGCTTAGCCAAACATGCTCTAAACTATATGACAACATGAAGGAAATACAATGAAAAGGATACGAGATTCGAAATTAGAAGAAAGAAGGAGAAGGCATATGAAGTGGACTCACATTCATTAGGAGTGATCAGAGACAGAATGGTCACAATCACAAACAATATAATGAAATGACCAAAATTATATGAAGCCATTGATTGATTAGAAAATGATGGGTTTTTGTATTATGAGTTGTGCTCAATTTATAGCCCCAATTCCAAGTCCCAAATTAATGTAATTACCCCTAAATAATAGGCAGGATGTTGAAATTATTATGGCATTAATTTATTTTCTTTATATAGCAGATAAAAAGCTGAAATTAATATGAAAATTGCTAAATGAACATAATCATTAACACCATGGTTGACCGCATGTGAGTGTGTGGGTCTCAAATGAATAAAATAATATTTTCCATATATGTATAGGGTGTTAAGGATTGTGTCAACCATGGTGGCACTGTAGCATGACTCAATTAATATAGGGTGTTTTTATATTGACCATAATTTAATTTCATTTTAAGGTTTCAACCTTTATTCATTGTAGCATTTAAGTTCTTGACTTTCTGTGGCGAATTCTTATCTTTAATCTTTCATTAAATAGCACATTTCGTCCAGGACATAAAAAAATTAGGGACCGGATGTGTTAATTTATAAAATGTTAATAATAAGAATGTATATAAAAAAGTTAGGAATATAAATATGATAATGAATAAAAATTAGGATCCTTTTATTTAATTAAAATACGATACATTAATATAAAAAAAAAATGATGTAAATATAACTGCCCTTGTAATTGTTTGCTTTAGTTTCTAAAGAGGTAGGTAAGATTAGTGAAATCTTCTTTTATGGACACCAAATTTTTAGCCAATTATGTAATTATATTTTTGGATAAAAAATAAATTCTCAACTTACAATAATTATTATAGATATTTAAAATAATATATTCTACATGTCCTTATCAATTACAAGAATAATATCTTTGTGAAAGAAAATAATATAAGATAGTTATATAATCCTTATCAATTTAATAAGATTTTTTGTTGTAATCTTTGTCGATTAGTAGTTAAGTATTTTGATTGCAAATTCATTTTTAGTTGTGCCGATACATGCTCAAAGTTTTTTTTTTTTTTTAATTGAATTTTCATAATGAATAAAGAGACAGATAATCAATTTTGAAATGACTTATATCAACTGTTTAATAAGCATGATTCTGAGTAAGCAAGTCGTCTTATTTCAATTGTATCACTTTTGATATCGTATTAAATCAAAAAAGAAGCCAAACCATGCTTTATGCTATATAACAACATGATTGAAATATACAACATATGAGAATCAAAATTAAGAGAAAGAAGGAGAAGGCATATAAAGTTTCCTTGCTTTCATTAAAAATTAACAATGATGGAATGGTCAAGAAAAAATAATATGAAATAATCAAAGTTTTATGAAGCCATTGATTAGATAAAGATGGATTTTTTTATTGTGAGTTATGTTCAATTTATAGCCCCAATCCAAATCTTAAATTAATGTAATTAATACTGAACAGGTAGAACTAGTGTGATCATTATAAATAATGAATAATATTATTTTAACATCAGTCGCGCTTTATCTAACAATGAGGTCCACTGTTAACCGTCCAATGAATTTGGGATCTACTTTGATTATTTGACCAATTAAAGCTAGGCCTCTACTTCCGTACCTGAACTGGTGCTAAGCATTACTTGTGCTAGATAGTATTACTCTAAATAAGTTATTATTATTTCATTTTCTTTTCTAAAGAGGTAAGTTTTCCTTAGTTTATATAAGCATATTTTTAACTAATTATGTAATTTTTTTTAGATAAGTAATATCTCAACATATTATGATTCTTATGAATTTTGGATAGTAATATTTTTTAAATATCATTATCAGTTTTGAGAAAAATATTTTTGTGAAAGAAAGTTATATAAGATAGATGTGATCCTTATCAATTCGATAAGAATATTGTTGTAATCTTTTCTATTAAGTTATTGTGCATGCTTTCTGTTAACTATTTTTTACCTTGTAAGGATGAAGCCATTTATAAAAATGGTGTTAGAGAATTGAATCTCTTATTCTATACCATTAAGAGCAATAAAATTGCAGTAAAAAAATAAAGACGCAAAAATATATAAAATTTATAGAGATTAACCTAAATTTGAGATTATGTCGTTGTTTGCCATTATAGACTTATAGTAATCCATTATGATAAAAGAAGTTTACCATAGAAAGATAGCACACTTTATTTTCTTTAACCTTTCTCTTTTGATCATAAAAAAAAAAACCATAATAACGACTTCCTATTTAAAAAATAAAAAAATAAATAGATTTCACGACTTAACAAACGGAGTGATTTTTGAGACATTAAATCAGAGTTAAATGTTCCATTAGCCACAAAACTTTATACCATGTCTCAACTTACTCACTGAACTTTAACATTTATCTCGTTGGCCACTGAACTTTAGTTCGTTACTTCCCATTACTCATTGGCTCAAATTTGTGAACTCACGATCCTACATGGCAGTCGAAAATTCTAGCTGGTCCGTTAAATCAGCCTATGTGTTTAATTTTTTCCCAATCAGTCTCCACATCATTTAGCAAACACGCCTTTGCCCATAATCATTCACGCCTTCTTTCTCCCAAATTCAATACATTTCCACTCTTCTAATCTCCTCCCAAATACGAAATTCCCGAAGTGAAGAACCCTCGGTTTCAAATCAGTAACCATCTCGAAATCTGTCGAAGTCCCCTAATCAATTTACTTCTTCTGGGTATAGCACGAGAACTATAAGTGCCCAATTGAACCTGAAGAAGCCGAAGATCCATTCATTTCTTCTGGGTAAAGCGCGGTTTAGGGAATCAGGTAAGATGCACCTGAATTTTTTCTTTTGGGAATTAGAAAAATGAAAATGCAGTGGTTTATAAATTACAGGAATCATCTCGTTGTATACATTACTAAATCTTTTTTTTTTTTTTTTGGGTGGCTGCAAGAGCATACTACAATTGGAGGAAAGAACAAAATGATTTGTCGTGGTTGCAGGAAGTCGGACCACTATTTGTTGGATTGCCTGACGAAGAAAACGTGCCCAGTATGCGGCAAGTGAATAGAGAAATGCATGGAGGTTGAAAAGAGGACTAGAAATTACGGGATGTAAAATATCTAGGCAATGAATATTGGACCAAGCAAATGTTTTCATTTCCTTGTCCCCTTCCTAAACTTGAGCACACGTCAATGAAATTAATGGCATGTTGATGTCCTGTCTCATTCAGTCCACAAAAACCACATATTCTTATGGACAAGGACATATGCAGTTCACTTTAACCTCCTCCAACGTAGTTCGTCTTAATAGTATTATATACGCAGTGTTCTAAAAAGTAACAGAAAGACGAAGCCTAAGTTGAGACATGAAGAAAGCACTTTACATATGAGAAGGGCATTAAAAAGACCGTCAACCCTATTTTTACCACTTATAATGCGGGCAGAGGAACCAAATGTGATTAGTGCAGGCCTGAGCTCTAAAAGGCACGACTAATGTGTGTCTAGGAGTGAAAAGGTGTGCGTGCGCTTTTTTTTAAAAAAAAAAGTTAAACAAACAAACTAATCGAATGAAAGAATTATAATTAATAATCTTATAATACTTGAAATAATATTAAAAATAAGAAAACACATTATTAGATCTAGACTTTGTCGATGCACAAGACGATCACTGGCCATCCCCACTCTCATGGCATAGTTGAGATTCGTATGGTAATCTCAATGCCACTAAGGGCACCCGTATGGATCATGAAGAGGAATGGCAAGCGACTCTTACGAGTGAGACATCCACGCAAGGACATCAATTCTCATTGAGCTAGGCATGAACAAAGCAACGAAAGTCTTCGCGATGCGCGCGCAGCAAAACTTGTTAGGCTTGGAGCTTGACCCTACCTCTAATTTGCAACGCCTTAAAACATTTAAAACCGTTGAATTACTGCTATATTTCAATTCTTTCCATCACACATCACAATATTAAATTTCAGACACTCTGCAGAGAAAAGAGAATAATTGCACTGCAAAGTCCCTCTCCCTCCAGGCATTTTTTATTCAAATTCAGTCTAGATAGCTTTCTTCCAATAATCACTTTTGCCATATTTTCCAGGAATATTAGATAGCAGTGAATAGTATTAAATATGTCATACTATCAAATCCATACCAAACATGCACTTAATATAAAATGGTACTGTTTAATACTGTTGAATTTGTTATTGCATAAACAAATTCTCGCTTTCCGGTTTATGATCTCTGGCGACGCTCCCGAAGACTCTCAACATCCCGGCAAATGTTACAGCTCCAACCAAAGTATGGTCCTCTCGTACAACCCAAACACAGTTCACCCTATGTGCAAGTGCTTGGATCATCACAGCCACTAAAGAACTCCTTGGATTGCACAAAATCGCCTCGGAACTCCTCGCAGGGAAATACCGCCCCGCCTTGCCATGCCTACTCGACCCCGAACTGGAAACGGGCCCGAACTCGTCTTCGGAAGAACAACTAGAAGACGAAGACGACACCGTAGAATGAGCGTATTCGTCTATTAGTTCCAACATTGCCCCAAAATTTCTCTCTTCTAGCTTCATTTTCACCATCTCGACTAAATCCTCTGGTGGACCGCTGTAATCTATGTACGACATTAGATCACCGGCCGAAAGAGTAGCGATGGCTGCTGCAACTGTTTCATCACAACAGGCAAGGGAGAGGGGCGAAATTTCTCCTATTATTCTGTCCTCATCATCAACAACTGCAACCGACGTTTGCTGCACGAGAGCACGAGTAATATAATCCAATGCAGATGACGCAGGATCGTGGTAGTGCACGGTCATGATGTCTCGATCAATGACATTCAGTGATTCAATAGTTGAGGTCGGGATCGGGGAGAAGACTCCGATAGAATTGAGAAGGAACCGGATGACGTCTTCCGGTGTTATCCAACAGTATGAGGATTGTTTGTTGAGGAATTTCTTTCTTGAATATGTGCTTCTCTGGTTTTGGATAGGTATCACCAGGTTCTGAGCCCCTTCAAGGATGGTATTTATTGCCTCCAACAAGCTGAAATATACAGAAACAAGAAAGATTAAGACACATTTTTCTATTGACTCGCATAATCATTTCCCTAGAAACCTCAAACAATTAGTAACAAAATTCCAAAAAAACATTTTTTCTTGTAAATTGAGAAAACTGACAAATGATTTAATTCACAAAGGTCCTAGAAAACTTTCTTAAGCTACCCATGAAAAATCTTTCCTGCACGTATATCCGTATTTGTCCAAATTCTTGACTGACTAGAGGCAAATTATTTACAAATTAATTCTTTCCAATCGGAGTCAAATTAAATATTCAACACTCCTCATGCTCATCGTTTCACAAAAGCTGCAATATGTTCATTTTAAAAAATAGACCAATTCTAATGTGTTAACCACCTTGTCAAGAAACTCATTTATTTAAATTATATTGTTGACTGTACAAAGAAATGGAAGATCAAAATCTCAAATTCGATCACTATTGCAAAGAAAAACACCTCCAACATATTCATTCTTAAAGGAACATCAAAACCTGCTCATATAGCATTCAAGAAAATAAGTATACAATTCCCCAACTTATTTTCTAAGCACACAATTCAAGTTATCCAAAACACCATTATAATTCAAGAAAAATGGAATCTTTAATCTAAAATTGAAGGTCCAAACAAGGAAGATGTGGAGAATTAAACCATCTTGTCTAAAAATTTAACAAGATTTCATTTTGAAAAAACAAAATACACAAAGATACGAACCTGGATTTAGGATCCAAATGCCTGACAACAGAAACTGCTTTGGGCAAAATATCAGAAACCGTAGCCTCAAAAGCCTTAAAAGGATTGACCAAATTCTCCTTTCTGCAAAGAAAGCAAATCACATCCGCCGTGCAAATCTTCCCCACGCATACGCAAGACTCGTCAGGACAACATTTCCACACGCTCAAATAGGTCTCTTCAGATCTCTTCAGCGCCGTCAAGGCTTCGGAGACGGTGGCGTCCGCCTTGATCCACCTGAGCGCCGGCTTTCCAAGGCACAATTCTGATACCTCTCGATTCAGGAAACTCACTGCCATGCAATATCAACAAAATCTTGATCAATTCAGAGGAGGAGGAGATAGAACTTTTTTGTATAGATCAGAGAGATAGAAGATTATGCGCGTAGATATCTGTGCATATATATAAAGAAATGGAGAATTCTGGAATATATTGTACGGAGGAGAGAAGAGTTGTTGAGTTGCAAAGGATGAAACGGAAGTATTTAGCTATTTATAGTAAACCGTTACTGCTCATAATCTCATTTTTCCTTTTTCATTTCTTTATTTTCTAATATATTTATTATCATTATTATTATTATTGAACAAAGCAAGATATCAGGGAAATTCGAGATAAAAGCGTCGGAGGGATGGTGTCTTTGTCTCTTTGTTATGGTACACTAAATTATAAATTGGATTTGATACAACGTTTTAGAGAGTCGTATGAGTTAGAATTTTTGGCAAACTATCGTGTTCTACAAGTAGGTGCATCATAGTCGATTTTTTTCCTACCTTAGTTGCTGTCGAGAAGCCACCTCGAAATAGTAGTACCATAACAAAATTTCACCATTGACGTGTTCTAGCTCTTGATAGTACAAAGTTGTATTTCCTTCACAATGTTAGCGGCTAGTAGTACCCAACTACCCATGTTTGAATTATCTTTCTTTTTGAATAAAATATATTCATATTTGAAAGAGGTCGATAAAAAGTTCTTTCAAAATTGATTATTTATTTCATATATTAAATGTATTCCAGAAAATGTTTGCGGTCGATTAAATAGTTTACGAGCGAATGGATCTCCCAATACCCAAAATGTTGGTCTAGAGGTGGGCAGCACTTAGTGGTGAAATTGAAATTCTTGAGATGTCAAGGTTGAACGTTTCCTTCTTATTGGTGAGATTAAAGTTCTTGATATGCCAAGGTTGAATGTTTCTTTATCAAGTACAATTTCGTACCTAACGTAGGCACAATTATTATAATCTATAATATAATGTATCTACTGGAAATAATTAATAAAACAAATATCCGTCAGGCAACAAAATCTAGAAGCATTTGTTAAATATATTTAATTAGGTAGGAAAATCGAATTTGATTTGTTAGGAAAACGTTGTAATCGTATCAACGAGGACAAAGCTTTATCAGGTTGTGGAGTAATTGGTAATTTGTACAAAGTACACTTTGATTCAGATCCACTCGTGAACCAAAAATTTGCCAGACTTTCGTATACAAAAAATCTTATCGTTTGTACGTAAATATCTAGAAAAAATATAAAAGTATGATTATATAAAATAAAAATAAAATAAAAATAGTATTGCACAATTTAGAGGACGTCCTCTTCGTATTTCAGTTTTGTATTTTGAGTTTTGAATTCGTTTTATGTTTTGGGTGTCCATTTTGAGATTGTTGAAAACTTGTTCTTTTTATTGTTTTAAAAAAATATTTTTCAACCCGTGTTTTTTGAGTTTTGACAGATTTGTGAAAAAAATAGTCAAAACGTAAAAAAGTTGTTTTCTATTTTCTTCAAAAAAAATTCAGCCATTTTCAAAAACTCGTTTTAAAAAATGGGAAAGAGAACGCATTTTCAATGTTTTGAAAAATCGAAAACAAAAAACAGCAAAGAGAACGTCCCCTTAGTGGTTCTTGGGAATCATTTCGACTTTGCAATGCATCATTATGACGTGGAGTAAGAAGGATGTCCACAAAACTCATGGACCGCTATATGTTTTTATTTTTTGTGGTGTTTGAGAATAAAATTATTCTTAATGGGTATTTTGGATGGATTAAATCATGTGTAGAGGGGAGGTGTTCGGAACTCTCACCGACACTCACACCAGGTAGTTCTCATGCGGGATCCACCTATATAAAAAATTAACAAAAAACTCACTCACCCTGTGTTTTGTGTATTCGATCAGAGGCGGCCCTGAAGGCGTTCCAGTTGAGCTACCACACAAGACCTCAAAATTATAGGGGCACCAAAAAAAATTTGTTATAGTTGTATATTTATAGGGGCACCAAAAATGATAATGTTGATGATGAATTTTCTAAGGAAAATAATATTAACAAAAATATTGATGACGAATCTCTTAATAAAAATTTTACAGGGTACTATTTTAAAATCTCATAGGACATCCATTTTAAAGAAAATTATGGAGGTACCATTTTAAAATTTCTAATTTTGTTGACTTCTAAGCACTAGCAGGCGTCAATCTCTATGCATGTATTTACCATTTGTGGAGTATACGGTAACCATGAGCTTTCATCGTTGCAACCCCCACTATGGGAAAAATCTACAGATCAAACCTGTGTCAATAAAGGTTTGTTAGATACAAACCAAAAAAATATTAATAATAAATTGATAATACATGTTTTCTCTTAGCCTATGGTTTATCCAATAGAGATCGTGCTACAAAAAAATAGTATTAATCTCGTTTTCGATTAAGACCACTAGGACAACAGATACCAGACTCACTCGCGTCCACGCAAGGACTTAGAAACGGTCCAAGGAATGGGGCGTGAGAGAAGTGTCTTTCGGACACGAGACATATGAGGTTCGGATCACGGTAAAGAGAGGAATAACAATCGTAGAATAAGAACCGATCGAGTAAGAATCAATCAAGAACCAGGTGTATTCAATATTTCTCCAAATATATTTTGGGAGTCAATTGTTTATAATGTCTTATAGTATCAAATTCAATATCATTTTCTAGTTGTTCATGACAATCTATTTATAATAGCACATTCGAGATTGAGATCGTTAGATTATATTGCATGCGACCTCATCTCATTAACTAACCAATCACATATAATCACTTTCTATGACACAATGGCATGGCGTATTTAATGTTACACAAGTGACAGTCACCTTATGACAAGACGATACACTTTGAACTCACTACACAAGTCCCATCAGTCATTTCTTGAAAATCTTCACTTAAGTGCACATCTTCAAGAAGCAGATCTGCCTTAAGGAGCTCCGTTTATATTCTGCTGGCTTCTATAATCATGGACTACTGTTAAGCTCCTCGGATATGAAAGGGACTCGGAGTTGGGTGTCAAAGTTATGTAGTGTCTCATGATTTGTTCTGTTTTGGTGAAAATAAAGTGAGATTCGGTAATTTGGGCCTATGAACTCTTACCTGTGAGCAGTGAATTTATGAGGAGTGGGATTTACGGTGCCAGTAAGTCATTTACGTGAAGTTACATGTGACGAGACGTAACAAATAGTGAATAAAATACTTATATCACTTAAGGTGCCAATACCATACAGATACAATAAAATTCTTATTGTGGTTGAAAGATTTTTAGGTCCCTGGTTGTTTGTGTCCACGAAATTGTGTCTTTGAGATATTTTGATAATCTTACAAGTTGACAGATAATATACTCTATGACATGAAATGGATATTCCAAAAAAAAATTATCGTTAGTTTCAAAGTTCAGATGTGGGCCACATTTTACACTTGTATTTATGTAACATTGTCACGTCACAAAACAGTACTTTGTCTATTTGACGTGTCAAGATACATATTTTTAATATTTAATCAAGATCTGATTTTAGAAAACGAATTTTAACTCAAAAGAGTACTCATGCATTTATGAATCACGGTTACGTCAAACAATGATTTCTATTTATTTGATGGAAAAAACCGTTTTGTACGAATTTCACATTAGTGGTCCATATGCTTAGGGAGGTGGACTTGTTGTGAATTAAATTTATAAAAATAAAAATCGAATCTCATCTATTTGTGTGTATTCTGAAAAAATTCTATGAACTTTTATTTTGTACACACAACACAATCCTTATTTGATAGTGATCGAGTTTAAATAACGGATTGTAAGCACTTGAATGTAAAATATCTTAGGATCCGTTTGATTGCAAGGGTGAAAAGAAAATGAATGAAAGAGAATTAAATTGTCTAGAATTTGTTTTAGAAGAAATTGTAATTAATGGTATTTGATTGGTATTTCACTTTAATCCGTCTGACTTTGTTTTTCATGCAAATTTTTACTTTTTGGGATAAATTTTTTTACAATCTGTAATAAAAAAATTTTGGATTGCAAAAAATTAAAAAAATAATTTTTGAAATTTTGTTATGTTCGTTTGGCTTTATTTTTTTTATGTAAATTGTCAATTAAATGGATTAATTTTTTTATCATTGGATTTAGAATATGTTTCCATTGTCAAAAAGTAAAAAAAAAAAAAAAATTTTAAAAAAAGATGAAAAACACTTTCCCACCAAACCTATAGGAAAATAAAAGGTGGAAAATGTGTTTTAAATGGTTGTACCTAAAAAAGGGGTGAAAATGAATTCCATGAAAAAGTTATTCAATCAAACATTTCCACCTTTTTCCACGGTTATCAAACACTACCTTAGAGTTTGTTTGATTGTAAGATGGAATTTGGATGGAGATAAAACTAATTACAGGAAATTGAATTGTCTAGAACTTGTTTTACTGAGAATTGTTGATTTATATGTGTTTGATTGATATAATTTTTCACTTGAAAAAATTTAAAATTTTGAATCTTTTGATATTATTTTGGCTTTATTTTCATGAAAAATGTCCATTAAAAGGATAATTTTTTTTTTACAATTGGGGATAGAATTTGTTCCAATTGCCAAAAAAAAGAAGGAAAAATAAAATATTATTCGTTTGACTTTGTTTTTCATGAAATTTGGCAATTAAATGGATAATTTTTTTTATTTATTTTTTACAATTGTAGTTAAAATTTGTTATGAAATTGTTTTTCCCACCAAAGCAGTGAGAAAACTATTTCCATGAAAAGCAAGAAAATGTCAAAAGGTGGAATTCCAATTGCTAAGAAAATATTACCGATCAAACATGACAAAAGTGAAAAATGAAATTTCAATTCCATTTTCCATGAGAAAAATGGCCTATTTGATAGGCCCTTACAAGAATAGTAATCAAACAGTGCAACGCTAGAATGCCTACACTTGGGAGAAAGCTCGACATGGCAACAAAACGAAGGACTCAAACTCAATAAATGATGAAAAATGATAGAGGATCGTTGAACAGCTTTTTGGTTCTTTTTTTCCTCTCTCTTCTACTTTCTGTCAAAAGCGATAGTTTGACAAATCAAAATATTGTGCATGTTTGAAAAAATATTTTTATTTTTGCTGAATGTGTGGTGAATGAACCACTTGGGGTATCTTGGGAGGCTTGGGAAGTCTATTTGCACCATAAATTAGAAGATCATCTATTGTACACATGAACAGAATGACCAAATCTTTTTAAATCTCTCTTTTTCGCAAAAACTTTTAATCCCAAGAAATGCTCAATGATTTCTGATATTCATTACAATATTGGCATTTTGAAGCATGATCAATATGCATTTTAGGTTTAATCAACTCATCCATAGGCATCGAAATGTACCATATTTTCCATAGAAAGAACGAGATTTTGAAGCAGATCGATTTATGCAAGAACACATTAGTATGCACTATGTAGCATTAGACATTGTTTGACAAGATGTTTTAAAGTCAAAAGCAACTTTTAAACACGTCTAAATAAATTTCTAAAAATGATTTTTTTCGATTAAAATAGCCTTTTAAGGAAGCTGATATAAAGTAGTTTTTTCATGAAATTCTTCTATTGAAAAAATAGAAGCAAAAACTGATACTCTGCCAAACAGACCTTATTCTGGGCTGGTCAATGGGGCTGATTAACTTGCCATTTGCAAATTGCAATGACCAAAAAGAATCTTCATGCTAAATTTTTTCTCTTCAATTTGAGGTCATTTTACAAATTCATGGATATGGAATATTTTCTAGCTTCTTTAATTACAAACTCATTGTTTCATATCTATTTTGGTCTCACGACACGATGAAGGACCTTTGAAAAATGCTGAGGAATTTTTTCACTTCTTTTCAAGTAGAGTAGAGCAGTCGAAGGATGAAGGTGGCAATGGTTAATAAATTGAATAAGTAAATTTAAATAACTTTATTTATATCTAAAAGTAGCATCGAGCATTTCCAGTTGTGCTCTAACTTAAATCTAAACTGTGATTTATATATTCAAAGTATCCTAATATATCTCCAATAGAGAAATGCAAAGTGTATTTTTTTTGACAAAAAAATGTAACAAAAAAAAATGTAAATTTACTTCGTTTTTAGATCTACACGTAGAACCTACAAGAGACAAACAAATTATTAACCCACCTGTACCTTTTTATTTTTATTTTTTTATAGATCTTCTTATTGGAGTAAAATTAAATTTAGACTTATCGGGATGTAAATGAAAATGCAAATTTGATTTTGAAAATGACAATTTATGTCCAATTTTACATTACCATTGAAAATGTTCTAGACTTAAATAAGGCCTACGTGCGAGATATGATCAGCTAATTGATTTTCAGTTTCACGATTTTTACGAGAGTGTTTCATTGCCAACCTAATACACAGGCCTTTAAAAAAAAAAGAAAAAAAAAATCCATTAATGGTAAACTCTTTTGCAAAGAAAATTCAATTCTTTATTTTTTTATTTATTTTTATTTTTTTTTTGTCTATTACGGAATACATTTGCTATTCAAAAATTGGAAAAAATAAATCCCTAACATCAAATAGAGAAGGGAAAGGGGAAACTGTAAAACCCCGAACCCAGCACGGAGGCTTTTGTACAATCATCAATAGAGCTCATGATTAAGCTTCCAATGAATGCAGCTTTGGCTGCTCAGCAACACAAGAGTATGCTTATTCCATGGTCTTGTGGAAGATCATCAAGCAGTAATGTCAGTATTAATGTTTCCAAAAGGAGAAATTTTTTGGTTGCGATGGAAAGCTCTCCAGTGCAATCTACATCGAAAAATGTTGGGCTCCCTATTATGGTAATTTCAAGCTTAGTTGATTTTCTCAAATTTTTTATTTTTATTTATGGAGAATTTCGTTATTTATTTATTTTTTATTATTATTAATTTTTTTTTTTTCAATTCGGTTTGTGATTTTTAGTTGAAGTCAATTTGTCATGGTACATTGAGTGTTGAAAGTTGTACATTCTGCTATTAAGACCTCAGGGATAAGAGTCCTGGGTCCGGGTAGGTATTCATTAGTGAAATGCAGTGTCTGTATACATGAGCGACTTGCAGATTTAGGATTTAGAATGTGGATTTTATGACAATGATTAAATAGCTGCCTTTTATATTTTTGCTAATCACCGGAAGCATACTGACAGTTGACACTACTTGATTGTCAATCAAATGTGCCTCTTTGGTACCACTATGCCAAGTTTGTTACTAAAATTGTATTTAAATGAGACACACAGTCTTCGAGGAGCATCATACTTAATTTGAATCTTCTTCACGCCTTTTGGCTTATACGAAGGCAAACTCGATAGCGTTGCAGCAGCCAGAGTCTCAGATTGCCTAGCTGAAAATACTTGATGGCTGAGTTAGTTCCATCAATAAGGAAACCATTACGAACCCTGCAAACCGTTGCATCATTGCATGACTTCTGCATTTAGTGGAGAACAGAGATGTTTCCTGCCAGCATTGTGTTGTTCGTCTCTGGCCTGATTATTTTTTAGCATCCCATATCTTTTGTGCCTTGTTATATTATTGAGCTGCTTTGACATGCTTGCTCTTTTAATCAAAGATCCTATATCGTCAAAAACTCTCCTTTTCAAAAACAAACTAGTCCATGCATTCCAACTATGCCAACATCTACCTTGTTATTATTTTTCGATTCCTTTCGGTTTACCAAATTAATTACAGAGCTTTCAGGAGAAGTGCTGGATGTTCCCTTGATTTGATTTGTTATTATGATGCGTTAAAGTTGTCAGAATTTCTTGTTTGCATATCAATATTTTTGTTTTCTTTTCTATATATGAAATTTATTACTATTTGTACAGGTCATCAATTGAGCTGCTATAGAATATTTCTCACCTGCTAGTTCCACTTTATTTTTCCCTCAGAATTTTAAAATTTTAAGAAGATATTGACATTTGTAAATATTTATGATCAGAATCATTGTTATGATTTTGTTAGTTTTTTTAGAAAGATGACATATTGCACAATTGAGCTTTAGTGTTGCGGATGCTCCTTATATAACTTCTGCTTCATAATTTTGTGCAGGTAAATGGTTGTACTGGAAATATGGGAAGGGCTGTTCTTGAAGCCGCTATCTCTGCTGGACTTCACCCGGTTCCTGTAGCATTAGGTGGGCCAGTAGATTCTGGGAAAATTGTGGATGTTGGTGGAAAGGAGATTGAAATTCATGGCACGTCTCAAAGAGAAGACATTCTGTCTTCTGTTTTAACTGAATATCCAAATTTGATTGTGGTGGACTACACAGTCCCAGCTGCTGTGAATGGTAAGCATATGTTGATTTACGGTATAATGCAAAGATGTAGCTTAGTTTCCAAAAATGCTTTTCTTATATAGCTAGAATCCAAAGTTATAGCTTGTACACTTTTTGTATTGTGGTATACAGAAAATGCTGCACTGTATTGCAAAGTTGGAGTACCATTTGTAATGGGAACCACTGGAGGAGACAGGGAGCTGCTGTATAAGACTGTTGCAGACTCAAATGTTTATGCTGTGATCTCTCCTCAAATGGGTAAACAGGTACTGTAGACTTTGCAATCGTTATTTAGTTTATTATGTATGATGCTCGATTGTTTTCTTGTATTTTGCATTTGTAAAACCTGTTTCGCTGATGTCTTTTAGGTGGTAGCATTTCTTGCAGCCATGGAAATTATGGCAGAACAGTTTCCCGGAGCTTTCTCTGGGTATCATTTACAAGTGAGGTCTCTATAGTCCCTTTCTTTTCTAGGTTAACAGTTTAATATAATTTTCTCCTGCTCTTCATTTGAGTACAAACAAATTCAACAGGCTTTTTTTTCCCATAGGCAACAATTTATTGAACTGACCTTCTTTCATATAAATTTTTTCCTGGGCTGTGTGCGTTTGCCTGAAGGGGTACATGTTAGCATACAAATAACATACAGGGAAAAATAAAGTCATAAATCCCCTGAGCCACCACTACCATCAGTTCATAGCTCCAGTAATATCCACTTCCACCTTAAATAAAGGAGTTATTTATCAGCTATATACTCGGTCATTTATGTCTATGAATGTATTGTCTTGTAGAATGATGGAAAAGGTAAATTTGAGAATGCACTGATGTATTTGCTTTTACTGATTTTCCGTACCTTCAAGTAAGTGTTCATATCTTAATTGCAATATAAGACAATGCACCTCAAAAACTTTATTATAATCTTTCGGTTTTTTTGTAAGTTCCCATTTTTGCTCGTTTTATTATCTTGTCTGATATATAAATATTCATGATTTTAAGTGTGAATTTTTTTTCCTTTTTTTCTTTGAGCATGTTTTTTTCTCCAATTTGTAATACTTGGATTAGTCATTTCGAAGTTGAAAGTATGAATGTAAACTCACTCTCTCATTTAATCCCCTGTAAAACTTATATAAGGTGATGGAGTCCCATCAAGCTAGCAAATTGGACGTTTCTGGAACTGCTAAAGCTGTCATCTCATGCTTTCAGAAACTTGGAGTCTCCTTTGAACTAGATCAGGTGCGTTTGGGGTGTTCATTGTAGACACATTATTGAAATCTCTCTCTTTTCCCACACCTTTCAAAGATGAAAACATGGGTATTCTAGAAAGAAAAGTTAGTGAGTTTCTTGCTCAATTAGGCAAAAATTAACTTTGACCATAAAGAAAAGTTAGTGAGTTTCTTGCTTCAAATTTTTCTGCTTTTAACTTTGTAAATGCATGAATAAAAATATTTGACCATGCTGTGTGTACATAATGATGTACACAGCCTTACAATTCCCTCACATGGAGGGTCCCACACATAATAAAATATTTGTGGCCCCCTCTTCATGTGAGAGGGGTGTAATCTATTTGGTATACCATAAGGTGTACAAATAGATTAATCCAAAAATATTTTACTATAAATCTTGAAGAAGACTTAGAAATTAAATTAAGCCTCAAGAATGAGGAGCTCAAAATACATTTCATATTGAAGAGTCTCAGCCAAAGTACCCAAATGTTATTATTTGATGAAGCTCAACTTTTTATTTTCTGGTTCATTTTTTCTGCATTGTAGGAGTTCATGAACTGTTTTGATATGTTCCCATTGAGAAATGAAATTCATTAGTGAGGAGATTGTTGGTTCAAGGGCAGAAGTGGTTTTGGAGGTGCGATCAAGATGCATTCTTGAAAAGATTAGCGGGATAGGTATGACTTGGGAAATTGGGGGCACTGGAAAACTATGTAATTGGCTTATATCATTGACACTGGACCAGTGAGCTGAGCTAAAATGGTGAAATTACTATGACAAGAGGTGGTTGCAAAAGATTTGGTTTCTTTTGACGTTTAAGTGTGGATAGCTCTGGATCAAATGGAAAAGTGAAAAATGATTACGTAACTGACACAAGTTTCATGATATATTTGGCTTTGAATTGTTGTCGAGTGCTCGTATTTATGATATCTTGTAAAGATTAGCATACTCCTGTTACCAATAGAATCTTATGATGTTTCCAAGCTTTCAACTTTTATTTTCTGATATTTATTATCAATCAATCCAATTAGGTTCAACTAATACGAGACCCCAAGTTACAAATTGAGATGGTGGGCGTCCCAGAAGAGCATATATCTGGCCATGCTTTCCATATGTATAATTTGACTTCGCCTGATGGAAGGTAATATACTAACCCTCATTTTCAACATTGTTATGATACTGTTGTTTTTTGCGAGCAGCAAATATTTGCTTATACGATTTCTTCTGTTTTTTTGTTGGAAGTGTTTCGTTTGAGTTTCAGCATAATGTTTGTGGACGATCAATTTATGCAGAGGGTACGGTTGATGCTATACTTTTCCTTGCCAAGAAGGTAAATATAGTTCGTAATAGTTTGTGATAGTTGTATGACTCATTTTTGGCATCCCATTTGTTCAAACCAACGAGTCGAACATGTTAGTTGTATGATACCCCTTTTGTCCCATGTAACCATGTTTTCGCAGTATGTGTACTGCTGCTACTGCATATGAAATCTTCTCGTGAATGCAGGTTCAATCGAAAGCAGACAAGCGGATATATGACATGATTGATGTTTTGCGCGAGGGTAACATGAGATAAGGGCTGTTCTCAACCCGATGCATCTTTATTTGCAGTTTCTTGGGATATTAGTCCTTTTACAGTGTGAAATGTCAGAATTTTGTAACATGACATAGGATCGAAATTTGAAACTAGAGGTTCATGTCAATTTTTGTACCTAGGAACGTTGGATTTACGATTTGGTTTCTCCATATGGATGGAAATCTAGATTATGAAAGAGGGATGGATTTATTTATTTAAATTATATTTTCAACTATCTTAGACTCGATGATTTTCCTCAAAGAAAATCATTCACAACGCAGCACGATATCGTGAAGGTAGTTGAAAATCAACCATGTTTGGAAAATTTAAGACATAATCCTTCACACCCATGGTCAGTAGCTCTGGAGCTTCAACTTTCAGATTTGCTTTGCTGAACTCTTCACTGACTGTTGTATTTTTATTTGGGACTTTGAAGAAGTCGAGGAAAGAATGTGCTTATGTCTTTGGGCAAATCAAGAAAAGAAGGAATGACCTATATGGAATTTGCAATGCAGTTTTGAAACCGGATTTTGCATATAAAGAACCATAGGCCTCGAGATCTTCCTCAGTGAATGAAAGGTGGTAAAAGAGTACATGAATCATGAATCCACAATATCTATCTTGAAAAGGAAGGTGGAACCTATGATAAAAACCACAGTTCTAAAAGGCGTGCCTTGGCACAATACATTGCGAAAATACTGGCTTAGCGTCTTATTTAGCGGTCAACAATTGTTGTTGATCGCTGATGCATACCTAGGCGTGATTATGCGCGCTTATTATCTTTTTTTAAAAAAATTACAATTTTTTTTAAGTTGAAACTTAATGGCTGATTTCTTCACTTCGTCTCGCATAAATTCAAAACAACCGCGTGAAGCATTGAACAAAGGAAAATTTTCAATTTATTTATCATTTAGTATTTACATTTGAAATTTATCATCTTGTCGGAAACTTTGAAAAAATGTATAAAGTTCCTATAAATCTATTTTAAATATTTGGTAGATATTATTTTTTATTATTAAATAATTTTTTGATTGATTAAAAACTAAAATAATATTAAAATAAGAAAAAACATTTTTACATTTGCCTCGCCTAAGCTTGTCTTGTCCATAGCTTAGTCTCCACGCATCGTCACGTATTACGTCTTTTAGAATAATGATAAAAACTTGCCCAATTGTAAAACTTTGCCCAATTAGAGAAGATCTATGTAATTTGCCCAATTGTAAAACTTTTGATTGACTTATTTACCTTTTTATATATGTTTCGCAAATTTATAAATCATTTAGTATGAGGAATCGTAATAAGTCTCAAGAAATATTTGAATAAAAAATAATTATGAAAACATTATTAAAATTAATATTTGACTTTAACTGAATTTATAAATTATATATAAATCGACAACCAAATCAAGGCCAAGTTTGAATCTTTTTGCCCACCTGATCGATGGTTGGCATTTGTTATGTCTGACCCCAGCCAGAATGCTTCGTATATATATCCACTTGAGAGTGTCTGAATTGGGCCTTGCTCTTTAGCTACACACGTGCTACAATAGTTGAGACTTCTGAATTTCTGCCTCTAGCTAGAAAATATATGCATCCAAATGATAAAAAATAAAATTATTTGATTATGGTATCTTGAACCTTCTTAACTTGCGGGGAAAGGAAGGAAGGAAGCAAGAGTGCTTTGCTAAGAATCGTGTGGCACGGTGAAAGGTTCCTTGTTATAGTTTTCGACTCTTTTGGTCTCCACCTACTCGTGGAAAATGAGGTATTTCTTGATATTAAGATATCAAGCAAACGAAAAAAGTTACAATTGAAAATAATCGATACTTTAATCATGATTCATCGCAAACAAATCATGCTTGCTTTCATGTTGACAAAACCAAGGATTCCAATCGATTTTACCTATTGAATTTGAACCAACGACTCTCGTCGTATGAATTAGAATTATAACTAAAATTTCTAAACGAAACCAATTTCAATCTCTTTATTAAACCTACAAAATTCAAGCATTTGTTCTGTCAAAAGGAGAAAGATAAGGGACTCAAAATCAATATAGGAAAAATCTTGACTCGACACGTGCATTTATATACTCATACACAAACCCAGCAATAGAAATATAGATACACAGTCGAATATTTGTGCTCGGCGATAATAGATTTTTTCGAACGAGAAGCTTCACCTAGGTTTTCAGTCTCTTATCACTCGTAAGTTTTCTCTCTCTATATATGTGTGTTCGTGTCAATGCTGTTTATACGTACATGTAATTATTGTTTTCTTCTTGAAATTCTGAAAGAAAGATTTTGGGTTGAGACTAGGGTTCGCAGAGATCTATATTAATTGATATAATTTAATTTTCTTGTTTGATTCTATTATTTCCCTGGTATTTCTCTTTATGTAAAATTTTTTGGGTAAAAGTGAAAATCAGGAGAAATTTTGATTGAATCGGTGTCGGATTTTGGTATAATTTGTACATATGATTTTTTTTAATTTTTGTGATGGTTGTTGATATTTCCATTTTACTTTTTCTGGTGAATTTCGTGTTAAGGGGTTAACTTTGAGCAATTATTAAGCGAAAAGCTTCGATTTTTCCCCCCTCTCTTTATGGCCTAGTTTGATTATTTTTTCCCTTATAGAGATTATCTGTTTTTTCTTTTTGTTTCCTTCTTCTTGGGGTGATGAAATTTTTTAATTATGCTTAGGTAAGTATAAAATATTTTCGTTTTGGAGAAGCTTACCAAATAAAAATTTAGAGCTGCCATCTAAAATAGCTAATTCTTCAAGCTGTGGAGTGAGTCAATTCCCCATGAAAGGAAACTTGTCAATTTTTTGCAATATGTATTGATGTCGTTCAGGAAATTATAACACCTTTGAGCGAATTTGTCTAAGGTTTACCATTTAGATTTTTCTTGCTTTCTCTGGCGTTGCCAGTTTTATATATTCTGTATATTGTTTTGGGTTATAGCTTTATTTTGATATTCATGGTCTGGCCTTCAATATTTGGAAGTTTCGATAATCATCGGTTGCACATGAACTAGTTTCTGTATGTCTCATTTGAGTCTTTTATTTATTTATTTAATTTATTTTGAACATTTGTTCCAGGAATCTGTTGCCACTTTTGTTGAGCATGAACCAAGAGTAACTTGGTTTTTCTCACATTATTTGTGTAATTGTGAAAGAGCATGATAAAACTGATAGTTCAAGAATGAATTAGTGAAAGTTATTTATGATGGAGAAGTGTACTCTGAAATTTTAGTTTATTACGGTAACGGTAATGGTGTGGATTGGCTTAGAATGAGTGGCCCAACAGGTTTACTTCCAGGCTTGAAATGGCAAGTAAATCATACCTAACCAATAATTGACTGACTTCCTTTGGTAATTAAAAGATGCTGAAAAGAAAATGGTATCCGAGGAGTATCATTCCTCGTAGTGGCTGAAAAATTATTAGAAATTGTATCAGGACTTGAGTGGTTAAATTTTTAGAAAATAGTGTTTAGATCAAGTTGAAAAAAGAATTCATGTGGCTGACATCAAATTTATTGGGAACTGGGCATAGTTTGTTGCTGTAGTGTTGAGTGACTGTTGAGATCTATCGATAAGTGGGAAAATATATCAATGAAAACTGTCACGTAAACATTTTTTTCATTGAAATGCTTTCCGTAAGAAGTAATTATTTTTGAATTGGGTTATTTATTTGCATAATTATATCTGGTTTCTTTTGTATGAACTAGTTAATTAACCACTCATGTTCAATGCAGCTTGAGGATTGGCATAAGGGGCAATGGCAGATTTAGAGAAATTGCTCCTGGAGGCAGCTGGGAGGACAACTGCAACTGGGAGGAACCGCCATTCATCTCCACCATCGAGAAGACGGCGAAAAGGTTCACAAACTGATGGTGGAAGTGACTTCAATAATGATGACTCAGATGATGATCGCGGTTATTCAAATAGAAAACCTTCTGGCTCACAAGTGCCTCTGAAAAAGCGGTTGGATCCCACAGAAAGAGACAATGATCGTAGTAGTCGGGAAGATGTTGATGAAGATGATGGTTATGATCAAGAGCGTGACAGTGATGACGCTTCTGTTGGGAGTGATTTGTACAAGGATGAAGATGATCGGGAAAAGCTTTCAAAGCTAACTGAACTTGAACGGGAAATGATACTAGAAGCTCGTGCAACCAAGAGAAGTGACAGAGATTTGACTGAAAAATTTAAAAAAATGAAGGGTCAAGATAGAAAAGGGAGCCACCCTACACCACCTACTCGCAGCCTGCGCTCGAAAGCTGAAAGGGCAGGTGCATTGGATGAACTAGTTAAACGAAGAAGAGATGCTAGGGGAGGTGCTGGCGGCCGATACTCCCCTGTAAAGAGGAGATCTTTCACCACGACCACTTTAAATAGTCCCAGTCGGAGTGGAAGTGGGTCTCATAGCGATGAGGAAGATTCAACGGGAGATGGTGGAATGGCTGATAGTGATGATGAGAAGACATCCGAGTCCAAGACGCTAATGTTTGAGGATATTAAGGAAATTACTATTCGAAGGTCAAAACTGGCTAAATGGTTTATGGAGCCTTTCTTCGATGAACTGATTGTTGGTTGCTTCGTGAGGGTTGGAATTGGAAAGTCAAGGACGGGGCCTATCTACAGGCTCTGTATGGTTCGCAATGTTGATGCCTCAGATTCTGATAGGCAGTATAAGCTTGATAACAAAACCACATACAAGTACCTAAATGTTGTCTGGGGCAATGAAAGCTCTGCTGCCAGGTGGCAGATGGCAATGATTTCAGATTCTCCGCCACTCAAGGAAGAGTTTGATCAATGGGTTAGGGAGGTCGAACGCAGTGGTGGTCATATGCCTAGCAAACAGGAGGTGTTGGAAAAAAAGAGATGCCATACAGAAAACAAACACATTTGTCTACTCAGCAGCCACCGTGAAACAAATGTTGCAGGAGAAAAAGTCTGCCACATGGCGACCACTAAATGTTGCTGCCGAAAAAGATCGTCTCAGGCGGGAGTTGGAAGTTGCCAAAATGAGGGACGACGAGGTTGAGGTTGATAGGATCAAAGCAAGACTGCTAGATTTAGAGGCGTCACGTCAAACCCAGGGGAAAGATTCAAAGGCGATTCGGCTGGCAGAAATGAACAAAAGGAACAGGGTCGAGAATTTCAAAAATGCATCAGAAAGGAAACCTGTGAATACAAGTTTGAAAGCTGGCGAGGCAGGGTACGATCCCTTTTCAAGAAGATGGACTAGATCAAGGAATTATTACCTGTCAAACTCTGGTGAAGAAGCAGCAGCAGGCGAGACAAATGGTGATGCAATTGCTGTACTAGAGGTTGCTAATAGCAATGGAGGAGTTGAAGTTTTGGCTGAGGCTGGAATGGCTGCTACAGCAGCAGCCCTGGAAGCAGCAGCTGATGCTGGGAAGTTGGTGGATACAAGAGCTCCAGTCGACCAAGGGACTGAATCGAACCTGCTACATAATTTTGAATTGCCCATCTCATTGGCTGTGCTTCAGAAGTTTGGCGGTCCTCAAGGAGCCCAAGCTGGGTTTATGGCCAGGAAACAAAGGATGGAAGCAACTGTAGGCTGTAAAGTGCCTGAGAATGACGGGAGGAGGCACACGCTGACCTTGACAGTGAGCGACTACAAGAGACGGAGGGGGCTATTGTGAAATTTAATGTTAGCAAGCGACGGTGTTTTCTCCATGTGATTCAAATATAGACATTTAGTACATTTTTCTATAAAATGTGCTACCTAGTGTGGTCAGTTAATCTTAAAAAACAGAACAGAAGATTACTTGTAACTGAGTAGACTTTTTGACATTCGTAGTAATATACAATCATTTTCTTTTCAAAGGGAAACACTTTTTCTTTATTGGAGACGAATATAGGGAACTAGACGTTCAACATAAATAACATAGAGGCCTGCTGAGTTCGAGCAATCCCAAGTATAAATTACAATCTAAAGTGCAAGCATACCATCGAAAAACATAACCAACTTCTCATCATCTCATTCATATAGACATTAATGATATTTCAGGATGCCCTTGTTCCAAGCATTAGCCTCGTGCTGCTCGCCTTAACCCTCATTGCTCTCGACAAAATACTTTCTTGTGAAAAATCGGTATGGAGAGGATAGAGTATGACAACAGCAGAAGCGCCGCAAATTTCTTTCTAGTCTGAGTCAGAATTGGGACTCACAGTTGATCTAACTGATGTACGTTTACTATCAATATAATCATCATCATCATCATCTTCTTCTTTCTTCTCATCAATCATTCCTGCAAAATGAAGGTTTAGAAACTGTAGCAACATACACAAGTCGCGTAGCATTTTTTATAACGCCATCACCTTTCTTCAACAGAAGAACTTCAAGAGTCCTCGTGCTGAAATCATCTTTACCTCCCATATCATCAAATCCAACCAGCCTCCCTATCGCAATTCCTTTCCTGAAAGAAAATTCCCAATTCCATATAAACAACATATAACTCTGAACTTGATCAAGCTCAGTATATATTTACTGCCTATCAAAAGGCAGTCAGAACCTGCTGACCAAAAAAATAAATAAATAAATAAAAATCATTTCCTTGTAGGTTGTGACCCAATTTAAGCTGATATTCAACAAACAAATACACCCAAACTCATGCCCAGTGTCCCAAAGGAATAGCGTCAATAGCATCAGTACTCACCAAAGGGATTTTTGGTATCTTTTTTAAGGAGTCAATTGCAGGAAGGATTTATCAGCAACACTCATACTACATTGGATTGCATATTAGAAGAAATTACTAAACCATACATGTTATACATCAAGTTTCTAAAAATCAAGAATCTTGTTCACCTTGGTTAATATAATGCCACTATGAGCCGCTGTATGTATGAGGTTGGCTGTTGAAGTGGGAAAGAAATAAAGAAAGCAAAGGTGGTGAACCATAGAGGCTTAATACACCTCAGCCTTTAACTTCTTTGAGAGTAGAAGAGATAGAGAAAAGACTTGAAAGAAAGAAAAAAAAAAGGAGGAAACTACAAAAATGGAAACAAGAAAAGAAAGTACAGAGATGGAAAATGAGTGGAGCAGAAAGAGGTGGAGGTATTTGGTACTGCATCATGAGGGAGCTAGGTAGATGTATAATACCAATACCTATAGAAGAAACAGAGGCGGATTAGGTGGTAAAGGTAAATCTTTTCGTATTGCGTCTTCCTTGGATTGGTGCTTGAGGAAAACAAGGATCGCTATCTGAGACTGCTCAGACAATCTTGGCAGTAGACAAGATTAGATGGTTGAGGTGAAGGGTTAGAGCAGCAGGAAGTCCAAGAGCAAATAGCAGCGACGTCCCATGAGATGAACATGTGTTTCCTTAAATTGAGTTATAGATTCTCTTGAGATTAAGTACAGGACAAGAAAAGACAAGACGCATTATCTGTACCAAGTACTAATCCTATTTCTAATATAGGATAACACAGTCTACTGACTACCAAAAATCCAGACCTGACAAGACAAGGTTACAAAGAAAGTAGGAGCAGAACAAGGTGCGTTTCCTGTTACTAACTCTATTTCTAGTATAGGTGAGAATTGTCCACCAATAGTCAAAACCTGACAAGACACAACCTATATTATAGAGAAGAAAGTTCGTGTTGTAGCCTACCTATCTCTTGCCTAATAGGAACTACAAGAAAAGAAGTGTTAGAGAAGATCACGTTCTCGAGTGTTACATGAAATTTTGTCCTCTGAGATTAAGGGAGGAAGTTGATCATAAAGAAGCACAATATAAGATATGGAAATTATTCTTAGGCTCGTAAGAGAGAGAGAGAGAGAGAGAGAGAGAGAGGAAAACTCTTTGGAGTTCCTTTATATGATGCAAGTAACGAGACAATGGTGGATGACTTTCGAGATCAAACAATAACAAAAAGGAACACACCATACTGAGTAGTACTTCATTATTGACTTCTTTGTCATCCTTAATAAAAAGCATTTCTACGTAATACTCCCTAAACAAACATGCCATTAGAATCTCAGTTTTGATATCCGTACTTAGTGTTATAATCAACTAGGAAAAATGAGATCAAAATATATAGAATGTGATTCATTGATAATTATAGAGTATCAAACACCAAAAAAATTATGAAAAGCAACTCAGAAATGCATGAAGTGTACCATAATAAGTAATGAAAGAGGACTGACCTGAACAGTATGACACAAGGCAATGTTTTGATTCCCAGCTTTGTGACAAAGAAAGGTGCATTCTACATAAACATTTTAAAAGGAGTACCCTTAGTATTTTTCCAACGAATGAAATCAAGCGCTAGCATGAAAAATACAAATGAAAATAGGTAACACACTAACACCATTAGGTTGGAAGGAAAAAGATGGATGAAAGTAAACTTCTACATATTTTTTGAAATCTAAGGTAGCAATTATTTAGCAAGAACATCAGTTATACAATGCGTAAAATTTTATTTCCATCATTCAATTATACCTCATATTAAACAAGGAATAATCAACTTCCCTTCCAGTAGGAGCAGAAATAGGGTGGAAACTATCCATAAGTCCATTTTAAAATATATAGACCGTAAAGGTTTTGTATCTCTTAATATAAAGCATTCCTAGAATTTTATTTCATTACAATGGCTATCTTTTATGTAGATATACAATAATACTTATACAAAACACACATACATTTAAACATTATCAAGTAAATCAATCACTCCATTTTCTACAAATGCAAGGTGATCAAGTATTCTAAGGTAGCAATTATTTAGCCAGAGCATTAGTTATACAATTCCTAAAATGTTATTTCCACCATTCAACTATCCCTCAGATTAAACAAGGAAAAATCATCCTTCCTTCTGCAAGGAGCAGAAGTAAGGTGGAAACTCTGCATCAGTCAATTTTAAAATGTATGGAGCTTAAAGTTAAAACTGACCTCGGCATCCAACTTGACGAATTTGGTGCTAAAATGTCTAGGAGCTAGGGACTTCAAGTGTTTGTCCATAATCCTAAAAAGAGTCATTAGACAAAATTATAATTGAAATTAAAAGATTTGTCATAATGAAATTAATATATGAAAATCCACAACTGTGAAACATTTACTAAAACATGCAAGGCCACGGATAACATATTTGTCTCACCATCATCGCAAGTCTTTGCGCAATCACACTCCTCGAGGAAGTAAATTCTTTTTTTCTTTTTCTTTTTTTATTTTTGATGAAAGGATTGAAGATGCAAATTGTAGCCAACAAGTATTATCTAAATTATAATTTTCATGCTAAAGTGTAAGCAAACTTCTCACATTACAAATGAGAAGTTCCCTCTATCATTTCTTTACATATTGAGAGAGAATCCTTACTTGCAACGGTAGAACTCGTGATGGTAGAAGTGACAAATTACTTTATCACTGCCAGTAACTTCACTCAAAAAGTCTGCTTTGGTTATCTCCCTATACTCTCCATGCCCTTGCATTTTCAATTCTTGTCGCTTCTCAGCTTCTTTCTACAAGATCAAATCCGGGAAAGCACTATTTCTACCATCCAAAAGCCAACTCCAAATAAAATCCCAGTAAGATATTTGATATGAGCACACCAAGTTACAAACCTTAAGAGCTGTAATCCTATCTGCATGCATTTTTTCCAGCTCAGGGTCCTGTTGTAACACTATGATTGTAAACAAAGAACACATTTTGCAGCAATGAAGACAGAAACTATCACTTTATTCTCCACTTACATCCATTAATTGATCAAGATCAAATTCCTCATTAACAGAAGATGATGCATGTCCCTTCTCTTGAGCAAGTAATTCCTGTTGTGAACTCATGTGTGAGATACAAGAAAAGAGTATAACATTAGCTTATTGGCACTACATTGATTATCGAATTTTTTAAGGTAAGTAACTATTCTAGGATATAAGTAAAGTTCTTTCGTCATTTTTCACTGTTTACTTCTTGAAAATCTTTGGAAGATCGAATGCATTAACCGTGCAAAACTATAAGGAGTAACTGAAAATACCAAAACTAAAATGGCACATTATTTTGAAAATAAATTCTCTATTTTGCTTACATAAATTTGGGGAAAAAAAGGAATAATCGTGAAAGAGATTGCCTTTTGGTAATCACGGGCTGCAGCAGCCATTACATTGCCGAAAGCCAAATTAGAGAGGGTTGATTTCACTGAATCAGGATCCATTTCTCTTTTCACTGTGATTAAAATTTCAAGCTCATCATTGAACAGAAGAAGAAACAAATTAACGTATTCACCCAGGTAGAGGAGCTACCTTCTTCAATTTCAGAAAAATACGATGAAAACTTACCAAGATCTAGGTTGAGGTAGCGATAACAAGCTATGTGGAAAAATGGAAAAAAGGTTTGAACCATAAATTTCTATTGGTTAATTTCACAAATGGTCATTGAAGTTACATGAAAATAATAAAATGATCACTAAAGTTCAAAATTTTCAGAAACGGTCACTGAAATTTTAGGGTGGCTCCACTAACGGCCACTGAAATTACAAAACTTTCAGAAACGATCACTGAAGGGTCATGCACTTTTTCAATTTTTTGAGCGACTTTTGTGACCACTTCCGACCATCAAAATCATCGAATTTTGATACCTTTAGAAAGCCCACAATGTCCTCTTCAATTACCATTCAAAATCTCCCTGTAACTCCAAGGAATTCGATCAGAAAATCGCCGCAAAAGTCATCCAAAAAATCTGAAAATCTTGGTAGATTTTTTTCAGTTTTTTGGGTGACTTTTGAGGCAACTTTCGACCACCAAAACCATCGAATTTTGATACTGTTAGAAAGCTCACAATGTCCTCTTCAATTACCACCCAAAATCTCCCCCAGACTCCAAAGGATTCGGCCGGAATAAACCCACAAAGTCGGCTACTCAAAAAGACGAAAATCTGGGAAGATTTTTTGGGCTACTTTTGAAGCAACTTTCCGGCCACTTTCGATCACCAAAATCGTCGAATTTTGATACCGTTGGAAAACCCATAATGTCTTCTTCAATTAACACCCACAATATCCCTGTAAATCTAAGGGATTCGACCGAAAAATGGCCGCAAAAGTCGCCCAAAAAATCTGAAAATTTGGGCAGATTTTCAGATTTTTTGGACAACTTTTGAAGCGACTTTTCGGAAACTTTCGACCACCAAGACAGCCGGATTTTGATACCTTTGGAAAATTCACAATGATTTGGTCGTTTTTGCCAGAAACATCTTCAATTACCACCAAAAATCTCCTCCAAACTCAAAATGATTTGGCCGGAATAAACTCACAAAGTTGGCATCCCGAATCTAGGCATATTTTCGCCTTTTTGGATAGCCGATTTTGTGGTTTATTCCGGCCGAATCCTTTGAATTTTGGGGGAGATTTTGGGTGTTAATTGAAGAGGACATTATGGGTTTTTCAACGGTATCAAAATCCGACGGTCTTGGTGGTCTGAAGTTGCCGAAAAGTTGCCTCAAAAGTCGCCCAAAAAACTGAAAAAACCTGCCCAGATTTTCAAATTTTTTGGGCGACTTTTGAGGCGATTTTCCAGTCGAATCCCTTGGAGTTACGGGGAGATTATGGGTGGTAATTGAAGAGGACATTGTGGGCTTTCCAACGGTATCAAAATTCGACCTTTTTGGTGGTCGGAAGTGGCTGCAAAAGTCGTCAAAAAAAATAAAAAAATGCATGACCCTTCAGTGGCCGTTTCTGAAAGTTTTTGTAACTTCAGTGATCGTTAATGAAATCGCCCTGAAAGTTCAGTGACCGTTTCTGAAAGTTTTAACTTTAGTGACCGTTTTGTTATTTTCATATAACTTCAGTGACCATTTGTGAAATTTACCCAATTTCTATTATTTGATATTGGGGAATTTTTTAAAAAGGCTCGTTTTGAAAGTAAAAAATCTTCTATGACTTTATTAACAAAAGGGCCCCCTTTCATCTTGTTACTTATTAGAAGCATCTTTGAGACCTTAGAATTATGGTTATCAAATTCCCATTAAGGTATTGATCTACGGATCATTAGTCGACTCATCAAATCATTGATTTAGGGCCAGTATGGGTCATATTATTTAAAAAAATACATTTTTAAATAGTGATTTGATATTATTTCAATCACGTATTTTTCAATAAAATAATATTACATGCAAATTCAATTTTTTTATTTTTTAATCACACATTTTTTTTTATCAATAAATGTGGCTCAAACACCCTCTTACCCAACACAATCATTGTCAAATTAATTTTTTTCATAAAAATATTAATAAACCAAACTTTGATTACTTGCTCATTCATTTATTGTTTTAAGCTTCCTTATGCATCAATCATACAAGGAACTATTATTTTCTATAGAATAGTTTTTGCGAGCTCCTCTATGTTTCAAGTCATGGACACTATATATATTTTGTTGTTCGAGCAAGAATATGATATCAAAGGTAAACCATAAATTAGAACTAGTCATAGAGAAAAGTGACAGAATCATGAGATGTTAAGTGTTAATCGTTTTCGCTACATTTTAAAATTTTCTTTAAGTCAACATTTTCAAAATAGTAGAAACAGGAGAGACAATTTCGTTAAGTCAACATACTTGTTAGCATATTTAATCATGGGATTGTGTAATTGAAAAAAATAAAAAAATCAAGTGAGTTGTAACAAATCGTAGTAAGTTTAACTACTACTTTTCAATTAATTATTGATGCCACGTGTATGGCAACAATTCGTAGTAAGTTTAACTAACTACCCCTCCTTAAATTCTTAATCATGAATCTCCTTGTAATTAATCAAGAAAATCATAATCGTAGACTTTGCATGGCCATTTTTTTTGGAGTCATGCTACAGTGCCCGCTTGCTTGACCGCTTGGATGATCACACTCACACACATTAGAGGAAAAAATATTATTTTCTTTTCGCAGGACCCATACACTCATGTGAGGATGTGATCAACAAAGTGGTCATCCAAGGAGATTATTTAGCATTTTTCTTTTTTTTGTGATCTGCATTATCCTGACATCAAGGTATTTTTAATGAATAACAACACATCAAAAACCAATTGAGCCCTTGTTTGATATTATTTTTTATCAAAATACATTTTTCTCTTCTTTTCAACAATCAATTTTTTAATAAAATAATATTACATGCAAATTCAAAAATTTGCTTAATTTTTAATTACACATTTTCCATCAACTACTATTCAAAAAGTGCATTTTTATTATAAAAAATGATAAACAAACAGGCACTGAAAATGTGTGTGAACTTGAAATACAGATTGATCTAAAAGAAAAAACGTTTCTCGATTGTCATATTCGTCTTTTCAATTTAAAATGCCGAATACGTCGTATAGGGCTAACGTATGGTTTTTAGAGGTATATAACTAACATATTGTGTAGTATTATTACGTATTGTCATGCTTTTTGCTAAAATTCTTTAGGAACAAAGCGTAATTGTCCAATTCAATGTAATATCAGCTTAAATTTTATTTTGCTTATTATTATATTGGTTAAAATCCAACTATCCAAGCATGTTAAAAACCCATTTAAAATGGCATGACCTACCCAACCCCCTTCATCCTACAAGCAATTCCTCTCTCTCTCTCTCTCTCTCTCTCTCTCTCTCTCTCTCTCTCTCTCTCTCTCTCTCCTCCTGTTAAAATAAAGCAATTGAGCATACAAAATAAGCAGAGACTCCCATAATTTCCACTTACGAACTCTGATTTCCATCAAGTCCAAAACCTCGAAACCCAACACTTCAGTTTTCCTTCCTTTCGCCACTAAAACAGATCAAGAAATGCACTCAATATCAACTTTACATTCTGCCACTCTCGAGACGTGCAGAATTTTAGCTTTAATCCAGAATCTTTGAATGCTCTACGATCGTATCAAACTACTTCATCTAAGAATTTATGCTATGGAAAATGTCAAGAATTCCTCCTCGTCTCAGCTTCTTTTCCATTTGCAAAGAACCAAAAGATCATTCTGTGCTATAATTGCTGTTCTTTTTCTTTGCCTTGTAAGTTATAACAGTGCCACTATGTTCTTTGCCGAAGTTCCTTTTCCTGCCAGAAATCTCCAGCAGCCACCCAGTTTTTCGCCGGAAACTGTTGCCGGAGAATCAATAAAGTCTTTTTCTGTGCCTTCTTTAAGTAAGCTCTCACCTTCTGTACTATTTGGGATAAAAAAGGAGGTTTCAGTTGAGAAATTGAAAATCCATTTGCCTCTTTCAAGTAAAAATCCAAACTTGGTCGTTTTTGCCAGAAATCCCCCGGAGCCAGCCAGTTTTTCGCGGGAAGTTACCGAAAAGTCAAGAAAGTCCTTTTCTGTTCCTTCTTCAACCAAGCTTTCACCTTTTGTAGAGTTTCCGATCAAAAAAGGGATCCCAGTTTGAAAATTTGAAAACACATTTGCCTCTTTCACGTAAAAATCCAAACTTGGTAGTTTTTACAAATAGAACTGCATTGCAACATCCAAATCGGAGAAAAAAGCACAATCAGGCTTTTAAGATTTTAGGCTCCGAGGCTAAAATGAAGCAGTTTTCAGTTAGAATGAAGGAATTTTTACTGAATTCCTCTTGTGAGTATCGTTTTTTCATGACATGGATTTCATCAGTGGAGTCTTTTGGTGGTAGAGAGTTATTTGCTATAGAGAGTCTATTCAAATCACACCCAAATGGCTGCTTAATCATAGTCTCCAATACAATTGATTCAAGAAATGGGATGCAAATCTTAAGACCCTTTTTGGCTAAGGGGTTTAAAGTAACTTCAATCTCTCCAGATTTCAAATATCTGTTCAAGAACACTGCTGCAGAATCATGGTTTAATCAGTTAATGAAAGGAAATGTGAATCCTGGAGAGGTCCCATTAGGCCAGAACCTCTCAAATTTGCTGAGACTTGGATTGTTATACAGATTTGGTGGGATTTATTTAGACACTGATGTCATAATCTTAAAGAATTTTGGGAATCTAAGGAATGTAATTGGGGCTCAAACAATTGATTTTCAGACAGGAAATTGGAACAGATTGAATAATGCAGTAATGGTGTTTGATGAAGGCCATCCACTTGTTTACAAGTTTATCGAGGAATTTGCACAAACATTTGATGGGAGTAAATGGGGATACAATGGGCCTTACTTAGTTTCAAGAGTTGTTTTTAGGGGCTGGAACTAGATATAATTTTACTGTTTTGCCACCTATCGCGTTTTACCCTGTCGATTGGAACGGAATAGGCGGCCTTTTCGTGGGGCCGAAGAGTCGGGCTCCCTCAAAGTCAAAATGGTTGCTTGCGAAGTTAAGACAAATTAATGGACATGGATATGCATTGCATCTTTGGAATAAGCAGAGTAGAAGGTTTAAGGTTGAGGAGGGAAGCATTATTCAAAATATCATGTTTGATCATTGTGTCTTGTGCAATTTTTAGTATGGATTAAGGGGAATGCATATTCTCGTTATAATGTTCATTCCATAGAATAATTAAAGAAAATGTACCAAGAAACATGTGTTTTGTTCGATATTTTGAAATCATAATTTCAATTAGATTTGTGCATCAAATCAAACAAATGACAAAGTGTTTATAAACATGGGTGTTCATAAACATAGGTACATGAATAGTGAAGAAGTAGCAGTACTTCTGAATACTTCAAAATATGTGAATAAAAAACATTTTAGGGCGTGTTTGATGCGTCAAATTTTTTTCTGAAAGTTGGAATCGAATTCCAACTTCCAATTTTGCACTGTTTGATAGCGTTTTTTTTTTTCCATGAAATTGGTTTCCACCCAATTCCAAGGTACAACCACTTGAACTGTGATTCCGTGGAATTCAATGACTTGCTATATGATGGGAATTGGTTTCCACCTTTTTTTTTTTTTTAGTAATATAAACAAATTCTAAGATAAAGTGTAAAAAAATGTATCCCTTTAATTGACAAATTCCATGCAAAACAAAGCCAAACATAAAAATAAAAAATAATTTTTTTTTTTGGCAATCTAAACATATTTTATCCCCAATGGTAAAAAAAATTATCTATTTAATTGACAATTTGCATAAAAAAAAAAAAAAACAAAGCCAAACGTATTATAATAGAAATGTGAAAAATTATACCAATCAAACACCATTAATTCAATTCCCGGTAAAACAATTCCAAGCAATTCAATTTCCTGCAATTCAATTCATTTCCACCCAAATTCCACTGTTACTATCAAACGGACCCTTAATACCATTGTGTTTATAAATACCTAATAATAATGAGCCAAAAATAGGCTAAATTTCATTTTTCTATCATTTTTTGCAATGCATGCACAAATCTCCAGCAATTTTGTATCCATGTAGTTAACATATATACCACTAAATCAAATTTTCAGTGGAGAGATAAAGCATTGAATTATGGACTCCAATACTCCTTAAGAACTAAATTATTTCTTTATTTTTGTTCAATCTTATTTGGTATGTTCTTGAAAAAAGATATCATACCTACAGTAAGCCAAACATATCTTTGTCTCTCTGTGGGATTTTTCAACGTTTTAAGGAAATTGTTTGGTGACAAAGCCTTTGATTTCTTAACCCATAAGCGAAGGAACCATGTTAGTGATCCATCTATATCACTATAGATGTGAATTCAGGGTATCATACCAAGTTTCTCTATACGACTAGATGTTTAAATTTGGAACGTCGTGGCTTATCAACTTTACCAAATTCCTCTAATTGAAAAGAGGTATAAGTTTGGAGTATTGTGGCTTATTTTACAAGGGTTACATTGTATTAGGGAAATCCTTACTTTTTGATTGATGAAAATTATGATTTCATTTTCAATTTGGTCCAAGATAAAGAATAATCAGCTACCGTAGAAGATGTGATCAATATGCATATTTTCGTTGCACTTTCCGTACCATAGATTAGTTAAAAAACTAGCAAGAAGAAAATTGTTTTGTCTCACAAAGTTGTACGTCTGTCATTATGTATTAGTGTTGTCGAATTGCTTTGAGCTTTCGAGGCACAAGATGATAATGAAAAATCTAGTTTCAGATTGCCCATCTCATTTTAAATTGAGCATATAGGTCAAGACGAATTATATTTTATAAGCAAGACAAATTCATTTGCAGCCACTCGATTCGCTTGACCCTAATAGTTCAGGTTTCAACTATATACACGAGTTTGAATAGACTCGTCCTAGATTGACTTGACTCGATTCCACGACTAGTTCATATGTAATAACTGATTGTGGGATCTGTACTTGATTAAAAATTTCACAAAGCACATTTAGCTTAAAATACTCTGCGAGTTTTTATTTTTGGTAAATCGCACAAAATCATATTGCAAAATGAATAGGAAATGTATTGATTTCACCAATAATTTATTGATTTATGATAGCAACAAATTCTTCCTTGTGATGGTTATGGCTGACGGAAGATTCATTTTTCCTCGTCTAAACTTCAAAATTGTGGGCACGTGTCATGGACATGCCTATTTAACGAATAACGGGATGGAAACTATCATTGAGAACAAATTGTGCTAACTAATGGAAAAGGATAAGATTGTTAAAAAGGAGAAGAAATTGAAGACAAAAATATAAGAATGAACAAAGATATTTTTAACAGTTTTGCTAGTCGTACAGGAAAGTGGTTCCCTGACAGACTCTCACATTTGGGGGGTCCCGTCTTTTTTTTTTGTATTGTTTATTCATACGAGTCCCACTACATGTGAGTGGATATCGATTAAGTGGTAATGAATAATTCTAAAATCTGTACAAATAGATTAATTCTATTTTTAATTACTAGCTCTACATGAATAGTCCAAACTTATTGTCTACAATTCTACACAGTAAGTTGATCTCCTATCTCTAGAAAGAGTTGATTGATTCTCAATGTTTTATTGTTATTCGAACATCGAACTTCAAGGATAAAAAGGTCCAAATTTTGGTTGAATAGTCACGTGATGTTTGTAGAATCTGTTTGGTAGTCATTTTTGGAGAGAAAATACATTTTTAAATAATTGATTGATGGAAAATGTGTGGTTAAAAATTAAGGAAAAATTTTTGGTTTGCATATAATATTATTTTATTGAAAAATGTGTGATTAAAAAAAAGAGAGAGAAAAATATATTTTAAAAAAAATGGTTACCAAACAAGAGCTAAATATTTTGACCTCAATCTAGATTAGAAAGCAAAATCTAAATTCGTAATGTTATATATATAGAGTACATGAAGATATATATTCATGAAATGCGATAGCAAATTTGAGATTGACTTTCTAATTATAATAAAAGGTTGAGGATTAACTCGTATCATTTTAAAGGTTGAAGATCAATTTGTTACTGAGGCCATAATTTGAAGCCACAAGTGCAAATTTCCCTTTACATATCTTTCCCGTTTCAGCTGTGTCAATTCGTTCTGCCCCTCCAAACTCACTCTCCAACAGAGGAAAATCGAGAGGGTGCTTAATTCTTTTGTATAAAAAAAAAAAAGAATTATTAAGGAGAATAAAAATGCCAGCTGAAATAGCAAAGGACGCTGGAGAGTCCCGGCTGCACGCCAACGGCGATTTGAATTCCAAAAACCCTAGCAATACTGCCGCCAAGAAATCGCGGGAAAACGAGCGGCGGAGAAGACGCCGGAAGCAGAAGAAGAACAATAAGGCCACAGTCGCCGGAGATGACGGCGACACGGCAGCAGAGGATGGAATCGCCGATGACAGCTCCAAAGAGAACTCCGATCCGCAGAAGGTATTACTCCGATTTCTTGACGTTAATTTTAGGGTTGTGAAATCGTTAGGCAATTACTTGAGTGGAATATGGACGTGGAATGTTATTTTCCAATTTTGGTATAGATCTGCGTTTAGGGATTCACAGTTCAATTAACATAAATATGCTTGCGTGCATTAGAATAAGCTATTATGACATTTTCACATGGCTGAAATTTGGTGAAAATGAAAGTAGTTAGTGTAACCATGGGTGGTTATTGAAGTTCAATTTTAGATTTCCTTGTTAACAAGTAGACAAAGCTGAGTAATCTTAAGTCTACCCGTTGAGTTGTTTACTTGTTTTTTGCCCATATATTTTTGAGTCTTTGACACTTGTGCTGTATATAGGTACTAGAACAAAAATCATGAATTATAGTGTTGAATTGAATATAGTTCAAGCTAATTTTGGTGGTATGGAAACATCTTGAATAGAAAACCATATGTTGTAGATAACTTATGTTAAGAGAAGTTCCAAGCTATACACTTCTTACTGGCAGAGAATGGCATTAACTTCTTAAAAGTTTGAAGCAAATACACTGGTCTTATAAATGACATTGCCTTCAATAGGTCTAAGGTCAATGTGGAGCATCTCTTAATACTGTTTTATCTCTGTGATACATCGTTTCATGCTCAGATGCCTTCTTCTGATAATAAGAGTGAGGGATTTGTATCTTTTTCCTTCCCCTTCTTATGGTTTAAGGAGTTGTTCGAGGCTAGAAAGATTGGTAGACCTTTGGATGGAAAGGGAGATTCATTGAGAAGCTGAAGGTTTCTTTTGTGATTTTCATTTTAATTTCGAAATTTTGGACTGAAGAATTATATATATGTTTGTGATAGATTCTGTATACACCTTCAGTGCAACTGATGCAACTTTTTCCAGTGTTCTGTAATTAAGTAGGAGTATTTAACCCATTATAGTTACAAGGGGATCAAATGCAAAAGTGATGATGATCTCTCTTTTCTATTGTTTGTAATCAAGAAACAGAATCTTTTGTTTTGGTGAAAAATGGAAACTTGAGTTGCTAATCCTGGGTAAATTTTATGCTGTTCTTAGTTCATTTGTTTTTTTTCTTTTTTTGGTCTAATCATTTGAGATAAACATGTTGATATAATTTCTTAGTTTCTTTTTAATAGAAACCTTTTTCTGATTTGGCCATTCAATGAGAAGTTGACATTAATGAAAGTTCTTGTTGAATACTTCACGAAAATGCGAAGTCAGAGCTGTAGATCTTAATGGCAGTTTGTTTTCTTTTTCATACGACAGCCTTTGGAGCAAGTAGAAGTGGAGTATGTCCCAGAGAAGGCAGAATTAGATGGTGACATAGACGAGGAATTCAGAAAGGTTTTTGAGAAATTCAGTTTTACAGAAAGTGCTGGTTCTGAGGTGAGAATATGTTTTCTAATGATTCCTTTTATTTGTCTTTTTTACCCCTCCCCTTTGGTCTCCTTCCTTGTTTCTCTCTATTCTTTTCTCTATCATAATATTCCATTCTATTCAGGAGAATGATAAACAGGATGAGACTGCACCTGATGCAGCCTCAAAGAAAAAGGCTGACTCAGATTCAGATGAGGAGGAGCAGGATACACAACAAAAAGAGAAAGGAGTCTCAAATAAAAAGAAAAAGGTTTTACTATTTAACACTAGTAATGCTGCTAATCAGTCTCACTTTCATGAGAGATATAATAAGTCAAGTTTTTTGTGGGCTAAAAATGACATTATTCTCTTGCAGCTTCAACGTCGAATGAAGATTGCTGAACTGAAGCAGATTTGTTCAAAGCCTGATGTAGTTGAGGTATAGATCAACGATGTATTGTTCAAGAATTGGTAGTTTTTATTTGTCCGGGCTGTCTTCTGGTGAATTGCAACATCAAAGATCCAGTCATTTTTTTTTTCCATCAGTTGGTTGAGATGTATATCAGAGATCCAATTATTTTTGTTTTTTCCATTTATTGGTTTGAGTCGTTATACTAGTTTTGTGAGATATAATTAGTTTGAGTTTCTAGGTATGGGATGCCACTTCTGCAGACCCGAAGCTATTAGTGTATCTCAAATCATATCGCAATACTGTTGCGGTACCGCGACACTGGTGTCAGAAAAGGAAATTTTTGCAGGTGAGTTACGATGGATATATCTGTATAATGGGTTACATCTAGAATGCTTACTATTCGTTATGTACTTGTTCTATGTAAAATTTGTTGAAAAGAAAATGGTTTGATCAAATGGGGTTTTTAGGGATGAGGATAAGGGAGGGTGAAGTCAATGAGTTTTGTCCTTATATGTATATATGTGGTTCTTGCAGGCGAGCAGCGGTGCCTCTTCTGGAGTCTCGACATGTAGGTGTTTTGCAAGGGGAAACCTTGCATGAGTTTTCTTTTTAATTGGCTTGCTAGCGTGGGTTGGGGTGTAGGCATTTTATGACACCACTTTCAATAAATAAACATGCCTTATTAGAGTACCTTACCTGGAAACTAAACCTGTAATTTCTGCTTAGCAGGATGCTAAGAAATTTACTTGGAATTTCAGATCTATTTACTTTTCTGAGAAAGCTTGGACTAGTTGAATTCACACACTAAAAATTCACCTCTATGATTCTTATACTTACTTGATTTGCATGTAAAATTTTTTCCTACATCTTTATCTCATTGGGTTCTGAAATCGTTTTGCAGGGAAAGCGTGGTATTGAGAAACTGCCTTTTCAACTTCCTGATTTTATTGCTGCCACAGGAATTGAGAAAATTAGACAAGTGAGACCAAATTTACCACCCCTTTGTAATTTTATCACTATCATGCTAATGTGATTTAGGAGTTGCCTTCGATAATCTATGTTAATCACGCTGAAGCATAGTTATTGCATATGGTTATGTGCCGCCCAGTGTCGGGTTTGTCAGCAATTTTTTTGGTGATTTTGTTGTTACCTTCTCCGTATTGCATGAGGGCAGGAAGTTGATATGTGATGTTCTCGTCCAGTGATGCTCATATTAACTAACAAGGGCTTACGCATTTGGATGAAGTGGCTAGGGGTCACATGCGGTTCATTTTTCTTTTTCTGGTTGTGTACCTATTTTGACCCAGAAGTTGTTATAGAACTCGTGTTTGAATACAATGAATGCTTGAATTAGCACACTTTTGTCGAGCACAGCTAAATCCAATGGATGTGTACCTAATTTTTTATCACATGCGTGCTGCCCATTGTTCAGTTCTCAATGTCTGTAGTTTTTTCCTAGTAATAGTATTGTATTTCATTGATTATGTTGAATCATCAACATTCATGGACCTATTGGTCAAGCCCCATCGCCTTGTTATGTAGATTCTGCCTCATTTAATTTATTTGTTCTCTTCTCTTTGTCCCCTTTCAATCTTTCATTCCATCCTTCACTTTGATAATTTCAAAACTTAAGAAAAAGAAAAACCTCAGAAAAGGCAATCATATGCGTTGTAGAGCTGCTTCAGAATACTTTTTGTTCCTTTTCCCCTGGAGGTTTTCTTACGCAGGAGCGTATATTTGACAGAACAATTAAAGATTAAGAAAAGAAAGAGGGCCAAAGAAGAGAAGAATGGAGGGTATCTTTATTCATAAAATATGGTTGTGAATTACAACGAATAAGTCTCTCAATCTATAGAGCAAATAGACTAAGAAGCTAAAAGGAAACAAAATTTCTAAAAAACTTTAATTGTATCAAAATATTAAAACTAATTTTATCTAATCTGACTAAATATACTTTAAATCAAACTCTATTTTAAAATTCTAATTAAAATTTATCTCTTTATTCTTATTTTGATCTCCTTCATTTTCATTAAGGTTAGGCTCTTTAAAATACAAAATATCAAGACCTAAGAGGGGATACTTATGTTTTTTCTTGTTTTTGAAGAATAATACTAAAAATTTGCACTGATGAAATAATTGCATAATTTATGTCCTGTAGTCAGATATTCGGCATCGTTCTCAGTATCTTTTAATAAGTCAATAAGCTAGTTAAGCTGCAATCGCTGGACTTTCTTTTATCCCTTTTATATTATCTCACTTCTTCCTGCCCTACTTATTGAGTTTTGCTTCATTCTTTTCTATGCAACTAATCCTGCTGTGTGTTGATATGCAGGCTTACATTGAAAAGGAGGATAGCAAGAAGCTGAAACAAAAGCAACGTGAAAAGATGCAGCCAAAAATGGGAAAAATGGATATTGACTATCAGGTTTTCTTTGTTCTGAATTTCAAAACTATATGGCCCTGCAATCGCTCTATGTGGTAACTCGTACTTGACTAAAACCTCTAAACTGGTATCAGAGTGTGCGTTTGTGTGGAGTATATCAGTCACTTATTTTTCTTCTTTTCTCCTTGTATTTTTTTGACACTTCACTTCTCATTATCTTTTACAGGTCCTCCATGATGCCTTCTTCAAGCATCAGACTAAACCGAAACTGACGGCACATGGTGATTTGTATTATGAAGGGAAGGAATTTGAGGTATTTAGTTCACCGGAAATGCTTGTCTGTGCAACATTTAGTTTGTTCTTTAATGTATGTTTTGGATAATGCCAACAAATGTGTAAGGATGATAATGATTTTTTAGGATATGTGATTGTTAGTTTATCCCTTTTGCCTTTTACAATCCTTCGATTAGTAAAATCTTATGTCATATTTTTTTTTCTAAGTTCTACATCTTGCTTTGTCTTGCAATGCTTAGTCTGTTTTCAATTCTTCAGATTGTGGTTTCAACTTTGTTTAATGAATTAGAAGTGACACACTCAAGGTTCTGAATATTGGTCGTTGAGTTGATTAGATTTGAAGCTATGGTTTGGTTAGCCTGACAAAATATAAAAAATGGGTCCTCAAATTGCTAAACTATATGTTATTTATTCAGCTTGTTTGAATTACCCAGGTAAAACTTCGAGAAATGAAGCCAGGAACGTTGTCACAGGAACTAAAAGAGGCTCTAGGCATGCCCGATGGTGCTCCTCCTCCTTGGCTGATCAATATGCAGGTTGGAGAAGATACCTCATTTTATATCTTCAGCTTGGTTGATCAGTATATCTCTTAAAAATCTACCCCCCTTTTCCTTGGGAAAGAGATGAGTTTAATTGCTGTTTATTTTTTATATTCCTTCATTTCAGAGATATGGTCCTCCACCTTCTTACCCAAGTCTGAAAATTCCGGGGCTTAATGCTCCTATTCCTCCTGGAGCTAAATTTGGCTATGGGCACGGAGACTGGGGCAAACCACCTGTTGATGAAGTATGTTTACCTTTCTTCCCTTGTTATTCATTTGCACTTTTATCCTTTTTTGTTTATTTTTCTTACTCTTTATTTTTTGCTTCCACTAGTATGGACGGCCCTTGTATGGAGATGTTTTTGGCGTTTTGCAACAAGACCAACCCAATTATGAGGTGAAAACCAGTAAATGTTTTTATGAAGAATTTCCTAAATGTTTTTATGCTTTCCGATTCCAGTTCACGTGTCTGCTATTGTGCGTAATATTTAACTTATCCTATTATATCATATCGAGCCTGATTTTCAGGAGGAACCTGTTGATAAGACAAAGCATTGGGGTGATTTGGAGGAGGAGGAGGAGGAAGAAGAAGAGGAGGATGAGGAAGAGGAAGAACAGATTGAGGAAGAGGAACTGGAAGATGGCATTCAATCCGTTGATAGCCTTTCAAGGTATAGTATTTGCCTTCATGCCCATGTTCAACGTTTCACCTTCACGTCGAGGTTGAATTTCTAGTAATGATGAATGTGGGACTAGCATGAAATGGAATGCCCAGTATAACCCTAGGTGGTGAATGGGTATTGTGCTTCTCATAACAATGTTTGATATGGATAACAAACGTCAAATTCTTATTAAAGAAAGGCTGGTTGGTTGTATCAATTGATTGAAGTACTTAAATTGAAAGCTGATTTTGTTACTGGCACCGGTCCATTTTCACGTTTTTACACGTTCCTTTGTGTGTGTGTGCGCACACATATCTTATTTGGTTTGATTCTGAGTCTCTTGACTTGTCAGCACTCCTACTGGGGTTGAAACCCCTGATGTTATTGACCTCCGGAAGCAGCAAAGGAAGGAACCTGAGAAACCTCTCTATCAAGTGTGTATATCTTTTGACTGGTGCCACTCCCCTTTCAGTTATCCTTTTCACTTTTTCTGGAGCTCATTGTTTTGTTCCTGTTCTTTGAAGGTCCTGGAGGAAAAAGAAGAGAAGATAGCACCAGGAACGTTGCTGGGCACAAGTCACACGTATGTTTTCTGCTTCTTTGTACAAATATGGATCTGCTTTTAAAGTTCAGTTTTAAATTGTGAATTGAATTCCCACTACTACTCGTACAGGTATTTGATCAACACTGGCACACAGGACAAGACCGGTGCTAAAAGGGTAAAGGAATTTGATTTTCTCTTTCTTTCCTTTCCCTTTCCTCTTTACTTTTACTTACAAAAAGTAGAGTTCTGCTCGATCAATTGGTTATGAGCTTTGAATTGCCTATCAGTGGTATTGGGAAACTATGTTAATAGGCTTTCTTATTTCTAGTTGATTGCTTTCATAATTCTGTTTGACAAGTTTTCTGTCAGAGAAACTATTTTAATCTTTTTGGACAAAATGCATGCACAGATATTGGAGTTGCAAGTTAACAGCTGATTAATTATTTGCAACCTATGAAATTCAAAATTATTAGATCTGCAATTTCTACATCACTTTTTGTTTCGTGTATCGGGTTTCATGAATCATTAGTCACTGGCAAGTTATAAAATAACTGAATAGATGTTCTGTTGCAGATTAAGCCTCCGTTTGGATACCAATTTATAAATGGTTTATAAATTTAGTCAAAGTTAAATATTAATTTCAACAACACATTCATAACAACTAATTGTTATCCACACATTTCGGGAGACACTAATATTCCTATTATTATTCCTCTTTATAACCCATTTATAAATTTGCCAAACGGAGACTAATACAATGGACTTTATGATCTTTCTTTTCCTCTTAGGTTGATTTGCTTAGGGGTCAGAAATCAGACAGAGTTGATGTCACACTAGCACCAGAAGAGTTGGAACTGATGGACAATGTTTTGCCTGCCAAGTAAGTCGAGTACCTTTTTTGGTAATCATATCATTGAACGACAGAATTACCACGTGATAGAGGATGGCTTATTACCATGTCATGTATTCCCCAGGTACGAGGAAGCCAGAGAAGAAGAAAAGTTGCGAACTCAGAAGGAGGATTTCAGTGACATGGTTGCTGAGGTACGTGCACCTTGCAATTGTTCATTTTCCAGTGCCTCATTTTTAACCCCACCCCAAGGGAAAACTTATAACATAATCAAATTGAACAGAATGAGAAGAAAAGGAAAAGAAAGATGCAGGAAAAAGAGGGCAAATCTAAGAAGAAGGATTTCAAGTTTTGAGTCGTCTCTTGCAACTTTTGAAGATGGTAAGCCAAGGGCTTTTGAGTTATGGTAGTGCTTATGGTTCTGCAATGTATACGGTTGTTGCTTTGCTGCACTGTGATAAATCGTGTATGTTGTGGCGGTGGTACTTTTGGTTAGTTTACTGTAATCACTTTCCCTTCATGGCATGATGACCTTGCACTCCTGTGCTTTTGATTACAAAGGATACTGTATAAACTATAATATGATCTGGTATTATGCAATTATTAAGCTGGGTTTGCACTTCAGTTAGAAGTGAGTTCTGTTCCATCAGGATTTTCTTGTGTATTATACTCATCCCTAGCTTACTTGAGCACCGAAGCCTTAGGTAGTTTGGTGTGTATTCTTTTGTACGTCAGTATTCATATGCTAAATTATCAGTGAACAAAAACGAACATCTCAATATCAGATCGAGTTTTGGAGGTGAAATAATGTCCTCGTTGATAACTCAAGAAATTTGATTGATGAAACATCAATTCCACAATTCAACAGGAAAGATAAAAAAAAAAATGGTATTTGAAATATCAATACAGTACATAAATAGAACAGAAGCTCTACAAAACTTCATCTGATAATTGATAACATCAAACTTATTTCTCTGCATGCTGATGCAACACGCATTGCTGATGAATTGAGAATACCATAATCTATACTGTACAAAGGCTTGAAACACTCGTCTTCAACTTGCTGCTTCACAATTATTTCTTTGTAATGAATTTCACGGGACCAATTTTCTTCGGTATTTACACGATTTCATCTATGTTTCTCGAGCATTGAAGGAGCTGTTTTACGTCCGACTGGGGTCTTCTTAGATGCAGGAGTCGTGCCAGAAGCAGCTGTTCTTTCAGCAATTCTCTTCTGCCGTTGAATCAGTAATTCTTCCATTCTCTTACGCACATCATCTTCTTGCAAAAGAAATGCATGAATATTATTGAGAACAGGAAAAATAAAGACAGAATAGAATGTACGTAAATAACAAAATATATTCATACCTTTTCTAACATGCTCTTATGACCCATCAACCTACTTGCAGAAGACGTCATCTTGTTCTTTGATAAGGTTTCGGGCTTGCTCTTAGCAGGGGATCCCGCCATAACTTTAGATTTCACGTCCCTGTCCCTTCCTAGATTCTTCGTAGTTGGACCAGCAGTTTTCTTGCTACTGGCGCTTTTACCATTGACAAGAGGATTTTCTTCTGCGTGAGCATTTTCTTTAACTAGAGAAGATCTTCTATCAGCCTCTGTAAAAGAAATTTCCGCTTCATAATCCATTTCCGGTGTCCAGGTTTCCGTCATGGATTCACGTGACTCCCTCACAAGTACCATGCAGAGCTCATCGGGCTCGGCCTGCTTGGGTATTTCCTGTGGAACATTTGGATTTTTATTTTCAGTCCGTGTAGCTATATTTACGTCCTCGACCATGCTTGTATCGTTCTCCAGGAAGAATCATACTGACCAGATACTGCTGGTCTAGATTCTATAATAATGGAATCGTCGACCAAAGCAGTTTTTTGGGTTGATTCTTTGCAAACAAAGTTCTTCTCGTAGGACATATTGCCAAGATTGTCGAATTCCAGTTGCTCTGAATCTCCAAAAGATTTAACAAACCAATCTTCTGCCTTTCGATTTCTAATAGTGGATGATTCTGCAGCAAAATCGGATGGGGTCCTGAGTGGACTTGGCCTTGATTCTTCTGATCTTTGCAAAAACAATGCGTTCTCATCTTCAGAAACAGTTCTCTTCACCGTTGGGTGCGTATTTTCACCATTTGTAAAATCTACCACGTCATCTCTCCCATCATTCTCTCCATTTCTCTGAATCACAAGAATAGCGTCGTCGGTGATCAAAGGTTGTTTCTTAATTTTCTGAGACTCGAAATGTAGATGTAAAGTAACTTCCCAAATCTGAACTCAAAATCAGCAACAATCGAGCCAATAAACTTCCAGTGAACCACTTGTATTTTCGCACACATAGGGCTCAGAATTCCTTGTACCCATCTGTACAAGAACCACAACCAAAACAGAACTCAGACCCTAAGAAGATCGACCAGTAGCGACTTCAACAGACCCAAAAAATCTGACCAAGAGATCCACACACAAAGTCGAAAACAGGAGATGAAGGATCACATAGATCGAAAGTCCAAAACCAGAGGTTTCGAGACTCCACCAGATTTCACAAAGAAGAGATGAAGAAGAGAGTCACACAAACGACACAAAAGTCTCTCAAGGAGGCGAAGCAAAACCAAATGAAAAAACCCTACCAAAATGAACGAGAAAAGGGACTTTTATTTACTTACCACCACCGTCGATCTAGATCCAGATCAATGGTCCAGAGTCACTTACTAGAAAGATCTAATGAGTCATGGGTTCTGGGCTGGGTCTTATGTTATTGGGCAAGGGGAAAAATATTTCCAGCAGTTGGGCCAAAGCCCGTTTTCATCATTGCCCAGATTTGGAAGTAGCATCACAGCCCAACAAATCTTTCCCTTGATGCTAATGTCACAAACAACCAAACACATCAGTCTGTTCACTAACACCAGCACCAAGAAGAGAATCACCTGCAAGAAAAACACACAATTAGCCAGTATCAATGTTCAGAATTTGTAAACATGCTTTAAACTTAGCAAGAGGCAGTGCCTTGGTTCCCATATCAGCAGGATTAAATTGTGTAGGGATTTTCTCAAGTAATATGGATTCTTTTTGAACTATATCCCTTATGAAATGCATCCTAACATCTATATGTTTTGTTCTATCATGAAAAACAGGATTTTTACATAAATGTATGGCACTTTGGCTATCACAATAGACCACAACAGGATTATGCAATTCATTTAATTCACTCAACAAGCCTTTAAGCCACAAAGACTCTTTAATAGCTTCAGTCGCAGCTACATATTCAGCTTCGGTAGTAGATAAGGCAACAATAGACTGCAATTGAGATTTCCAACTAATGCAAGTATTACACAAAGTAAACACATAAGCAGTTGTCGATTTCCTATTATCCTTATTACTAGCATAGTCAGAATCCACATAACCCCTTAACACAATTCCCTCTTTACTAGATTTAAAATGCAAACCTAAATCAGCAGAGCCTTTCAAGTATCTTAAAAGCCATTTTAAGGCAGTCCAATGTTCAGGACCGGGGTTTGCCATGAACCTACTCAAAATACTAATGGCATGAGCAACATCAGGCCTAGTACACACCATAGTATACATCACAGAACCAACAGCATTAGCATAAGGTACTTTTTCCATGTATTTAACATCAGATTCATCATGTGGGCATTGCTCTTTACTCAACTTAAAATGGCAGGCAAGAGGTAAAGTGACAGGCTTAGAATCATGCATAGCAAACTTGGATATAACCTTTTTCACATAATCAGATTGTGACAAAAGAAGAGATTTTTGTGATATATTTCTTTTAATATCCATTCTTAAAATTCTCCTAGCATGTCCTAAGTCTTTCATTTCAAATTCAGAACTCAAAGCCTTTTTAATATCATTTATATCACTCATTTTAAGCCCACACAACAGCATATCATCAACATATAACAGGAGATAAACAATCACTTCATTACTTTCATTTCTTTTGAAATACAAACAATGGTCAAAAGCACTTCTTATAAAACCAATTGATGACACAAAGTTGTCAAATCTCTTATACCATTGTCTAGGTGATTGTTTCAAACCATATAAGGACCTTTTTAACAAACACACATGATTAGGCTTTTTAGAATTGATGAAACCTTGTGGCTGAACCATGTAAATTGTTTCATCTAAATCACCATGCAAAAAAGCAGTTTTAACATCCATTTGTTCAAGTTCTAAATCATATTGGGCAACCAAAGCAAGCATTACTCTTATAGTAGTGTATTTAACAACAGGAGAAAAAATTTCATTGTAATCAATACCAGGTTTTTGTGTAAACCCCTTTGTAACTAACCTAGCTTTAAACCTAAGAGGCTGTTTAGAAGAATTCCCTTCCTTAATGTTATAAACCTATTTACAATCTACTAAAGACTTACTCTCGGGTTTAGTAACTAATTTCCAAGTGTTATTCTTATCTAAGGACTTCATTTCTTCTTCCATAGCACTCAGCCACTCATTAGATTGTTGACAACCTAAGGCCTCCTCATAAGTTTTAGGTTCCTTAAAAACCAAGTCTTGGTATGACACAACAGCAAGGGACTCATAATCACTCATTCTCACAGGTTCCCTTATTTCTCTCCTAGTTCTATCTCGAGCTAGTTGATAATCTCTCAAAGGATCAGCCAACTCATTCACTAAGTCATGGTCACCACCTTCAATAGGTTCCTGGGAACCTATAACACCTTCACTTTCCTCATCAACTTCAAAATTAGCTTGTTCTTCTCCAACAGATTCAGGAAAGTGACTTAATTTTACCTGCACACTAGTTTCTTTATTCCTATCAGTCACAGGAACATCACTAGGGGCTTTCTTACTCAAACATGACATCTCAGCTTCATTGAAAACAACATTTCTACTGGTTATCATTTTAAAACCTTTGTCATTTTTAGCCCAAAGTCTATATCCCTTAACACCTTCAGGATACCCCATGAAAACACATTTCTGAGATCTCGGCTCTAATTTGCCTAGACTTTGATGAGAAAAAACAGCACACCCAAAGGTTCTCAAAATAGTATAATCAGATATTTTCCCCGACCATACCTTTTCAGGTGTCTTATCGCCTAGAGCACTGGAATGAGTCCTATTCACAATATACACAGCTGTCATAACAGCCTCACCCCACAGTACTTTAGGAACCCCAGAACTTATCATCATGCATCTAACCTTGTCTAAAATACTTCTATTCATTCTTTCAGCAACTCCATTTTGTTGTGGAGTGTAGGGGACGGTTTTGTGCCTAAGGATCCCATCTTCTTTACACAATTTATCAAAATCAGAATTACAAAATTTCAAACCATTGTCCGTTTTTAAAATTTTGATCTTTTTATCCATTTGATTTTCAATTAAAGTTTTCCAAGTTTTAAACTTTGAAAAGGTGTCTGATTTCTGTTTCAAAAGATAAACCCACACTTTTCTTGAAAAATCATCAATTAGTGATAAAAAATATCTATTACCACCTTGACTAATAGTAGAAGATGGGCCCCACAAATCAGAATGAATATAATCAAGGATAGATGCTGTTTTATGCTGTCTAGTATTAAAATGAAGCCTGTGTTGTTTCCCTAATGTACAATATTCACAAAAGGGAACCTTAGAGATCACATCTTTACCAAAAACCCCTTTCTTATTTAAAATCTGCAGGCCATTTTCACTAACATGTGCCAGCCTATTATGCCATTTTAGGGTAGCATCAATTTCAGCACTAGAGGACTCAGCAATATGGCTTATGACACTAGCTCTAGTGACATATATGTCATTCCTCTTGGTACCTTTGAAAATAACCAAAGAGCCTTTAATTATTTTCAAACTACCATCTCCAATCCTGCCATAAAGACCTATGTCATCAAGATTGCCCATGGAAATCAGATTTCTGTTTAGGTCAGGAACATACCTAACTCTTTCTAAGGTGAAGGTGTACCCATTTTCAAATTTCAAGGTCACACTGCCTATCCCTCGAACTTTGCAGGCTGCATTGTTGCCCATAACAACCTCCCCACCATCAAGATCCCTAAAATCTTCTAACCAAGGTCTCATAGAGGTCATATGAAAAGTACAGCCAGAATCTAAAATCCACTCAAAATTCTGATCACTGTTATCTACAAAATTTGCAGTATTCAGATCAGATGTGGGTTCAGTTACCACATAGACATCAACTGTCCCACCACCTAAGGGTTCAACAACATTCCCCTCATCTACTTTCATCTCTCTTTGTTTATTTTTCTCCTTAAAACAATCTTTTATGTAGTGTCCTGTTTTACCACACCCATAACATTTCCTATTCCTATCTCTAGACTTAGACCTAGGCTTTCCCTTCCCCTTCTTCCTATAGTTACTATTCCCTTGGTTACTCTGACTACCCTGACTATTTTTCTGCCTAGTAAAAGGTCTACCTCTTACAAACAAACTCTCAGACTCCTTACCATGTCTCTCAACCTTAATCTCTAATTCTTTACTTCTTAAAGAACTAACAACAATTTCTGGAGTCAAGGTTTCTCTACCATATTTAATGGTATTTTTGACTTCCCTATAGGCTTCAGGCAAGGAGTTAAGAAGTATAACAGCTTTATATTCTTCAGATATCTTTTCCCCAGCATTAGTGATATCTTGAACCAATTTATTAAAAATGTCAAGATTATCATCTAAATCTCTAGATGGATCAAGCTTAAAACTAAAAAATCTTTCTAAAAGAAAAAGTTTATTAGATAGGGATTTAACAAGATACAGTTCTTCCAATTTATCCCACAAAGCTTTGGTGTTATCTAGTTTCCCTACTTTTCTCAAAACTTGATCAGATAAGCGAAGAATAGTAGAGGTATATGCAATTTCATCATTTTCAGCCTTTTGTTCAGCAGTCATAGTATCAGGAAATTCATTAGTTATAGCCTTAGCAAGTTTCTGTTGAACAAGAACTCCTCATTTTTTGCTGCCAAATGGGGAAATCCCCTTTTCCATTAAAAATTCCAATTTCAAATGTAGTGGTTGTCATTTGGAATTTTTAATCAACACAAGAAAAATTTTGAAGTCTATATTCAACAGAGAAACAGATATTCCAAAAAAAAGAGTATGTTGAATAAACACAAAGTTTAGAAAACGAGATTTGAAGAAATTATCTGTCAACTTCAGAATAGGCACATAAACACAGTGACAATAACAAGAGTAATAATGCGGATTACAGGGAATTAAAACAACTCCAGTGTGTTTGAATTCACCAGGATTCCGTGAGATTCAAGATCTCAGGTCAAGGCTCAATTCAAAGCACACAACCACGGGAAAAGAGGGTAAGATGACCGATGTATTAGAAATATCAAATATCAACACATGAAAAATTGATATACATTCAGTTCACTTCAACACATGAAATGGAACAATATAGAAACAGGTTACAACTTATTGTAAAACACTCAGCAGTAAGTTGCATAGACAGGAGGGTTAAGTTTAGAAATTTTTCACCAAAGCAAAAAACGAGCCAAATTAACTCTGTAATCTGGTACTAGCTTATTCACCTGCAAGATTCACAAAGAAAATTATCAGTACACATTTCTCCTTCAAGAATACTTCATACAAAAATCGAAACCGAGTTCCAATCACGAAGAACAACAAGGTTAAGGCCTACAGGTTATGAAAACATTAATTTTCCAAAACCAAAGCAATCAAAAAGAAGCGCCGAAAAAATGCCGTGTGAATGATCTTACAAGATCCAGTTATGGAAATCAATTTTCCAAAACCGAATCAAGAAGAAGGCGACTCGAAAGCCGCCTGTAGACGGAAAAGCTCGAGAGGGAAAATAATAGCAGTGACTCGAACGGGTTCTTCTCAAGATCCGGTCATGGAAATTGATTTTCCAAAACCAAATCGAGGAAGAAGATGACTCGACCCAGCCTACGCAAGGCTCTGATACCACTTGTAAAGTAACTTCCCAAATCTGAACTCAAAATCAGCAACAATCGAGCCAATAAACTTCCAGTGAACCACTTGTATTTTCGCACACATAGGGCTCAGAATTCCTTGTACCCGTCTGTACAAGAACCACAACCAAAACAGAACCCAGACCCTAAGAAGATCGACCAGTAGCGACTTCAACAGACCCAAAAAATCTGACCAAGAGATCCACACACAAAGTCGAAAACAGGAGATGAAGGATCACACAGATCGAAAGTCCAAAACCAGAGGTTTCGAGACTCCACCAGATTTCACAAAGAAGAGATGAAGAAGAGAGTCACACAGACGACACAAAAATCTCTCAAGGAGGCGGAGCAAAACCAAATGAAAAAACCCTACCAAAATGAACGAGAAAAGGGACTTTTATTTACTTACCACCACCGTCGATCTAGATCCAGATCAATGGTCCAGAGTCACTTACTAGAAAGATCTAATGGGTCATGGGTTTTGGGCCGGGTCTTGTGTTATTGGGCAAGCGGAAAAATATTTCCAACAGTTGGGCCAAAGCCTGTTTTCATCATTGCCCAGATTTGGAAGTAGCATCACAGCCCAACAGTAGAGCCATCCAGAGAATCCATAATGTGATCATTCTGCGAGCCATTAGTAGTTGACTCCTCGTGACTCATGAGAAGAAGATTCTGAAAGGCGTCCCAGCTGCCATTTTTTCCCACTCTATTGGAAATACTTGATTCAACGTCATTCTTAAAATCTTGCTAGGCATTATCAATAGATCCATTTTGAGAAGGGGAGCCTCGGTGTCCTCTATTCTTCCGAGTTTTTGAGTGGGAATGTTTCTCCAGTGATGCAATTGCATTGTCCACCCCCTCTCTGATGGAAGCTTCATCAAGTGCTGAAGAATCATCAGAGACTCCATCCTCTTCTTCATTGTGCCTCTCGGAAGTTATATAGTTTATGTTACGAATTACAACCGTTTTTGAGGACTTCTTCTTGTGCTTTTTAACATACGATTGCCCCTTTGAAGAATGCTTCTTGCCATGCTTTTTACTTTCATCAGAATCTGTCCCAGAATAAGAGTCAATAGATTCATTTTGTTCATCTTCTTCAGATGTTTTTGCTCCATTCGCATCTAAAGGTTTCTCCTTTTTCCGAGATGACTTCTGATTTTGATGATCGTTAGACTGTTGAACAATGCCGTTGGGAGAACCATTCACATTTTGAGGCTATCCCATATGCCCGGGATAATGAGGGAGCATGGGATGCATACCCGGGAAAGGATATCCTTGGTATTGTTGAGTAGGGTTTTGAAAGTTGTACGCATACGAAGGAATCCCCTCCGTCCATGGCACCTGTAACTGTGCTTTAGCTGAAGTTGATGATGTCTGATCGGAAGCAGGCTTACTTTCTGCCGGAAATACTTAAAAGATTAGAATATGCTAACTCTCTACTGGAGATATAAGCTATAAGATAGAGGTTTGACAATAAACAAATGTTCTATAATGCAAGTTAAACAGATGTTCCTAATTATCCCTTAACGATCTCTTGTTATTGTTTCTGTTATATGTAGCCAGCTATAACCGTTTTCAACTTTTAGATCAAATGGTTATCTGAAGTTCTGGTCTCACTGCCACCCATTTAATGAAATTTTGTATGTTTTGATGAGATAAGCAAATCCAAACTACACGCAACGGACTTGTTGCCCTCTTTAACGTTTAAACTTTTTAGTTAAAATGGTTCTAGAATATCCTTGACCAATTGGAAAAACATAAATTCCTTTTCTACCTTGGAAAAAGATTCGTCCGTGTATTTATGGCATTCTCAAGAACCATAAGGTTAAAAGCCAGAATGTTAAGAGTCGACTAATGGAATGCAATGAATACTAAAAAAGAATAAATTGATCTAGAGCATTTATCATAGATGAGAACTTCAGGCAAGGAAAAGGGAGCAGCATTTATTATCAAATTAACAAGATAAGAACTTCAGACGAGAAAAGGGTGTGGCGTCCAATTAAAGTGATGGTCAAGACAGAAAAATTAGGAAAACATGCAAAGTAGATAATTAATTGGGTGAAATTAAGGAAAATGTACGTTTGCTACCATCTGAATTTGTTGTAGTAGATTCCAAAGAGCCCATTCGACCCAAACGGACCCTCAAAGTTCCCACTACTGAGATTATTTTCACCGGCAACTATAATTCCAGACGTCATCATATACGACAGATCAGGAACGGAGAATGCTTGAACTGCTGCTAATTCATCCATCCATTGGTTGTCCAAATGCTTTTTCTTATAAAGCTCCTTGAAATCGATGCATGCCACTCTACATAACAAATTTTCGTCTAAGTATACCACTTGCATCTTACATAAAAAAGAGATGCAAAATTAAATGCAAAACTTAATAATGAATAGAGGGAAGAGTGTCATTATCAAAATGCACTGCAGAATTATCGAAGAATACGATAACCCTCTACAAGTCGGAAAATTACAATTTATTGACAATGATAGTCACAAACATTCAACGGGTCTCTTGACAAGAATGGGCAATATGGACAACATACCATAAGTAGGAAACTTAGATTTTAGTAATGAAGCTGTCCAGCGTTTGTTCAATTGCTAAAATTCAGTCAGATGTTTAAATTTTTGAGACAAATTCTTTCTTCCACTTCGATATTTAGTTTATTTGACTTAAAAGATTGCATGATATGGATAAAAGATTAAAACTCGTCATACCTTAATCGTGAGGCTCCAAATGTGTCAGCAAGCTTATGAGATCATCAATGGTGACAATTTCAAATCCTGCCACGACAGCACGAGCATAAGCCATGGCTTGCTCTTTCTGTAGTAATGCTTTTCGAGTATCCATAAGACGTTGCAGACAAAACCTTCTCAGAAAAAACAACATAATGAATCAACTATCTGAGGAATGAAATAAAGATAGTATTCATGATGTTAGAATTGCAAGATCAATTACTTGGAATTTTCTTCCACTGCAGCCCCATCAACTCCATCTTCGTCGGTTAACTAAAAGAACCATCAAAATGGAAATTTGAGTTAGGCAAAGATTTTAACAAAGAAATCACCAGCCTTCAACTGTTTAAATAAAATACCCTCGAGGAATCCCTTGACTTCTTCGTGATCCCATCAGCAGTTGACAAGTTTCCTAATAACACAAGTAGCCAAGTGAATAAAGAAACATAGCATTCAAAAGACAACATTATGCTGATTCATTACAAATCAGACTTTATAAGACTCAATCCTGTGATTTGCCAAAAACCACTATATTTCTACCACACGCAACATCGATGACAATGTGCATGTATGCCTAAAATTTTCTTGAGTTGTAATATGATTTTGTACAGCATTTTACACTATTACTGTGATTCTTCTCTTCATTCATGGATGTGTGCATGCATACGTTGAATTCTCTTAAGATGATGTTCAAATCATACCTTCCTCGATATGTCCTGCTACATTAGTGTTGGAAATTTCATTAGATTGAATTGAACTCTCTATCTGTGAAATTTCTCGTTCTATTCTTATCATCCTCTGACGCGAACCCGGTTAGCACGAACGCTATCGAACCCACAGGAGAATGAACCGGATCCCAAGAACGCCCAAATACGACCAAAGTTTAGGATTTAACCCCTAAACGTTGAACCAAGCAACCGAAGGTAAATTAAACCAGCGACCTCTTGATCACAAAGCCTCGAAATCTCACCCGAATAGTTTTGGATTTTGAACCCAACAAGATGAAACAAGTAACCGAAAGATAACGATGATGCAATGAACCCCTTGCTCACAAATTGAAGAACCCACGACCCGATGTTTTGAACGCCACAAAGATTTCTCATCTTTGATAAGTTCGATAAGAATTGTCCATGGAAGAACAAAGGAGAAAAGCAAAAGTTTTATTTTAATTCATTTCAAAAGGTTTTCTATACAATGAGAATAAAATTCCTATTTATACTAAACTTAGGAAATATGGAAATAACAAATTTTAAGAGTCCTAGAATATAGAAATTACCAAAAAAATAAGAATTATAATCAAAATAAACAACCTCGCCAAAATAGGAAAATCGGCTTTAGTTTTGTACCAAGCTACCACTTGGTTATAAGCCAAGCGACCGCTTGGTTTGTAAAATTCACCTCCTGGATTCCCTAAATAGTTTTGGGCGACTGCTTGGAATTTGTTCCAAGCGACCGCTTGGAATAACTTTTTCTCCGTTGGACAGCTTTTAGTATTTTGGTCATAACTTTCTCTACTGATATCCGATTGAAGTGATTCAAAGTGCATTGAAAAGATAACTCAAAGAGCTACAACTTTGATTCAGACACAATCCTCTAATTAGATCATTTACCAGGTCAAAAATAGGTTTCAATATAAGACTAAAAATAATTGCATAACTTTCGTGTTGATCAAATTACTTTCGACCCTCGACCTCTTCACCAAACTTGGTCTTTGGCTTGTTGACTTCGACCTTTTTTTTTTTTTTTTTTAGAAAACTCAAAAATTTGACTACGAGAATAACGAAACAAACGGAAGTTGTTTTGGACTCCAATTGAGTATAAAAACATCTTTTGACTCTTTTTTTTTGAATTTTTTGGATCAAAGACTCAGAAAAATTATTGGACACAAGAACACGAAAAACACAAAAGAAAGAAAAAACACAAGACTCAAAAATAATAAAAGATATAACCTTGATCTTGGGATCTAAGCTTTGATACCACCTGATGAGATTCCGGTTGGGGGAATCGCATGGAACTCGCGGAATGATTTGAAAACGACGGGAAAGTCCAAATTCAAATTGTAGACGATAGGATCTCGACCCACAAATTATTGAATCAAACAACCAAATAAGAACGAAACTTGAAAGACCTCTTGATTACAAAACTAACGAACCTTGATTTGCGAACGCCACAAAGGGTGTCTAATCTTTTGATAAGTTCTAAGTTTGAATGCCACAAATACATCAAAATATTTGATAAGTTTGAAGTTTATTGAAGAACTATGGAGAGAAAAATCTCAATTTTTATAATGTCAAAAGTCTTTTGTTTACAATGAAAAATAAACCTATTTATACTAAAACAATAAACCCTAAGAAATATGGAAAATACGATATCAAAGAGTCCTAAAATAACAAACTTGCCAAAAATAAGAATTCTAGCCAAAATAAAATACTTAATGAAAAATGACAGTTTCTTTTAATTATGGCATGTGCCAGATCAAATCATCCTCTCAAGAATTTCAGGTGTACTCACAAATCGCACGAATCTGCCATTATGGACAAAAAATGTGTTAAGTAAATTATCTCTTATATCAGCCAGATATTCAATTATCAGTAATGATTAATCCTTCTCCTGGATTGTAGCCTGGTTTAAATCCTATCTTCAAGATTTCAACCTTTACATTTTTTTTTCTCTTTACAATAATAAAATCTGAGTAAAATCACTACTTCTACCCAGACAAAAGGATCTTTCTTGCACTATCCAGTGAAGTGGAAAGAGATCAGAATGAAAAACAAATTAATTTCACAACTTTGGCAACAACAATGATAAAGCAATGATGTATTAAAGACACGGATACCATAGCCCAAAAAGCTCAAATAATCAAGTCGAAGTTGTAATTTAAGATTAGCGATCACGAGTGAGCGATTATCTTGTTAATGACGCCCAAGTGGTCGACCATTTAAGATGGAACCAAGATTCTATATGGATAACATATTAGATCAAGATTTAGAATCAATACATGATTTTGTTATGTTACCTTTGAAATGTGGATTTGGTGAACCATGGAGCATTAGTTGGTGGACGCAGTGTAATTGAATACCCACCTTTTGGAATCTGATCTTTAGCATATTTCATGTGAGAAATGAAGGGTTCCACTAGCCCAGAAGCTAATTTCTCATTTTTCTTCCCAGAAAACACCACAAGATCGCATCTTTTCCAATTCCAATCAAAACCCATAATAAAGAATCAATAACATTATCAGTATCTGAACCCCATTCATATATTCAAGAATTAGACATAATTATACATACACATTCAAAAAATGTAACTTGTTCTCGTTGGGGTGAGCTGGAGCAGAGCATAATCAAGAAGGGCCTTGGAATCCATATTCAGGGACAGGAAGAGAGATGGGGCGGAAAAGATTTCAAATTATATTAGTGTGTAATTGTATGAACGTGATATTTACAAAACTTTTGTTTTGCTTAACTGGACCTGAGAAAGAGCCAGCAAGCACTGATAGAGCATTGCACAAGAACAAGAATAATGCTAAACAAACATAATGCTTGAAATAAGGTTCACATCCTCTTCACATGAATGTGTAGGTTCCATTTTAATAGAATAACATTTTTATGGCATTTTTCATTGCAAAAGGGGACTGTGAATCTGTGAGTGGTGTGTGTGAGAGAAACAACAGGGCCTACGTGGCTCTGTTGGCGAAGAATTGTTCGTGATAATGAGTTTTGCTACAAAAATATGATCACATAGGCACTAGGCACCCCCTATTCCCCCGAAAAAACAGGACCTACGTGGCTCCTTATCCATCCTATCCTAACCTACCTTACCCAATCCCAACCCCACCTCTCTATTATTATTAGAGAAAATTGCATCATTGATCTCAAGTTGATCAAAGATCTTCAAAAACGGAAAAGTTCCTTAAGTTTTTACTAGAGTTATATAACGGTATGAGAGCGATATAAACTGATCAAATCTTCATTAGATCATCATGCAGCCCACACAAATATGCCGTACTTCAAACTTGTAGGAATTGAACCATTGGTCTCCCATTTTATTTTCTAAATAACAAATTGATAACATAACATATACAGAGTCCAGTTTTACAAGATAAATTTTTCATTTATTGGTTTAACATAAACTTATGTTTAGAATCTAAAATGGATCGTGTTTCCACATGGGTACATGATGACTTAATTGAAATTTTGATGAGTTTTGTCACTTACAATTAATATTGTAATTATGGATAAGGATCGATGATCACTTGCTTCTTCTTAAAAGTTGGAGATCAATTTGTTTCTTGGACAATAGATTGAGGATATTGCAATTTTCTTAATTTCTATGCACTTGTAACAAAAATAACTTCAAAGATAATAAATGTAAGATCCACTAAATAAGTATTTGACATTGTGCAACTACAATGGAATCTTGATGATCAAACGGTTACTTGAACTATAGCTAAAGGACCAATGATAAATTTACGTGCTATCATCGAGCTTACAATGAACTAATAATTAATTACTAATTACACAACTTAAAATGGTGGATTTGCTCACTTTGATACAGTTGACTAATCATGAAATTTAAATGCATTTTGATTTGTTGAATCAAAAGTCATACCGTTTCGTCCAATTTATATAGGTTGATATTCCTTATTTTCTTATCCCAATTATAAACCCATATTTTTTTTTTATTGAGAATGTTTTATTTTATTTGTTTACTAATATATCATTATTTAATTTGTTTAGTTATAACCAATTTTTTTCACTTACCTTTGAAATTGTACAAATATAAATACGAATAAATTAGGAAAGTTTTTTTTTTTTTACAAAAATTATCTTTTCAATAACATTAAATAAAATTTATTAATTCCTATGAAAAATAAAACTAACCTATATAAAAGGAGGGACGGATGGAGTATCAATTAACTTATTTTAACATTGTTAAGAGAACGTGTTCGTCCATGTCTCTCTACCATTAATAATTTATTAATGGGTAATTGATACAAAACGTTCATACCTTTCAATGTAATTGGCACAAAACAAGAATACCTTCCTTTTTTTTTATTGAGAATGTTTTTTTTTTTATTTGTTTACTAATATAACATTATTTAATTTGTCTAGTTATAACCAATTTTTTCCACTTACTCTTGAAATTGTAGAAATATAAATACGAATAAATTAGGAGAGTTTTTTTACAAAAATTATCTTTTCAATTACATTAAATAAGATTTCTTAATCCTTGTGGAAAAAAAAAAAACCCAACCTATATAAAAGGGACGGATGAAGTATCAATTAACTTATTTTAGCATTGTTAAGAGAACGTGTTAATTGGACTGTCCATGTCTCTCTACCATTAATAATTTATTAATGGGTAGTTGACACAAAACCTCCATACCTTTCAATGTTATTGTGTAAAATGTTCATATTTTTCATTTTTTTACATTTTCACCCCTATCTTCCACATTTCATTGTGCAAAAGGTCATTTTCATATATTTTTCTAATAAAATGACAATTTTGCCCTCATTTTCAAATAAAACAAAAAAAAAAAAAAAACAAAACAAAACAATATATATATATATATATATATATATATATATATATATATACCACCTTCCGACCACCATGCCCGTCGGACTCCACCACCACTAGAGTTGTAATAATAGTATCAATTTGCAGGAATTATACCCAAAAGTTGAAGGAATTGGACCAACAGTTATCGGTTCATGAAGAACATCATTTGACTCCAAAATTTCGCAAACAAGTGCTGTAATTTCTGCAATTGAGTGATTACACAATGCTTTTTGACCCTAAATTTCATTTCACCCATTTAATTTGTGTATTAAATCACATTTGATCCATGAACTGATGAAAGAAAACCTCCTCCGTGAAGGCGGGTTGTTCTCAAGTCATAAACTGCCATTTCCAGGGCAAATTGGGGACGACCCATATGTTCATTGGACACACCATGAAGAAGTGCTTGTGGTAGTGGTCCGCGATCCTGGGTCCCACTATTGTCGTAAAAAATTCATCTAAAAATCGCATAGTTGTGTTCGAAGACGTATCTTGCTGGTTTTGATTCTGTGCGTTTATGGATTATTGGTGACCATGGAAAAGGGCGTCTTGATGCGTATACTTCACTGGAATGTTGGGCATGTCATGCGTGTTATTGAAATTGGAGATTTCAGTCGTTTATGGGAATATGAGAAGGCTATTTTTGCTCGATTTTCGGCGAATTTAGTTGGGTTCGAGGTAGGAGAGAGTAAGGCGAGTCTAATGGTGGTGGAGTCTGACGGGCGTGGTGGCTGGAGGGTGGTACTATGTGGATCAATAGGTAACGGCTTGATAGGGTTGTGAAAGTGGTGGTTGTGGAGAATTTAGGATTAAGATGTAATAGTTTGAAAAATTTAGGACTATGTATATATATTCTTTTGTTTTTGTTTTATTTGAATATGCAGGTAAAATCGTTATTTTAGTGAAAAAATGGATGAAAATGACCTTTTGCACAATGAAATGTGGAAGGCGGGGGTGAAAATGCCAAAAAATGAAAGATATGGACGTTTTGCCCAATAACATTGAAAAGTATGGACGTTTTGTGTCAATTACCTTTTAATAATTTCTCACCACTTTTCATTTAATTTTCTTTCATATGAATTCTGGATTTTTATGTTTGCTCGAGATTCTGTCCCTCTTGCCATCATTTAAAAGAAATAAATCGAATTATTAGCAAGAATATACATTTTTATCATATATTTAGCAGGTCTTGTCACTAGCACTAAAAACTTGGAGACGAAAGACTAATCATATTAGAGGCAATTATAGTACTCGAGAATATATGAACGGCTTAAAATATTTCAATTCTATACATCAAGTCATTTTTTATGTCAAGGGTCCGACATTATTTATCTATTTTGATACCATCTTGAACGTCTTTGAAAATCAAACTATTAGATGATGAACAATTTTACGTATTTATTTTAATTTTTCTATTATATACTGAAATAAATTGATAATCAATTACATTTTTAAACTTGTGGCGAATTGAATATCTGAAATGTATAAAAATCGATAACCTTTTGTATCAAATCAAAGTCAACAATTCAGAATTCTCAAGATATGCCATTCGTTAACTTGGCATTCTTATTTTCACTCTAAAATGCTTTTAAATTATTTGACGTAACATACTTTATATAAACACAAAAACTTCCCGGCCAATTATTTTGATCCATAATCATCAAAGTAATAAAATAAAAAAAAAGCAAACTGAGAGTTAATTTATTGGAAAATGCCATATGTACAGGAGTATAGTTTACAGAACACTCATATGGGGTAAGGCCCATGTGAGTAAAATACTTTTAAAAAAATACCCCACCCACCCCTCGCGTGTGTGTCCTATACAGACCCTGTGAAGCAGTGCATGTTTTGATCCATAATCATCAAAGTAATTAAAAAAAAATGCAAACTGAGAGTTAATTTATTGGAAAATGCCATATGTACAGGAGTATAGTTTACAGAATTTTTACATAACACTCACATGAGGTAGGGCCCATGTGAGTAAAAAAAAATTAAAAAAATCACCCCACTCACCCCTCGCGTGTGTATCCTATACAGACCCTGTGAAGCAGGGCATGTACCTGTAGCTTTATTCTAATTAATTACACAATATATTGTTTGCTTGCCCTCAAAGACAGGAACTGAACAATAAAAAGTCAGGAGTGTATTCTGAATTTCTCATATCACATGATTCTATATTATTATTATTTAGAATTTTTCTGCTTCAACAAGGACTAGGAGTTTGAAATTTATTCAAATGGTCTATGGTTAGAAATAATCACGTGCCACAATTTTGAAACACTTTTTGATACAATATATTTGCCTTTTTTGAATAATGCATATTGGAAAGTTAATTGGTCAATGTTTTGTGTCTGTTAAAAAATCGCACTTGATTTCCTTAATTGGTATGTCTTGGTTGACAAGAGAATTTATTTTCCAAGAATTCAAATGTTCACCATACGAATTTTCAATATCTGTTTAATCCTGAGGAACAAATAAAATGGATAACAACTGGGATTTCCTGAAATTGCCACATGTTAGTTGACAATGTAATAAAAACAAAATTGTTATTTAAAACTTGAATTTAAACAAAATGGAAACCATCGATTTTGACATTATTAGTCAAAATATGATGTATTATAGTTGCCCCTCTCCCAATCTCCACCATTTTAGGTTGGGAGAAAGCAATGTAGTCGAGTGACATGATAAAATTCTAAAGGCGAAACAATAGGAATGGACAAAACCAACAAGGTAAGAGAGCGAGATACAGGAGTGGGGGAGCTGATGAGTATGGGTGGGGTTTGGGGGGCAATAATTTATTATCATTATTTAAATAATTAGGATTGACAAAAAAATAATAATAATTCTTGGTTGGATTATTATTTTGTTTTTTTCCTACACTTTCTTGCTGTTCAAATAACTTAATTTTGATTACAAAAAGGGCCACGAAAAGTATGCACCCTTTGTCCGCTAAAAGACAACTCGATGGATGTTTCCAATGAAATTTCGTGATTTCCTATGACCAGGTCACTTGTCAAGAGATAATGGTTCTTTTTCCCATCTTAAACCAAGTCAAATGCCACATTTCCCTTCTCAGCCAGATTTTCTCACTTTTACGTCCCATGCATAAATTTCATTTTCAACTTTCCAAATTATTAATTAAATACAAGCATTTAAAAAAAAAATTAAAAATTGACCAAGTAAAAATATGGACCGTTTCTACATGTTGTCTCTCCTCTCTTTCTCCCTTTAACGTATAAAGAAATGAGAGAGAAACTTATTGTGTGCAGAAATGTACAGTCGGATGAGAGGAACTTGAGAGCCAATTGATGCATAATCCGCGATTTACCTCCTCCAAGGTTCTAGGGACAAGGGTCTTAGGGGTCCAGGATTTAGTATGATGAAGTTGGGACATCTGGGTACCAAAAAAAAAAAAAAATGAGAGAAACTTCTAATATAATCGATTCCGATTATGATGAAAGAATGGCTAGACTATAATAAAGTACATATTTAATTGTTATTTTCTTCCTTTGATTATGATATTTAGGTGCGAAAATTAATATGCACGTGAAGGGAGTTAAGATTAGTCTCGTGAAATGAGTAGTCCAAATTCTTAATAATTAATACGTTGGTTATTGATTTCAAATTCATAAATGATGGATATTGCCATTTATTACGTTCCATAAGAGCAAAGTTAAGAGGCTTTTTAAAACCGAAATGCTCACTATTTTAAATCCTTAAATGCATTCATAATATTTGAAGAAAAATAATACAATAATTTGAAGGAAAATCAGTAAAAATAAAAGATATGAAAAAATAATAATAAATACACATTGGAAGTAACAAAATTAAATATTAAAGTAAAGAGGTTGTTGGAATGTTTAAAATTTTTTACTCCCTGAATTTACAAATACTCACTAAATTGTAAAATATTATCTATAAAAGTAGAGAGTTTCTTGGAGAACTCTAAGACGTGACTTATTTAAAAGCACCAATCTTGAAATTTGAATGTTCATTTGAACTTTATACAGATGGTTTGCTTGTGATAAAAATATTTGGGATTCCATGGAAATGCCAAACTTATTTCGTACCTTTATATAATCATTATTAATTGGTATTTAAGCGACAATGGATTTTGCTATTGACATTAATTTGTACCATCCAACTCCTTTAACTTGGAAGGCTTACCGTATTTCTAGTACAAAAAATGTAAAAGAGGAAATTACATAATTTCAGGTGTTTGAAGATTATAATTCAAAAATCAAGGATCAAGTTTTATTATTCAAAAATCGGGTATGAATATATTAATTACAAACCCTAACCATTTCATTTTATTTTCACTCTCCTCTTCTCCCTCTCTCCCTTTTCTCTACTACGCCATCACTTTCCTCTTCTCCCTCTCTTCTTTTAACGCATAATTATCATTGTTCTAAAAAGCGCGCCTAGACGACGTGTGACTAAGGCGCTTCGCCTCGAGGCTAAGCGAAAATTAAGTGGTCAACATTCTCGTTGACTACTTTATTTTATTTTATTTTAACTTTTCATTTTCATTAAATGTACATTTGTTTTTATGAAAAAAGAAGATATTGAATTGGAGTCTAATAAAGAGTTAGATGAGATTTAATCTACAAGCTATCTATATTATATAATTATGATTTTGAAACTTATCTTTTTTGTAGGAATTATTAAGTACATACAATATTTTATAATTTTAGATATTTGGTATATATTATATGAATTATTGAATGTTTTTTACAATGATTAAAAATTGAAAATCAAAAAACGTTTTTTTACGCCTAGGCTCGTAAAGCTTGAAGCTTGGTCTCCACGCTTTACGCTTTTTAGAACACTGATAATTACATAAATGCGGAGGCATTGTCGAGTGAAGATGAGGAAGATGAGCAGTTTTACTCTCCCAAAGGATCGTTAAACAACAGGGAGAGCTCTATTGGGACTAGATCTACTTCCAGAAGGGCTTTTGCAGCTATAGAGGTGGAGAATTTCAATGGGTCTACTTCAAATTCTTCGTCCACTTACACTTCATCGGTAACAAGTTCCGGGTCCGTATCTCCGGTTAGATCCGTGTCATTGAGCGTTTCGCCGGCGATTAGTTTGAGCCCGAGAAATTTGATGCTCAAGTCGCCTGATTTGATCGAGATTTAGATGGCTCTGGCGCTGATGCAAACAACAACGGTGTCAGTGCCTGCTCCTAGTGGTTTGTTGTTTAGGGAATCTTCACAGGCGGGTTTGTTTGGTGTTTATGTTGTGGCTATGGTAGTGGATCTGGCGGTTGGGTTGGATGGTGTTTTTGTCGTGGATTGTGGTGGCAGTTGGACTGGATGGTGTTGGGTGGGTTTGGATGGTGTTTGTGTCGGGAATGTGGTGGTGGATCTGACGATTCGGCTGGATTTTATTGAATTTGGTAGTGGTAGGGGCGGTGGTGGTGATGACGGTGTTGTGTTGTCTGTTATTGTTGGTGGTGGTTGTGGCAACGGAGGTGGTGTCGACAACGACGAATGGGATGAATAGTGTCATTGACCAACTATTTGGTCGATCTGTGACCAAGTATTGGTGGATCGGGGTTCATGTGTGACCAATTATTTAGTTATCTGTGATCAAGTACTCAATTGTGATCTAAAAATTCGATAAAATATGACTGAAAAAATTTGTGACCAATTAATTTGAAAATTTGTGACCTCTAATTTGTGACTTTGGAATGAACTGTGACCTGTAAAAATTCGTTTTGTGACCTCGAAATAACTCGTGACTAATTAATTTGATAATATGTGACCAATAAATATATATATATATATATATATATATATACACATCTGAATTTTGAATTTTTAAACTATATACCTGATTTGTGAATTAGTGTAAACTATGCACCTTTATGAATTTTTCCCAATTTAAAACTCCTAATCCCCAATTAAACCATATAAATATTGTTGATATTAATGATTCAGAAAAAGACTTACATTTGGATAATTGAATTATTAAAACATATTAAAAGGTATATCTACCTTTAGTAAGACTGTCATAATCAAAGTCACCATTAATATATGGCTAGCTGTTGTGAGTGTGTCGTTATTCAATAGTCGTATCTTTAATTCTTTATTTAGTTAATTAATAAAGTCGAAAGTTCCAATCTATTGTATGACTGAAGAGAGACTTTGATTCTTCAGCTGAATTCAAAGTTTCAGAAAAAGTACATATATCTCGAAATAGAAATAGTACTCCAAAGAATAGAGAATATTACTTATTTTAGTCCCAACATTTATTTCAATATAGTTGAATCCGTTAAATTCTTGTTCGTATTAAAATTGAATTATCCCTATTGTATCCCATCCGAAAAGATCATTGCTAAGACAAAAACAAAATATTACATGATTCGACAGATCTCGATTGGACAATATTAAAATGAAAACATATTTTCTTATGTGATAATACTTATAGAAGGTGGATATGTATATTTGAATATAAAATTAATTATTAATAAACGTATTTGAAGGATTGAACACTATCTGATACGGCTAGAGAGTCAAATCATTCAAACCCTTTTACTCTTTTCCTGTGTCTTTTCAAAACAATTACCGGGTTTGATCCTAGAGTCCAATACTCTGATTTTTACAAACTTCATTCTATTCAAAAATCAAACATAAATTGGTCTGAATCTATGCAAATCTCATCTTATAAATATAGGTCCGACCTCAAACTAATCAAATCAAATAAATTGAAAAAAAAAAATCTCTGTCTCAACGACATGCAACGTTCATCCACAGCTCGATACGTATGCAATCAGATCCTTCGCAACCAAACTCAAATCAAAACAAAACTTCATCAGCGGCCACCGTGTGATGTGTTCATCAACCACCGGGGAATTGACACGAAAAGAAATGTTGCCGGGCTGCTTTACAATCACCTCCGGTGGCTCGGCTTCAGGCCTTTCTTGGACAGCAAAAACATGAAACCTGGGGACAAATTGTTCGATAATATTAACGTGGCAATTCATAAATGTAAGGTTGGGGTTGCTGTGTTTTCTCCCCAGTATTGTGACTCTTATTTTTGTCTGCATGAATTGGCCCTTATGATGGAGTGCAAGAAGAAGGTTATACCAATTTTTTGTGATGTAAAACCTTCTGAACTTCGGGTTAAAGATGATGGAATTTGTCCAACTAAGGATTTGGACAGGTTTCAACTAGCTCTTGAAGAGGCTAAGCATACCGTGGGACTAACATTCGATACTTTGAGAGGGTAAGTTTTTCACTTCATTCAAAAATAATTTTTTTAGTCGAGTAGTATGTACCTTTTACATCTTCTTGATCACAACCATATTCACTAAAAATATGTTTAGTGAGCAGTATTAGATAGGTTTGGATAGTATTTAATATTATCAAATCTTGTCGAATAGAAATGCCCTAGGAATCTAACATCAAGATTTTATGCACATTTTTGGTCTATATTTCAATATATTTACACTGTAATTTGATAATATGAATGCAGGGATTGGCCGGAATTTCTTGACAGTGCCTCGGATGCAGTCATCAAGAATTTGCTTGAAGTAGAAAAGGAGAAATATTTCTTGAAGAAGAAGAAGAAAAATTATTATAATTAGCACTAATTTTATTCATTATTTTATTTATTTTCTTTCTAACACATTCATTATTCTTTCATGAATATATTTTCAATATTCAAGATCCTTGTCATAGTCAATTCAATTTTTTTCTTTAAATTTGTACTGTATTTGTAATGTTGAATTATTCAAGAAAATCTCTCTTTCTCTCGCCAAACAGACGAGACCAGTAAATTTGGATTCTAGCTACAATAGAATACTGGTGACAATTATTAAAATTTTGTATTCATTTATTAATTCTTATTAGTACTTTTCTGCATGCAAACTTCTTTTTTTTTTAATCTTGAATTTCCATTTTTTAGCATTTTTTGGTGTTAAGTCAGATTTTCTGATGAGATTTGTATCATTATCAGGAGAACGTAACACCGTGTCAACATTTTGTATTCCATTCATATCATAATGCATTTCTCCATATATTTTTGTCAATTGTGTGTGTGATTGATGTATAATATTTTTGCAACAACTAAACCTGTTACTTCCATTGACTGTGGTCGAGTTATATAAAACATTAGCCAACATTAGCATAGCCACTTGATTACTGATCGTGTTGGCTTGTGCAGCGCAATTTCCGATGGAACAAGCCTACTCAAACCCTAATACCTCGCTCAGGATAGAATGGACTTCCTCGACCAAAATTACCTTTTGTGATTAGTATCGTGCTACCATTGCTCTCTTACAGCTGAGTTACTCTATGACGCCGACTATGAAAAGGCAACGTACACAGTCACCAAACTATAATATATAATATGTTGTTAGTAAACAGTAACGAATTTATCTGATGTTAAACGTATTAATGCTTTTTATAAACTCAACTAGTAGAAAATATCTATCTTTCTCCCATATAAACTCAAATCCCATTTCAGAATGTATTAAGTATTATCCAGAAAGGGGAAAAATAGGAACAACAGAAGTGAGCAATTCTATTATTAACTAAGAGCCAATGAGCCATCTCACTCTATTGATATTGTTCTCGGCGACATTCACAGTTAGACAAAAGTTTTACTCAAGGACTTGTGCTATCTAAAAATAATTATTCATAATCTCATAATTTGTATGGATTTGTGTGCATAAAAGAAGAAATTTATCCACCTATGAGCCCATATCTAATTAAGTCCGGCACCGAGAAGCTTCTTTTTGCATATGGGAAGAACCGACGCCCTTAAACTGTACCAGATATATAGGTTGTCATGCTGCATTTAGATTATGATTGTTACAAAAAAAAAAAAAAAAAAAATTAATAATAATAATAATAATCCATGTAAAAACTTAAATTAATTATTAGAACTTCATCTTTAATAGTTTCTAATAAAATTTTAAAGTCAAGTCTATGGATCCATTCTCATCTTGTGTGTCACGATTAGCAAGAGAAATCATCTACTTGCATATGGTCTAGTTCTTGAGGCACCAACGTGAAGAACATTTTTGAACATCGAGTCTATTAGACATTGAAGTCAATCTAATTACTTTAATTTCATACTAAGAATTTTGCGGCAGCATCTCCAATCTATGACATTTCTAGCAAGTTTGGCCCAACTTTGTTAAGATTTGAGATTCTATCTTAAAAGGTCAACATTGTTAAGAGGAATAGTCCAAAACCTGATGTATAAAGACTATACATATCAATCTCTTTGTACTGTCGAATCAATTCGTCCACAGCTCCACGGATCTTCGCTGTAAACGTCACAGTATTCTTTGATTGTTTTGTGGGTTTCATCAGAAACTAGAGCATGGCTCCACGCATAATCCACGATTCGGTGTTGTTGAAGTATTGGTGACACTTTGTTGTCAACCAAACCAAATGTAAATTTTGTGGTCTCTAGTCTAGTTTGAGTTTGGTTAAAGTCCAACTCATTTGTGATGTAAAATGTTAGAAAAAGTATGGTATTGTACTAGCAAATGTATTGTCTAGTATGACCTACTACAAGAGTGGTGGAGTATGACAGTTGATTAGTTGGTAGAAAATCTAGCAACTTGCTCTATATAATGGAACTTTTGTGTAACTCGAAAATTAGAAGTATATATAAAAAATGTAGCATTAAACCTCTTCTTCTCCTTTGGTTTTCTACAAGAAAATCAGAGTTTATATCTTTGTTTTTGCTTTGTAAAATTCTGTTTTCACCTCCTCTCATCGACCATGAACTTAACAAATGTTTTAGAGTTTTATTTGAAAAGTTTTCGATCCAAAAACCCAGCAGTGGTATCAGAGCTTATATGTTCTTAAGGTGCCTAAAAAATGCTAGAAAAAAGAAGGAAAAAGGGCCACAGAGCTGAAATGGAACCAGAAGAAAATGATGAATTAAATTGTTGTTTGGAAAGTTTTTCTTCTCCTCTCTGTTTTGTTCTAAAAATAGTAGAGTTTTTGTTCAAATCCCGGTATATTAAAACCGGTTCTTCACCTCCTCCTTGACCTCAAATATTGAGCTTTAATCTTAACGCTTTCGAACCTATAATTTCCAACAGTGGTATCAGAGATGAAAAACTTATCTAAGATGAAGTTGCTGTAAAAGATTGAAAAAATGAAGAAAAATCGGTTTGCTCAAAGATTTGCAAGGTTTCAGAGCTGAAAAACTTATCTAAGATGATCAGAGCTGAAAAACTGATCCTTGACAATGAAAAATCTGATAAGAAGAGTGAAAACCAGTAAGCTAAGATGAAACTAGTATGTGTAGAGCAAATACGGTAAGAGAACTGAAAATCCGGTAAGTGTATTGCATGTATGGTAAGTTCATTTTTCTGAAATCCAGTAAGCATAGAACTTCCATATCCGGTAAGCTCTTCTAAAATTCGGTATGCATAAAATGAGCAAATACGGTAAGTTTATCTTAATCAGTGAAATCCGGTATGTGAAGCTAAAATCCGGTAAATTCAATTTGCTTAAATCCAGTAAGTTGAATCCAAATCCGATAAACTCTTCTAAGAAGCCGAAATCTGGTAAGCTCAAAGAAAAGACAATAAGCTCAATCTGGTTAAAATTATTGAGGAAGGAAATGATGCAAGTCGAAAGTTTCTTTGTATGGGGTTGGTCTTAGGCTAAAACAGTTGCAACCAAAGAGTGCTTTGATCAAATGGAAAATAAAGCTACTTCAAAACTTGTAGTCATAAAAATAGAAAAAATGGAGAAAGCATCCCTAACCAAAACAGCAGCCCTGTTTTAGCTTACAAAAATATGAGGAAAGATGCAAGAATGAAAGTTCTTTGGGTGAGGTTAATTCGAATGCAATACATGTTGATCAACTACAAAAAAGCTGCAACCAAGGTGTTTCGATCAAATAAAAAATAAAGATACTTCAAAACTTGTAGTCACCTCAAAAACAAAAAGAATAGTTCAAAAACATGAAGAATGTTTTGATGGTTTTCTACAAAAAGAACGGTCCAGAATATGAATTTTTTTTTATGGTTTCCAGCCTAAGTGCCATGGAGGAGTGTTGAAGTATTGATGACACTTTGTTGTCAACCAAACCAAATGTAAATTTTGTGGTCTCTAGTCTAGTTTGAGTTCGGTTAAAGTCCAACTCATTTGTGATGTAAAATGTTAGAAAAAGTATGGCATTGTACCAGCAAATGTATTGTCTAGTATGACCTACTACAAGAGTGGAGTATGGCAGTTGATTAGTTGGTAGAAAGTCTAGCAACTTGCTCTATAATCTATATAATGGAGCATTTGTGTAATTCGAAAATTAGAAGTAAATATATAAAAAATGTAGCCTTAAACCTCTTCTTCTCCTCTGGTTTTCTATCAGAAAACCAGAGTTTATATCTTTGTTTTTGCTTTGTAAAATTCTGTTTTCACCTCCTCCCATCGACCATGAATTTAACAAATGTTTTAGAGCTTTATTTGTAAAACTTTCGATCCAAAAATCCAACAGTAGTATCAGAGCTTATATATTTTTAAGGGGCCTAAAAAATGTCAGATGTGGCATTTTAGTTGTCACATAACAAATGTATTTTTAATTTCATTTAGTTACAAGTTTTTGGTTGAAGTCTAACTTAGTTTGATATGTAAAAGTTAGACAAAGTATGGTGTAGTACTTATATGTAATAGTAGAGTGATGGTTGATAGATTAGTTGGTAGTATGGGTCTTAGAAAGACTTGTAAAATTGATTATATATAGAGTCATGTATTACCATAATATGTAGAAGAAAGTGAATGACAAAAATTGTTGATTGAAATACATTTCTTCTCCTCTGTTTCTGTCTAAAATGACAGCAGAGTTTTCTCTAAATCCGGTCATTATAGAACCGGTTTCCTCCTTCCCTTTGACAACAAATATCCAACAATGTTAAAACTTTAATCCTAAAGCTTTCGAGCCAATAAAACCCAACAGGCGTCGCATGTTTCAGGATTGCCCAGTTGCGATAAAGAAATCCGTTCAGTTTGAACTTGCGTCTGTGATCATTTGCTCCATTTAAAATCTTGACAATAACCTTGGAATTCAATCCTTAAATTAAATGGGAAGAGAATTATACAAAAATGCCTTTAATCTATGAATAATGAGGGATCTTTGTTCTTGTACGTCATGAATGAGTTCAGCCAGCTCAGGATTCAGGAACTTATATATTTCCTTGTCGAAAGCGATGAGTATACATAGGAGCATGAATATTCTCGTAGCTGCCACCAATCAGGAAACGGCTACAACACATGCGATAATATACCCATGTGCAGGACCGATTCATTTCTTATGAAAAGCTAGGAATTTTCTTTTTGGCCCCCACAAATTTTTGAAAACGTGCTTTTCCATATGACCTTTTCTTCTCTCTACATTTCCCTGTTGTCACGTCCTTGAAATGTTCAAAAATTCTTCACGTACAGAAGATTTTTATCAGAAAATGGACAGATTTTTGAATTCTCACTCACATACGTCTATGTATAAAATATTGAAAAAAAATAAAAATAAAAAATTCCTGCCATTGATATGTGTGTTCCATAGGTACGGAGATTTAAATCCCTGTACCTATAGCAAGGTTCTGAAATGTTTCCCAGATTGTATCAAACTGTTTAGGCTCTGCAAATTGAACTAGTTCCAATTTTAATTTACCAGCTACTTGTTTCATGACTTTGATTTGAGCTGCAGACCCTACTCTGCTTCAAGTACACTTGTTACAATTTTTACCACCTAATAACCAATTTGATCCTGAGGTATCAATTACGCCAAAAGATGAGGTCAATACCCCGAAACAACACCAGTAACCCAAGTCAATTTGATCATTAATATTATTGTTAGACACACGTTTCTTTTACTTTTGAATCTTGGTAACTTCTCAATTTTTTTTTTAACGCGTCTTGACTGATTTTGATATAACTTTTTTTTTTTGGGTAATTGTATACCATTTGATTAACAAATTAGTTGATTTCAAATAACATCGAAATTGGAATTGAAGAATTGAAAAATCCAAACTTTGAAATTTTCAATAAACAACTAGAAAACGACAAGTCTTAACTTTAGTTTAAATAATAAAATTCTTAACCTTAAATAAAGAAAAAAATGTAATTGACCCTAACTAGATTCGGATTAAATCGCATAAAAAATGGTACTTTATTTGAATAGAAACTTGGGCCCTTTCTAGCGTATTCAGAATACAGGAACATCCAACCATATTCATTTTTGGGGAATGGTAAAATTATTTGGTCCCTTTTGGACAGAGATTTGTCAAAACCCCGATAATCAAATGACGACGAGACTTAAATTTACGATATTTATTTTTTGAATTGTGCACTTGACATAATCTTATATTACACTTCTTCCTAGCATATAAGTCTATTTTGAAGGGGATAGACCTCCAATAAAAAAAATAGAAACGAAGAAAATACGGAACCAATAGAAAATTCTATTTCTAGACTGTATTTGATAATTATACTGGATAAGATTGTACAATACTATGAACAAGATTTAAGCTAATCCATTTATTATATAATTCCATATACATGAATAACAAATGCGTCGTAATTAACAAGTTATTATATCATTATTTGTGGGCATTGGTCATTAGGAACAACACTGAGTCAATAGGCTTCTACTTATGAAAATAGGACTACACAAGTCTTTTTCAAGCTAACATGCATGGTATTGTGCGGATATTATAATGGCATGTTTTGTTAAAATTTGGGGTTCCATCTTAAAAGGTCAATTTTATTAAGAGCAGTAGCCCAAGACCTTATAAATTGGTCTATGTTTACATCTTTAATCGATATGAGATTATATCCCTTAACATGCCCCGCAAGATAGTGGCTCGTTTAAGCAGACCAATCTTGAAATCCATATGCTCATATTTTTTAATCTTACAAAGATCGAATCGCTCGTTGAAACTTAATGAGTTCTGATACCATGTAAAGATTTGGGGGTCCATCTTAAAAGGTCAACCTTATTAAGAGGTGTAGTTCAAGACCTTATAAATTGACTTATATTTACATCTTTAATCGATATGAGATTATATCCCTTAACATGTTTAACACGTTAGATTGATAAGTATTTGTCTCGTTTAATCATATTCAGTTTAACATACTTACATAACAACCATACGAGTACAAGAAAAATAGAGATAAAAAATAAGATATTCTAGAAAAGAGGGGAGATATTATAACTCGAACCTTCCTAACAAGTAATAACAGCAAATATTTGTGATAAAATCTAACTGGGGTATCAATGTATTTTGAGTCTATCTCTGCCTTAATATCATCGGGAGAATGGGTTGTTTGGTAAGATGTACATATATTAAGGGAAAAAATGTTGAAAATTTTATGCATTGCCGACCAAACATCTTTGTTATACGTTTACTTCCAAATCAACTTAGGAAACAATTGCTCTCAACTGTGTACCACAATCACCTGACGTTGTCTCAAATGATGGTTGAACAAAAAAAAAAAAAAAAACTTCTAGACAATGGACCTAATAATACTTAACAAGAATATGAAGTTTATCGAATAGATCTGTTGCTTAAGTGTATCTAATTTTCTCTGACGTGTCAACTATAGACAAGACATGACAGTTTTATGTTAGTATATTACTACGAGGTAACTAAGTTGCAAAAGAAAAGACAAAACTCTACCACTAGGCATCCCAAGAATGCAATTCAAGACAACCTAATAAACACATATGAACTCAAATTTGAGTATGGGAGTGACTTTAGTTAGGATCTTTTATCCTCGAGTATACGTTATTTTGATTCTTGAGTTGTTCAAATATTTTTCACCTCAATTTCGAAATTAAGACCTTCCCTTTTCTTTTATCAATGGGTCTTCGACCGATGGTTCTTCTCATTGAAACTTTGATTCCTATTGAAGGAAAAGAACATAAGGCTCCGTTTGATAGCACATTATTTTCTTTGAAAGTTGGAATTCAAATTCCAACTTTCACTTTCGACTGTTTGATTGGCCAAAATTTCCATGAAAAACGTTTTCCAACTTTTAAAATTTTCCTTGATTTCAAGGAATTCATTTTCCCACTACTTTGGTGGGAATTGAAATTCCACCTTTTTTTTATTTTTTTTATTTTTTTTTAACAATAGAAACAAATATTTCTAAGATGAAGTATAAAAAAAATTATTTCTTTAATTGACAAATTTAATGTCAAACAAATTAAACGAACACCAAAAATTTTTCAAATTTTATTTTAATTTTTTTTTTAGCAATCTAAACAAATTTTGTCCCCAATGATAAGAAAATTTATTCTTTTAATTGACAATTTTCATGAAAAATAAAATCAAACGGACACCAAAAGTATTATATTTTTCAAGTAAAAAATTATACCAATCAAATACCTTTAATTATAATTTTTAGTAAAACAAATTTTAGACAATTCTATTTTCTATAATTCATTTTTTTTTCATCCAAATTTCATCTTTTCATGAAACGGACCTAAAGATTAATTTGAGAGAGAGAGAGGGGGAGAGAGGAAAGAGAAATAGATGCTTCTATCCAAAAGGAATTAAAATAAAAGGAGACACGTCAGAAAAACTTATCCAATTATAAAAACCTTTTTCCTTTGAGTCGATCATTAACAGTGGCTTAGGAAAAAAAAAAGGCATTTTTAAATTTTAAAAAGTGCAAATCTAACAGGAAATGCCACAGGCCTTCCTCTTTTATCTGTACTCTAATTTCAATAGAAATGAGATTCCTAATGGTGCCTCTACTCTATTGGGTGCTTGAATTTTTCTGAACACTAGACGTTTCTTTAAATAATAGCCAAATTCCCAACAGGTCGAGGCTTCTTAGCCCGCAACTAACTACTTATTGAAAGATCATACAAGAAATGAAAAATTGTACTACGACAATTGTAAACATTCATTTCCCACTCTGACTTTGATTGACTTGCCGCACACATTGACAGACTCACAGTGGGTCTTGGCGGGTCACGCGTTCAACTTTTTTTTTTTTTTATCTAAATCAAAAGGTGAACGTCTTCGAAAGGCTTGACCATTTATGCTATTGGATGATCGGAAAGCTTGATCATTGATTTTAAGATTAGTATTCAAGATTTTGAAATGGAACCCAAATGTAATTTAAATTACACTCAAACAATCTGCCCAATTAAAATGTTAAGAATGCATTTTTAGAATGGTAGATTGATGAAGAATATGTGATTAAAAAATAAGATAAAGTTTCGAATTTGCGTGCAATATTATTTTTATTGAATAATGTGTGAAAAAAAAAATTGTATTTTAAAAACATGAGAATCAGACAAGGGCTTAGATTCGTAAATTTTTTGGACTGAAATCAATCCTACTTTTCTACTTTGACACGCTATAAAAATGTGTATAAATTAAGCCCCTGTTTGACGGCAATTAAATTTCCTATGTTTTTGTCTCAATTTTTAGGGTCATTACAAAATGTCAAACGAAGTCGAAATATTTTATTTTTAATGCCAATTATGTCATTTTGAAGTGTTCACGATCTAATTTTTAACTTCGTTAACAGCACAAAAAAGGCCAGCCATAGCAAATGTTAGACACTTCGAAGTAGTCTATTTCAAACTAGTATTTCAAGAATTTAATAACATGCTAACTTTAAAAATTCTTTAACGAACGTATGTTGGTCAAATCTATAAATTGCCTATGTCATCTCAAAACTCGTTTTCGAGAACTATATTATAGACATCGAATGGTCTAAACGGACATAAAAAATAGTTTTTTTCTTTTTTCTTTTGATAGAAATAAAAATAGTTAAATATGCATAAAACGTGTGTCTTAGTAAGAGACATCTAACTCTTTAAATGGGCTACTTTGAGTCATTGATACGTCGTAATATTTGCTATGATTTTTAATAGAACCAAAAACAAGTAGCCTTTATATCACCATAGTTGATTTCAATTGAAGTCTCCCACACACTTACCTGTGATCTCATTTAGATTTTAGTACACAATAAGAAAGACATATATGAACAAAACTATGAAGCATAAGTGATAGAGATGAAGAGATAGGAAAGATTGAAGTTTGAGGAAGAAATATAGCAGAGGTAAATGTGTTAGTTTTGATCTTCATCTCTATTTTTGCATGTTTAATTGTGCCCCTAATTCAAAATGTATGTTTTCGTCATTGAGTGCACAACATATTTTTGAGACATTAAGAGATTTGGTCTAATCTAATGGGGGATATATAACTTACATTAACTATATGCATGTTTGATAGGTTGTAAAAAGGGTAAAAGATTTTTCTTATTTTTAACATAACTAAATATGTTGCAATTTTTTAAAATAAAAAAATTATTCATTTTAAAAGAAACTTTTATATTATATCAGAATAAGTAATTTACTATTACTCTAAACGTTTACCTATAAGCAACGTTACATGTTTTAAAATTTATAGTGAACTTTTTAAGAATAGTCAAACATCGACCCACTTCAAAGCTTGCCAAAAACTATGTTTAGAAAATGGAGAGCATAGAGATGTGAATACACTCCCACCCCAAGCATCATAAACAAGAAGCACAAGATAAATATGAATAAATATATTTTTTTCAGAAAAAAAATATTTAATATAGTATCACAATAAATCAGAAAATTTGAATCAATTCTCATTAAACTAATTTAAGAAAATTACACATATTGTCTTTTTTTAATAAAAAATTAAATTTGATGAGCACATCAAATGGGGTTCAACTATAGTATACAAATAAATGAAATCTTCGTCAATAACTAAACTTTTAAACAAGTTATATAACACCGCCTCTATGGTATGAAAAGTTGTTAATGTTAATCGAGTAATGAATTCGACCCCTAATCTAACAGCAATAGATTGACAAACAAGCCAATGGCATCAATACAACATGAAAGACATCAAACATCCAAGAAAATGTACTGTTGTTTTAGAAAAAACAAACAAAAGAGTACCATAAATTGTGTGTAGTAACAAATGTTACTTCCCAATGTAGATTATTGAGTTTACATTCCTAATACTGCTCTCTAATCCGAATTCATTCGTAAAATTGGTGTTGATTTAACTCCGAATAGATTGATGGCCTGTTTGGTAAAATTGATTAAATAATACTAATAGTATTATAAATCTAATACTATATACCAAACATATACCAACGAGGTGAAGTTTATATTCATTAACATAAGAAAATGTTGAATGCACGACGACAAGCCAAACCCAAGAAAAATATGACAGTATTATAAACAAACAAGATCGAGTGGAACGAAATATTCTACACAAAGAAAAGATGGAGGTTTTTAGCCAACTAGAATACAATCAAAATAATTTTCAGCATTCCTCGAGACTTCAATCTTTTGACAGTATAATTGACAGAACTGCATCCGCTATACAGTGAGAAAAATGAAAATCCCTTGTTCAAAAAATAAAAATATACAATTTCTTCGTCCAAAAATCCTTTATAGATAATCCATGAGATCATGCTGTGAACTAAGGTCATCTATTCTTTGCTGCTAATTCTATGGATCTATTTCGAAGCTTCCCCGGAAAAATGCTGCTGCTATGATTAGCTAATAAAGAATCTAAATGAAGTACCAAGTTGAATCCCTGAGATGTGTTTAATCAGCCATGAATAGATATTTCAGGTCATCCACAGTAAGCCGTGTTTGACGGCTACCAGTCTCATCCTCTCCAAATGCAGATGAAACCATCAACCTCTTCTTTTGCTGGAAAATGCCAAACATTTGAGAGTTATACACAACAAATGAAAACCAAGTACCATATATGATATCAAATGTCAAGTGCTTTCACGTCAATTTTCTTCCCTTTTTAGCTGCCGGTTTCCATATCAGAAACAAAAACTGAGATGGAAATTTAATCAAAATCACAAAAATATACCTGAAGAGCCAAAATGCGATCTTCTACTGTATCTTTCACAGTCAGCCGCAAAACTGAAACCGGACGTGTCTGCCCAATACGGTGTGCTCTGTCAATGGCTTGATCTTCAGTGGTTGGGTTCCACCACAGGTCCAGGAGGAGGACATGACAAGCAGCAACCATATTCAGTCCAAGACTTGCAGCTTTCAGAGACATTATCATAACAGTAACCTGGCACAAAATTCCACAATTTAGTCCTTTGAAGATACAAATCATGAATTCCTCATACAAGATGAAAATAATCCAACGAACCTCAGGATTGGTATTGAAATCTTTCACGGCGTTGTCTCTGGCACCAACAGACATTGTTCCATCAAGTCTCCTGTATTGAATGGTAGAGTCCTTCAAACAAGATTCGAGCAAATTCAACATCCCCGTCCATTGTGAGAAAACAATAGCTTTCTCTCCCCCTACCTTAACCAAAGAGTTAGAATATCCACTCAAGTCTGGACTTTCATTAGCTATCCCAGGTAAATTTTCTGAAAAAGAAGCTCCAACTGAGGATCCGGAGGAACTTGTTCTTGAGGCACAATCCTGAGGTTTAGACAAGGATAGCAGGACCTCAAGAGCAGCCTTAATTTTTGATGAATCATATGGACAACTCAAAGAACAAGGCTCAGACACCTGAGCTTCTTCTGAACCAGAGGAACCATTAATATTAGCCTTGCTGCCATCAACAGATAGAGCAATCCGTAGGGTTGTTATAGAAAACACGGACGATATATCGAGGCGAGTTTTGCAAGTCTTGGTGGGACACTGAGTATCATCACCTGTTAAATGCTCGCTTATGCACTGATTGCAAAAGACATGTCCACATACTGTTACAACAGCATCTTCCGGTGGATCCTGCAACGAATTAGGAAAAATATGTCAAGAAAGATAATAGTACATACTGAGAGTTCTCTAGAAGGAAATAGAAATTGTAACACCAAAGCTTAAGCAGGGCAGGTCACAAAATATATAACAACTTAAAACGCAAGAATCGATAAATGGCACAACTATTACGTCACCATAAATATATATCAGTCAAAATGCTTAAACAAAATAACAAGCATTAAGAAGCACACATTATCACTGTAACCAAAAGGACACATCCAATATCCAGGCAGAAGAATTAGAAAAGCGAGTACTATGTATCTTCCTGAAGAGATGAGTACATTACCACACGAAAAATTTTGTTAATATTTTTCCAGACATACTAAGCCCCTGTTTGGGCTCCATAAAAATGAGTTTTTGGGGGAAAATATTTTTGGAATAGTAATTTTTGGAGAATCTGTGGTTTAAAAAATAGGGAAAAGTTTTGGTTTAATGTGTAACATTATTTCATGGGAGAATGTGTGGTTGAAAATAAGTTCTGAAAAAATGTATTTTTTGAAAAATGGAGCCCAAACAGGAGCTAAGGACTGACATTGTCTTAAAATTTGTATATTCTGTTCTTAACTTCAATTGCAATGTTCCTAAAGGAAAATAAGTTCAAATTCTTACAAGTTCCTAAGAACATGAAGAGAGAATTAAACACGCTTATAGAACCCCCACCACACTTAGTTGTTTTCATGGGCTGATACTTATGGCCATTACAGAATCACAGTTTGTTGCAAATGCTGAAATGTGATAGCAGCCTAAATTGCTCCTTGTGACAAACAAAAATCCCAGTAGTGATAATCCCACCATATCATCTATCATGGGAAAACTTTAATAATCTACAGATAAATAGGAGGAGGACTCGATAAGATGCAATGATGCATCACCTATTGTTTATGTAAACAACCAAATTTCTTCATGAGACAACCCCACCTCCACCCACAAAACTCCGTGAGAGAGAGAGAGAGAGAGAGAGAGAGAGAGAGGCGCAAATTCATGGCTAGAACAACCACACTATTTGATAAGAAACAAACATTATATATAATGGAAATATTATCTGACAATGACAGATTAATATTAGAGTTATGCTAAATATCAACAAATAAAGCAGTTTTCAAGGATAATCTATAACTAAGCACTTACATTGCATATTCCACAAATTGCCAGAGAGGCTTCCAAACAATTTAGAAGGCTAATTTGTTTCTCCTGAGGAAGTTTCTTGGCCATCTCAATGGAGGCTGTCATTTTTGCATTAGTACTGAATCCACTAACAAGAAGAGGGTGGTCACAAGCTTGTCGAAGCCGCAAAAGCATCAGTAATATGTTGACATAATTTTGTTTGACAGTTCCAGCAGCAGCATATTCCTGGTATACATCAAGAGATTTAAACATTAGGAATAGAAGATCCACAAAAAAATTTGCATGCGTTATTGCGCTCTATATAAAACATACTGCAAATTGAGCACGTGAATCTGCCTCCAGACTGCGATAGAAATCTCGCTCCTCCTTTGAAAAATCCACTTTTTTCAATTCTATTGTTTTGGGGGGGAGATTGATGATTGGTTCTCCATCAATAAGAGTACCTAGATCAAACAATGCCACAAACATATCATTAAGCTCCTGCAGAATGCTCATACAGTTTAATATGCAGTTCTACAGAGAGTGCTGAAGTGATACAGAAAGTGCAAATCGGGCACTAGCTATTGAGTTATAGTTATTTTTCGGAAAGCCTACTCTAAAAATTTCGAACAGATAGTCATGAATCAAAATAGGACAAAATATTATTTCAAAAGTGAAATGTCAATTGAGCCGCCTAAGCCACAAAAGACACTAAATTGAATTTGCTAAACAGGTAACAGAAGTCCTGTTACAGTAATAAATCTTTTTATGGTTCAACTAGTTAATATAAAGATTGAAATGCTATTGGGTAAACATGAGGTGCATTTTTTTCAGGACACGGAAAAAAGAGACAGACTAATAATACAAGGCCAACATTGCCACACCAATATGCTAGAAAAAGACTGACTGAGCTTTATCATTAAGAATGCCAAGCAGAGCAAGCTCCAGGGTCTAGATTAGACCAATTCTTTCCATGCATAGAACTTATTAACATACACATGAAAACAAACAATTATCCTTTGCATAAATCAGATCTTGAGATATCCACACTAGTATGCATTGTTTATAGAGAAAGCAAAACCATCTTTCTCACCTTTGGTTCGACGCAGCATTATAGTCTTTAGCACAGCTTGTAGCTTTTTGTACCCAACCTTTGGGTTCCTATGTATTGGCACCTTTATTGTGGAGCAAAAGAACTGAAAAACAGCATACGGCTCATATCTGAGAAATCTGAAGTAGCTATAAAGATCATCGATTGCATTCTGGATAGGTGTCCCTGATAAGCACCACCTACGTTTAGCACGAAGTCCCCAACATGCCCTAGCAGTTTGAGTTCTATGATTCTTAATGCTTTGAGCCTCATCGAGTACAACCCGAAACCATCCAACCTTGGCAAGGGGGCCAGATAGTATTTCATTGTCAATTCCTTTCTTGCCCTTCTTACTCTTCGAGGATTTTTTATTTTCAGGGTAGTTCCTTTTTCTACCATAAAATCTAGATTCAGATTCAATCTCATCTTCATATTCATCAACAAGAGGCTGCTTCGGCACCTCCATGCTCACAATTGAATATGTCGTAATTACAACATCATACTTAGCCAGCTCAAGCGGATCCTTTGTACGGTTGCTTCCGTGGTAGACTAGAACTGAGAGATCGGCTTCCCTTGTTACTTTATTGCGTAACTCATCATACCACTGTCGAAGAACACTTGTCGGACATACAATAAGTGTTCCAGCAGGTGGCCTACCAGTTGCTTGCATATGTGTCCCACTGATGGGGGATCCATCAACTTGACAAGATTTGGCTCCTTGCTCGGATTGATAGATCTCAGACACTCCATCCTCCTCATCCAGATTTAATGTCTCTGCCTTGCATTGTTCTTCATTCGCTTTAGATGCTTTAGCAGTTGGAGACCTTTCCTTCAGTATAAGTGCAATTGTTGATATGGTCTTCCCAAGCCCCTGCCAATTTAGTAGCACAAAACCTGAGATGAGAAGATTGTCACGTGGTAATGATCAGGATTTACAACCATAAAAAGAACGACACCCGTGAGCCAACCTGATCATCAGCAAGAAATCCACCAGAACAGCATGACACACCCGTCTCCTTGTTGACCATCCATGCTAAAGCAATTCGCTGTCCAGAAATGCAATTACTATAAGTAGGATTATATCCAATATACCCAACAATGAACATTAAGCAGAGAAAAGGCAAGATGTACCAAGAAAGAGCAAGTCCCCATCCTTATTGTATAAAAGTAATGACGATAATGATGACAATATGAATAAAACAGCTCAAGTGATACAGATAAACCCAACTAAAGTTGAAAACATGCATAAATTCAAAGCAAACAACTATTGAAACCAACAAATATGAAAACAATCCGTGTTTCTTTCGCCATATCTTTAAAATGGAAACGTTACAGATGTTCTACTGAAATGTGTCAAAACATGAAATATAGTTCAAAAAGGTTTGGGGTTTAAAAGTGATCCAGGGACTTTGTTAAAATTATACTAATCCTTTCCATGTGGCAGTCCAAACAGATTTTCCATTCAAACAACCCAAAATAATCAAAATCTGCATCAGGCAAAAGCTGCTACAAAGCCAACCGTTATTGAGAAATGTCAACGTACATATTTTGGAAGGAAGGAAGAAAAGAAAAGAAAAGCTGCATGGCATAATATGGAAATGGAAAGGGATTTTAAACGCAATAAGAAGCAAAGGGAAAATTGGTTCTCCCTGACAACTTCTTCCTCAACTGAAGATACACTAAACGCTATAGAATCAGCATAGATACATCGAATCCGTATTATTCCAATACACAAACTCGTAAAAAATTCCATACCTGGTGTTTCAACAGAGGTACAGCCAAAAGGCCATCTGGTGGAGTAGCTTCTGATTTTGGCTGTGAAAGATCCTGCCACATTGTAGAAGCTTTGATATTATCAATTACCATCAAAAAAAATATATATATATAAACAAAAAAAAGAACTACTGGAGATATGACACATGCAATGGTTTTTCACAAAAAGCTACAGAACCTTATCAGGCCATATATGGTAGCAAGAATTACTTTCATGTACCAGTTATACCAGTTAGAATGTTCGAAAAATGGGTAAAATGTCAAAAATTAATACCATTTAAAATTTCTGAATAAACAATTCTTGTACTCTAGGGAAAAAGATAAGCAGCTAGCCACATAACTTCCGAAGAATTATCACGCAAAAATCTTAATTAAATTCATAAACCAAGTTAAAACTGAACCACAATACATGAATAGATTCAAATGATAAATGATGCAGCAAAAGAAACTATTCTCCATTCAAGAAATAGAAGTAAGATCTCGCACCACAGGCTAAACAAATTTCAGTCTGACTCCAAATTAATGTCCTAGTCTGGCCTAACACATATTCAGACGATAGTTGCAACAGCGTAATACTGCCGAGTAGGGTCATAAGCCACATTCAGGCAAGTGGTCCACGTGTGGAGTTGAACATTATTCAACTAAGATACAAAGTTCTCAATTTAAAGAAAGTGGATAACATTTATATTCTAGAACATCCAAAATAGAAATGGAGAAGTGATTTGTGCAACAAACTGATCTTCACAAGAGGTACAAGCCACAATCTATAGGTTCCCGTTTATCTATCAATGAATCAATATCTCATGACTGGAATCTCATGTCCATCCATCTATGCGCACAGGGCAATGGGAAGCACCATCGCTTAGGGGAATACAGACAAGGTCAGAACATGGCTAAAGCTTCTATGATAGCTTCCCCTCATGTATTCGTCGCTTGAGAGGATTATTGCATTTTTTTCATTTCTGCTAAGATAGCATTCATTTTTCAGCCCATATTTCCCTTTCTCAAAAGCCTCTCCTTGTAAAAAAACACTGCATATGAGATTTCCCTTGAGAAAAAAGAGAGAACGTTGACTTTTGGAGGTATCATGTAAAGTCCCTTCTGTACCCCAGAGAAGGAATTGTGCAATGCATGCAAATTTCGATGATAAGATATTTGCAATTAGAAGCATGTGTAGAAAAGCAGAACCCAAGATCTAGTAACAAAATACATACCTCAAAAAGTAGGTTGGAAAAGTAGTTTTTACACCGGTGTGTTAATTTAATGAGGAAACAAGAGCAAAATAGAGCAACAGCTAGTGACAACATGACATCAGCCAAAAACTAATAAATCACTTCTCAAAATACAATAGTGAAACTTTTTATTTTTTCCAGACTCTCCTTTTATAGAATTGAATTAAAGAAAAAATTCTATGAACTATTAATTGATGATTCCAATAGTATACCTACTTTAAAAAGGCAGAGGCAAAATAATCTGGTCTAGCAGGAAAATAAATAAAAGAGAACTAAAAAAAGTACCACATTGTATAGAATAGCGTAACAGAGTCTACGCAATAAAAAATACCCTATATGAAGCCAATGTTGAAAATATATCCATAACTTTTTACTCTAGGACACTCTTTCTTCTTTTTTCTAATCAATATTTCTTTAGACTACATAGATGCAAAACAATAAATGAAAGAAAAGGATGAATTAGTTGTTTCTCAGAAGAAAGGATACACTACTGAGAGCCAATATTTTAACAGCCTGGCATATGTACGAAAAGTTCTAGACAACGTAAAGATGGCAATATGGACCCATTCCCATCAAAATATCACAAATCAAGACATCAACATGTTGGTCGATTTACAAACAAAATTTCTAAGAGAATACATATTGTATGTATAATTAAATGGATCATTATAACGTCGGAAGCCTGTGGGGAATGGGGAATGAAGACCAGGCAGATCTTGAGCCTGAGAGAAGGAACAAATATCGCTAAATTGGTTTATTACTTAAATTAAACAAAATAATAGTTAACTACAGTTCGTCAGAGAATACAAATATCAGTTCAGGAACCTACCCGCAAAGCAACTCGATAAATGAAACGTTCGTCATTTTGTCTAATCTTTGAATGGGCTGCTACCGTGTGGCTTATAGGGTCTTTTGATGTGGAAAGATGGGAAGCAGCAACCAACTTGGCACTTGCTGCAGTGGTATTTATGCATGGTGGTGCACTCATATCCTCCAGAATACATAGATCAGAGTCGTCATCAACATGGAAGCTTTGATGCACTGTACCACTCTGAGACCCTTGGCAGTTGATCTCTGAAATATAAGAATAATTAACATTTGGTGTTTGCTCTGTCTTTAAACAACTAAATTGTTGCTTAATTGAGGTGGATGGCAGTAAGGCAGGTTGCTCTGCCACCTGTACAATAGGACCACAACCGTGAGCAACTACTGTGGAATTTTTCGCAGAAGTTTCATCAACCGTACCAAGAGAAAAGCGAGCTCTCTTTGATATGTCATCTTTCTCATAGTTCATATGGGGCAAATTATTCTTACTTGAACAGGGAGTTGGAGAATCAGAAAAAGACCATTTTATGTCACCATTAGAAGAAAGCCCATCAGCAACACCAAAGAAGTTCCTACCATTTACACCATCAATTACTTCAGAAGATCTGAAAGCTATGTCACTGGATGTAATTGATTCCCCTTTCTTCTCAATCTTTACATGATCATGTACTTTGCCGAAAACATTTGAAAAAATACTTGGAGTGGCATAATCTGATGCACTTCTCATCGTATGCATGTCACTCGATTTAGTAAATGGAATACCATTGCTTGCAGAAACAAGGTTACCACTTCCAAAATTAGCATTCAGCTGTCCTACGTCATTTCCAACTAGGTCCTCAAATATCATCGTCCTAGTGATGTCCTGAGTAGGAACCTCCGCTTCATCCAATATGTTCATCATCCAATTATCCTCGTTAGACGATGAATTAAATACTGCACTGTAAGGGAAATCTGGATTCAATGGAGCAAAATGAGATGTATTATCAGAACCAAAAAAATACTTATCACCATTTCCAGATAAGAAATCTGGAACGTCCCCCCCAGGAATTTCACAAGAACTAGACTCGGCATGAGAAGCTTCATGTGAAGACCCATCACCATCGATGATACATGATTCACCTATATGTGCAACAGAGGTTCCGAGATCATTTTCTTCCATCAGTTGGTTGTGATACAAACCTGCAAACAATACCAATTCATAACAAAGATTCAGAATACATGTGCAATGAACACTAACCAACTACAAGTAACGCACAAGCATTAGAAACATACTACGCTATATCATGAGGTTTGAAACTCTAAACACTATATTTTCACTCTATTATAACAAGAAACAACTATATTAGACACACTTTGATGAATTCAGTGCAACCAATGCAGATAACTACTTACCATAGAAAGGATTATTAAAACTCCTATTGCATCAGAAGTAGTTTGAAGAAAACTACTTCTGAAAAAGATTAAGATTATAGAGTGACATACTTTTGTTGAAAAAGATTTAACAAGGACCTTATTTCCAGTTAAAAAAAAATAAAAAATAGACATTTACTAGATGTCTTTTGTACCATTCCCTTCAATCCATTACTGAAAAAACCATTGCAACTAAAGTTTTCACAACCACTTCCAGCCTTGTTAATTTTGGTCTACCGCCCCCTCTTTAACATATTCTGTTGAGATCACATCACTCTAGTGAATGGGAGTTTTAAGATCTAAGAAATACAAGCACCAACCACTTATGTCATCTCCTATTTATTTACCCTCGGTCGGTCACAGCCACTTATTAGCATATATTAGCTTTTCTTATCTTCTGTGTTCTAATGCAATCATACGTCCATCTTAGTATCAATATTTTTGTTATGTTCATTTTAGCGATATTTTGTCCTATAATAACCTTACATACAATGTAACACATTGAGAAAACAATGATAATAAATAATAAATAAATCAATGAAATATATATATATATATATAAATATAAAACAAACTAAAAGTCTAAATATAAAATACGGAGATATTATAGCAGAATAATCTAAATCGACCATGTGAAAGAATTAGTGAAAGTAACCATAGTTACCAAGGATAACGTGGTTATTTCTCTCACCAATTAACCTTTTACCAAGGTTAAAGAGATACCATAAATTATCTGTTTAAATACTCGTTCTTGTCATCTCCTACCCTACCATGTACCCACTTTCCAATACCAACCATCAATGAGATTAGGATTCTGAGCATAGTTAGGGAGAAGCGGAGGTATTAAAGAATTTTTATTGAAACTATCAGGACCATGTTGCCACATGGTTATGACATGGCTGTGATCATGTGGCCACATGGTGGTGACAGCAAAGGTTTATTTCATATACAAGAATTTTTTCCCTAAATCTTTCATTTTTTAAAAAAATTTGTAGCTAGTACAATTTAATACCAGGAAAAAAAAAACCAAAATTAAGGTGAGTGGAGCTAGGACCATAGGTAAATAAACTCATGAAATAAGAAATTTTGCAACAAATTTTTTTTTACTCAATTAAATCTTGTTATTATTGTTATTTCAGTTGAATTTATTAATGCCTTCATTTCAATTTAAGTGGATTTTTTTCACCATGTTTAATATTCCTTGTGTTTAACTTGAGCAGCAATATTTCGGATTTAAATACTTTATATTTCAATGCATTTTATGATTCCATAATTTAATTTATTGAGGGAGAATGAAATGAATGAATCCTAGTACGCCCAAGAGCATGGAAATGAATATTGTGATATTATTAATGATGTTATTATGGTCCAGATATATTTTCAGAGCCAAAAGTGTTGGCCATCAAATGATAAAAAAAAAAAAAATTAAAGTGAAAGGGGATCTGACGAATGGCCAAAACGAATATGACAATTTTACATAAGTAGCCAAATGAAAGTATTGGCCAAATGAAAAAGAACGAACAAGTGCTACGGGCGTAATAAGATGTTAAAAATTTGAATCATATATGTAACTACAGGATTCACACGAGAACACATTCACTCAACTCACTAAACTATAAAAGTTCATTTGTTTCCTTTTCATTTATTTATTTATTTATTTATTTTAAAGATAATAATGGATCGGAAACATTTCATAATAACTTTCCAGGGATGGGTCATTCTTTCCGACCGCCTTGAGGTACGTTGGGTCACCGTAAGGAGCTTGTGGTCTCATATCATGCAAGTACCAGGATATTACACGTGGGAGATGACAACGAGCAAGCAGATATTTACGACTCTCGTAATATGGTTTTGGCGGGAATTCACACTGATTTTGAATATAATGGGTTGTAATGTTTTAATAATGAATAGTATATATACTTAAGAACTTTTACACATTATGTGTGTGTGTGTGTGTGTGGATTACTTACATACATATTTGGATATATATAAGCAGATGAATATAAGTATGAGACAAGCAAAGAACTATAGTAGGCACTTTTGTCAAAAGAAAATGATGTAAAAAGGAGATGGATCATCTAAACTGCTTGAAACATTTTGTAGAAATAATGGTAGACTTTTAACTAATGTATTTTCCTTTAAGTCACAAATTTTAATTATGAGTTAAAATAACTAACTTTGATGAACTAGATCAAACAAACACTTTCTATATTTCGTCTATAAACAAGAAAAAAAAATAGAGTGCTCACATACAATGTCATAAAGCCTTGCTATTGTTTTAGCCATTTCGTGTAACTTCGTTTTGATGTTAATCGTATCTTACCATCACATAAAATCTTTGTACACTTCTTCATTTCATCTATCTTGCTCCACTTGTGTACATTGCATCCTTCTCAAGGTATTCATCCTCATTAGTATCAAACCTATAAAACTAGGACACTCACTATTTGAGACATGATTCCTGATAGCGACTCTACTATAATCTTTACTCGAACTATGACTAAATGGGCATTCAACGCATTCCGTCTTACTTCTACTTCACCTAGTATCTTCAAATTATAATGTACTACTCCAAAGTTCTATCTTACAATGTATAACAATTCTAGTCTCATCAACTAAAACCATGCTATCAACAAATACAGACACCAAGAATCCTAGTCTTCAATGTGGCTTGTAAGCTCCTCTAATCTATGACTAAAGAGAAAAATATATGAACATAGGTAGGAGAGGTGCCTGATGTAAGCCAGCTTACAGCAAAAGGAATAATTTATTTCGTCCCCATATCACTCTCAACACTTTTAAGAGAAAAGTGTACAAATAAAGAAAATATTGTACCAACCCATATCACAAAATTGCTTACCAACCTTGTGGGGTATTGTTTGATGATGAATTCTCTGGCCTCACCTGCAAGTTCACAAGACAAAACTAAAAATCAAGCATAAATCAATAAGAATGAAATCGTAAAACAAATTAACATCATAGTCAGAAGGTTGATGAAAATTTTATGCAGATATTTCCATATATTTGCAGGAAGGATGGAGTAGGGGTGGGAAGGGATGTTCACAAGTATAGACTCCAAAAAACCAAATATCATTCATTTACCATCAAGATCGCCTACTTGTACAAAATTCCAAATGTTTACAAAAAGCTGCTCAGACCAATTCACCGTGCAATCACATCAATCTAAACTCGGTCATATTCAAATCCCACTAAATCAATCAATTTAAACAAACTAAGCATATCGGCAATCCAGACTTTAAAATTTAAAAAGTAAAATTATACCAACAGAAAAAAAAAAAAAAAAAAAAAACTTTAGTATCTAACCTGCGAAGGTCCTGAAGGATCCTGTTCAGGAGGGCCACCCATGAGACTCCAGAAAGAGTCAAGATCGAGGTATACGTCATCACAATTATCGTCCGCCTGAAATAATTCCTCCATTATCATCGATGATCTCCCATCTGTCTCGGCCATCATCATCTCAATCTTCTTATCTCTACCCAAATCTTAACCATTTGCAAAAAGTAAAAGAAAAACCCTAATTTTCTATTCCACAGAAAGTAGATCGAAATTCTATCCTTCCATATACATATATAAAACGTATATATATGTACAAATCAAATTGTGTGGAATTTAGCAAGAAGATTCTTTGCAATTTCCGTGAATTTTTCAGGACGGTAAAGGAAAAATACTGGGGGAGGCGCAAGTTAGAGAAAAATATGAGAGTAGGTTAACGACTTTTATAATTTTTGACTATTCAGTATTCTGTTTTCTTTGGGAGTTTTTAACTGGAAATAGTGGGAAAAGGAGAACAAGGGGGCTTAGGTTAATGTGCGCCGCGTTGTCCGTTACACATTAGGATTAGGAAAAGTTTGGGAAAGTCATCTTGTTCTTGTGCACATAGTATATAATTGTCCTGTGGAAGAAAGAAAACGCGTGACCTACTATTTTTACACCATTTGGATGTATACAAGTAGAAATAAGTTTAAAAGCACTTTTTTTTTCCCAATAAGATTTTTCTTTAAAGGGACAAATAATTTTAAATGTAAGAAAAACGAATTTAATCGGCAGTGTAAGTGGATATAAATATTTTTTTGTCAAGACACTCTGTCTCTCTAGCGATTATTTGAAAAACATCTGAATAAATATAATGTGTCCAGCTCATTCGTATTTAATATTGTTGTTATTGTAAATTACATAATTTAAGTATGTACTACTCAAGACAATGCGGTATGATATTCATGAAAGAATGGTTCGACTGTGTGATTATTGAAAAAGTGAAAAGAGCGGTTCGTCAGTTCATTCGTATTTAATATTGTTGTTATTGTAAATTACATAATTTCAGTTTCCATTTTTTCTTGTAATATTTTCTCTCTAGACACCGCAGTTTTGCTGTTTTTTTTTGGTGGTGGTGGAGACGGTGCCGTTTTGATTTTATGATTCCGGCAATGCTTTCCAGTGAATTGATCATCTTGGCCGTAGAAAATGGCCAAGCGTGGATATAAATTGAGTATCCTCTTGGGAATTGTACCGTGTGTATCATCCCAATTCTTAGCTTGAAGTGAAAATAATTTCTGGGTTGGAAATATATATCTTGGATAGTCGGAAAATTTACTGCAAAAATTGTAATTAACTTATTTATTATTTCACTTGTTTCTTGGATACGAGACTGTGTTTACAAACGTTTAAAAATGATCCAATAATAACAGGAGGGATTGCATAGAATGTCATGTGCATCATGTTATCAACATGAGAAGACATTTTATGTTATTAAAATATTACAGCAATGGAGAAAAATAGAAGAAGAAGAAGAAGATAATGAAATCTGGCAAAAGCTTGAACATGAAGAATGTGTCATTGTCCTCAAATGATACTTGCGTCCTCTACAATGCTTTTAAGGATTAAATTTCGGCAAATAGTTTGTAGGAGCCTAAAGAAGAACATCAAAAGCAAAAGTGAAATTCAATTGAACAAGTGAAAAAGAAGAATTTGATTATATAAAGAGACCAAATTTCTATATAATTTTGGATGAAAAAGGAATGAATTTCTCATATGATTTTCAATGTTGTTGCCACGAACTTTGATCACCTATTTATAGGCCTTGATCAGTTCTCACGAAGTGATATCAAAATTGGGATGAAAGGCTACCAAATTTAAACCAAAAAGATTACAACAGTCATATTAGTTATACTATGCAACCGCATAGGCTATAACTATGCGGTCGCATAGTTATAATATTTGCGTTCACCGGATTCACTGCATGGAATCATGCGACCGTCGCATAGGCCAATTGCTTCCCCTTTTTTTCTTCTCCAATTCATTCATTCATCTTTAGATTTTGAACAACAAGATCCCAACATTTTAATATCGTCAACGATGCACTATAAAAATTAGGGTGGGAAATCTCCTAGAAGAAAATTTGAAGTAAATTTTGGAAAGATGAAAGATGTGTTCTCGATTTCTTTAATTCAAGGGTGTGAAGGACTTTGCAATGCTTTTGCTATATAGACAAATTGGGAGGTCCTGATTTTAATGCATTTTATGAACAAATGACTAGCCAATCATTGTTTGACGCCTTTTTAATATTGTCATGTTTGTGTAAGTATCCGGTTTCTGTGCAGACCGTGGAGATGTTTTAAGGGTAAAACAAATTTGTCTTTTTGAGATCTTAGTTGAAAAGTTTACTCCTGCAATAGACGCCTTTTTGTTTCTTTGTACCTTCCATGAGTTGTTTAAAGCGTAATACTTGGAAGTATTTGCATTTTTCGATGGCTATGAGAATAATCCAGAACCTCTTAAAGTTAATTCTCAAGGTTGATGTAGGGCAGCCAATCCTTAGATTCGTCATTTTGTTCTATATTTTCTTGAGATCTACAAAACCTAAGCTAAATTTTCGCTGTAAATAAACAATTGTTTGCTGTTTCTTTTTCTATTTTGAGAAAGTAAAAGCAGAAAAAGTTCATCTTTACTTGGACTGCTTTGAGCCATTTGGAGAGAGATGCGTTGCTTATATAACAAGTGATCATAATGTATGTCTGATCAATTTTGGGCGCTTTTGATTTTAAAAAATTGTTTCTGGTTCCACAGGAATTCAATTCTTGAGCATAATATGGATGTGTTAGCAATTCAAAATAAGCGTCCTTTTCTTTTTGAATAAAGAGAGGCATGTAGTAATTTTGATTTCGTGAGCCACTTTAAGTGCAAACACCTTTTGATTTAGAATTAGTAATTGTACTTTTTGAATGAAATTGAGAAGTTGTGGTGTTGACGCACGATATCAATGTAGTGCTGGCCATCCATTATGGAATCTATTTACTGTGATATGTTGTCTTGGACAAATCTGGAGTTCGCCAAATTATTTGAAAATAACTATGTTTGAGTGCTGTACTAAATTTTTTTGTCAGTGGCATGGTTATAATCGCGGTTGAAATTTTACACAGCTTGACTCATAATCTAGTTAACATTCTTGAAGTGCAGTCGTTCGAACTCTTACTGGACACAGATCCTACTGTACTGCTATTGAATTCCATCCATTTGGCGAGTTTTTGGCTTCTGGTTCCATAAATACTAATTTAAAGATCTGGGATATCAGAAAGAAAGGATGCATTCACACATACGAGGGTCATTCTCGAGGGATAAGTACAATAAGATTCACTCCCGATGGTCGTGGGGTTGTCTCTGGTGGGTTTGATAGTACTGTCAAGGTATTTCTTTGAGATTTTCATGTAAAGCGTAGTTTATAATTAGCTTTTATATCTTGCTTGGCTGTGAAATCTGTTTGTGGTATACAGGTGTAGGACCTGAAAACTGGAAAGCTTTTACACTATTTCAATTTCCTTGAAGGACAAATTCACTCTATAGATTTGCATCCACTTGAGTTTATTTTAGCAACAGGTGGATATTTGTTTACCATAGCTGGTATTTTATGCTCTCATTGGTTAGCTAACTGCTGTCACATAAAATTTGTTTTCTAGGTTCAGCAGAAAAAACTGTGAAATTTTGGGATTTGGAAACTTTTGAAATGATAGGATCTACCAGACGTGAGTTAGTTGTGCTGGTCCGTTTGAATGAGATGGATGACTTTAGAGGAATTTATCATTTTCAAAGCACTGAAAAACTGCCTCATTGCTTACTAAATGAACAGATTATATTTTCTTATCATTGACAAAGCCTGTGGAAGAAGTTATTGTTTACCTTTTCCTAATTAAAACATTGATCAAAAGATGTCCCATTCAATGGGAAATTTGTTTATTCGAATTTCTTTTTGTCTCTAAATTTAAGAAAAAACGATGTTGCTCAAAAATCTTGTGTAAAGCTTCAAGATTTTCTTCCTAAACCCTTTAAAGTGGACAAGGGCATGAGGTTCTCTTGTTTGGTAAACGGGATGTTTATCCAGGGGCAGTAGTCTTTACTAACCGCAAAGAAATAAATCAAATCAAATCAAATTAAATCATTTTCTTGTTCAAGTCTTTTGCCATGTCACCACTTCCACACTTCCCGCTCGTAGGTTTACTGAGGGCCTCTCTCATCGACAAGATCCCGGCCCTCCTCCCAACCGACGCTTCGTAACTCAGCTTGATCGGGGGGTAAGCGAGTCCACTCGGAACTGATCTTCAAGCTGAAAGCCGGTAATCAGGCAATGTCAATGCAGCTCAGGATGTTCTTCCGAAAGAAATGTGACCATTTACCCAGACTCTCACCAGGTCCTCTTCTGCCTCCAAATATGATACTTGTACTCTCTTCTTTTTGTTTGTTTTTCAGTTTGGTGATAGTTCCCCAAGTATTATATCAGTCCAAAATAACTTCTTTTTCTCCTGTCCCAGGCCACAGGAGTACAATCAGTTACCTTCCATCCTGATGGGATAACCCTTTTTTGTGCTTTGGACGATAGTCTAAAGGTTTATCTCAATTTTGAAACTCTATGGCTGCTGTTTTTGAAAAAGAATATCCTGTTCACACGGTTCATCTTTCTTGAACTGTAGGTTTACTCATGGGAGCCTGTAATATGTCCTGATTCTGTTGACATGGGATGGTTGACGATGGGTGATCTCTGCATCAACGATGGAAAACTCCTGGGTGGTTCATATTATAAAACTCAGTTGCAGTTTGGGTAGCAGATATCTTGGTATTAGCCCTTCTCTGCTGATACTTCAAGTCTTCCATTTAATTAGCTCGCTTTTGGGTGTACACTGCATTTTGTTGTCTGCTTTCCCTTTGTTCCTCTCATTTAACTTGTGCTCCCCTTTTGTGCTAGCTTATTGAGCCATATGGTGCAAGATTGGCATCTAAGCAACACAAACACTCGAAGCAGAAATGTGACACTGGGGAAAGTCCTTTGGAGAAAGAAGAAAGCCATGTAAGGAAATAAAAAATATATATGTGGACTGTAAGATCTTGTTTACTTCCTCGATAAATTTTGGGCATGCAAAACTTTATCTGGTTAAAAAATCCACTTCTGGATGGAAATTATTTTTCTATTTAAATATAATATAGATATGAGAAAAACAAAAGGTAAAGAGAAAACAGACTTCATAAATTGTGTACTTTGTAAATTGTTCAGGTACTTGACTGTGATCAACGAGGTTGTCATAAAATAATGATTCTAACCAGCCAATTTCTTTCCTTCCTGATGTTCCAGTGAAAATTATAGCTATGCTAACTTGACAGTTTTAGACTGGCAATAATTCAATTTCCGATGTCAAATTTCTTAGTAATAACATTTTCTTTTCCATGCGAAGCTGCAGGTATAAAGCTCTTCACTTCAAAGAAAGCTGGTTCACTTGATTCTCCAAAGGTTCTACTCCACCAAGGAAATCAGCATTTGTGGGAATCCAGAAACAAGGTTCTGCAGTGACCATGCCTGCAAAAACTGATGTGCCACTCAATAAAAAATCTCCCATTGTGCCCAGTACAGTCCCCCTGATGGTCCTGATATTATGGACTCGGTTGGTTCCAGAAGGGAATCTATTACTACTGCCAAGGCTAGAGGGGGTGTGTCTGCCAAGCCGGCTCTTACACGGAGGCTATCATATGACTGATTTGACATGGAAAGAATGATGGTGTCCCTTAAGTCTGCAACTTTTGACAATATTAAGAGTCTTGTAAGAGCTAAAAAGGATACAAACTTTAGTAGTAAGCTTGTTCCAGATGATAATTTGAAAAAACTTCACGAACGACACCATTAAGTCAAGGAAACTGTTAAGTGTTCTTTTGCTAAAAGCTCTATATCTTGCATTTCATTTCAACCTTTCTACTATATGAATATTGCAGATATACTTAAGATTTAATGTATTTTTTTGTCTTAATGCTTCATCTTGTCAGCTTTGCTTTAGAAAATCCTCGATAACTGAGGTTACTACCTTTAAAGAAGCTGTCATTGGTTGTAAATGTAGATTGTTTTCCATATCCCCATTTATTTGTCTCCCTTTAGGTCAATACTGTTTTAGTTAAGTTACCAAAAAATTGTAAGAAAAGGACCAAATGAAACAAGGCAATACCAAATAACTACAGATTTATTTGCATTGTAGCATAGTTGTTTAGTATTAGTAACTTCTTGATTGTCATTGCATTAGTAAATTTTTGTTCCATTTGGAACTGTTCCCAAGTGCCTATATTGTTTTGATTTCAGAGCATTAAGAATGAAATGAGAACTGCGAGCACTGAACTTCCATTCCTTCCCACTTGCTCTAGTAACTTCTTTTTCTGTGATTTTTATTCCACACCGCCTCAAATTATTTCTTTTGGAGTAGTAGTTACTGTATTTAATCACTCTATTTAAAATGCATGTACTAGTTCGTCAATATATTTTCTGCTAAATTGTAAAATCCATTCCTGCCAATTTTAATCTGTGAATTATCATCTGAGTTCTGTTTGTTGAGATCATTTATTTTTCTTTCTATCCTCTGTAATTTCTTTTAATTCTATGTTGCCAGTACAAAATTGATTTTGTACTCAAATGTTACAGGTGATGAACTTCTGAATTGGAGCAAATGGGCTAATTCTGTTGAGACTTGTCAATGGAGGTCGGTACTTTTAACACTATTATCAAATTACGGATGCAAATTGGATGAATGATAATTGTTCCTGTGCTTTGACTATGGCAATGCCAGTTGTTCATGGAAGGACACGCAGTCTGGTTGAGAGGTTTGAAAAAAGGAAATGTTGAATGGAGATGAAAAGAATATGCCTGATACGGCTTCTTGTGTACAAACATCCTCTGTGAAGGTAGAATTTTGTCTAGCTTTTGTAGTCATAGGTACTAAAATTGGCAGTTGAGTGTGATTTCATTTGAATAATCAGATGACAAGGCACCAACTTTCCGCTCCATCCTTCCACTGCTCTCAAGTTATCTCTTACCAAGATTTATCATGTTATTTGATAATGCAGGATGGACGGTGATCAACAAATTTAATGATGTTATTGAAGTTATAATTCAGAATCATGATGTAAAGTTACAGGTAGGTTTTTGCTGATTTTTGTCTGTTATTCAGTTAAAAGTTGATCATTGTGTTCCACGTCGCTCTGGAAAGTATTCAATTTTTAGTGTTATGAAACTTGTTGCACTAAGTTGTTAAAATATTGTTAAACTTGGAGCTAAAAGCGCACAACTTTTTTAGCTTCTACTTGCTATAGTGATTGGTAAATTTATCTGTGTTAGGAATATGAATGTTCTTATGCACAGTATAACCCCATTTTGCTTAAACCTTACCTTTTGCATCGTCTTTTGTGGTTGAAATTCTCTCTCAAAGGTACTTTTGGCTACCGTGCAGGTGGTGCGGCATTTTTGGGACCAAAATGATGTTACGAGTGCTATAAATGCTGTGAAGAAATTGCCTGATCATTCTACTGGATATCCAGGATGGTTCCCTCTGTTCTATAAGTGGTTTTGTCTTTGCTAATCTAATTTTTGCTAGTGCAGGTACAGGCAGATGTGGTTAGTGTTCTCATAGAAAGGATGGAGATAATTACATTGGACCTATTTTCTTGCTTGCTTCCTGTGCTTTCAGGATTACTGGAAAGCAAAGTAGAAAGGTAACTGTAGCAGAAAACTTGGGAAATAACTTGCCCAAAAAGTTGGTGCCTTGTCATCTGATGCTAGGCACTGTTATTTATGTGTGCTTTTAAGTTACTTATTCTACTGATTTTCAAAGTTAAATTTTTTACTAAACAAAACTTGTTTTTCTGAAAATTTACTTTTAACTTGCTTTGTGGAAAAGTAAATTTTAAGCACAATCAAACATGCTCAAATCTTGATATGTTCATACTCGTGTTGGTGTCAACTGTCTATTTATTTGTAAACTCATTCTTAATAGACTCAAATCAAATTCTCTTGTTAATTTATAGATCAAATTCTAGTAAAATCACCATTTTTTGACTTTAACTGTTTGAAATGCATTTTGAACTGTGTGAGTATTTCACACATCATTTCTCCTATTGAAACTCAAATCTAAATAGATTTGTGGCATATTTCGCCTAGAGAATTGGATAGAACACCGTATTAAATTATAAAAATATGTCAAAATCTTGTTAAATCTTATTCATATTGAGTATTGTGTATCAAACACGCACTTAGGACATTAAGATCATGTTTCATCTTAACCCAACATTGTAGGTATTCACATTTGGACTAAGAAAAACATCAGTGCATGCATAGAACAGAAAAAGATGGTGCTTGAGCATTTGAGAACGCAATAGTTTGTAGAGATGATACCATATTCAAATCTCTCGTCTCTGTAGTCAAAATAAAATGTAAGATGGCATTTTTACTAGTCACCGAGAAATTTGTCGAGTCACTAAGAAGATTGATTCATATATCAAACAACTAAAATTATAATATAGTATATTTACTTAATAATTTCTACAATTAGTCAATTACATAATTTTCAAAGGAAAAATGTTAAATAAAAGACTTTTAAAAAAGGGGGGAAAATAATAAAATGCGCCAAGACGTGCCTATTTACGATAGTTGATAACTTAATTTCACAATTACTATCAAGGCATGACGTTTTGTTTGCGTCTTGTCTAAGCGTGTTTTTAGAACACTGATATAAAAAAAATGTTATTGTATGTTTTAAGTGGCGTGTTTTTATCATTAGCAGCCCGTTTGATTTCCATTTTTATGAAAATGTATTTTTCTTCTCTCTTCTTTTCAACTACACATTTTTCATTAAAATAATATTTCACGTAAATCCAAAAAATTTCCTTATTTTTCAACCATACATTCTCCATCAATCTAAATTCTAAAATGCATTTTTCATAAAAATGGGAATCAAACGGACTCTAGATTAAGGGTAATTATATTCACACAATAATTTTTACACCACATTTTAATTATAAGAATGGTATTCCATTTTTTTCCATTTTTACTTTTATGTCCTAAACTTTTTTCTCACTCATTGTCATTTTTAACTTTCAATTAATTAATACATTTTATCTCTAATCACAATTTTCATCCAAATATTATACTAAAGTGCTTTGAGATAATGGACAAATATTTTGTTTAACTTTTGTGTTAGTTATTTGTTTTGAATATTTAAAAATACGAAACATAAATATTTTCTTTGGCCTTCATAACATACATTTTGGATAAAAATTATCTCTATAGACAAGATATGAAAATTGATAGAGGATCGATGATGAGAAAAAATAAAAAATAAAAAAAGTTGAGAATGCAAGTGTAAAAATAGGAAAAGTTTTGAAATATTCATAGTAATTAAATTATGGTGCAGTCAACGAAATTGTGGTGTGAATATATTTATCCTTGGATTGATAAAGAGAATAGATTAATAATTAATTATTGCTTGAGCTTATTTTAATTGCATGATAGGTTTCAATGTGACTTATTCAACAGGGAAATGGTGGGTGTTGAAAATGGACCATTAAACAACCCACCTCCATTAGTCCATGTTAGGAAGCTAACAATTTTGGATAAACAGTGGGGTACGCAAGATTGTAAAAGATTAGACTCGAATATGTGAACATAAATGCACAATGTTGACATATGAAAAGGAGTCGATTACCAATTTTTCTTAACCTTGAAATAACTTGATCTTGTGAGAGGCTGTCCTTCTAGAGGCACTTGACAACTAACTCGTGAAACATAATAACCACAAATCATCAGTACTTGCCGTGTTTTCTGAGTAAGAAGTTATCTTGATATTGGATTCGTTCTTCTGCTGACGTAAATGACATCAATCGTTAAAGAGATAAGCTTTCAAAGATATTTTATTCTTCAATTTCAAAAATTTTATAAGTTCGAATATGTTAATTAGACAAAAGACAAATTACATTCGATTCTTGTTTAATTATATTTGCTTCAATTCAATTCAACATATTACATGTCATTTACATGTCACAATTAATCTTTTTCCTTTCAAAAGTATACACACGATTGGCTTTGCTATATATTTCACATGATATGAATGATCTTTCTAGTCCAAAATGTGCAGATTGCTAGATTTAGCAAATAGTTGACATGATCCCTGTTTTCACTCGTGTTATCGATTCATGACATTTATATGAAATTTTATTTTAATATAAATATTTTAATTTGATTTCACGTTATTTCTTATGTCATCTACGAGTACGAGTCTTAAATTTTGACTTAGTGAACAAGTTGCACATGCGATGTGGGTCCATAATTTTGAAAATTCATAAATTCAATTTTTTGTAACACACCATGTTTATTGGAACCACAAATATGTATTATTTTAAATAAAAAAAAATTATGTGCAAACCAAGACAACTTATGATTTATACCTCCACCAGTACGATAACTAAATCGGATAAAATAATTTTAAAGAATTATTATCTTCGATCTTATCCAATTTAAACATGTTAAATTATTAAATAATAAATAAAAATCAATTTATGTGGTCCAATCTTTAGTTTGCTCGTACACTTTAAAGTAACCATTATTCCTACCAAAAATAGACATATTTAATCTGCAATATTAGTGTAAACTCTATACTTAGTGAGCAAGATTTTGTGATTTTATAGAAGAACTCGACAATTGATCAAATTATATAATAATAATAATAATAATAATAATAAATCGTCATAATTGGTGAAACCAATTGTCCTATTTAAAAAGAAATTAATAAATTCAATATATAATGAATTGGACGTGATTTTTCAGTTCAATTGATCGAAAAATCAGAAGTGATCATAAATTGATTTTAAAAAAATAAAAATAAAAATCATTAGAATCTTGAAATCGATGTTCAGATCAAAAATTTTAAAAAATAAAAATAAAAAAATTATTGTTTTCTTCGTCCAACACTACTAATTTATGGTTAACAAACTAGTCATTAGTTATTCAATTAATTGTAGTGTTCTAAAAGCATAAAAGCAAATAATCAAATTTTTACAAGCCTTAGACGAACTTGGATAAAACTTAAATATAAAAATATAAAGCATGATTAATCGACAACGTCAAGCTTTACGGATAGAGAAGCTTAGTCAATATTGTTACAACAAGGTTTTGGATTAAACATCAATTAGTTACTAATCAATTTTTACGGATTTTTTTACAGTAATTAATAATTAACTCTCTGCAAATTGCTTATTGCACCCCACGCGCCTCTATCCCTGTTCCTCTCTCCGTTTTATACGTGGCGCTTCCTATGCTCCCTCCCATTTGTCAAGACTCCCTACGCACACCACCCCACGCCACCCAGCCCCCCTCGATATATGTACGTAATTAGTCGTCAGGCCCCTCTCCAATCAGGGGACACCCGGGTTTGACCCGGGTAAAATCCCCCTGGCACTCCAGCATAACATGTGTATCTATACTTTTTACTACTTTTTCCATTGAGCTACGATTCCACTCATAAGCATTTTGATATTCGCTTATAAGATATATACACGTAGATACATATAAGGAAATATTTTGGAGCTAGATTCCAGCTGGTAAATTTCGTCACTCGAGGCTCTGATTGATCGAATTTGTGGGTTTAAGGTTCGTGTTTTGAGTTCCTGTTCAAATTTTGATTGTTGGTTCTTGTTAAAGTTACATGTTCAGGATCCCGTGTGCTTGAATTTTGTTTTAGATTATAAATATTTGATTTTTTTTTTCCTTTTTTCTTTTAAGTAAACTGATATTTTGTAGAATAATTGCGATTTTTCTAATTGGTTAATGATTTGAGGTTTTTTTCCCCCACTTCTATAGATCAGAGAGAATTACTCAATTCCAGGCTAATTGATTAATGCTTTTGAGTTTTTTGTGGGATTTTATTTAGTTATTAATATTATTTTGGGGTTGGAGTGGCTGAAAACGTACGCTATAACCCCTAGACTAATAAATTTGAGCAGAGACATTTGGTGCAGTCTCAGTAATATCTAGGACATGTTTTTGTTTATTCTGAACACTTCACAAGACTTGCATGCCAGTGTTTCAATTTATAATTGTTCTTCATTTTTCAATTTGCAATTGAGAAATTGTGAAGTTTTTTATTTGAATAGAGACCGCGGCAAAATTCTAATGCTTATTGTAAAGTTTTTTTTTGTATTTGCTGCTGAAGATTGTAACCATCCTTCGTCGATCTTTGAAATCTATTTTTTACTATGGGTTAAAGCTGAGATGTTCTCTCTGCATACTATAGCATTTGCAAATGAAAAAAATGTACTAATTGAAAATCATTGGCTACTACGTTTCGAATCATATGCATCTACTGGCTAGTGCTAACATAAGTTATAGATGTATTTGTTGCAGTTTGTTATGAAAGTCCATTGAAAATTGTAGTTGCCTATGAGGGCATCCAAGTCACGGTGGAAGTGGCTGTTGAAGAAAGGACAATTTCTATTTGACGGGGTATGTTGCTTGTAATCCTCCTTTTTTTTTTTAAAAAAAAAATTGATATAAATCTATAACTAAGTGTAAAATTTATAGTTCACATATGTAGTGTAACTGAAGTATTCTATTTTAACTTGTAAATGGAACTGCAGGGAGTATGTGGAGCAAAGATGAAACAGCTACCATTGGTGGGATTTCTCTGTACAGTAATGTTATTCATTATATATAGGACCACAATTTATCAGTTTCAACAGACAGAGGTAGGCTACTTTGTAATTTTCTCAGTTAAAAACACTAGTTGTTCCTAAATGAATGTAAACTAATGTGTTTAGTGCATATCATCATAGATTTTTGGGTCGACCTGTTTTTGAAACACTATAAATGAATTTTTTTGGTCATGCTCTGGACTCTTGTAGATAAATCCCCCCCCCCCCCCCCCCCCCCTTCTCTCTCTCTTAAAAAGTCATCATTTGGAATCTTTACTTAAATTGCAAATGATATCCTATTTTTGTATGTTCAAACCGAGTTTCTCACTTTTGAATGAGCTATAAGGGTAATAAAGAAAAAGGAACATGTTATAAAGGTGGGACCTTACAATCCTTCTCGATGACAACCACGTAATATTTTTTCGTTTCTTTTTTTATCAGTTGGAGTCAAGATTGCATCCCTTCTACATATTAAAGGTAATAATCTTAATCCCACATCTTCTTGCCTCGTTTTATTAATCTTTCTTGTATTCATTTTTGTTCAGACTTTGAAAATAGCAGAGAGATTGAAAATGTTTTAAGAATTTCTTAGAATGTAAAGCATTAGTTAATATGCATGGGCCATGGCAAATGTGATTGCATCGTCATTCTGAAATTCTTATTATTTATTCATCGTGACATTGATGTAGTGTTGGTATTCTCATCAGGATTCTGGCATTGCCTCCACGAGTTTAAATAGTTTGCCTCGTGGTATCATTGAAGCATGGTCAGACCTGGAGTTAAAGCCTCTATGGAAAACAAGTAGTTCTAAGGCAAAGGTAAAAATTTAATACTGTATGGCAGTGGACTCTACTAATCATTTTACTCTGTATCCCCCTGGATCATGAATTATGTGGATCTTTTAGTTGTGATTGACTGCTAGCGGATCCCAGTACTTGTACCAAAGTCTGCTAAATTGTGACGGTTCTGTGTACAATAACTGAACACTATTAGATATCTGGCTGCCTTTGTTCAATTTTCAGGTTAATGTTCAAAACTCCCATAATTTGCTAGCTTTGCCAGTTGGGATTAAACAAAAGAAGAATGTTGATTCAATTGTTCAAAAGGTACAGCAATCGATTGACGTTTGAAGATGAGAAATTTTGATATGCATTACCATTTTAATGGTGCTCGTCCATTGCCTAATTCTGTTGAATTCAGTTTTGTTCAGAGAACTTTACGATTATTTTGTTCCATTACGATGGTAATGTGAATGGGTGGTGGAACCTGGAATGGAGTAAAGATGCAATACATATAGTTGCTCACAACCAAACAAAATGGTAAGACTGACAATTTGTGTCTTTAATCTGGCAGAGTTCAATATTTTATTTTATTTTTTTTATAACTTGATATGTGGAATCAGTTCAACTGCACTAATGTATTTTTGTTTCAGGTGGTTTGCAAAACGGTTCCTACATCCTGCTGTTGTGTCTATTTATGATTACATATTCCTGTGGGATGAAGATTTGGGGGTGCAAAATTTCCATCCAGGAAGGTACTGTTGTTGCACCTATGTGACATTCTATTGCTGCTTTTCTTTTAATAATTTTATTCCAAGAAATTAGTTATTGTAATACCAAATATTTTTGTAAGCATGCTGATGACAAGTTGGAAATGTGTGTTTTTGAACTTTGAACCGCTAAGTGTAATGTGAATTTTTCCATATTAAGTCGTATACAAAATATTAGCTCCAAACATGTGGGGACGACTGCTCATAAATCTACGAGATGTTTTTTAATTTTAAAAAAGTCTCTTTACTCAGGTACTTAAAAATTGTAAGATCAGAAGGACTAGAGATATCTCAGCCAGCTTTAGACCCAAATTCAACTGGCATACATCACAGGATTACAATAAGAAGTAGGATGAATAAGTTTCACAGGTGAGTTGGGTGCAAAATTTATCTAATCTGACTTCTGAGTTCTATCTATAGATACTTTAAAATTTAATATTTCCATTTTTTGTTTAAGCAGAAGAGTCTATGACACTAGAGGTAGTACGAAATGTTCAGATGATAGTGAGGGGCCACCATGCACAGGGTATGTTACCTTAATTCTTTTATGCCCTTTTTTTTGTTTTTTTGTTTTTTTATAATTTAGTATCTGGCATTTGGTTTCTCAAGTAAGTTATTCTCGAACTTCATTTTTTGTGGAGTTCTATTTCTCACAATATGCTACCATCCATGTGTTTTTTGCCCGGGTTATTTAAGCCTGTTGTTATTGTATATCTGGTGAACCTTTTAATTACTTTGAGCCATGTTTGGTACACTGAATAACTTGGAATAGAATCATCTTTTTTGTTCTCCTGTAAAAGATCATGTATAATGTGGTAAGTTGTTACAGTGATGATATAGGAGCTACTAATATAGAATGTTAAATCATAATAATTCTATAATTTCATTGTGAAAGTAAATTATAATGTATAGTTTTGGGATGTTTAATGTGATTTTGTTGTGAAGTGGACATATATATACTTTTAAATGATGCATTCTTATCAATAACTTCGGTGGGGAAGAAAATTCTAGAAAATAAGGCTCTACTATGATTTAGTACTGAACCAAAAGAGAAGCAACAGACAACTAGACTGATCCTCATGGTCCAGGCAATTCAGCTTGTCAAACTGACCCTCAGAGCAATTCGTTTTCCAATTTAAAAGTAACGTCGACTTTTTCAAATTTGCAGATTTGTGGAAGGAATGGCTCCTGTGTTTTCTAAATCTGCATGGTATTGTGCCTGGCATTTAATACAGGTAACTTTTGGTGCTTTTCTCAGGAAAAAACTCTTATTCCTTGACGTCCAAAAAAGATATCACCCGAAAACTCAACTTAACTGAATCTTTTACATTTGCCTTTTTAATTTTGATAAGTTTTCATCCTTCTTATTTTCATTCCAACTTATCTGACATGACACACAAAATTATCTCTGTCAGAATGACCTCGTTCATGGATGGGGGATGGACATGAAACTCGGTTATTGTGCACAGGTAAAAATTACTTCCTCATGAGGGTATTTTATAAAGTTATTTAAATATCTTACTGTAACAAATTGGTTGGCATGAGCAAGCAGTTCTCCAGTCAAGTGTTTGCATTATATATTTGAACATCAGATAATAATCCGATGACAATCTGACTAAGTTGTACACTGAATTCGACATGATGTAATTTTGTTCTCGTGTTTTTTTTTTTTTTTTTTTTTTTTTTTCTTGATAAAGTTGGATCTTTCGTAGGGGGACCGCACAATGAAGGTGGGAGTAGTAGACAGTGAATACATTGTTCATAAGAGTATACAAACTTTGGGCGGGGCTTCTGCAAAAAAGGTGATTTTGTTTTTCCCTTCATACATGATCTGACTCATCTGTAGTCCACTACCATTCAACATTTTTGTTATTGCCTGACTAAATTTAGGTTTTTCTAATCCTAGGACGACTTCTAATATATGGGTACCAGGATTTTTTTTCTTCTATTGTACACACTGATTTATCTAATGGATCGTTCCCATTTTCTGATCTTCGCCTAAGTTTATGATATTTGTGCAGGCTACACACCGTGAGGAGACCATGAAGGTACAGCTCCTGCTGTTTCTTTTTTTTTTTCTTTTTTTTTTTCATTCATAATTAAGTACTTTTACCAGTTAAAATGCGCAGCTACTGAAACTATTACCTGTCCTTGTCTATTTCCCTTTGATTTCCAGAAGACTGCCGTTGACATACGATCTGAGGTGAGAAACTGCAACTTCCATGCTCTGTTGATTTTTACTTTTTCTTTGTTTCTTTTGACACACGGAAACTCGTGATAACACATTGTATGATTGGATTTGTCTGAGTTTCACCTGAGTGCACGAGCACAAGATTCGTCTGTTACATGATTTGTGGAGAAATGTATATCATATGTCTTATATGCTGACTTTCAATTCTGTTATCGACACTTTTGGCCAAAATGTGAATAATAAGAACGATTCCATCGTCCCCTCGTCTTGTAATTTATTTAAACGAATCATATGAAATTTACATGTGCAGTTTCTCTCACACGCAAGTTTATAAGTACAGAAATTTTTGCAAATTGAATTCTTGCTCTTTTATGGAGATCACTTTTAAGATTGGCTTAAGCAACATGACTTGTGAAAGATATTAAGACTTGACGTTCGATCTTAAAAGTTTAATCTTTTAAGAAGAGTAAATCAAGCTTTCATCATTATTTGATCTGGATTTACTTTAACATACTTTCGCAAGATGGTGACTCGTTTAGAACATACCATTTTTGGAATCCTTGTGCTCATTTGTATTTTAGTCGAATTGAATTGCTTGTTGGAGTTTAATGCATTTTGATACCATTTAATACTTGGTTCCATCTTAAAAGGTCAAAGGGTAATCCGAGTTTTTATATGTATGTTGGATTTGAGTCGTGATTTTTACATTTCTACTTGGATTTGACTATGCAGATTAGAAGGCAATCAACTTCAGAACTTCAAATATTCAAGAAGCGATGGGAACAAGCTGTAAAGGAGGACAAGAACTGGAGAGATCCATTTCCATCTCGTCGAAGAAGAAAGCAGAGGCTTAGCCAAAGACAGCATTCAAAGGTTTAACTTGACTGTAGATGGCTGGTTGGTTCCTTGTAATTTGCAGCGTCTCATAATTATATCTTTTTTCACAAATGGTTATTATTTTTCCTTTAGTTAGCAAACTTTTAACTGGGATATACATAGTTTAGTTCTTATGTCTCGATTATTATTATTAGTATTATTTACACAATTTAATATTATTTTTTTTGATCGAGTGATTATTAGTGTAAGAGCTAAAAACCCAAGCGGCTATTAGCGTCAGAAATTAACTCGGTGATCATTGGCATAATCACTCAAAAAATTTAATGCCTATGGACTTAATTCGGTAATTGACTCACAGAAATATGAAAATCACGATATACTATCAGTGTTTTTAAATACATAAAGCATAATTAGGTGATGAAGGCAAATTTCGTGTCTAGGTGCGGTATGTGATTGACAACCCTTTTGGCCCTCAGGGTACCACATGGCCCCTGAGGACAGCCTCCCATTGTCCAAACAAATTTATAAGAATTTTGTGCCTTTAGAGCATAGCTCAGTGGTGTAAAGAACATGAATGAGGTAATCTCAGTTGAGCAGGCAGTCGTAATGAATTGAACTTTTTGTGGGCATCAGTATGACAGTTCTTGTACCCTGATTTACTGAGACATATTTCACGATTTACTTTCTTCACAATACTCTAGGAGCAGGATAATGAAAGATCTTTAAGGTTGGGGTTTAACTTTTTTTGTTAAAAAATTATAAGAATTTTGCTAGTCAAACATGACCCTGTTGACATAGAGATATGCATCCCTTGCATTTTCTTGTAATTTTAGATATAAATGAGCTGTAACTAATTTTGTCGCGTCACATGGGTCTAACTAACGGTCCATCACCATTTTTAGAACATAGTATGTAATAATGATGGTTCCTTAGAAATGACCTAAATATTCACGTGCAGCATATGCAACTCGGTAGTGGTGTGGTGCAATATTTTAGTGTGATTGTTCCAAGAACTATGTTTTGCGCGTGACATGAGAGGTATTCCCATCCATATCCTTTAAAGGATATGACAATATTATCCTTAATTACATGTGGGATCTTCTAGGGTCAGCCGTCAGCATAATTTCTTATAGAATAAAGTATTCGTGGAGGCAGCTGACTGAGCAACCATTATTACGGAGGTGGACGCGGCGGAGCTGCCACTATTACCGATGTTTAGTCTATCACTTTCAAGTTTGCCTTTTCCATTTAGGGTCTGTTTGATTGTAATGATAAAAAATGAGTGAAAAGAAAATGAATGACAGGTAATTGAATTGTCTAGAAAACGTTTTACATGGAATTGTAATTAATGGTGTTTGATTGATATAATTTTTCACCTAACAAATTTTTCGTTTGACTTTTTTTTTTATGCAAATCGTCAATTAAATGGATAAATTTTTTTATCATTGACTTTGGAATGTGTTCCAATTGCTAAAAAAAAAAAATAATAATAAAAAATATCAAAAAGTTGGAAAACGTTTTCCCACCATTATGGTGAAAAAACATTTTCTAGTTTTTGTGCATCAAACGCTTGTAATTTAGAAAACGTTTTCCCTGAAAAATTAGTATAATCAAACAGATGAACAGTAAAAAGTAGGAAAACGTTTTCCACCTTCCACGAAAAACTACGGTCAATCAAACAGACCCTTAGTTATCACCTTTTTTCCCCTAATGTAACTTTTAGTCCCATTTTGACCCCATTATAATTATATTAATTCATTTTTCTATCTCTTCTTATTAACCACACATTCTTTAATAAAATAATATTATACTTAATCCCAATTTTTTTTATTCCTTTTTAACCACACATTCTTCAAAAATTACTATTTAAAATACTTTTTTTTTTTTTCAAAATTCTCATTGTAATAGGGCCAAACAAGAGTTAACAATGTCAACATGTGGATAGGTTCAAATTCAATGTTAGTATATTTCTAAAAATAAAAATAAAAATTGTAAAGTAAACAGTTAATAAATGCGCACCGAAATACTTCTAACGGTTTTCAAAAATCAAGCGATTGAGCTTAATTTGACCGATTTTCAAAATGACATCTCTAATGTAAATTGTCCTTAATTTAATTAATTAAATATTAAAAGGCCATTTTGCCCTTTAAAATTTGTCAAGTTATGGTTAAACACTTGACTTTTGGTCAACTAATGAATTTTTGAATCAAAGTCGTATAAAGACCGTTCTACCACACAGTTTTAAAAAGCCTGGGAATTATTTATTATGATTCAAAGGTTTGGGTCCTTTTGTGTAAATTTTCCTTTATAAGTATTGGTAGGGACAAAGCATCACTGAATTATTGCATCTTTTGACCGTCAAGAATGGGTCCCATTATCAATTAACCTCAATGCACTTTTTTTAAATCACTTTGGAATTATCATAATTATCACCTAACACGGAGGGGCAATTTTGTGGAGAACTCTCCCTATATATAGCTAATTACACTCGTAAGCTCTTCACTCACTTCTTACCAAATTCCATCCATCTTCAAATTCAATACACACAACTGGAAATTCAAATTTCTATCAATGGAGATGAGAATTAAGATCAACAGTGGAGATTTGTCGAATAAATGCAAAAGGAGGCCTATTCCAAGAAGGGGTCAAGTAAAGGCTGGGATTGTGTTGTGTTTGGCTCATTCTCTTGCTGCCATTTTCTCTGTTAGAAAAAACCCTCCTTCTACCTCTCACTTCTGAGCTTCTTTTCACGGGCATGATCCAATTCTGTTCAGTTACGTGTAACTCCAAATAGACCTTAATTCGGACAAAACAAGCCAGTTTAGTCAACGTCTAATTTTTGCTAATTTTGTTTGTATGTTCACTTCGATAATTTCTTAGTAAGAATCGTTTTGATGTTCGAAATGAGATATTTTTCTTCGTTTTTGGACCAAATTTGATAATAGTGTGCTTGGATATTCAAATTTTGATGCACATTTAAAAGTGTTAAAATGTATCGATTTGGACAACTTGAACTAGACAAGCATGACTCGATAAATGTGTTGTGGACAGCTCCAGCGTCAGCCATATCACGTAATGGTAAACTTTGGGTTATGTGAATGTATATAGATTAATTAATTAATGTCGAATTAAATAAAAAAAAAATAAACAATTAATGAGAAAAAAAGTAGTTAATCAAACTGCAAGTGTCAACCATTCACGTATATAACACGTGATTCTTTTGTAAATGTGCTGCAAGTGTGCACCAAATGTCACGTGATTCTCTGAATCTGTACGCTTTCCCAGAAATATAAACATTTTGCATCATTTTTTTTTTTCTATTTTGTTTTCAAGAATAAGAAAAATATAAAAATAATAATTGAAAGAGACTGAGCCATTTTCAACCTCATATCACAAAACTCATTTTCAATCACATATTTTTTAATAAAATAATTTTACATGTAAAAAATATACTAAAATTTCATCCGTCAAAGTTAAGTTTTAGCGTATAATTGTGATTGAAAGCTCGATCAAGTGCTCGACTCGATTTATTGAGTTCACATATATTAGTTAGGGAATGATTTAATATGCTCATTTCGTGTTTACTCGAAAGGTTGAGTTTGATTGGAGTGCGAGTTATAGATTTCAAGGAGTATAATAAAAAAATACTTGACATTGGTTGGGTTTGTGAGATGTATCCAATTCGACAAAAATATATTTTATCAAACCCATCATGCCATAACCATTAAATTAATAAATACGATAAGAGAGGTAATGGCAAAATGTTTAATCACAATACGTTAATATTAGGATTTGAGGGTGTATCTTAAAAGATCAATTTTGTTAAAAGGAGTAGGTCAAAATCTTATAAATTGATATATGTTTACATCTTTAATCGATGTGAGATTATATCTCTTAACATGTCCCCGCAAGATGGTGGCTCATTTGAGCAGACCAATCTTGAAATTCATATGCTCATATTTTTTAGTTTTACAAGGATCGAATCGCTTGTTGGAGTTTAATGGACTCTGATACCATGTAAAGACTTGAGATCCATCTTAAAAGGTCAACCTTATTACGAGAAGTAGTCTCAAATCATTTATATACTGGTCTATATTTTTATCCACAGTCAATGTGGGATTCTAATACGCCCCCTCACGCACAGCGTGAACCATGCCAAACAACTGTGAATAAGTCGATATTGGAAGCATCCAACATTGCAAAACTGTGTCTGCTCTGATACCATGTTAGGATTTGAGGGTCCATCTTAAGATGTCAACTTTGTTAAGAAGAGTAGCTCAAAATTTTATAAATTGATTTATGTTTATATCTTTAATCGATGTGAGATTATATCCAGTTAATTTATTTTCTCGAAAGGCAATTATTTTTCACGGTCAAAGTCGGAGTTCGGAGGAATTCGTGATAAATCGACCGGACATTCAAATTAGTCAACAGTCCAAGAGTCCAAGTAGTGTGAAAGCAACTTTTTTGTTTTTTTTTGGTTTGTTTCTTTTCCTATTTTAATTGGAAAAAAGTCGTGTGAACACTGACAGGATCAACATCTGGTCGTGCAACTGGCAAAAAAAAAAAAAAAAAATGTATAAATAATTTATAAATTTAGTTAAAATAAAATATTAATTTCAATCAAATATTTATAGTTACTTGTTATTATCCAACATATTTTGTAAAACTTACTATTGTTTTTATTTTTAAATCATTTCCCCTGCACATTTCCCTCATATCCTTCATTTTCTCAAATGATGGTTTGTTAGGAGAATAATGCTAGATGGACATTCTCCTTATGGCGGGAGAATTCGTGCATTAATAGGAAAAATGGACAGAAAATTAATTGTGTAAATCATGTCATGTGAAAGAGTGTAATCCCTAATGTAATTCACAATGTACTTGTAGGCTGTAGCAACTTTGTTGTCAAGAGTAATTCGATCATGCACGAGAAAATTATTTGATTAAATGAGAGTCAAGAAGTCAAAATTTCCATAATTACTCTGTCAACCAACTATAATTTATTAATTAACGGTCCCAAGCATCGACGCCAAAAATCCATTTTTGGAAAACTGAAACGAAAAAGAGTAAAATCTAGTTCAAAGTTTCAAACAAGTGACATTAAACTGCAACAATAATTGAGGCGGCTTTCCTCATACATAGAACCTTGTAAAATACTTGTCCTAATTCAATGTACTTTCAACGTCAAGGATCTTAAAGCACGTAACAAAGTTTTGACAGGTAGCCAGCCACCATGGTCCATGTCAATTTTATATACGAAAGTGGAACCAATTATCCCACGTGATTTTTAAGCAAAACGCAATAATTCATTGTATTTTATTTCTGCTTTTGCTTCCACCAACATGTAACTCTTTTCCAAGTGCCACCAAATTGAAAAAGACAAAAGAAAATAAAGTAATGCAATTTTTCCAAGATCCAGGGGCATTTTGGAAACTATTGGTCTATATATTTTGACGCACACCACATTTATCTCCACAACACAAGATTTAAACATCAACACTAAATTTGGTTAGCAAGAAATTTCCATATAGCAGCAGAAATGGCAGGAGGAAGGAGAGAAATGAACAACAGAAATTTGTTGAGGAAAATCGAGTATGGCCGTCCGATTCCAAAGAGGGGACAAGTGAAGGTGGCGATTGTTTCTGGATTGGCTCACTCTTTATCTTCTATATTTTCTTTTGGCGGCCGCCCACAGTGTTGCCAAACGACGCAGTTTTCTTGATTGTTTCTAAGAGAGTGTAGTTTTGGTTGAGGGTGGAGATTTTGATGTTTCACTTTCAATAATTCCAGATTGTACAGCTTTTTTTTGCATCAAGTTATGAATTGAGTTACATTCATTTCAGTTTCTTACTTTCTCTACAGGAATCACTTTTCTCGACTCTATTTGAATCATTGTCGAACTAGAAATAAAAACATACAAACTATTCTATGTTATCTCCTATGATGTAACAAATTATGGCAGAATAAAATAATTTAAAGAAGCAGAAAAAAAACTGCAAAACACAGAGGAGATGAAAGAGCAGATTTTATTCTTCAGAACTAAAACCAGAAAAATGAGAACTTGAGCTTCTGCAGTGCAAAACCAGCAACTTCTAAATGCTATTTATAGTGAGAAATTCTCCTAAAGTTTCTCAACTAATCAAACTGAAAAATTAACGTGATTCTAAACTTATTCACCAAACAAAAGACCAATTCAACTAAACTAACTCCTAACTTATTAAAGAATAAAAAAACAATTGACTAATTCAAAGTTACATATTGTTGCAGACTTCCAGTAAGCTGCACTAATTTGTAACACTCCCCCTTAGTGCAAGCTTACTCTCAACAACACCAAGAGCTCCACGAAATACTTCGAATTTAGCTTTGGCAAGTGCTTTAGTAAAGATGTCAGCCACTAGGTATTCAGTTCGTATCTTCTGCAGCTCAATGTCTTGAGTTAAAACCTTCTCTCGAACAAAATGATAATGTGTTTCAATGTGTTTTGTGCGGGCATGAAATACTGGGTTTCCAGCAAGCTTAATTGCACTTTCATTGTCACATTTAATGGGAACTGGATAGTCCAAAGCAGAAAACATTTCTTGAATAAGCCTCTTAAGCCAAATACACTCCTGAGTGGCCATAGTAGCTGCTATATATTCAGCTTCACAACTGGAGAGAGCAACTGAGTTTTGCTTTTTACTGCACCATGAGATTGCTGCTGAACATGTATTAAAACAGTAGCCAGTTGTGGAGCACCTATCATTAACATTACCAGCCCAATCTGCATCAACAAAACCAGTCAAAATAAATGGTATATGCTGCTTATACCACAACCCATAATTTAGAGTGCCTTTCACATAGCGAAGAATCCTCTTTCCTGCAATTAAATGACCCTCACATGGTTTGTCCATAAACTGAGAAATGACTCCTATAGAATATGCAATGTCAGGCCTTGTAATAGTTAAATAGAATAAACTACCTACAAGTTGTCGAAAAGGTGTTGCATCTTCCAGTAATTTTCCTTCATCTTTAGCTAACTTCAAACAAGGTTCCATTGGAGTGATCATTGCCTTTGACTCTTCCATACGAAAACGACTTAATAAGCTTGTTGCATAAGCCTTTTGAGAGACGAAATATCCATCTGACTTTTTAACCTCAAGGCCAAGAAAACAGTTAGCTTCACCTAAACTCTTCATTTCAAAACGAGTAGACAAAGCATCTTGAAGGCGGATTATTTCAACATCATTATCTCCAGTGATGATCATATCATCCACATAAAGAAGAAGCATGATGCACATTGCAGATGTTTTTCTAATAAATAAACTTGGATCTGCATTAGAAGACTTAAACCCACAAAAATCAAGATATTGAGCAATCTTACCAAACCAAGCGCGCGGAGCTTGCTTGAGGCCATACAAGGCCTTTTTGAGTCGGCACACATGATCAGGAAATTCCTTAGAAATAAATCCTTGTGGTTGCTCCATAAAGATTTCACGATCTAACTCTCCATAGAGAAATGCATTCTTCACGTCTAGTTGCCATAATTTCCAACCTTTGTAAGCAGCCAATGAAATAATTGTTCGGACAGTCACCATTTTAGCAACAGGGCTGAAAGTCTCCTCGTAGTCTAAACCATATTTCTGGAAAAAAACCACGAGCAATAAGACGGGCTTTATACCTGCCAATAGTACCGTCGGCCTTTTTCTTCAACTTGTAGACCCATTTGCAAGTAACCAAAACAGTGTTCTTCGGCTTTGGAACAAGCTCCCATGTGCTGTTATTGTGTAAAGCTGATATTTCATCTTGCATTGCCTCTTCCCATTCAGAAATTCCTTTAGCTTCATTGTAAGATTTAGGTTCATTCCCACCTGAATCTCCCATAAAAAAACAAGACAACAGAAAAATGATTTAACTGAACTTCATAATCAGCTAGATGTTCAGGTTGCTTTCTTTGTCTAGAAGACCTTCGAATTTCAGTCTCAATAATCTCCTCTTGCTGAATATTTCCTCCAGATGGGATAGTATTACTCCCCCTTTTACCTTTTGCAACATCATTAAAGAAAGGCCCAAGATCAACTGTGCTACTGTCATTGTTATCAGCTTGATGCGATGATACTTCATCAAACACTACATCCCGAGAAACAATAACATTCTTTGTTTCTGGATCCATACATCTCCATCCTTTCCTATGAGTATCATAACCAACGAAAATGCAACGCCTTGCCCTTGGATCAAGTTTAGTCCGATTATTTTTCAGTATATGGACATAACAAACTGAACCAAAAACTCGAAAATAACTCACATTCGGTTTGTGGTGGTATAATGCTTCAAAAGGAGATGATTCTGTCCCAGGCCAAGAAGGTAAGCGATTTATGACGTGACATGCTGAGTGAATAGCTGCTGCCCACAGCTCTCTTGCAAGATTCTTTTCATGCAACCATGACAAGCATATAGCCGTTAGATGTGCCAACTTGCGCTCAGCAACCCCATTTTGTTGGGGAGTTTCTGGACAAGTCATTTGACGTCGAATCCCATGCTCCCTACAATATTCAAGGAATTCATTGGACATGTATTCCCCTCCATTATCGGTGCGTAAACACCTTATTGGCAGCCCAAATTCCTTCTCCACCTGCACTTTAAATTGGATAAATTTGGAGAAAGCTTCACTTTTGTGTTCCAAGAAATATACCCATGTGAATCTAGAGAAGTCATCCACAATAACCATCACATAACGGAAACCAGCAAAACTGGATATTTTTGTTGGCCCCATAATATCTGAATGAACCAGTCGTAGTGCAGTAGAGACTCTATTATTTGAGTTAGGGAAAGGAAGACGATGTGATTTTCCATATTGGCAACCAGCACACACAACATCATGATGAAAATCTTTAAAGAGGGGAACTCCATCAAGAAGTTTCTTTGTGGAGATTTTCTGCAACAACTGATAGCCAACATGGCCTAACCGAGCATGCCAAAGTGCTGCACTTGCATTTTGGCCTATCTTTTCAACATATGCATCACTTGCAGACAAAACATATAGAGATTCTTTCCTTTTTCCAGCAAGTAAAACATCAGCAACAATATGTTTTACATTTGAAAGAATTTGTACATTATTTGGACCAAAAAGAACATACCTCCCAGAATCAACTATTTGAGAGACTGAGGCAAGATTCTTTTTTAAACCTGGAACATGATATACATTTTTGAGAGAAATGCCACCAGCATCTGAAGTATCAATTCTGAAATTGAGGTGCCCTTCTTTAACTACAGGATGTAGTGAGTTATCGGCTGTTACAATGACTCTCTTTCCACAATGCGGCTGAACTTCAGAGAGTAAAGAAGCATTTCCAGTTGCATGATGAGAGCAGCCAGAATCAATTATCCAATCCTTGTTGTAGTCTATGGAAACATTAGCATCAATATCTACATCAGTCTGGTGCACCTCAGAAGTCATGCTAGCTTGTTGATCAATAGCTTCAATAGATAAGCATTGCTCCCATTTGTGCTGTTCAAATTCAGTAGCTTCATGTGCAATATTTGCTCCCGCTTTTGTGAGATCAACACGGCAATTTTGTTTTATATGGCCTGATTTTCCACATCGACTACACAATACATTCACCCGACAATCACGCTTTATGTGTCCCAGCTTTCCACACCTATAACAAGTTTTTGAATTTCCCTTGGATTCTCCCCCAGGTTCTAGACTGCTTGCCATCACCTGAATATTGCTTAGAGGAAAAATTCTTTTTTCTATGGTCTTTGGTGTAAAGAACATCCTCGACTTGAGAAAGAGACTTGCTGCTGTTGCTGGACATTTGTTTCAGCAGTGCCTCTTGATTTGAGAGCATATTCTCCAACTCAATAATAGTAGGCTGATTGGCCCACCCTTGTATCGAAGAGATAAAGGGCATAAACTCTTTTCGCAAACCCCGAATGAGATAACGACGCAAACGAGCATCACTCACAGGTTCCTCCGTATCTAATTCCGAAATATCAGAACACAAGGTTTTAAGTTTCAGAAAATATTCTGAAATAGAAAGGTTACCTTGAGTCATCCCAGCAAGTTCATTTTCTAAATACTGCAGCCTCATCGTGTTCTTTTGAGTGAACAGCCTTTCAAGTGTCTCCCACACTTTCTTTGGCGACTCCTCATCACGAACATGCTCGATATACTCTTTACTGATTGATGTTTGCAAAGCAAATAAAGTTTTACCACACTTTATCTTCCATTTTCTTCTCAACTCAACATTCTGTGGCATATCTTCTGGAATTATATCATCCCCAGAAATAAGTTCCCACAAATCCTACCCTTGTAGATAAGCTTCCATGCATAGCTTCCAGTAACTATAATTGTTACCAACAAGTTTGTCTACAGAGGCACTGCTTCCACCGTTCATCTTCTCTGAGTAATAAAATCAAACACTTGATAGACAACCTTGCTCTGATACCATGTAACAAATTATGGCAGAATAAAATAATTTAAAGAAGCAGAAAAAAAACAGCAAAACACAGAGGAGATGAAAGGGCAGATTTTATTCTTCAGAACTAAAACCAGAAAAATGAGAACTTGAGCTTCTGCAGTGCAAAACCAGCAACTTCTAAATGCTATTTATAGTGAGAAATTCTCTAAAGTTTCTCAACTAATAAAACTGAAAAACTAACGTGTTCCTAAACTTATTCACCAAACAAAAGACCAATTCAACTAAACTAACTCCTAACTTATTAAAGAATAAAAAAACAATTGACTAATTCAAAGTTACATATTGTTGCAGACTTCCAGTAAGCTGCACTAATTTGTAACACTATGACTGGTACATTATACGATGCGGTAATGAACTTTATAATGACAAAAATAAGGTTGTTCAAAATTTTCATTGCCTGGCTATGCAGAAGTAGCTGGTGCATCTTCTGAAATTAGATTGGATTGGGATGGTGGTATGGAGTCGATAACAGAAGGAGGCGGCTACTCTAAGATCGGAAGCTTTGATGCACAATAACTCCTGTATACAGAAAAGGATTGTAATCAGTAAAATAACTGATTTCCGAAGAATCTAATTTAAATATAAAGGGGTAATTAATGATCTATCACTCCTTTCTTTCCCAGTATAGATCGATCTTGCAACAAATTGGGGGTTAACTGAGTCGTAATTCTCAAACTTGATTGTTATATAACTAAGCCTTCGGTTTTGTTCTTCGGAGGACAAGTCAAAATCAGTTCCCCTTTCTGAAAATTTTTTCCCCGAACTTAAAGGGTTGGCTGTAGCCCAATTTTTCAAAATTAAGGACATCCCAGCTTGCATTGATCATTTTTGGCTAATGACTAATTTATTGACGGTCATTTTGTTCCTGGTGATGCAAACAGTCATTTGACAAATTAGATATGAGCAAGAAAGTACAGAAGGGCTTCTGACCTAGAGGAGACACAGCAAAAATCAAACCTTTGAATTGTTAGGAATTAGCCGCTACTAATTCTCTCAGGATCAATGGACCGCAAAATAATTTAAATTGGGAAGAAATAAAAATAGTAAAAAACAAGTGTAAATACAACACAAGAATTTTCGTGATTTAGCAAATCGTGTTTGCGTCCACAAACCCACACCAATTTTTCACTATATCAACAAAAAAGAAGAGGAATACAACAATACACTCTATGGAACAAAGGAAATTTTTGTTGGGATTATGTTAGCTTGTCGCAAAACTGACACTCGAGCGCCCAAAAAAATAATATTGTTGTTAGCTTGCTGCCTGCCTATCGCTGTCGCTCGCCTGTTGTTGGGCTCTCGCTCGAGCAACGGTGTGTCCCAAGAAACTCTAATTTGCCTTTTTCAAGAATTTTATCTGGCCCATATTACCCAAAACCTCTCTACTATATATACTTACGCCCTACTTCGTGAAAAGTGTGGTTAATCATTATATTCTACTTTCATAACATCATTTGGAGAGAAAAATAATTATTCTACATCTTGAGATCAATCAACCTCAAGTTGAAAAAACATCAAAATCACATAATCTCAAACACACTTCCTAACCGTCATCAGGAAGGTATTTTCTCAATAGCTTTCAGAGGTTGCTGAAAATTGAGAAAGGTTGGACCAGAAGCACAAAAAAAGTATAAATTCAAGATGTTCTTGGTGATCCACATGAGATAGACAGATCTAGAAGATCGGGAGTATGTGTAAGTGAAGCACGTTTCAGGGGGTCTTGAAGATTGCAGGAATTAGATTAGCAAGTCTAGCGAATTTTCTAGGCTAGATCATACTGTAAGTTCTTATTATTTATAGTGAAAGTCATTGGTTTGGTCTTAGAGTTTTTAATCCTTGAAGGATTTTCTCCATCAACAAATTTTGTGTTATTTACTGCTTCATTGAATATTGTAACAATTCAACATAGGATAAAATTGACTTGGTTGACTAAACATCTAGAACAATTAAAAAATGACTTGTTACTTTTATTTGGTAATTTTAATTCCGCATTATTCACCATTCACCCCCATTCTAGGTGATTTTAGGATCGAACTAATGACTTTCACTATTCAACATGAATGAGAAGCAGAACCAACATGGCCGGTCCTTCAAAAGTGGATCTTTGTAGTAAATCTCATCACACTCGTCCAGACTTGAATATCCATATAGTCATTTGATCAATTTGTTCCAAAATGATTACCAACTGCTAAGTCTTCAAGAGTCATTAAAGTGACTGTGGGTGGATATGATTTGTTAAAATGTTCAACAAAAGGATATAACAGCTGGAGCATATAAATCAAGCAAAAGACATCGAACATCTAAATCAAATATATAACCTAGAAACTATGTCAGCATGCGGAGAACATATGAAAGTAGTTTTTAATATTAGTTATGCAGAAGGCAATAAATATGCCAGACGGAGGACCAAAAGACATTCCAAATTCATGACTCCATAACACTCTACAAGAAAATGTGCACGCAACACGTTTTAGTAGACATTAGTCTATAAATAAAGAGATCATTATGGGACATTTACACATACATTCTTAATCATGAATCATCATTAGAGTTGCACCCCTTTTTTCGCAAAACTCTCCCTGGATGAACCCAGAGAAGGTTTAAATAGATATGAGCACTTCACAACAAATGAGGTCAGGAAAGCACGACAAGTCCAACTAAAGTGGAAAATGCAAAAAGCAGTAGCCCCTGAAAACTAACCCGACAATAGGCCGAAAAGGAAACGGCTAGACTTTGGACTGTATAAATGGCAATGATGCACTCAAAAGTCTTGGCTCATGTCCCATAGGTTATAATATCTGAACTTCTGAATTCAGAAACAGAATATACTAATTGTAAACCACAGTATGATTTTGCTAAAAAAAACCCATTCACACTCTTCAGATAATTCATTCTTACAGGCTCAAAATGAAATATTTGTATCTTTTCAGCAAAGAACCATAGACCATAGTAGTAAGGTCTAATTGAGTACCATGATAGAATGATGTAACCTCAACAAAATCCCCCTCACACATTAGGCCCTGGGTGGGAGCAAACCTGTATCTCCCGCGAACTGTTGGGTCGAGACTTGTTGATAACCTAGGCTTTGATACCAATGTTGAGTGGTCTTGAGCCTTCTCAACTCCAAAATCTAACTCATGAGGTGAGACTGATCACTGACCCCTTTCACGGATAACCGCACATAGCTCATTAGATGCTTATAACATACAATATTTACTATAATGAAACAGTAAATTAACTTCTCAACAAACTATTTTTACACCAATATTGCCAAATTCTTCACCCACTCATCCCATTTCTCAACGTATCCCGCAAAGTTTCTGATCACTACAAAAATCCAAATACATTATAGCAAAAAAAATCAGAACAAAGAGCTTAATCGTAAAGCAATCCAGCAAACATGGACAAACTAAGCCTCATTCTCAATAACGCAATTACGTTAAACATAGGCGGAGTTTCTAACACTTGCAAACATAAAGGGGAAAGGGGAACCAATTTAACAGTCATAATTTGTATACATTGCATAAATATAACTCATTAAAAGGGGAGAAGAGAGAATTATACAGGGAATTTGCGTGAGAGCAGCATATTTATGTGTGCACTAATTGTTACAAGGCGGAATCCATTGTTGTGGAATCATCATGCTACGTAATTCTTAGAATTTACAGAAAGAAAAGATGAAAATAATGGGAAAGTAAAACAGAGGAGGATCACCAATAAGAGTAGAAATGAGCATTTTTTTTTTCAATCTCGTATTGGGCATTAGTGACTTGATTCCACTTTTAAGCGATTAACGTGTTTATGTACATAAGCAATTATTTTGAAAAATGAGTTTTATTTTTATTTATTTTTTGTTTTAAAAATGATGTATAAGATGAAACTTATAACTAATAAGGGGTGATGACAATTGACAGGTTGAATTGAGTCGGCTCAATCCTTAGACACCTGAGCTCGGTTTATTTTCACAAATTAGGCTTGGTTCAACTGTTATGTTCGTGAACTTTATAAGCCGAGTCAAACTGTCCACGAACCTGCGAATTGGCTCATTATTTTTAAAGAAGCTAATAAAATAAATCCAAAAACAGGCCAAAAAACAAGCTTACCCACGAACTGTTTCATAAAAAAAAATTGAATTCGGCTGGATTCATGGCTCTATACAAGTCAGAGCTATCTATAAACAGAATCGGGATGAGCCGGACTCACGAATTTTTCATACCTTAGTAGACGGTTATAGATTCACAGTTTCAGACAAATTTCCTGGTCATCATGCTCATAAATGCATAATCCTACACCATCTCTCACTGGTTACACGTAAAAACTCAAATCCCATAAACTTGCCACCTGCATATAACACACGTCACTTTTCACCATTCATTTGCAGCAACAAATATAGGGATAATAAGAATACATTGACTCTTGATTCAAACCTTAAACAAAAGTTTCCGGGCACTTTGTCTGAAAATCTTCAAGTTTTTGCTTCGAAATGTTGGCTGTTTTTGAAAAATCAATTGGTAAACCTCCCAAGGAACTGATTCTTCCTTTTAAGGGGAAGTCCCATCTGAACAGTTCCAGAGAAGAAATTGCAGAAATATATCGTTCATTGAGATCGGATTCGACCTTTTATAACCTTCCCAATCAGAACTTCTTGGCCTTATCACACGAAGATGAAAATCCCGCGCATCCAAGGTATTGAATTTTTTGGTAAATCGTTTAAAATCTTAATCCATTAAAGAATAGATTAATCCATTAAAGAATATACACCTTTTAGATATAGTATATGGTTCAACACTTTCTACTCCCTTGAGCATGTTTGGCCATGCTTAGAAAATATAAGTTGGATTTAGCTCCTTTTTCCACACTTTTAAGTAGGAAAAAAAAAAGGTATACTTAGAGCATATTTGGCTAAAACTTGAAATTATGGAAAGTTTTTTGAGTTACTTTTATGTCCAAGTTTTTACATTATTTTAAAATAATGTTATTCATATCAGTAACTGTCGATAATCATCATATATGACAGTTTACTATTTGAGTCATTAATGAATAGTATTACCACTGAGATTTTTATTGATGGCAGTAAATCCTTTTAACCCAAAATAACCCTTGCTCTAATTTTAACATGAACTATTTAGAATTTTATTGATTTTAAAACTTACTTGGCCTTTTGTTTGGTTCAACTAAAAAGTTAGAATAAAATCTAAACTAAAGTCAACAATTAATTTTAACCACACATTTCACCAACTTTTTATCAAAAATTAGCAAAAAATCTGATTTTTATGTAAACCAAACATGGGCTTATTTACTTATAATTAAGTAAATTTTCTATCCTAGCCAAACATGCTCCAAATCCTTAAGATCATTAGTTTAGTTGTAGTCCTGGATCATAATCAAAGCTACAAAATAAAACATCAATTTCTATGATTTCTTATTGTTTGCATGATCACTCAGGTCAATGGTTGTTATGGATGGTATTTTCTGCTTATTCTCTGGTGATTTGCTTAATGCTTATGGCCTCCGACGATATTATGGCCTTTCGCGACAAGCAACAGAAGCCATGATCATAGTCGAGGTTTATAAGGTATTGCGCGATCGAGCACCATATCCTCCTGACCAAGTTGTCAAACAACTTGACGGAAAATTCGCTTTCATTCTGTTCGATTCAAAAGCTTCAGTCCTTTTCCTTGCTCGGGTAAGTCGAGTATTTTCCTGCATCTATAGATAGTTCTAACGATCTTTCAGTAGATTAAGCAATAAATTGAACCGAATGTCAGCCTCGAGTCATCTATTGTATTGTCTAGTCTTGTTTAATACTCTATACCAAACATGCATTGCGGGTTTGTAAAATTCAACTTTTTGGTCATGTTTTCAGGACAGCGATGGATGCGTGCAACTTCACTGGGGAACTGCGGCTGACGGGTCCTTAGTATGCACCGATGATCCAAATGTAATCTCGGCTTCTTGTGGGAAATGCTATACCCCTTTCCCTCCAGGTTACACTCACTCTCAATCTAGTAATCCTCCATGTACAGATTAAGCAGAGTCGCGTGCTGAATTCCCAGTTTGCGAATATTGCAGGCTGCATATTTTTAAGTGGCAGTGTGTTAATTAGTGTGGATTATCCGCTTCATAAGGTACGAGGAATTTCACGACAAGACGATGAAGGGAACATCAATGCTGTTATTTTTCAAGTGGACTTGTACACAAAAATCCACAGCATTCGACGTACTGGTAGTGCAGAAAATTGGACAGATGTCACCATTGTTGAAGGAGAGTAAGAACTAAACAAAGTTCACATAGACAACTTTCGACTGTGCTTTGATTTTCGTTTATTTCGGGGATTTATCTATTTTCTTTAAACATGGGAATCTTGAAATAATTTCAAATTTGTATCACATAGAACTTGATTTCTTTCTTACAAGTATCTATTCAGTGTCCATTGCTTGTTAGGTAGAAAATTACACTTGAAATTCGGCTTAGTTAGATACCGGGGCCATGGCCTCAATAGTCGACATTACTGATCGAGTTGCATCATGATCGCCCTCATTGTCATACATTGGTATACCAACATTTGAGTACATTGTAAATCCAGGACAATGATGGGGATTCTCACAGGCACAGCTTCTAGGACAACATTCGTAAATACCGTTCAGAGTTGCAAATCCTGGAATAAGGAACTTCGACCCAACGGGATTTGGTTTGTCGTGAGTTAGGTGAAAGGTAAATCTAGGACAATGATCTCGTGAATTACCACAACTGCTGGGACAGCATTGGTAAGGCTCATTCGGAGGTGGAAATCCAGGAATATAAAACCATGGAAAAGGGATGGTGAATTGCGGTGGAATGTATCCATCACCCCCGGAACCATATCCACCTCCAAAGCCGCCATATCCTCCTCCATCACCACCACTGTCCCCACAATCACCACAACCACCACCACCGGGGGTTTCACCGCAATCGTCACAACTACCACCACTGACGCCACCTCCACAGTTGCGATAAAAGTCAGTTGGGAACATGGTCGTCGGGGGATTGTCGAAAATCTTTGTGTTATCAGACTTCGTCCCTGGAAGGTTTCTGTGTGCAGTGCAGACTGCCAGACCTAGCATTAGTGCCATTATGGCAATGCAAAAACATTTTGGTTTAGCCATTTTTGTGTGATTGATTCCAGTGAAGTCTTCTAGGAGGATTTATATAGTGAAGTTCCTGAAACAGCATGGCCTGTAATTTGGAGAATCCCATAAAATAAGTAACTAGTTGAAGAGAAGTGCAGGGAACACAAGTACTTCTTCACACATTCTGAACTGGATGTTGTTCATAGAATTAAGCTACTTAATCGACCACGGAAATGAAATAACTGAATTTATCAGTTGACGAGATTTGAAATTAAGATCAAATTCGACGTGTCAGAAGATGGTCCTTGCGATCATACCTCTCTTCATCTAATATTACAGGACGATGGGCAAGAATTAGACTTATTTTTTCAATAATAAATCAGAAGAGATATATTAATCGTATGAATGTAAAATGAATTAGCCAGTCTTATGGGGAAGGACAAAGATGAGAAAGAATCACGTTCCTCTATCAAATATATTAGTAAAGTCGAATACATGAGAAAGAATCAAATTCCTTTGTCGTCGTCTAAGTTTGCTTTCCTTTTGGCTTGAGGTGACCACTAGTATCATATTCGACTGACATTTTTTCATGCTACTCACGACTTTTTAATCACACATTTAATTTATTTTTATCAAAATCTATTCAAAATCATATTTTAATCCCAAACAAGGACTGTATCATTTTCACCAAAGATATTAATTTTTAAAGATAAATGACAATTTAGCTATCAAATAACAACATTTGTTCATTTACTCTATATTATATTTTAGATTTTCGAGCGAATGTTATATCCAATTATTCGAGCCAATGGAATGACGATAGCCTATGTTTGGCCTCGCCTTTTTTCAAAAACTCATTTTTAATCGCACATTTTTCTATAAAATAATTTTACACGTAAATCCAAAAATTTTCATTAATTTTTAACCTCACATTCTCCAACAAAACACTATTTCAGAATGTATTTTGACATAAAAATGGGGCTCAAACAAGGGAGTTCTTATTTGACTTCTCTACTAGTTTTAAAAGTAGGTGAAAACTAGATTAATGCGGTGATGTTATATACATTTTGCACTTATTACTTTATTAGCTATTGACCTCATCGTCGTTATCGAGTATCGTGGAAATAAAATATGCAAGTAGATAAATAATTAAAATTAAGCTACATAATATATTTCAAATTATTACTTTATTAGTAGGTTTGGCTCAGTTCAGAAGGATTACTTTTATTTTAAGTAAAAGGGAGAAAGTTTCTAAATAAATAATATTTTTAGTGAAACTTGAAAAATAAGAAGTTACTCAATAAATATACCCAAAGTAATAACAGGTAGCTAATTGGTCAGATTTTGTATTTGCTCTTCAATGATCATCAGTTCGAATTTCTTTAGGGTCACTAAAATGAGTATTCGACTGTAAATTTCAGACCTCGTAAGATTAATCGAGATGTACGTAAATTGGTCCGATTGTAAATATATATATATACCCAAAGTAATTGCTAAACAAAAATCGCAATTTTTAGGATTATATGCGATTTTGGGACCGCCTTTATAACCCCAGTGCCCAAACTTCCCTCTCGAATATATTCTTCTTCCTCTCGCTCTGTTCTTTCGCTTGGAGCAGCGAAAGTCAGTAGAATCTCTTAGAAATAATGGCTGGCGTCGGAGGAGGAGGAGCAGTGAAGGAGGTGAAATCGAAGGCTGTGCTTGATCAAACCATTGGGGAAGGATCTCCGGTCATTTTACATTTCTGGGCGTCGTGGTGCGAGGCTTCCAAGCACATGGACCAAGTTTTCTCTCATCTCTCCACTGATTTCCCTCTAGCCCACTTCTACCGGGTTTATACTTACCCTTTTCTCTCTCTCTCTCTCTCTCTCTCTCTCTCTCTCTCTATCAAAAACACACGGTTTTATAATTATTATTTTTTCTTTGCTATTTTCTGTACTGGTCTAGCTTTTGTTTTATTGGTGAATTTGTTAGATCTTTTCGCTTTTCCTGATCAATTTTAACATTTTTTAAATTTACGACGAGTAATTCGAACCTTGTTAGGCAATAAAGTTGCGGTGAGATGGCATATATAATATATTTCTAGTTCTATAATTTGGTTAAAATTTTCAATTAAATATTTATATGCTGGTAATTGAGTGCCCACAAAAAGAAAGCAGTAATGGTTGGTTGAAATTTTTGTTCTAATTATTGGAAAGAAAGAAAAATAAAAGGCATTTCAATTTATTTTAAATTGACTGTGGAGCAGTTCACTTGGTTATTACCTTAAATTGGTTCAAATGTATGCTAGTCAATCTATGCAACGCTGATTTTCAATTCGTGAGAATCATTTAAATCAGGTTTGGGGGAAAGCAAACAACGGGTAAGGGAAAAAGAAAACAAAAGGAATAAACAAATTGAGATTCTACTTTTCTTAGGTATTTCTAGAAAATTCATTTTCTTAATTACCCCTAATATACGTTAAGGGGACTTGATCGTCAGAGAATTAGCAAATTGTTGAAAGGAAATGTTAATTATTTGCTGGGAAGACAATGCTTGTATTGTTACTTGTTATCCTTCTCTCTCTGGGAGTGCGTCCTTTCATATGTGAGAGTCTCAGAGAGAGGGGATAAGGGGTATAGATGGCATTCTCATGCCTAACCTACTCAGGCCGATTAGAATGTTTATTTCTTATATTTCTCATGTTTCAATTTTCGGGGATAGATGGGAGTCCAGTGTTTTGTTCAAATGGTCAAACCATGGGAAATACAAAGCTGGTCTGGGTTCAACTAATCCTAATCAGCAATAACAGATTAAGCATATTTTATGAATTCGGAATATGAATCTCAAAAATTTCTATCTTTGGTTCTTGCTCTGAGTGATTCAAACACGATACTTTACCTTAACCCTGTTTTCCATGTGATTCTAACGCTAGCATGCAAAGAAACTGAATGTCAGAAAACTTTCACAACGCTAACATCCCTTGTGATGTTGAAGGTTGAAGCTGAAGAACAACCAGAAATTTCTGAGGCATATTCTGTTTCTGCCGTACCTTATTTTGTGTTCTTTAAGGTACTACATCTATATAGAAGTTTTAATTATTTGCCCTGTCTTCTGCAAAAATTATCCAGTTATATATGATAGTTATAGATTTGTTTTTTTATCCTCCCTAACTATTGAGTTATGCTATTTGTTATCACTGGCTGTCATCGTGTCAGTTTAGATGGCATTGAATGATAGATCTAAAAACATGGGTTTCATGTCCCTACACATTTAATTTGAACTATCGTATAATGCAACTGTGTTGCCACATAGGGTGATGATGGTCATCAATGATGACAAATAGCATTATTTCTAACTTTTACAAGGGTATTGGAATGAGTACATGAATACCCCATGGTCCCCATCTTTTTGCTAAACATATTGTATTGAAATTATAATTCAGCAGATCCTTTTTACGAAGGACCTTGCTATATGTACATCAAGCTTTACATAATCGGTTACATAATTCTACATGTCACTTTATCATATGTCACAGTCAACTTTTTTATCCAATCTTTTTCCTCCACATCATTTTATGTAACCCCTTATATGACATTTTTATGTACAAGTAGTATAATCCTTTTATGAATATCTACTTAATAATGGCTACCTAGTCGTTGAGTCATTTGACAACGAAAATCATTATTGGATAAATGATCACTTTGATATTAATCTCGTGCATTGCCATTCTCCATGATAGAACAAATATTGAGAGTTGTGACTACTATATTTCCTTGACGTATTTGCTGAGAAATGCAACATTAAGCCCTTGTTTGGGAGTGATTTTCAAAATAAATAGTAAATCAATTCTTATTTTCAACCACACATTTTTCAATAAAATAATATTTTTCATCACATCAATAACTTTTCCTTCTTTTTCAACCATACATTTCCCATCATATCGCTATTCAAAAATCAATTATTTCCCCAAAAATCACTCCCAAACAAGCTGTAAGTGTTTAAAAGGTGCCAATTACCGTGCTGCATTGTCAAATCGGTACCCAAATGAATTTTGGGTTTTTATCTTTAATCTGCAATATCTTTCCTAAATACCAATATCAATCACTAAGTTCTGATTCTTCAGTAAAATGTTATGCACCCATTCAACCAATATTTGTTGCCCAAAAGGCTTAATTGGTGCCGCGTAATTCATTCTTTCGAACACCCTCAGTCCTGATTCCCTTTGTTAAAAGGTTTGTATATGTTAGTCCACTTAAGTTTAGCACCAAAATCTTCAGTTTGGTTCCATTTTTATTGTTACTTTTGATTAAATGGGTGCATAGCATTGTTTAATATTATCTGTTGCCTTTTTCTTTTCTGTGTTTGTGGTTTCTTCTTTCTTCTTCACCCCTACGTTGCTGTTTCCATATATGTCTTTATAATCGGTAACTGCAAGTATGCTGCTAGGTAGCAGATTGGCAAGCTATACCATGTGTTAGCATATACTTACGTACATATATAAAATATTTATATATATCCTCTCTCCCTATAACCGAGATATAGAGAAACTGACTTTGATTCTATTAGGATGGCACGGCAGTCGATACATTGGAAGGTGCTGACCCAACTAGTTTGGCCAACAAGGTTGCCAGAGTTGCTGGATCAATCATTCCTGGGGAACCTGCTGCTCCTGCTAGCCTCGGTATGGCTGCAGGACCTACTATTCTTGAAACGGTTCAGGAGGTCGCTAAAGAAAATAGTTCTGCTCAGGTAGGGAGCCCATCACATTCTGGTGCAGGTGACCGACTCAAAGGGAGACTTGAGCAGCTTGTTAATTCTCACTCAATTATGCTTTTCATGAAAGGGAACCCCGAATCCCCCAAATGTGGTTTCAGTCAAAAAGTAGTTGACATATTGAAGAAAGAAAAGGTTAAATTTGGAAGTTTTGATATATTGACGGACAATGAGGTTCGTGAAGGATTGAAGAAATTTTCAAACTGGCCAACGTTTCCTCAGCTATACTGTAAGGGCGAACTGCTTGGTGGCTGTGATATTGCAATTGCTATGCATGAAAGTGGTGAGCTACAAGAAGTTTTCAAAGATCACGAAATTGAAATCTCTGACCCCGGTGAGATAAAAGCTACCGAACCTGATGGTGGACATGGAGGCATTACAGGTCCCTCAGGCTTGACCACAGCTCTGACTTCTCGACTGCAAGGTCTGATAAATTCAAGTGAAGTCGTGCTCTTTATGAAAGGAAAACCTGACGAACCGCGATGTGGTTTCAGCCGCAAGGTTGTTGACATTCTCGGACAGGAGAAAGTCAAATTTGGGAGTTTTGACATTCTTAGTGATGATGAGGTTCGTCAAGGCCTTAAAGTTTATTCAAACTGGTCGAGTTATCCTCAGCTATACATAAAGGGTGAACTCATTGGTGGATCAGACATTGTGTTGGAGATGCAAAAAAGTGGAGAACTCAAGAAGGTTCTATCCGAGAAAGGGATCTCGTCTGGTGAAACCCTCGAAGATCGCCTCAAACATTTGGTAAATTCATTGCCTGTAATGCTTTTCATGAAGGGTACTCCAGATGCTCCAAGATGTGGTTTCAGCTCCAAAGTTGTAAATGCCCTGAAGGAGGAGGGAGTCGATTTTGGTTCTTTTGATATTCTGACCGATGAGGTGGTGAGGCAAGGATTAAAGACATACTCAAACTGGCCAACCTTTCCACAGCTATATTACAAAGGAGAGTTGATCGGAGGTTGTGACATTGTGATGGAACTGCACAACAATGGTGAGCTCAAGGCTACCTTATCCGAGTAGAGATAAACGCACAAGTATGGAACGGATTTTGACTTCGTTCAATGCTAAGCTTATGTTTTATACACGGGCCCGCATCTTTGCAATAGCTTATTAAATTTCCAAGACATTTGTTTTTTTTTTTCTCTCTTTTTCTTGCCTTGCCTTGTAAATTTATGACATGTTGCAAAGTGTTTCTGCAGTAGGTTGCTGTAATGGTCACTGATATTAGTTATGGTGATTCTCATAGGCTGTTGAACTATTTATACCTTTGTGAACTTTTAAACAGTTTTTGAGAGCAAGTGGCCAATATTGAGCACCAATTGGTTAAAATCAGGTGCCCCTCAAAAATCTTCTGTTTTTTATAAAATTTTCAGACCCAAAAAAAAGGGGAAAAAGAAAAGCAAGAGAGTGAAAATTGGGACTAACATAGGTATTTCGGCAACATGAGCCCTGAAAACTCTGCAGGAGACCATACACCAAAACCATTGCCTTGAGAATTACATGAAACTATCCTTTGTCTTTCTCCACCGCCACTTTTTTCTTCATCGGCCTCTAAAAGATGGTAAACTTTTTCACAGAAATGGTGGCGGGCACTTGTTCCTGCTCGACTGGCCAATTTTTTTTGGCTTATCAAAACTTGCGCAAGCGCTTGAAGCCGAAAATTGCGATTAGGTATATATGTATGTGTTGATTCAAAATGGCTCAAACGAATCATGTATAGAAGTCTATGTGACATGAGGATATTATTTATGATTGATGAAATCAATGCAGTTAGACTCAAATTAAAATTTTAATTAATTACTTGTTAGTCGATATAAAAATTTACTCTTTTTTTTAAAAAAAACCTTTATCCATTATCACCAGCGGTCTATCTTTTTTTTTTTTTTTAATAACCCAGATGTCCCAGCTTCGCCAGCGGTCTATCTTCTTTAGACTGAGGTTGGATCTCATGAAATGTGTGGATAATAATGAATCGTAACTATGAATATATTGTAAATTTTTATTTTTTTATTTTTTTATTATTATTATTTTTTTTAATTTGATTGAATTAACTGAAGGCATTCATGGGCTTCCTTTACCCTTCGTTGTCCATAGAGGTGTCAAGTTAACTCGTTGATTTGGATTGCTCGTGGTTCGGCCTGAAAACAACTTGAACCAACCTAGCTCGAGACTCAGACTCGGCCCATGACGAGCCAACCCTTTAAAAAAATCGAAAAAAAATTAAGCTGCAGGCAACTGTGTTGCTCCCTTCAGCAGTTTCTACAGGCAGCTACTGTTGCAGCAACTTCAAAAAAAAAAAATTAAGTTGACTCGGCTCAATAGAGCTCAAGCCAAGAGCTCGGGTTGAGTCTAAATTTATTGACTGAGCAAAAGTTTGACTCAACTCGGCTCGGACTAAAAGAAGTCCGAATCATTTTTACTCAAATAGAGCGTGAACCTCAAGTTTCAACTCGATTCGTTGACATTCCTAGTTGTCCAAATAAAAGCCTAACAGGGCAACCCAATTCTAAATTAGATCAAAGAGTTGGCCCAGCCCAAAAAATGACCTCGTTTATCTCCCCGCCTACAATGGGCTTTCCTTACCCTTCGTAGTCCAATTAAAGCCCAACAAGGGAAACCCAATTCTATAGCTAAGTACGGTTTGATTTGGTTCTAACGAGAATCGAACTGGACTTGAAATTTTCGAGTATTTAGTAAGTGGAACTGTCGGTTCTAAATTTAATTATGGAACCGTTCAAGTTCGGTTCTATTTCATTCGATTTGATTCGATTCGATTCTCAGGTCCTGTACTATAATTAAATTTTTTAACATTTACAAAGCTATATTAATTCAACTAATGATATGTACAATCTTAACTGTTACAAAATAACGTAATACAATTTTATGTGTATTTTACGTCTCTTTTTGCTTAATTCTTTATAGATTTGATTGTGAAAATCACATGAAAAGTATAATAGCGAGCTTACAATAATTAATAAACGTCATCAAGCTTCGATTTGATTTCTCCAAAAGAAATGACACTACGATAGAATAACAGATTTGGATAAAAAACTTATGTCGATTTGATAAAGTTGGACTTGGACTGAAAATTAGAAATAGAAAAATCATGTTTTTTGATTAGCAAAATTATTTAGAAAATAATAAATAACTTGACTTATTTAAAATAAATAAATTTAAAAAATTAAGAAGATTTAATTCTTATTCGGTTCTTGATCTAGAATCGAGAGTCGAACCGAACCTGTCGAGTTTTCGATTCAGATATCCATTCAGGTATTTAATTTAAGAAGAATTCCTTGATTCGATTTGGGTCCAGTTTGGTTTTGGAATTTTTCCCTGCCCTACCCAATTCTGACTCATATTGTGAGTTGGCCCAGCCCAAAACATATAACCTTGCTCCTCTTCCCGCCTTAGATGGGCTTTCCTCACTCTTCGTTGTCCAATTAAAAGCCCAACAAGGGCAACCCAATTCTGACTCAGATCACGGAGTTGGCCCAGTCCAAAACATATGACCTCGTTCCTCCCCTCTCCGATCTACCGTCACTCTCCCCGAATCCAATGAAGCGTTTTTCTGTTTCAGTTTCGCTCAATTCGCAAGCGAGTTATTTTGAAACAATTCGTAAGCAATTTTTTAGCTCAAGTTTAAACCGAGTTCGAAACTCAGAAAATCGGTTGGAATGGAAGTCACTGTACAGGAGAATCTCGCCATTGGGTGACCCAAATGTCTCAATAGTACCAGTCCTCGACCAGTGGATCAGAGAAGGCAATACCGTTGATAAATTACAGCTTCGATATATAATCAATGAGTTGAAATTTTACAAAAGATTCAAACATGCGCTTGAGGTTTGCATATTATTATTAATAATCTCTTCTTTATCTTTGGCTTTAGGTTGAGTTTTTGTTGATTTAAGCTAATGGGTTAGTTAAATATTTTATTTTGATTTAATTTTCATTATTCGCATCTTGTTAATGTTTTATGTTAAACCCTTTAATTTTGTAGTGTGTGTACAAAACTGTTTGCTTCATCCATTGGCCTGTATATTGTGATTTCTACTGTTTTTAGTAGAAGACATATTTAGAGCTTGTTTGGATCAGCTTAAAATTAAGTGAAAAAAAAAAGTTATTTATATTTCCAATCATGTTTTGAGAGGTTGCTTAAAGAAAATTACTTTTTCAAGGTTGACCAAGCATGCTCTTTCAAGAGAAGTTTTTGAACCATGAAAAATTAATGTTGCAAGAAAAAATGGGACAGGGATTGATGAATCGATAAGATATATATAACAAGAACAATGATTGAACATAATTTAAGTAAGGATCCTAGGAAATGCTATTTCTGAAGAATAATTAAAAGCAACAATATGCTCCCCTTTACCAAATTCGAATTTGTTTGAGAAAATTATCTAAAGAACTAAAAGTTGCCATGATGATCGGAAGTATAGAGATTTGCAATATTGCAGTATCATTATCATATAAATCGATCTCCTGAGTTCTTCTCGTAATATATTTTCAGGTATCTCAATGGATGACTGATAAACGATACTTCCGCATAAGCTCTTCAGATGCTGCCATCCGAATGAATTTATTGTTTAGTGTTTATGGTTTAGAACAAGTTGAGAATTATTTCGACACCATCCCAGCAAATTTGAAAGTCGTTGCTCATGTTTCCCTTCTCAACTGCTATGTGCTTGCTAAGTCTGTGGATAAAGCAGAGGCCATTATGCAGAAAGCTAGGGACATGGGTTATGCTACTAGAGCAGTATGGTATAATATTATGATGAAACTCTACCAACAATTGGGAAACCAGGAAAAGCTTGATAGTTTAATCAATGAGATGGAAGAAAAGGGTATTCCTCCTGATCAATACACACTGACCATTCATTTGAGTGCTTGTGCGATGACCTCTGATCCCGCAGGAATAGATAAAATTTTAAGAATTATGCAATCTGATTCCAACATTGTTCTGGATTGGAATATGTATGTTATTGTAGCTCAAAAATACTTAAGAGTGGGTTTTGTGGATAAAGCACTGGAAATGCTGCATAAAATGGAGAGTTTGATGGGTGAGGCGAAGAGAAAGGATCTTGCAGTAATTTTCATCCTCAACCTTTACGCAGAAATGGGCAAGAAAGAAGAGTTATATCGAATATGGAATGAGTTCAAACAAAACAACAAAGTCTTTAATAAGGTTTACATGAGCATGATACGAGCGTTAATGAAGTTTGATGACGTTGAAGGTGTTGAGACGATTTTTGAGGAATGGGAATCGAGAGGATTATCCTATGATTTCCGTATTCCCAACTTCTTGATTGATGCATACTGCAGGAATCGTCTTATGGAGAAGGCTGAAGCTCTTTTAGACAGAGGAATATCGAAAGGCGGTGATCCGAATGCTACTACATGGCGCCTTTTGGCAGGTGGATATATCATGAAAAATCAAGTTTCGAAAGCTGTGGAAGCATTAAAGAAGGCAATCTCGACTTATTCTCCTGACCCTAACAAGGATACCTTGATCACCTGCGTCGAATATCTGGAAAGGAAAGAAGACGTGAAAAATTTCATGGGATCTCTTCGTGCAGAGGGTATTTCATCTGCAGCCGTGGTTGATGAATTGTTTTCTTTTATTAAGGATGAGGAATTAAATTCTTATGCACAAGAGCCAAAATCAAAGGGCTTGTGATCTCACGTGCCTGGTAAGTGATAGCTTATAGAGTTGAAAAATCGCCATGTCATCAAAGCTTGAAGGCTTCGGAACAGATGGGTTATCCAATGTCAACCATTGTGGATGCTAATCTTTTTGTGCTGCTTTGTGGTAGGAGAAATAACTAAGCCTATGCACGAATAGAAAATGATACAAGTCGAGCCTTTGTAGTCATGAATGAATTTAATTGTTACTCAGAGCTTGGAAATTTGATCTTTTTCGAGGATTATTGCTAAAATTTTATAGAGCAGAAACCATTAAGTTACTGCTCCGTTTGCATATGCATTTCCCATGCACTTGGTGGTGTTAATAGTCCCGTTGGCAGACTATTTCTTGGCTTGATCAATTGGTGTTTAAATAATTAACTGTCTTGTCACTGAATATTCTCCTCAAAAGTTGCAAGAGACATAAACTTAGCCCTTATGGCATGATTGGTACAGTATTATGGAGAAAAAGAACTTAAAGTTTAATCTATTATACACTTCTGCTCTTATAACATTCACGCTTTATATGAAACAGAATGAAGAAACAAAGCAGTCTCAAGCAGCTTCTCTGACTAATTTTAAATAACCATATCAGCTATCAGTTCTGGGAAAATGGAGGGAGGGAAGACTAAAATAAAGAAGAAAATTAACGAAAAAACAGCCTGCCCGTCCTCAACCCCTCCGGGGCATGGGCTGTGGAGAAGCTGTGAAAACACATCGGTGGTAAATAGCCAACCAATTGAACACAAGTCCTGATTAAGCTGCAACAGGTATCTTTTCTTTCTTCTCCATCATCAAAGACGGTATCTTTTCTTTCTTCTCTGTCTTCAAAGATGGCATAATTTCCGGCTTCTCAATCCCTAATATATCTGTTATCCTCAATTTTGTCAATTCCTGAAACGGAGACGATGGGAACCAAATTTTAGATTTTAATTAGAGAATAACCTATCTTTTTCTTTGGACATGTAGAAGAAAGAGCCAGAGCATGCACAAGAAGAAACAGAAAACAACAATATTAATGAAGTAAAATACTAACCGATAAAAATTTCAATTACCTGGCGATGCCCTTTGGTTCTTCTATAATTCTTCCTTCTCTTTTTCTTGAATATGATCACTTTTGCATCTAGTGCCTGCAATATGAAATGGTGCCTATCAAAGAAGAAGCAAGTAGTAGCCCTTAATCCTTGTCCTCCATGCAAGCGATAAAGATGCTTAGACTTGCTTGGTACCATAACAAGGTGGGAAGGGGGATAAACCATAAAAACGTTTGCCCCTCCATCAATATGCAATTACTTTCAAACAATAGTTGCAGCATTGTTAAACAATCACATAGATTATCAACTCATCCATAAGAAGCATCTGTCTCATAAAGACACCTCATCCAGTCCATAGGATCACCTTCTTTTTCTTTTTTTTTTTGCACGCCTTTAAGTTCATTATCGCTCGAGTTAATGTTAATCATAATGTTTTCTCCATATATTTACGAGCCAACATCATAGAAGAAAACAAAATGACATGTTTCATGAAGCTTATTAATTGCCATATTCACTGCATAGAGCCTAGTTCTACAATCATCTATGGAATTTCCTCCAGAAAAGAACTTGAGATACAAGATTCCCTAGTTTGTAAAGGAGATCAGAGGATGATCTTATCATCAGTGAAGTTTGGCCCACCAGAATCTTGTTTATAAATTGACTTTTTAAGTATATATTGGGAGGAGTCGAGAGCAATATATTCAATTCAACTACAAAATATGTGCATTACATATGAAACATAGTCAGATCTCACACAGGTTGCAGAAAATGGTAATATTCAATCTAGAAGTATCTTACATGCTCCTCAACAACAGCGTGAACAGCAGCATCAGGCAAAATTGGTCGACCAATGATTGTTTGAGTTTTTGATCCCAATATAAGAACTTTATTGAGGATCAACTGCAACAGAATGGTCAGTTATTGCATCAATTGACATTCCCAAAAGAGTTGCTCCAATAAATAGGTAATATCAACAAATAGATAATTAAACAAATTCAACTTGAAAATGTATTCTACTATATGAAGAATCGTATTTCAGAAAGTTCAAGATAGAACCTTCACAAATTAGTTTAAGGTGCAGTATCCCCTAAACCTCCTATCAATAATATCCAGTGTAGTGGCACTATGTGATTTTGAAATAACAAAATAGCAATGTACATCTCAAAGCCTTGGATATTCCATATCAAGGTCAAACACTATAGGCAATAAGACAATGATGTTATTGTACCTCAAATACCCTATCAGCTAATGAGCTATGCCACTTCACAAGTCATAGTAACTAGAGAAACAGAAATGTTAATCGAAAATTTATGAGCGATTGAAACTACTAATGTCAAATTCCAATTTTTAGTTTAATTGGACCTAAACCAAAATATTACCCAACCAACTGAAGGCCTTCTGTGACTTGTGCTCTCTAACACGGATTTGAGCATTAAATCTACAACCATCTGTGACATATAGCTAGTCATTACAACCACAAGATTCCCGTACCAATTATTCTACAGGGCCAAGCTGAAATTGATCATCCATCTTATTTTCATTTATAATCCAATATAGGCAGAAACTATTGGCTAGGCTCAACAATCAAAATTGTTTAGTGCACATATAAGCAGATGCCAAGATTAAAAAATTGACAGTTCAAATGTGTTCATGGTAAATGTTGGAGAAAAAATGCATACAAATTCAGAAAACCATCAATGTACCTGGGCTTCTAGTTTATTCAGTGTGAACACAAAATCATATACAAAAACATGAAGTAGGGTTCCAAAAGAACATCATTGAGAGAGATTGCGAGGTATCCAGCTAGCTCCAAACAACAAAATATATGGTGATGTGGACCTTTAGTTATAACAAATCTGAGCCTGAGTAGAAATGAAAGTGCAATTGTTTCATGATAAAGCTTTCATCCGGAGATAATGCAGACGTGAGAGATGTTGCCACATAAGATAAACTCATCTCTTCATTCATTTATTTATTATTCGCCCAGTGCAAAATAAAAAAAAGGAAAAGAATAGAGAATTAACACACTAAGATTTTCTTCAAGATGCTTTTCAGATCAAAATGAACGACAGTTACATAGGACAGAATACCATCACCACAGATGCAATCTTTTATATGGAAACGAGTTAGGATATAGCTATATATGAATTAGTTTCTACTGGAGGTCAAGAAGCCTAGGAAAGAAAGACATAGAAGGTCATTTTAGTCCAAAAGCAATGAGCAATAAAAAGCAGATATCAAATTAGGACCTACTACCTATATATTCAATCATAAAGCATTTTCAGAATTATAACTTTGAATGATTAATGGCATGTTGAGTCCAAGATATTTGCGAAGTCTTGTTGCTAGTAAAGTTCAAACTACCAAAATTTCCATTTCATAGACAAGCAAACTACAAGATAAGTTATATGGAGAGAGAAAAAGTATCCTAGATGTCATCTTATAAGAAACAAGAAATATTTTTTTCTGCACTTCTGATAAATAATAGTACCAGGAAAAGAACATCAATGCAAACTAAATGTGAGTTCAATAACCTTGTCATTGACGTTGCAGTACTTCAATTTCTCTGCGTATATGCAATCCCCATTGCTCACCTTAAACTGATGTGATCCAATCTAAGCAAACCAACAGCAGCAAAAAAATGATTTGAGCAAACACTTTTACACAACTGTACAAAGTTGAGATCTTTACAAGAACACAATTATTCTGCATAAGGAAGGAAAAAGAACAACCTTTTTTTTTTTTTTTTCAGTATGGCACACGAAATTAATTGGTAATTTGTAAATTAAGATTCAGCAGCTGTAATTAGAGCATGTTCGGTTAAGCATAAAACTAAGCAACTTTTTTGCGTCCAGACACGACAACTTGATGCTTTCTAAATGTAAAAAAGTTGCTTATTTGGAAAATAACACTTTTCATAGCTTGCTTATTTCTAACATTCACTGAAAAATGGAATTAATTATTTCAAAACTTCCTTATTTACCTATAAGTAAACCGTTTAAGCTTGACCAAACATGCTCTTAGCTACCACACTTCCCTAAAACTCAAGTCAAATTCAAATCTTAGTCCAAAATTCAACAAAAATTGAAGAAAACAAAACACAAATGAAAAATTGGGTGGGATGATTCAACGAACCTGAACCACAGCAAAAATCGGTTCGTATGGTTTGAAGACCCGGTCAGACTTTTGAAGCGGACTAATGACTTTGTACCCTATTTCAGCTGCCTCTTTTTCTTTATCCTCGGGAGACAATACAGCTCTCTCATTTTCCCTCTCATCATCCGCACTCTCTCTGTCTTCTCCTTCGCTTTCATAATCATCATCATCTTCTTCTTCGTCAGTATCATCATTTCGATTATTGGAACAGAAGTGCCGGAAAAGTACACTCTGCGCGTTAATATCATTACTGTTGAATAAGCAATGTAATGATTTGGGAGTCAATGTAGAGTGGAGAGTGTATTTCGAGGTAGGCGCAAGGAATTGGGGATTAATGTGCGGAGCTCGGCTTCTAAGGAATTGGAGATGACGATATAGGTTTTGAATACAGCGTCGATTTGCCATTGTTGTGTTGAATATCGTTTCTCTAGACGGTTTTTTATCTGTACAGTAAAGAAGACTATTGATTTCTAGGGTTTAGAGTTTTCCTTAAATTTTTCTTGAAAAGTGTGTGCGAGATTTTTGGAACCTAAAGTTGTTAGTTACTAATGCGATTTTGCCTATTTGAATTAGCCAAAGGAATAAGCTCATTTGCCAAAAAAATTATAACATAAAGATTGACAAAATCCTATGTGACAAAAAATGAGTTGATGATAAATAATTGTGTTTTAAACAGTCCAATAATATAATGTCACCTGATATTATGTCAACCATTATATCAATGATTCGGATACTGTAGCATGATTGTTAACCAAAAATATTAGGGCAATTTCATATTGGCCAATTCCAAATTCATAAAACTACCTTAAACTCTACTTTCAAGTTTCAATTTAAAAAATTAGGTTTAATGATTCCAATTTCAAAAATCAGGTATATATATATATATTTTTAATAAAAGTGATAATCATTTTTCATAATATATATATATATATATATACCATTTCTCTCTATTTGCAACCAAATCATAAAAACATAATAGATTTAGAGATATTGTGGCGTCTTGCGCTACTATTATATGACGATGTCATAGCATCATTCATGAATTCCATCAACACCCTCATCGAACTTGTTGATTTGGAGGGAGTGTCAATCCACGAAGGCATCGTCGAAATTCACAAACACCACCGTGACGTCGCCATAAAAAAACAGTGCATAGACATTCCACCGACTCTTAGGGTGCGTATTGCAATGGTGGAATTTGGATAGAAAGAAAACAAATTACAAAGAATTGAATTGCTTAGAATTTGTCTTAGAGGGAATTATAATTAATAGTATTTGATTGATATAATTTTTCACATAATCTGTTTGGCTTTATTTTCTTGCAAATTGTTATTTTTTGGGATAAATTTTTTCAGTCTATATTAAAATTTGTTTGGATTGCTAAAAAGTTAAAAAAAAAAAAAAAATTTAAAATATTTTGAATTTTTTTTCGTTTGGTTTTATTTTTCATGCAACTTGTCAATTAAATGGATAAATTTTTTTACAATTGGATTTAGAATATGTTTCCATTTAAAAAAAGATGAAAAATCATTTTTCCACCAAAACAATGGGAAAATAAAAGGTGAAAAATATGCTTTAAATGATTGTACCTAGAAAATGGGTGAAAATGAATTTCATGAAAAAGTTATACAATCAAACACCAAAATTAAGCATGAAAAAGGAATTGATTTTCCTTTTCCACCTATTTTGATGGCTATCAAACATGGCCTTAGATCATTTCGGCTTTGGATGCAAATAGAGAGAGAAAAGGTATATATGTTTTTTAAAAGAAAAAAAAAAATCACCTGATCATTGAAATAATAATAATTGTACTTGATTTTTGCAATTGAAAAGTTGGGTTTAAAGTAATTTTCTCAACATTAATTTCAAAAATAATAAATGACAACCAGCTATAAGTCCATAAGGGATGGAGCAACCACTGATAATTATTAGAAAATTATGAATATGTACAACAAAAAATGGATAAATAAATATTGTATCTTTTTCAAAATTTATAGAAAAGAAAAATAAAAGCTGCTGTGTAGAAGCATAACTACAAGGCTCAACTTGCACAAATTCCTATCCCTGCAATGAATTATCTTGCACCGGGGTAGGAAAGAATAAAAATTCGCCTAGAACAAAAAAAATTTAAGTAGCAGTAACGCCCTTGCTGCCGGCATTGACTTTCCGATGACGCCTCGATTTCCGGTCTCTCCCACGCTTTGTGGGAACCTTCTTGATTGGACTACTTGCAATATTGTCAGTAAAAGTCCCAGGTGGGGAGTTCAGTTTTTCATCGATAACTGGGGGTGGAGGATGAACAAGAACTATCGCGTCTGGAGGAGGGGGAGCCCAGTTCTCAAGCAAGTCTCTGTGGTACCCCTGCAAAAATGAAAAGCTGATAAAGTTACGAGCTCGACCAAAATCATGACAGAGGTAAAAAGAATCCTTTTTCACCACTCAATTGAGTACATTGTGTATTTTGATATTTTTCATATTAAGCAGCCAGATTATTTCATTTCCTTCTCAGTCTATGCTTCAAATCATGGAGAAGATCTCCAAGTGACGATATCAGACCATTACTAAACAGATCAAACAATGAGAATGTGTTAGCCTGTCATCTACATACGGGAAAGAAAGAAATGACAAAGTAGCAGTAGAGTCCCACTTAGAAATTGCTACGTAGATCGTATAATTTCTTTTACTTTGACAAGTTAATGGAAGATCATAAACTGGGAAAGAATGCATAATTTCAGAAACGATATTTGAAAGACAGTAGATTACCTAAAGGATAAACAAGATGTAAAAGCAGTTTATAGGTGGTCAATAAAGTATAGAATAGTTGATGTCATAATCATGGACCTTACATTTCTTCAAAATTATAATGAAACCAACTAGATACAAAAGAAACAGGTATAAACGTTTCAGTCTATCTTCACAGAAATATTAACTATCGACAAATATAAGAATATCACCTGCACCACGAAGTTGCGCCTTTCACAATCCAAGAACATATTGATAGTGTAATTCGTTTTTGATGCAATCTTGTCCCTAACAGTCGAAAAACTAATTTGGTCTCTGGAAGTAAAACGATCCACTTCGTTAAACCAAAGACAGGTGAAGAGAGGTTGGAGATTGGAATGTGCTCCCGGATTATAACACATCCTTCAGGAACATCTAGAAACCATATTGTCAACTGATATTAGTCCAACATGGAATGGAAGATCTAGTCACCAAAATAAAGAAAAATAAGGGGAGAAAATAGGAACTGACTGTCCTACCACTTGTAATAGGAAATTTATCAGCAGAAAATGGGGTTAAACCTTCCCTTTTATAGAAATCAATCTGGAAGTCAATGGAAGCATTTTCATACTTCCCACCGGCCTTATTAGCTTCTGCTTCTACAAACACATCAAAACGCTTATAATGCCTCGAAATTGCAAAGCTAGCATTTTTCCTCCACAAGAACCTGTAATATTAGTAAAAGAAACATCAGACGACCTCTCTCTTAGAGACACGGGGGATATGGAATGAAAAAAAAAATCCAGTTTGAAAGTGATTAAACTATTAATGGAGCATAATGGGACTACATATTTTATTATGACGGTAATTCTATTAGTACTATTACGAAATAATGGTATATATTTATGGCTATATGTTAATTAAGATACATGTAGAATTGTAGATGAACGAATACGAAGTTAGCCCACTAAATCCACTTCCTCTTAAATCTCACACCACATCAACGAATGCGGATTCTAAAACTTCACTACGAAGAGTTATCCCACGGAATGAAATTTCTCCCTCTGATTTGATGTGCACAACAATACAAACGAAGTCTTATTTCCAATAAATTTACGGCTGGCTACATGATCCTTCTTTGCCATTCTACTTCGTGCATTGCTAGACCTGCTGGAAGACAATAGTAACTAGATTTGAAGTTCCAAAAACTGGAAAGAAAAACCGAAAACAGCCAGGACATAAAGATTCACATCCACAATGAAGCCTTGTCAGTAGATACAATTATTATGTGCTTGCTTGGGGAAGCTTTTAAGGGTGTTATTGTAAGTCATTGGACTCAAGGAATGTGTGGTTATCAAGTAGATAAAAGTCGTGGGTCCTCAAAAATACGTGGATAAAAATGATGTTTTGACAGCTTATAAGCATTTAGAAGCACTATGTGTAACATGTTACCTTGACCCAATCACCTTCAGCTAGCAAAAAGCTGTCTTTGACTATCATTACTACACTTAAAAGACCTCAACTGACGAAGTGGTGTATCTTCATATATGTCAAAGACCTCAGCTAGCCTAACTAACATTGCCAAAATTCATAAGCAAACAAGAGGCCTTACATTAAAAACTTATAAAGTGCGCTCACCTCGTGCAAGGTAAATATTCAAAAGGGTTAAATCCATCAACGGCAACTCAACTTTATATTTAGTGTCACCATGATCACCCAATTTTATTTTATTTCATCATGGTCATCCAACTTTATACTAATGTCACCATAACCATCCAATTTCATATAACATTTCATCATGGTCATCCAACTTTTTTCACCTTTTTCACTAATTTTAAAAATGGTAAAACGATAACTTTGCATTATATATATAAAATAAGTTTTAAAAAACAAAAATTAAAAAAAAAAAACTTATTTTAAAAAACAAAATAAAATAAAAATTTATTTAAAATAACTTTACTTAAAAAATAATAAAAACTTATTTCTAAAAAAAATTACTTAAAAAATTAAATAAAATAAAACTGATTTAAAAAACATTTTAAAAATAAAATAAAAACTTTTTATAAAAAAGAGTTACTTAGAAAAATAAAATAAAATAAAAATTTATTTGAAAAAAACATGTTCCTTAAAAAAAATATATATAATATAAACTTAAATTTTATATTTTAAAATAAAATAAAAATTATTTTAAAAAAACGTTATTTAGAAAAATAAAATAAAACAAAAACTTACTTAAAAAATGTTTGTAAAAAATTTTTAAAAAAATATTATTTTTGTTTTTTAAAATTTATTTTATATATACAATGCAAAGTTACCGTTTTACATTTTTAAAATAGCTGGAAAAAAATTTGGGTGATCATGGTAAAACGTTATATGAAATTGGGTGACCATGATGAAATGTTATCTGAAATTGGATGGCCATGGTGAAATAAAATAAATTTACGTGGTCGTGGTGATACTAAGTATAAAGTTAGGTGGTCATGGTGAAACAAAATCAAATTGAGTGGCCATGTTGACACTATGTATAAAGTTGGGTAGTCATTGGTGGATTTAACCCTATTCGGTATATTTTACACCTCAAAGAAAAGTTAGGCCACTAATAGCATCTAGCAAGCAAAAACATTATTTAGAATCAATAGTGTAGGCTTTTTTTGCTACACTCGTGTGGGGAATCTTGAAAAATAACATGGCTAATAATAATAATAATAATGATAATAATAATAAAAAGTTTTGTAAAAACAGAAACCACAAATTTGGCTACTTATAGTAGATTAGACTTACCTTTCGAGAATCTGATATGGATCCACAACCAGTTCAAGTTTTGCATCAACCCATAGTGAGTATCGGGCATTAGGGAAAAGCCTATGAAGTAGAAGCTTGGGAACCTGACATGTAAGAATATATTCGTTTAAAACAATCAGAATACAAATGTGAATGGCTGCTCTGTTGCCGAACAGGCATAATGGACTCAAAGAAATAAAGCACAAGCTGAAGAAAGGGTTACTATCAACAACTCATTAGGTAAATAGTATCTTCATTATGAAAATATGTTGATAACACGAGGCCACTAGATGTGGCATGCATAATAACAATAAGTGGAAGACCAACTATATCAAAAAAAGGGGGGTGGGGGACCCCATTTGACTATGTCATTTTCTGACACAGTTTTACATATTTTGTATGACATTTTTTTTCACAAGGAAGAAAAACTTGGACAACCTTAAACAAGTAACTATTAGTAATAAATGAATATGGGGAATAGACCAAACAGAGCTTAAGGAAGCAATGAATAAGTTATCATGCAGAAAGGGGAAAGAATTCTGAACATCCAATTAAAGCAAAATGATATAAAACTGAACAGAATCATAATTAAATTTGAATGGTTTCACAAAAATTTGAACTCATGAAGCGTTCTAAAACATAAATATCCAAGAAAGAGCCATTTAAGAGATGGTTGTGCACATGCAAAGAGGAGCACTAACTCCTTTAAAAAGAGAACTCCAAAAAGGGTTCTGAGACAAGAGGAATCACACTTGAACAAAATGTTAAGTGGCAGAATAGTGTAAATGTGGTGTAAGGCTACTAAATTTTGAAAAAGAAAATGATAATCATTTTAACTTCTCTTAATCTCAAGGCCGACCACCTCTCCACTAAGCTTCTCTTCTCTTACAATAAACTAAACTTTAAATAACTGTGTGCTTAATGTAAAATGACTGACTGCAGAGATCTGAGGGCATTCTTCATTAAGGTTCATCTCCTACAGATATCAAATATTGAAATGACGATCACAGATCTAAAGATCAAAACGGACTTTTATTCAGATTTTATTTCTTGATATAAGTTAGATTTTTAATTAATTACTAAGAATTTTAGTTTCACCTCGATCCTAACCAATGTGTTGACAGCTTTCTCTTACATATAAGGATGAAAGTAATAAAGCCCTTGTTTTGTAGAATAAATTTTGTAAAATGTGATTTTTTGGAGAATTGTGGATAAAAAGTAGGAAATTTTTTTGGATTTATGTGCAAAATTATTTTATTAGAGAATGTGCGGTTGAGAAAGAGTTTGGAGAAAAATGAGTTTTGAAAAATGGGGCTCAAATTATATTTGTTTCTGATAACTCCATCTCCCATAGATAATGATCATTCTAAGTTAAGATTGAATGTCAATGCAACAAACACTTCTAAACCCAAAGTGAGGAATAGGTAACCTCAAGATATTTACCTTTCCATTCCGCCTCGGATCAGAGTAAGGTAGGTTGCGAACAACTACTATTCTCCATAACCCAATTTTCTTGCTACTTTCCAGCTCATTAGAATTGATTAAAAATGCTTCTGTTTCTTCATCCACAAACATATGGAAGCAGACATTTTTTATGGCATACATACTAATGTTCTTTGGTTGTCTTATTAAATCAAATGCCCCTGATAAGAACAAACATCCTGTATTAATTACCAAAAGATTTATATAGAAATCAACCATTCTGTTGGATCAGTACCAAAATTTGCGGATGCGACAACTACCCCTTGACAACTTTCCATCTCAAGAAGGTCGGAATCATTAATGTCAAAACCTGTCTGGCGACCAGGTTTGGCTCCCCTAACAAACCTATAAAGAATGTTTAATTACCCATAAGAAAGATACGCACATAAAAGAGCAATATGAGGTAAAATATTCAGAAACCTACCCACAATGGACGCCCATGGACTCTCTTATATCATATGAATCACTCCTCTGTCTCAGTGAAGGATATCCACCGAATTCAGAGCCTCCAAACTCGGTTCTAGTTAAATTCTCTTCATAAATATATGTCAAATTCTTAAGCACGGGAGAAAAGGATGGTGCAGCTGGCATTAGGGAAATAGCTTGTTCCAAAGGAAGGTAGCATACTGGACATGCTGGTAAAGCAAACAACAAGAAGATCAAGCAAAATGAATAGCTCAGCCTTAAAAAGAATAATGCAATTCATGTTTAATCCAGACGATCTTCACTGCTAAATTGTCCAGTAAAGTCGGAATAAGTTGAAACGCATGTTTATAAATTAGACAGTGATGCATTGACACCATGCACCGACGATCATTTAGACTCCAGATGAATTAAAATGCTCATTAAAATAACATGTTAAGATCAAAGTAGGCATATCTTGGTTCGTATAGTCTAATGCCTAGTTATCTTGATGTTTCCATAAGTGAAATAACATGAAATCTTAGAAATAAGATAATTTAAACTTACGACGTGGTCCGGTCCTCTTCCTATCTGTAGGTGGCGGAGGCAATGTAAAACCCTCACATGGATTCCCAGGAGGAAGAATATATCCTGTAAAATATACAGGAGGCGGAGGATATGGAGGCAGAGGTAGAGGGTCTACATTTGCATTTCCCACAACATTGTTTACATTAGAGGAAAAAGCGGCAGTAAGACTATCTTTCTCCCCAGATATCAGTGGGGATTTAATACTCATATTTGACAAAATAGGTTCTTGTGAATCTTCACCTGCAAACAAGCAGAAACGCAGATTGAACAAATCTTTAATTCATTAACTGATCAACATTTGATACCGAAATCACGTTCAACCCACCCACAGCTGATTAAATGACAATACCCCATTCTGAGCAAACTCTGCCAGTGAATGGAAACTCAGCTAAAGAAAACCAACGAACAATAACATTTTAAATTAATTCATGAATATTTAATCTGGTGTGCAGGTAGATGTATTGTGCTCTTTCTTTCAAATACAGATATAGATATAAACTAGCGCCAAAATTAAGAATGCAGAAAGGTTTTCGAAAACAGGAGTTAAAAACGGGAAGCCAAACCTTTTCCAACATATAAAACCCAGACGAAAACTGCAGCGGAAACAAGACACAAGAGCAGCATTCCAACCTTCTTCCGGGGAGCGAATTTGCAGATCCAATGAAAAAATTTGTCCTTTTCCTTAAGCATCTTAGCAGGCTTTCTTGGCACCAGAGGTGGAGGCGTAGTTTGGATTGGAGATGACAAGAAACTACTCTGAAATTGCTGTTGTTGCAATGACCCATAACTTCCAGAACGAAGACCCAATGACCCTGTAGTCATTGTTGTCCCCTCGAGTCCAAAGTTTCACCTCTCATCTCCCCCCTCCTCTCATCCGCACAAAATCAACTGTTGAAGCTACCTTAAATACAAGAAATCTGTAATCTAATTCTTGATTTGTAAAACCCAATCTCTCTTCACCCTGAATTTCAGGCTCAAATCAAAAATTATCCGAGTAACAATCTTAATTACCTCTGAACTGTAGAAATTACCCAAAAATCAGAATCAAATAAATAATCCAATGGCAATATTTCAGTATAGTAATAGCGTCTCCAGCAAAGACTTGAGAAATGTGAACCCAAAAAATTGATCTTTCAAAAGCAAATCTAATAGGTGACAACTATTATTGAATCGTAATTAACCAAAGTAGAACATAACATTTTTATCCAATTAAAACTCGATATTGATTTTCACTCCACCGATGCTTGGTATTAAGCGCAAAAAATGGGCCTCAAAATCAACATTAAACAAAAATGAGCCTAAAACAAAAATAATAATAAATTAATAAAAATTCCAAATAATTTGAGGGCTGGATTAATTAAGGCTGTGGCGATTGATTTCTAGGGTTTTGTGGCTGATTTCTAAATCTAACAGATTAGATCACAGTTCACAAGTTTCTCTAATTTTGGAATGTAATTCTTTTTTCCAAATAAATTATTTTTTGCAAATTTATTATTGCAATAAATGATGGAATAATTCAGTTGGGAAAAAAAGGCATTGAGGTTATAATCCCATGTGCCCTGAATTTCAGACCGCTTTTATTAACCCATACGTGGCACGCCGATTGGGGTTTATTTACTATAGTGCCAATTTGTTTATTATTTTGACTTAATTATAAAATTAGATAAGCTGGCTTAATCACTTATTTAGACAACATTTGTCACTTATCCAACGTTTATTATAATTAAAAAATATTTTTAATTTATATTTGATTATGTTTTAAGCAATTTTGGCGCTATTTACAAAGTAAGCGTCTGATTGAGCCCCAATATTTTTAAAAAAATTTTAAGACTACGTTTTAAAATAGTAGTTTGATGAAAATTGTTTAGTTCAAAAAAAAAAAATAATAAGTTTTAAATTTGTATGTAATATTATTTTATTAAAAAATGTGATTGAAAATAAGAGAAAAATATATTTTGAAAATAATGAGATTAAACAACTGCTAAATTAGTTGTGAAGTCTGTCCGACTCGCTTCCAAGATTTAATAATTGTTTGAGACTTTATTAAGAAGAAAGAATTGATAGTTATTGAATTAGATGTCTCCAAACTTGTAATTATTGTATAACTAAAAATTCTTGAACCATTTGAATTAAATGATTCCATTCGATTATCGAATAAAATTATACTACTTCCAAGTCTTGAAGTTGAGAAATGGAATTGACAAAGGCACACACAAATGATGGAGTATGTAGTTTAATTTGATGCAAAACAAAAAATCTTACCAAGCTTTAAAATGCCTCGAATCCTCTTTAAAGATGGGTGCCTTGGAAACATAAACACTTGTGAAGCATGTTGTTAGCTCATTTTGTAAGGTGGTGTGTGTAGTTGTGCAACAAGCGCAACACTCGTATTTAGTTGTCATCATTAAATTTTGTAATCTGAACAAATTTCTGGCAATAAGTCAGAGGAATGTGAGGATGATATCAAGTCATGTCCCTTATGTCCTGGACGAGCATATGGTTAAAATCTCGACTCTAGCTACATAATCAGTTTAACTTTTACAATTTACGTTGAAAGCTTAAAAAGAACCAGAATGGGTTGGTGAGTTGCTATATAATTACTCAATCAAGCAAATGTCATAATTAGAGAACACTCATTGTTTTCTCGTTTATTAAACTTATGGAAATTGAATTTTATTAACTTTTGGTGTTCATTTGGCTTTGTTTTTTATGAAAATAAATACCAAAAGGGATAAATTTTTTTACAATTGAGTATAGTATTTGATGAGATTGCCAAAAAATGAAAATTTAAGTTACAGGCAAAATTTTAATTCGGGAATGCTCCTCTCTTCCTGATTCGGGGAAGAGAGCAACCCTGTCTAACTATATAACCTATAGAAATGGAAGGCCTAAACAACCATTGGCGGATGTTTCTTTCAAAATTTCTTGAGTTTTTTGAGAAGAAAATGTGAGTAGATTTTGCTGCAGCCACTCGAGCTTTCATTGAAAGTCACAAGATTTTGGGTTGGAGTCATAGCAACACCTAACGCTTTTTCGTACTTGAGATTGTATTTCTCTCCAAGAAATTGATGAAGCACCTAACAATTTTTCATAATTGGAGGAAATGGAAAAGTCTATTTAAGGATGTTTCCAAGTGGTTGGAGTGAAGCATATTTTGCTTGAAACTGAGTAAAGACGAGAGCGTGAGAGGTTGAAATTGTGTGTTTTCAGAGACTTGAGTTTCCTTTTGGTTCAGTTACAAAATTGGATTAAAGTTTAAGTGAAAGTCAATAATTAATTTTAATCATACATTTCCTTTTTCGTTCAAACATTTTATCAACTTTTATCAAAATCTACTAAAAATCTAATTTTCGTCTAAACCAAACAAGAGCTAAAAGCACAGAAATTTAAAGCAAGTGGCTTCTGGTGTTCTGTATTTGCACCATGGATTTCATTATGTTACTCGATAAAGAAATGAAACCAAGGCTTGATTTTTTGGTTAAGTAGCTCGACTACATGACCATGATAAGGTGGCTGGTAAGCCACAATTTGTGGGTGATAGTCGGGTACTTGTCAACCGAAGTGTTGAGGACTGTCCGGGCATCAAGTGCTTTGTTTAGGCTTTGTTCATGCAACCCAACTCCAAGGATAGGACGAAAATATGACAAAAAGTTAGCCTCTGGCCGTTATTTGAAAAAAAAAAAAAAAAGTTTTAAATAGTGATTTTTTGAAAAACGTATGGTTAAAAATAGATAAAAGTTTTGGTTTACGTGCAAAATATAAATGTATGATTAAAAATGAATATCAGAATTATATAGTTTTATTTTAATGTGAGACAAATAATGGCTTAATAAATTATTCGAGCTCAAGATTGACTGATAAATCCAAAGACGCAGACATGGATATAGACCTTGTTGACAATATAAAATCCTCGATTCCTAGCAAAAATTTTGTCCATGTCTCATCATAGTTTTAGCACTTGTTGACACCCCACCCTACATTGGAAGAAATCAGATGAGGATTGTCATTTTCTATGTCACTGTCTTGGTCAGGGTAGGTAAATCTGAAAAATTCACATGCTTGAAATTTATTTTAAAAGGTTCAAATGTGAGTATTTTAAATTATTATTGATCTCGAGAGTAGTAATTATGTAACTCTATAAGAAGAACCAAAAAAAAGAAAAGAAGTGGACAAAATTCGTTAGAACCGCCCTTCACGTTTTACAGGTTCTGCTAGGGAAGACACATGCGTGGGTCCCATACAAACTTTTTTTTAATACATGTGGACTCCTCATACAGTGAAGGGCCTATAAAACACCTGTAAGAAAATGTCTTGTACACTGAGCATTTTCCAATTCGTTATACAATTCACACAACTTCAACCACGGATCGGTGTAAATTAGGAGAGTTTTCTGTCAAATCTACAGTAAGCATGGATGCCCTTGGCTGGGGGGCACGGCCGGAATACCCAGTCGACAACGGCGGTGTAGATGTCAACCGCTCACAAATTCTAAGCCACTTGGCTTCCATGTACCGGTGTTTCCGCCATGGCGCCATGTGCATTTTCTTCTCCTTCATACATTTTTTGCCAGCTGAGCACAAAATCTTCAATAAGGCAAGTAACCTTTCAATTTTCCCAACAAAAATTTCCGGTAGTTTTCGAATTAGCTTGTTGTATTCTTCGTTAGCTCTTGCCATTTCAAATTCTGCTCGAAAATTCATTTCAATAATAACCGTAATTTCCCCTTTTTTGGAGCTCGATTTGTCTCTTACATCTAAAAATGTGTGTTCACCTGCAACATTGATTCACCAGAAAATAATGACTGTGAGATAATATTACTGATCAGAATCAGGATTTTGAGGAATGAAACTCAATGATCAAGGAAGAGCAATAATATATAGGCCTATTTATACCTGATGGAATATCCGGGGAGCTTCTCCACTTAGACTTGCAAATTGCACTATCAAAACCAGCATTTTGAAAGCGGCGGCACACCTCTTTCATCAAACAATTCCGGCAGCCAGTATTGAATGGTGTTCTTCCGCAGCCGCACAAATTCGCTGTCTCTTGTGCTTCTTTAATTGTCTCCTCAGTGATACTACGAATTTTTGACTCTAAAGAACTTGTCCTGTACAGTGTAGCCTGTACATGCATACAGAATAACATATTATAAGTATTACATATGACCCAAAAATTGCAAAAATAAATTTTCTAGAAATGCCCATCTTTCATTTTCTTTGGAATGATTAATTGATCAATGGGTGAATTGAGGACCAAGACCGATTTACAATAGAAATTATAAAAAGAATAATGTTATTTGTCGTTATTGATGACCATCATCCTACTTGTGATAATACATCAAGTTTCAACGTCTTGTCAACATGACCCATCCGTACGTGACCAGCAGAGATAGGGAAAGGTTTCAGAACGGTTTCGATAGCATCGTAGCACTTGATATGGTGTCTTGCAAAGCAAGCATAGGTGGAGACAGCATAGTCAAAGCTAAGATACGGTACTCTCGTTGGATCGCCCTACTAGTCGTATTGGTATTGATTATTGATGACAAATAGCATTACTAGTTTTCCATTACATCTATACCTTATAACATGCAAAATTGTACTTATTAGAACATATAAACTTACTTGTAAAAGCTGATTTTGAGTCTCCCAGAAGCTATTATCTACACTGTTCTCATCTCCACTTTTCTCCTCTTCATCTTCACTGTCGTCTTCGTTTTTGCCGTCGAAGCTCACCGGCGACAACCTTTCAGACTCTTCATTCAGAAACTCAAAAACCGTGTCTGACAAATTTATGGCAGCGGGGTCGCCGGAAAACTCAATTTCCCGGCTATCACGAGGAAGAATCCGGTGGTTGATGGGAATTCTAGCCAGTACTCCGGCCATGGCCTATAACCCACTAAGCTTTAATAATACTGCTTAATTGAGCTGTTTAAAAATAATTACTTTTTCGAGTTTCAACAAACTTATGAACTGGCTTTATATGCGATGTCCTTGAATATATGGGACCCAATCGTCCTACGTGGACATACCATTATTGATCCACATGGTAAAAAGACAAGTGGTCCAAATTGGTGGACCAGACAGCAAGGATCCACGTCAGTAGGGTTCAATAATTCAATCTGGATATACTCGAATATCCAAAAATCAATGTGATTAATATTAATGTTTTCTTCAACAGCGTTATATGTTGCGAGTTCATGTTGCTATCCTATCCTAATCCTGTGGTGTGGGCCACACCAATCATATTGGACGTGGCCGAATCTTGCGCGTCAATTATTAGGTTTATCCGATGATGTGGGGCCGCCTTGTTTGCCACCTGATGTCTGAATGTAATCATACGCGGCGTCTTGCCCACGGGATTTGTTGTTCAGCAAGTTTCTAAAATTTGCCCATGAGATTGTAAAATATTATAGTGACAAAGGGTATTATAGTCATTGCATTTGAGTAATCGCTCTCCTAGAGCCCGTTTGATTCCCATTTTTATGGAAAAATGCATTTTAGAATAGTAGATTCATGAAAAATGTGTGGTTGAAAAATAAGGAAATTTTTTTAATTTACGTGAAATATTATTTTAATAAAGAATGTGTGGTTGAAAAAAAGAGAGAAAAATGTATTTTCATAAAAATGGGAATCAAACGGGCTGCTAATGATGGAATGATAAGGCAAAACGGGGGAAAGATGTAGCCTTGGGTAGGTTTCACCATGTGTGAAATTGTGACGGTACGATCTTTGTTTTAAGATTTGGATTATGTTATTCATTTTATGTATCACGTTGAGCATGATACTATAATCTTGATTCAGACAAATTTTTATAAAGTTTGATCATTTGGAGTTTTGACGAAATTATACGTAAATATTTGACCTGATTTGTGCTAATCATTTCAAGTAAATTGTGTTTGATTGACCTATAAACTCCAAGATTATGTAGAGTATCTTTTTTTTTCATTTTCAAGAAATCAACTAAAAGAATAGTTGGGTATTGTTGCGCACTTGGCACAATGCATGTCTAGCCATTCATGTTTCATTTTACGTGATAGAATAGTATTGCTCGACAAAAGAAAAGAATATGCGGTTTACACTAAATATAAGGACCATTGGTACCTAATTATCTAAACCAATTCAATCTATTAAGAACAATCAGTAGGTCGATTTATAAGCTAACCCATGTGTAGCTTGATTTATTAGTCATTTATATTAAAATAAAGACAAATTCAAATATTTGTTTGGATTTTGAACAATTCATTTGTGTTGCAATCATTTCATTCCATTTCGAGTCGCTACACATGATAGCATTATTGCATAAAAAAGACTTAATAATGAAAAAGTTTAAAAGTGGTTTATTAAATTAAGGACCGGTGATGAGTGCTAATAGATTAATTTAGTAATAATTTAATAGTCATGCTACACAATTAGAGTCAATAACAGATTTTTTTCCCAAATAGCGCCTGACAGATGTTCATTGAAAATTAGGAAAAAAGACACCAAAAAAACTCAATCACGTGCTATCAAATCACCATTTTTTTCCCGTATTTGTTCAGCGTTTTGATAATTTAATAACCATGTGAATTTTAGTGGCAAAAGGCAAAAATTTTATTAAAAAAAATGCCACATTGTGGTTGTAAAATATTTGTATACATTCCATCTTTAAGAAAAGTATTCATAAATCTAATTAGAGGCAAATAAAAAAATTATCAATCTGTCCAATCGAAACAAAGTTATGATTTTGAAACGGCTGGTTTGGGTACAAATGAGTTAGGTTTCTGTAGTATCAAAATCGTACCAAACTATTTGATTCGAGTTTTGCCAAACGGTTTGGTTCAAGTTTCTATCGTTATAATCAAATCGAAACGTTCACCCAATTTAGGTTATATATATATATATATATATATATATATATATATATATATTGTTTGTTTGTTTTACTCAAATATATATTTACTATTTCAATTTATCTTTCAAAAAAAATTAATAATTTACTTGCTAGAGTTGCATGAAATTGAGACCTCCCCCTAGAAGGGCTCTTTTAGTCTTAGTCTAATAGATGATTGAATTCATTTTATCATGAAGTGGTTGCGTCCAGTTTAAAATTAGACTTAATTTATCTTTATACTTCCACATACGTATTTGATCTATCTAAAGGAACGATGTTTATTGTCGAAAAATGATTTCAATAGTAGTTCATTTTTCGATTCCCCTAGAAGACTATAATTAAACTCTATCCATAGGTCTCATTCTTATCTGCATTATTTTTCTTGTTACTATAGATGACATGCAAGAGTTTTTGTCTCATCAAACTTGAGTGGAAGTAGACTGACTGAATTTTCATGTCGTGTTTTATTGTATTTTAAGAAATGTAATTATCTAATTATGTTTGACCAAGTACCAATAATTTTCATAAGGGGAGGAAGATAAATAATAAAGGATTTTCCTATTTGTATATCGAATTTGACATCTCAATGTACAGACCACTCACATAAGGGGACCCATGACCATTAAAAAAGGACAATGCTATATGTACACGTACATGACATTATCCTAAAAAACTCACAAGTCCCTCTATTGTGAGGGGTATTGTACACCGGGGTGTCAAATTCGGTGTACACAAAGAAAATCCAATAATAAATTGAAAAAGATGAAGACTGATTGAAATCGATTTTGCTACATATACTCGGAATTTGATATTTTGGATTACTAGACCCCACCTGTCCTCTCACATTGGGGGTGGGGGCCACACATTTGTCAGAAGTGGAGCTTGACCTCTATGTCAGGGTGCTGATGGGATCAAATAATCCAAAATGTCAAATTTTGAGTACAAATGACTTAATTCGAATGAAACTCATTGTAGATAGATAAGATAGCAATTGACTAGCCTGAAATAGATGGGGTAAAAATGGATTAGAACGAGTGAATTTGACTGGAAAGTGTATATTTTTGTCACATGTCCATCCCTAAATGGAAACAAAATGCTACCTAATTCTGGTATTTTTTGCACTAATTATGATAATTACAGGCAATAAATTTTCTAATTATGGCCCATGTTTGGTAACAAAATTGTGGGTAGGCACGATTAGGTAACACAATATCATCAGGGGAAACTTTCATAAGGAAAAGTATAACTTTGGTCCAATTTAATAATAAGAAAATAAGTTTCAACTTTCAAAAATCAGATTTTTGTTAATTTTTATTTTTAATTTAATTAATTAAATATATTAAGATCACAGATCTATATAATTTGATCACAGATTCACAATTTAGTTAGTCACATATTATTTTCGATCACAAATCAGAAATTTTAAATGTCAAAAATTATTTTACGTCACAATTCAAAAATTTTACAAATCACAATTTGTTCATCGATCACAGATTCACAATTTAATTAGTCACTTATTAATTTTCGGTCACAAATAAAAAAATTTAAATGTCACAATTTATTTTACGGTCACAATTCAAAAATTTTAAAGGTTACAATTTTTTCCTTGGTCACATGTGAAAAATTTATAGGTCACGGATCGAACTTTCAATAGGTCACAAATCATTTCTGAGGTCACAATTCAAAAATTTTACCGGTCACAATTTGTTTCATTGGTCACATATCAAAAATTTACTCGTCACAATTTATTTATAAGTCACAACAAGTCAGATTAATTTTTAGTCACAATTTATCAAATTATTGGTCATAATTGAAAGTCACGATCACAATATTCAGGTCACATATCCAATTTCGAGTTACAAGTGAAAGTCACAATCACACTTTTCCTCACAGCCAACGTCACAGCAGTTAGCACCATCTCCTCTACCACCACCGCAGCCACCAAAACCCACTCCGCCACCAGATCTAGCAAAAATCTCGCCACATCAACCACTCACAATCATCGCGCCACCGTCGCCGCCACACATCACCACCACTGTCACGACCACCACCGTCGACCACCACCGCCGCTATCACCAATTTTTTCAGTGAATAAAAATCTCAAAACCAACGCAGCTGCACCCCACCTCCACTCGTCACGCCACCACCACAAAAATCATCACTGCCAACACAGTCTCACCACCGCATCACCACCACCAACCCACATCACCACAGGCACCATTTCTCTTCTCCAACACCACTGCACCACCACCAACCCGCACCAGTATCACAGCCACCACAACGAGGACGTCCACTATCCCAATCCGCACACCACCACCACAATCTCGCGATGGAGCAAAGGGGAGGAGAGGAGAGGAGTGGAAAGAGAGAGAGAGAGAGAGAGAGAGAGAGAGAGAGAGAGAGAGGATGGGGCTTGATCGCGACACTCCATTCATTCCCACACACAAACCACCGCTAGCAGAACTGCGTAAGTGCCACCGCCAGATCTACCAAAAAATCAGATACAAACCACCAACACCTCACACCGCCATCACCTCAGTGCCGTAGTCACCACTTCCACCATCACCACCATCCCCACCACCACCAAAACCACAATTTTTCAACTAACATCCCACCACCACCATCGAACTGCGAAGATGGCAGACTACCACAGCAACGCTGCCTCACCTCGCTACTCCGTCCGCAGCGAGATGGCGTTGTGCCTCGTTGCTCGCAGGCTTCGCCGTCTTGCTGCGCACGTGCTCCGCCGTCTGTGGAGAAACGTAGAGAGAGATGCTGGAGGGAGAGGCGACGCTTGTGGGGAAAGAGAGAGAGAGAGAGAGGCCGCAGAGGCGACGCTTAGGGGGGAATATAGGGTTTGTGTATATTTTATAAAAATATTAAAATAAAATAAAAGATCTGATTTTTGAATAATGAAACATCCCATTTGAATTTAGAACTCTCAATATTTAAAGTAGGGTTTTGTGTAATTTTCACTATCATCAACTTCTTCTTCTTCATTTTTTTTTTATTTTTTTATAAAGTAATATGATTTGGTAACACGACACGCATGAATATCTTGTATATTAATTAGCCAATGAATCAATGTCATTTTTCTAGTAAAATGAAGGAATCCGTCCGGTGGAGATCAAGGACGATACAAAACATGTAGGTTGTTGATGTGAATTCATTCAAAACAAGCAATTAGAATAGAATCGGAAATGAATGGTTATGTACATGAAAATAGGGGAACATAGTTGGGTTTAGAACTCAATATGCAATACCACACTACAATTGAGATTTTTGCAAGTTGGTCAAACAGAAATGTAAGGCATGATCTTGAACTCTCCTTAATACCTACCAGCTACAACAAAGTTGTTAAATGTTATCTCTATAAGACTAAGTCTCGAAATACATACTTCGTTCCAATCTTGATTGAGTAGTATGATATAGAGACCTCCTCGCAAAACTAGTCTTTCATAGAGTCTTAATCTAATAGATGATTGAATTCTACAAGAATTCATTTTACGTATTTTACTAAGATTATTTTTATGGAATGGTTCTGTCACGTCTAAAATTAAACTCAAATCACCTTTATACTTACATATCTATATTTGATCCTATTTAAAGGGACAATGTTTACGGTCGAAATATGATTTAAAGTCACTTGTAGTAGTTCATTCCAACTCCCCTAAACCATTATAATTAAACTCTATACGTTATAATCTTGAAGGCCTCATTCTCTATCTACATTATGCTTTTTGTTACTAAAGATGACGTGCAGGATCATTTGTCTTATCAACTTGAGTGGAAGTGGATATACTTAATTTCCATGTGTTGCTGACATCGTGTTTGATTGTACTTGAAAGTTTTTTATTTTTTCAAAAGAAGTAATTTTTAAGTTAGGTTTGATCAAGTAAACATGGTTCAAAACACTTGCCATAGAAGACTCTGATTGAAACCCATTGCAGACAGATAAGATAGTAGCTGACTAGAATGAAATGGATTAGGATGAGTGAGTTTGTCTGGATAGTGTATATTTTTGTCATATGCCCCAGCTCTAAGTGGAGACAAAGTGCCACCTAAGTCTGGTATTTTTTGCACCATTTATGATCATTACAGGCATTAATCTTGAATCTTGATAGACATAATTATGGCCCGTGTTTGGTAAACAATATTATGGATAGGCACGAATAGGTAACACAATATCTTAACTCTCTTTTTTTGTTTTGAAAGTGATGCAATTTGGTAGCACGACACGTATAAACAACTTGGGAACCTAAAGGCAATCTCTATCGAGATGGATAAATAATACTTTAAAAAAATTTGTAGTTGATATGTTTATCAAGTCTCCCTGCATAAACAAACGAGAGACGACGATAAGTGAAAATTATATAAAAATTGCATTGGCTTAACCATCCATATGGTTAATTGTCAAATCGGAAAATCAAAATGAAATTGTCGATTTGGTGTCATGTAGACCCGTCAACGAAATAGTTTTGAACCAAATCAAATAAGTAAAAAGGGTTTGATTTGGGTTTGAAAATTTTAATTGCGGTTTAAAACTGAATCGGATCGGCAAAAAAAAAAAAAAATTGAATATTCATCCAAATATGTAAAATTCAATAGTTTTGTCATTTGTGGGTATTTTTGTCCATTTCTACTTTTTTACTACATATATATTATTATTATTATTACCCAATAATCCTAATTTATATCTAATAATCTAAAGACTAACATAATCTATCAAAAATCATTTTTCTCTTCAAAATTCAGATGAATTACAGCCTTTAAACTTTAAACTGAGACTTAATCGGGATGCTAGGTTGGAGAATCGCATGGAACTCGCAGAATTAATTTGAAAACGTCGGGAAAATCCAAATTCAGATTGTAGATGATAGAATCTCGACCCGAACCTCACGAACTAAGAACCTAATGTATATTAAACATTAAACTCGTTGATGTGTGGAAACACAAACCTCGATTTTCGAACGTCATAAAGGGTGTCTAATTTTTTGATAAGTTCTAAGGATTGAACGTCACAAATATAACAATATTTGATAAGTTCGATAAGGTGTTTATTCAAAAACAATGGAGAGAAAATCTCAATTTCATAATATCAAAAATTTTAATGTTACAACGAAAATCCATATTTATACTAAATCATAAAAATATGGTAAAAACGGAAATTAAGAGTCCTAGAATATAAAAACTACCAAAAATAAGTGTTTTAGCCAGACTAAACAATCTCACGCAAAAAAAGGAAATTTGTGGCCCTAGAAGTCATGCTTTGCCCCGACTAATTCTCATGTTGATAGGCATGCGACCGCATGCATGTTTTAACTATGCGATCGCATAGTTTGATCTTTCAGCCCCTTCTTCTGTTGCTCGACCCAAGTTGCTTCACTTTGTTTTGTTTTTCACGACTAATATGAATTTTGATAATTTGTGGCGCATCACAGATCATATCATTTTTCCCCTTCAGAATTCAGATGAATTCTAGCCATTAATCTTTAAACTGAAACTTAATCGGGATGCTAGGTTGGAGAAAAATGATTTTGTAGATTACTGGTCTGATCGATGCAAAGATTTGCTGAGGATTCATTCGACTTTTTATTGTGGTAAAAAATAAATGCTCCTAAGTATAAGATTGTATCTCAAATTGTCAAAGATGTATTATCGATTCAAATTTTTACAGTTACTTCTGAGTCTGCATTCTCAACTAGAGGTCTGATACTTGATTCCTTTAGGAGTTCATTAGGTGCAAGGACGATTGAGGCTTGTATGCGTGGAAATAATTGATTGCAAACTAAGAATGAACCTATAGTATTGCGTCAATAGTTAGATGGAGTGGAGGCTTTAGATGATTAGATGAAAGTTGTGGCAGGTGATTTATATTTTTTATTATCACATTTTTTTAAGATTCTCTTGTTTGTCTAGTATCTAATACTATGATGATATAATGAATGCATTTGTTTGACTATGCAAACGATTAATCTGTGCGACAACAATTGATGTTTGAGTATATGTGAGAAATTGAGTTCGTAACAACATACAACGGTAAACTTGTGTAATTATTATGTTTAGATATTATAAACAATTATTTTATTATTGTGTTGGTTATTCTCTCTGTCTAATCAATAACTTTTTTAGATATAATGATCACGATGTCTTGTTGGACATCATTATATGTTTTGGACCTTATATTTAGTTTAGTAGATTTGTATTGTAATGTTATCGTAACGTCATTAGCCTAAAAAATACGAACAAAAAACTATGTTTTAGTTCATTGTGATTTCACTTTGATTTAGTTGGTATTTAAATTTATAGTAGATATATTTAGTTTGCTTTAAATTTATTACTAGTAATATATATATATATATATATATATATATATATATATATATATATATATATATATTGAATTCAGTGAATTAATAGCATAAAAGTAGATAGACAAAAAGTATATAATGCGAAATCAACGATTTAAAATCGGACCAAACCATTTGATTTAGGTTTGAGTTTTTTTTTCAAACCGTTCAAAATAGTTCGGTTTAGGTTTATATTTTTCTCAAATCGGTTTAAACTGTTTGATTTGAAAATCTGTCAAAAATCGAGTTGTTTACACCTCTAAGCGCGACTAAAGAATAGGCACAATCCAATACACACACTATAAAAGTTCGAGTTAACATTAATTAATCAGTATATTGTTTTAAATTAATTATTATTTGTGAATGATCATTGTATTTTTTTTTTAATCTTAATTATAAATATGGGATTTTGAAAATATGCATAGGAGGTAGCTGTAGTCCCAATTTTTTCTGTTTCTTGCAGACTTTATTTCAATTTTTACTGTGTCACCTAACGATCACAAACCTTTAAAATATTATCATCGTCAGGACAAAATGACAGAAATCGTTAGTCAATTCATAGTTGACCAAAGGTCAATGGTCTTACACAATTTTGACTAGTTTTTAAAGGGTAACTTTAGATTTATTATATTAAATAAAATAAAAAACAAAAACAAAAACAAAAACAATTTGAAAAATTCTTCTTCTTCCTAGTTCCTACCACTACACCTCCACAAAAACCAAATCAAAGTCCACCTATCCCACCCGTATTGACGTCCTCCACCCACCACATCGCAATCATCGCATTGCCACCAACACCACTATAAACAATCCATACTAGTACCCCACTCACCCAAATAAATCCCACAACCACCAGCAACCGCCACTGCATAGCTCAACCAATTTTTAGGACCATGATTTCAGCTCCAATTTCATGGCACCAATGATTCTTGTACCTTTCCCATCCCCAGTTATCCTTAAAGCCATCCATTCTCAAGTTCTAATGACAACAACCATTTCCTCAGACACTTGTCTCTTTAACATCCCATCTTCCAATAACATCCATCCCAAGCTTAGGATTTTTTTGATTTTATAAGTATAAGAGGAAATATTTCGATTGATTTGTGGTTTAAGCCCGAGCTTGACCTAAAATGAGAACAATAAATGGTGCAGTAGCAAAGATCATGTGTGTTGGAGCTTGCCAACCAAGCGTGGGAAGTTCGAATCCTAGGAGGAGCAGCCAAGTGACGTAAAACATTTGGGCAGAGCAGCTTGGTGTTGTAAGACCCATGGAGGAGGGTCTCTTGGGGCAACAAGTAGAAGGGCGCACGGACACTGGCTATGGAGGACATATCCCGTGGTTTACCTTCTCGGACTGGAGAGGGCCCAAAGGCTTGAGGTCCAGGATTTAGTCTGGCGAAATTGGGATACCTGGGTATCAAAAAAAAAATGGTGCAGTAGCCCTCAGGACACATCTCCAAGTGATAAAAGAGAAATATAGAAAAATTCAGCTTTACTTGAGGCTGCCGCATTAAGAGTTCAAATCCTGAAATATGAATTTGAATTTTAGGTAAGTGCAAGTGTACAAACAGTCTTCCATCCTATACCCTTGAAGGTATAATCTACGATTTGCCTCCTTCACAAAAACTCAGGACAGGATAGGAGGGGACGCCAATAATGAAGCGTAATGCAAAAAAATAAAATAAAAAAAATGGTGGAGTTGTGTGTTACATGATTCGTGAGATGATTTGGGTGTGGTGGATGATGATTGCCGGTACTGTTTGGGGTAGATGGTTGTCATTGACGTCGGAGGACCTAGATTTGCAATAATAGCCACGTAGGTGGTTTTGATTTCTTTGAGGTAGGGTAGGGTAGGGTAGCGTGGGTGGGGTGGGGTGGGTGGGGTGGGAAGAAGAAAAAGAATTTTCCAAAATATTTTCATTTTTCTTTTTGATTTTTTGATTTAATATATTTTAACTCTTCAATATGGGAAATCTAAAATTACCATTTTGCCCTTTAAAAATTAGTCAAATTTGTTCGTCCGTCATGCCACCATTACGTAGATTCACAAAGGACCACCACACAACAACACACCACAAATTTACCATACCACCACCAACAACCTGAGAGAAGTATAGGTGGCACACTAACACCACCACAACCTAAACACCCACACAGCCCAAATAGCAACAGGCACCACCACACTACAACCTAAGAGAAGTAGAAGCGGCGCACAACTGCACCACAATCCTAATAGGTGGCACTCAAACAACAAGAAGCAGCTCCCTAGAACACTTGAGAGAAATAGAGGTGGGGTGGATTTCAAATGTGAGGAAACAAAAAAGACCTCAAGCTTGAAGGAAATATGAAACAGGAGAAGACGTGACAAGGTAGGCGACCTGGGTGTCCAACGGTAATAGGCGACAGTGAGCGTTCGACGGGCGATAGGCATCGATAATGTGGATTTGGGAGATGAGGGTGGTTTTTGGAAGAATCGAAGGGGAGAGAGAGAAAGAGTAGATACATATATGGCAGAGAGATGATAGTGGGTGCGTTGTGATTTGGGAGACAATGGTGGTTTTGGGAAGAATTGAAGGAAAGTGAGAATAGACACATATATGGCAAAGAGCGAGAGAGAAATCGTGGGTGTCTAACAGACAGTGAGCGTTATTGATGTGGATCTGGGAGACGATGGTGGTTTTAGGAAGAATCTAAGGGAGGAGAGAGAGAGAGAGAGAGAGAGAGAGAGAGAGCAAATCTCGCTTGTGTGGGCGTGGGGTGCATTGCGGTTTGGTGGATACACTTCATTTTTGAAAGATAAATATTTATACCTGATTATTGAAATAGAAAGTTAAAAAGGCATGTTTTTGAAAGATAAATTCTCCGAGATAAAATCCAATATTTTAAAAATCGGACCGGACCAATTGGTTTAACGGAAAAAATCAGGAACCGAAATCAAATCCGTTCCGATCTTCATATATTAACTGGATGATAGGAAACTGGCCCAAAAATCATTAACCCAACCGGTTCATCCTTGAACCGGAAAATCAATCACGATTTTTCAAGGTAATATTTTTTTTTTTTTTTTACAAAAAATATTTTAACTATCTTGATTGGCTCACCTATTATACTAGAGGCTCAAATCAAATTTTTTTTTTTTTTTTTTTATCCAAGTGATGCTCATTTAATTCCTTTTTAAATGTGACTCCTCTTGGAATGTTTTAGTGATCTTTCAGTGTGGGATACTAGCTTTTTAAATGATACTCCCCTTCCAATGTTTTAGTGATCTTTCAATGTGAGATACTTGTCAATTGTCCATTCTAAGTATTTGCTAGAATACTTTATTATTTTCATTAAAAATCATAGTGTCAACAAGATTATAATCACAAATTTGAACAAAGTGAATTATTTTGGACATATTAATTATTAGTTTTTGATATTATAAAACAAATTATTATATATATATATATATTGAACTGGTAAACTAAAATTAAAAATCTATTATCGTTATGATACAATATAGTTCATTTGTGTATTTATTTATTTAATTTGTCAACCCCGATTCAATCCTAGTTCAAGCCTTTAACCCTCGACCCTCTCTATTTTTCAGGTCGATGCCCGAGCCGATTTTTAAAACACTGATAAAATCATTTTAACTAATTTTTAAAGGGAAAAATTTATAACCAGATTTAAACTAGAGCCAATTCAAAATTCAGGTCAAAAGTTTGAAAATACAAAAATCAGGTATCTATTAATTAATTAAAAATATTTTGTTAATTAATTATTTTAGGGTCACAGTTATACAATTCTTGTTTACAATTACATAATTAAAGGTCAAAATTAATTTACTGGTCACATATTATCAAATTAATTGATCACATATTATTTCGATGTCACAAATCAAAAATTTTATAGGTCACAGATTTGTCGATATCACAAATTAAAATTTTTATAAGTTACAGATTTTCAAATTTGTTGGTCACAGACTTTTTTTTTAATTACAGATTAATTTTATGGTCACAATTTATCAAGTTTTATGGATACAGCCTGATCTCGACCCTGATCCACCACCAATACTTGATCACAAACAGTATCTCACTTGCCACATCACCATCACAACCACGGCCAGAGCCCCTGCACACCGACAGACCACCACCATCGCATCCTCCACCACCACAGCCAGATCCACAATCAAAGTCACCAGCACCACACAAAACATCATCTAAACCCACGAAATCACCACCACCCAAACTGCTTCTGCTTCTCGCGCCACACAAACACCACCACATCACACAAAACACCATTCAAATCCACAAAATCGCCACCACCCAAATGCTTCTACTTCACACGCGCTGGTGCGGTGCTTCACTTGTAAAGAGTCGCCGAAGTGGGTGGTCTACTTCACGGTGTTATTTCACCACCGCTACTCGTGGTGATTCGCGAAGGGAAAGTGCGACGGCCTGGTGGATTTGCTTCGCGGTAGCACGGTGGATTTGCTTCGCCGTGCCATCTCCTCTTCATTACGAAGGCGGTCTTCGTAGTATCTACACAGCAGTGCTCGGAGGCGGTCATTGTTGTGATGCTGTGATCTCCAACAGTGGGCGGTGGTCTCCGACGTCAGAGGTGTTGGTTAAGTGGAGAGAGTTAGGAGCGATGATGGATGGAGAGAGTGATGTGAGAAGACGGAGTGAAATGAATTTGAAATTTAGGGTTCAAAATTGGAAACGTTTGGAATTGGATTATGATGAGATGGGTTGATATATTTTAGGGTCCGTTTGATACGTTTTATTTTCCATGGAATTAGGAAAATATTTTTCTAGTTCCTACTTTTGACTATTTGATTAGTCAAATTTGCCATGAAAAATATTTGTTAGGTACAAGTTGTTGATGCACAAAATCTAAAACTTTTTGACCAATTGGAACACATTCTAAAGTCAATGGTAAAAAAATTTATCCATTTAATTGATAATTTGTATAAAAAAAAAGCCAAACGAAAAATTTATAGGGTGAAAAATTATACCAATCAAATATCTTTACCTTTCAAATAAATTTCAGGCAAATTACTTTCCTGCTAAACATTTTATTTATCACTCATTTTTTATTTTTCTATCAAACGAACCCTTAGAATTAAATCAATACCTGAATTTTGAATAAAAAATACTCACACCTGATTTTTTGCACTGTGATATTGAAATGCATGAATTCCTGTAATTTCCTCATTTTTAAAAGGAGCCCACGTACTAGCCCAAAGCCCACTAAAGAGAAATAACAAAGGCTACGATTGATTTCCAAGGTTCGTCTACATTTCCCTCTCTCGCTCACTATAACAAACTCGAACAAAACTCTAGTTCAAAACCATGGTGGGATTCGAAGTTGGAGCGGCGCCGTTTAACTCGGATGGATGGGGTCCGCCTGAATCATCTTCTTCTACACTTTCTGTACCCAATCATCCTTCCAATGTGCCGTTTGCCCCTTTCTCCCGCTCCGAGAAGCTAGGCCGTATAGCCGACTGGACGCGTTCACTCACGAACCAGGGACGACCCGGGTCCAAGCAAGGCCACCACGCATCTGATTCTGCTTTTGATTTCTCTGGCGATGACTCATTTGCTACTCTCGCCGCCGATGAGGACTCATCTTTCCGCCTTGTTGACACCTCTGCCAAGTCCCACCACCACAACAATCATAACCGCCCGAAGTTTAATCCACGGTGGCGCTTTAACCCCCACCACCAGCGATCCCAGCTGCCTCAGCGCCGTGACGAGGAAATCGAGGCGAAAAAGAGGGAGGCTGAGAAGGACCGTGCTCGTAGGGACCGTCTGTACTATCTTAACCGCTCCCAGATGCCTCAGCGCCGTGAGTCAGCTGTGTTTAAATCTTCTGTTGACATTCAGCCGGAATGGAATATGCTGGACCAGATTTCGTTCTCTACTTTCTCCAAATTGTCTTTTTCCGTCTCTGAGCCTGAAGATTTATTGATATGCGGTGGGCTGAAGTTTTACGACAGGGCTTATGATCGGGTTACCCCGAAAAACTGCCGACCATTGGAACGTTTCAAAAACCGAAACTTCTTCAAAGTCACCACCACTGATGACCCTGTCATTCGCCGGTTGGCTAATGAGGATAAAGCTACTGTTTTTGCAACTGATACTATCTTATCGACCTTAATGTGCGCCCCCAGGTCTGTCTACTCTTGGGATATTGTGATCCAGCGGGTTGGGAATAAATTGTTCTTCGATAAGCGTGATGGGTCACAGTTGGATTTTCTTTCAGTACACGAAACCTCACAAGAGCCCTTGCCTGATGTGAAAGATGATATTAATTCAGCTTACTCATTGAGTGTCGAGGCAGCATATGTTAATCAAAATTTTTCGCAGCAGGTTTTGATTAGGGATGGGAATAAGGTTGCTTTTGAGGTGCCCAACCCATTTGCCAATCAAGGGGAAGAGGTAGCATCGGTTGCCTATAGGTATAGGAGGTGGAAATTGGACGATGATATGCATTTGGTTTCACGTTGTGAAGTGCAGAGTGTGATGGAGGTGAATAAACAAAAGTCGTTTTTGACCCTTAATGCACTGAACGAGTTTGATTCCAAGTATTCTGGTGTGGACTGGAGACAGAAGCTGGAGACACAACGGGGTGCAGTGTTGGCGACTGAGTTGAAGAATAATGCGAATAAGTTGGCAAAATGGACTGCACAAGCTCTTTTGGGTGGTGCGGATATGATGAAATTGGGTTACGTTTCAAGGGTTCACCCAAGGGATCATTTTAACCACGTAATTTTGGCAGTTGTGGGGTACAAGCCAAGAGATTTTGCTACACAGATTAATTTGAACACTTCAAACATGTGGGGTATTGTGAAGAGTATCGTGGACTTGTGCATGAAGTTGAATGAGGGTAAATATGTTCTTGTGAAGGATCCATCAAAGCCACAGGTGAGAATCTATGAGGTTCCACCGGATGCATTTGAGAATGATTACGTGGAGGAGCCACTACCGGAGGAGGAACAGGTTCAGCCGCCTGCTGAGGAATGAGGATGCAGATGATGCCGAGGCAAACGCTACAACAAAAGATGTAGAAGAGATGGAGATTAGCAGTGAAGCTGCTTAAAGGGTAATGATTTCTTGTGCTAATTTTATTTAATTATAACTAGACTTATCCCCTTACTATTATGTACTTAGTGCTTATAGTTGCATCTCAATGTTCATTATGTTGATGTACGGGAAATTGTTTTTCTCTTAATTCAATGTGTCAATTTGATTGATGCTAATTTCTATTGTAAGTTGAAATATTTGAAGTTTATGCCCAGCAAATTAAAGAGATAGCGAACATGAACCGAAAGTGAAGATTTTTCATTAACGTTTCCATCTGGTAACTGATTTGAAGAACTGAAACTTATTTAAAAGAAAAAGCGTTGGCCAAATCAATTCTGAGTAATGGAACATGATTATCTTTTAGATTGAAATATGACCTCATATGGCTGATAGGATATGAAATATGTTCGGTCTAGAATGGTTTTCAATTGGTAATGGATTGAAGGATTAAAGAGGCTTCAAAATAAGAGTTCTATTGCTGTCTAGGTATGCTTTGAAAATTAAAATTTAGAATTGAGGAAGACGGTTAATCGCATGGTACAAGATCTATGGTTAAATTGTAATCGACAGCCTTAGGATAATTTGAACCCAGAATTTTATATACGCTGCTGGCTTTAATCCCACTGAAACAAGTTCTTATTGAAGGCTAGATGCATTGACTGAGAAAGCAATTGAGTCTCTAAGTTCTTGACAATTTAACTGTAAACCATGTAGGAGTAAATGTAAGAGTTGACCTGTTTAATAACATCCAGAAATACTGAAAGCAAGAGTTGACCCAAAACAAGAGTATTAAAGCACATTTCAAAATTGTGCAGAAAACAGAAATTATGCGGTTAATCATTTCCTCCTTCAAGAAACTAATATAGATTCTGCAAGGATGGAACTGGGCTTAATATTTTAAGTGATCCTGGAATAGAGATCCCACTATATCTTGAAAGCCTGTCTCTATATATCTTGGCAATTTTTCCATATTTAAAATCCAATATTTGTATTCACCTGCAATTTAATGGATATTGACTTGCCATGGAGGTTAAGCCTTAGGATGTGGAATTGGTTGTTTCCCAGCAGCCTTCCTAGGCATGGCAGTAGTGTCAGCAGTTGTACTAAGTGAAGGAAGCAGAGGCATTTCTATTTTGAGCATTGAACAAATTGGATTAATAGAGAAGTCATTAGAATACCTGCATGGGTAAGCCTTCCTCGTGGCCTTGGGAAATTTGAGGTTCAGCCTTCAATGCTAAACATTTTGTCTCAGCCATGGTCCAAATGGATTTCAACTCATGCATCTCCTGTATAGCATCTTTGAGTCGATTATTGTAACTTGGTTCAATAATGACATAGGAGGTTAGAATCAAGGTTCAATGATGAACCAATTTGAAAGAAGAATAACTAACGAAGAAATTGGTAGCAAACAGCTCAAAGCTTTCTGTATACTTTTTTTCTACCTCCTCAATATGGAAATTACAACACAATAAAAGAAAAAAAAGGGGGGTGGGTGGGTGACAAGTCAACTACTTTTGCTAACAAAATGACAACTTCTCAATAAATTAACTCTTTTTTGCAAGTAAGAGAGAGAGAGAGAGAGAGAGAGAGAGAGAGAGAGAGAGAGAGAGAGAGAGGTAAATGCAAGTTTTGAAATAGAATTAAGCTATCCGTACCCTCTTGTTTATGTGATCCCACCCTCCCTCTCACATGGAGATCGGGTCCCACGTCCAATAAATGCATGGGGCCCGACTTCCATGTGAGAGGGCAGGTTCTCTCACATGTAAACCAAAGTAAACAAGATGATACAAGTAGTAATGTCCTTTGAAATAAAACTAGAACCAAGCCTGTGTAATGTGGTCTTAAACTGTGGGTTGATCTCCTGGATCATAATATTTGTATAATCCATACATACTCTTTAATGCGTAGTTTCTTATGTTGTATTGTAGGACAGTTTTTCATCTTCTATTGGCGATCCTTACACTTCTGTCTAATATCTCATGGTTCTTTTGCAATTTTTGTAAAAAATTGATCCTTAAAGTTGTCTGTTAAAAGTCACCTATGGTTTAACGGGGTTTAAATTTTGTTTCTTTTCCAGGCTACCAGTTGGATGAGCACACAGCTCTGATTTCATCACACATTTTTGCTGACTTTACTGCCAAAAAAAAGGAAAAAAAAAAAAAAAAAAAAAAAAGAAAGAACAGGAGGAAAAGAACGACTTGCTGGTTTTTTCAACTTTTTGTGTGGTTGGTCTCTGGAGGATCTTTTGCTGCGCGATTTTAGGTGCAATAAAGACCCGGTTATTTTTACGCACCAGTATTATGGATCGGATGATTTTTCAAATGTACTGTTGAGATCGGTGTGCATATTTACGTACAACTTTTGGCAAGTTTAATGATTTTATTCTCTTAATTTTGTTTGATTCAGTCATATAGTTGGTTTGGCGCGATATGAGTAACAGTGAAGATAGTAAACTGGATATATATATATTTATTTATTTATTTTTTGTTGGTTATGTGGAAAGTCCCAAAACTTGCTAAATGACTAACGGAAGCGTCTTGTTAATGAATAATTGCATCTTTTAGACGTGTTCAGTTTATTGTTATAAATTTTCTTTCAGCATAATTTGTACCAAATGAATTTAAAAAATGAAAATTTGTTGCTTCAAGATTTGGGAACTTGTCCAAAGTCTTTCTTTATTGAAATATGTAGTCACACGGTCAGGGCAATCGAAGCATGAAACAAATGTATCTCTATCAAATGAAAGCAACTCACAAGCCAAAAATATTATTTAAAATGTCGTAAGCCCATGATATCTCCAAGGAGTAGTCATCAGATGAAGCTGTATGTTGTGCTCAAAGATTCAATCGGTCCATCCTGACCGTTGACACCACTTCCAGATTTATGATAAGCAAAATCTCACATCTTATGGCATAGACCTGAATCGCAGATAATCACAACTAATGGGATATTTGTGTCCTAACAGGCTAACACCAACGACTTTGACCATTGTGGGCCATCCCATGAATTATTTCTTCCACAATTTCTTAACTAAAAAATATTTAATTTTAGTTGTTTGACTTAAATATCTTCTATATTCATACTTAATCTTTCATCGAATCATTTCTTATTTGCCATACTTTAATATTTTACATAAGGATAAACGCATATCTTTATATAAACAGAAATAAATATTTAATTAACTAAAAAATTAAGAATTATTACTTCAATTTAAGGTATTTCATAAAGAAATTTATTTCGCTCTATAATTGATCATCTCATAATAGAAACTATTCTTGAAATTCATAATTGACGAATATTAATTACCGTAAATGATCATCGATAAAAGAATTTTGCTATTTGTACATTTGGGATGACATTCTCCTTCACAAGAAGAGGGGCCCACGCTCCAATAAAATAATTATGGTCCTCTCTTATTGTGAGTGAAGATGTCATTCGAAATGTCATTCTGAATGTACATGTAGCAAAATCGTCGATAAAATCACTATCGTGCCAATTTTTTTTCAACTTTGATGTTCATGGGAGAAATATCAATTTGAGATAAAATTGATAAGGACAATAGGTCCATTTCAACGGATTCCACTTTTCTAAAGGCGTATTAATTTATTGCAAGAAAAACTTGTACTAGCGCCAAATGGAAAGGGTCACACAATAGTCTAGCTTGAAAATAATTAAGAACAGCCGCCTTCTTCTTTGCCTGTTTCACACGTACACATAATAGACTCATTGGTGTCCAAACTCTCTCTCTCTCTCTCTCAAACGTGTATCTTTGTTCTTCTTCACTGTTATCACAGCAACTCTTTGAATCTTTGGAATTCTTGAGGTACTATGTTTCTTTGATGCTTTTAAGGTTGTTTTAAAGAAACTTTCTTTGATTGCAATACACGGTTTGATTTTAATGATTGAATAATACTTGGGTTTCTTGAATTATTGTTGTTGGATGTTTGCTCTGGGTTGTTCAAATTGTTTTTGTTGTGTTTAATTGAGGGATCTTGTGTATAACTATTGAATTATTAGTACACTTTTACATGTTCGGTACAAAGTACTGGATCATAGATTAGGAGGAAAAAAAAGAAGTTAAAATCTAGTTATTGTAGTGTCCAGCCTGGTCAAATATCGCCCAGAAAATTTGAAGGGAAACTCCTGTTTAATTAGAAGCCTTCATTAATATAATTTTGCCAAGAGATAAACATTTTTAGCATTAGCACGACGAAAGAATCATCAAACATTTTTTATATTAATGTGTTTTACATGTTATCTCCTAATTTTTCGGCAATTTACTTTAACAGATGATATATCAGCACTTAGGATCATATGCACTATTATTAAGGAACATAACTTCCACTGAAGTTCATTAGAAGTAAAAATGAACGTCGATTCATCTTCTACTCGTGAAGATCAAAGGGCATCAGAGAATTCTTTCATGGTAATCCCGTGAAGCTGCAACAATATGATTAATTTTCTGTTGTTCGCAAATTCATTACTTATGACACTTTTGTCTTATAGATTGTTAACACAGAGAAGCAGTTGTTGGCATTAATTTACTTTGAAGGTCTTTTACACCATGATGTTCTAGTGCTATACCGTAAAGTCAGAGCTAGTTATGAGAAAATTATTTTAAGCGATTCAGACCTGAGAGAGCTGAAGGAGGCTGAGTATCTTTTGTGGAAGCTGCATTACGTGCACATTGATGAATTTCGTAAACAGATACGGCAGAATACAAAAAGGGATGCTCAGCATGACAATGTTAATTCTCAAACAAACATTGATAAACATCTGGAAGGATTTAGGACATTTTTGTCTGAAGCGACTGAATTCTATAGGAATTTGATCATAAAACTTAGAACAAATTGTGGGTTCCCTGCAGAAGTTTTCGTGGATGGTAAGGGTGGAAGTTCATTTTCTATTGAGCCCACAAAGCTGCATAATTGTCAATATACGTGCCATCGCCTTTTGGTTTGTCTCGGGGATCTTGCAAGATATACCGAGATTTTTAAGAAACCCGATGCCTGTGAATGGTCCATTGCAGCGTCCTACTATGTAGAAGCAACCAGAACATGGCCAGATAGCGGAAATCCCCATAATCAGGTATTTTTCTTTGTAATATCTCCTTATTATCGGGGTTCCTATTTATTCTGAAAACTCAATACAATGTTTGGGCTGTTATAATCATGTGATTTGTTTATAGCAAAAGTAGTTTCACCAGGAATATAGAACCTGGAAAAACTGAACTATTTTTATCGTTGTAAGATTTGAATATAAAAGTTTCATCGTGTTTGCAGTTAGCATTGTTGGCAACATATGTTGGTGATGATTTCCTTGCTTTTTATCATTTCATAAGGAGTTTGGCAGCTAAAGAGCCCTTTCCTGATTCACGGAACAACCTTATGTTGCTCTTTGAAGAGGTGAAACTCGTTATTGTCTTTTACCAATAAATATATAAATAAATAAATAAAACAAAAAATCAATTTTTCCATATACGGATTAAATTTGTTATTCCCTATGTTGTGATTTTGCAGAACAGGATATCTCATTTGCGCTCGCTTTCTTCTGAGGTACACTTTGACTTCTCAAATCCATCGACGAGAATTTCCTTACAGAATAAATCACATACAGATAGAGTTTCTACAAATCACGTAAACTTAGAAGACCTGGAGAACGTTTTTGCTGCAAAATTCAACTTATGGCCCATGTTTATCCGAATGATAAGCTTATTTCTTATGAGATCAAGGTGCTCATTTCAGCATATTAGTCTTCTTACATGCTTTTATTATCACGTTTTCGTGCTTTTTATGGCTATTAGTTGTATCAGTGCTATTGGTATCATCATATTCGAGCACTCTATTCGATCTTACCGTATCTGGTTGATATCCCAGATAGTTGTTTAAGTGTGCAGTCTATGTGAATTTTTACAAACGGAAATTTCGTAGAGGATCATTTATCTATGGCCAAGTAGAAATTTTACCATGCATTTTTTGAATAGTACTTCAATTAAATTCCCTTTTTCAGTATGGAATTTCTAATCTAGTTCTGCAATGGTTCGTGTAATGCAGTTTGCAGGAATTTTCAAGCACTCTTGCTTCTATGGTGAGCGTGTTGGAAGCTTTATTGGCACTAGATGATGCAGAACTAAATGCCGCTCTTGAATCTTACCAACATATGGATTCGGCAAGAAAAGGCCCTTATCGTGCAATTCAACTTGTTTGCATACTCATCTTCACCTTCCATAGCCTGGCCGAAAGCTTGGAAAGAAAGGAACGAACGGAAAGAGACGACAATTGGCTGTCTGCTCAGACACCATTGGCACTAACTTTTATGTTCATTTGCATGGGTCGCCTTTCCGAGAGATGTCTGAAGGGTAATTATCCGAAAATTTGCCCACTTTTACCGGCTGTGCTAGTGTTTGTCGAGTGGTTAGTCAGCACTATCAACAGAGTCGTAGCATATGCTGCAGATGAGAGGGTTATGAATGCTGTATCTTACTTTTTCAGTTCTTTGGCTGATCTCTTGAATAGATTTGATGAAAATGAGAGAGCAATCGTTCCAGATTATACTGCTCTTTGGGAAGATCATGAGTTGAGGGGGTTTTATCCGATAACTCAAGCACAGGCTTTGCTCGACTTCACGACTCGATCGGAATACATGGAAGATTTCGAGAATAAGAATCAACTGCGTTCTTGGCGCATGCTTCATTCGGCAAGAATAATTGTAGACTGTCTTAATGGTTCTCATAACCAGTTCTTTTATGATAAAGTGGAATGCAAATTTTATACAGGAAAGACAATGAAAAAATTCGACCAAGGAGGAGTGGAATTAGCAGTATCCAATTCTTGTCCTGAAATTACAGAGCCTTACGAGCAGACGACTAAATCCATAGAAGAAGAGGAACCTTTTTCAGGCAAAAGTCAAGATCACCCCAGTTTAAACACCCACACTGCGACTACAGAAGAGGAAGAAGTCATTCTCTTCAAGCCAATTACAAGACATAACTCAGCTCCACTATATATTTCCAATGCCAAAAATAATCAAGTTTGTCATGAAGGCAAAGAGATTCAAACAACAATTCCTGATGAGTTCTTGCGTCGTGCCACGTCACTTTGTATTGCTCAGAATCCGCCAGAGAACGATTCATTCAGTTTCTGCCCCATCACGTCTGATTCAGAACCCAGCAGGCCATTCAAACAGCAAGAGCCTCAATTGAAAGACTCGACTGGTCACCCACCGGGGCCTCCCTCCCTCAGTGCTTGGTTCCTTACTAGAGAAAGTTCAAATACTGAAGAGAAAGGGCTAAAGGACTTCGCTAAACACAAATTAAATCCCATTGAGGAAATAGCTTCTACATCATTTTCTAATATCTCTATCAACGAAACTAAGGATTATGAGGATGCCCTTGTGCAGATTTCAGCAAGTACCCGGAGTTCTCCTTATGTCGCCCCATTGCCTTCTGCCCCAGTGTTGCCTGATGACGCTCTTTGGTCTAGGGGGAATTTGTCTAATTTTCCAGAGTTGAAGCCTGAAGGCGGGAACGGTTCAGATGGCATTCTAGGCGCAGCACCAACCCTTGGATTCCCCAGTCAATCTGTAATTGGTTCACATATTGGTTTTCGTCCTGGAGTTCTTGGTCTTGTCGATGGATATCCACTACTACTTGGAATGAGTTCTTCAGAATGGCTATATCACTATCGAAACGGTCATAACCCGGAGAGTGCCAAGAATCTCATTTCACCAGTTAACTTCAATGCCCCTGCCTACGGAAGTTTTCACACGAATAACATTTCCACATTCGATTTCTACGACCAGTGGGGAAATCGTTTTGTTTCCAATCCGACTGTCTATTCAGACAACTCTCAACCATGTCTAAATTCTTCCCTTGTTTATGGAGCAGAAGGACAAAGAAGGGACAAACTTTTTCTTGGTTATCAAAGATCATTTCCATATGTATGAGGTGTTGGAATGGAGTTAAGAACAGAACAGCCACCACTTCTGCAGTATCTTAAACAGAGAGAATGGCAGCTGCAGCCAGATTCCCAAATAAATGGTCCAACTTTTATGGGATGAATCTATCATATGTAAGTGTGTACATAGAAAGTATAACATTTGGAAATTGGCACCAGGTGTGATTTTCTGTAACTTACTTTTTACAGCATTTTACAGATTGAAATGTTGAGTAGAATTAAAATATTTGCAATTATGCTTGCATTTAGTGTATTATCTTCTAGGAGCTTCAATTACGAATATACGAGGATTTTTTTCATAAAATTTTTCACCCTTTGGCTTGTTTGTTGAAGAAAACTGGACGATACTCGATAGTATTAATGAAAAGAAATAAGTACAATCATTATGCAAACGGCAATTTCTCATGTTCTGAACTTTTCTCCAAAAGCTTGTGAACTGAGAAAAAGGCATGCTTAACAACAATTATATATCAGCTTTAAGTCAAAGGGGCGCTTGGAACAATCGTTTCATTATTTAAATTTAAATTATAAAAGAATGATTAGATCGTAAATTCTTTTTCGAGATCAATTTAACGAGTTTTCCTAATTTTTATTCCCAAAAGCAGTCCTACTTGGAGCCTTAGGCGCTCTTTGTTGTTTTCGGATCGTTTTCGATTTTCCAAAATATTGAAAACGCGTTCTCTTTCTCATTTTTGAAAACGGCTGAAAATTTTGTGAAGAAAACAAAAAACAATATTTTTACGTTTTGGTTATTTTCTTCACAAATCTGTCAAAACTAAAAAAATACGGATTGTAAAATATTTTTTCAAAACGACAAAAAGAACGAGTTTTCAACAATTTCAAAATGGACACCCAAAACACAAAACAAATTCAAAACTGAAACACGAAAAGAACGCCACCTTAGCTCCTGGGTCAACATATGAAATAAATTTCTCATCTTTTACTCATCACTCTGAAGTTTCTCCGTTCCAATTATTTGAACCTACATCAATCAAAAAAGTTTCACAGATTTTGATCTTTTTGTGTTTTAATTTTAGGGTCCTACTTGGAATACTTTAAAGATTTCATTCTTGATGCTGGGTCTATGCCAGGTTGCTGTGTTGCGCTTAGCTTTCTCTTCCAGTGACTCTGCTTTAGTACTCCATGTCACATTTCTTGTTCTGATTACAGGCACCCTTTTCTTGCTCCTTACTTGGTACTACAATTCTCTCATACATGGTTAGAATTTAGAGAATGTTTAACTAAGCCAAGAAAAATGTAAAAATACTTGTGAAAAGTAATTTAAAGTCTAAACTAGAATCTATTAAATCTCAACATGTTAGGCAATAAAAGAGTTACTTGATAGTAACTTTATTTTTCGTAGGCTTAGCCAAACATGTTCTTAGTCATATTGAAGATAAAGATTTATTATTATTAATTTTTTTCTTCCTGTGTATGTCCTTTTTTATGGACTATGGACATATGTACACATTGAATGCGCATCGCGAGCATATAGGCGATGAATCTTTTTAACTTTGATCAGGGCAATTGCTTACACGAATTAGGTTGGATATTAAACCTTGTTGAGATGGCATGTATTGGTATATTTGGACTAGACAGCACTTTTCAGGACAAGCAACACAAATTTAACTTATTTTTATACTTTAATCTTGTATACTTTGTTCAAACCAGCATATCGGAAATGACATATAAGTTTTTAATAGACCATCTAGACACGTCTTTTTGTACGAGGTGCATGGTGAACAAGTTCATGGTTCTTTTGAGATGGTATGTATGTGTGAAGTGATAGCTATGTATGTGTACGCAGTGATAGCTGAGGCTTCATTTGGTCCAAATACCTTAGCCACAATAAGTAAAATAAACTAGGAGTATAATGCATGTCTTTTCTAATGGAGATCGATGGATTGGTGTAGCATTCCTAGTAGTCTTATAAAATCCTAAATTGTGCCTTTAGGGACTTCTGAAGTTCTTCGTCAGATCAAATGATCTTTGTAATGCAACCTTAACTTCATGCTCTATATATGTTGTTTTTGTGTTGGAAGTTGGTATTAGATTCTTGATATTGCATTCATTTTAGAAATACCCTAAGAAACGTCTGCTGACAGAACTAGTTAAATTCCTCCATTCTTGTGCCATCAATGCAATTCTCAGGTTAAAATTGACCGGTGGTGCCAACAATGCAATTGGTTTATATAACTTTCTATTGAATATCACGGGTAGAGCTCTATTTATGGGAAAATCCTACCAGAAACCTGGTTTTCTTACTAATCAATCACAGGCAATTGGTATTTTTTAATTCCTCTTGTGTCCGGTCACCTGTGAGTGGCTTTACACGCACCCTGCTATTTGCTGGTGTCATATAAAATAGGTCTAAGTAGATTTTTTTCTTTAAAATCTGTGCGTTTACATAGGTTAATAGAAGGCATTATTTCATTGTCTTTTGTCTTTGTTTTGGTTGGTGAATATTAAACTATTTAACTGATTGGAGGAATAGAAAAAGAAATACAGATTCCTTCTATCAGAACCTTTCTAGCAATTGGTGAATATTAAACTATTTAACTGATTGGAGGAATAGAAAAAGAAATACAGATTCCTTCTATCAGAACCTTTCTAGCAAGAGCTATTGAATGTTTCTGTCTTGATTATGGATGACTATTTCCTTTTGGTCATCATGCATTCGTAACATTTAAGCTGAAATGTGATGAACTTTTATTGAGCAACTATCTTATGTCTCTCTGTTTGATTTGAGCCATGAAGGAAAAATCCACGTTGCTAAACTTTCCATTATTTGACTGCATATGTGGATGTTTCCTAGTTGAGAAAATAAATGCTGCTGAGTGCAATGGTTTTCTTGGTTTCCCTTGCTTGCATTTTGCCACAATCTAGTTATATATTTTGCTTAATACGAGTTTGTGAAAATGTGGCTCGAGGGGCAATATGGACTTTGTGGTAGCTTTAATTATCCACTTAATTCATGTGGCAAGTACTTGTTATGAACCTATAAATTCTTGATAATACAGGTGCTTTTGTTTACCTTGAATTTGATGTCTAGAGTTTTGAATGCATCTATTGATTATGAATGGTGATTGATAGGCTTCTAACTCATTTGGGGCCTATTCTTTCGTTGTTTTCTTGCAGAGACAGGGATCGTCTCAGTTGAACCCCAAATGCAGGAGATCGGCTTAACGCCTCGAAATGGAGAGGATAAAAGCAAGAAGAGAAACTGAAGCAACTCAATCAATACTTACACAGTTTCAGAAGTACAATACATGGAAGAAACAATCTCAAGTAAAAAGAAGAAGATAGGGCCGTTTGGCATGACTTTTGTTTTTGCTTCCTGTAGAAGAGCTTTGAATCAGTTTCCTTTAAAAGCTTTTCTAACTAGAAGAAACATTTTATAAATTAGCTAAACGAGTCCAAAAACAGCTTTTGAATCACAAAAGCTTCTTTTGATTTTTCAAAAGTCATGCCAAACAGGCCCTTAATATAACTCATCTCTATTTTTTTTAAGAAGTGCTCATTTCTTCGTTTTGTGCTTCAATCTTCCTTTGGTTCCTTCTTTTTTGACTTGTCCTTTTTGGCCTTGATGTAGCAGAAACACGAGCAGCAGGGCAGCTGCAACAAGAACTTCATTTCTTTTTCCGATATGACATTTGTATTGACACAATACCTCACTTATAGTGGACGAAAGCCTCGTGTTTTTGCCCATTTGTATTACTGTATTTTGATTCTTTTCCTAACCCTTCCAGATAAAGATGCTTATCTTATCATGTTCATACACTGGAGATAAGGAGATGCTTAATTCTCTAATTCAAGGTTAATGCCTCCTTTTTATCTATTGTGTTTTTATTCCCCAAGGTGGATATTACACCGCACAAATATATTATGGGAAGAATTTCAAGAGGAAGTTATCTTAATTGATATTTGAAAATTAAAGTCTAAAATAGCTTCCTCTTTCAAAAGAGCTTAACAATGTTGTGCCAACTTTCTCTAAAAGCTCTTTAATCTAAAAGAATCACTTTTATAAAATTAACCAAACAAGTTTTAAAGCTATTTTTGACTTCTCAACAGTCTGCCAAACTAGCCCTGGATTAAATGACGTTAAAATATTTTCCATCGTCACAAAAGTTGGCCACAGTGATTACCGCGTCTGCTGAAGCAGATGGTGTTGTATAGTTTTATAGGAAAAAAAAAATAGAATGATCGGCATTGTATAGTTTCATAGAGAAAAAAATAATGTTCTTTGTATCGCTCTATACCGACAAAGGACTAATTAAGCAATACAGTAATTCTGCACACCATACATGTCCTTACACTCTATGCTTCACAATGTTCAAACATCGTCAAGTGATCAATCCGCCAAGAAATTCAATACTGCCGAACAATTTCCCGGCATTTTAAGACTGCATTTTCGAGTACCATCAGGCCTGTTATTGCATACAAATGAAGATGAAACCGCATTTCTTGCACATTAAACAGATTTGGTTCTATAATAGGAGAAATATGATATACTCACGTACAAACGCTCGTTTTCTTTCACTTGTGAAAAAAATCTTAAAAGGAGATAATTTCTACAAAAAATTGACAAATTGATACGGAGTTTACAAATCTTTCACTTCCAGAGTTCTTCCATTGGGATGCCACGCTCTTCAGCCACTTCACTGAATTGCCTCATTTTCTGCACCGCAACAACTGTGGCTCGTGCATTGTTGAGAGCATTGTTGCTACCGAGTTGTTTTCCCAATGCATTTTCAACCCCAGCCAGTTCTAAAACGATCCTTACGGCACCTCCAGCAATAACTCCCGTACCTGGGGAAGCAGGTCGAAGCATAACTCTAGCTGCCCCATAGTCTGCCTCAGATCTGCCATTTCAATTCATCAATAATATCAGAAGTTAAACTAAAAGTGAGTTTCATCACACATCTAACTAGTAATGTCAGTCTAAACTTGTTGATATTCCGCGAATGTTTCACGAAAAACTTTGCAGATTTAACAATTGAATCAAAACCTATTCGACCCTCTCTTCTAGATAATGGTCACAAGCTAAATCTTACTTTTACAACTCGACCAATTCATATTACCTGGTATCTCCATTGAGTCCTGACTCTAACGTAAGAGATTGGTTTTTGAGATTCTCTACAGGACTAAACAAATGCTCTCTCTTTCAGTCTTTCTTCCAATAGAAGTTAAATATCAATGTCATTTAACATTAATACTATGGACACTAAAATTAACATAACACGGTGTGATTGCAAACACATCAATTTCATATAACCTCTCACAAAAGACACCTTCGGATTGAACAGGATGCCAAAAAGATTCATGTAATCGAGCCAAATATATGGCTGTTAGACTTAGCTTCTTTTTCTTCTTCTTGTTTAGCTTTACCAATTCCAAATTCCAATATAAGAATCAAGAACCATAAATTGCCCTATCAGATTATAATTTCATTCCCCACTTCAAAACCAATTACCTAAAATTTCAAATATCGAACATTCAGTTAATAATTATACTCAAGATTCATAATCCAGTTCATACATGCAAACTTTATCAGCAACCTTCAAAGAAACCAGAATTTAAATAATTCGCAAACACATTTCTGCAATGCCAACAAATATCCATTGAGAAAACCAATCAAAACTAAATGCTTTATTAAAAAAAATCCTGTAAATAGGCATAACCTTTGGAATCCCAGAAATTATGAATTATTTTCCATTGACTAATCATGCAAAAAAAAAAAAATGTGAGTTGAAGGTAATTCTCCCAACAGACAATGGATTGTTGATTGTTCATCAACGAGATACCTGTGGGGGAAAGTCTTGTACTTGGTCATGGGAACAGTAATTATATTCCTCCTGGCATTAACAGCAGATTTTTGAACAGCACCAATTACTTCCTTAGCTTTGCCTACTCCAACCCCAACATTTCCCTGCTTATCACCCACCACAACAACAGCCCTAAAATGCAATTGCTTCCCTCCCTTCACCACTTTAGTAACCCTCCGGACCTGCACAACTCTCTCATCAAATCCATCTCTCACTTTTTCTTTCTTCGATTTAGACCCAAACCCAGTTGTTTTCTTCACCTTAGAGTCCATTGCATACACATCATTGCCAAGAAAAGTCTCTCCGCTGTACGCAGCCCCGTATAACTCCTCGAAGGCCCTAGCAATCTCGTCCTCTGACTCGAATGGGCCTTCGTCGAAGGAGGGTGGTTGGACGAAGTCTTCGGGGCGTTCAGGGGGACTGAATGTGGAGATTTCTTCTGGGTCAGTTGTGTCGAAGTATGTGGTGTCGATGTCGGAAGAGTTGGCTTTGATTGGAGTGAGTTTCAGGTGGAGGGAGAGGGGTCTTTGTGGGTGTTTTGGGGCAAAGGAGGGGTGCAGAAAAGAGAGGCGAGATGGGTGGTTGTGGTGGAAGGAAAGGGAGAAGGTGGCGGGGAGAGAGGCGGTAGAGGCAGTCATAGCGGTCGTTGTGGGTAAGGAAAACGTATTTTCAGTGAGTGAGGATAAGACAGTATTTCTTCACAACGATGGAAGGAAAGGAACAATTTCGTTAGATGTCCCTAAACTTTGGACTTATTTCGCGTTAGTCATCAAACTGCAATTTATTTCAAAATAGTCATTTAATTGACCATTCTATTCACATTCATCAAGTAAATCCTAATTAAAATTAATAATGAGACCAAAGTGTCACACATTTTTAATCACATGGATTGTTAGTCTGTGATAAAGTAGTTGTTAGTTGCCATCACATATATATTGAAGGAGTCACATAATTTGTTTAGACCATGAACTAAAAGATAAAGAAAGAAAAACAAACAATGCACGTTAAGTGACTATATTAAAATAAATTATTTTTTGGTGATCAACATGAAACAATCCTATGGAGACATCTAATGATTTTTATTTTTTATTTTTGAAAGAAAGATATTGTAATTTGGGCTGAAATTTTCTTGTTTATACCAAATGGACCTCAGTCCCAAATTCAGAGTCTATCGTGTACACATTTAGCCCAGTTTTAGATATTAGCCCAGCCCATTCACTGTAAGTCGGCCTGTATATTTCCCTTTGGATGAAATTTTCAAAAATAGCCTTCATAAAATGTGCAAAGTAACTTTTTTTTTCCTCTGCTTTTTATAGAAAAGTTTCTTGAAAAAATCACCTTAACTTTCTCTAAAAGTTCTTTTATCCGGACAAAATGCTTCTAAAAAATTATTCAAACATGTTCAAAAGCAAATTCTTAGTCTAAAGTTGGCATTTCAAAAACCTTGTTAAATGGATCCTTAAATTTTTTGGCAATAATTTTATGTTTTCAAGTATAATGTATACTTGTCATAAATGACGAGATTGCTTGGAGTGCTTTTAAGTGATTGTAAATTGTGAACCATAAATTGCACGTTCGACTTGACGTTTTAAGAGCTTTGTTCTTGAACATGTACAATATTCAACATGAAAACCTAATGCAGCCGAGGAAAACTGGCTAAGACTAGCAGCAAGAAAATGATGCCTTTTAACAAAAACGTCATCTTCAATGTCCTTTCTCGCTCTAAATCCCTTAGAATTACAAGGATTTCCTCTGCTTCTTTCTCCAAATCCTCTGAGGTTCATTATACATCTTGTTATCATAATTTAAACTGCATTTACCTTTTTATTTCAGTCAAGAAAAACAACTTTTAAACACGATCAAACATGAACTGATCTCTCTTTCGCGCATGCACAAGTAGAAAAGCAAAGGAAAATATTGAAGGAAATGGTGGCGATTAAGATGAAGATGAAGAATCCATTGTGAAGGAATGTTCTGGTGATGAAGATCACAAGTAGAAGCTGAGAAAAGAGGCTGGGGGAAGCCTGGGGATGAAGCTAAAGGATTGGCGGCGAATTGGCGTCCTGCTGAAAAAAGATCTTGATTTTTTATTCTTCACAGACAGCGAACACGCTGACATGCCGCCTCCTCCCGCCACCTGCTGCTTCCCCTCCCTTCTAATGAAAAAGGCGTTAAATTCATTTGACCTTTTTTGCACCATTTTCTTGGTTGGTAAATAACAAATCAAAATTCGTGCACCATTTTTGCAAGTTTGTAACTGATTCTCATACTCCCAACAAAGAAAACTATGTATTACACGGACCCACGTGTGGACCTAGTGGGTCACGTTCCCAACCAAGTTTGATTTTTTTTTTTTCCTTTTTTTTTTTTTTGAATGTGTACAAACCGTATAGAATTCAAATTTTAAAAGGAAAACTTATTAGATTTAGGATACAGGAAGCGTGCCAAAATAAATTAATAAATAAATTTGCATCTACCCAACAACATTTAGCAGAAGAACCAGCTTCACAGTTTAAAGTAGGTATTTTAAGAATTTTTTATATATTACTTTTTGTGATTTTAACAATATAAATGGAAAAAAAAGTTTGCGTCCGTCATTGCTCACAATAATTGTGCTCCACTAATTCAAAAAGTCTGCGTCCGCCACTGATTACATGCATATCCCAAAAGTTGAAATAATCTCTCCATTTAACTAATTAGCGTTTATAGCTTTCAGACTCAAAGCCTGATTCATTTCTATCTCAATCCCAAGAAAAAAACCCTATAAATTACTCACTCCATCGAGAAAATCTACACAACAGTTTCCCAGCCAAAGAAGCTACCAAAAAAACCTGTCGCTGAAGTTGCCTTTTTTAGTGTAATTCTATATGGAGCAAGCAGGAGGAGAAAATTTGAAAGATCAGCAGCCGGTGGCGGCAAGGCAGGTTTGGCTGCTGGAGAGCTCTGTCTCAGTCTCAACACCACCAAGTCAACCACCATCAGCCACCGCAGCCACAGAAGTGTCCGCGGTGTGAAGCAACTAACACAAAGTTCTGTTACTACTACAACTACAGCCTATCCCAACCCCGGTACTTCTGCGAGTCTTGCAGAAGATATTGGACTCGCGGTGGGACTTCGAGGAATGTCCCTGTCGGTGGTGGTAGCCGGAAGAGCAAACAGAGCAAAGTCTTGCCGTCCTCTTCAGACAGTAAGACTGGAAGAACTCAGCCCTTACAACCACCATGAATTCCATCCCAGAATTCTGAGATTTCACCAGTAAGCATGATTTCTCCAATGAATTCTATCTGTTTTGTTGGTGGGAATTTATCTTCTTTTGGTGCCAGCCAACCACAGGGAATCAATCAAGCGGCTGAGAATTTGAGTGGCGACACCCAATTCGACAGTGGATTTGGTGGCACTGGCGGCACTGCGCTAAATATTTCATTTCTAAAGGCACGACAGGCTCAACCTCAAGAATTCCAAGTGCCTAATTATTTTCTCCCATTTCAGCCAAACCTGGTTCAACCCAGGCCTTTGAGTTCTCGGCCTGAAACCTTCAACAACACCGCCACCACTTACTCATCCACAACCTCCAACGTGTGGAATAATTCCACAAGCAGTGAGACTGGTCCTTCCAACTACCCTAATCAATGGCATGATAATCTGCCAAGCTATAATCCATATCCGTGAATTTCATCACTGCATGATGCAGACCATCTGAGAACTCTTCGTAAATTCATAAGGCAAAACTCTAGAAATTTACTTTGCTTTAATATACAGATTTCCTGTATCTTGATTTGTATTTCCATATTCTTTTGTGTTTGATCAATATATATTTAATCATGTATGAATTTTTACCTTTTTTATAGAGAATTTGACTTAGGTTAGGTCAGTTAATCAAATTTAATGTTTTGGCTTTTGCTTTTATAGCTTTAATTCAGCTTTTGAAATTATAAATTATCAGTTAATTACTAAAGTAGTTGGTAAAAAAAATAAGACTTTGCTTTTATTTAAGCTTTAAGGTTTATAGAGTGAAAAGTCTACAAAACTGGTCATTTAAACCATAGGAATAATGTGCATGGGTAGGCGTAATGATAAATAATTAAGATCAAATTGTGCTTGAATTTCACACGTCAACTAATCTATTAATTACTTCGAAATTTGCATCCCTCTCTCCATCTAGCCAAATTAGCCCTACTTCTACATCCTTAGAAAGTATTAACTAGTGGACAACATCCGAGTTAATCTGGTAGGGTGATAATCGACCCAAACAGAATACCAGCAAGTCTATGTACATGGAAGTTCCATGTGAGTGGCGACGAACCCAACTAGACCGAGTTCAATCCACACAGAAAGAAATAATCAAATAACCAAATACAGTTTAAGTTTTAGCAAAATATGAAGCTTGAACAAATGGACGTATCTTAAAATTTAACTAGGCTATGAAATGTCCATGGTCAATTTACGATCGGGGTGTAGCGTTGACCCTACTTCGGCGTAGTGTTGACCCTTTTTCACTAAGTGACAACATATAAATAGACTCCTCCAATGAAGAATATACCCACAAAGTCAGGCAATTAATCGTGGGAATAAGCCATATGAAACCTGCTTAAAATGCTTAAACAATTCTTAGCCAATCTAAAAATGAAAACAATCCAGTACATTAAAACTGACAGTGTTCGTCTATGAGCCATGTCTGTAGTGGACTTCAACTAGACTTCTGTTTGTCTCATCAAATCGTTTGACACCTTTTTATCAAATTAGTTGCATCATTCAGTACAGTTCCAGTGGAATCATCAATTTGGCCAGCCATCCAACACTATCCCAACAGCAATCGCAAGAATCATTAGCAAAAGTAAGTCCACGACAAGAGAAACAGGTTTAGTCACGGGGGATCCCCAACATTTTCACAGCCATCTCCCATGTGACAATTGCAGCAGCATTAGCAGGAAATGCCCTAACTATAGTGGGACCAAGACCTGTATAGCATCCTTTAAGTCCAGACCTCCCGTAAATCTATCCCAAAAAAAATAAAAAGAAGAATTGTCACTTAATAATTAGAAAAGTTCATTCAAGACTCTGCAATATGAAAGATAGAGGCAGCATACCAATTTTAAAATCCGAAAAGGATTTCTTGTATCGTTTCTGTCAGGAGCAGTTTGAATTTTGGTTTTTGCCACATCCAACGGCAGAACAGCAGACCAACACTACATGCACAAAGTATGAGAAATCAAAATAGGAAGGAAAAAGGGAAATTGGATTGAATCAATCTGGAAAGATGAAATCGCAGTTTCCAAGATCCAAAATAATATCTCTTAACGAAAAAAAATGAAAAAACAAAACTTACTGCTATGCCGCCAAGGCCACCACTAACTATCCCAATTCCCATGTCCACCAAACCAGTTACACTAGATGAAGAATCTCTTAATTTTCGGTGCATGTAATAGCGTACATGCTCGTACGTGCTGAAAAAGACTGCATTTCCCATAGATTCTCTTAACAAGGTTGTGAATCCTCCTCGAAATAAGCCTGTAAGCTGAAGAGGTATTCTATCAGCTCTGAGGGACATCAAATGGCTAATTTGCACTGAGCATGGATTTTCTCACCCTTTCATTTTTTATTGTTTCCAGGGCACAATCAAGAGGACCAGCATATCTCCTGGAGCCTGGAAGCAAAGAGTCAGTGCCTTGAACTTGCATCCTACACTGGAGAATCTCACTATCATGTGCATGATTTGAAATACACAGAGATAGCCACATAAGATTTCTGATTTACTTACCTTTACCAACTCTGACGGGCATAGTATAAAGCTAATAATAGCTCCGGCAAAAGCCCCAGAGGGAAATATTACACTAATCTGTGGCTGGTTGCTATGTGATCCTACCTACATAGGAAGAAGAGGATTCTAATTAGCACACAGTACAACCTTGAACAAAGACAGCTTAATAGGCCCAAAAAGATGCAACTGTGAAAGCAACCTGCAGAAACTGCTTTGTTTGAGAATAAATTCCAAAGGCAAGTGAGCTTTCAAAGGCCATTCCCAAGAAAGAAGGTGTTGCACCGCGGTAAAGCCCTTTCACCTGTCAAACGAACCATGAATCAGAATTCTGCAGAAAAATGCCGGCAGCTATGATCAGCCATTTTTACTCAAAAGGATAAACTACATCGAATATATATTATGGTTCACTCGTAAACTATGTAATAAGGATACTGAAACTATTTTTTTCAGTTATTCCACAATATCATATGGTCAAAAAGGATTTTATTGAACTCGCAGACTTGAAATCTAGAGATAGCTCAGAAGAAGCACACGTGCAAACTTCACAAGCAAACAAACTCAACGCTCCAGGTATCGAAGACCAGAAATTAAACAAAACTCCCTCTCGACTTCCCTGATTGCAACAGTTCAAGCAGGGAACATAATAACTTGAACTAAAGTCTCACGAGAAGTTAAGAGGCATACTCCTTCAGTCTTTAGTATTCTCGCAGTACAATGAAAACCATTGTTGTACCTCACTCCATTTGCTTCCGTGTTGTGTTTTTGGAGCTTAACCTGAACGAGATGCATAGAAAGGGAAAAACTTGAGATGCAAATAATCTGTTTAGCTCTGCGAATATTTTTAAACAACAAAGGCAATGAAATGGAAATGAATTTCAGATCATGACCCGCTGCTGGATGCCCAAATGAAACTTGGGATTTAAAGGGCTCGCAATTTAAAAACAAGGGAATGGGATTAACAGCTTTGCTACATCCAATTCATAGTGTATGATGAAACGCTGTGCTACACCCCCACTCAGTGTAATTGGATCCTTCAGATATTCCATTTAAGATTAACTAGTTACCGGGAACCAAGACTCGATACCTATAGCTGTCTGCACTACTAAATGCCAAAATCAAGCAGGTCATTATGAAAAGATTAAGCACCTACCACCATTTCTTGTGAATTGGAACACGCCAAAAAATTGAGGCAGACAATGTCATCTGTAATCTGTATTCAGAAGATGACACCTTATTATGTGAAATCATACGGGGAATGGAGAACGGCCTGGAAAGCCCATATATGTAAGATGTGAGATGGGCTTCCCTTAGTATTTTTTGGAAAACTTGGATGTTCTACCAGCCTCGCCGACTGAGTACATAATCAAGACTCATCTAACAATTCCTACATTTTGCTTAACCCATCAGCTGATTGATACTCTGCTAAAATTAGTATCACTGTACTTTCACTTTACAAGTAACTATTTTTCCCCATCTTTCACTCCAGTTAAAAACTAGCACAAATTAATGCAAGAATGAATGGCCAAGCTTGTTTGGCTTTTGGTAATAGCCAAAGAAAAGCTGCCTCTGTTCAGCAGTAACACTCTTCATGCTACCCAAAAAAGCCAGTTAATTTGGCTTTTAACCTAGGCCAGACATACCAAATTAAAGTAAACCAGAACACACACATACACTAAAGAAGAAGAGTAAAAAAAGGAAAAAAGTATGAGAGAGACCTTCACAGTGTCAAATGGGTGACCAACGATGACAGTGGCAACACCCGCTAACATACCCGCCACATACTCTTTGTAACCCGAACTCAAAATCTCGCTCATTTTTTCCCCTCTCTTCTATGATAATTCCCTCTTGCTCTCTCTCCAAAATCTCAAAATCGTGTGATGGCATTAAAAGGTATTACAATCAAAGGCATGATCTTGTTTATCTAAATATACTGATATACACACACAAAAGATGGTCGAATGAATCAATTCAACTATAGAACTAAATCGCAATAATCGGCTATTTTCTAACAGGACTAATTTTCAGACAAACATCGATATCAAGAATCTAGGATTCAAGAGACCTTTTTCCATTAAAAACCCTAGCACGCTCAAGTCAAATTATCAGAGAACGGGTTATGGGCTTGTAGCATCATTTTCTTGCCGACAGTGGGTCGCAACCCATGCATAAGAATACCATCTTCATTTGGGCTTGGTTTTATTTTAAATATATTTTAATGTCACAATTATTATTGGATCACAAATTATCGAATTAATTGATCCAAATTATTTCTCGGTCATCAATAAAAAAATTTAGCTCAAAAATATTTCAAAGTTACAAATCAAAATTTTTATAGGTCACAATTTATTCATCATTCCCAAATCAAAAAATTTACAGGTCACAATTTATTTATCAATCATAAATCACAAACTTTATAAATCATAATTCAAATTTTTAGATCTCGTATTATTTATTAGTCAAAATTTATCAGTCACATATTATTTATTAATCACAAAAATATCTAATTTATTTGTCATAATATCAAATAATTAGTCATGAACCACCTACACTACACCCAACGCAACCCCAATCCACTATGCCACCAACCGAAAGCAACGTCGTCGTCGTCGCCGTCGCCGCCGCCGCCAAACTACCATTTTCAACTTTAAAATCATCACAACCACCAACAAACCACCATTTTCACTGCCAACACCAAGGCCAAAATAAAAAACAACGGCAACCAAACCATTTTCGTCTTTAGATCGAAGGCAACTCCAGCGCTATTGCAACTACGAACACCGATGAGGTGCGCCTCTCAAACAGTGGTGAGGTGCAAACAACAATGATGCCTCTCACGAACAGAGGCGAGGTGTAAACAAGGACATCACCACCTCTCATGGTGCCCTAGTGTTGATGGTGCTCCGATGGTGGTGTGGTAAAGAGAGAAGTGAAAATGGAAATATAGAGAAAGAATGAATAGGCCCCTGTTTGATACGCATTCGCATTTGTATTATCATTTTTCTATTCATTTTTAACTACACATTCTTCAATAAAATAATATTTTTTATCACATCAATAATTTTTTCTTTTTTTTCAACCACACGTTCACCATCACATCAACCAAAAAATGCATTCTTTCCAAAATAATATGTATCAAACAGACTCTAGATTTAGAGAGAGAAGGAAAAGTAAAAAATGATTAGGGTTTGAAAAATTTTGGTAAAGTGGAAGGACGTAGGGGTGGGGTATATGTGTAATTTAATTTTATAATATTATTATTATTAAATTAGAATATGGAATTATCATCTACTTTTTGTATAAACAAACTTTAAATTTGATTTTTGAAATTGGAACCTAAAAATCTGGTTCTTTTTCATTTCCACTTTTTAAAATCATTTTTTTTTTTAATTAGGATAAGATTTAGCCCAAGTTTTTCTACCTTAAAAATAAATCTTTTTAATTTTCATACTTATTTTCAATCACATATTTTCATAATAAAATATTGAATTAAACTACTTTGCCCTCATAGGTGACCTCAAGCATGACCTCGGTCCCACCACTCCCCTCACATGGAGGAAAAAAATATTAAATTTAATGAGGTGGGACCCGACCTCAATGTGAGAGGAGTGGTGGGACCGAGGTCAAGTTTGAGGTCACCCATGAGAGCAATGTAGCATGATTGTAAAATATTTTACACATAAATCCAAAAAAAAAACAAAAAAAAAAAATCTACTTTTGAACAACATATTTTTCAAAAAATCACTATCAAAATATCATTTTTTTTTTCAATAATGACCATCAAATAGGTGCTTATTGTAAAGAATGCTCGAACTAAAACGCGAGCCTAATCCCAAACAATACATGAATGTCTCTCGTAATCTTATTTTGAAGTCTCTCTCAAGGAAGAGAAAATCCCATCTTCATTTGGGCTTGGTTTTATTTTTATTTAACGTTTTATTAGGATGAGATTTATCGTAAAAAGTCTTGGACTGAACCTCGAGCATGATCCCGAGCAATACAAGATGTTTCTCGTAGTCTTGTAAGTAACTTAGCAACTTTGTTATTCTCGAAATAAATCTAGTAAAAATTTCGCAAAAGATCGATGAACATGATAATATATAATAATGAAATAAATTACACTAGAACGAAAATTGTAAGTTTAAATTTTTATTTGAGAAAATGCAATAATGATAATGTTACATCAAACATTTAGGCAAGGCTACAGCTACAAATAGACGAACATTTTATTGTACAAAATATTACAACAGACGGACTTTGAAGCCTGATATAAATTACAACAAAGGAAAATAAAGTAGCAATTTTTATTAATCAAAGACAGCATTCTCATTTCATCACAACTTACTAGGTACTACTAATTTGTTAGAGAAGTTCTTATCCATGCCAAACTCAGCTGTATTTTTTAGTATCTTGTTCGTCTCAGTAACAAATTTGGAAAATCGAGAACCCTTGGTTTCTTTCTTGTCTTCAATGGGAAATTGAGGTAGAATGGGCAAGAAGGGCCCGGGTTTTGGAGATAATGGTGGCATCAATGCCCATACAGAAGAAAGGTTTTCATTAGGCTTGTCAAGATCTTCTAAAAGCAAATAGTCCTGCATATCTATATAATAGATGTACAGAGTTATCATTAGAAAACTCAGTAGTTAATACTGAAGAAATAAAATCCATATGGGAGAGATTTAATTCTTCTTTTCATTGAATAATTGCACCATATACTGATATACACTTTCCCTTTGTCCTATTTTAACTTCTCTATGTAGATTCGAATTGTTAATTGTATATATCAAATTTACCACCTATAACTTCTGAGATCTAACAATTTATGCATGTTTGGTAAAACTTAAATTATAATTTAAGCTGGATAAATATACTTTTTATCCACACATTTTGTATGACACACAACTTATAATCACTTATATACACTCCCAGTCCCAAATATGCACTTTGTTATTGGGTTAAAATTAAATAACCTTTGGAGAACTTGAAGATTGGCTCCAGAGCTGCACATGGAATGCTGAAGTTCAAATGTGGTATAACTGTCCCTCCACCGTGCCTGGCATTGCTGTGCCAACATTTGAAAGTTAGAGATGGTAATCTGCAACCAGCACACGCACAGAGACAGAGAGCCCGGGGGGGGGGGGGGGGGGGGGGTGGGCAAATGACATGTGGTAAAGATAGCCACAAATTCTCAATCAGTCAACTTGTTTACTTATAAGTATACTAAACTTTTAAGTGTATCCCAACATGCTCTTATTGAATTCGAATTCCATACCTTGTGACGAGACCAACCATGTGACCATAAGAATTGACAACTGCCCCACCACTACTGCCAGGATGAACAGCAGCTGTTGTTTCGAACATAGCTGGAAAAAAGTACTAGTCTGCTCGACTGATTGGATTGATACAGCTGGGGCCTCTTTGCTTCAATTACTTTAGATATCACACCAAGGCAAGCAGATGGAAGGAAGTCTGAATAAAAATTTAAAACTCATGAAACTAGACAAAAGCAATTAGATTGAGGTTAAAAACCCTAATATATCGTTAATGTTATTAAAATGAAGTAAACTAATATTAGAGCATTTCGTGATGGTTTTACCGAATAACATTAATCTTCTTTAGTTAACATCGTAATTTTTTACCCATGTACATAATATGAGGGTAGACTGGCTATCAAAAGCCTTTCAAATACCATTCTAAAATTATTAAGAGAATTCAAATTTCAAATAGTCCACAAGGTTTTTATTGAAAAATATTAGAGAGGAAACTAATTGAGAAATAGGTGCAGTTCCATCTCTATTGATAACGAGAATCCAAAGGGGAAATGGTACCAGAAAAATATAAAGAATAAAAGCATGGTTAGATTAAGTGCTCACTGCATCGTGGTCCAAACAACCCATGTCCAATTATATATGCCTTTGATCCAGGGGCTGGGCTAGTGAAATCCATGACAATGGGACAAAGTTGATCTGGAGCAGTCTCAAGCTTCAACAGAGCAATATCCAAAGGCCCTTTGGAAACATAAACAACGCTAGCATTGCTCCATGTCCAAGGATCCATAAAATCTAACCGGACACATATGCTTCTATGGCTTACATTGGCCAAGCCACGTCTGGATAACCCCTCCTCACTGCTCAGAGAAATATCTGATGGTCTCAATTTTGTTGTAACCAGATTCTGATGACCATTAGGTGTAGATTCTTTGGTTGGAAAAGTAGCAACCTTGGTCATCATCTCATTTATTTCACCATTTGCTGCAGCTTTACCAAATCTCCAGGGCTCCAAGAGATGAGCATTAGTAAGAATGAGACCTTGTTTGTTGAGCAAAACACCAGATGCCCATGATCCATCGTCGATGGTAACAAGACAAATAGAAGGCATTGCCTTGTCTACAGGAGAAGGCAGAAGGGGACCTGAATGAAGACGCCCTTGCAAATCACTTGAGGATCCATCTAATTGCTCTTTGGGTGATGTCTTCAAATTTTCATCATTACAATGGTTCCCTTTCCATTTAACATGGAGCTCCTCGTGCAGAAAGTCACTGCAAGCAGATGCAATGGCATCCCATGGAATCACTAGCTGTCATCCAAAGCCACAATTTTGTGAAACAAGTATATATAATAAGGCAAGCTTCTATCGGGTGTTCTACTGCACTGATTAGAGATGTCTCATTATATATTTGAATACAGAATAGGAAAACCATCCATTAAGGTTTCTCCAAATTTGAAAACACTAAGGCCAAAGATGAAAGGTCACATCTACGTGTGCATAAAAGCTAAAACAGAAGGGCACGGAGATAAATTGAAATGGTACTTCCAAAAACGAATCAAGTATAGATATAAACGACACTAATGCTTCACACTTTAGCATGATATCTTCAAACAAGACACGATGTAATTATGTAAAGAAGGAGAGAGCAAGAACGATTCCTATATACCTGAATTTCAGTACCACTGTTTTTTTGCCTCAGTGGTCTAGTCAGAAGACCAATAAGTTCAGAACATTCCCCGAAAACTGGGCTACCTTCCATTCCTATCCAATTCAGAACCAGAATGAAAACAGACTTCATAAGATAAATGAAGCAAAGATAGATTTTCAGGACAGTCACTCGCACCAGGAAGACACCTAATATCAACCATCAATAAAGATCTTTTGGAGGAACTGGGTGGATAGCTGTTGCAAATGGACCCCACTGATAAACTAATCCAGCAGTAAAGAAAGTAAAATGAGCAATCAAAACATAATTCGATAAATCAAAAAGATATCATATATAAAGTATGATACTTCTGTATTAAAATATATCAATTTCTCTTATTCGTTCCTTAAGAAAGGTCAGATGATGGATAATCTATTTTTTCATACTTCAAGTGAGGTCACCATGCACATATTCAAAGCATTCATAGAGTGGCATCGGAATATGCACACACATTGAAACTAACAAGTAACAAGAATTCAAACATTTGAGGAATAAAGGGAAAGAAGGAATTATACTTGTTAAAGAAATGTACAGGCGACAATATGCCAAAAGGAGAACCCATAGCCAGAACAAGATCCCCCCTATTGGGTACAGATGTGTCTAACTTCGGAAAATTCTGTCAGAAAAAGAATTATACTGTCATCATTGTCACCTTCCAACTTAATTGTATGGACAAAATACTGGGGAAGAATCCAATTTCAATGTACTTTTTTGCTGTTAAAATGATGTGATTCTGATGATAAAGGTAGAGATAAAATCATAATACCTCAAAAAGTTTTGAGGGAACAGTGAGAACTGCAATCCTCGTGGTTGATTGGCCCATAAGATTCGGATTGCTCAACTCTGCCCCAAGCATTTGTCTTTGGCTCTGGAAGGAAGATTGCTCAACCTGAAATGATCAGTTGATAGTTCCTGTTACATAGTACAGAATGACATATTAACAGTTTATTGAACTAAAGAAAATTAACAGTTTATAGGGCATCAGAGTGACTTCTCTCACTACACAAGCTATTTTTCACATTCATATCTATGCCCAAAAAAATGTGAAATTTAGTAGTGGAGGAATATTCTGGTTAAAAATCAAGAAGACTCGGTCAAATCACCTGTGAATGAATGGCGTCCATAATATGTTGAGGACCACGATTATGAGAGGCCAGCAACCAACCAACTTCCCAACCATGCTCCATTGAACCAGAAGAAGCTTCAATCAGCGATTGAACAGCAGAAGATGATTCTGGAATGTTAACCTCCAAACAGTACATCATATTGACAGTGTCAAGTAGGTTTTAGTGCATTTGTAAAGATCATCGAGCAGTAAAAATAGAATCCAGGAATTGAATATGAATCCAACCACATGATACTATAGAGAATGACAAAGCTAGAAGAGTGTCAAGGTAAACTTTCTGTTTTGTAGCTAAATGCCTACCATCTTTATCAGTTCAGCAGGCAACCACGCCTCCTCATTCACCACTTCATTACCTTCCACCGCTTTTTTGCCCTAGTTGTCAAAAGACATAGTATTACGATCAGCCAATAGAGCACCAGAAACTCAGTTACCCAGAAAAGAATATCTTTTAACATGTAAGACCTCCAACAGTATATCAATCCGAGCACCGGCGATCAACTGGGGTTTATTCTGCGAGAAAGAAAATGCAAAATTAAAGCAAAAAGCCCAAAGCAAAAAAAACCGCTACTTTACTAAAACAAATAAATCTACATGAAGGCATTTGTATGCTATTAATATGTCAGAAACTCCAAACCTTTGATATGTTTTGCATGTATTTTTGTGATAAAAATGGCTCGATTACAGAAGCAACTGTCAAAACATGCATGGTATTTCCGCTTCTTATAGAAGCATCCAAATTAAAACCCGGAAGAAGCGTTCCTGACGCAGAGAGTGTTGTTTTGCCAGAACTACAAAACATAGAAACCAAATATACTTTAATAACAGTGTCACCACCCTGTTTATCATGATGCAACCACTACAGAAAATCAAATAATACTCCAACTATCCCATATATGCACACTTATATACTTGAAGTATACGTGAAAACGATAACATCAAAATAACTTACTTATAATGGTGGAAAGCGTGATTTCGCATTTTGAGTCCCTTTGGGTCCTGAAAAACATGAAAACTCATTAAAAATCTACGTGATTTGAATTGAATCTCGATGAAACAATACTACATGCAAATAGAACACCTTTCAGGAGTAACCAATTCTTCCATTTTTCATATAAAAAAAATATACAAGAGGTTTTTTTATTGAAAAAAACATCTGAAAAAACCTGCTATGGAACTACTGAGCAGGGGGAAAAACACGATAAGTAGATACATAATTTCGACTGTGATCAGACAATGACAGAGCGGCCTGTGATTAGTGATAGACCGATTGACGCCAAAAGAACGAAATCTTTATTGGTTCTACTATGTACTCTTTACCTGCTTATGCATTCATAACGAGACTTTACTAATCAAGCTGCATTATATAGTCATCACCATAAGTCTAAAAGTCAAACAAGCAGTCGAATTCCAAAATTGATAGTATGAAACAAGCTAAACCAGCAATTGGATCAATATAAAACTCAAACAACCAGACGAATTCCAAAATTGTTATTCTAAAACAAGCTAAAATCCATCGAAAACTCGAAGGGGCAGTCAGATTTCAAAGTTGATATTCTAAAACAAGCCCTATACGAGCAATTCAATCCCTATAAAACTCAAACAAACAGTCAAAATATTTAAAAACCGGAGACGAAACTCACGGGGCCTTCAACTCTGACCATGACCGCGAAGATGCGGGCGACATCAGCAACTTCAGGGAGGCCCATGGCGGAGAAAATTGGATTGGAGCGAGCTCAGAGGACCCGGAGGTGGAGTCACATGATATAGTAAAAATTTGGATGAGAAATTCGATTTTGATTCTCAAGAATTAATTATTAACAGATTGAATGAAATGAGCATATGCCATGACGGAAGACTTGGATTGATCGAATCCAAGTTTTAGTCCGTCGAGGAATTGGCAGCATAAACGACGGCGTTTGGTTATCTTCTGCCCTGTTTTTGTTTGGGTTAATTTTTTAAATGGTCACTGAACTTCAAGTGAAATTTCACATTGGTCAATAAATATTTTTTATGACTCATTTAGTGGCTAAATTTAAACAATATTATATAAATGGTATATTTGTTTAGTGACAATACGTCCATTTTAAATCTGACGTTAGTACTTAGGGTTTGTTTGATTTAAATATGGAATTTGGATGAAAAAAAATGAATTGTAGGAAACTGAATTGTCTATAACTTATTTTATTAAGAATTGTCAATTAATTATATTTGATTAGTATAAATTTTCACCTGAAAAATGTTAAATTTTTTTATTTTTTGGTGTTCGTTGGACTTTGTTTTTATGAAAATTATCAATTAAATGTATATAATTTCTTACAATTGGGAATAAAATTTGTTTGGATTGCGAAAAAAATGAAATACCGAGTACCATTCGTTTGGTTTTGTTTTCCATAAAAATTGTCGATGAAAGGATTATATTATTTTACAATTAGAGATAAATTTTATTTCAAATGCCAAAAAAAAAGGTGGAAAACCAATTCCACCAAAACCAAAAGAATTGGAATCAAAATCAAGAAAAATGTAAGTGTGCGAGCTAAAAGTAAAATTGAAATTCCATGAAAATATTGCAATCAAACATGACAAAAGATGAAAATAAATTTTCATTTTCATTTTCCATGAAAAAATGGGTAATTAAACAGGCCCTTAGAGCATTTTCAAGAGACTCTCTATTTTTAAATAGCATATTCTACAATTTAAAGAGCAAAAATTTTAAAATGCTCCAATAGCCTTTTATTTTTAACATTTAATTTTACCATTCCCAATATATATTTATTATTTTTTTCATTTTTTTTACTATTTTCCCTCCAATAATTATATCATTCTTCAAGTATATTTATTTAATTAAGTCAATAAACTATGTAGTGAAAGTTGAAATTTTTGAAACATTAAATTATAAAGAGGTGGGGTTTAACTCTCCAAATTTAAAGAGTCAAACTCACTCTCCATTTTAAAATGTTAAATTGAAGAATTTTTTGGAGTAAAATTTTAAAAATTGACACCTTAAAATAGAGAGCATTCCACTTTTAAAGAGTATTTTGAAGATAGAACATTAAACCTTGACCTCAATTTCACTCTCTGAAAATAATAATAATGATAATAACAACGTTGAAATAGAAAATTTCAAATTGCTTCCTTTAACCAACTTAATTTTTCACTATTAATAAATGGTAAGAAGTTGCCACAAAGCAAAACAAGATGACTAAATGGGTTGAAAAAATACTTTAATGTCTATTTCAAATTTAACTTGGAATTATGTGACCATTATAAAGTGACTCATTTGCCTATCTATTTTATGGAAATTCAAATCCAAGTGTAAATATGTTGGATAATGCTACTTCTATATAATACAGTTACATAATGATTTATATGCAGATAATGTGTAAAAAAAGTGTGGCAAGTGTTTTTTTTTTTTTTAATTTAGTCAAAGAATTTCTGACTCGATTATTTATTTTCACATATGTGTATGTGAATCATTATGTAAAGCATTAGGTACGTATAACACAATTAAAATATTTTTGTCAAAATAATAGTAATAATAAATGAAGGCATCAACTGAATTTTTCTAGAAAACTTTGATAAAGATTATTAAAAGGAGATATTAAATGAACAATCATGTTTTAATAAAATATAATTTCTATCAATTCGATTCATTTGTAATTCTATTGAATGATATTGTAAATAAAAGTATTACTTTCTTCTTCACTTTTTTAATGCTAAATGTCGTTCTACATTTTATTTATTTATTTTTAGACCATTTTTCTACGTATTTATTTAATTCAAGAAATGATGTTACAGTTGTCTTCTTTCTATTTTCTTTATGAAATGATTTAGTGATATAATTTTTATTTTATGTTTTAATACTTGATAAATTTAGAAATATTATACCACGATAAAAGATGCAATCTTGATTTTCTTGAAAAGTCAATTTTTTTTTTCTTGAAACTTAAAAGTTGCTTTTGAATCCATTTAGTTAATTTTATAAAGTGTTTTTTCTGATTAAAATATTTTTTAGAGGAAGCTAGTTCAATAGGAATTCCTCTAAAAAAACACTTTTAGAATATGAAATTATTTTTAAAAGTCAAATAAAAATTAAGATAACTTTTTTCAAAAACTCTTCTACATGAAATAAATGTTAAGATTTATTTATTTTAATTAATTAATATTAGTCTGTATTTTGACCGAGTCTGTAGCCATTTTGCTTAGTGGTTAGAGTTGTTTAGAAAGTGACTTGTTGTGGTAGTTTGAAGTCAGTTTTTTGTAATTGTCTATATAAAGGTTGTGGGTCAAGGAATAAAGTGTATCAATTTCATTACCAACTCCTCTCAATTTTTCTTTCATGCCTTTTTTTTTTCGTATTACGCCTCATTACTGGCGTCTCCATCTGCCCTACCCTGGATCTTAATGAATAAGGTAAATCGCAAGTTATATCTCCAAGGATATAAGGTGAAAGACTACTTGTACACAAGTACCCAAGAGTCAAATTCATATTTCAGGATTCGAACTTTTGACGCGACAGTCTCAAGTAAAGCTGAATTTCTCCACCTTCCCCTTTTATCACTTAGAGATGTGTCATGGGGGCTCTTTCATGTTCTTTACTTTTATACGGTGTAACACGTTATTATTTTCAGTACAACAAAACATTGGTTTTTTTTTAATCTGCAAACTATAAAAGCTATATCAAATGAACTGAACTCGACTTAATTTCAACAGATTAAACTTTGGATTAAGCTTGTTAGATTTTCTTTTATCCCTAATGCCCAAAGCCTATATTTTCAAGAATATAAAGATCACAATGAAATATTAGGTCTCAATTGTCATTGTTCAGATAACAAGATAAACACAAGCTTATTAATCATTCCAAACAATAAATTATTAATTAATTAAATCCAAAATCAACTTATTTAACAGAAATATGAATTATAAGCCATTTACACCGTTCCGTCTCGATCAACGGGACTTAACAACATAACATTATTCCGCACTATCTACTCCTTCACAATGAACACCACAAAAGACAACAAATAAACCTATAACCATAGTCGCTCGGAAGTTATTTTAAAAAAATAAAAAAAACCCTTGAAATTGATAAGATACACAAAGCAAACCCATAACAAAAGAAAGACACTATGTACATGCAACAGCCCCTCAGGGATCCAACGGTTCAACGATGTTTGCTCCTTGTGTCCCCGCTGTAAAGCCTGTAGTAAAACCATACATAATTTATTTTCCGTGACATCATGTTAAACTCCTCGTATTGATTTGTTAGAGAATACGTACCAATCATAAACGGTGGGAGAATTGGGTTGTGGCTTGTCAAAGTAATCACTGCCAATACCCTTTGTGGCAAGGTTACTTCCAGGGTTGAAAACGCTCCTCCAAACGTTATCTCTTTGTGCTGCTGCAGTTGGTGACGGAGTTGTTGGCGTTCCGGGTGTTGGTGGCGTCCCTAGAGCGGATGGCATCGACAGAGACCTTTGGTAATTGCTACCACCTTCTCCGTCTACCCAAAAAGAAAAGAGAGAAAAATTTATAAAAATATAGCACACCGGAAAAGATACAGATTGTGCTTAAATAATACAATCAATCTGGCTTAAAAGTTTGTATGACATTGACATTGTTCAAAATTATGCTTTTTTGAATTTTGGGAACCTTACTCGGACTCATAGCCACATAGTATAAGTCGTGGATCCTATTAATATTGACACATTCGATACCATTTAAAAGTATACTTATGCTATGTATACATTTCATGGGTTACATTTTGGTTGAGATTGTGTGGGATTCAAAAAGTGTTGGACGAGAAAGTGTCTTTTTAAACTGTTTAATTACGTGTCGTCACCTGACACAATATCAATCATCATGTCAAGAAAAATGTACATACAGCAATTGCATATTGTTAAATAAGCATCTAATAATATGCTTTTAAGCGAAGTCAAATATGCTGACATAATTTAAAGGAAATTAAGAAAAAAAAACACCTTTCCTCTTGTTGAACACTTTCTTCAGGTGTTTCAGCCCACGATCGGGCTGAGGCCCGGCTGCAACGTCGTCCCAAAGCTGGTCTAACAGCACCATTTTTCCTTTTCTTTTTGTGATTTTCCCTTCTGTCTTAACTCTTTGAATAAATAGAGAGGTTGCTGCTAAAATCTCTCTCTGGAAAATAATCAAAATTAATATTTCCCAATTGTTTAATTCTATTTCCAGATCAATAACCCGTGGGCCGGGTTCAGGAAGAGTTTGTAGAGAACGAGAGAGCGATTAACGGTGTGGTTAAAGGAAACATGTAGCGGAAATAGAAGAAATTAATGTGGGTAAGGATGAATACTAGGTAAAATGTGGGACCAATGTCATCATTTGTGCGACAGGTGTCATGTTTATATTATATTTGTCCTGTTCTTTGGGAATAAATTTGGGGTTGTGGACCTGTGGCTGATAGTAACTGAGTTTATATTTTATTTATGAAAAGAACTTAAATTTCTTAATAGATTAATTTGGACCGTCAACACTCGATACGAGAAGTTGATTTAATCTTATGATGTTTTTTTGTTATGCCTCGTGTAACGAGCTTTCAAGCATGATCACTTAACAGGAAAATAGTTAATTAATTTAGCTCCACAATCCATATCACTTTGCCTCCTTGGTCGAACCCCCATCGAGAGGCCGAACCTTCATAAACGAAGCAAAGTAATGCAAGGCCCTGCAACCCCAATTCGAGATGAATAGTCTCTAGGTTTATGAGGCGCGTTCTTCGGGAGATCTTCCACACTAAATCTTCTTGATTGATTGATATAAAATTTATGTAACTGTTACTTTACCGAATTGACTTATCAAGTATAATCCTTACATGTCGACCTAGGCCATAGTGTAACAAATTTTCAGAATTAAAAAGACGTCTAAGACAAGATTAGTGATGGCAATGGAGCCGAGTAGCTCGTGGACTAGTTTTGACGAGCCACGGCTAAAAAATAAATAAATTAGAAAACATGTATTGTATAATATAAAAAAAATATTTAAAAAAAAAAAGAGCTCATAGGTCGAGTCGAGCTCAAATTTTTTCACGTTCGTTGCCCACGAGCTCGTTGGGCAACGAGCCGAACCGACTTGGCTCGATCCATTGTCACCACTAAACAAGATGTATTGATCATTAAGATGAGATTACGTATTTCTTCATCTAAAGGTTATCATTCAACTATAAAAATCCACGCTTAGTGTCATTTGAAGATAATGTTATTTCATAGACACCACTATAACATTGCTCTCTCTAATTTTTACTCCATAAATCGATTTTATCCAAGCGTGCAAGATAGAGGCTACGTGAACGTAAGTTAAGCAGAGATTTGTTGATCGTATCGATCATAGGGATAAAATTGTGATTAACGGCGCAATTTACTTGGCTAAATATGTCGTAATTGGACGGGTCGAGATTTTTTGGATCGGAATTGACCTTACAGGGTCAACCTCTGATTGCGCCTTAATTCAGGCAAGTGAGCAACTATGGTAGTATTGATTGATTAGAATTGAAGGGTCAACTTTTAGAAGCCCAAAAATGTAACTAAAGTCCACTTTGGAGTTGAGTTTTCTCAACCGTCCACATTTTTTTTTTCCGCGTCGACATCAATTACCTTTCGTTTAAATTATAATAAATCAATTTACATTAAAACATATTGTAAAATACAAGTAACATCATCAGCGTGACGACAAAATGATATATTTTACGTTGATTAATTATTAAAATATAGATCAATATATATATAAAAATCGAGTTACCATTTTTAAATAAAATTGACATTTTAAAATGAAATTTCAAATTTTAATATAGTAATAAAGTTTATTAAGCTCGATCAAACGTTTTAATTTCGATTAAACTCGAAAATGAGCTGTTCTAAGTCCAGCCACCAATGACATTTTAATTGCAACACTACCCTACAGGCCTACACACACACACACACATTCTGTAATTTTATTTTATTTTATTTTTTTATTACTTTTGATAGATAATCTCTCTCTCTCTCTCTCTCTCTCACACACACGCACGCACACACACACACATTCTGTAATTTTATTTTATTTTTTTTATTACCAGCATTTTTCATAATCTCTCTCTCTCTCTCTCACAGTCTAGATTCCCCCTCCTCAAAAACAGCAGGAACAAAGGAAGATAAAGATCCAAGATACAATGTTACCACAATTTGACTAAAAAAAAGTCTTATATTAAGGAAAAGTTTCCAATTTTTAGCATTTATAGATTGATGTGAACAATGCTCAGTCTCAGATTGTTCTTGCTCTCGCTTGCTTTTTTCTTAGCTCTCAAGCCTTCATTTTCTCGAGGTCAGCTCCTTACTTACTATCTGTTTCTTGATTTCTACGATTTGATTAGTTTACTGCATAAATTTTAATGAAGGGTTACTGTGGTTCTGCCTGTTCAATTATGTGCTTGATTCTGGATTTTTCTGTACTTTTTTCGTTTTGGGTTTAGTGTAGTCTAGTGGTCAAATTGTTCCGTGTCTTGAATGGATGTGGTTTGATTTAGGCTACACTTTACTGGAAACTGTTTAATTGGTTTTTATTGAAGCTTGATTTGATTATTGTTCTCTTCTGCTTAACTATTCGGATTATAGTTTAATTTCAGATTTATTTGGCTATTAAAAATATGAATTAAAAGTTGGGGTTTTTTTCTTCTTCTGGGAGTCTGAGTTTTGGGCTTTAAGAGGGGAGAAAATTTTGGAGAAAAAGAAGGGAAAGCAAGAATGGTTGGAATCTGTTTGTGATTTCATTTTCTTGTCCAGTTTCAAACTTTTAGTCAGAAAATTTTAGAATAATCCTTCATCCTATTAGTGGAGAAAAAATTAGCAAGGAGATGATGGTGAAGATATAATATACTCATAAGTTTACTCTGTCTCAGCTTCAAAAGCAAATGAACTCCTAGGAATGTTGACAATGTAAATATTCTCAATTTTAGTTTTAAGTGATATATGCTTTCAAAGATATACATTCCTTGTCGGTGATATATTGGCTTGGATGGCCCTTTTTGATTACCAACTCAAAGTGGCAACAATACCCGGTATAAGCTTTAAGCAATTATGATGGAATTGAAAGAACTAGTTTTTCACTTAAGCTGAATTGATATATTCATACAAAATCAACAATAATTTGGATTTTCCCTTTAGTCTCATTATATTATAATATTTAACCGACTGGGTATTGGTGCACTTGGAAGTGTGCTTGAGGTGCTAGCTTTAAATATTTTGATGGAGAACGGCAGAGAGAAACTAGAGAACTCAAAATTTTCTAGTTTTATTTATAATTCCTATAGAAAATGCAAAGTTACCTAATTGATAAAAATTGAAAATTTCTAGCTTAAGACTAATATCATCGAAAGAAAACAAATAAAAAAATAAAATCGCAATCTTTTTTTATGCCCAATATTAAGTGCATTATTTATTATGAATTTGCAATGCAATCTTCATAACATTTAAGTACTTGCCTGGTTTTTTGTAGAGTTTTTGGTGCTGTAACTATATTGTGATTGGTGAAGTCCCTTTAAGCAAATCGGCTCCTTTTGGTCTTCTATTGTATCTGAATCCTTATTTCATTGCAGGACCATATGCCTTGCGAATAAGTTGTGGAGCACGTAGCGATGTTCATAGTCCTCCATCCAATACTTTCTGGTATAAGGATTATGCTTACACCGGAGGAATACCTGGTAATGCAACCCTCCCGAGTTTCATCTCTCCCAGACTTGAGACGCTTCGTTATTTCCCTTTGTCCGAGGGTCCTGAAAACTGCTACAATATAAATAGAGTTCCACATGGACATTATTCGGTGAGAATCTTCTTTGGATTGGTTGCAGAACCCAGTTTTGACAATGAACCTTTGTTTGACGTTTCTGTTGAAGGAGCCTTAATTTATTCTATGCCACCGGGTTGGAGTCATGATGATGAGCGAGCTTTTGTTGAAGCCTTCATATTTCTGAAGGATGGCATGGCCTCTCTTTGCTTCCATAGTACTGGACACGGAGATCCAGCAATACTTGCAATTGAGATCCTTCAAGTTGATAACAGAGCGTACTATTTTGGTCGAGGCTATGGTCAAGGGGTGATCCTCAGAACTGATAGAAGAGTCAGTTGCGGGTCCAGTGGTCCGAAATTTGGTGTTGATTATAGTGCGGACCGTTGGGGTGGGGGATCGATTCTGGAATTCCATCCAGACATTTGAAGAGAGTTCAGATCGTGCCATATCTACCACAAACAGCATTAAGCAGGCCTCAGAATCACCCAACTTTTATCCTGAAGCTCTTTATAAAACGGCTCTTATTAGTAGTGACAGTCAGCCTGATTTAATATACACAGCTGTGGTTGAACCTAATCGAAATTATTCCATTTGGTTACACTTTGCAGAAATAGATCCTTCAGTTACTGCAGCTGGACAAAGGGTATTTGACATCTCGATAAATGGCGATGTTGCATTTCGAGATGTAGACATAGTGGATATGGCTGGGGGCATTAACAGTGCCCTAGTGCTGAATACAACTGTTGCTCTTAGTGGCAGGACTTTGACAATAACTATGCATCCTACAAAAGGGACCCACGCCATTATCAATGCCATTGAGACTTTTGAACTTGTAATGGCTGCATCCAAAACATTACAAGATGAAGGTACAGAAGACTTGTTTCAGAATTCCTCAAATATAGCATGTTTGGCTAAGCTTTAAATTTAAGGGACTTTTTTTGACAGTATGAAGAGTAATATTGCCGAAAAAAGGCCCCCTTTTAAGGGACATTTAAGCTTATGAAAATATGCTAACTATAATTTGCCTTCTTTCCATGTCTTCTTGAATTATACAGGATTTGAAAAGATGCTATATACAATATTCTAGGGCGACCATTCATAGATGAGGAAAAACATGATAAACAAAAACTAAATTAGAAAATATGAACCGCCTGTATTCCCCCGCATATCTGTTTCTCATTTAGCATGCCTCTGGACATACATTCGTCATGCAGTAATCATAAAGCTAGAGTAATTTGTGGCCAATGATAGTTGCTTCCCATGCTGCTGGGCTGATGTCATTTAGTCTTTTGAGGTGGGGTCCACTGTTGCATCCCTCAAATTTTTTATTCTTGCACAGTTCACAAAACAATGTGCTCCTGTTCTTCATGACGCTATATTTGCTTATTCCCTTACTTTGGTTACTTCTTTTATTTCAATTTTAGATCAGCCCCATGAAGTACTGGTATTTTGATTAGAACTTCATGTTTAACTGTTACACAAATGACCTTTTTTTTCCCCCTTATTTTAGTCAGGGCTTTGCAGAAATTGAAGAGTGCACTCGGGCTTCCTCTTCGATTTGGGTGGAATGGTGATCCTTGTGTTCCTCAGCAACATCCGTGGAGTGGAGTAGATTGTCAGTATGACAGGACTATCAGTAAATATGTTGTTGATGGGCTGTATGTTCTTGTTCTCTTACTGAACTTTTTAATTCATATGAAGAAATTAAGGGAAAGCAGTCGGTAGGAAACACAATAATGCTATATTTGCCATAGTTGTTAAACCTGGTTAAGTGACTAGACCACCACCATTTTGGGTTGAGTGGTTGAATAAACGGTTAGCCGACAAATAATAGAAAGAAAGAAACTACTGGTTAGAAGAGGAAACTGGAAAGAGATTAAGAATTGAATTTCAGAAGTTTTTGTTCTTACCATATCAAAATGTTCCCATTCATGCTTCAAATGTAGAAGCTTATTTTTACAAGTAATGAGTTTATAGCTGTTTCTTTTATGTCAATTGCATTTTAATTCGTATCAGGTACTGGTAACACTTTGAATTAATAGTAACCTGATTGTATGACCATATGGCTGTCTTTACCATACCTTTTATTGATATATTCCATGTGATTTTTTTGCAAGGTCAGGGGTCTAGACAATCAAGGTTTGAGGGGTTCCTTACCAGAGGATGTATCAATGCTTCATCATCTCCAGAACATGTAAGTCAAATAGATGCATGCCAGTGAAGTTAAATTATTCTATGCGCGTAATAATTAACTTTCAAATAGACACATGCGGCTTGCCAGTGAAGTTAAATTATTCTATGCACGTAATAATCAACTTTCATACAGGGTCCTCTCATGTATATCAGTATTTTTGTTATGTTACATCAAATTTAATCTTAAAGATAGGTCACTTGGTAACACGAATATGCTTGCAGTTCGTTTGATCGTATAGAAATGATTACTAAACCTTATATTATCCCTTGTTTCCGGTATTTATCTTATCACTGTGTGCATTGTGATAAGCTTATTTTTCATGCTCATGTTACTTGATACAGAAATTTGAGCGGGAACAGCCTTCATGGTTTCATTCCTTCTTCACTTGGAACAATCACAAGCCTGGAGATACTGTGAGTGAAGTATATTGTTTATCTATTGACTTCGAATTGTTTGATTTCTGTGTATTTTATATTCCTGTTCTTTATTACATAAATATATATAAGTAAGCAGTCCTTCCATCCTCCCCCTCCCTCCCTTTCTGCACTTATCTCTGTAATTTGGATATTTGTATTATTTGGAGTCCATTGTATGATACAAAATAAATGAAGATGAGTAAGTAAACTGTTAGTATCATGGAGCATACCTTTGATTTCCTTGGACGACACATGTACTCATAACCTAATCAAATCTGCTCATTCATGGTTCACAACTTCTGTACTCATGATATCCTGGTTTCTTTTCGTGGCCCCTATACCAGCTTGTATTAAAGAATGCCTTCTCCATGGATCTAATAGATGATGATTAAGGACTTCTGGTGGGGTTTTGATGCAAGGAGGAATCATCACTTGACTATTCGGGCTTGGTCATCAGTTAGGTGCAGGTTGTGGTCATGTTGTGTTACTAGGTTTTATTCTCTGGTTTCTTGGATCAATTTCCAAGTAATCTTAGTTTTTAGGTGGAAGAGTTTGTATTTTGTCAATAAGTCCTGTTTTTCTCTGAAATGAGCAAACTAGGGAGAATGTTCTTATTTCACGAGTGATATAAAGCATATTTGGAAAGTGTTTATAAATGGTTAAAATTAGATAGAAACGAGTGGTGAATAAATGGATTGCTCGGTCAACGAAATGTGTGGATAAAAAGTGGTTTTACCAATTATAAATAGTTTATAAACATTAACCAAACATGGGCTTATATTTCCCTATACCAAAGAAGTTCTTCGATTGGTAGAGGTTTCTGGTTTCTCTTATTATGATTCTTTCTAGTATACAGACCCCAAACACCTGCAAGGCTGCAACGGCATATTCCATAGACTGATGAGCAATAGGAACCACCATAAATGGTTCTGTCAAGAGTCAAGTAATAGTTCTTAAATGTAGTTACAAAGAGATCAACAAGTGGAATTTGGAAAGTTGATATTGAAGAAAATTAATATATTTCTTTGAATTTGGTAATCCAATGTGGCTATCTGTTAATGTTACTATAATTAGTGGAAATCTGTAGTTCAGTTTTCTATACGTAATGGTTGTATCTGGTTCAACAAAATGCTGACGGAAGATGTGCACGACAGGGATCTCTCATACAATTTTTTCAATGGATCTATTCCTGAAAGCATCGGGCAGTTAACCTCATTGAAGAGACTGTAAGATTTTCCGACATTTGATTTCCTATTAAATGGAAATACAGTTTAGACGACTCTAGTATGATTTTATTGTACAGGTATCTGAATAGCAACTCCCTTTCTGGAAAAGTCCCAGCTGCGCTTGGAGGAAGGCTCTTGCACGGAGCTAGCTTTAAGTATGTTCTTGACCTGCCAGTTTTCTATCGCCGCAAAATTCTTATAGACGTTCAACTCTTTTTTATCATTCTATCTTATAATACTTACAATGGATGATTGCAGTTTTACGGATAATAAAGGTCTTTGTGGAATACCTGGATTACTGACATGCGGACCCCATCTTTCTGCTGGTGTTAAAATTGGCATTGGGTTAGGTGGGTGTGTGGCATTCCTACTCCTTGTCACATGCTTAACGTGTTGGTGGAAAAGGCGGCAAAATATTCTCCGTGCTCAAAGAATTGCAGGTAAGCATATTTAAATTTGGGAGAATTGCATTGTTGGTCCCAGCCTATATGCCTCGCTTCAAATTTTTGCCCCCAGTCCAAGTTAGGAAACGAAATCTAGTTCATAGAATTATGAGGGTGATAAGACGATTTAACAAAAATATGGATATAATGCATTGGCTCCGTATAAGAGAGTGGTCTTTTGACTTAGTTTCTTATTGTTTTTCTCAGCGAGAGACGCCCCTTATGCAAAAGCAAGAACGCATTTTTCTCGAGATGTACAGATGGGTAGACACCACAGCCACGAGCATGCTCGAACAGCAGACGAGAACGGGCCTAGCTTACTTTCATGATTGATTAACCATTGGGTTTAGAATACAAGCCAAAATTCCAATATTTTGTGGCCAAACATGTGCGCATCAAGAAGCCATCCCATGACATGACATTTCAAATGGTTGTAGCTTCACAATTTCTATAGTGTACCTGGTCATTTAAATCAGGCCTCTAGTTCGGTACAATGAGAAGTCGTACTGATGGAACTCGTAGAAATTGAGATCGTAATGTATTCATCTGGCGTACAAGTTCATGTATACATTCATCATATATAAGTGCATCTTTCGGATGTATGTATCTCACTCTAGTCTTCGTATGGGATACAATTAGTAATTTTGATTTTATTTAGTCATTCATACGAATCTTCTCACTCAGTGCATCTAAGCCTTGTATTGAAGTACTAAATGATGTTTTATGCTCCCCTTCGAATTTCAAATTTATAGATTCGTTCATTGTTTAGACGTGAAAATTAAGTCATCTTATTGAAAATAATATTTGAATGATAAAGAGTTGATCTCCTACAAGATAAAAATTTATCAGTGCTGACGTGATAAGAAAACATTAGTCGTGGTTCTTTGAAACGGTTATAATTTCATAGAATCACGATTAAGATGAAATTTTTATCCAACGGGGTACATGTCTTCATGCTCCACCACTCAACCCTACATCATCTTTTATCACTCTTAAAAAAATATATGTTTTATAATCTTATCTCTTCGTAAAAAATCTATCTTCGAATCTTGATTGAATAAGAAATTTAAGTGTCGAAAATGAAACAAAGTTATAAATCCATCAACAATTATATTTGAATGCTTGAATAATAAAGTTGATTTTATCCCTGATATTAAGAGTGTGTTTGATAAAGATTATTTGGGAAGAATGAATTTTGAAATAGTGATATGATGGGAAATGTGTGGTTGAAAAAGAAGGAAAAGTTATTGATGTGATGAACAATATTATTTTATTGAAGAATGTGTGGTTGAAAATGAGTAGAAGAATGAGAATGAAAATGATAATGTGGGTCAAACGGGGCCTAAATACTTGAATTTTAATGCCGATTTTAACCCAAATTAACATTATATTCTTAAATGCTTGAACTATGACGTAGATTTTATCCCCAACAATGATATTAAATACTTGATTATAATGCTTATTTTAGATTTCATCCCATGTTAAAAACGTTCATGATCCCTTCTTATTAATTGGTGGTGAAATTTTAATCATATTTAATATAATTTTATGATATTAACAATTTGGAATACATTAAATTTACTTATAAATTAATGTATTTAATAGTTACAAAGTATGATTATTCAATCGAGTCTAAGACGGAGTGTCAAATAGATGTATTTATGGTACAAGTATATAGAAACAATGCTTTTATGACATTTTAAAAAAATCGACGGATAGTATAGTGTAAAGTTTATGATTAATTACAATTTATGCGCAATAGTCATACTTCTCGTCACCATACGTAAATTGTAATATTTATTTGGTTCATAATTTTTTTCGAGTTTACTATTTGAACGAAATTGCTTGGACTTATTACTTCACCCCAAATTGGGTTAGGTGTAACTTCTCTTTACTCATTATTTAATCCCCAAATCCAGCATTTAATTAGAGATTGACGATCAACTAATTTCTAGAGATTTCTCGTACACATTTTGTTACATTGAAAATCGTGGTGTTATATATAACAAGTTGAGTTTCTTAAAGAGCTCACTGATTGTTTGGCTTTCGCTATTCAAATTTATAGTAATTTTAGAGGATTGTATTTGAAATTATTTCGAAAATTAAATTAAAAAAGACTAAACAAACATAATATAAGAAATTGAAAATTACATTATTTGAAGAACACAAAAGAAAAAACAACATTTTCTTGCAAACAAAAGTAACACACCATATTACTAATACTAGATAGACAATTTAAATTCAGATGGCCGTCGGAAACCGGCATCAATCCTCCTCTGGTGGTGCCTCGTTCAGATCAAAATCCATTTCTTCGTCGGATAATGCAGGCGGCCATTGCATAGTCCCTGCCCGGATCTTTGCGCGGATGAATTCGGCGATCTCTTCCTTAGCTTCATCGGAAAGATAAAGACCTAATGGTAGCGGCTCAGGCTCTGATTCCGGAGTGCTGGGACGGCGGCGGTACTTTCGAGGAACCCTCGCTCTCTGACCATGATTGGGAGACACAGGGAGGCGACGCTGAGGCGGATTTTGAATGTGAGACCTCATCGGCTGGCCGAGAGAAGGAGCCGATGTCAAGCGGCGCAGCGGATAATATTTATCAATTGGAAAGCTTCTAGGAGGAGCCAGAGTCAAATCAAAAGGATTGGATTCCACCGCCTTAGGCACGACGGCTATGGCATTTCGATTCGACGACTCAACGGTGCTGCTCTGGCTAAAGCTCCTAGAACCTCCGCTCCCATGCATAATACATGTACAGCCACCTACGTTCATCTTCACATTAGGGAAATTCATCTTTGCCTTTGCACCATGGTACCTCCAGGCGGCTGCATCATAGGCTCTGGCGGCTTCCTCCGCCGTGTTAAAAGTTCCAAGCCATCTCCGGCCCTTTCCTGCAGGTTCCCTAATCTCTGCAGAAAATTTCCCCCATGGCCTCTTCCTTACACCACGGAAATGCACCCTAGTTGAAAACCTACCGCCACTCATCTTCACCACTCTCTTCACCGGCATCATTATATATCTCTACGTCCCTCACTGTGTGTTGTAAGAGAATTAGGGTATGGCTAGATGAAGGAGAAAGGTGATTATATAGACGCGCTACGTGGGGCGGAGTAGGATGGGGGTGACAGTGTGGGGAGTGTGTTACCCACGAGAGTACGTGGCAGGCGGCGGCTTTGTTCTTAGGACACGTCGAAATTAGGGATTAACGTTGTAATAACATGCATGGCAAATAGTCCGGATGGGTTCGACCAAGAGGTGCTTCTTGTTTTTTTTCTTAAATGCATTTAAGGTTGCTTTGGGATTTCATTTTTTTTAAAAGGAAAAATTCAATTATGAGTATTAGGAATTTTTTTCTATTGAATTTTATGAAAACATTTAAGAGTGTTTGATAAAGATTATTGAGGAAGAATGAATTTTGAAATAGTGATATGATGGAAAATGTGTGGTTGAAAAAGTAGAAAAAGTTATTGATGTGATGAAAAATATTTATTTTATTGAAAAATGTGTGGTTGAAAATGAGTACAAGAATGAGAATGTGGGTCAAACGGGACCTAAATCTTGGTCTATTTTGTTCACTTAATAGATATATGTGTTACAAGATTTAAAATGAAATAGAAATTTGAATACAAAACTTTCCCATATTTAGGAATTAAAGATATTAATAATACGACATGACACTTTATACTGTTTTATCAAATAAACCGAATGTTTGAAATTATTGGATCGTTCGGTGTGTCAGAAGATATGGATAAACGACAAGAAATATCTTACTAAGCATTTATTTAAGAAAGAATTGACCGTACAACCCGACAAGTTACATCTTGTAACGAAGAGGTTGCATATATTCGAACTTGTCAAGTAGCTTAAAATTATTATAATACAACAATAAAATGATTAAGGTACGGTAAGTTAATATAAGATCACATGATCCAATGATTTTTATTGTTACAAAAATTGAATGTCCGACTTTGTTGTGTAGTATATGTAACGACAAGATTATTAATTGATGCCAATATTTTAAAAATAATAATAATTTTCGTAAGATTATTCAGCTTATAGATAAATTGTAAGATAAAAAAATATTAAAAATACCTAGCTCACATAAATTTCATAATGTCGGCTGTCTAAGAATATAAATAAATGTTGAGAAACTTTGAAAATGAAATAAAGAGGTATAGATTAAGTTTATCATTTAAACTATTAACGTATAGATTAAATATTCAATAAAATTAATTGTTCGATTAGATATGATTTATAAATTAGGTAAAGTTAAATATTAATTTTCAACTAATATTTTATCAGTCACTTGACCTGACTAATAAATGAAAAAATTGAAAACGAAAGTCTTTGTATTCACTACTTCTACACAAATTGGCTAATATTAATAAATTCTATCAAATAGGAGGAGTTAATTGTTTCAACACACACCGAACTTTGGGTAGTGTCACGTTTCACACACTATACTTCAACTTGCACTCCATTAGTCACTCAACTTTACACCGTTGCACTCCATTACTCACCAAGTAACTCCCGTTATTAACCATTGTACACGTGGAGGATGGATTTTATAGATGGCAGTTAAATGCCATGTCATTTCTCCCAAACACCAACCAAACACGCCTCACCCAAAATCAATTGAAGCCTTGAGAGGAAACCCTTATGTCAAATGCACGACCTCCATCAACCATTGTAGAAACATCTCCCAAATTTGAAAATCTGAAATTTCCGTAAACCCTAACCCCAATTCGAATTTGATCCACAATCGACGGACCTCGAAGCGTGATTGTTGAAACCATAGACATGGATAGAAGACCTCAATTTGCTGACACTCGATTGAAATGGGTTCCAATTTTTGAAGTACATTTCATATTTCTTATAAGTTATGACCTTTCCAACGAGACATCTCAGTTTGCTGCCACTCGGATTGACTAGAAGGAGACACCAGAAAACCACTTGTTCAAGACGGATCTTTCGGGGTTGAAGAAAGAGGAAGTGAAGGTTGAAGTTGATGAAGGTAACATACTACAGATTAATGGAGAGAGGAGCAGAGAGAAAGAGGAGAAGAATGATATGCGACACTATATGGAGGAAGTTCCGGCAGATTCCTGCGTCGATTTAGGCTGCCGAAGGATGCCAAAATGGATGAGATTAAGGCCAGCATGGAGAATGTTGTGTTAACTTAACTGTCCCCAAAGAGGAGGTGAAGAAGTCTGATGTCAAAGCTATTGAGATTTCCGGGTGAAGGAAACTGATGTCCTCAAGTAATTGTTGCGAAGTCATATGTATTTTGTTTGTGTGCATGTGAACTGAGATGTTATGTTTTGTTAACCTAATTTTTCTAATAGTTTGAGTTCTAGAGTGTGCTGATCGATGTCGAGGAATTGTGATATGTTAAATAAAACTTGCTCTATTTGATTGATGTCTGATGAAATTATGTGATTAATATGTTGTTGCCACCACCTGCTTTATACCAATGCACCGATAACGATCCACCTGTAATGACCCACAGAAATAGCAAACATTTAACATTGCATATGCATCAAAATGCCAATGCTGGAACTAGGAGAAAACCGCATGGAGTGTTATTTGATTTCTCATATTAGCACAACAGATTAAAAATGCCAAATTGCAAAAGAATTATGGTCTTGTATTTGATTACCAATATTCTTGGCAATTATAGAAAGAAAAGTTGTGATTAATGAAAAAGTAAGTTGAGCTCCCTGACAATACAGTTTTATCATCACTTCAACAGGTGATTATAGAGTAAATTTGCTATGAAAGAGAATTCAAGTAAAACTGCTAATTTGTTTCGATATTGAAAATTGCACCCAATGATCAAATACTATCTGTGCTGAGCTGAGTTGAGTTGAGTTATAAATTCCACTTGAAAATATATCCCAGTAAATGAGCAAAAGTAAGGCAAATTGAGATAGCATTCATAGCTGCTCTTCAAATTCTCAAACAAACTGAAAAATAGCTTTCTGCATAAACAAATTGAGATAGCATTTGGCATTCCGTTCACTTGATTGATTTATTACAAATTATCATCCAAATTTTTTGTTTCCTTTTTAAACAAGAACATCACAAAAAAAAAAAAAAAAAAAAACATAACAAAAAAATTCATAGAAATTGTTCGATGTCCTGATATAGTTGCAAGTCTTCTAGCATATGCCCTCCATGGTCTTGAACTTGAACCCTCTTCAACATTTGTTGGTGTGAAGTCCTGCTCTATTTCTTCAAGATCAATTTGTTCGGTCGTTACTTGAGCTTTGAACGACTGCCCACTTTATTACCTCCAGCCATGGGCGCGGAATCTGATTGCCCATTAATAATAACACTTGTATCATATTGAAACCCAACGTCAGGGGTTGGCATGAAATGGAAGCTTCGTAGTCCATCATGTGATTGGCCTGATGATACTCCAATCCCTCTATTCGGCACCAATTTTCTCTGAGGGTGAAAAAGAATGTAAGCCAATACAATTAAACATTAAACACATGCCACTACAATACAAGCACTTAACATGTCTCCTTATATCCATCGAATGGGAAAGCACATGCCCAACACACATTTAGTCATGAACTTACAGAACAGAACTACTGCTAAGTGCGTCACAGAAATTAGTAATCTTTTAATAACTGTCTGCACACATTAACATAAAAGACGTCATTTTAAACAACAGAATTCAAAGAGCATCACCATAGAAATTTCTAAGTCTGACCAATATAGTGAACTAATACAAACATTCAAAGAAGATTGTTAAACTCTAGTGCAGTTTACAAAGAGAACCCATGAGCACAATTCAACTCCAGCTCTAGTTCAGATTACAGAACACATGACAATTATACGCTAAGTCTTCTAATCAATTATATAGGTGGAATGAATTCATTAATTGGCAAAGCATGAATAATCCTATAACATATTTGTAGCTTCAATTCATAATTGACAAAGCATGAACAATCCTATAACATTGTTTCAAATGTAAGGGCAGTGACACGCATCAAATTTCCATAAATTTACTGCAAAGCTTTTTGAGCTTTTATAAATTCACACAACTACCTAAATTCCCATAAATACATACAATCAGAGAATCAGATGTGCAATGGAGGAGCATTACGTCTGTTCAAGTCTGTTACTTTGATCAGAATCATGAAGGTTTCTTATTTGAATGGAGTTAATAGAAAGCTTCAATCATTAAACAATGAAATAAAATGAAAAGTAATTGCAAATATAAGCGAAGATCAGCAACATTTTATAATAGATACAATAATAACTTGTAAGAAAATGAAATGGATTTAGAAAAATGGAACCCATTTCAACTTTTTGTAAGGGTTCAACAAAAAAATATATTACCCGTCTTGAAATCATTGTCGACGATGTGCCTGGCGTCGGTGTGGCGGCGGTAAAGATTGTTGGGGGAAGAATTTTAGGAAAAAATGGAGTAAAATTTTGGAGTCTTCACTATCTGTTCCCTAATTTCATTTTTGGCCTCCTCTAAAAAACGATTTGAATTGGTGGCAGCCAGTGGTGCAAAATTAGATCCGTCAAAAGCCACATCAGCCTCCGTTAGTCCACATAAGCTATTTTTAAAATGGTAAGTTAACAGTGACGGATGAAGTGCAACCTTTGAAAGTTCAGTGAGTATTTAAGTACAATTTGAAGTTGAGTGAGTAAAACGTGACCCTACATAAAGTTGGGTGAGTGTTGAAACAATTAACTCAAATAGGAGAGAAAAAAAGGAAAAGGAAAAGAAATTAAAGAGAAAATGAACCAAGAGAGAGAGAAACGGAATATTCTCTTCGTGATAAGCACCTACTGCAAAAGTAGGGTCCACAGTGAACTGGGTGACATTTTCGGGTTGACCCATTTTCTACACGTTTTCACAACTAAGAAAATTCAGTGGAGGTAACTAATTAATATTTTTGTTTCATATTAATCAACCATATTTAATTTATCTCAATTTAACCACTCAACTTAAAATGTAACTATAATGATGCTTAAGAGATCAGCTTGGGGGTAAAAAATGAATAAAATTTCATTAATCAGAAGTAATACACTGAGAAGATGGTCTACATGTTATGAGTGACACTTTCTTAATCGTAAGATGTAAACACTGAAGTTAGCACAGAAATAAAGAGAAAAATGATCATTCTCCAATCTTTGGTGTAGAAATTTTTTATTTAAATTTGAGCATTGGGTTTATAATTTACCAAGAGAATTTTTGATCGAGCTTAATTTTTTGGCAAAATCTAATACTGGATGCTAATAAATACTAAGTTTGGTTTCTATTGTAAATGAACATTATATGATGACAAATCACACGTACATAAGCATTGGACCAATTCAGTTGATGAGATTAAAAATATATTAATAAAGTCTCTTATGTCCGTCACATCTCAAATTCGATAAATTTTGTTAAATATAGTAAAACGGGATAGCCAAATTGAAATAAATATATAAGTTAGGTTACTAAATTAATAAATCAACTTGCCAACATGTAATGAACTTGTAAGTCAGAGGACCTCAATTGAAAATTTGCATTACTAATACACGTGGCACGTACCATCACTCCCCGCACAAGGGTCTGAAATATAGGCAGGAATTTCGTAAGGCAGTATCAGTTTACTGACTCGTCACGCATCTCCACGCATCTATTGAATATTGAACTCTGCGCTTCAGGAATTGTACTTTCCCGTATTTTCGGGGAGAGTTATGTATTTATTCATGTGAGGCTTTAAATTATTTTTTTTAAAGAGAAAATTACCTAAAAAGCTGGATTTAAATTTCAATTTTCATAAATAAGAAAGACTAAGTTATATTTCAAAAATCAGGTGATAATTACTTTTTTAAATTAATAAAAATAAATTCATTATAATAACTAAATATTATTGCTAATTAATCTGACCCACCTCCAAAATCAAAACTCACGTCTCTTTCTATCTCTCACAACACCAAATCGTTCAACCTGAAGCCCTACCCTTCTCTCTCTCTCTCTCTCTCTCTCTCTCTCTCTCTCTCTCTCTCTCTCTCTCTACAGCTACACTCTATTTCTCTCAATTTCTACCATTTCAACTGTATAACTCACAATCGTCAGCATTATCGTGGAAAATGACCACAAATCAACGTTTTGACATTGAGATTACCACTGTCCTTGCCATTGAGAACCGACCGCCATGATTGGGAGGAGGAGGAGGTGGAAGAGTAGCGTTTGGCGAGGAAATTGTTAGTGGCGGCACGAATTTCAGAGAAGTCGTAAATCTGTGTGTTTTCTGGCAGCGTTTCGCGGAGGATGGACAAGGAGGTGCGGCTGGAGGCAGAGGTGGTGGCGACGGAGGTGTCAAGGCGGTAACTGGAACGAGAACCGGAGGCGGAGCCGCTGGTTGAAGGATCAAGAAGCAAATTTGGGGATTTTGGAACCGGATTTCGTGGGGAATTTGATGAGATTTTTTCCTCTCCCGATTTTGATGATTTTCTTTGAAGTCTTGAAGATGAAATGTATGATCTTGTGTTTGTTGGATTAGGATTTGCAACTGGTTCTGAGGCTTTAATCGCCATTTTCGACCTACACATAGGAGAAGATATCTGGAAATTTACAGTAGAAATTTGGCAAAAATTGAATAGAATTTAGGACTTGCCGGTACATAAAAACTTTTAATTGAATCAATTGGATAAGAAAATTATTACAAATTTTAATTGAATTCAAATGGCAAAAGAATTAAAGAACAGGAATTTGGTTATAATATGCAACAATAGTTGGGCCTGGGAATTGGTAGGCGACGGAAGAATAAGCTGTTTGGTAATTGAAAAGTTAAAAGAGTAGATTATAGGTAGCCCTAATATCAATTTTGTGTGAGGTGGTGGTCCTGTCGTCGGGACGTGGTGGTGGTTTTAACGGCGACGGTGGTGGAGATGATTGTGTTGATGGTGGTGGTGAATTGCAATACTTATATGCGGTGTGCATATTTGTTTGTGGTGATTCTATGTAACCGAATATGTGCTTGTTGTCATGTTGTGACTATTTATGACCAATTTTGTGTTGATTGTGATCGATTGTGACTTGAAATTGACCCAGTCACAGATGGTCACACTGAATACACATTTGGTCACAATTAGTCACAGTTAGTCACAATTGGTCACAGTTAGTCACACCGAAGACAAAGTTGGTCGTAAACAAAGTCAGTGAATTGTTCACCTATAATACAAGTATGGTCACGGATAACACAGTTATAAATCTGAAATGATGATATGTGTCTTTGCCCTTTTTACTTTTTCAGGCTTTTGAAATGAAGCTCATATTTATAAAAAAAAAAAAAAAAAAAAAAATTTGCCGGAGCAGTCGCCGGAGCTCCGCCGGAAATGTTGTCGGAGCATCGCCGGAGTGGTCGCCTGAACTGATGGAGAGGTGGAGGGAAGGTGGTGTAGTGGGGTGATAAGATGGGATGGGTAAGATAATATAAGATGAAAATAATTAATGAATATTATATTATAATTTAATATTTAATAAACTTATTTACCACCTGATTTTTGAAATAATTTAACAAATTTGTTAGTTTTGAAAAGTGATTCTTATATGTAGGTTTTGTGTATTGTTCCCTTTTTTTAAAGTTAAAACAGGTAGATTATCTTAATTAACGACAAAATAATTTTTTTTTTTTTGTGAAAAAATAAATAATGAAAATAATTAAATGTCTGGATATCTAGGGATAAGAATGAATTCAATGTACTACGTAAGCGAAGAAAAAAACAATTAAAGAGTTGTTATTCAACCAGTAACTGAAGATAAACTTTGACTATTTGATAAGGTTGTGTTTGGTTTTGTTGAATTAAGATAGTAACTAATGGGATACAAATTTAATTAACGGGTAAAGTAAATGGTAAAAAGGCAGACTAGTTTTAAAGTATTATTTGATGCAATGTTTTTTATATAAAAAGTGCAACCGAAGTTTATGATAATTTTAGACGCAATCCTAAGGTTTGCTTTCAATAATATAATTTGAAGCTATTATTGAATAATAATTTAATATCCTTAGTTTTTCTCTTTTGTCATCTAATTTGTTAAATGTTAACATTATTTTCAAATAAATAAATATTCTTATATTTTATGTAATTAAGTTTGAATAAAATAAATATTTTTTTTTTTATCATTTTTCTTCCTGTTGTAACAGCTATACGAATGGCAACCAGGTGGACGGGCTGGGGGTAGGCCTGCTCGTCCTCCACCTCGCTTGGAATTTTTGGACAACCGGGATGGGGACGAGGCAAGATGAGAAATAAAGGGATGACAAAAATATTTTGTCCATGACTTACCTTGTATTTTAAACTACAACCTTGCATTTAAATTGTATTTTAAAAATAAATAATTAGTTTAAAAGATGCGATAGATAAAAATATTTTAATCTCAATCATGCTTCCAAAAATCCCAAACAAGCCACTAAGTCCCTCCCCCGTCTTCTAGACATAAATAAAAATGAAAATAATAACCGAGACATGTTCGGGGCGGTGTGAGGGTGGAAAATTTTGTCATTGCCTAGACAGTTGCAAAGTTTAAGATATTTTTATAGTAATACCAAATACAATAAAGAATGCTGTCGGTAAAAATCAAAATGATTACTTTTTTCTTTTCCTTTTTCTAGTTAGAATATTGAATAAATCTTAATCTTTTCTAAGAAAAATAGAATCTTAATGACATAATTTCAGAAAATGATAAATAAAAAAACAAATATAGCTTAACATTTATCATGAGAGATAAGAGCCAAAAGAAAAATTCATGTTAAAAGATGGGATTTCTGTAATTTTTAAAATCAAAAGTGTCTCTGAAATTGTTACGAATCTCAAGAAGATTTCTAAAATTTACCCCTTACTTTTATTTGTCCTTCATGCTAAAAAAAATACTTTTTTTTAGAAAGAACATTGATTTTTAAAACAAGAACATACTTATTTTTCACCTTGCTCAATAGAAAAATATTTATTTCAAAACTAACTTATTTTTTTTATTAAGCCCCGTTTGAGCCTGATTCTTTTATAAACTCATTTTTCTCTTAATTCATTTTCAATCACATTTTTTCAGTAAAATAATTGTATACACATTCTATACGGAAAATTTCAGTTATTTTTAGAGTGTGAAGTTTTTTATTAATGCTAAGAGGTCTCATGAACTCATGCCATTTAAATAAGTGACTATTTCTACTTTGAATTTAGTACCCATTTTTCTTTCATAAAAATGAAAAATATGATCGTTATCAATTACATCCAACCATCATTTTTTACTTTCCACCTCTTGTGTGGGGTCTATAACGACTATATTTTTCATTCTCATTCTACAAAGAATGAGAATCAAAAGGGGCTTAAAAACAAATAATTCATTACATATTACAAGCCAAGAAAATAATTATTATTTGAAGAGTAAACCCCACTAAAAAGTTTGCAGTTTATGACAATGGCTGCGTCAAACCTCCTCCCCTGGTGGAAGGCGGTTGAGATCAAGATCAAGGTTGTTCCTCCGAGCCTGGACGGCCTCCATCTGCAGCAATTCCTCATAGAGTTGGATAATCTCTAGCATTGATCTTTGGCTAAGGCGGAGACCCAGTGATGCTTCCGCGCGTAGGAGTTGCATACCTCATGGGCTGGCTAAGAGAATGAACTGCAGAGAATTGGCGTTGTCGGTGATAACACTCGATCGGAAAAATTCCTCGGCGGAGCGAGGGTGAGGTCCAAAGGCGATAACTCCACTCCATTATGGACAAAACTGTGCATGTTCCATCATTTAGGGGAAAATTGGTCCTTGCCTTGGCACTGTGAATCCGCCTGGCGGCGGAGTCGTAGGCTATGGCGGTGTCCACCGCATTGTAATAAGTCCCCAGCTAGACGACAGACCTGGTGGCCGGATTTCTGATTTCGGCTACATATTTTCCGCATCTCCTCATTCTCACTCCTCGATAATGAACCCCATTTACCTCCCAACTACCCCTCGTACCCAAAGGTTTTCGCGCCATTACTGTGAGAAATTTAGGGCATGGCTGAGAGTGGAGTGAGGCTGTTTTTATAAAAAAAAAAAAAAAAGTTTGAATCCCAAGCTTGAGGGTCCTCCACGGTCCCCCCTAGAGCATTGTGGAGAAGGTAAATCGTAAAATGTGCCTCAACAGGCCAAAGTACAAAAACTGTTATATTAGTGTCCACAAAAATTTAATTCCTAACCTTGTCAGAGAAAGAAATCAAGTGAGTCTGTATTTATAGGCATGCTGTGGGGTGGTGGCACTGGGGTTGGTTTATTCTCAGGGGAGTGTTAAATGTGGGACCCACGAGAGTACGTGGCAGGTTGCTGCATTTCTTTTTGGACATGTAGAAACTAGGGTTTTATGCGGTGCAAGAACATGCAGGGATAATTGTCGGAATGTGAAGCTAACCGGCAGGTGTGTATAACTAAGAGGTGGATCTTGTTTTTTTCTTTCTTGATTTTTGTTTATTTTTTATTTTTGTAACGAAAATTAAATTAATGAATTTTCTTAATTGTGTTTTTCATATGAAAAATAGAAGTTGTATATCACCATTTATATATTCTTTTAGAGATTGATGATGTAACGGTAAATGGAATAAAAATTGTCAAAATCACGTCAACACTTAAAAGATTGTGCTTATATAATGTTGATTAATGACAAAAATAAATTGGAGAATTTTTCGTCACGTCATCTGTTGCTAAACAGATTTTTAAGTTGTGATGTATATGAAGTACAATTATTTTTATATCTTTACAAATTTAAATAGTGTTCTATCTAAGTTTCATCTTTTATTATTAAAATGTTACTTTTCAAAGCTAAACTTTAATTTTAATCACACAATAAGATCAACAAGTACCACCTATTTTTCTATAATTCATTTCTTGAAAAGTAACTTTTAGTTAAAAATATATCCGAACAAAAGGATTGTACATAGTTAGACGAATTAATGTGTAAAATTTGAATTTTGCTCTATTTTACTACAATTATGGAATATGTTAAGAGATTTAGAAAATTGTTTTGAAACGATGATTAAATAGAGAAATTAAAAAAAAAAAAAAAAGATGCAACATATACCAAAATTGAAGAGTTTAGTGTTTTGATTTGACGGTTTATACCGTTAAACTAGCAAGTCAAATGTTTGAGAATTTATCTAAAGATAACGGTATAATGATAAAAAAATCTTATGAAACATTTAGGAAAGATAGATATGGTCGTACAACGTAACAGATGACATATTTGTCAAAGGAGTTGAATAGTCGAACTCATTCGGTAATTACAAAAAGTTATTATAATCTGATTAAAAAAATTGTTCAACACACGACAATTTATATTGTTATTACGTAAACTAAATGTCCAACGATGTTGGATAGCAAACACGACAAAAAATAATTATACACACGATAGCATATCTGACAACGAAGTAGAATATTTGAATTTCTTCGTTTACATAAAGTTATTATAATACGACAAAATAAATTGTTCATTACCTGACAATTTACACCATTAATATTACATAAACTAAATGTCCGAACAATGTTGGATATCAAATACGACAAAAGTATTAATATACACCATTATTTAAGTAAAAAAATGATCATACGCCGAAGTAACTTACATCTCATCGTAAAAAGTTGAATATTTGAAATTCTTAGGTTCTATAAATATTCAATAATTACATTTTTCAATAGTGGCCCTAATTTCTATGTTGGAATTAAAATCATAACAAATGTAAAAGGGGAAAAAAAAAAAGGAGAAACGGATCTAGAGAGAGAAACGGAATATTCCGTTAGGGATGAGACCCTAACGTCCTAGTGGGGTCAAAAGCGAATCGAGTGAGAAAAATCAAATAGAACCATTTAGCTCACTTGAGGAGGATAGGGGTTTTTAGAGAGAGAAAGAGTGAGTGATTCAATGAAGCCGTGAGCCGCAATTTTATTACAACCTAGGATGATTCATATTTTTTAATGCCACTTGGACACTCTTTTTTTTATATGTTATGATGGTTGACATTGACAAGTCTTCATTGAATTGAATGTGTAAAATTTTTCAAAAATTTAAACTGTTCAATTTGTTGCCAAGTGACAAGGATTAGGATCTGCAATGTAACTCATTAAAAAGTTTGAGACTTGAGCTACAACTAGTTTAAAAAATTTGAGATTTCTGATAATTCGTTAAATCGTTTGAGACCATCGATGCACTATCTCCATAATGTTTTACAAACAAAATTTCCATTTTACTCTAATCATTCATTTCCAGCAAAGAAGAGGAAAATTGGAAAAGGAAAAAATCAAACTGCTGCTAAATAATAACGTGTTATATTGCTGGAAAGTAAGTAGAAACTCATAAACCACACGATTTGTAACTTAGAGAGCTACATCACAATACAAAAACCCAACATCTTGTCTTAAACCTAACTCAAATCTAAGTACAAATTCATTTCACGAAAACTCTACATACAAATCTAATGAGCCAAGTCTTCCATGCAATACGACTTCTTGAACGGAGGTTGTTTATTTTAGCTTCCATTTCCCTCCTAATCCGAGAAATCCAAGGATCAACTCGTTGGATCTTGCACACATTGGCTTAGCGGGTCGCACTAGTTGAAGAAATTACATCCACTCGCATTATAATGTCGTGAGCAGCTTATAAACCTTTTTCCTAGAATTAAGTTTGTCTAAGAAGTTTTCATCTCCACAGGGAACCTACATCTACAGATTTTCATCTCCATTTCCTTTCTGAAAAGCTTCTGTTAGTTACTAGAGAGAGAGAGAGAGAGAGAGAATAAATATCGAACATAATGGAGGGAAATGTATAATGATTTGAATAGTTAATAAAGAGAAAATACTGAATGAAAGAATTTTTCCTCCTTAAAATGGTCAAAATACCTCTTTTTTTTTTTTTTCCAAGTCAATTGACGGTGTTTTGGATGATTTCCATTCAAATGGACCCCCCAAGTGTATATTTATGAAAGGTTAGGGACTTATGTTGGTGCAAAATGAAAGTTAGGGTGAAGTTTGCAAAACTCTAAAAGGTTAGGAATCGCATCTGCAATTTTCCCTATTAATTATCAAGGATGGAATTGAAAAGAAAGGGTAAAAGAGGGGGCTCCATGGCGTTTTTTCCCAAATTCTCATTTTAGAAATCAGGGCTAGGGTTTCACATTTTCAATTCCACCCCGTTTAACTCACAAAACCTGGTAACTAAATCCCCAAATCTCTAATCACTCACTCTCTCCGCCGATGGCAACCGAAGGTTCGTCGAAATCATCGGAACAATCCGGCGCCAGCGTCACAGACGCGAACAGCAACAACTTGGGGTTGAGAAAACCGGTGTTTGTAAAGGTTGATTCTTTAAAGCCAGGGACGAATGGCCACACACTGATTGTGAAAGTATTGAACTCCAACACAGTGCTCAGCAAGAAGCCTCGGAATACGATGTCGTTCCGTGGGACCCAGAACCAGAATATTCGTATTGCGGAGTGCCTCATTGGCGACGAAACGGGCACCATCCTCTTCACTGCCCGTAATAACCAAGGTTTGTTCGCCACTCTCTCCTTGACGCACAATCGTGTATTTATATACATTTTTTAGGGGTTACTATTTCGTGCTAATTATTTATTGTTGGGGAGAATTGTTAAATGGCTAAATTTGCTGATAAATGAAACATTTTTGCATTTATAAAACTGAACAAATTGTGAAATCTTATGGGGGGTTGAATGGTTGCATTTCTGAATTATTTTATTTATTTGGGATTTTTTCGGCTCAAATTGTATAAATTTTGGCACTTAGCGAGCATATATATGCATTCACCTTTCGGTGTCAAACATTTGTTATTTTTATGGATACTTTTTCTTTTTCAGTAAAGTTCATCTTTTGGGCATTTCTAGGCCTCACCACTCTCTGTATAGGTCTCTATTATTTATTTATTTTGTTTCCAGCAATACAAATGTTTGTGGTTTGAGTTTGGTTTCATCTAAACGTGAAGCTGGACAGTGCTGCTTGATATATTACATAATAATAGGCCGGAAAATGTTTTTAAGCTGTATTCCTCAATTATCTTGTGAATAAAACCTTTAATAAGCTCTTCTTTATGGTTCTGCATGGCTAAGTTCAGTTGCATTTGATTAACAGTGTTGGAGCCAGTGGTATAGAAGCAAAGAAATTTCAGGTTTTGGTTACATTGTGTGGAAATTTTAACAATAGAAAAAGAAGAAAAAATAAATTTGAAGTCACTCACAGAAGTCCTCTTTTGTCACTCTGTTTGATCCACAGCTACGGCTGCTGCCTGCAGGAGAACCCAATGCAGTTATGTTTTCCAACAATGTCAGACATGTTTAATTTTAATCATCTCCTAATTTATTTTTCCCTGGTTCCAATTCTTGTTAGTTTATATTTTTGTTATCCTTCTTATCTATTGCATTGCCCACACATAATTTTGTTGCATTATCTTCTGAACTTTTTATTCTTTGACAGCCCCTCAGTACATAAATCAAAGTTTTCTAATTACCGTTGTATAGATGTTTTCAACTTTCTAGGTATCTTTCTATAATTTGCGTACTTGTAACACTTCTTTATTTTATCCAACCTATTTAGCATTGGTCCAAAGTGCTCTTCCAAAGTTATTTCAATCTATCTTCCTTAAAGCCGCAACAAGTAACATCATATCTTTAGCAAATTACATGCAACAATTTATTTAATCTTGGATATGCCCTATAAGCCCATCCACGATTTTAAAAAGATTAAGATTTAGGATGAAACCTTGATCCAAGTCTATAGTAATAGAAAATTTCTACTACTACCGAAAATACATTTCAAAGTTGTAACTTTCGGTATTATACATATCTTTAATTAATACTGGCATGCATGATAGAAATTTCTTCTCTTTGGCACTTACCTTGACACTTCTTCTGTCATTTTATCTTAGATTTTTTTTTCTAAATCAATAAAGGCAACCAATTTCTACAATAGGCTCCATGGCATAAAATTAAAATGAAAAATGAAATAATTATTATTTATTTTAATCAACATGTCGTTTTTTTTTTTCTGAAAATCTTGTGTGGCATGTCCCACCGCGTATCCATAGCCATTCTTCATAGTTCTTAATCAAGAGCATTGTTTCAAAATATTTTATGAGACTTATGTCTTGAAGTGCGACTTTCGTGTTTCACTAAATGCCTTAAAGCTTACACCATGTGTGCCATTTTCAAGCCTTATGCCTTGATTTTCTTAGGCTTACTCCCCCACGAGGCTAAAGTGGTGCTTGTTTTTTATTTCCTTTTATGAAATTTTTATTATTGATCTCAGGTTTTTAGGCTATTTTTTAATACCACAGAAACTTTTACAGATGTCTTTTTTGGCCTTGACATGGAAGGAGGAGAATACGCTATTGTAATTAAATGATGATGTCAAACAACGAGAATAATAAACTGATAGTGATGAGGAGCATGATACGAGAATCAAATATGTTGAGATTCAGCATATTTCTGTATCTTTATATATTTTTGATTTATTTTATTGTGCTTATGTATCAATATGTCTTGAGGTTTACAGAGGGATTTATTTATTGTTAAAATCTGCAATGCCTTTTTACTTCAATGCCGATGGACATGTGTAACTGCATTTTATTGACATAGCACTATCAGATGTATATTTGTCTTGTTTTTTATGCCTGAGATTTGTATGATATGGTGCTTTTATGTTCCTCTAACATTCTTGTCTGAGCCACCTGATAATGCTATAATTGCCTGGAAAATACTCTTTCTGTGGTTTCTTATTTTGTTCCCCCCTCTATTCTTTACTCTTCACGCGGGCAGTTGGATGTGATGTTTCTTGGTATTGTTTGATCTCTTCACCTTGATGTCATAAGATTGGAAGAGGTCTTCTTCTCCATGCATTTTTTTTTTTTAATAATATTTCAACTTTACTTTAAACGTTAGCCAAAACTGATTATTCTATCTGGCGGCATAGTCAAAAGGTTCTTTAGTTCATCTGAATTTTATATACTAGTGGTATTTTGATACTTAATTGTCGCAACCATAACAACTTCTTCCACTTTTTGTAGACATGTAACTCCACTCCCGCTGCAATTACTGATGAGTTTTTTTGGTTTCCCTTCAGTTGATCTGATGAAGCCAGGTAATACCTTGATTCTTCGGAATGCAAAAATTGACATGTTCAAGGGGTCCATGAGGCTAGCTGTTGATAAATGGGGCCGCGTCGAGGTTGCTGAACCCGCAAAATTCGTGGTCAAAGAGGACAACAATCTATCATTGGTCGAGTACGAGTTGGTGAATGTTGAGGAATCTTGAAACTACTTACCCTCTCTATGTTGATGCTATAACAAGTTACTTGGTGATTATTGGGTTTGGTATACAGATTTCTCTGAAGTATTGGGATTTATCGTTCAAGGTAATTAAATTAACTCCATAGGACTAGTATTAGTTTGGTTTGATATTTGGCTTGTAAAAGACTGTCCCTTGATGGTGTTCCTCAACTGTTTTAACTATTAAAATGATGAGGTCAACTAGTAGATGGAACTCTGGAAGCCATGATTATTGAAAACTGTAATGTCAGCTACATGTGCTTTGTACATTTGATCTATTTTGATCCCCCAACATAATGAAAACTCTTGCATCACTACATGTTCCCATTTTAGTGTATAATTTCGGTGCCATACCGAAATGTCGTAGTTTCATTCTATCAAGGAGAAATAGAAAAAAATAACATCTGGAGACTAGTTTTAACATGCCATATCTTTGCGCAGGTAGACTATTTAAGAGGCTAAATTTGGGTACTGTTTGGTTTAGATAAAAATTAGATTTTCAGTAGATTTTGATAAAAGTAGATGAAATGTATGGTTGGAACTTTGTAATTATCATGAAATGTTTGATTGAAAATGAATTTTGGAAAATGAGGGTTGTATAAAACTCAATTATAGTTTTAGGTAAAATTCTAGTCATTTGTCTATACTTCATAAGCCCTTGTTTGAGCATCTTTTTTGGGATTAATAGATTTTGGAAAATTGATTTTTGGATGAATGTGATTAAAAATGATAGAATTTACATGTAAAATATTTTATTGTGTGAATTTGTGGTTAAAAATGAGTTTTGAGAAAATGTGGCTCAAACAAGTGCTAAATTGGGTCAAAAAAAAAATAAAAATTAACCCATCTCAAAAGTTCAAATAAATAACACTTATAACTCAACGTGAGATGATTATTGGGTAAGAAAAGTATTAAGTTGATGGAATTAATGCTTGTAATTACCTAAGTTTTCAACTTCTAAAGCTTGAGATATGTTTAGAACGTTAGATTGTCACACTTTGTTACTTTTGCTCTTAGTCCCTTCTTTTTGGACTTTGATTTACTTACACGACTTGCATTCTAGTCCCTCTCTGCCAGCTAATATATTTGTCAACAATTTTTAGATGATGTCTACTGCATTAAATACTGAACATGTTACTACTACACCATCGAACATGACAAATAGATAAATTCTCATCCCTAAATTCAGATAAACAACACGACGATGAAGATGAGAATAAGAATAACATTTTTCACTGAATTCTTTTGAATTATGTTTTAAATCTATTCGATTCATGAGACTCTTTGCAATTTATAATATTTTAAAATCCATTAAAATTTCAGCCGAGGATCTTTTACTTTCAAAATCTCTAGTGTCGAACACTTTATTTATTCAAGTATACATTTCACTGAAAGAATAAAATCAAAACCAAACAAAATCTAAAACCTCCCATAGAAAATAATACAACAAACCTTATTTAATTGCCAAGGACAAAAATTGTCCAGTTCTTTTAAACATTTTTCTCTTAAATGTATCAACCAAAATAGCCCCTGCCATTTAATATTCCAAAAATGGTACCTTTTGGTAGGTCAAGTAACGTGGGTCATGATTGACCACACTACTCTACATTATTCTTCACATACATATAGTGTGTGGATTGGTTGGGGTGGGGGAATGGTGGCACAAAATTGTACAAGAGAGAAATAAATTCGTACGCACCATATAGCTCGAAATTGTATAAGATTTAGCTTGATTAGGTATGCTAAAGTGACCTCAATGAAATATGTCCATGCCTTAAAAGTTTTCATTTAGAAAATCTAAACACAACCTCGAGCTTGATATTCTCGAGGTATTTTTTTTAAAAGCGTTCTTTAAATGAAATTTAATCATTAGCAAGTACAATTTCTCTACACCAATATATAACATAAATAGGCAGGTGTGGACGTAAATTATACAATTAATATATATAATAACTGTACAATAATTTTATTTAATTAATAATTACCCAAATACAAAATCGAAAGTTCATAATCCAATTCTTCAATCTTGAAAAGAACTCTGAAAAAAAAATGATAACATTCCACATAAACAATTCTTCACTTTTCCTATTAATTAAGCATAACATGACACGAGAATCATTCAACAACTTAGTGCATGTTTGGTACATAGATTAGAATGTATCGAATAAACAAGATGTTAACTATTCTCTACAGTCTAATCCACGTTATCAAAGATCCCGTCTATCTTCACGACATAATTTCTTCATCTTGGCTTTCTTGGAACTCATCTTGATTCTGAAATTCTTCCATAGAATTGTTGTATTCATATGAATTATCATTATTGCCATAATAATTCTTATTTCTGTATTCATTTCTTGCTCCAATTCCTTTCAAGCTCTCATATGGATGATTACTGCTATATTTCTCACTGTTTACATCATAAAAGTACTTGCCATTTTCCAGGAATCTTGTATCACTCATTCCTTGGTGTTGAAAATTGTTCATATCGCCACCGTTTCTGTAGTAATTCTCACGGTGGTTTGAGGTTGCGCCGCCCATGAACCTGGTGTCGCTCAGCCCTTGAGGCTGGCCATTGAAACTGCCACCACCATTGTTGTAAAAATTGTTTCTTCTGTAGCCTCTTGTGGTATTTTCTTGAGGGCTGTTGTAGTAACTACCGCCACCATTGTTGTAATAGTTGTTTCTTCTGTATCCTCTCATTGCATTTTCTTGCGGGCTGTTGTAGTAACTACCGCCACCATTTCTGTAGTAATTCTCATGCTGGTTTGGGGTTGCGCCGCCCATAAATCTTGTTTCGCCCATCCCTTGCAGCTGCTCATTGAAGTTTCCGCCACCATAGTTGTTGTTAGGGCCTGTAGTGTAACTTTTTTCAGTGAATGTAGTCATGTCTTCTGGTTCAGTAACATAGGAGACAGGATTGTAGTTTTTGGGGCGATATTTGGTGGTTTCGGGTTCAACATTGGCAGTGGTGTCGGTGGTGGTGGTAGAATGAGGGAGCTGACCGGATTCATGACCATAAAGGCCATAAACATTTTCATCTTGAGGAAGGAAACTAGGTTGTTGCTGTTGAATGTTGGGTTCTTCTTTTTTAGTGTTTGGGCTTTGTGTAATTTTCACGACATTGGTGGTGGTGGAATTGGTGGTGCTAGTGATTTTGTTGAAGGATTGGCTGTCTCGTGCATAAGTATGCATGGCGGAGGAGAGGACAAGGAGGAAGAGGAAGAGGAAAAAATTGGTGGCGTAGGGAGCCATTGGAGGATAAGGAAAGAGATTTTGTTAGTATAATGAGGAGAGTGAACTTGTTGTGGTTATATAGCACTTGAAAGAAGAGTAGTATTTTTTTATTTTTTTTTGGGGATTGGGATGTCTATGGCATGTTTGGTCAAGCTTATAAATATTACGATTTAAGTAAATAAGTTAATTTTAAATTAAATATTTACTATGAAGGAAGATAAAAGGAGATCTGTAAGGGCTTGCTAGGCCACCTTTCTTTATATAAGTTGTGTCCCAATATTTTCTCCTCAAGATAGATTCGTACTATTGATAAAGTAACAAAGCACATAGTTGTGTTACTTTCTGATTAAAGTTGAAGAAAGTAACAAAGATAACATTGTACGGTTAAGATAAAATAAAAGGATTTTGAGTTGTCATATTCAACTAATATTGTTAAATGTTTTGATGTAAAAATGGCCATATTAATAACGCAATAAATAGGGTCACACCTTTTAGTTGGTACTTACCAACCCTGTATCCAAGCTAAACGTGGAACATAAATGTTGCGATCCCGCTACTCGTACAGAAGAAGTTGACAGAAGAGGTTGACAGAACACTCACATGCGAGGGCCCCCTTTCTTTTTTTGGACTTTTTTATTCACATGGGACCCACTCACATGTGAGTATTCTGTCAACCTCTTCTGTACAAGTAGCTTTATTCTAAATGTTGAGATAAACTGTTAATTATTTATGCTAGAGTTGGTTGGACATGAAAATAGTCGGGCATTACAGTAAATAAAATTTTAACCTTTTTAAAAATAAATAAATTTAACATTGTAAAATTTCTCTTATAAAGTTCCTATTTGAGCTTCATTTTTTTTTTTCAATTTAACTACACATTATCATATAAAATAATTTTACACGTAAGGGATAATTGATATTTGATATTTACATGTGTCACCATTGACAAAAAATAGGGATAATTGATATTTACATGTGTCACCATTGACAAAAAATAGGGATAATTGATATTTACATGTGTCACCATTGACTGTTAATTTTCATCATACCACGAAGGTTCAATGACTAGGCATAAACATTGGTGACACACGTACTATAAGGTGTAATGTCTGGTGACCTCAACTACAAATTTCCGTGATATTAAATGTTTCATATTACTATTTAAGGTAGGGTTTTTTTCAACTAAAATATGTGTCTCATACACAAACATCATTATACTAATTAAAAGGTGGAGTCGTTTGTTATAAAATGTTAAAAGAGTAAACAATGAAAGTTTAACGAGTAGAATTAAATTGGACTTACTATGCATGTTTCGAACAGTGTAACGAATAGTCAAATAGATTATTGTTCAATATTAGTTTAATTCTCTATGTTAAATGTTAGGATTACTTTATTTGTACAAAGTTGGATGACAAAAATGATTGACAAAAGGTCAAGTTGCGACTGCAAATTGGAGGGGTGGCTGGCACAACTCTAAATGTTAATGCTAAATTAAAAATGGAAAATATTATGACCAACAATTGTCACTAACATAAAAAGTGGAAATTACACAATACCCTAATTTAAGTATTCAACATTCTAAAATCAGACCCAAGTTTCACAATTCAAAAATCAGAAATTTTATTTTAATTAATATTTTTATAAAATAAATATTTATACTCCAAACCCTAATTTTTAATTCACACACACACACAGACACACACACACTCTCTCTCTCAACGTAACCCACAACCGTCTCTCTTTCTCCCCGTCGATAGAAGCCGTCGTCGTTGTAGAGAAGTGAACCGCCAGAGTGAAGAAACACACCAGAGCGAAGAAACACACCAGAGCGCCGTAGCAGCACGCGGATCGATGGCCATGGTTGTCGTCATCAAAGACCACACCGAAACAGGTCACTGGGGGCAGTGAGTGGCGCTTACTGTGATCGCGTCTTTTGCTCTTCTTTCCATCCTCTCTCTCTCCCTCTCTCTCTCTAAGGCGGTGGTGTAGGTATATAAATCTGTGAGTGGTTATTTGATGTGCAGGTGGTGGTTCGTGTGGTGGTGGTAGTGGTTTTGTTGTGTTGTTGGCAGTGGTTATAGTGGTGCTATGTTGGGAGTGGATTTGTGTGTGGTGGTGTGGTGTAGGCGGCGGTGGTGGTTGTTGGTGGTGGTGTTGTGGCAGGGGGTGGATTGGTGGTTATCTAATGTTCAAGCAGCGATTCATGTTGTGGTGGTTATCTTATTGTGCAACGTCACCATGGGGGCTGTGGAAGTGGATGCCTTAGTTGCTGAAGGCATGGTTAGTTTGTGTTAGTGTGGTGGCGATTGTGGCATTGGCAGGGGCAGTGGTGTGGGTTTACATCTGGGGTGGTAGTGGTGGTGATCGTGATAGTGTGGTCGTGATAGTGGCAATGATGTTGTGTTATTGTTATTGTTGGTGGTAGTGTGAGGGTGGCGGTAGAGACGCTGGAAAATGAATTGTGACCAACTATTGGTGGTGGATCTTAATTGAGATCGGTCTGTGACCATAAAATTTGATAAATTGTGATTAAAAATAGTTAGTGACTTATTAAATTCTGATTTGTGACTTCGGAGAGAAATTGTAACCTATTAAAATTCAGATTTGTGGCCGAATTAATTGTGACCTAAGAAATTAATTTGTGGTCTATTTTTTGGTTGATTTTGACCATTTAATTGGTTAATTTGTGACCAGTAAATAATATGTGACCAATGAAAAATATGAACTGTGACTAAAAAATAGCTTGTGACATAAATATTTGTTAATTTGTGATCGATTATAAGTTGTGACTTATAATGTTTATGATTTGTGACCAATAAAGAAATTGCGACTTATAAATTTTTCACCTGTGACCAATGAATAAATTGTGACTTTTAAAATTTTTGAATTGTGACCGTAAAAATTTTTTGATATTTAAAATTTTTGATTTGTGACCGAAAAATAATGTAACTAATTAAATTTTGAATTTGTGATCGATGAATAAATTGTGATCTATAAATTTTTTGAATTGTGACCGTAAAATAATTTTTGACATTTAAAAATTTTGATTTGTGACCGAAAATAATATATAACTAACTAAATTGTGAATCTATGACCAAATTATATAGATCTGTAACCTTAATATATTTAATTAATTAAATTATAAATAAAAATCTGATTTTTAAAAGTTAAAACTTATTTTATTATTATTGAAATGGGTTATACTTATATTATTAGTTATGAAATTTTCTCATATAGAAAAGGGCTTCAAAGCCCAATTCCAACTAAGATCAACTAAAAGGAAAAAGAGTCCAACAAAAGCCCAAATGGCCCTAAGTGATGAAACTATTTTTTATTTTATGTTTTTGGACATCTTACTCTAAACGATGGTCAAGAAAAGCATTTGCAGAGAATATATGAATACTATGCACCTTTATATAATTTTCAATTGCTGAGCACGAAAATTTAAGTTGACCTAAGGCCCTGTTTGATAGTCGTAGTTTTTCGTGAAAGGTGGAAAACGTTTTCCTACTTTTTACTATTCACCTGTTTGATTGCACTAATTTTCTAGGGAAAACGTTTTCCAACGTTTTCCAAAGTACAAGCGGTTGATGCACAAAAGCTAGAAAACGTTTTTTCACCATAGTGGTGGGAAAACGTTTTCCAACTTTTTGACAATTTTTTTTTTTTTTTTTTTTTTTTTTAGCAATTGGAACACATTCCAAAGTCAATGGTACAAAAATTTATCCATTTAATTGACAATTTGTATAAAAAACAAAGTCAAACGAAAAATTTGTCAGGTGGAAAATTATACCAATCAAACACCATTAATTACAATTCCCTGTAAAACGTTTTCTAGGCAATTCAATTCCCTGCCATTCATTTTCTTTCCACCTATTTTCCACCCTTGCAATCAAACAGACCCTAATTGAAACCATAATAAATGTCCGTTCTGTAATGTTTATGAAAAGTCAAAAGTTACTTCTGAAATTAAAAAATTACTTTGAACATATTTGAATAATTTTTTAAGTACTTTGTCTGATTAAAAAAAATTCAAATAAAGTTGGTAGGTGACTTCCACGAGAAAATCTTTTACAAAATGTAAAAATAGAATGCATGCCGGTAATCTCACAAAAAATTCTTTGGTAATCGATTGATAATTCGTCAATAAACTTATCTTTCGGAAATTTAACAAAATAAACATTTAAATTTAAATGATATATATCGAAACATAAAGTTCACACTAAATACTCTATTTTATTATAGTACAATACAATATGGTAGTTTAGAAGTCCGACTTTTTCTTCGATTTCGTACACAAATATCAAATAAATAATTTGGTAGTAAGCAAATAAATATCAAACCACCTAAATTGGTAGCTATTAAAAACTCAAATGGGTGGCCAAAGTTTATAGGAATAAAAATATGTAAATTTTTGTTGAGTTTAAATTCCAACTACTTTGAATTAGCATGCTACATACAAAATTATTTGCATCAAATAATAATGCCAAAAGTGGGCCCAGAGGTTCCACCAGTTTTCTATAACAATTCAGCATTTCAGGTAGTGGTAGGAAAGTTTGGATGGAGGATTAATGTGGTTGTTTTAAACTTTTAACTAAAAAATTGTCAATATATTTAATGTACATTTGTTATTCGGTACTATGTTCGATCAGTTTCTTAAATAATCTTGTTTTCTTTCATGAGTTTTTGCAAGAGAAACACGTTGAACAATGAGTGGCCATCAAGACTCGACATTATATTTGTCAATATACTTGTTTGGTCCCTATTATTTTCAAAATATTTTGCTTTTACTTATTTTCAATCACATGTTTTTTAATAAAATAATATTATACGCAAACTAAAAATTTATCCTTATTTTTTAACCACATATTCTCCATCAAAATACTATTCCAAAATGCATTTTATGCACACACACAAAAAATGGAGCTCAAATAGGCTATTAGTGTAGTTTGGATCGAGTGTTGAATAAGACTATACGATATAATAATAGAATTTAAATTTATATTAAAAATAGGGAAAATTTCATTTCTAAGAAGTTAAGTATCACCTGTTTCAAAATTAAGAAAAATTGTTTCAAATTTCAAAAATAAGATATTTATTAAAATTTATTTATGATTTAATTAATTATATATTTTATTAATTAAATATATTTAGGTCAAGATCTATATAATTTGGTCACAAATTAGCGATTTAGTTAGTCACATATTATTTATCAATCACAAATAAAAAAATTTATATGTCAAATTATTTTACGGTCACAATTCAAAAAATTTATAGGTTACAATTTATTCATCTGTCACAAGTCAAAAATTTATAAGTCACGATTTATTTTTCGGTCACAAATCATAAATGTAATAAGTCACAACTAATTATACAATTATAAATTATTAGATTATCAATAACAAATTAACAATTTTTTAAGTCATGCATTATTTTTTGGTCACTATTTTTTTTATTGATCACAGATTAACCAATTTAAGGATCACAGTTAACCAAATAATATGTGATCACCACCACCACCATTATCGTCAGCAGAACCAACACCACCACCACATCCTTGATCTAGATCCACCACCACCTTGACAGACCCATCGCCATCGCAACCACCACCACCGACCGCCCCGCCATCACCAAAATATGGAACCATTCCAAAACCATCACACCCACCAGAGCCACCATCACTGCACATCATCACCGCACTGCACACCAACCACCGATTGCAAACCACCACCGCACCGCACTTCACACCAATCCCCGATCTGCAGTGCCCATCGAGAAACGTAGCCTGGTGCCTCGTTGTGTGCACCGCCATTAAACACCACCACCAGCGCCTCGCTGCGTGCACCGCATCACCACACACTACCACCAACTCTTCACCACCATACCGCCATCAAACACCACCTCACCACTGTACCGTACCGCACCATACCATCGCCGCTGCCACATCAACGATCATGAGCCACACCAAAACCTCCACCATCGACCACCACAAATCACAACTCCACATATCTATGAGAAGAAATCAAACTAAGAAAAAAAATTGATTCCCTCCACCTCTGTCTCACACCAGTACCACCATCCCTTTTCTTCTCCTACTCGATTTGCAGCACCACTGACGATTGGAGCTTGTAGTATGGTGTCGGTCGGAGCAGCTCCTTCATCACCGGTTGCTGGAGTTTGAATAGGTAGCCGGCATTTGAAGAGAGAAAAATGATGAGAGAGAAGGGAGAGATGTAGAGAGAAGAGGGAAATGAAAATAATTAGGGTTGGATGGAATTTGTATTAAAATATTTAATAATTAAATATGAAACATCTAATTTTTGAACAATGAAACATCCAATCTGATTTTAGAATTCTAAATTTTTAAAGTAGGATGTGGTGTAATTTTCATTTAAAAATATTGTTCAATACTATATAAACCTCCTTACCTAACCTTACATAAATATTTTGTTAATTAAGTATATACAATACATATGCTATTATTTTATATATATATATATATATATATATATATATATATATATCTTGTTGTCAATTTGTCTCATTTTCTTTCATAACTTGTAGTTGCATCAAGTGACAGAACAATATAATAGTTATAAACAAAAAACAATAGATTTGAATAATATGTCTTCAAGCCAAGGGGCCTCATGATTGATAAATATCACCTAGTTTCATTTTAAAATATATATAAATAAAAGTAATAATCTAGAACGAATAAAATTTATTGACGAGATAAAAATAAAATAAATTAGGGAGATGCCCAACATGAATGAAAAAAAGAAAACTTTTAAATTGAAAACTAATATTTATGGAATGAAATTAATGATCAAAATACAAAAAAATATATGATTTTATTTATTATATTTTCTCCTAATATAATTGCATGTCTTTCATGTAAGATTTCAATCAAATCTCAATTACATTAATGGGAAATATATATACCAAACTTTAATCGTAACTTTGACTATAGTATTTCAATTTTTTTCTACCAAATTAGAACCAAAACCCACCTAAATGGCCCAGCTACAAACTAACGCATACATATACCAAGTGTTTACATTTCCACCTTTTCTTACCAATCAAGCCTTTAATTTTTCAAAGTGTACACATTTTCTTCAATAAAGTACCATCTTTTTCCAACTCCTTTCTCACTCATTTCAACTCCATATGTTACATAAATTCAAGTTTCCAAAATTTTGTTTCATCACCAGATTTCTTGATCAAACCCTCCTCTAAAACAAGAAGAAAAGTCTACAAGATGAGATATGATGATCAGATCATTATAATTTATGACCTTCTTTTAGCCCTTCTTTCAATATCAATTATAATTCTTGTAGTCCTCTTACTCATTTTCTGCAAGAAGAAGCCAATTAAAGCTGAAGAAACTCTCCGGCCTGCAAAACGTCCAGCATGTTCTCATTCCTTAATGGAAATCGACGTGGCCACCGAACGGTTCAATGACCGCAGGGTCATCGGGAAAGGCCACCTCGGGACTGTATATGCGGCCGTGATGCCGCCTAATGGAGAAATAGTGGCAGTGAAAAGGATTCATCCATGGCTTGTGTTGAATAATCCAGGTTTTGGATTCTCTTCAATATTAAAATGGCTTTCTTTAGCAGAAAACCCTCATTTAGTACCTGTCCTAGGTTTCTCCGAGGCGCCCGGAGAAAGAATTATAGTAATGGAATTTGGAGGTATGTTGAGTTTGGATTTCTATTTGCATCAAAACTCCGACGGCACGGCGCTTATGGATTGGCGACGGAGGTTGAGGATCGCGGCCGGGGCGGCTCGGGGGATGGAGTACTTGCATGAAGTGGTGGCGCCACCTATAATTCATGGTTGCATAAAGCCATCAAATATATTGATTGATGAAAAGTTTTGTGCCAAAATAAGTGATTATGGGCTATATTTCATGGCAGCTCATGAAAGGCAAGGCCTTGTGGGGTACGTGGATGAAGAGTATTGGTTGGAAAAAAGAGGGGCTTCAAAGGAAAGTGATGTCTATGGATTTGGTGTGGTTTTGTTGGAGCTTTTGAGTGGTAGAAAAAGTGAACAAGGGTTGCTTGTAAAATGGGCAATCCCTTTGATAAAAAGGATGGAATTTAGTGAATTTTTGGACCCTAGAATTGCAATTCCTTGTGATATTAAGCCTCTTGCTAGATTAGCTAGGGTTGCTTTGGCTTGTGTTGGGAATTCTAGGAAAAATAGGGTTTCAATTGTTCAAGTTGCAACAATTTTGAACAATTTAGAGATTGAGTTATAAGTTTTTGAGAAATGATTTTGTTGTATATACCAATTGAAAAAATTGAGCTTATGTTGTTCGTTGATGACACGTTGAGAAATTCAGTATTAGTTATTTATGATTGTATTTGTAATATTTAGTCAAAACGGGAGACTGTTAATGACATGTTAAATGAATTAACGAAGATAGAATAACGGCTGAATGTTTTGGAAATTTGGACAGATATCTTTAAAAATAAATGAAGTCGTGAACTTTCCCGGGCTCCTCAAAGCCAGATTCTCTATGTTCAAAATAGGTTTATACTTCAAATGGTCAAGTGTCGATTTGATTGACGTTACAGAATTGTACAAGTTGATGTTATATTTGAGAAAGTAAAAGAAGTGAAGTATAATGTAGTCGTAAATTTGTAGACTACTAGACTCCAACATGATTGTACGATTTCGCGATATTCTGTTAAATAGGAATAGGATTATCAAATAATTGATTATTGATTCGATAGATTTGACATCATGGTACAGAGTAGTAAATTGTGGAATCTTTCATGTCGTTGGCTCAAATTTTGTAGCAGAAAAGTTGAGGACGGCGGTTTGAATTGATTGATTGGAAGCACTACCTCCAACCCCACCAAACTTCCACCGCCACCCCAACTCCGGGCCTTTCCAGTTTCATTACATTGCCTTTTGGTGTATAATATTCTTGGCCTTTAGATTGTCTTTTCTAAATCATTTGGCTAAGCATACTGCACTAAATATTTTTCTATGGTTAAGAACATACGTGTATTACACGCAACCCACGAATAATGTAACTTTCTTTTGTCGTTGGGAATATTATTTTGTTTCTATTGTTATGTTTCTTTGGAAAAGAACAACATAAATAATCGTAATCATGACTCGTGAGGAGTAAGTGATCTTAAAGGAATGGCACAATTGGGAAAATAAATTCGATCTACACAAAAATTCATCCGTTACTCGAGAATCAGACACGACCATAGGCATACATAGGGGGAGTACAAGCCCAGTTAATTTTTACAGATTTTTTTTCTATGCGATAGCCCAATGCAATAAATAAATAATGGATAATTTTTATAAGTAAGAGTATAATTTTGGTCCATTTCAATAATAAAAAAATAAGTTTAAACTTTCAAAAATCAGATTTTTATTCATTTTTATTTATAATTTAATTAATTAAATATATATTTACTCAATTAAATATATTAAGGTCACAAATCTATATAATTTGATCACAAATTCACAATTTATTTAGTCACATATTATTTTCGATCACAAATCAGAATTTTTATTTGTCAAAAATTATTTTACGTCACAATTCAAAAAAATTATAGGTCACAATTTATTCATCAGTCACAGATTCACAATTTAATTAGTCACATATTATTTTTCGGTCACAAATCAAAAATTTTAAAAGTCACAAATTTTTCCTTGATCACAGACGAAAAATTTATAAGTCACAATTTCTTTATCGGTCACAGATCACAAATATTATGAGTCACATTTCTTTATCGGTCACAGATCATGAACATTGTAAGTCACAACTTATAAGTGATCACAAATCACGAACATTATAAATCACAACTTATAATCGATCACAAATTAACAAATTTTTAGGTCACAAGCTATTTCTTAGTCACAGTTCATACTTTTCATTGGTCACATATTATTTTCTAATCACAAATCAACCAATTAAATAGTCACAATCAACCAAAAAATAGGTCTCAGATTAATTTCTTAGGTCACAATTAATTTCGAGGTCACGAATTTGAATTTTAAGGGCCACAATTTCTCTCCGAAGTCACAAATCAAAATTTAATAAGTCACAAACTAATTTTTTAGTCACAATTCCTCAAATTTTATAGTCACAAATCGCTCTCAATCAAGATCAACCACCAATACTTGGTCACAATTCCTTTTCAGGCATCTCCACCGCCACCCTCACACTACCACCAACAATAACAATAACACAACACCACTGCCACCATCACCACCACACTATCACGGTCACCACCACCACCACCACCACCACCACCACCACCCAGATGTAAACCTACACCATCGCCCCTGCCAATGCCACAGTCGCCACCACACCAACCCAAACTAACCATGCCTTCAGCAATCAAGACCTCCACTTCCACAGCCTCCAACAGCCGCTGCCGTCACCGCCGGAACCACCATCACCTACAACAAATCTAACACATTGCCACCATAGTACTCGCAAAACCACACCACTACCACCACCATCGCGCACACAATACACCGCACTGCCTCTCCATCCACACAACCACCACCCCTACCAAAAAATTCACAAACACACCACCAAATCCATCGCCGCTGCCCCACCACACAACTCGCCACAACTGCCATCGACCACCACAAAACCAACAAAAATTGTAGCCAGATTTAGGCAAATTCGAATCGTCGCCCATTGCAACCAAATTCAGGCAAAATCATCCCCACACAACCACAGTCGCGCACCCAGCCACGACCGCCCCCACACACCACAACCGTCGCACCTATTCCCACGACACCCACCATCGCACGCACACACAACCGCGCACACACACGATAGCCGCACGACTCACCACGCCACCACCAATCGCCTCCGCCAGTGGATTGCAGCGGCGGTGTGTCTAACATGGAGAAGAGAGAGAGAGAGAGAAGAGAATCGGTCCCCGACGTAGCTCCTTCACTTCGGTCGTCGACGCCGCTCTGTTGGGTGGCGAGAGAAAGTCGAGTGGTAGGGAGAGAGTTTGGGCGTGGGGAGGAGCGAGAAGTTGAATTAGCCATTAGGGTTTGTGTGTGTGTGTATATATATATATATATATATATATATATATATAATTAATTATATTTCATAATATTAAATATTTTATAATATTTTTATTAATATCTGATTTTTGTATAACCAAACCTTCCACCTTATTATTGAAATTGGATCTTGAAAAGTAGGCTATTGTATAATTTCCACATAAATAAAAATTGTCCTCGGACTCTATTCTTTTCGACTTTTACACCTCTAAATCACTCGAATGTATTGATTATAAAAGATTGACACAATAGCATCTAAATGGTATGTACGACAATATGAAGCACCTTTCTGTAAACTTTCACTAGGAGCATTCATTTATAATTGCAACAATTTGATACATTCAATTATCCTCATGCTAATAAAAGGGTGAACTTCTAAAATAACTTGTACAACTTTTGAATGTGGTTAAGGGGTCATTCTCTTCGTGTTTCAATTTTGCGTTTTGAATTCATTTTATATTTTATGTTTTGAGCGTATGTTTTAAAATTTTTAAAAATGCGTTCTTTTTGTTATTTTGGAAAACTATTTCTCAAAACATAAACCTCGAAAATGTGTTTACTATCATGCCAAACCCCAATCTTGTATCTCCACCACGGTCGAAGCTAACACCCCCACCTAAGACTGCACGTTCCATCAGTGTTAAACCACCATCGCCATTATGGATCAAATTTTTGACGACTTTCGGCACCAAGACCATTGGATATTGGTACCATCGTCAATTATCAACAAACTTCTCTCCATAACTCCATTGGATTCGGCCATAATCAATCCACAAAGTAGGTTGCTTAAAAATTTGAAAATTGCCGGCAACTCCACCTCCGGCCACCAACTTGATCAGAGCCCACCACTGGTCGATTGTCCACCACAAATCGACCCCAACCATGGCCCCAATTTACCACAAATAATAATTCAAAAATCTGAATTCAACATGGAATTTTGCAAATTCCGACGCCCTTACCCAAAATTCTTTTTATTTTGGGTGGTCAGTGGACCACCCTTACTCAAGTGTGGCTTCGCCGCTAGGGAGAGGTGAGGGGGTTCGAGTGGTGGTGGAGTCTGGTGGTGTAGGTCTTGGGTGGTGGTTGGTTTGATGAGGAAGAATGTGGGCTTGTAAAGGAAGAAGGCCAATGGAAATTTTTTGAGTTTTGGCTCGTGAAAGAAAAAGCAACATTGTATTTCCCGTGTTTTGATTGTTTTGGAAATTTTGGCTTGAAAACGCCCAAAACATGAAATCGGGTTTTGGGTTTCCTTCACAATTTTTTTTTTGTTGTTTTCAAAAATTCGTTTTCGAAAATGAAAAAGAGAATGCGTTTTTACCGTTTTGAAAAATCGAAAGTAGAAAACAGCAAAAAGAACGGGCCTAAGTTTTCTATTTTTATTTTTATTTTTTTTGTGTTGCTCTCTTTCTTTCTTCCAAGTCGACTAAGTAGCTTTCTCATCATATATATACACGATATAATTCCCAACAAGAAAACCTCTTTCATAATATTTGTCAACCTTAGTCCAAAACATGGTTTCTATAAAGAACCTCATTTCACGACCTCATAAATTTTTGATCGACTTTTTTAATTTTCTACTATTTTTTGGGTTTAAATAGACCCCTAATTGTGTAACATTTTCTTTTATTTTTGCCTACTTATTAACCACATCTTACCAAGAAATCTTTTTAAATTTCTAGTTTTAATTTTTTTTTTTATCCGTATTTGCATCCAACAAACATCGAAAAAGAAAAAAAAGCCATGTAATTTTGAGAGTTATAAGAATTGACAAAACAACGAAGATAAATATTATTTATACCTTTGAAAAACTTATTATTCTAAAATATATTTTCCTATTTGTTTTGCCTTATATTTTAAAATTATTTGAATATTTCTCCACTAAGCACATAGTTTTACTTTTAAATATTTCGTAGTCACTTCCACAAGTCGACGCATATTCTCCACTAAGTAACTTTCGTACGTAAGCACACATTGGATGGTAGTGAACTTTCTTATTAATTGTTTTTATATAATGATAAAGCCATTAATTATGGACTTTGTAGATTGCCAAATTGCATTAATCCATGATAGATGGATGAATTAATGGAAATTTTTAGTCAAAAGGAATTGTTTTAATTTAATAAATAAATTGAATATAATAATTAAAATAAACGTGATATTGACTTAAAATTTAGCATAATAAATTATTTTTTGATGATTTTTAAAATTAGTGCTTATATCTTTTTTGGAGATAAGAAGTCAATATTCAAAGGGAAGAAAAGTAACAAATTAACGACGTTCAAAAATTGCCAACTAGTGTAATATTATGAAATCCAACCAAAAAGTAACATGTTATTAACGTGTTACTATACTTTATCGTGTTTAATTTAATTTTCCTTTTCGATACAAAATGAAATGAAAAAAAGCAAAATTCACAGCCATAAGGCACCAGCTTTTCTTAACAGAGGCACCAGTTCACCGGAAATATGAGCTGCCATAACTTCATCAAGTCCACCAAACAAATTTCCGCCGACAAAAACTGCCGGAAATGGTGGTGGTGGCCGCTCGGCTTTCTCTTCTGGATTATCGATAATCTTGAAAATTTCTTCTATTGTAGCTCCTTCATTTTGCTCATTTATGTCAAATATGGTGGGATTGACGCCATGGCCGTGTAACAAAAGTTTGACAACATGGCACATGCAGCACCCACTTCGGGCAAACACCACCACTGGATTCTCCGCCACCAATTTTGTTATACTTGAGTTAGCGGCTGAGGTGGTGGCGCCACCGGTGGAGGTGGTGGCGGGAAGCAAATCTTTGTACGGGAGTGCTCGTTGCATGGTAAGGATCTTAGACGTGGGGTGGGGTGGGGCAGAGCGAGGCGAGGGGAGATGAATGGTGGGGTGGTAGAGTTATATAATAGCGAGGTGGGGGTGGAGGTGACGTAATTGTGCACGTCATGGTTATTGTTGGGGTTGGGCGAGGGTGAGGTGGGGTGCACCGAGTCTTTAATTAAGCCTAGACAGATTCCAAATTTTGGTTTTTGTGGACGGCTTCAACTTGGTGAGTTAGGCATTAGTCATTGATGATGTGCATTGCGTTGTAATGTGTAGGTGTTATACTTTAGGTCCAAACGATTTAAATTGTAAATGCTTTTTAATATATTTAATGTATTTATTTTGACAAGATATGTTATTTATTTAAATTAATATTTTGATGAATGATGAATGATATTTAATAATAGAGTCTCTAGATTCAAGTTTCGGTAATTTGTTAATCACAAGAAGTTGTGATTGTGAGATACAAATTACGTATGACTGAATCTTAATTAATCCATGATCGTAAGCAAGAACGAGATACGGATATCGTTATTACAGATAGACCATCACGTGTGACTTCTCTTACTTATGAAGTAAGTAGTCGATCTCACAAACTAAAGTGTGGTGGCACTTAAATGAACACGTGAATATTTTGTTATAGAACAAAATATTGGAGACCCGCTGAGAGATTCGGCATGGATAATTATCCAAGTGTCAGTGGTTAATCTCTAACGTTCGGTAGTGGAATTGATCATTCGACTTGATGTCATCATAGTACCTTATGTGGGGACAGTCATACTTTGGTGATGCTGGAAGTTGCTCTACCAATGGCCGCTAATACGGTATCGTTTGGGTATGTCAAGAATCATATGAAGGTTGTGAATGATGAATAGAGGATTCGTCACTCTTAGATAGTAAGAATTTATGATCTACATTTCATCCAGTTAAATTGATAATGAAATCCTTGGCCAAGGTGTACACATAAGTCGAAAATGAGTTTTCAACTTATATTGACTTAATAGTGGAATAAAATATATGATCGATGATTGAAATTGACACTTATCCATATCTCGTAATTGATCGGATTATATTGACGAAAAAATTATAGTTTCACAATAAACGAACGAGTTTGATTTTATCATACCACGTGACATTTCTCGTCACATGTATTATTCTGACACATTGCTAGATGTCAATTTGGGACGATGAATGTGAATTAGTATTAAATCAAAAAGGGTGTTTTGGTTTATCGATTTTGATTAGATCAAAATAATAATTCATGTCGTTAGATATCGTGATTGAGAATTTAATGGGTCACACACAAAATGAGAATTAGAAGAATGAGAGTTACCAATTAATTAATTGACAATCGTTGAATAATTAATTAATTGGGTTGCTTATTAATATGTCCGAATTAATTAATTCATGGACTGAATTTAATTAATTGGATTAATTAAATAATGGACCGAATTAAGTTTAAGGGACGGGTCAAGCTCGTTTGGGCTTATATAAATAAGTTGTTAGAGTTTTAAAGTTATAGGGATTTTTCATTATTATTCTTGCTAGCACAAGAAATAAAATCCTGATTTTTCTCTCAATATTGCTCTCTGTGTGGACACTATTGGAGGCTGAACAATTGAATAGCTGTGAAGGCATATCAGGATTGCTGAAATAGAAGGAATAGCAAAGGAGTTTGCAAATTTCATAAAAGGTAAAATCTATATCACAATTTCTATCTAAACAAAAAGCAGATTTTTTATGGGAATTGAAAATTGTTATTTTTCCGCTGTGCATGGTTAAGTAAATTCTGAACACAATGGACTTTAAATTGGTCGATTTGACCCTAAGTTCAATTGGAATGTTGAGCATAACGTCTATAGATTATAGTTCAATTAAAGCTTGAGGTTTGCATTTAGCAGTTCATGAGTACCAATCAGACGGAATATGGGATACGATGCAAGAAAGAGCAAATGACGTTGTTCGTCTGCGGATGAGGAATTTGTTGTGAAGATCGGATATGCTGATTTTGAGCTGAGAGATCTCCGATTGATTTTCAAACAATTACTCTATTTGCTCACGAATTGGATTTTATTTATATAGGCGGAATGTCCCTTCTTTGAATATAAGATAATAGTTAGCTAATGTCAAGAGATTATTCAAACTAAACGTAATCATGATGTCTATACTTATCTATTTGCCACTTGGTTAGCTTTGGCAATTATGTCAAATTTTTGGTCCTTTGATTTGTAGGATTTTGTCACTTGTGCATTGCCTTTTACCATTTTGTTAACAGAAAAATGTGTTGGCAAAAAATTATTTGACAAAAAGACAGCTTCTTTTTTTTTTTTTTTTTTTTTAAATTTGTCAAATGACAGAATGTCACATGATATTCTGTCAAAAAAACTGTCAAAGACAATGTATACCAAGCATGATTGTTGATTTGTATTTGTATTGTTTTAAAATTGGACAAAATTATCTATTAGCTTGTCATTATTAGCCACGTGTGCAATTTGGTATTTATCTTCTAATGATGTTAACAGATTAAATCCGACTCTATCATGAATTTTTGCATTGTTTTTTATTTTTGAGTCAACGTGGATATGTTATTGAATTAACTGAAGTTGATAATATTTGATCGGACCCATTACCGGCAATGACGACTTCATATTGAAAACAAATTTAGAGTAATCCAAGGATTGGTTTCTTTGGAATATAAAAATTAAAAAGGAAGTAAAATAAGAGTGGATGGATGAACATCTTTCGATTATGCGAGTACTTTTGGCATTTCATTTCTCTCTAAGTCGCATATGGTCGACCTTTAACATTTTCTCGTTGATTATTCTTTTTTCTTAATGATCAACTTGATTTTGTACTGTTTGAGTTGAGGGTCAACTGGCCCATCTCTACCTATTCTTCTAACTTGACTCGAGGTGTGTCATAGATATTTTAATATGTAATCAATTTTTTGTTCTTTGTTCTTTTAATCAAGATGGTTGCACAATCTAGTATCACGTTGAACAACCTCGTATAAAAGCTGAAGACATTTCAACAAAAGTTTGGGCATTCACATTTTTTTTTTTTGGGTTTGGGTCTTCCAAACGGACCATTTTTTCTATTCATTCGATGAAAAGTTCATTCTATTCACAGAAACTATAGAACCAGCAAAGAAAGAAAATAAAAACTGAATATGACTGTATACAACAATTTCAGTGACTAGAACAGTACCTAAAAGACCTGAAAGCAACAACCAGAAACACTGCAATTAGGAGCTTAATGTAAATACATAATTGTTTAAGCTATATAAATAGATAGCTATTGACACTTAAAGGTTACATTGCACCCCTTGGAATTGGCTCTCTTCAATGTGCCTCTGGTACTTTTTTGTTTATCTGATATTGATAGAAACGATTCGGGCTCCGACGTTGGAGATGGGAAACTACGAACAAGACCTGAAGATGGGCATTTCAAGATTCCTTTTAAGGGCTTTTTTGACATACAAACGACGTTTTTTCTTGAATAATCGCTTAAATTGCCCTTCCAACATTCTTCATTAACAAGATCATTAGTGGATGATTCCTTTTTAACCTTGGAATGTGAAGCATCTTCTATGACTTTGGCATGTATGAGAAAGTTGCTGAAAGGATCCTCTTCACATTTCGTCTTGACAGGAACATTAATGTCACCAAACATATCCTCCGTTTCTCTTATTTCAACACGCATGTATTCATCGTCCTCCTCAACTTGGTATTTAGGTTTTTCCTTCTTAACTTTGGGCAATTTGAACCATCCTTCTTTTAACAAAGAAAGAGAATTCAGATTCTTAAGAAAAGAGCTTTTCTTGGGTGAGGGTGAGGGAGAGGGTGATGGTGAATCCTTCAATTTCTTCTTGTCATTGGCACCCAACAATCCCATAGCAATAATGCTGGTAATAAAAAGCTGACAAATTGCACATTTAATTTGCTCGTGTCTCTCAAAAGACGAAGCCTCTGTCAAGCCGGTCATTCTCTTGATCCCAAGAACTTTTCGCGCCAAATCAGCAAGCTCCCGTCTTTTATACTTGGGATCTTTAAGAATTTCTGCAGCTAGGTAACCAATATCCACTTTGCTTTTAGTCAATCCCAATTCTTCAAATGGGAACAAATCTTTCTTCTCAGGAATACCAAAGCCAACAAAACGAATTCTTTCATCCGTAAGAAATTTGAGCATCGAAGGAGGCAACTCGTCCCCTAGACGAAACCTGAGGATCACACAACCAACACCAAAGCACAATAAAATCAACAGAACGGATGGATCGCGAGGATAGCACATAACATCAAGGCCAACAACAGGTGGACGGTCCCAAATCTTTCCGTCTGGGAAGAGAAAATCCATCATGCATAAAGCTTCAAAATCCTTAGCTTTGAATGTGATCCCTTCAAGCTTAACTTCAAAGCAATTGGTTTTCAAGAACACAGTTCCTGCCATTTCAATGTGAATTCAATGGAAACAATGCAACTATTTCTTATAAAGCATTAATGACAATATACGGGGGAATTTTATCAAACATAAAAGGGGCAAAATGAAACACTCCTTCAAGAAAGAATAGTATCTGAATCAATGTTGCAGGGAGAAGAGTTTCTGTTTGGAATACAATTCAAACCCACAATACAGGGAAGTTCAATGAAAGGAAAAACCATTGATTTTTCGAGTTTAATAAGGTTTTTTCTGTTCTGGATATGTTACAAATTACATCCACAAAATTCGAACTGATATTGGGGGTTTAACCTCAACCATTCAACTAAATTAACGGTCCTTCACAAATAAAGCAATTCCACTAAGGTTTTAGGTAAATTTCACTTTGCGGGCCGAAGGACTTATCCTTCTATTTATTATATTTCTAGAAGGTTCACATCCGGAATAATCCTACAATAAAAACATAACTACTTGAATTGTGTCCACGCTCTAAACTAAAACTTGATTTGTAACTTTATAGTTATTTGAACACCTTCTCTTTCCAAGTCAGTATTTAAAAGTAAGCTCCATCAATTACATAATAAAAGTGGATAAGCATAGTAAGCAGTTTTGGAACGATGACTTTTATGGTGGACGGGACGACTTACTCTTCATATGTATTTGTCGAAATTTCTATCTCCAACTAGACATGGATAAAAGTAATTAGAATTGACTGGACTAAACTGAAAACCAATTAGGAATCACTAATTTGGTTTGGTCAAATTGTGATGACTAACGAACCTATTCCAAAGATCTTTGAGCATTTTTTTTAATGTGTAAAGATGCTTCTTATCTCTAAATAAAAATACTTGTGTGCGGTGGACATAATTTCTCCTTTGAATTATGTTCTCTGTAATGAGGGATCAAGAATTGACAATGGAGAATATTTTGTTCATAGTGATTGCACCTTTATTCGTTTCTTGCCCTCATCATTTTCTTTTCTCCTTATTTGAATTGGTCCTTTTAATGAACGATTGGACGACTTATTCAAGACTTAAACATAATTTATTTAAGGTAATAAAAATGTATCTTTACCCTCTTTTATATTTTTGTGCTCAACTTTTATCAATAAACAACATTGTCTCTAACCTTTCATTTTTTGGCTCCCGAGGTACTATGATGATTTTTGTTCAAAATGTTATAAGTTGTCATGTACAATTCCCTTACTTGAACAATTAAGGTAATAATGTTTGAATATTATTTCAACTATAAAAAAGGAAGGAAAAAAAAAAAAAAAAAACCACCATCTTCTTCACATTCCCAACCTCTAGTCATTGATATAGACGGAAGACATGATTTTCCTTAATAATGCAAACTAGTTTGCCTCTGCTGGTTTTCATAAAAATGATATTTTTAGTAGATTTTGATAAAAGTTGATGAAAGACACAATCGAAAAATAGATAAAATGTTATGAATTTCATGAAATGTATAGTTAAAAATTAATTTTAGAAAATGAAAATAAATTGTGACTTATTGTAAATTGTAAGTTTATCAGGGTTTATTAATGAATGACAATTGTACCTGTTACGCCTCGCCACACGCCCTTGCAACCCCATAAATTATTACCATTGCATATCTGATTCTTATCTATAAATATAGAGTTTTGGTTCTTAATAAAATAAATATACAAGCATATTGACTTTTATTCTCTATTATCTTTTTCTATCCTTTTTAACACGTTATCAGTATTATACTTTAATTTTTCAAATTTTAGTGAAGAAAGTAATTTTTTATAAGCATAAATATTTATCACGTGTATAAAAATTAATTTGGTGATATGTGATTTTTTCTACATACATATGCATGAAAACAAGGCTCATTCTTCTACTTCTTCTATATATATTTCTTTGCTTGTATGCATATCTATAATGATTATTTCATTATATGCATAATGATTTCTTTGTTCTATTTGCATGTCTATATATGAAGTCAATCCACGCACATGTTTGAAAGGTTCTTTTGCTTATACATTTTTGGTAATTAATTTTTCTATGTAAATTCATATCATGTATATATGGTAATTAAGCCTTTGTTTAGTATTTGGAATAATATTTTTTTTGGAGAATGTGTGGTTAAAAAATAATGAAAAGTTTTTGATTTACGTGTAATATTATTTTATGGGAGATTGTGTGGTTGAAAGTAGGAGAGATAAAAAAAAAATAGAGATAGAGGGTCAAACGAATATTTTTAGATGTTCTTCTATAAACTTTAAATTAATAATTTATCATGTTATTGCCTTGAAATAGCACAACATTATAATTAATATTTCGGAAGAATATTAATAGAAGATCTATATATTATAAATAAATTGTTGTTGCTCCTGAAATAGTACAATATTATAATTCGTATTCTTGAAGAATATTACTTGCTTATGAAGAGCATGATATTACAATTTCAATATTTCAAAAAAAATATTGACTCAATGCTCCAGAAAAATTATAATTTAAATTATATTTATTTTTAACGAATATGGTGTTGATGTTCTCGAAGAAACACAATTCACATTATATAAATATTCCAGAAAAAATATTTTCATTGTTACTCATGTACAACACAAATTTTAATATTATATTTTTTAGTTCAAAAGGAAGAATTAACATTAATATTAATATTTCAGAAGAATATTGTTTTTAAACTCTTGAAGATTATATATTTCGTTGTGTTTCTGAAGAAAGTACAACTCAATATGAAAAAATTTGTGTTGATGTTCCTGAAGAAACACAACATTATTAATATTTTAAAAAATGATGTTAATTGCTCCAAAAGAACGTGATAATATAATTTCAATATTCCTAACGAATATTGATTGGTTCTATGTAAAATCATGAATTAAATTATCTCTATTTATGTATGTGTCCATTCTTCTGCATACATATCTAAATATTAATGTTCAGGTTAAATTTTATTGCTCTCGAAGAGTATAATGATATAATATCTAATATAAAATTACGTTTTCACCATTAAAGAGTAGATTTTTGTATAATTTGATTAAGTTTAAATTATAATTTTCATTATTCCAAAATAATATTAACATATTGCTTTTGAATGAACAATAATAAAATATAACGTGCTCTTGAAGTAGCACATTTTCGAAAAATATATCATTTTAAATTCATGTTTACCCATGAAGAAAAATATATAACTATTGTCACGAGGACATTTATTAGTTTGACTACGTGAATGATATATGATTATATAAGCTTTAATCGTATTCTTCAAAATTAAATAATTGAATTATATCTTATATTGAACCAGCAGATCAATTTGACTCATTGCTTGGCATGACCAGTTACATCACTGGAGTAATAATGATGCGAAATTAAAAATTCAAATGGATGTTCAATGAATAATCAAAAGATTCTTCAATCCTGTGAAATTTTATATGATGTTTGTTATTTTTCATGAAATTTTTTCATTTAACTTACACTAGGTAAAATAAGGACCGAATTCCCTATATGAAAATTAATTAGGGTGATAAATGAGACCACATCATCCTCCACATTGATCATCTAAATATCATTTCTATTTAATAGATTTGATACATATATACTATATTATTGCATGGTATTCACAACCTAAAAGTTAGCGAAATTACTACTCAAAATTTAAATTGTGAGAGCATAATTTTCAGATTATATAATCAATACTGTGTCTTGTTAATGCTAGTAGGCACAAATCTCAGCATCTTAGTAAGTGTTAGTTGTGATGTCGATAAATGGTTTAAGGTTGTTGTTTGTTAAACGCCTCCAATTAATTGAAAACAAAGTACTTCCCATTTTTATTTAATGAATTCAATTACCTATAATGTCAATATCATAGTTCTCCATATTATAATTGATTAATGGTTAGAGCCTAATTTTTTCATCTATTTATTTTGACAGTGCAATGTATGTAAAATTGATCAACCACAATGTACTGAGATGGAAAAATTAAAGAATGTTGAGAATAAACGCGTAATTTGAACCTTTATCCAAATGAGAGATATTTTATAACGCAATTTAATTATTGTCAATTTTGATTGGACAATGCTCTCAGCATTAAGAGGAGAATTTAAGAGGTCGAAAAAATCATTCATTTGCAAAAAGTTGCAAATCAATTATTTGATGTATTTGTTAACACAAGAAAAGTGTCAAAGTCATATATTCTTGCAGAAAATATTTCAACAAAAATTGATGTCCCTAAAGGACAATCTGCTGTAGCGAATGAATCTCAAATACTCTTGAAAGTGTGGTTGACTAGTTAGTTCAAAAGACTTTGAACCTTGAAAAAGAAAAGTACAAGAGAAAAATCAACTAAAAACTCTAGAAGAAGTAATATTAGAAAAGATTTATCAATCAAATATTGAAAATATGGTTCCTAAAGAACCACTGATATCCTAAAATAATGAGATTTCATATGTTATCTTATAAATTATGAGAACGAAATAATATTGTTATAGACAATATTTTCGACTTTAACGTGGCTTTTGATATTATATAAAATGAGAATCCCGAATCACAGTCAGATAAAGACTGTGAAAATAGAATTGAATGATCAAAATGGAAAGAAGTCATACAAGCGAAATTAAATTCTTTGGAGAAACGAAAAGTGTTTGGATATGTAGTTCGAACACCTGAAAATGTAATTCACGTTGGATATAAATGAGTTTATGTACGAAAAAGAAATGAAAATAATGAAATTATAAGATATAAAACCCGACTAGTAGCTCAAAGTTTCTCATAAATACTAGGAATTGATTATGAAGAAACATATTTTCCCGTAATAGACACCATCAATTTTAGATTCCTAATTAGTTTGATAATGTCACAAAGGCTTGATATACACCTTATGAATATAATATCTGTCTATTTGATGCTTCACTTGATAGTGACATATATATGAAAGTCCCCGAATGACTTAAAGTGCAGGGAACAAATGATACATGTCTGAAAACCATGTTCTCAATTAAATTATAAAAAATATTATATGGATTAAAATAATCCGGACGCATGTGATATAATCGCCTTAGCGAATATTTGTTGAATGATGGTTATAAAAGTAACGATGTGTGCCCATGTGTTTTCATAAAGAAAACAAATATTAAATTTGCAATTGTGGCAATTTACGTTGATAAATTAAATTTAATTGAAACTCATGAAGAACTCAACAAAACTGCTAATTATTTGAAAAATGAATTTGAGCTAAAGGATTTGGGAAAAATCAAATTTTGTCTATCATTACAGATTGAACATTTTACAGAAGAATTATTTATTCATCAATCTACATATACATAAAAAATTTTAAAACATTTTTATATGGATAATGCACATCCAATGGCATCACCTATGGTTGTTCGATCACTTGATGTGAAAAATGATCTATTTCGTCCACTTAAAGATAAAGAGAATGTTATTGGTCCAGAAACACCATATATTAGTGCAATTGGAGTATTAACTTATTTATCAAATTGCACTCAACCCAATATAGTTTTTTCTGTAAATCTTCTTGCAAAATATAGCTCTACACCACCCCAAAAAACTTTGGAATGATGGTAAACATATTTTTTGTTATCTAAATGATACTATTGATTTGTGATTATTTTATTCTCAAAAGTCGAGATTTGTTTTAGTAGGATATACAGATGCATGTCGTCTATCTAACCCACATAAAGCTAAATCACAAACATAATATATGTTTACACGTGGAGAAACAACTATAGCATGGATATAGGGATAGCAAAAAAGCTCGTCGACTCGGGCAGCCCGGGCTCGGCTTGTGGCACGAGGAATTTTTAAAAAAAAAACAAAAGCAGTAGTGCTGCCTTAAAATTCAAGAAAAGTAAAAAAAAAATAAAAAAATCGAGTCTGCACCCGGCTTGTAAAAAGCCCAAGTCTAAATTTTTTGAGCGAGTTTAGCTCGGCCCGGCCCGAGCCTGAAAAAAGCTCGGTTCGTTTACCCGAGCCTCAAATTTCGGCTCACGAACTGACTCGACTCGACTCGTTGACACCACTACATGGAGAGCTATGAAACAATCATTGACAACAACATTCTCAAATAATTATGAAATTATTGCAATCCATAACGTAGGGCATGAGTGTGTATGATTGATGAACATGATCCATCATATTCAATCATCACGTGGGTTAACTTAAAAAAAAAAGATAGTCAAACAATTTTGTATGAAGACAATATAACTTGTATTGCACAGCTAAAATGAGATTATATCAAAAGTGACAAGACATAGTATATTACTCCAAAATTCTTTCATAAACATGAGTTTTTGAAGAATGGTGACATGGATATCCAACAAATTAGCTCAAGTGACAATGTGACTAATTTATTTTAAAAAAGTATAGCTGACATTTATATTCAAGAAATTGGTTCATGAAATTAAAATGCGTCGACTCAAAAATTTTCAGTGATCAACATCAGAGGGAGTAGTTGTAGTCTTTTTCCTTTGCTTAGGTTTTATCCCATTGGATTTTTCTAGCAAGATTTTAATGAGGCGCCATTTATTTTTAATACTCCAAAATAATTGTACTATTTTTCCTTTGATTTTTTGTCTTAATGAATTTTTATCAAGCAAAATTCTAACGAGACAAATATTTTGTAATGTATCATTCAAGGGGGAGTGTCGTAAATGGTAAATTTATTAGGGTTTATTAATAAATGATAATTGTACCCCTGCAACCCTAAATATTAGGGATAATTGCAGCCACGGTATCTAACCTTTGCGTTTTTTTGTAAATTTTACTTTAACTTTCAATTTGTACCACCCGGAGTCCCAAACCTTTCATAAATTCACACCCGATGTCCAAATGGACGATAATCGTCCAAAACACTGTCAGTTGACTAAAAAATTTGATTTTGACCAAATTTGATAACTCTACAAAATTAACAAAGAATAATTAAAAAGGAAAAAGAAAAAAGAAAACCCAGAAGTTGGTGGATCAACACCCCACCCCAATGAAAACCCTGCCCATGCCACTCCGCCCCCCACTCTCTAATGAAAACACATAAGCCAGTGGATTACCTTCCCATTCTTTCCCACTCCCATCTACACCAGTGGTCAAAATCATCATCCAAAGGTCGATCGTCACAACCACATCACAATGTCAGCACTGTCGCTTAAAGGGACACCCAAATTAGATTTTTCTTTCATTAATCTGTTGAAACTTTGTAATAGCTTTGATTTTCATTTTTCCATTTTATGAGCTTCGATTGTGATTGTGTAGGGATTTGACAATCATTAGTGATGTTGGCAATTGGTGAGATCCGATTATTAGATCTTTAGGGTCGATTTTGGGGTTTGTTGATTTTGAAATTGACAATGGATAGGTGAGTTTTTGTTAGACTTTGAGGTGTTTCAAAATTACAGAAGGTTTCAAAATTGTATAGGATTTGACAACAATTTCACGCTTGGCTGTGGGTTTTCGTTGCAGAGGTTGTTAACGATTTGAGATGGTGGTGGTGGTATTGCTTTACGTGCGACATCATGTAGGTGGCGACGGTATGTGAGTTTTCTTGATTTGATTTTCGAATAAGGTGTGAGTTTTTTTGGTTTCAAATGTACAATGGCAAATATGGAGTGGGCTGGAGGGTGGCAGTGGAGGGTGCCGGAATTGGTAATAGGTGCTGGCGGCGATAGCAGTGTGGGTGACAGGTGGTGCGATGACTGTTACTAGTAGGTTGAATGCCTGAATTCTTGAGGGAGAAGACTTGCTTTGGAATGGAAGGGGGCGGTGGGTGTGGTGGTTTTGGGCAACGATTTTGGGAGGTAGTGTTGGGTGGGGTGAAGTAGAGGATGAATAGTTCTTTTTTAATTTTTATTTTGTTTTAGTTAATTGTTTTATTATATAATTAAATAATGAAGTTACAATTTTACCCTTTAAAAATAGTCAAAATTTGGTCAAAATCAATTTTATTGGTCAACTAACGGTCAAAGTGGACGATTTTCTTCCATTTGGACCTCGGTTGCAAATTTATGAAAGATTTTGGACTCCGGGTGGTACAAATTGAAGGTTATGATAAAGTCTACAAAAAATGCAAAGGTTAGGGACCGCGACTGCAATTATCCCTAAATATTATTACCACTATCTCCCTGATTTTTATTTATAAATATAAAATTTTAGTTCTTAATAAAATACATACACAAGATTATTGATTTTTTGTTTTTCTCTTTTCCTCTTTTTTTATAACATGACTTACAAATTTTCAATTTATGCTTATCATTTGTAATTAAGATTAGCCAAACATGCCATAGAGAAAAGAAGAGGTCGGTCAAAACTCCACCACAAAAGTTCAAGGGTAAAATTGGCAATCTACACCAATATACACCCACCACTCCGCATCCCCATCGCTGCCTCTCTCCCTCTCTTTCACTGCTTTTGCCGCGTTTACATATGCCTTTAACCCTTTACACATATGCCTTTAACCCTTTCTGCTTCCTTTGCCAATTGCCACCACAAAGAGAGAGAAAATTCATAGAAAACCCAATTGAATTGAAATTGATTACTCTCTCCCACTGCTTGCAATTCTAAAAGGTAATAGCCATCTCTCGATTTCTTACTCACATTCACAGACAGCAGACACTGGGTTCTTTAGCTTTACTTTTCGTGGAATAATGATCGACTTCTAGTCAAAAAGTATTCAGTGATTCTGTTTCGATTTTAAGTTTATAATATTTTGGTTTACTCAGCTCAGCTCTCTCATCTCATTCTGTTTTGAAAACCCTAGATTTTTGGAGATTCAACACTGATTTGCTTCCAAATTAGCGTTCTAATACGCGATTTTTAGTACATAAATATCGGTAATAATGGGTTTTATTTTACGTTTCTAATAACGACCTACTTTGCCCTTTTTTTTAAAAAAAAAAAATTGTTAATAGTGGGGGTTTCGAGTGTTTCATGAAAATTCTAGTTTGTATTTTTGCTGTCTTGACCAAAAGTAAATTCTTGGCGAAGTGGCTAGTTTAGTGCTCTTACTTTGTTTTCTGAGTCTGGATCTCTAGGATTTTAGGGTAATTTGATACGTGAGTGTGGGTTTTTCAATTTTGTATTGCCATTTTGCTTTAAATTACTGCGATTTAGTTTCTTACAACCTCTTTATTCTGTAATTTTTGTAGGCTTTCAGATTTTCCCTTTATTTTTTGTGGGTTATGGCGGCTGAGCCTCATCTCTTCTGCCATTGATCTTTTAATTTATTTTTATTTTAATTGTAAATTGTCTGTTTTGCCACCCTTGCAGGTGATTGTGGAGATCTGAGGAGTATTTTTCTACTACTTTGATGGGGAAGGGTTCAAAGAGGGGTGCATGCAATTCTGCGTCACATAGTCTCTTCAAGGACAAAGCAAAAAATCGTGTGGACGATCTACAGGGTATGTTCAGCAATCTGCAATCTGCCAGGAAGGAGAGCCGCACAATTGATGTTGCTGTGCTTGAAGAGCAGGTTCATCAGATGCTTCGGGAATGGAAGGCCGAGCTGAATGAGCCCTCCCCAGCTTCATCACTGCAGCAGGTAGCTATACCATTCGTGCCTCATTTAATTCAAGATATATTCCTAACCTGTAAAGGTGAATATATACATCACAAACTCCTGACTTCTTGTTAGGGACAGCTTTTTAATTGAAATGCCTGTTACTGTGGAGTCATTGAGTGTAGGTATTTCTCAACATATGGGAAACTGATCTAGTGATAATTAAGTATCTGTATGCGTGTCATAGCATTCTGATCTGATGTTTAGTATATGTTTGTATATGAAATTATTGTCTTCAACTTTCTACATGTTTATAATATAAGTTCTGCTTATCAAAATTACATATGGTTGGGGGTCCGTGATGTTTATGGATATGGATAATGGATACACGTCTGTGCGTTTCAATCTTGGCCATGCTTTGCAATCATGAATGACTATTTTAGTAGGTGTATTATTGTTTCGTGGACACGAGACTTGGAATCTTGAAATGTAGTATTGAATGATTATTATTATGATTTATGTAGGGAGGGAGTCTGAGCATGATTTCACCAGATATTTGTAGGCTGCTGCTGCTTTGTGATGAAGAAGATGATGCAACCAGTGCATTAGCTGCACCAAAGCCGGAGCCTGATTTGCAAAATGTCATGGATGGGTCTACATCTCAAGAGGTGGTATTATCTTTCACTTTAGCTTGGAGTTTTATGTTTAAAAATGATTATTTCGTTGCTAGTAACTTTCTTTTTATCAAGAAACAAAATTGCCAAACTTAGAAGAAAGCTTTTGTCAATTATAATTTGTAATTGCTGGTTTATCTTTAATTTTTCATTTTCTATCTTTATGGTTCTTTTGTTTTCTTTTTACCTGTATGTATTGTTGTGGGGGCATGTTGGGGAATGCATACTTTCTATAGGTATGTTTATTATTAGATAAAGTCGTGACTTTTGTTCATTCTTTTTTGGGTTACTACGACCGGAAGTTAGTATATTATTTAAAAAATATTGTGCAACTATTATGCCATAGATATTTCATATGTGATTAAATGCTTTAAGCCTCTTTGAAATTTTTCGTCACACGTGGTCAGTGGTGGACCTGGGGGTGGCTTTCCTAAAATAAGCACCTGTTTAATTCCCATTTTTTCCAAAATTCATTTTTCTCTTTCTTCTTTTCAACCACACATTCTTCAATAAAATAATATTACACGCAAACCCAAAACTTTTTTCTTAATTTTTAACAACACATTCTCTCCCAAAAATGGGAATCAAACAGGCCTAAAACTTTATTCTGGATGTCTTGTTTTTATATTACATGACTTATGCACACACATATATATGATCTATCCGTGATAAGAATGATTCTATGTTCGCCATCAGCTATCTTGTTCTCTCTCCATAACTTACAAGTCTTTTATAGTATGGTTTTCTGTTTCGTAATTGTACAAACTCGTAGTCGCTAAGGTTGATGTTGCGTTCCAACCAGATGAAATTAACCGTGATGGCTTGTGCATCCAGGTTTCATTAATTGGGCAGAAATTCTTTTTAATAGCCTGTTGAATTTAATTCTTTTGTTTCCACTGTAGTTTCTCCAGCTGGTAGCCACGTTCCTGTGTGAAGCGAGCCTTTTAATTCATCAAACTGGACCCATCCCTCGAACTTCGTCTCTTTTTCCCTTCAATAAGCACTAGCTGGTTCACTATGTGCTTCCCAAACATCCCATTTTCTTCTGATTTGTTGAGTATTTAGATGGAAATTAAGTTCTCTTTCATTTTTCTCAATGACTTCAGCTGAGCTCTTTTGCTCACGAACTGGTTCTCCATTCGTTTCTCTGAAATTCAATTTTCTTACGATCTGTTGAACACGTTCGCAGAAATCAAGTAAAATTTCATTTTCCACGTGATTCTAGCCGAGGTCCTTACTAGTGAACATTAATAGTCGTCCCAGCCTCTTACTAACTTGTTCTCATATGAGAGGAACCTCTTCCCCCTCCAATAAATGATTTACAGTGTTGCTGCCTCTGTTTGGGGCCTAAACTTATGAACTCTTTGGCTAACCCAAGCTAGTTTTTTTGACTGCTCTCTCTCTCTCTCTCTGTGTCCATTTCTTCTATATGGTAGTTCCCTATTCCATGTGCTATTTTGATTTCTAGAAAAACCAAGAACCACCGGATCATTCTTATTTGGTATACATGTTTTAATTCCCATTTTCGCGTGCACTATGAGGTAATCAATTATTTTCTTTCTACATGGTTTCCAGTTGATCTCTTTGTGTTGTGAAGTTTAAACTAGTTGTTTGTTTCAAATTGCCCCTGTTTGCTCATGAAACATAATAAGAATGTCTTGTGCTGCCTTCTTCACTGTTTTGAACTTCAAAATGTTTCTAATTGGCCGAAGTTCATTCTTTTATTTGGATCGTGGCAGTGTTTCAATTTACCCAAGGGACCTCAAGAACAAAGCATCCAGATGGTTGACCAGTGCAAAAGCTCGGTTCCAGGAGTTAACAATATGGGGATTAATGTAATTGGTCCCGCAACACAATTGGAATATCATCCATTCCAATTTCAAGACTTCGAGCAGAACTACTTGTTTGGGTTTGACAGCACGTGTTTTGTTGGGGAGGATGCTTTACCTTATACATCTGGCTACTCACAAAATATTTGCCCTCCACCTTCTGCTTTCTTAGGGCCAAAATGTGCCCTTTGGGACTGTCCCAGACCTGCACAAGGGTCAGACTGGTGTCAAAAGTCGAATGACTACTGCAGTAGTTATCATTCTTGGCTTGCACCTACAGAAGGCCACCCGGGCATGCCTCCAGTCGTACGACCTAGAGGAATTGGCTTAAAGGATAACTTACTATTTTCTGCTCTTAGTGCAAAATCACAAGGAAAAGATGTTGGTATTCCGGAATGTGAAGGTGCAGCTACTGCAAAATCCCCTTGGAATGCACCTGGTTAGTAGTTCCTTGCTGCCTTTTTTTCTATGACTGCTTATGCCTTAATCATTTTTGGCACATAGAAGAATATTTCAATTTTCATTGTAACGACTGATTTTGGTCTTTTGGTTTGTCAGAGCTATTTGATCTTGCGATTATGGAAGGTGAAACAATCAGGGAATGGCTGTTCTTTGATAAGCCTCGCAGAGCGTTTGAGAGTGGTAACAGGAAGCAACGATCATTGCCTGATTATGTTGGACGAGGTTGGCACGAGTCGAGGAAGCAAGTGATGAATGAATTTGGAGGTTCGAAGAGATCCTACTACATGGACCCACAACCCATGGAACATTATGAGTGGCACCTTTATGAATATGAAATGAACAAATATGATGCATGTGCTTTGTATAGATTGGAAGTCAAGCGAGTTGGTGGGAAAAAGATTCCTAAAGGGAAATCAAGTAATGATTCTGTGGCTGATCTGCAAAAGCAAATGGGAAGACTGACTGCTGAATTTCCACCCGTCAGCAAGCGCCCTGTTAAGGGATATGGAAAGGTGAATACGAAGGATGGAACTGGTGGCATTTATCCTGCTTCTAATGCTGTAGAGCCTACAGAGGAAGGAGTCGATTGTTATCTCGTTGACAACTTGAATGGCTACTATCTGACTTGATAGAAAGACATTGACGCATCTGGAATAAGAGATGATTTGTCATTGTAGTGTATATCATTATATCATTCACTCAATACACTGGGCTATAAGGCAAGGAGTGGAATTTTCAAGTTTCTAGTTATTATTCACTTCTGGTCCTTCCCGGTTCTAGTTCCCCTCTCGAGATCTCAGATTCCCGGGTATAAATAGTTCATTGTCATCTAAAGTACAGTGCACAACTGACTTTTTATCCTGGACCATGTTTTTAACTGTTAGTAGACAGCAGCAAATGCTGAAGATGGCTACATGTGAATGCACTTGGGATGTGGAGTATGTAGTTAAAGGTTGACAATATTAGCTGGCATTTATGCCATTACTGATCATTATATGAAATGCATATCTTATCTTGACCTTGCTCTCTAAATTTTCGCGTCGGACTTGTAAAGGTAGTTCTCTATGGTGGTTTTATTAGAATGGAAAATTGTGCAGTTGTATTTGTAGGTCGATAGCTGCACAGAATCAATAGCTAAGCTGAGCATCTCATGTAACTCTAGCAAATGGCTTACTTGTAGTCCTATTTTCCCCTTTATTTGGGGACTCAAGTGTGGTTTTTCTGACTCATAAAAATGGTAAATATCCACGTCTTTCTCAGAACGTTTATTGAACACGATGAGACAATCGAGAGGTGTAGCTTGACATATTGATTTGAAGAAAATAACTTAATTCTGTACAGAAAATTGAAGAACAGTCTTCACTAGGTTCGGTAAAGAAAAGCTTTCCATGGTGGCGTTTTCTACTAGGATATGTTAAAACTACAAGTTGGTGTCTATAGTCGTCTGTTGATTCCATTTCTTTTTCATTGCCCGTTTCAAGGAATGGTTCTGGGATCGTAAATCATCGTGGAATGGTTTCAGAGTTGTTTACCTATAACAAGCTAAGAACAAACGTATCTATATAACTCATGATTTCAAATAAAATATATAATCGATCTACAAAATTACATTATTGTTGCACAGATTGTTGCCACCTTCCTCTCTACCTGTATATTATTTGTGCAAGCAGACCTAAATCATTAGGGAGGCCACTGGTCCAAGAAAAAGGATTGACCATCAAATCAATTATTGATGTAAATTGTATCTCCAGCATAACCCTAAATTGTATGGAGATTGGGTTTGTCATATACAGATAGAAATAGTTGTAGCTAGTTTTAGAATTGCGTATCTTTTTACGAATGAAAATCAACTATATAAAGTGAAAATTAGGTTATCATATTCGAGATGTGCCACTAATAAGTATGGCTTGAACCATCATAAAGTCTTGGAGAATGTTACATGTACATAATTTTTTTTACCTAATCATTTATCTAGTACTTACAATAGGGGTGGAGACCACATTTGAGAATTTTAATATTCACACGGGCCCGCATGCATTGTGAGAGGGGGGGGGGGGTACAGCTTTTAGTATCCCAGATCGGTACAAATAGAATTATTCTAAAGTCTTAACGAGCCCCAAGACAAAAAAGTTGTCATGATCATATCTAACCCAATTTGATTGACCTCTCATTGCCTAGTCAAAGCCCAATCAAATAATAAAGAGGGAAAATTAGCTAGATTCCTTCTTTTCAAGATTATGTTTCAAAAGCAAGTTGGTGAAATATCAATTTTCAATAATTAGGTGGTAAATACTAATTTCTAAATTAATTATACCCACCCACCCTATCACCATTGAACACTTATTTTACACCCTAGTCCCTGATTCATTTCTAAACTACACAGTCTCTCTCTTCCCCAAAGTCAGATGGTCACTCTCTTACCCAAAAATCAAGTCGACGACTTTTTCCACACCCCACCCTCTAGATTCTAGCTACCTACTGCTTCTCTCATCGGAGTTTCGCGAAGCTGGTCGCCTACTACATCGGCGGCTGCAACCACTCGCAGCGATTCTACGGCTTCTTCCCCACTTAACCCTCTAGATTCTAGGCTTCTAGCCACCTACTGATTCTCTCGTCGGAGTTTCACAAGATCGGTCTTCTATTGCATCGATGGCCGCAGCCGCTTGCAACGGTATTGCGAGCAGTGGTCACGACCACTGCTTGCAGCTGTTGCAGTCACTGCAGATTTCAGCGAGTGCGCGTCGCTACAAACTCACTGCGGCAAAGTTGAGGTGATGCAGCGCTGCTTGTGGATCTGAAATTTCCTCCAATGTTGCGTATCATAGCAATGATCCACCACTTGTAGAGGTTCTTGCGACGTTGCAATCGCCAACGGAGGTTTCTTTAGATATTTTGGAGTGATTTTCTGTAGTTTTGTGGTGATTTTGCAGCATGTTTTGTTATGATTTTTGAGATGTTGGTTGTGGTAATGTGCTGTGGTGGCAGTGGTCGGTTTATGGATTTTTTTGGTGCGGGTGGTAGTGGTGGTGTGCTGGGGGTGTGTTGTGCGGCAATGGTGCGACAGTTTTGCTAGTGTTGTGGTAGTGGTAATTGTGGAGACAGTAGTATAGATGCGATGGTGCTCATCGTGGTAGTGGGGGTGCGATAATTTTCTAATCTGTGGTTTGTTAGTGATGGTTCTGTGGTTGGCTATGATGGTTCTGCGACCGGTTGTGACTTGAAAGATTGATTTGGTAACAGACAGTTACAATGAATACAATTTTGGTCACAGTTAGTCACACCAAAGACAAAGTTGGTCACGGTTAATCACGGGTTTGCGGTGTGTGCAGATTTATTTGTGGTAACCATATGTGATCGAGTATGTATTTGTTGTGACTGTTTGTAATCAATTTTGTGTTGATTGATTGCGACTTAAGATTGACTTGGCCACAGACAGTCACATTGAATACAAATTTGGTCACAGTCAGTCACACTGCAGACAAAGTTGGTCATGATTAATCACAGATAACATAGGTCAGTAAATTTGTAACATACAGCCACAAATTAGACGATCACATACAGTCACACCGAAAATAGATTTGATCACAAATTGCCACATAACACAAGTATGGTCACAGATAACACAGTTGTAATCTGATCACCTACAATGCACCATTACGGCCACCACAATTTATGGAAATTTTTCTACAATGGGGTATAGAGAGATTGTTTTCAATTTTCGGAGATTTTTCTACCATCAAGCCAGAGTAGCTGCAGGAATAGTTACCGGAATAGTTGTCAGAGTGGTCATTGGAGCAGTTTGTAGGAAGGATTGCTGAACAAACGCCGGAGTGGGCGTCAAAGTGATCGTCGGAACGACCGTTGGAGCGATCGTCAGAGTCGATGACCATCTTTGGTGGAGATGTGGAGAGAATGTGTTGTAGTGGGGTGATAAGATAGGGTGAGTGAGGTGGTATATGTGGAAATAATTAATGTATATTACATTATATTTTAATATTTAATAAATTTATTTACCACTTGATTTTTGAAATATTTGAATGAGTTTGTTATTTATGAAATGTGATTTTTAAAACTGGGAGTTATGGTAAGATCCCTAATAAAGACCTATCTTGCAAAATGTACGCTCCCATAGAATATAGGGGTTACACAAGTAACATGTATTGTAGATAGATTAAGCTCTTGTTTGAGCACCATTTTTGGATTGTTGGTTCCTTGTTTAACATTTTTATATTGAATTTTTTTGGACAAATCTTCAAACCACAATCAGGCATTTACACCCTACTTTCCAAATTTGCCCTCCTCATTTCACGTCTCAACCACCCACAGCCATTCCTTTCTCCACCTACCTTTTCCCCACAGTCCGAACAAGTCCTTAAATACTGAGTTCCCACAACCCCTCCGCAAAAGTCAGGTTTCCCGATTCTGCCGCAAAGGAATTCTTCCATTCGACGATTCCTCAACCACAACGTAATAGGCACCACAGTCATCGAATTGGGTGTTTGCTCGTTCAATACCACCCATGCACCATGGATCCGTATTTCCCTTTGATAAGTGTCGGCAATTTCTTCATTTTTTTGTGGAACACTGTGGGTAGCGGCGGATCCAACTAGTGGCGAGTTAAAGCGGCCGCTCTAGTTAGATTCGTCGGAGATTTGAGTTCCTGTGGTCCGTGGTGGAGTGCCGGCGGGCAGGGAGTGGAGAGGGAGACTGGATAAAAATGAAGAAAATGTTTCAGAATTCTGGGCATTTTTAAAAAAATAAAAAATTGGCCTAAATCATTTGGGTAAAATTGGGTTCAGACGAAGGTCCAATTTCATTCCTCCTAACTTAAGTGAGCCAATTACCTAAGGTCCCAAACCAATTTCATCCTCCCCCAATTTCTAACCCACCGACAAATTGAGGAGAGTGGAGAGAGTCCGAGATTTTTCCTAAACGGCACTTCCAGATCTAGTCGAACCCTCGAAGGCAGCAAAAATCGGCTTTAGTTGGTTGGAGACTTGGAGTTTGGGTTCACCGTTCACGACTGCGACGCAGTCACGTAGCGTGCAGTGCAACAGCGACTGTGAAGGAATCAGACTTCACTTCACCAATTCGCTACTTGGAGCCACCCACTTGGTAAGTTCGCTTTCTTTCAGTGAGTCTGTGACTCTATCTCCAGTTTCACTCTTCATTTGTGAGTCTGTGACTTGTGAGAGTTGCTGTGTTGTGCGACTGTGTGAGTCATGCTAGGTGCGACCATGTGTGTGTGAGAGTTGTGACTGCAGTGTGTGTGTGTGTGTGTGTGTGTGTGTTGATCAATGGCTTGATGCAGCTTGAGTTGTGACTTGTGAATGTGCCGTGTCCCATGTAAGTGTGTTGTGTGCGGTACTTGTCTTGTGATTGTGACTTTGTGATTGTGATTGAGTTGGTGATTTAAGAGTCTTAAGTTTGGGTTTTACTATTAGATAATTTAGATTTGTGTTTGATTTTGATTGTTATTTTTTTATATTGGAATTGACTTTGTAACTTGTAAGTGTAGAAACTAGAAAACTGTTGATATTTTGGATACGTATATAAATTTTACGTTTAGTGCACTTATATATATATATATATATATATATATATATATATATATATTCAATATTTTTTTTTATTTAATCAAATTTTAATAAATGACCGATCTGATCGGGCTATTACAATCGTTGATTGTCGACGATCAACGATCAAAGTCAAACTGATCGTGGGCATGATTCATTGGGTCACACTCTCCAATTTATAACCCATCTCTTCTCTGTGTGTAGTTTTCATTGTAACATGTGAGACCGTATTTTTTTAATAATTGTATTGCATGAAAGGTCCATGATCTTTACCCAAAATAAATTTTACAACATTAAATTTTATTGGATTAAATTTCTTTAAGATGAGGTAAAAAAAAAGTTACATCCCTGTATTTTTTGAGTAAGCCAAAGAAAAAACAAATATAAAATTAAGACTTAATATTTATTCCTTGTTTTAAAGCAAACTAATAATATTTTTGAAAGAAAATCATCTATTCATTTCTCATTTTATAATAAGGGTTTGTTTGATTGCAAACGTGAAATTTGGGTGGAAAGAAAACGAATGACAGATAATTGAATTGTCTAGAATTTATTTTACTGAAAATTGTAATTAATTGTATTTGATTGGTATAATTTTTCACCAAATCCGTTTGACTTTGTTTTTTCATGCAAATTGTTAATTTTTAGGATAATTTTATATTTTTTTACAATTGGGGATAAAATGTATTTGGATTGCCAAAAAGTTTTTTAAAAAAAAAAATTCATTTATTTTTGTTCATTTAACTTTGTTTTTCATGCAAATTGTTAACTAAATAGATATTATTGAGTCTAAAATGAAAATGTGTTCCAATTACCAAAAAAAAAAAAAAAAAAAAAAAAGAAGCAGAAGGTGGAAAAAGTGGACATGTGGCAAGTGTAAGGAAAAAGATTTGCTAAGAAAATATACTCTATCAAACATCACAAAAGTGAAAGTTAAAATTTTTTTTTTCATTTTTCATGAAAAATAAATCTTTATCAAACAGACACTAAGGATATTCTCGAGCAAAAATCATCACTAGTAAAATTTGCTAGTTATTAAAATGTTGAAAATAACAATACAAAGAAACACGTAGATCTATTTAAAAGTCAATTTTTAAGCAAAGGTAAAAGGAAAAAAAAAAAAAAAAAAAAAAAACCTTCTCTACTCAATTCGATTCTTGGTTCAAAAATAAAACCTAGCCGAGTTTCCATTTTCGACCTGCAAATTCAATGGCTTTTTCATCACCCACTCTCTTTTCCCTCCACTCTCTGCCCTTCAAGCCCTCAATTCCATTTCTCCCCATGCTACCCCTCAAACCCTGCAAATATCCCCACTCTGTACTCTCCTTCTCCTCTCATCGGCCATTCTCCCAATTCACTTCGGAACAAGCCATTCTGGAAGCAGTAGCCGACGCTGACGCAAATGAGAAATCACTCCCAGCCGTCAGGACCTATGAGAACGACTTGGCTCGGCTCACCCTCGTTGGCTCCGTCGACTTCCAGCAGGCGCTCACTGCAGCTGCAGCTGACGGTGGAGAAGCCGCCGATGAGCATGTCTCTGCTGGCTTACCTGCTATGGTTGTTGAGACTGTGTTTCCCGGGCATGGTTATGAGCATAGTACTGTTTCTACAAGACTGGTAAGTGTGAAAGATGAATTTATAGGAAAGTTAATAATTGTTGTTTTTGTAGTTAATTCAATATATTGCTAGTAGTTGAAGTATGGAAATTTTTGTTTTTTTTTCTCTTTGTATTCTTTCAAATTACATATCAAATAGAACAGAGTCAATTAATGAAGTTGATTGAATGGCTAACGTTTGGAACATATCTTGCAGTGCATCACGTTCTATTATAATCATAATGCTTCAGTCAATGCTGTAAAAAATAGCTTAAATGCATTACAAAAATGTATCTTTGTGTTTTGCATTGTTGGGAGAATGATATGCTTTGTGTTTGATTGACTACATCTTAGTAGATGCACATTACTTTAACATTTACTTTCATTATTATTATTATTATTTTTTATATTTGTTATTTTGTCAGTTTTTACCTGCTAGGAGAGTTAAAGAGAGAGCTATAAAACTCAAGAGCTCTCTGACCAAAGATATGTTATCCAGTACCACATCGAAGAATATACTTGCCATGACCTTTAGACAAGTTGTAATACAACAACTCTGGAATCTTGAACTGGCACTATTTGGACCTGGAACAGAAAGAAACATGGACAACCTTGAAAATCCAAGAGAGGTAAGGTATCCTCTCTCTCTCTGCCTCCTCCTACCGGATTATGAGTATTGCCTTTTGGCCTCATTACTTTGTGGTAATATCATATTTAATGTGTCTGTTCTGCAGGTGCCTCGTCATACTGATGGATTGAGTTCTCTTATTCCCTTTCCTATGGACAGGTACCTGCATCTTTTACCCTTACCTCTGTGGATGAAGAAGTCATTTCTGCAATTGCAGAAGTAATTTGCCTTGCTTCCCTTGAAAGCACTGAGAGAAACTTCTATCACTACTCGACAAGCAGAGCACCAAATAAGTTTTTCGGTTGGTTTAGCACACCTAAACAGATTGTATCGCAAGATTCAACTGTAGTTCTGTACAACTTACTTGAACATGAGATGCTTGCAAATGCCAAGGTTCTGCTAGAGAAGTTTAGTGCAGAAAGAGCAAAATATAAGCTCAAGGAGATGAAATTCAAGAACAGTCTGTTAGCATCACCAGCATACGCTGAACTGGAAAAGATGGGTGGTTCTGAGTTTGGTGCTTGGATAAGTGAATATGTACCTTTGTACAGGCTGGAAATTGATGCAGGTAAACTTAGGGACGTAAAGTTCAAACGGTGGAACAAATCTGCAACAAAAGTCTGGGAAGTTATTCTTACCCACTCCCAAATGGTATTTTCGCCTCTTTTTTTAGCTTTTCTTATTCCTTAATGCTAGGGTCATTTTAGTTTGCGTGAAGATGTCTGCTCAACTTTTTCTTTCCTTCGATGTGCAGGTGTGTTTGGCCAACATACTTGATATGTACTATGAGGATGTGTATACTCTGCCTGATAAGAAATTGTCGTGTCATACAATTGCAAAGTCTTCAAGTTTGTCCCCCAACAAGGTATCTTTTTGCATTCCTCTTTCCATTACTTTGATGTCTTATTTCCAATCATAAATTGAAATCAAATACAACTCCCTGTCTCTCAATCTCACAGGAATCATTTTCCTCCTTATACATCAATTTGGATTCTTAAGCCCCTTTGGTAGCCATTTTTGGGGAGAAAATGTATTTTTTAATAGTTGATTGATGGAGAATGTGTGGTTAAAAATTAAGAAAAAAATTTGGGTTTGCGTGTAATATTATTTTATTGAAGAATGTGTGGTTGAAATGAAGAGAGAGAAAAATGCATTTTGAAAAAAATTACTACCAAACAGGGGTTAAATGTGTTCGCTATCATATTCATTTTCATCTTTCGCATAATATATTTCCTAGTGTATCATGCAGATTGCTCTCTTTGTTACAGGGAAGTTCTCTGTTGAAGATGTTCTCCATTGCTCTTGCTAGTGGGGTTTTCCTTGTTTCCATCAGTATTTTCGGTAAATTTTGTCTGCCTTATCTGCCCAGCGGAAAGAGGTTTATTCAGGAAAATTGTCCATCCCAATCATCTCATATTAGCAATGTTCAGCATCAGTCTATGGACTCTTGTAAGGTATGCAGACTATAACAGTATTATTATGTGTCGTCTGATTTTACTTCAGGCATCATTATTTCTGGTGTTAACTTCCCTTTTTTTTTTTGTTCTGTATTATATTTCAGTGCTTTAGTGACTATAGTGCATGGGAACCAAGATTTATTTAAACCAACAGAATATCAATTTCTTCAATAAAGTTTGATATTTTATCCTCGTGTTCAAGATTTATGATCAATTGCTGATAATGGTAATTCTTCTAAATGGGTCAATGTCCTGCATTCATCTTGAAGTACGTGAAACAGTTTTTGATGTTTAGTTGGTGTCCGGATTGGCCACACAAATGAAACTGTGTATGATGCCATGTTTTTGGATTGCCTTTTTAAAATGTGGATGCATGTATAGAGTTTGACTTGATGATACGTGGGTTCGGTAGGAGATAATAAGCCACAACACTTTGCTGAGGTGAAAAGATACATTTTGGTTCTGATAGGCAACATAATGTCACACACACACACACACACACACACACAGAGAGAGAGAGAGAGAGAGAGAGAGAGAGAGAGAGAGAGTAATCTCAGCATGCGTTGTGTTGGTGGTCACTGATATGTGTATCGGTGGGACGTCACCTGTACTTTTCTAGCATATTGCTGATTTTTCTTTTTATTACTAGTTGGAAGCTCACTGTGTCTCAGTAATTAGAAGAATCAAGGATTCTTTTGGTTGGCCTGGTGAAATTGTGACGAACTCTAGTCGTCGTGCATGGACTGGAGAACTCCCAATATATCTGAGGAAGATGGACGATGACTCCACTATTTTATCCACTTCTCAATTGTCAGAAGCAACTGATGAAGCGGCAAAAGCATCCTTACAAGATATTGCTAGTTATCAGGTAGTATTGCTAAAACTCAGTGCATTCCAATTCCTTTGTTTCTTAAATCATGATTGAGCAAGTGACCTTTGATGATGAAAGAAAATTGTATATGCTAAATAATAGTTTGCTTTTAAGATGCCCAGATACGTTTTAATACCCGTATGTATGAATATGATTGGCCAGTGCCTAAATAAATGGTTAAAAGATGGAAATGGGATCTACCAAGGTTTGTGGGGGTATGTATCACTCAATTTGCAAGTTGATCATCTCCATTAGAGCTCATGATTTGTACTGGTTCATATTACGTGTATGCCATGTAGGGGATTTAAGAAGCTTAGCAAATAACTTCTAAATTGTTTCTCGTTTAAAAGCTACTGAGTCAACTAGTTAGTGTATATTTTCTATATTATTTATACACCGGGGTTTGATTTGTTTGTTTTCTTATTCTTTTGTTAATGTTTTACTTTCATTTTATTGGGTTGGTGGGGGTTGACGAAGACTGAGCAGAATGCGTTTCCAGTCGTGGTGTGGAGCTGATTCATACTGCCCATTTAGGGGCATTATTCCCTTTGCAAACTATCCCAGTTGTTTGGTTCTCTAACAAGGTTTCAAACCCCAGTTTTGGAAGAATTCAACGTGTAGTTATAAATAGACATTGGCCTAAAATTGTTTTACGACACATTGCTGTTTATATAGAGGTACTAGTTGATGGACCATCTCTTCTCCTTGGTTGATGTGAAACAATTTCCTCTTTCTATTCTTGACATTACAATGCCGTATATCTTCTCTAGAATTTTGAAGCATGATACTAGTATGTGATCTTATTTTTTGATTTGCTTTCTTCTTTGTCCTGAGCAGGTGGTGTTGTCATCTGATGGGAGTGTCATAGGATTTCAACCTACTAGTCGTGTTGCAGTTAATCATTGGGCAGCAAACCCGTTAGCCAAAGAGCTTTATGGTGGAAAAAATCTTTCTCCAGGTGAATATTTCATCTCAACTAATTGCTGTTTTGAATAATTCTCAGTTGATTACTTACTCTCGAGAACACTTTCGTGCAGGCTTACTAGAACCCGGTCTCAAGATCAGCCATCCAAGTGAGGTGATCGTATTGGAACTGTTGATGTCAGCGAATCCTGAATCCTATTTTGCATTCGTCCGGTCCATGGACATTGCTGGAAAAGTTGATGGATAATAGAACAAGCAATTAGGCGAATTTGGGTAATACTTTTGAATGGGAATCTTTGTCATCAACGCCCTGCTGTTTCCCGTCCAAGTCATTGTACGAGAAGATTTATGTGGTTTTTTCAGTTCTTGTTTATGATCATGAGAATTAGCTGCTGAATAGGGGAACTAAAGAATCCATGAGGAAGCACGTCAAAATAACCATCTGTTCATGAACGAAACCAACCATCTGATTGTGGATGCCCAAGTACACAATCAGAGTCGGATTTTGTAGTGTTTTTTTTTTCTGTAAATTCTTTCCATTCAAATTAGTGTATGTTTCGTGAAGTTTATAATTGCTTCTAAACTGATCAAACTTAATTTATTTTTTTTATCTAGTTTGTAAGAACACATTCATGTAGTCTCGTGACTTCTAAAAACTCTTTTGGAGGTTTTAATTGCTTGATCTCCATTTAAGTATTCGTTTGGCAGGATTTTTGTTTTTTCTAGAAGAGTTTCAAGAGGGATGGCACTTGAAGTCTGCTTCTTCTAAATACTCTTTTAGTCAAATAAAGTATTTTCAAAAAATTATCAAAAAAAGTTCAAAATCAGCTATTTAGTAGTTGATGTAACTTTTGACTTTTCAAAATTTTTACTGAACCCTTAATGTGTTAAAGGAATTTAACCAATTCGGACAAGATTTGGTTTTGGTTAATTCCGGTCCTAGTTTTGCCCATAAAACGGGAGATGGTGATAGATGGATGAATGATATGAACGAAACAAGAAATGTAGAAATATCATACCAATAGACTAGTTGGTTCATCAAAACAAAGTACAAACATAGCTTCATGTTTGATAGCCTTCACAGTATCATAAGATCCCAAACGAACCAATCAGGTTACTAGAAACTATGTACAAGACAGAGAGATGAAATGAAAACAAGCAAAAACTATAGAGAGCAACCCTTCTCTTCCAACATCACTTCTAAATCTGTGTGCAAGAAAACACAGGTAAAAATCAGTATTGCTTCTTGAAGCATATAAATAACACTTATTTTAAAAAAATTAAAAGTAGAGGTCTTAAAACGTGTTGGAAGTCTGGTCCAACTCGAATGTTGTCCCTACAGTCAAAAGGTTCGATTTTAGGGGCATATGCCACGCTAGGATGTCTGTACAGGCCTGTTTATGTATTAAAGAAAATAAAAGACAATACGAGAGATGCAAAGAAGAAAACCTGGTTAAACCATACAGTTAGACCGTTTTGAGCTCGACTCTAGGGGCCCATGGTATGTTTGGACCGTGACTGCGAAAAAATATTCAAATGTTAGTAAGCTTAAAAGAAGATGATGAAATACCAATTCAATTGCTCTTTCATCTGCAGATGATGGATCAGTGAAAGCCCTAACCAAGTAGTAAAAAGCCCCATGATGAAGTGGCTGAAGTGTGAACCCCCATTCATTGGTCAAAACAGGCTGACCAGATGAGTGCATAAGCACTGCATCATCACCAAATGCCTCCCTAATATTAAATAATTCTCCCACTGCAACCTCAAAGCACACATCATTGATGAACACCGTTGATTTTGTGGAACCCCCTCCTCCTGATTCACCTACACCTGCACCATCACACATCAGATCATAATCCCCTTCCCATACATATGTCTTTCTAGCACTCCAATGGGAAGTTTAAATGCATTGCTTATGTATTGTGTAGGGTTCATCACAGTAGGAAACAATATAGAAGTCAATACATGCCTAGGTTTTAAGGGACATAGAACACAATTTTCGGGCAATAGACAAATCCATATATGCTTGTCTATTTCCAAATACGATACGCAGTAGTGAATAGTATAATGTATAAGATTTTAGCGTAATGTGAAGTCAAATTCTATACAGTCTTCCTGAACAAACAAGTTGTAACGTAATTTGTGATTTGTTAGTTTTCTGTTCAAAAATTTTCTTCTTTAGCTGCGTTTGCACGAAGATCTATATTTAATGGAATAATACTTGCTTAATTATCACAAATATTTGTAACGGGTGGCATAAAATTTAGTGTCATGGAAAACATAACCCTAATTTTTCTTCTCAAAAAAAGAAAAAATAGAAAAAAAAGGGAAATACCTTGAATGTGATTCACTAGGGATGGAACACAAAGAGTAGGAGGAAAAACATTAACGGAGTGTGTAGAATTTGGTGCTCTAGTCACACTGTAATTCAGTAGTTGCTGCAGTTTCATATTCTCATGATCATTCTGATTAGCTTTTTTGGACGGCTCATGATTCATCACCGTCAGTTCACTGAGTAAGAGATTTGAGCAACAATTTCCATCCGTATGATCTATATCGTGATCAGATACATCTGGAAAGCAAAAACCTTCTGTAAAAGCAGCAGTTGATGGGCTTTGTTGCATCGGAAAAAAATAGGGTTCTGCCACGAACTCGCTAGGAGTTTGGAAAATAGATTGGTTGGCTGAACCACTTGGAGAATTGGATACTTCCATCAAATCAGTATATCCAACTGAGAAGATCACATTTTCTGTTGAATTATTCGGAGGCGATTTATCCGACAGTGGTGAAAATGAAGCGGTGGCAGCCACGGTGGTGGTGATAGGCGGCGTGTGGTGAGTTTGTGACTTGGTTTTGTGGAATTGTCTGTTCTTCTGTTTGCTTCTTGATTTTCGATTCTGAAACCAATAGAAAACATTGGCGTCTCCAACTTGGCCATACTGTTGTAATTGAGCCCTAATTTTCCTTATTTCATCTCTTGGAGGATTCGCCATTCCTGAGTTGAAAATAGCTTCCAGCAAACGGATTTGCTCGGGCCTCGGGTTCCATCTAGGCTTAGGTTCAGGAGTTCTCTCTTCGTATCCTGGCACTGTGGAATTATCCGATGTTAGAAAAATTCGAGACAGAAATACTGAAACGAATAATAGGACTTGTGCAAATTATCTTTCTAACAAAGGATTAATTTACCTTTCTAATTTCTTACTATTTGTACAAGAAATTTATTAAGTAGAGTTCACATCAAAGCCCATGCATGATTGATGTTGTCTTTAATTATTGAACATTCAAGCCGGTTTTGAGCCACCGAAGTCATTTCATTTTGAGTGAGCTTTGAGAAGTGAAGTCGGAAATAAACGCAGAAACAAGTAAGAAAACTGAAACTTTGACAAACAAAATTAAATACCTGAGGTGTATGGGGTTCTGTGAAATTAAATACCTGAGGTGTATGGGGTTCTGTGGCAACCAGTTGATTGATGCTGCCATTTGGGTTTGGACTTGAACATGCTAGGCCAATTTCTATTTGATGAAGCCATGATGTTGAAATGACACAACTTGAAGCTGAAAACCTAAGAGAAAAACAAAGGGCAGAAACAACCTTAAATTTGTTGCTAGCTTTTCAATGAAATCTCTGCCTGTATGGATCCCTTCTTATAGACCCTCACCTTGTGCTCCTGTTTTCAGTTCATAAATTATCAATTAATAAAATAAAAAATATTTAAGAAAAAGAAGCAAAAAACAGTGAAGATTTAAGCAAAATATAAGGTGAAAATAGGCAGAGATTACGTATGCACAGGCCCATACCCTTCCACATAGTACGAGCAAATTCCCCCGGAAGAGAAGCAAAAAGCACACTGAAAGAAGCTCTTGCTGTGGCTTATATTAGAATGTTAATCAGAGATGACAGGAAGAGCCCTGAATGAAACAAAATGGGTACTGATTTTGTCTGTTTTCACATTATTTTTGCCGTTTTGTATATGGAGAGAAGGGTTTCTTTTTTCCTAGCTCTTGTTAGTGGATTTGACTATACGTGTTTGACTCTAAGGTCCTGTTTAGTTTAGCGAAAAAAGTTGATCAAAATTTAAGTCAAAATGAATAATTAATTTTAATCACAAATTTTATGGGATCTACAACTTTAATCAAATTTCCAACAACACATTTCATCAATTTTTATCAAAATCTATTAAATATCTAATTTTTAACAAAATCAATCAAGGACAGAGTACTATTAAAGGAGAAAAATAAGTTAAAATTTGGTTACCAAACATTACGCTTAAATATGAATCAGAGAAATACTTCACTCGACGTATGATGACAGAGAGTATGTTCATATAGAAAGATGTGTAGGTTTTATTTAGCTCTGTCATGTCTTGGAGGAGGTTACGCTGAACCTCCTATATATATGTTATCTTGGGTATTAATAATACACGTCACATGTAGTGGTTATATATATTTAATAAATAGAAATTGGAAAATTGGAGAAGTGGACCTAGGGTTTTGGGGGGAGATGATTTATTTAGGTGGAGTTTTTATTAATAGTAAATAATATATAAGCAGAGAATACGAAGTTTGGAGGAGGACGTAAACCTGACCATCAAGTATCGTTTGGTTGGCTCTCATGGTCATCTTCGATGTTCTTTTTGGAGTGAGCCAGTTTAAATACAAACATAATGCTCAAAATATCGTAGAAATTATCTATCAAATTTAATTTTTAGGTACTTGTTTTTATCAAACATGATTTATGAATTTTAAGTTACTTATTTCTATGCCAGTCCTTTATACCTCATCCAACATGTGCAAACACTGCAAGTTATTCGATCGATTATGTCATTTTTTCCTCTTTCATTCCCTTTTCTTTTGTCTGCAACAGAATGGAGATTGACACAATTCAGCTATACTTTTTCTTCAACTCATTGCAAGTTAGACTGAATATGACCTAACTCAGATACATAGCTAGAATGGAAAATTGTAGAATTACTGACCAATTCTCAAATCTAATATCCGAAACCAATTCAATTTGAACTAGAACCATATCAACCGAATCAAGACTTCGAGTGGTTCTGGAAAAATATGTATATGAACCCCTATTATACGTAATTAAAGAAGGCTAAAGGCAAGCGATATAATTTATCGGATACTCTATCTAATCGAAGATATAGTACCGAACATGCTGTACAAGTTCAATTATTATCTCAGTTTTCCTCTGTCATTGCTTTTCTTCTATTGTTTCCACCTATTTGTCTATAACAAAAATGGATATTGGCATTAATTCAACCCTATTGTTCTTCAATCAATTGGATACTGTTTATTTCACTTCTACTTATTTTGGGTTGAAAAAAATTACTTTTCACCCTGAATTTCTTGTGCAAGCTATTTCTATTTATGATGAACTTTGCATTTATTCCGGTTTTTCTTGGTCATACTTGCAAAGAAAGTACGATGGCCACATTAATTTCATCATGCATACTTCAAGGAAAATATTTAATTATTTAGTAAATCAAAGCATTTGCTATGAAAAGAAGTTTGGTGATTTTCTAGGAATTTAAATTTTTTGTATCAAAAAATATTAATCATGAAGTGTTGACGGCAAAAGCTTCTTATTCAATTTATGTGTATATAGTCCACAAAATAATTTAAATAGTTTCATGTCTGATACATGATTTGAGTAATAGAATTTTTCTAATATGCATTATCATACTTTTCGCCATGGAAGCATTTTGATGGCTTGTGATTATGGTCGATTACTAAGAAATATACGGTCGATTATATAAGTCTTTTTGGTTATTCCATTCAATGAATTTAGACGTACCAAAAAATCAGCCGGAACAAAAACCTTACATGGAACAATCACACATACAGTCACAAATATTGTGAAGACAAACAATTTACAATAGATAATAACTAAGAAATGGATTATATTTTGTCATAAACTGGACAGTAAACTCTCCAAATACTCATTTCCAAGGTCTTCAAACTCTAACACATCAATATTACTCCTAAACATCTCATTTTCCCAACTGCTTATCATTCTCTTCTGTGCTGGTTGTTCATAGTTAAACGAATCCAATTCCGTCCCCCACTTCCTTTTCTGTGTATCACAACAGCCCAGAAAAGTATCTGTCGATTCTACTGGCCCAGAAGATGATGAAAAATTCATCTTGTTTTGATCATAAGAAGCCTTAGCCAGAAAAGTATCGGTGGAATCTATTGTTTGATCACAAGAAGCCTTAGCCACTATTTCAAGTGGAAAATTTAGGTATGCCTTTGGGCCTCTAATTCTTAAAGCAGCCTTATCATAAGCCATTGCAGCTTCTTCTTCTGTTTCAAAAGTTCCAAGCCAAATTCTAGCTCCCTTTCTTGATGAATCTCTTATTTCTGCCGCGTACTTTCCCCACGGCCGCCTCCTCACCCCTCTGTAGTGCCTGGTAATCACCTTCTTCTCGACTTTCGACATATTAGATTGTACTGGATTCGAATGCTTTGTACAATTTCTGTCTGAACAAACATTATTTGAAGAATTCTCCGTGCTTCTTGAGAGAATTGTTTCGTCAAGAAGCTCCTCCCATGCCTCGGCTCCCATCGACATCCACCTGCCTAAACTTGGCAGCCTCTCTAACAAGTTCTCCATAGATCGATCAAGATTACGTAAATCTTGCCATGGATCAATTGATCCAACTGTCTCCTTTTGTGCATTATCAGTTCCCTTCTCAGCAATGAAATTAGCCCACACATTCTCAAGAATCGCTTCGGATGGTACGCTATCCTCCCTTTCATTGGCCATACTACCTCGTTAATTACGGATTAAACCCTAATCCCAAAAGTACAATTTTTTTTCTCACACCCCTCTCTCTCACCAAAACCCTCCCCAGAATTCTTTATATGTACCTGGGATAATATGGCTTTTTATGAACTTACAGATAAATTAGGTCGATCTGCAGTCGAGAACATAAAGCAAAACTCATAGCAGAAATTAGAAAGGTAGGTCTAATGGAGTATTATGCCTATATTTATCGCCAGCAATTTGGTCCTAACAGATGCCAGCAAGAAAACTTGCAGTTTACATTATGATTAGCAAACTTCTAGGCTGATACTAGGTTGTAAACATTAAGAAAAGTAATTGGCTTTTTATTTTAATCATCCTGCGGGTGAACATTCTCCGTATACTAATCATTTATGAGTGTTAACCCATGAAGAAGCAATCTTTATCCTTTATTAAATTGAAATCCTCTGTATAATCCTTATTTAATGGTGTGAATGCTGACCTCAAGATAGGATAATATGAGTAACATGCTTCAAAATTCCGCGTGGAACATCTTAAATCGCGTAGTTTCAAAACTTAAAGTTGTTAGTTCGAGAAAGAATTTATCCATTATATTCAACTTGTTCTTTACATGCCAACTGAATTTATTCTTTCATTAAATTTGTGACATGAAATTTTCATAAATGAGTGGCAGTAAAAATTAATAGCGTTATATATTTTACAAAATATAAGTCGAAACCAGATGGTGTGAAAACACGATAGAATTACTTCAATTTCAAGATTTAAGATACTAATCAAAATTGGAGATGGGTTCAAACTAAATAAGAATTTAAAATACAAACCACACGCTGATTCATAATATAAAATTAGAAGGAAATAAAGAGTTAATTTCTTAAGCAAACAAATGATTAGGATTCAATGTACTGGATCAGAGAAAAATAAAGTAATTGTTGCAAGAAACTGCAAGATTTTGTTCTGACTTTTTCAGATTGCATTTTCGGGTCATTGATTTGCAGCCAAACCTGAAAGGTTAATTACCTAGTTATAATTAGCAATGTTCCAAAAGTCAACCGATGAAGAAAATAAAATATCAAGGATCAAAAGGTTGAGATCGTCTAGAGATGTTAAATAAAGCGAGTCGGACCATTCAGCAAACCAACTCCGCTTGCACGTGGGGCGAGCCAAGCACAAGCTAGCTCATGTCAACAATGTCCGGCTTGGCTCACCACACGAGCCCGACCCTTGGCTGGCTCACGAGCCCCTCTCAACATCTCTTTTTTCTTTTCTTTTCCATTTTTAAGTCGAAAATGGCACTTTTTAACTAAAATGCGATCCGTTCAACAGCCTTGAGCTAGCTTGCACACGAGCCGTCAAGCTAGAATGGTGTGACAATGTTAGAGACTTTAAAAATCGATGTTTATAAGCATTAATTTCCTCTTTCTCAACCAATGTCTTAATCTTTAATTCCTATAAAGCTATGTCTTGACCCTAAATATAAATTTCCGGGAACTGTTGCACATACAGACATACTTGCGGCTTCTACGTGAGCTTTGATTCTGCGTGTCATTCCAAATGTTGATGCAATTTTTTGCAGAAAAAGAAAAAAAATAATTGCAAGTTTGTGCACACAGACAGTCGTAACAGAGTTGCTCTTCCCAATCCATCGTACCAAGGACGTGTCCTTAAGACTTTTTTAGTGATGTCTAGTCCAAAAAGCCATATGTTTCACAAGGATATGATTTTTACATGAGATTTCAAGTGGGAAAAAAGTACATAATTATTCATGTCAATTCTTACTCAAATAGGAATATGAGAAACTACCATATATAATTTCACATTGAATCAAGTTCTAATCTTACTGCTCTTCTCGGGTTCACATCTTTCTCGGCTTCCCCTAAGTTCTTGTTTCAAGTCAACCAGACATCCATTTGTTTGTCCATTGCTTAATAATCACCACAAACTCATGGTGCTTCAACTGCGCCGTTGCCGTTCCTGAAGTAATCATAAATACATAGGTACTTACTATGTGAAGGTCACAATTTTTGGTAGCCTGAAAAAATTTGTTGACAGTGATTACTATGAACCGGTACATATACAAGTTTTGATTACATGAAGGTGTGTGGGTAGGCCGTCAAACATTTTAGTGTGGTAAATAGGGCTGTGCTCGGCACAACAGAAAATCGTGAGGCCTGGTTCAGCTTGCAGGCACAGCCTGCAGGGGCTGGGTCATGCTTTTTCACGCCAGCCACTGGGCCCTTCATTTGTTAGTTTTGGTTACTTTTTCTAAGACAGGAAGAATGGCTCTCTGCAACCTTTTGCAGAGACCTCAACTTCAGTGTTTATATAAAGGCCTGCATGGGCCACGGGCATAGACACTCGTGTGCGTGCAGACTATCTTTATAGGTGGACGGCCCACAGCTGGGCACGGCAGCCCTTCATTATGAATGGTCCACACTCACCTGGATGATTGTGCCGAGTCGAGCTGCATTGTCACTGGACCATCATTAACCAAGTTAACCTTCAAACCACGAGAAGGGGAAAAAACATGTGTTAAGACAATTATCCCTAAAAAAATTACAATAGGAAAGAAAGAACACAAATTCCAAGTTATGAAATCTCACTTTCATCATTGCTCCAAATACACCATCTGCATAAAAGAATAAATCATTAATACAATGCGTTTCTTATATTATTTATTGCTAACAGTATTACTTGATGCAATGACTTCAACCCTGAATCCCTGATCCAATGAATTTACAAGTCCTCAATATGTTGCAGAATCCAATTACCACCTTAAAATAGTATTATTTAAAACCTAAATCCAATTTCAATTACATTCTGATTCCTAGCCTCCAAAAATACACAGTACACTGCATTTTCACAGGTGCACAAGCAAAAAATGGAGAATTTTAGAAAGAAATTAAAGCAGATCAATTGTCATAAATTTGCATCAACTGATTATATCATTTAAAAAATGATGTTGCAGTCAACATTACAAGGGAATGCAACTAGGAGAATATTTATTAGAATGTGGTTTGCATATACACAGATCAAAGATCTCATGCATGCACTGGATCACCAAATGTACTATCTAAATTCTGACACTTCAAGTTTCATCATAGCTTTTATCGATCGTAGTATATGATATCCTGGTAGACAGATTTCTAGAAGACCTCATTGTTTAATTCTCAAAAAATATCCGTTTGTGTAAACCTTTTAGGCGGGACATTCTGATGAACAAAGGTCCCACTATAATTTAAGAAAAAAACTCATCCAAAAATTAATAAAAGGCAATCTGTGAAATTCCCATCTTAATTAAAACAAATTTTAAAGGTAACGAATATAAAAGTGGGCTTTAACGTTTTACGCTCAAATAGCACAGCCATCGCTAGTTACAGAATATGGAATACTATTGTTTAAAACAATGAATTAAGGACTTCAAAGGCTATAAGAGTTCATCCAAGAGTTCATAAGGACGCTAATGGACATACTTCAGAGAGTCATGAAAACAAATTACACAGTAAGCCTACAGATGAGTTTCTGGTTCTGGGGAATGCATATAAATTTAAATCATTTTTAGATTAGTATTCAACCATTTCTCCATACTCACACCAGAGGAAATGAACAATTGAAAAGATTACATCACTCTTGATCCCTGATACATTGGAAGGCTCGTAGGAGTAAAAACCATATTTAGCCAAGCAATGTAGAGGTAGATCCATAATAAATTTCTGATTTATCAGTATTTTGGCATTCCAATTATATTCTGCGAGTCCATAGAGCATAAGAAAAATAACTAAGCTCTAAGAGCAAACATAATAATTTAGAAAAGCATTGTAAAGAGACAGCATCAAATAACATGTAAGTTTTAAGGTCATGTGAAAAATTGCCAAAAAAAAGAGGGATGAAAATGCAAGAGTACCTTTAACTGCATTCATGTTGTAAGCTTTACGAAAATTTTCAACTAAAGAAGCATAAAATGGTTTTGCTTTCTCGGGAGGCATTGCCACATGAAAATCAGGCTTGTTGCCTTTCAAAACGCCATACAATGTGAATTGACTTACTGTATCAAATACAACCAATCAGCATTGAAACCAAATAAACAACTATTGCTTATACTTTTTACAATATTAACCACAAAGTAAGGTCAAAAAGTGGAGGGAAAAAGTTAGAAATGAGCAGTTACCTAATAAAACTTCATAATTTCTTTGCATTACCTGTCAATTAACAATATAGCCATGTAAACCATTGCTAAAAGTCAAAAACAGCAGTATACAAACATAACTCCAGTGCAAGTATTTAAATTTTTATTGTATAAAAAGGGAAAAATAAAAAACTTTATTTCTGACATTGACCTGAATGCTGAAAATGATTCCATCTTTTGAAAGATTAAGAATTATATTATAATGAACAAATACAGGTCACACCTCAGATTCATATATCTTTTCCTTGTCGCAAGTTGTAAACTAGAAGAGTTCCGATATATAAAGAACAGAATTGATCAATTTACTTCCATTAATATTACAAAGCCAAAACTGTAATAAAAAATAGAAAATTTAGTTATTTCTCTTTTGGACAATTTGGAAAAGCAAATGTAAAAAAATTTCTCACTTTTGACTACGATTTCATTTCCATGTTTTTTTATCATTAGGTCACTTCTTTATACTATTGTGAAATTATATAATTCAAACTGAATATAATACTATATACTAATGTTGGCTGATTGTCCCTCCTATGAATTTTGAAAATATTGCCATTTCCACAAGGTTCTACTTTTAGCGAAGAGGCTGACAAATATTCATAATCGTATTGGTTTTTATAATCTCATAACTTCACAATGAGCAGGGAAATACTACTATTATGGATTCCTATCATCTTAAAAAGTATAATCTTTAATCATTTAACTTAATTACAATAGCTGAAGAAAACAAATTAATTACTGAATTCCTGCACAGGAAGCATTTGGTAAATTCTGCCTGCATATACTACTAGCATCGTGTGTACGTACAGGGGCAAGAATTAGAAATTACATTTTGGTCCCAAGTTTTCCCAGATTTCTGATTGGGATACAATCTCATGTTCAACACTTTGCGACATCTGCAACCCAACGAAATAACCGCACCAATCAAAAAAATTCACCACCAAATATCCATTGAAAGGTAAAAATCATTCGCTGAAAGATACATACATGTACTCGGCATCCGATTCCATATCCGATTCATGAAGCCCAACGAGGACCAACAGTCCCGGTCCAATCGCCGACACCGTGCGCCCTTCCACCTGCAAAACAACACCTTGAGCATGTCAGCGACCGAAAATAAGGCAAATGTGTGTGAAATATTTTTGCCCGACCTCAACACTGGCAGAGGCCACACGCTGTATTACGGCTTTCATTGACTTGATTAGAAGCTTCCTTCTTCCCAAGCCAACACGATTCCGTCGCTTATGGCGATCGATAGCAGAATGGAAAGGGGGGAATTTGTGGAGTTGTAAGGGTTTGTGGAAATGCAATCCCTGGTATTGGAATGGGATAAACCCTAAATTTGATGACATGGTAAAGTAACTGCCTTTCCATTTTTATTTCTTTTTTGAATTTAAGTGGACATTAGAAAAATAAAATTTACACTTTTTTCAGATACAAATAGTCCGTTTGAGAGAAAGATGAAAAATAGATAGAAATAAAATGTTTAGCAGGAAAATCATTTGCTTGGAATTTGTTTGAAAGGTAAAGTTGTTTGATTGGTATAATTTTTCATCTGACAAATTTTTCATTTGACTTTATTTTTTACGTAAATTGTCAATTAAATGGATAAATTTTTTTACCATTGACTTTGAAATGTATTTCAATTGCTATAAAAATAAAAATCGGTCAAAATATTTTTTAACTTTTGTGCATCAACAACTTGTACCTTGAAAAATTTGAAAAAATAATTGCCCTAGAAAATTTGTGCAATCAAACAAGTGAATAGTAAAAAGATAGAAAAAAATTTCCTAGTTTCATGACAAATTTGTGCAATCAAACAAAACCTAAATGGTTGCAGTTTTCAAACTCGACTCTGACAATTTTTAAAATCATACTAATAGTAATCGATGTGCATTGCACCTCATTTTTAGAATTTTTTAAATAAATACCAATGTTATTAAAAATTTGTAGGATCATGCTACTGTAACTTGGAGGGTCTGACACCCTCCTTGACCGACACTCATAATAGGGGCGGATCCCACTTTTTTTTTTTTTGTATTTTTTATTCATGTGGATCTCACGCATGTAAGTGGATATCAACCAAGTGGACAAGTATTTTCTGACAAAAGAGTTTAATTCCAATTTGTATTATATATATGAGTCAAAGTTGATAAAATCGCTCTCCATTATGAATTTTTTACTCTCGAAATACGACTCTCATCGATCAATTTGAACTGTCATTGGCCATCAAAGTTGGTCAAGTAAAGGTTCTTAAAGTCTGATGTAGATGGGTATAGGGTTTACATTTATTTGAGCAAAAAGTGTGCTTTCGAAGAGGATAGACAAACTTGCAAGGAGGTGTACAATCAGGTGAAATTGTGCTTTTCATCATGCAACATGTTGAAACCATGAAAATGGACATGCAGTAAGCACGATCGTATATTTGAGACATTTGAATCAAATGTAATTGGTCCAGATTTGGAGCTCAATTTCCTTAACCATGAAGTAAAAGAAATTAGTTCCAACGAATAAAAGGTAGTTTGTGCTTTATCAAGGTTATGTATGTTAATAGGATGATAATGACTCTCAAAACATTAAAATTTCAAGGACTTGATAAGAAGACACTTTTTCAAATTTGAAGGTGTTGTGCTTATCAAGGAAGCAATGTGTGATGTAGAAGCAGTCGGTAACAACTAACAATTAGAGCCAAAAAGTGATATTTTAAGAACATGGTCCCGGCGGGGCTCGAACCCGCGACCTTCGGCTCATAAGACCAACGCTCTAACCAACTGAGCTACGGGACCACCAATGTTAATGTTTGTTTTTTAAATTTAAATACTAGATAGTATTCATTTCCATTTGCGTCACGAACTACTTTCCCATATACATTTATGTCTGAGGTTATGTTCAGAGATGATCTTGTTTTTTTTGTGCATGAAGATGTATGGTCGTTTGTTTCTATCCCCTACCTCTAGAATATTTCATTTTCGAGTTGTCATTATTTTACGAGATAAAAATATTTATTTATTTAAATTTGATCTTTATCATTAATCTATGCAAATTGTGAAGTTCTTCATTGAGTTTGCAGCTATTGCTGTAGATATGTGATTTTCTCATACTTCATATTTAAATTATGCTACTGATATTAATTATATATTTATCAATATTTTTCTTTATTTGAAGACACAAATACGTTTGAATGAGACTAATGTATTGTTGATGTACTGTTAGAAGCAGAAGCCTGTCAAACGAGCATGATAGAGATTAATCGTTTTTCCCAAATGCGTTGACGTTCCCCATTTTTTTCAAATCTCTATCTGTATTTTTTAAAATGAAAAATGGAATTTTTTTTATTCATCTATCATTATATAAGGCACAAACAAAGATAATGTGATAGGACGATATTTTAACCATTTGCATCAAGTTCAAACTTCTTTCTTGCACGGCTAGAGAAGAAATTTGAAAAAGATGCACTATAGATTGAGAATTTAGGGTGCGTTTGATTGTAAGGGTGGAATTTGGATAGAAAGAAAACGAATTGTAGGGAATTAAATTGTTTAGAATTTATTTTAGAGGGAATTGTAATTAATGGTGTTTGATTGGTATAATTTTTCACCTAATCCGTTTGATTTTATTTTTATCCAAGTTGTTACTTTTTGGGATAAATTTTTTTACAATCTGTATTAAAATTTGTTTGGATTGCCAAAAAAAAAAAAAAAAAAAAAAAAAAAAAAAAAAAAAAATTAAAATTAAATTTTTTTTTTTTTTTTTTTTTTGTGTTCGTTTGGCTTTATTTTCATGGACATTGTCAATTAAATGGATAAATTTTTTTATCGTTAGATTTAGAATATGTTTCTATTGTCAAAAAGTAAAAAAAAAAAAAAAAAAGATGAAAAATACTTTCCCACCAAAATCATGGAAAAATAAAAAGTGAAAAATGTACTTTAAATAATTGTACTTAAAAAATGGGTGAAAATGAATTCCATGAAAAAATTATGTAATCAAACACCAAAAATAAGGGTGGACCCTTTTCCACTCCAATCAAACACTGCCTCAATGAAAAAACTTTCTAACTATAACTACAATTGTCATTATTGTATCAAGCCAATAAAAATTCATCTTTTGACCTTATTCTTGATCCAATGTGGAGGTAGGGTTCTAATCAATTAACTAATTTGAATTCGAAAGCCCTTCGATCAGGGTTTTATCTTCTAATCAATTAAATAATTCGAATTCGAAAGCCCTTCGATCATTTGAATTGGGACATGATAGAAAACACATGATACAATTGTCCAATGAGGAAATTACACATATCCAGGTATTTAAAATACACAATTTAAAAATCAGCTATCAACTTTATTTGTGCAAATATCAGGTATACCAACCCAACTAGCCCCCCAATTCACTACCCAAACCCTAATTAATTTACCCACAACCGCCCCCACCCACACATTCTGTCTTCACTGTGACTATCTTCCTCAAGGCGGCGGCGATGGCGATCAGTGCTCACAACAAGCGCCGCTGCAGTTTTTCCCTCTCCCTCTCAACGATCCATCTCTATCGCTCTCCTTCTCCCTCGCATCGGATCTCTCACTCATCCTCTATCTCTCAACAAAGTCGAGTCTCTCTCTCTCTCTCCCTCTCAACGATCCGTGAGTGGTGGACTCCAAGCTCCTTTCACGACTGTAGTGACGGTGATGTGGGTGTGGTTTTGGGGACAGCGACTTTTAGGGATGACGATGATATCTAGGGCGACGGCGCTGCGACGTCGTTGTGCCACTGTGTGCAGCATTATGTTGAAGGTTGTGTGTGACTGTGGGCGACTGCGCTCCAACCGCTGCCACTGCGACGGCGCTGTGTGCAGCATGAGCGTCGTTGCTGCAACGATGGCCGCGTCGGGGTGTGGTGGTGGTGTTGACGTTGCTTTTGGTGGTAGTGATGGTTTGGTGCGTGTTCATGGTGGTGGTCTGTTTCGATCTGCATTTTTGGGGTTTTTTTGGTTTTTCGATTCAGCTTTTTTGTTGGAGGTGCTGACGAGGTCTTGATGGTGGTGGCGGCGTTCGATCGTGGTTTAGGCTATTGCAATCTGGTTGGGTGCCGCAAGTGGTTGATTTTTGAGTCTGTGACCAAGTATTGGTGCACGAGACCAATTATTTATTTACATGTGACCAAACATTCAACTGGGACCTAAAAAATTTTGTGTGATCAACTAATTTGAAAAATTGTGACTTACATTTTGTGACTTCGAAATAAACTGTGACCTCTAAAATTTTTATTGAAAAAATTTGTGACTTATTAATTTGATAATATGTGACTAATAAATAATTTGTGACCTTAATTATAAATTTGTGACCAATAATTATGAATCTATGATTTTATTATTTTTATTTAATAAATAATTTTAATTAATTAAATAAATATCTGATTTTTGAATTTTTAAACTATTTGTTTGATTTTTGAATTGGGGAAAAGAATACCACCTGAAATGTGACCTTTTCCCACGTCCAATTTACCATTTTCCTTTAGGCCTTTTGTCCCTCAGAAATGCTCCTGGGCTTTCCAGTTTAGGCCCCAGATTCAGGCCCACAGCCCAAGCAGAACCAATTCTTCCCAACCTTCAATTTTCACCCCAAATAAATTCTTGAATTGCAGAAAACCCCCCACAAAATCTTCAAATTTTTGTATTGTGCACCAATCAATCTGTTAACGATAAGGCAGCAACAGAACACCAAGGCAAAAACCCATTCAATAAATAGAATTAACAAGTAGAAAAAGAAAGCCCAGAAAATGGCTTGCTGTTTATCATCAGGAACAACAATGGCGTTTTACAGAGGCAGTAATTTTAGTGGCCCATCAGCTTCACTTTCTCTCCTCACTGGTTCAAGAACAGGAGCCCTCAGACTGAAATCCAAGGCCGTAAATTCTTCTGGGATGCTTCTTCACTGCTCCTTCACCCAGGCTTCTTCTTGCCTGTCCCTCTCTTCCAGTTCTTCATTTTCTGGTATTATTACAGTTTTGCCCACTTATTGAGTTTTGGTAATTTTAATTGTTTTAATGTTTGTTTAGTAATTCTATGGAGAAGTAGTGGGTTTTGCTTTAATTCATCATATTTAGTGATTATGTTTTGTTTTTATAGTGTGTTTCTTTTATTGGGATTTACAATTCAGAGGGATAATATTATAGTCTTCTTCTTCGTTATAGTGAACATCGTGGCTTCACTATCGAGTGAATCATTATAGATTTGTGTGTTTGCATTGTATATTTTATGTTTTTATACTGTTTTATTGCTTTCATAAGAAGGGATTAGGGCTTAATTCGTAACACTTACTAGGAAGAGTTTATAAATGGTTTAAATCATATTATAAATAGCTAAAAATGAGTTGTCGATGAGTGGTAGTACCCGTGGATCTTTGAAATGTGTGGATAAAAAGTGACTGGAGTGTCCATGTTTATGAACAATTCATGAACATGAGCCAAACATAGGGTTAAACTTAATGCAATAGCATTCCATTCTACTAAAAAACCTAACCATTACTAAAAGACCTTACTTTTATTGTTTTCTAATATCCCTGCTATATTTATTGTTTACAGAACATGGAGATTTCATTTATGGTTTTAGTAATTTCAAGAAATAAAGATTGCTGTTTGTTGGCAATTTTTGTTTTCATCAGTAGAGATTACTATTTGTGATGCTTTAATCTCAGGGTCATCGTTGAGTTTGGACTTGAGTTCGAGCTTTGGAGCAAGTGTTAACAAAAGGCGTGGCCTAGTAGTGAATGCGAAGAAATATGCTCTTTGTCAAACGAAGAGGAATAGGTCAAGGAAGTCACTTGCTCGGACACATGGCTTCAGGAAGCGTATGAGTACCACCAGTGGACGAGCAGTAATCCAGCGCCGACGTGCCAAGGGACGATGGGTCCTGTGCCCAAAAACCAACCATAGCAGCGGCAAACGTGTTTGATCCTTCATTGTTTTGGCTCACGTGATTGATTCATATAGGTAATGCTATGGTTCAAGTACGTGCATTGTGTTGTCTCAGTTGTTTCTTTCAATCTTCTTCTTCCTTTTTTGGGGGTAATTTGATCATTTTGTTGAAAAAATTATTGGCAACTTAATTCCAACATTTCTCATATCTGCATCATTGCATGCTGGATTTATGATTACAGGGATAATCTAGGATAGAATGATTACGTTCAGCATGAGAAGAAACTGTTCAGAATGTGGTTTTTACAACGAGTCGAGATGCAATATTACATTGATGATTTGGTTCTTCATACAACTTTATATACTATTACTATGTACACATCACTTGCACATAACATACAAATATACAGTACTAGGAATAACTGAGGTCCTCGAGGAATTCATAGGGAAGACCAAATTCACAATTTACAACAATCTAAGCAGTTGGATAGGAAGCTTCCATTGCAATACCACATAGTCCTTCCTTAGCATCAATGCCCCTTTCCATTCTGATATATCCCTCTTCACCCCAACTTGTTCCCCATGAGTTCTTGACTAACCAATACTTCGTCCCGTCTTCACTCGTCCCGTACCCTACTGCTGTAACACCATGGTCTAAGTCAGTCCCACAATCCCCAGTAAAAACGCCACTTTTATAGAACTGAAAAGCCAATCCACCGGCATCAATTGCTACGGATACTGGCTGATTAGCCACGGCTTTCAATAATGCAGATTCATCGTTAGCGGTGACATCTTCATAGCTGGTGATCTTAGCTGCACGTGAAGCTTCCTTCTGGCTGTTGCACGTGCCATCGGTTCCGTCGTAGGGGTAATTAGATTCAGTGGTGAGGCCATGGTTGTGTAATATGAATTTGAATGCATTATCCATTAATCCACCATTACATCCTTGATCTTCACCACTTACGTCGCAATCCACAAGTTCTTGTTCAGACAATGAAATCAATTTGCCTGTTTTTAGTTGGTTAACTCCTTCCATTGCTGCAACAGCAGAAAATGCCCAGCAGCAGCCTGTTTTTGCATTTTCAAACAAGTTATTACAAATGAAAACACACCTTTTTGTAATCTTACTTGGTGTCGATCTCAGACTAGTATACAAAATTTTAACTTATTTTTCTTACTTCAGGCCCATTTGGTAGGGAATTTTGAATAGTCAAAAGCGGCTTCTTAAATTAAGAAGCTATTTTTTTAGTTTATTTATATAATTTTCTTAAAGTACTTTATCTCATTAGAAAAACTTTTAGAGTAAGTTGGTCCGATGTGACTTTCTCAAAATGCTCTTCTATGAGAAACAAAAGTAGAAGTCCTACCATACAGCCCGTAATAGTGTCTACTAGTATTAGTACCATACGGTCCAATGTAAACAGACAAGGGATTTGCTTTAGAGAAAATCGTCTTACCACATTGGCCCTGATCCTTGACTCCGGTTACGGCTCCTTTCTTTCTCCAGTCCATGCTTGGAGGAACTGCAGTTACATTTTCGTAATTAAAGCCTGCAGCACCAGTCGACTCTTTCTGGAAGGACGTCTTGTATCCATTACGAGAGGCACGGAACTCTGCATTTGTCATATCAACAAATTCATTAACACCTAACTTGTAACGCCGAGTTCCTTCAATGTTGAAAGACTCGATAAGCTCCACATTCTTCTTGAATATCTCAAACCGAGTTGCCTTCTCTACATCATCTTTGTACACACGTCCATACTGGGCTATCCATTGCTCGTGTTTCTCAGCCATGGATGATCCCTGGAGAATGCGGGAAGCTTCAAGAGACGAACAAATCCCTAACACTAACACTAGTGTAAGAATTAAGTTCCTCTCAAACGACAGTGCCATTTGTATTGAGTGACAGTTTTCGAGTTGTTTATTTTTATTTTTATGTAGGATTGAACAAAATAGAGAGACAAGTGGTGGGTATATATAGACTGGAAATTGTTCATTCATTAATTTCAGCTAAATAGAATTCTCACTATGATGTGAATCTTATTATAAAGTATCAGTAAGTTTCGTAGACGGTGCTTCATTGAGACCTGTTTTGTTCTACATACATACTACATAGGGACCCTGACCTCGTATACACCCAACTGTGTAATCCTTTTGATGTTTCTTCTATTCTCTTAGAAGTGAAGAGTTTATTTTGATCAATTTTCTCTAAAAATTCTTCTAGATAGACAACGTACTTTTAAAAAAATTATCTAAGCAGATTTACAAATAACTTTTCATTTTTCAAAAATCTTGTTAAATAGATGTTAGTATTCGTTGTACAATGTAGACATGTTTCCTACTACGTATTGAAAACAACTAGACACAAATAACAAAATGAAACAATCGACTCAACAAAGTTCTATGTGAGTTTTACGTGCTATTTTACGTCAAACTAGTTAAATCAATAATCAATTGAACACTCATTAAGCTAATGAAACTAAAAACTTCGTGAATTCAACCGTACATTTTTCAACCTCAAATTAACAACTTAGAGTATTTTCAAGAGATTCTCTATTTTTAAAGAGCGCATTCTATCATTTGTACATCATCTATAAATTTAGAAAGTTAAAATTTTGATATATTACAACAAGCTTTTATATTTTAATTCTTAATTTTACTACTCCAAAAAAAATTATTATTTTTCTTTATCTTTTATTTTAACTAGTTTTTCTCTAAATTATTTTATTATTTTTCTACATTAAAATTTAAAATATTTTGAATGCATTTAACTATATAGAGTGGATTCGACTCTCCAAATTTGAATAATCAAACACACTATCTAAATTAAAATATTAATTAAAAAAATCTTTTGAAGCATAATTTTAAGAGTTAGACTCTTTAAAATAGAAAACATCTAATGTTTAAAAAATCTTTTGAAAATACTGTTATATAAGAACCTTTTTCAACTCATGAAGCCAAAATATGTCCATGTAAATTATTCATATAATTACGTATCTATCCATCTCTGTTGATCAGCGTATACAACTCACGAGTTATGGATGAGATATGCAATCCAAACTCCGTTGAAGCTACTCTGTTATTCCAAACAAAATTCTTCGTCTTCTAGCATTTGTAGTGTTATTCACTCTTTTTCCTTCTACTGTTAGGAACTTATACGATAAGCCATTTTTTATTTGATTGCTTGGTCACATCGGGTAAAAATTCCAATTCAAAATAGAATCAAAATGATGAGAAGGAAATGACGTATTGTGGAAACAAGATATGTAAAGATTCGGTTGAAATATGGAAAAAAACCTCCATTCGATTCTCCATTGAAGGGAGTTTTCAAACACATTCGAGGTTCTGGTCCAAGAGGATGATCAGCCACACTGGGACTGAGACACAACCCAAACTCCTACGGGAGTTTCAGCCAACACACAGGACGAAACTTTATCACCGTGGAATGACTTTTTGCAAAAAGACGAGGAATTGTATTTCCAAGAACATCAAAAGATCCCATGACAAGTGGATATAAATACAAATTAAAAACCTCAGTGAAATTTTGCAGCCGTGTTTCCATTGTTTGGGATATTCGGTATTCAATCACCATTAAGACACGAGTTTCGTACTTGGTTTCAACTCAAAATCTAAAAATCTTTAATTCAGTTATCTCCAACTCTTCATTCACGGCCCTAGCGGTTCATATGTTTCATCTTTAACAACCTCCAGAGGCAACTGCACCAGAATGTTCATTTCTTCCCGAGGAGATTATTCCCTGAGCAAAACAAAATGCGCCATTAAATGGTTAAACACTGTTAAGAACACAAATAAATCATCCTAATTCAAAATTTGAATTACGTCTCCATGCAGGGATGCCACAGTTTCTGGATGATGAATCATATACCCGCCTCGTCTCGCTGACTGACCTTGAACCCTTTTATTTCGAGTCCAAGCAAAATTCTTCAGACTATCAGATGGGTTTGTTGGGATTTAGACCAAAAGGATAAGAAAACTGAACCCCTGCAAGCATATAAAATTAACCCTTATCTATTACTGGTAAAATCAGTGCCTAACAAAAGCAAAGATATTTAGTTACATATAAATGTTAGAAGCTGGTAATGAATAGCTGATGCACTTTCCAATGTACATCAGTTGTGTGGAACAATTCACAGATAATACCTCAACAAATCTTGAAAGAGCATATTCCATCTCTTGCTTAGCTCTGTGCACTCTCAGTACTAAACGCTGAGGATGAATAGTTTTTGCAAGCAAGGTACCAGTAAACATCATGAGCAAGGTACCAATAAACATCTTGAAGAAGTTGCTGACGGGAAAACAACACTATACAATCTACGCATTGCTCATTATTCTATCTCATAGTCTTACTCGAGCTTCAAAACATTGCAGCCAAGAAAAGTATATGGAAGCAGTTGCAGAGGTTTACCTCCCGTTCCAAGAAAAAAGGCTGTTCTGCACCATAAACCATATCACCTATCAAAGCTGGAAACCATATCATACCATACCACAAATTCAAGATCATGGCATCATATTCCACAAGATTTTACAGAGATCCTCAACAGCTTTTGCAACATTAATCATCCCCTGAATTAACAACTCGAGCAAGGGATTCTACGACCAATTTTTTTTTTTTTTTAAAAACATTTATTGCTCCAATCGTATGAGAAAGCAAATTAATCAGAGTCAATGCAGCTTTGCATCACGGAAAAATGAAAATAGGTTCTACAGTCCAGTTTTACAACAAATGCAACTATCTGAATATATATGCCCCAAATTTCTTTGGTCATGAAGAAACCCCCCAAGCCACCAAGATGAAACCTTGGCAATTACACCATCAGTTTGACCTTCTCAAATCAACAAGTGTCACATTACAAAATTTCAAGACACGCAACATCATTGAAAATGAAATGTCCTAACGTTTCCCCATCTACTTGTGTCCAACTAACATCTCTTTTTCGGGTAACTAACCAAAACATCCATATGTCCATTTCCCCAGTTCTCTCAGTTCTAATATTGGAACCAAACAACATATTCAATGTTCCAAACATATTCATCACTGCAGACAATCCTTTAAAAGTTTATGAATGAGAAGCCTGACACTGGACATAAGCACTACAACTTGCAAATCACAAGGCACAACAGAAACAGTTATGATAACTCAAAAATGTAAAATCTACCACGTATGTCCTGCCACTCCAAAAATTACTAATAGTGTATTTTAGCAGTGCAACATATAATTGCCCATTCTATGATAACTAGGCGGACTGCCAAGGAACACCAATTTTGAGAGATATACCACCACCAAGCTTCATTTCATGTCCAACATAAGTATAAAATGAAGCTGTTGCATTTTATCCAGCAATGCTTCCATGACAATGAGCATTAAAACTCATGTTGTACAAAACATATAAAACATTATAAATCATTCATCAGCATCAGGTTAGATTGGAGTTTAAAACCCACATAAATATAGTTCAAGGTCATTACAACTAGAGATTACTCATTGATTCACATCATACACATGCACATTATTATATGCTAATTTGATAGGATACACCTGTTATGCTAATAAGGTTAGAATTCAGAATAAATTACAAAGTGACCTAGAATTTAATTTGACCTCCAAACTCCCAAGGCATCTAGGAGGCTTTGCTCTGTCTCGCAAATGATATTGAGAATAACTTTTCATTTTGGTTTCACTTTTTACATTTAAGAACATACACACCATGCGACAAAGGTGCTAAGTTTCAAAAGTCCAAAAATACTCCATTAAATGTGAATCCATACATTTGAACAACAATATCTTTCAATACTCATTGAGATCATTGATAACTTTACCTCGTATATTTAAAAGAGAACTCTAAAACACTACAAAATCCGTACACAGATAAATATGATTGAAAGCTTATAGAGAAAGAAAGCATTTATTCACCACATGCATTTTGTAGTGAGTGAAAAAAGTTTTTGACATACAAATTATTGAACTTTAATCTATACGTTCAGTTCCTACCATTAGATTAGGATTGATGGCAGGCCAGATTTTTAAGTCAATAAGAATAATTGAGCAGTGGGAGCTTGAGAGAATGGCTTGGTAAGCAAGCAACAGATTATGTAGGTGCCAACTCCCAATTCGTTCTCTTCCTTCACTGCCCGTCCAGGTTTCATTAGTCAGTCTATTTGAGTGGACATGGTTTCGGTGAGGCCTCGAGTTCCTGAGGTCTACGGGCCTGATTGGAGACGGGTGAGAGTCATACATCTAAGGGTCAACTCAAGACGACATTCAAACTACCTTCTAAGAAGACCCAAAAGTAAGCTCTGAGAGATGGAAAGGGGCCAGAACCTGGCCCACGATGGGGCACCCCAGAATGGTCAACACTGCATAATTGACCCCCCAACATGGGCACCTCGTAAGAAGGGCCACATGGAATGGAAATCCTTTCCCCTGATGGAACTCCCAGCACATGTCCCCATGTACTTTGGGTTGCCATTTGATCCAGGAGGCCGGAAACCAACCTACATCAATCGGCTTCAACAACAATAAAGAAACTGAAAAAAAAAACAGTTCAAAAAAGGTTCTTTCATTAAAGAAAAGGTAGAGAAAAGAGAAATGGGCTTATACAGGAAGAAGCTTTTCTCCCCTATTTCGATTTAGTTCTGTCAAGCATGCTTTCAATCAATATTGAGGCAGCTGAGTCATGATAATGTCATTTCAGGAGAGGTTTACCAGGCTCAAATTTATAAACCAAATAGTGTTTTAGCAATTTCCGCCCACGTATAGTTCGCTTATGGTAGAGCTCTAAGATTGAATTGACATCATTTGAAGTAGAAAACGGAGATCAGCAAAAGGAGAATATCAATCTCACAGGATAAGATGTAGAAAACCAAGCTGCCTCCATTGTTAGAAAATGAATACAGTATAAAATATTATTAAATAATATCCTATAGTAAAACTCAACATTTTAAGTTGTATGCCCTCAACTACAGCTAAAACTGGTGAAAGTACCAAAAGGGCAACAACTGCTACTGAAAGCAAGAGTGCCACCTCGCACCACCCCAAATAACAAAAGATTTTTTTTATCTGAAAGACGAAATTTTTTCAATGAAATTGAGGGTGGGGTGGGAATGGTTAGTCTTTCAACTTCATATATAAACAAATGATTTGAAAGTCACAGTTGCATAGCATCAAATTTTTATTCATTGGAAAGGGAAAATGTCATCTTCGGATAGCTTCAAATTTTTTCCGAAGTGTACAAGTGAATAAACAAAGGAAAAGAACAGAGGTCATTACCATTATGCCACTATACATGTGACCGAATACAAAGATATAACTTATGAGAGACTTTAGTCTCACTAAAAGAGAAAGAGAAAGGGGGATTGGGTTTCAGGGAAGGGAGAAGCGGTCTGGTCAATCTTCAGATTTTGCCTGTTTGGTATGAATTAAAATCAAGATTTTAATTTAAGACAAAGAAAACAATTAATTTTAACTATACATTTCATGAGATCCACAATTTTTCATTCACACACATTTCATCTATTTTTATCAAAATCTACTAAATATCTAATTTTAATCCCATCAAACAAGGGCTTTATATATGTTCATATATGTTCAGATAAATCGCAAGTCATAGTTTCAATCAAATTTTAATTCAAAAAGGGGAAACATAATCTTTGAACATTCTTGTTGAGAATTTTCCTCAAACAATGCAATGTATGTAACTGGAAAATAGTAGAATCAATTCCATTGTGCCAATTTTCACATCATCAAAGCAAAGACATACGATGCGACTCCTTACGGCAAAGCGAAAAACATGACGTCGCATATAATCAAGGATATATATTTTTTTGTTTATGCAAATTGGCTCCTGTAAAATATAATTCACTGCCAAGCAAATTGGACACTCTTTCAGATACCACAATGATAAAGTAGCATATTTGCCAAACTGGCATACATGATAGGAGTACCCGAAAAAACTTATAACTTGAAGTATCAGAATAAGCAAATTTTCAAATACTTTGCAGCTCGTTCTTCACATAATACAGCAATTTGTTCCAACTAAACAAATTCTAGCAATCAACTTAGTCATAAAACCACAACTTATAGGAGCAGATAGGGTAGAGTTGAAGCAGCCACAGATCTCAAGCAGTCCATACCATTTAAAGCATTTGCGTCCAAGAAGCTGTCATAATACCTGAACAGATACCCATGCATAACTCAATCATCATTCAAAATACAAACATAATAGAAAGGAGTTATGTTAAAGACATGAACCATATTAACTAAAACATTTACTGTGAACACGTGAACTCAACATTCCAGCATCTGAATATTAAGTTTATTAAATGAGTCCTTATTTTCTGCTATTTCCATAATTTCTTCCAAAGAAGCAACGGTAGCCTCCTGTATTGTGGTTGTTGGAGGGTTATGTGAAGGACTCTTCAGGACATGAGCAGAACAGAAAAAAGATCGAGTGAAGGGTTTTACCTCACTTTACCCAGAGCCACTTGTCCATTACAAAGGAAGGAGAATGATGACAGAACCAAGATACCTTAAATTCCCAAGTAGACCTCATAACTATTATTACAACAAATACAGTCTGATCACACCCAGGGCAAAAACATTTATTGCTTAAATCTAGCAACTTTAACAGTAACCATCAATAAAATTTGTTAATCGGGTAATTTAAGCTATATAACACAATGACCCTATAACTACTATTATAACAAATACAATCTGATCACACCCAATCCAAAAAAATTATTGCTCAAAGCTAGCAACTGTAACCGTAATCATAAATAAAATATGTTAATCATGTAAATTAAGCTATATAAAACAATTACCTCAGTAATAGGGTGGCATGCCCTGGTAAGGAGGAAACCTAGGTCCTGGACCAATCCCAGGCTGATTCTGCTGGGAAGCATACGATGGCTGAAGACCATAGTTTCCACCATCTGGGTAACCCCCAGAACTTTGTAGCCCAATAGTACTTGAAGGCATCCTGTAGCCCCCAGTATTGCCCAATCCTCCAGTGTACTCCCCTGTTACAGCTCCAGTGCCACCGACAGGGCCACCATACTGTGACTGACCACCTCCATACCCACCACCATACCCTTGCCCACTTAGCCCTCCAGGCGCTCCAATAGCAGCACTAAAGCCTGGGTTCTGATGCACTATACCAGCCTGCTGCTGGGGTTGAGGCATGTTTGGGCCGGGTCCATATCCCATATAACCAGTTCCCGATCCATAATTTGACAAAGGCATTCCCTCGCCAGGCACTCCAGTGAGACCAGCATTCGGTATCCCAGGGACGACAACTCCACCGGGCCCAACATTCGGCTTCTGCCTTTTATTGTCCGTTGCCAACTTACAAACCACTTGATGCCCATCAATAGTTTTCATGGGTTCAAGCAACGAAGCTTTTGCACCCTCCTCAGTTTTATAAACAAAAAAAAGCAAAACCCTTTGGCTTCCCAGTCTGCTTATCAAACCCTAGAGGCCCTTCCTCAATCTCACCATACATGGAAAAAAATCCCCAACAATCTCTCAGAGGAAATCTCAAACGGCACATTACCAACATAAATCTTCCTCAACGCCACATCAGCCGAGTTGGAATTCGAAGAACTTCCAGCGGCAGCAAGCTGAGTAACGGTAATACGCCCATCGATTTTCTTATTGGGCTCCTTCAGTGCTAAGATCGCAGCATCAACGTGCTTAAAAGTAACAAACCCATACCCTTTTGACTTACCCGAAGCCTTATCAGTAATAACAATAGTGTTGGCCTCATCAAGTTCCCCGTGAGCGGAGAAAACCTGGCGAAGCTTCTCAGTGGTGGTTTCCCATCCAAGGCCGCGCACAAAGAGCTTGCGCTGGACAGGATCCGTATCAGCTACCGCTCTAACAGCCTCTAGCACATCGGGATGACGAAGAACAGCCTCGCGAATTATACCTAACAGCTGCTCCTTCGTGAAGGGTTCGAGGATTTTTTGTGCGTCTTCTGGGGACAAGAAGCTGGGTACCGGTGGTACTATAGCGGCTGCAGTAACATTTAAGTCGCTGGGTACGGAATAAGGCCCGCCATTGTCGTCGGCTTTACGTTTCTTTGTGAGATCCATCAACGAAATTAGGGATCAGAAAAAAAAATTCTAAAATTTCAGAAAAACCCTAAACGAAAGGATTGTAGCAGCCTTGCAGTCTACCCCTATATAGCACTTAAACCGACATTCAGAATACGACGTAGTATCGACGTGGTATTGTTTCATCTTTGGGCTGTTAGGGTTCGGCCTTCACTAAAATTGGATCCCGTTGGGCTCTGTCCTGACCTATTGAATGGGTCAACTTTCAAAAATACCCCCCAATTTAATCTTTTAAAATATTATATAAAAAAATTTAAAAGTAGAAAATACTGTATAAAATTAGATGTCATTCTTTAATAATAAAAATTTTTATACAATTTCACATTTTTATAACAAAAGTGATGGAAATTTAAAAAATAGTGACAAACACTAAAAAAAAGTGACAGAGATTAAAAAAAAGTGACAAATATTAAAAAAAAAAATTGACAAAACACTAATTAAAACATTGAAATTAATTTAATAAAGTGACCAAACTTTTCATTTAAGTCCGTTGTTACCTTGTGCAAAAAATATAATGCGACTTTCACCTTAAATCAATATTGTTGAGGGATTATTAAATATAAATCCTACAAAAAAGAAAAGAAAGAAACACATTAAAAAAAAAGTTACAAAATACCAACCTGTGTTTGTTACCAAAAAAAAAAAAAAATTAAAAAGTAACAAATAATAAATAATAAAAAAAGTGACAAACACTCAAAAATGACATATTCAAAAAAGTGACAAAAAAAAAACAAATCAAACATATATTTGTCTCTCAAAAGAGTGACATTTTTTTAAAAAAAAGTGATGAACACTAAAAAAATGACAATTTAAAAAAATTGGCAAACGCACAAAAAGTGACAAAACATCAATTAAAATCTATGAGTGTGTTTGATATTGATTTTAATGAGAATATAATTTTGGGAATAGTGATTGATGGAAGAATGTGTGGTGGAAAAATGATGAAAAGTTTTAGATTTATGTGTAATATTATTTTATTTGAAAAATGTGTGGTTGAAATGAAGAAAGAGAAAAAAATGAGAATGTAAATGAAATGGGGGCCAAACGAGCTCTATGTTTGTCACTCAAAAAAATGACAGAATTTTTTAAAAATGTAACAAACAATAAAAAGTGACAAAAATTTAAAAAATGAGAAAAAAAAAAAGTGACAAGCAATATTAAAAACAGTAACAAACACTCAAAAAGTGTGAGTAAATTTTCTAAAAACTAAAAAAAGTGATAAAGCATCAATCAAAACTCCTGTTTGTCACTAAACAAGTTTTAGAAATTAAAAAAAAAAAAAAAAAAGTAACAAACAATTTAAAAAGTGATAAAATTTTCTAAACAGAAAAGGAAAGTGAGAAACAATCAAAAAAGTGATAAAAACATCAATCAAAACCTTAAAATATATCATTTTATATAAATTCAACCATTACACCATTGTATGTTGAGTTAGATAATAATAGACAATGATGATATGACACATTTTACAATTATTAATGAAGCTTTGTTTAGGATTTTTCATGTACATATGTAGAAACTTTTGATTGTCAATAATCTACTTTAAACGTTTAGCTATCGAACTGTTCATCATGACACGTACAAAGAACTGCTAACACTTAAAATGACTACCATATCAATCTCAACGTTAAAGGATTAAAGTAATGATCCTGAACACAACAAATTTTTGTTGCAATTGACAATGTTGCAGCTTCCACCACATAATTGTACATACTCATCATCATCATCATTATCACCACTATCTTAATCTTTTAATTCTTCATCAATTAGTATAGTGATCCTTGTAATCGCCTTCGCCATTATTGTCTCATTGTTCATTTATCTCTTCATCAGGTTCCTGTCTGAACGGTTCCACCACCGTACTTTCTCCAATGTTTACCTACAACACAACACCAGTACTGCTTCAAATAATGCGAACTCTAACCAATACCATGTGGCATCAAACAATTTGAGGCTATATTAGCTTCAACACATTTGAATCAAAACGAAACAACCTAGAATTGAAACTTATGGTCTCTTTTGTGCTTAAGCCACCAAAGGATTTATTGGAGGTGGCAGCTGATCATCTTGGAATCTGATATCATTATTGTATCCAAATTTTCTTTAGACGGTCCATTTTGTCTCCAAACGTCCATTCTCAATAAAAAATGCATGGTGAGAAAGCCTGTTAATGTAAGACCACAGTCATTAACACATTTCTCTTGCACAACTCACTTAACACCTACTATTTCGGATGGTTGTAAGGGAGCATTGAAACACTTGACCTGCATGTAGTTATTATCAAATCATTTCAAGAAGGTAAACTAGTTAAGAATGTAAACTTTGAAGCGATAGATATTCTCCAAGAATCATGTTCAATGACTATCAATTATCAGAACCATACATATGTACAAATGTAAATGTTCGTATTACTAATAGTTCCATAACAGAAAAGTAACATGAAAGTCATTTAACTCTGCATCACTTACGACACCGTCCCTATCATGTCATATAGAGTAGATATCATTTTCAAAGCCTTCACACATCGTGGCTTCAAAACTTAATAAACACAACTAACACAATTATTCTTGTAGAAAAATTCAAAATTCAATCACAACTAATTGCAAGAAAACTTTAACTGTATAGCATTTCAATAATAACAAAAAAAACCCGCAATAACTAACCAAAGAAATCCAATTTTAATATGTGATTTAAAAAAAAAAAATCATAAAAAATTGAAATTCAATTGACAATCAAAAGCATACATATATATACCGCGTTCATAATGGAGCGAAGCAGCTGACATAAAATTAATTATACATCCATTTAATTCAGAAAAATAAACGAATTCAAAAATATATGTAATGGGTGAGGAAGAGCAGAGTCGTGGCATGGTTGAAGATTTCTTTTTGCTGTAATGGTTTGGGAGTTTTTTTGGAATTGAGAATCAGGAGTTTTGATTTGGGTTTTGAGGTTTGGGGGTTAGAACGTATTTGTTAAGTGATTAAAGGTTTAATAAGTTAATAGGGTATTATTCAAATTCTTTAATTTTGGAGGGTAGTGAATCTAATTTTCCCTATTGAATTTGTCTTAACTTAATTTCCAACCTAGATTTGTAACAGCAGTCCACAACCTTTGAACTTTTGTACGTTGTTAATCAGTTGCATGTTTTTTCTAATAGATTTGGCGGTTAGCAATGTATGTGAATCTCACGTATAATCTTTAAAAGGATAATAATGATCGAGATACTTTTTGAAACACGTATTTTAAATGCAATACAATGGATGAACTGACATGTTTTGTCGAGCATGCTTTCCTCAAACTCCTTTTCTAGAATACATTCAAAGGAGACTAATTTATTAGGTATTTATGACATTTATCTTTCTTTTTAAACCTAGCCTTAACGTTCAAATCCCTTCCAGATTATACTTAACTCCTAAAATTAATGAAGGCAATAATGGATGGGCACACATTGTTAGAGGGTGTTTGAGAGTGATTTTTTGGGTAAAAATTGATTTTTGAATAGTGATATGATGAGAAATGTGTGGTTGAAAAAGAAGAAAAAGTTATTGATGTGATGAAAAATATTATTTTATTGAAGAATGTGGTTGAAAATGAGAATTGATCCTCAAAATCTGTACCAAACAGGTCCTTAGGAACATTGGAACAGAGTAAAGGTGTGGCTTCACACGCAAACATTAAAGCAAACAGTAAAATGGTAGCACAATTTCTTATGAACATTAGGCAAATTGACACGAAATAGATAAAAAAATAAATGAGACAAATAGGGGAACAAAATTGGGGGAAACTCACTCTTTTTAGTTATTTAGGATTAGGATTAGGATTAGAAGCTTGTAATTCGTTTCTCCTTTAAAAAAATATAGAAATAATAATTTATTATTAAAACCCGCATTAATAGTTGTTACAAAATTACGCATTATGTTAGAACTTGGACTTCCCTCTTAAAGTGAGAGGACTTGAAATGCAATAAGCTGACGTCAAATTCACCATTCAAATTCTTAGTATATTTTAATAAAAAATGATTAAATGTGTTATTTAAAAGCTGATAATGAATCTCATGAAACGTTTGGTTGAAAATGAATTTTAAAAATTGAGGGCCAAACATGGGCTAAGTCTTTCAAAAGTCTGAAAACGTAATTTCTTGATTTTGTAAGTTTCAGCGAGTCCATTTGGGTCCCGAAATTAAGGGTAAATATGCGCTTTCCCCTATTTTGTTAAAATAAATTATGGCCCAATAATAATACTGTAAGCTCGTATATGTTGAGATTGTGTTGGGTAACTGGACTTTACATAGAGGCCCATTTTCTGTCAGTATGAAGTGACCGGGTCAGGCCCTGACCCGATCGGCCCAACATAAACTTCACCTTTTTTTTTTTCCAACACTACGACACCGTTTGATTAGATTCTAGCACGTTTAGGGTTCTTGAACGAGTGAGTGACCCCTTCACTGAGTGAATTTTTGCTTATCCAATTCACCGGTGATTGGTACGTCTTCTAATCTATTTCTCTTCCAGGAATGATATATAATTATGTGTATGTACACACATAAGGAATTTCGGCATAGGGTTTTTCTTTTTCAATTGCTTGCGATCTGGAAATTAGAAAGCGTTGAATGTTGATAGTTTATTTTGTTTTTCGCGATTATAAGAACATATAAGCTTGTTTCAACTGGAATTTTATAGTTGGAGGCTTAGTGTTTTTTTTTTTCGGTGGTCGTCGTCGTCGATGATAATCGTTTTTGCGTTATTAGGAAAGAAAATATCTGTCTGTTTTTTTATTTTCTGTTAGATTGGAGAATTGAATTGGAAACCTCAATGGAAGTTGAACCCTCTAACACTGATTCTGGATCCGATCGAAGACCTCGAGTTGTATACCGCTGCAAGAAATGTCGTAGGATTGTTGCTTCAGAGGAGCATGTGGTTCCCCATAAACGCGGAGAGGGACAGAAGTGCTTCAAATGGAAAAAGAGAAGTGATGAATTAGATGATCCACCTGAATGCTCGTCTATTTTTGTGGAGCCGATGAAGTGGATGCAAGTAGGTTAGTCAAAGCCCGAACTATCATGGTTCACTTTGATAGTAAATCGTATATCACTGTTAAAATAAGTAGATATTTTGCCATTAAAAGAAATTATTGTATATTTTTTAAGCTAGCAAGCATAGTAAAAATAAGTTATCTTCTATGGTCAATTTGCAGTTGAAGAAGGATGCATAGAAGATAAGCTTCAGTGCATCGGTTGCAAAGCTCGACTTGGTTCCTTCAACTGGGCGGGCATGCAGTGCAATTGTGGGGCATGGATCAATCCTGCTTTTCAGCTGCATAAAAATCGTTTAGATGAGTGCGGTAGTTGATTTTTCGTCTCATAAAGATGAAGAGAAATTGAACGATGTGTCTTTAGATGATGTTGTATATAGATGATGGAAGTTTTCTGATATGATCATGTCTAATCTGCCTAGTAGTTGTTTTAAAGGTGCCATGTATTTGACATTTGAAGAAATTACAACGCTTGAAATGTTTTAGCCTTCGTATGGAACATTCATAAATTGGTTTATAAATAGAGGTAAAAGTCAAAACTCTACTTCTCATTATTCTCCACACATTTCGTGGACTCACCACTATTCCTCTTTATAAATTTGCCAAATGAGACATTTAGCTATTCTTGATTTTGTATAAATCCTTGTGACTGAAAATGGAGATCCCCTCGAGGATTACATGGTTTTGAATTCTGTTAGTTTACAGATTTTGTCGAATCAATATTAGCGTCCATTCATACTTCCATTTATGGTCAGCGATTGTCCCCCCACCCCCCCCCCCCCCCCCCCCCCCCTCCTTTTTTTTTTTCCAGTTAGATTGCTAACGTATTATCCTGTTCAGCAAGAAATAATGCTGTTATGGCATGTTTGGTAGTGAGGATTGAACAAAACTCGACAGTATTAAAGAAGAGAAAGAAGTTAAAATCTTTGGATATAACTGTATGCTTGAATTATTTTCTACTGAATTGAGATCATTTCATCAAAATAGGAAGAAGCATGCCATACAGAAAAAATCAAATCAAGAAGTTGAAAAATCCATGAAGTAGTTGATTTCATGGATTGCAAAACAGAAGACTTGGAGCATGCTATTCAAGCTTAAAATTTGCTATGATTCTTAATAGTAACTTTTAAGCTTACCGTCCAGCAGCAAATGCCTTGTCGGGAAAAGTTCTCTGGATTCTTGCGAGGCTTTTGAAGTGAATTTTTCCAATGGGTGGATTATCCAGTGTTATTTCACTCACTGGTGGTCACAGCATAAGCTCCTTAGCCTTTATTCCTCTGAGTTTCTTGATACTCTGCTTCTCGACGAACCCAGTAATTTCTGCGCTATAACTCACAAGCTTGCTAATAATCTTGAAATTGTGTTAAACTTGTTTTGCGGAATCCACTTGTATCCTGTGCTCCTCACAAAACCAACTTCTATATATCAGCCAACGGGAGAAGGCCTAGTGGCAGTTCAAATTCTTTAAGAATGGAAATGGCCATTTTCAGCCCTTCTTCATGTCCCTTTTTCACAATGCTGCCTTCTTTTTCTGCCATTGATAATGGGATTCCTTTTTCTCCTTCTGTTTTGTTTTGTTTTTTTGAATGAGTGTTTATTGAAAGAACCGTGCTGCTTGTATAGGGAGGATTTGACATCCTCCCTGATAGAGCTCTTACATTAGGGGAGGGGAGTATTTTTTTATCATTTTTTTCACACGAGTCCCACGCGGGTTCTACACGACATGTGAGTATTTGTCAAAAAGGTGGTAAATCATTTTCTTTACAAATGGTTTTCCCTTATTAAAATATAGTGTGCGAGTTCTTGCAAGAAACAAATGGAATGGAGGATCCAAAGAAGCATGCTTTGAATTGTTCACCAAAAGTATTAGTTTTAACTTCAAAATTGGCATCATATTTGTGCATCTCTTTTTAGCTGTCCAAGTTGATGCTGCATGCTCTAATCGTAACAAAGCTTTTGGTATTAAGTACATGAATTTACTATAACGGTAATTGTTGAGTAGGACTTGCAATCTCTTCCAACAAGTAGAAACAACCAAACAATTAGTTCGTGTTTGATACTCGAATAGTTCTACATAGTTAACTGGCTGATGTCTCGTTCATTAATGGAATTAACTAGACAAATTGCTCTACTAAACCAGCAAAGCCATCCTTCAGTTCCCATATAATAAAAAAAAAGAAAAAAAAAGGAAAAGAATCAAGAAAGAGTTTTTGTCTCAAACAAGATTTTAGCATCATTTTATTCCTTATATTTTCTATCATTTTCTTATATTTTTTATGAATACCTCGTCAAAGAGATCTCAAGCAGAGATTTGGTTGGCTGCAAGTGACAGCAGCTTCTCCAATTTGACCTAGTTGGCAAGCGATCCTTCCAATGGCGCGCGATGCTATAAATTTCTTGGTCATCAATATTTTTTTTTCTCTTTGCGATTATTTATAAAATAGCCTTCTATTCTTTGCTGGTTTATCCCCCTCTTTGAAATCAATTATCTAGTATTATTTATCTACCTTACTATACATGCATTGAGAAATTAAAAATTTGATCTTCACTCAGATGATCATGGATATCTTAGCTTAATATGATCTACCAGTTCTTGAACCCCCCCCCCCCCCCTTCCTCCGGCTAAAGATCATACTTACTTTTTAACAAGAATAAAAAATTATTAAAATTTAAATCTTAGATTATTGCTAAACAAATTAAGAAAAGGTAGCATAAATCTGAAGAAGTCACCATACGAAAAAAAAGTAATACAATATGGCTATGTTTGGTGGGCTTTATAAAGAATTTAGTATAAACTATAATAAATGATACTAAGTAGATTATATCATGATAAATTAAGGTAAATATAATCTTTAATTTTTCATTCAAAAATCTTCATCTGCACCATGAAGACAATTTCGCTATGGTTCCAGTGGGCGACTACAATAAACTAATAATTGATATTCTTGGATTTTATTTAGATTCTTTTTATTAAGGAAGACAAAATCTTGAATAAAAATGTTCCTTTAAAATATTGAAAGGTGGGGAAGGCCGAGGGGGGCGCAAAATAATTTTATTCTACAGTGACAAAGTTACAAACTAGCAGCAATATACGTGGAAAAGTTTCTTTGTTTCTCTTGTTGCTTTATGCTGTCCGCAACATGAACGACCACTCCTGCTCCAGCATAATGAAACCACTCATTTTTTACCTAAGATTTCAAAATAAAAATCAGATTAGAAGCCTGTGAAAACTCATTATGGCAACAGTATCAATTATATATTGTAATTTTATGTTATTCGGTAGGATTAATTATTTCCTTAGTTAGAAGATATTATTTCCTTCCTATGTATTATAAATATGATGTATTGAGATTCCAAATAATCATTGAGAAATAAATAAACTTCTTCTCATTCTTTATGGTATCAGAGCCGAGGCTCTTCTAAACTGCCAAAGTCATGGCAGAATCGACTACCTCTGAAACTTCATTCTTCGAAGCAGAGGCCAATCAACCAATTGGCTCAAATGGTCTCGAGAATTCCTCCTTCCAACTTACAGTTGAAAAACTGAATGGGAGAAATTACCGAGAATGGGCCCAATGCATAAAATTGGTAATCGATAGAAAAGGGAAGCTGGGTTACCTTACTGGCGAGACCCGAAAGCCAAAAGACGCTGCTCTTCTTCAAAAGTGGAAATCCGAAAATTCAATGGTGATTGCTTGGCTTGTGAATTCCATGAAGCCGTCAATAGGAAAGACCTACCTCTTCCTTCCAACCGCCAAAGATGTATGGGACGCCGTGAAGGACACCTACTCAGATTCTGAAGATTCATCACATATCTTTGAAATTAAAACTCGACTATGGCAGGCAAGGCAGGGAACAAGAGATGTTACAGACTATTATATGGAGATGGTTGCACTCTGGCAGGAACTGGACCTAAGCGTCGAAGAGGAGTGGAAGTGCTCCGATGACAGTGCTCTGTACAAGAAAAAACAGAAAGGTGAAAGAGTCTTCGAATTTCTTGCAGGGCTGAACCGCGAGCTAGATGACGTTAGAGGCAGAATACTGGGTCGAAGACCGTTGCCGCCGACTCGCGAAGTCTTCGCCGAGGTTCGACGGGAAGAAGCTCGCCGTCTGGTGATGTTGAAGGAGACCTCTGAATCGCCGGGATCGTCTGTAGAGGTATCGGACCTCACTGTCAAAGGCAATGGCCCTAACCGGTTTAAAGTAAGTGGGCCTTCGGGTGTTGGGCCGGGGTCTTTGGGTATTGGGCCTGGGTCAAATGGGTCAAAGTCACATGGGTTAGAACTTGGAGATAGAAATGGGCCTGCAAGTGGAAATGGAACTTTGGGCCTATCAACGAAAGGGACTCCAAATGGGTCAACCCAAAAACAACGGGGACGACCTTGGTGTGAACATTGTCGCAGGCCAGGACACAAAGAAGACACATGTTGGGAAATTCATGGAAAACCCACTGATTGGAAATCGAGACAAAATATTAAAAGTCGGGGTTATCAAGCTGAGACAAAAAATCCTATGAGCGGTGCATTCAACTCCGAACAAATGGAGCAACTACATCAAATGTTCTCTAGTCTCCAAACATCCGGTCAGCCGTCCTTTATAAATCATTCTAGTTCGCTAGCTCACAAAGGTAATTTTCTAAAAGCGTTACACAGTTCAAAATTTAAAACCCCTTGGATTATTGACTCTGGTGCGTCCGATCACATGACGGACTCATATCACTTATTTTCATCATACTCAACCTGTGCCGGAAATATTAAGGTAAAAATTGCAGATGGCTCACTCTCATCGATTGCAGGAAAAGGAAAAATTCGAATATCGGAGACTATAACCCTAGACTCCGTCCTCCATGTTTCAAATCTATCCTGTAACTTATTATCTATTAGTCAGTTGACAAAAACTTCAAATTGCTCTGCTAATTTCTTTCCATCTTATTGTATCTTTCAGGACCTTTCATCGGGGAAGACGATTGACAGTGCTAAAGAGTGTGAGGGATTGTACTACTTCGAGGAAGCTAATGTGAGTAAACTAGGTCAATTTACAAGTTGTAATTCTGCATCTACCTCTAGAGATAGTGAAATTATGTTATGGCACTATAGAATGGGTCATCCTAGTTTTCCATACTTAAAACATGTACTTCCCTCCATTTTTATGAATAAAATTGCAAGTGAGTTTCAATGTGAAAGTTGTGAATTTGCAAAACATAAACGTGCCTCTTTTCCAAACTCCACATACAAGCCCTCTAAACCGTTTGCTATGATTCACAGTGATTTATGGGGACCTTCCCGAAATCCTAATCGCACAAATACAAAATGGTTCGTTACATTTATTGACGACCACACTCGGGTATGTTGGGTATATTTGCTAAAAGACAAAACTGATGTTCGCTCAGTATTTATAAACTTTCATGCGATGATTCAAACTCAATTCCAAACCCAACTTCAAATCCTACGTACCGACAATGGCACAGAATACTTCAATACCACCCTACAAGACTATCTTAAACAACATGGAATAGTTCACCAAAGTTCTTGTATTCACACTTCCCAGCAAAATGGGATTGCTGAACGGAAAAATAGACATCTTCTTGAGGTTGCCCGTGCCTTGATGTTTACTACAAACATGCCAAAAACATTCTGGGGTGATGCAATTCTCACTTCCACATATCTCATCAACCGTATGCCAAGTCGTATCCTTTCTTTCGATACACCTATCCAACGACTCCAAAAACACTTTCCCTCTTCCCGTCTTACTTCAAATCTACCTCCAAAAGTGTTCGGTAGCACTACCTTTGTCCATGTACATTCCCATAACCGTAACAAACTTGAACCACGTGCAATCAAATGTGTGTTCATCGGATACGCACCCAATCAAAAAGGCTACAAATGCTATGACCCCTCTAAAAAAAAAGGTCTTTGTTAGCCTTGATGTTACCTTCTTCGAAAACACGCCTTACTTCCACCAACCTCCTCTTCAGGGGGAGAATTTGAGTGAAGATCGGTTCTTAAATCGGGAGCTATTAGACTTTGATCTTACCCCTAATGACCTCAATATTGAGCCTGTCACTCCACCTTCTAATGTGCCATACACAGAAGGACACTTGAACTTAGGGGGAGATGCTGAAAGACAAAGTGACAAAGAGATACTAGTTTACACAAGGAAGCCTAAATCGAAACATAAGGAGATTCCCACACTTGATGCACCAAGAGAGTCTGAACCAGTGATTGGACCTGAGGAGTCTAAATCTCCAGGTAATGATTTACCCATTGCCCTCAGAAAACAAACTCGATCATGCACCCTCCATCCTATTTCAAAATTCATCTCTTATAATACTTTATCTACTGGATTTCGTGCTTTTACGGCTAACCTTGACAAAACAGAAATCCCAAGAAATATTCAGGAGGCTTTGGAATCACCGATTTGGAAAGAAGCAGTAATGGAAGAAATGAAAGCTCTAAAGAAAAATGAAACTTGGGAAATCGTAAGTCTACCGAAAGGAAGTAGACCTGTAGGATGCAAATGGGTCTTCACTGTGAAGTACAAGGCCGATGGGACAATAGAGCGTTATAAAGCTCGCCTTGTTGCCAAAGGATACACACAAACCTATGGCATCGACTACACAGAAACATTTGCACCGGTGGCAAAACTAAATACGGTCCGTGTCCTCTTGTCCCTAGCAGTGAATCTGGACTGGCCTCTTCAACAGCTGGACATCAAGAACGCATTCCTGAATGGAGAACTTGAAGAAGAAGTCTATATGACAATACCTCCAGGCTTCAATAACAGGAATGATGAAAACCAAGTGTGTAAACTCAAAAAGTCATTGTACGGTCTTAAACAATCACCAAGAGCATGGTTTGATAGATTTGCAAAAGTTTTGAGAACTCAAGGATACCAGCAAGGACAGTCTGATCATACAATTTTCATTCAACGATCGAGGGATGGAACAAAAACAATCTTAATTGTATATGTTGATGATATAATCCTAACCGGGGACAATATGACTGAAATGGAAAGATTGAAAAAGTGTTTAGCTACCGAATTTGAAGTGAAAGACTTGGGACAAATGCGGTATTTTCTGGGAATGGAGATTGCAAGATCAAAGAAGGGTATTAGTGTCTCACAAAGGAAATACATCATTGATCTGTTGAACGAAACAGGCATGTTAGGATGTAAACCAAGCGACACACCTATTGAGGCAGGAAAACCATCAAAGGACACAGGGAACCCAGTAGAAACAGATAGATATCAAAGACTAGTTGGCAAGTTAATCTATCTCTCACACACCAGACCTGACATCGCGTTTGCTGTAAGTGTGGTTAGTCAACATATGCACTCTCCGAAAGAGGCTCATCTAGAAGCAGTATACAAAATTCTCAGATATCTCAAAGGTACCTCGGGGAAAGGATTACTCTTCGAAAAGAATAAAAGCAAAGGAATAGAAGTATTCACAGATGCAGACTGGGCTGGATCAGTCGATGATAGAAGATCTACCATGGGTTATTGCACATTTGTATGGGGAAATTTGGTAACTTGGAAAAGCAAAAAACAGAATGTTGTGGCTAGAAGTAGTGCTGAAGCTGAATTTAGAGCAGTTGCACAAGGAATATGTGAAGGTCTATGGTTAAAGAAACTACTGGAAGAACTGAAGGTCGAAGTAGAACTTTCAATCAAACTTTATTGTGATAATAAAGTAGCCATCAACATTTCTCTCAACCCAATACAACATGACCGAACTAAACATGTAGAGGTGGATAGACATTTCATCAAAGAGAAGGTGGATGATGGAATTATCTGTATGACATATGTCCCTACAAAAGAACAAACTGCGGATATTTTCACCAAAGGGTTGCCTAGACACATCTTTGAGAACCTCAACTGCAAGTTAAACATGATCAACATCTACAGTTCAACTTGAGGGGGAGTGTAGAAAACTCATTATGGCAACAGTATCAATTATATATTGTAATTTTATGTTATTCGGTAGGATTAATTATTTCCTTAGTTAGAAGATATTATTTCCTTCCTATGTATTATAAATATGATGTATTGAGGTTCCAAATAATCATGCCATAATTAGCAGCAAATATCGTTTAGTTTACTTATTTTGGTAGTAAGATAAGAATAATTTTAAATATAAGTTACTTTTTAATTGGAAGCATGAAAAAAGCAACATATCAAACACGTTTGGAAACAAAAAAGGGTGCTGCAATCTTACATGAATATTATTGTGTGCAAAAAAGGGCCAGAATGCAGAGTGAAAACTGACATCAACTTTCTTCCATCCCAATTGTTGTAAACCACATATCATTTCCTCTGTATTGAATACAAGAGTTGTCATTCCTCTTAATGGCTATGAAATAATTGCTATCATGGAGTCGGAAACTTCAGTGAATATGGAATAGATACCTTCCATAATTTCATGATATTCTTCTGTTTTCTGCGCGCTCGGTTCCTTTTGAGCAGCCTCCTTAGCTTTGGCTGCTTCTGGAGGGAAATGAGGACCCTTGGATAGAACTGGAGGATAATATTCCACATCAACAACGTGTTTGTAGCCATCCAATGACCGTCGAGGAGGCTGCAAATTTCCATATCAGAAATCTAATAAGAATGATGGAACACAAAGTGCATGTTTGGTATGCAAGACTAGATAGCAATGGACAATATAATACACAATATTTTTACTAAGAAACTTAAAGCAACAAGATTTTTATCATGTAAAAATTAGTTGATAAATTGATAACTCATGTTCAAGTTCAATGACTTGACCATATTATGAATCAACTTCACTTTCCAGGCTAAAACTAGATTTATTATCTAAAGTAGGCAAAAAATAAAGGTCCCACCAAGAATCGAACTCGGGTTATTGGATTCAAAGTCCAATATCATAACCACCAGACCAAGGAACCATTCTTCGAGATGCACTTGACAATTAATGGTCTCAATGGAATATTATGTAGTTTAGTATTATTTTCTCTTCTTTGCCAAACCAATATATTTATCCAAAAGGATCAAAATACTTCACAATCTTTTACTCACAGATAAATTCATCTACAAACTAAGCCTTATTCCTAATAAATTTGACGCTGTCTACGTAAATCTTTATTTGGCTTTCCACTTTGTTCATCTCCAGATTTAATAAAAAAGTTTAAACAATTAGATCCTCATCAACCACAACTTGCCATGTTCATTTTGGAACATGGAACCATTTGTTGAGAGGAGGTACCTATGATAACTTTCATTCGAGTTCAATGACATGATTAGATTATGAATTAACTTCACTTTCAAAGTAAAATTGCACTTGTTATCCAGAGTAGGCAAAAAATAAAGGTCCCACCAAGAATTGAACTCGGGCTATTGGATTCAAAGTCCAATGTCATAACCACTAGACCATGGAACCATTCTTCAAGAACAACTTGACAATTAATGCTCTCAATCGCAAGATTATGTAGTTTAGTATTATTTCTCTTCTTTGCCAAACCAATATATTCATCCAAAAGTCATAACCACTATTATTATAGTTTAATAATAGGCTAGCTTCTTTGCCAAACAAGCATATTTTATCCAAAAGGAGCAAAAATAAGACTTTCCATTCTTTTACTCATCTCATGGGAAGTATAAAAATACAACAATACAAAAACAAACTAAGCATTATTCTCAATAAAGTTGGGATTTACTAAATGAATCTACTTCGCATTCCATTTCATTCATTGATAGATGTAGTTGAAGATTTGAAATAATATGGATATTTAGCAACTGCAATGGCGGTTTATTTTGGTCTAATGGTCTTTCGGATTTGTGTCATGGGATATACAAATATATTGATAAAACAAAATTCATTGATTAGTATAGATGCTAATGGAGTGAAACTGACCTAATTTGTTCAGGCTCCTAATATGTTCATTAAACCAATTTAAGTAATTCCAGAATGAAAGAAAGAAAAACCTTACCTTCCATCTTCATCATACCTAAAACTCATATCTATATTTGTAGGCATATGAAGTTATTGGGGATAAGAGATTCAAATAAATTATTTAATTACCTTTACAAGTTCCGTCTCCCTTCTTACAGAGGATGTCCGCCAACCAACCATATCTGGACTGTGTTAAGAATTTCTAGAATCAATGGGACAATAAGAACAATTTATTAGTAATTAAACAGATGAGTTTCCGATTTTAATCAGTGATCGATATAGAATAGGTAGTCTAATTACATAACTTGTTTCAATAATAATTCAATAAGATCATGCATATGGATACGGTCATAAGAGACATTTGCATAAAGAACTCGACATCTGAAAGTGCCAAGTGCGGATCTGCAAGATAGAAGTACTATAATAAGCTTATAGTCGCCATACAAAAAACATTAAAATGCCAATTCTACTCACATAAAATTTCCATCTTCACAATCTGTCGTCATTCGCAATAAGAGAGGTGGTTTGTTGGGTTTGCCATCAGTGAAGAAGAGCTGACTGCCAGTTCGTCCAGTTATAAAGGGGGCAATTGGTGCAGCAAGTTTCTCTAAGATAGGCAAACCAAGAAGAAATGGAAGCTGAATCATACAAAAGAATTAACTGTCTTGAGGTCAAGTTCCAAATCACTAATATTAATGATTAAGTTTTCATAAAAGCTTAAGCATCCATGTAAAATCATGTGAATTTTGTTAAAAATGAACTTGAAGGCAAACTGGATAAGATGCTATGTCACTTGACCAGACTATAAACAAATTCATCAGCTTGAAGAACAACCAGGAAAGAGCAAAGCGAGAAGAATAGAAAAACTCGTAGGGGAACACATAGCAAGGGCATTGGATCAAATCTAAATGAAATTTGCCAATTTTAATCTATCAGAGAAAACTTCAAGTTTGACTAATTGCTAAGTTGCACGGTCATGGACACATGACACTTACACGATACCATACTAACTATACTATACTATACAGACACGTGGATATGTGATTTTTCAAAACAATAGCTATGGACATGTTGACTTAATTCTTCAAAATTTAAAATCCATATATTATTTCTTTATTTTCATTGTTTTTTATAGGGAACGACACATGGAACATTGGACTCTTGCTGGAAAGGTGTCTTCAAAGTATCCCTGAAGGTGTAGTTATTTAAAAATATATATAAAAAAATAGGACATCATGTGACTTGTTGGATATATGTTCTTTAGTGTCCAAGGATTGTCAGGGTCCGACTTGACTTGTCACGTTTCTGACATGGGCACACCATCCTAATAGGAGTATCCGTGCATCATAGGCCAATTGTATCTCCATTATCTCCATTTCTTCAGGGAAAACTCTATTTTCCTTTTTCTTTATAATGAATGTCTAAACAGATGAATGTAAAAGTAAAACAAAAAGGGTGCAAATACCATTCATTCAACTCTGTGACATTTTCATAGATGAATAAAAGTTAATATTGCCGTCAATTAACAAAAAAGCAACTTTGATAAATACCTGCTTCTTTCCTCTCACTCCAAGATGAGGTGTTGCCAAGGTAATAAAATTAATTGGTTCCAACCCAGCAATCAAACCTCTATTTGAAGAGAACAACATTTTTAAGTTTGTATTGGTGGAGCTGGCTACATCATCGGGCATATAAGAGACGTTGGGCACATACAAAACAGCAACTGCATATCTTGCAAATAATCCACCAAGAGAATGAGCCAAGAAAGATATCCTTTTAAGGCTTTCTGTTCTTTTCACAACCTGCATAACCTGTTTATAGCAAAACTCGTGTAAAAAGAAAATTGTAAAAAGTTTTACAAAAGTCTCCCTGTAGAACCATGAATTTAGAGAAGGTAAAGTACTGAAAGAAGGATCAGACTGTATGGATTACAAGATAAAGATTTGTTGCCCAGATGGTTCCTTGAACAAATTAGAATCCATATTTTACAAGCCAAATTACTCATCATAAAATAACAAATGAACAAACAAAGCCATCTTAAACTCACTTCATCCGCCAGTCGTTTACCAGCTCCATCAATTCCAGTAAAGGTTTTAGCGTACATATTAGAAGAACTTGCTGCACAAAATAGGCAAATTACTCACCTAAATGGACTTTGAGAACTTAATGACCGCCAAAGCAATAAGTAGTGCATTTGAATTTTAACTTGAATATAGAAATATGGTTAGTTCAATATAACTATACAGGATATAAAGAAAGAAATGTGCAAGGCAGTTATCAAAATCTTATGTCTTCAGATATCATGTTTCACGAGTTTCACTACAGATGCTATTTTCTGCCTTCTTTTTGCAAGACAAAGTAGATATATGTTTTCAAAGACAGTCACTTGATTGCTAGCCAAGCCTACACCTGCAACCTTCATAAAAAATATGCACCTAAACAATCACCATATTCCCTCACAACATGGGCAGAGCCAGGGTTCAAGGATAGGGGGCTAGTATAAATTTTTTTTTTTAAAATTTTATTTTTTAAAGTGAATTTGAGAATATGGAAAATATATTATTTATTTTAAAGCCAAAAAAAAAAAAAAATTTCCAAGTCAGGTGACATAGTGAGTACAATCAGGTTTTGGTGAGAACAAGATTGCTGATTTTAACTACAATCAAATTAATTGACCAGTATTGACTTAATTAAAGTGATTCTAAAAAAATGCTAAGACCTCCATATGATTATTCATGCTTATAGCTTAAACATTGCAGCACATTAAGTACATATATTTCTCTTCCTCTCTCTCCCATATGAAAGTGCTGAAGATAATATTTAAATGGTGTACATATGGCCTTATCTAAAGCTTAAACTTTTAGATGAAGTGATTCAATGTGATATATCCGGGTTCAAGTTTCGCCGTCATCCATTTAAATAAAATTATCCACTTAATAGGCTTTGATGGAAGAAACCTATACACGAGGGAAGATAATTTTTAAACAATATATATTTAGCCATATCTTACAAATCAAGATTTTTGATCAAGTGGTTAACAGGAAAGTTCACATGAATAAAAAAAATTATGCAAGCAATAAAAGGCATAGCATGACACGTTCTCCTTTTCTTCCTTCTTAATCAAATTCCCAATTCTTAACCTTTAGTTTCCATAACAACACTACTTCACCCAAACTCGCCCAACTACAAAGGTGAAGGAGTACATTCCAATGGTAGAAAATTTATCAGTACATGATACAATCAAAATTTTTTGGCAAATTTTAACTTTATGTTGTTTCTGGGCTTGGGGTGGCACTGAGCTGCCTCCCCTTAAATACGCCCCTGCCTCACAATATGCATACCCTTTCTCGAACATTGATAACTCCAAAATAGTCCACATCCCACTAAGTGTCCAATATGATATATGATAGGGAACCAAAATAGGGACAGTCAATGAGACGGGAAGTATGCCTCTCCCCCAAGCAAACATCACAAGAACACAAGTAGCAGCATGTAACAAATGAGTTACATTCTTTTCTATTAGTCAAACATAATTAAGATTTAGGGCGCAAAATGCCAATATTCTTCACATGCTTTTTCTTTTTTGCTACAGAATAAAGTTTCAGCATTCTTGAACTGCCCAAATGCAAAAACAGAAACGCATAAATTACCCTATGGCCTCAGCATGATGTCCTGTATTGGAGGCATTTATAAGTCAAATAAAGGAGACTAATAAATCCAAATTAAAATAGAGCATATGGATCTATTGCGTACTGTTCCTCATTTATAATTAGTAGAAGGTAAGGCTATCACAGAATCTATGTTCATTCTGGACTAAACGAGATATAAGTCCAGAAAATTCATCCTTTGAGACAATTCCCTCAGCTGTGAGGCCTCCTCATGAACCTATTCCCTTTCCATTTGCTCACATTAGTTCCAGATAGAGTTGCTGTTTGCTGATTTTATATCCATTTTATCTTAACCAAATCATTTTTAATCCTTGACAAAATAAAGAATAAGCAATAAAATTTTCTCATCACTTAGATGCAATACCATATTACATAAAGCAGAAATACAACAATGAATCTCGTTTTACTTTAGTGAAATGAAAGTTTTCCAAACTTGCACGGACAACATACCATAGATCAAAAACTTTTTCCCTAATCGCTTCTTTAATTCCGCTTCGAAATATGTCCAGTCACTTGGGCTGCAATACTTGGATAGTTTTAGTCAAAGTCAATGATTATAATATACACAATCCCGCAAGGATTGAAAAAGTACACAACTTTTCGTTGTAAAGTTTTTAGCACATTTATTGATGAATATGATAGTGCACATTTGGCTAAGCTTAAAAAATCACTTATAAGTAGTTTACTTTTAAGTAAAAAACTAAGTTTCAAATAAATCTTGTTATCAAAGTTGGAAAGAAGTACTTCCTTTTTTTTTTTTTTTTTTTGAAAGTAACCCCTGCAAAATAAGTAACTTTTTCATTTAAGAAAGAAAAAAGTAGCAATGCCAAACATGTTTTGAAACTGAATATGTTGTGAAGAAATAGGAAACAGATGCTAGCCTCATTTAAAGCTCATTCTTGACGCTATAAAACATTCATTAACACCCTGTTTGATAGCCATTATAAAGAGAAATTGGAGGAAAATGATGTTTTGAATAGTGTTTTTTTTTTAGAACGTGCGGTTAAAAAGTAGGAATTTTTTTTGAATTTACGTGCAAAATATTTTATTATGTGAATGTGTGGTTAGAAATGAGTACGAGAAATAAAGAGTTTTAATTTAACGAGAGTCAAACAAGGGCTAAATAACACTCACTAAAGTGCATCCCATCAACCAATATCATTGTATAATATTTTTGTCATTTCGATGAGTATTAAGTGTTTAAAACATTTGCTGTTGTTTGTTACTAAGTACTAACTTCTTGAACGAAAACTAAACCAACTTAAGAAGAAAATGATAACAAAAGACAAAATAAAGCTCACGTGAAGACCTTAATATAAAGTGGAAGACACAGACATGCATGTGTTGTCTCATGTCACATTTTATATTTTCTACTTTTCTTTGTGCTTTCTACTATACCTTTCTCATTCAAAACCACCACTATTGTTCACACTAAATTGGGAGCTCTATCCTTCATACATTTTCAAGATGTTGTCAAGCAGATCTTCTGTCGTGGACATGGGAAAGATTCTTATTTGCTTCTTCATATACAAGAATATGCATACCTTGCCAAGATGCCATGAACAAGAACAAGAAGATGATCAGGTTCATTGTCCAAGTTAACAATGTTCCTCAGTGATGCAAGATTTCCTTGAGTTGTACTCATGGCTAGAGCTTTGAGGTTTTGAGGCTTCTAGATATTGTTTCTGCTGAAAGGTTCCACGAATACCTTCAGAGTACAGAATAAAAGAAGTTCAAATGTGCTTATGATTAATAAGAATACACACCCTGATGCAACTACATTAGATTCAAAACTTTCCAAATATATATAATACATTCATTTAGGCAACCAAATTATCATTCCAGTCAATGAAGGCACTCCATTTTAGGCCTAAGAAGGACAAAAGGACCTAAGAAGGACAAAAGGACTCTCTTATGCAACATGCCGTGATATACAAGTAGGACACATTATGCGCTATTCAAACAAGAGAAATTAGAAAATACTGGACGAGGCACTTGTGTCATGGCATAAAAAGGAGACCACCATAATGGAACATAAGAGTCAGAAATGCAAGTCAAGCCTTGTTCACTTAAATAGAAGCTCTTGGCTGCTGGAACTAGTTTACTCATTTCCTCCAGTATAGTTTTATTCAATATACTGTCCCAAATTTTAATGTTCTCCAGTTAGAAATCATTTTAAAACAAGGATGAAATCCTAATATCATGGACTAGTACTACATCCAAAATCAACTTTCATACAGAAGACTTAAAGGTCACAGACACTAGAGCAGGATATTTCATTAGAAGAATATAACAGTTCCTTATGAAATGTAATGCCTCTATCCTATGCTTGGTTCTTAAGGGAACATATCTCAAATATTTGTCATGTTCTTTAGCTAATGCATATACTTTCTTATTCATACACCTCCAGAAACTGCATGGACAAAACTTACTATTCACAATTGCTTCCAAAATAAACTTGGGAAGGTGACAGCTCTATTTAGTATTTGTGTGCTTATATGGAAAGATCATGTTTATTGATAGGCTTTTCTTGGAAATGCCAAAAATATTTTAGGTTTCTGTGCATGCTTGCCACATTATGGATGCTGATTTCCTGATCATCTAGCTACGAAGGACCTACACTGATACATAACTCTAATAGTTTACTGCTGTCCAACAATCGACTTTCTTTTTGCTTACATTTCATATGGGAATGGACAAGTCCCAGGGGCGGATACAGGCACAGGCTTGACCGGACTACAGTCCGTATCCGCCCCTGCAATTGTCCACTTTGTTCTTTTATTTTTTATTTAGATAAACCCATGTACAATGGAATTGCAGCCCGTGTCCAAACTCAATCCTCCCATGAGCAGTTAAACATAAGAAACTAAAAGGCCTAAAAAAGATTCTATTTTGTGTTATTTTTTCACAGAAATACAAATAAATAACAGTATAATACCAATTAGGTAGACTTTGTCGAGATTCAATCAATAAACCAAAGTTTAATATTGAAATGAACAATGCTATTTGCAGTCGTTAAATATCGTAGTCGTCCTACGTGGTGGTTTACATGTGGCCGTTAATGATTTGATGCATGTGGCAATAAAAAAACTACCATATTAATGCATCAAACCACTAGACATGTATGCCACAACTACAGTAATGAGCAAATAGCATTACTTGAAATGAAGAACGGGGCCATGATTATTGAATTGCAGTCGTCAATTTGACAATAATGGACAGGCTAGCAAATAAATTTCACTATTCTCTAGTCCCCCCCTCCCCCCTCAATTAAGAGCTTATAACAAATGCCCAACTGGATAAAAGCTTTACAAATTTAGGTCGTTACACGAATCCAATATTCGAACTGCGGTCCTGAAATTGTTTTTTTAACGCGATACAATAAATAATTTCAACGTATATCTAACGCATAAACAGGTAAGAATAAAAAAAATAAAAATACAGAAATACGTTAAAGACAATATTCCAAAAAGACGATTTCGCCACTAAACAGTGTTGTTATGATATTTTTCTCTAACAAAACCAAATTAATAGAGAAAGAACAAGAATTTACCAGAAAAATTAATAGAACCCCAGTTCTGCCGTCGGCACTGATTAAATGAAGCCGAATTAGAGCACGAACACGAACCAGAAGAAGAAGAAGATGACAGAAAATTAATATTCAAATTCTTTTTCCTTCGGCTGATAAATCGAGGCATATAATTAAGCAAAGACGAGGAAGACGCCATTTATGCAAGGGCAAATAGTACATGACAATTACGTGGCAGATTCTAGAGAGAGGAAGCCCATCTTTCCGGCGAATTGTTTGAAATTGTTACGTCAGTATCTTCCCCATTCTTGATTTATCCACTTCAGAAAATACAGCGTGCCCATACTCCCTGTCCATTCTCCGCCATTGGAGGAAGCATGATTAATTTTTGGACCCATGTGAAATGCTGATTAGCAAGGAAATCCAGCAGACAAAAAACTAAAGTCGCTCGACCAATGCTGTTTTCACCCAATATGGAAACGCGATTTTAATACTCCAACGAGGGGAAGAAAATAGAATTAACAGGAGTGCCAAGTAGGCCCCACCTAATAATACGTCCACGTCATTCCACATCAGTAAAGCTCTATTTCCACTTCATATTCTTCCTACTACCACACTACTGTACAACCTACTGAAGCGAGACTTTACTCTGGAATTACATCTTTTGGTCACAATATCCAGCTAAAAGTCATTGTTTGAAGAATCTGAAAGCTCAACATCAAGAACACAGAAAACACTTGTACTTCCGTAAATCAGAAATCTTAGCTCTTCAAGCTCGGAGAGAAAATGGCTGAGACAAAGGATCGTGAAAACTTCGTTTACATCGCTAAGCTTGCCGAGCAAGCTGAACGCTATGATGGTACGCCGCTGCGCACTTTTTTCCCTTTTGTCTTGATTTCTTTCAGATTTTCATAGATCCGAAAGTTTGATGTTCTTCTTTTGAGATTATTATCCAAGGGTTAATTTTGAGATTCATGTAGTGTATCGGTAGTAAATTTATGTATACCGTATTATTAGTCGAATGCTGTCATTTTAAATTAAAATAGCATGTTTTGTTGATCGATTTTCATCGCTTAGAGTGTTGGATATTTATTATCTTTCTTGTGAAATGTCGATGGATGCTTTTAGCTACTTCTTGCTTAAGCGCTTTGATTTTGAAATTTATTTGCCAAAGAACGGACTTTTTGTAGTTGAAAGAGGAATGAGTTCTTGTTTTCGAGCATCAGATTTAAGATTTTTTTACCTTTTTTGTGTGTATAGTTGTAAATTGTAATTTGATATATCTAATCTCACTTAAGTTACTTGCTCAAAGAACATTTATTCTGTTTGGCATTTCAATGAATTCTTGTTCTATTTCTATGTTTGTAGAAATGGTGGATGCAATGAAAAAGGTAGCAAAGCTTGATGTTGAATTGACAATTGAAGAGCGGAACTTGTTGTCAGTTGGGTACAAGAATGTTATTGGAGCTCGTAGGGCTTCATGGAGGATTTTTTCATCTATTGAGCAAAAAGAAGAGTCAAAAGGGAATGAACAGAATGTGAAGAGAATTAAAGAGTACAGACAAAAGGTTGAATCAGAATTATCCGATATTTGTGGTGATATTATGACTGTGATCGATGAACATTTGATTCCTTCCTCGTCAGGCAGTGAATCCACACTGTGTTTTTTCTATAAAATGTAGGTATTTTTATTGGAATTCATGTGCATCTTGTGGTTTGATGTGTTTTTGTATAAAAATATGCAAGTTAGGGTTTCAATTAAGGATCTGATATTGGATTTTGTTTTAGGAAAGGGGATTACTACCGATATCTTGCTGAGTTTAAGACGGGCAATGATAGAAAGGAGGTAGCTGACGAATCAATGAAGGCATACCAGGTATGTCATTTTTTTGGGATTTGGAAGGAATTTGAGCTCAAGAAATCTGAGTTAATGGTTGGACGAACAAAGGGGAGTGGTATATAGAAATTTAGTTGCTCACTGACTCGGTGGAACTCTGTACTGTAATTGTATGGTAACATGTAATCGATAATTGTTTGCATCCAAAGCTTGTTACAACTTTTGTGGATATTTGGCAATACCTATGCTTATGTATCAGTAACTGCATGTTCTTATCTCTTTATATTTTGTTCACTGAAGTGCTGGTTCTTGTCAGTGCTATTTGCTTCAATTATTTGGTTCATATAATTGTATAATCATGACTTTTCAAATGACAAGCATCTGTCTGTTGCAAATGCAAAAGTATATGTTTAGATGTGGATCTTTTTGGTTTTAACTTGGTGAGTTTATCATTCTTGACCCTCATCGGAGGGAGTTCAACTTTGAATGCAGAAGTGGTCAATGAGAAGTAGATTGACTAACATAACTATTTTGATGAGAAGTAGATCAAAACCTATTTTGATGAAAAATAGTTTTCGATCCAAGAATCCTTAAATTACATGTCTATAGTTCCTATGAGAGTGATTGCATTTTGGAATGCAGGATAAGGCTATTTCTTCGTTGCATAGGATATATCATTGATAATTGATGCTGGAGATTATTTTCTAATTTCTTTCATTGATTAGCAGGCAGCCATTACTGCAGCAGAGTCTGATTTATCACCTACTCATCCCATTCGATTGGGTTTGGCATTGAACTTCTCTGTCTTCTATTATGAAATCATGAACTCTCCGGAAAGGTATATTATAGTTATGTGAGGTGATCTTTCCACTCTTTGGGAAATTTGTGTTTAGTTATCTAACGTCTTGTGTTACAGAGCTTGCCACCTTGCTAAGCAGGCATTTGATGAAGCTATATCAGAGTTGGATACATTGAGTGAGGAATCTTACAAAGATAGTACATTGATCATGCAGCTCCTAAGGGACAACCTTACTCTATGGACCACTGACATCCCAGAGGAAGGAGGTAATTTCATGTTTTTTTTTCTGCTGAACTTGATTACTTAGATTTTTACCTCTTAAACGAAGTTTCTATTGCCTGATTCTACTCCTTTCTGTGGAATCATGATTTTTATATTATACTTTTGGTTGATTGGAATTTAATGTTTGGGATATGTGCATGATGTAAAATCAGGCACTTGCGGAATATTAGTGACGAACCTGTAACCAGTTCACACAAAGAATTTGCTGAATTCACTTATGAATTTGATGTAGCTTGTAAAATTTTGTTGCTCTTTAATTGATTTGAGGAAGAAGGAAAATTGATCATAAAAGGATATGAATCACGATATCTTCTTGTAGATTCTTTTAGATCCCGTTTGGCCCTCATTATTTTTAATTTTAATGGGTAGAATAGTATTTTTTTTTGGAGAATGTGTGGTTAAAAATGAATGAAATTTTTTCGATTTACGTATAATATTATTTTATGAAAGATTGTGTGGTTGAAAATAGGAGAGTGAAAAATTTAATTTAATTTGATAAAATTTAATGGGGGCCAAACAAAGGCTTAAATCGATACGAGTAAGAAGGAATTCTGCCAATAAAATTGATTAATTAATTCAAGAAAGAAGAAATTATTTTTATAATAAAATCGAATATAAAGTGATTATTTTTAACCGATTTGGAGAAGGAACTTTACCCGGCCTATTTCTCTCGCGGTTTTGTCTTTTTACATTTTCTTCTTTTTTATTAGTTCCCTCTACTTTTGGTGGGATAGGGGACGAGAACCACTATGCTTTCTGGTACTTGATGAATTGCATGTAAATAGTTGGTTGAAGTTCAAGAATTTTGACATTACATCTTTATCAACCCCAATTCTTAGTTGAATTACTGAGTACATGATAACAGTTCTTGGGTTTTCCAAAGAGGAGGTCGAAATTTTACATTTACTCATTACATTTTGAATCTTCTTATTCTCAGTTGTTTAGTATGCGTGCTTTTCACAATTCTCTTTAAATCTTCGTTCATTGCTCTCGTTGGTGCTAGCTTTAGTAACGAGTTCTTTGTTTTACGTCAGAAGAAGGCCATAAGGCAGATGCGTCTACAAAAACTGGCGGCAAAGATGAAGAGGTGGGGTGTCTACTTCCTTTCTTACACCTGGATTCTTCACTCTTTTAGTTTATTATGTCACAGAATTAATTTTAAACCACTGTGTTCTTTGCAGTAAATAAGACTGGCCGTAATTCTATTGGATATTTTTCTGGGAAGAATCTGCTTTGTGCTTAACTATGGGGGACTACCTCATGAATTCTAGGTTACGTTTTCCTAGTTTGAAGTTGCATACCAGAGTACTATGATTTACTTCATATTATCTGATTGCCATTGTTGTGATAGTTTATTTGAATACTATATTTTACTTTATTTTGTCATGTACCAATTGAAAATTTGTCAAGGATTCTTAAAGAACTTCATTTTATTGCAATTGTGATGTTGAAATTGTTCTACTGATGATCCTCCCCTTGTATTAATGGAAGGCTTTTAGTGATTATATCTTCTTATATTCTTTCCTTGCCAATTTTAAAATCTCAAACTCGTAAACCCAATGAAATATGTTTTAGGTATACTCTCTAAGATATCATGAACATCATTGTAGCGTCGATATTGTTTCAAGAATTTAGCATCATATATTATGTTTGTTTTATACTAATGTTTGGTGGTCGATCTTTATACTTGTTATGAGCTCTGTAAGGTGATCGATCTATATACTTGCTATGAGCCATTTAAGGTATAATATTATATAGTTCACAGCGAGCTTAGGGATTTTTTTTTTTTAAAATTTTATCATAAGTTTTCTGGGGGTACTGAGCACTCAATACTCCTTGCAACGTGAGAATTGACACTTGTATTAAATAGATGAGATTCACTATTTAGTTGAGACTCGGACATGAATAAATAATATACATGTCAATTTGCAAGTGATAAGTACTAAAAATTTTCTTCAAGCGCAGATGTTAAGTTGTTAATGCACATCTTCGCCATTCCTAATTTAAATATTTTTTTTTTATTTCTAAAAATATAGAAATAATTATTTATTTCTAGAAGTTAAACAAATCACTTGAATGTGATCCACCAGTATTAAGGACATAAGTAAATGAATATTTTCCTTAAATTGATAATTGATGGTTTCTATCAAATTAAACCATCTTGATTCTCATCAGGACCTCCAAATTAACAAGGGTAATTATTTCATGCAACAATATTTATTTATTTTTTTCACATTTTAATTTCACTTAAGGTTTTCCATCTTTATTCAGTATAACATTTATGTCTATAACAATTTTTCATGTCATTTTTATCATCAAACTTTTTATTAGTTAACACATTTTATATTTGATAATAGTTTTATGTTCAAAAGTTCATTCAAATGACGTAAAATAATTTATTTTTCTACCATATTTTTTTTAAAAATAAATAAAAGTGAAAAAAACAATTTACCTTCATTTCAAAGCATAAAACAAAAATATTTGGATATAAATCATCATCTTGAATGAGACATACTAATTAATAGAATGTTAAATATGAGACTTCAACGAAAAAAAAATTAAGAAAATAATTGTTACAATGAGCAAAGATTGAAGAGTTTAACTACAATTAAAATGTGGTGTAACAAATAAAAATTGTGGTACCAATATAATCACCCAATTAATAATTCATTTAAGCCCCTGTTTGGTGACCTTAAAATTCATTGAAAATTGTAAGGTTAAAAAGTAAAGAAAAATTATGGGTTTACGTGTATAATATTTTATCGTGTGAATGTGTGGTTGAAAATGAGTGTGCGAAATGAATTAAAGTAAAGTAAAGAGAATCAAACTAGGGCTAAAGATCAATAATGGTCAATAGAATCTCGAGTCTCGACCACCTCCCTCTTCATTTAGGAAGCACTTACACATTGGAACACATCCTTAGGATGCAAAAATCACCTTCCCAAAAAAGGGTCGACAACCATCTGCACTCGGACGATCAAGTCTACTATCGGAATGAGATAGAATGAATGCGAGAGATGGGGTGACAAGGAATTTGGTAAGGGTTTAGAGTACCTACTTTTTATGCAAAATGAACTCACATATATAAATAGATGAGAACAAAATGGGCCAAGAGGAGTTGGTGGAATGGACCAACAAGAGGTTGTTTGATTTGATCATCTCAATTCAATTGACATAATCGATACCCAATCAGGTAATGTGAGATCCCTTTGCAACGTGCATTCCACATAATTTATAGATGTAAGATCTTCCGTTGGCATTTTTCGAGGATTGGGACCAGCTCAAGAACTGTGGATGGATTGGACGAAGCAAGGCGTTGGTACGCAAAGGTTGCAATCAACCACGTGAAGGTGACAAAGGCAATATTTTATCAAAATAAAGACCCCAAACGTAAAGCTGATTCTTGTCAACTTGAGTATGATATTATTTGGAAGAGGTAAGTCGCGTCGAGCCTAACCCTATAAACCTGTAGCCTACATGGGCCAATCACATTGGTCTTTTTTATTTTTATTTTCTTGCCAAAAATCATAAAACACATCTACTATTTCTAAAATAGGTCATCTTGTTTTACATGTCTAAATATGCACAGTAGAGTATTTCTTGATTTTACTCAAAAAGTGGAGTGAGGTACATTTTCACCCTCAAGAGATCAAAATACACAGTGACCACAAATAAATAACTGCCCAAACAAAAACAAACAAACCTCCCTATAAATATACACTGTTGTCTTGGAACAAACCACAAACCAATTTTCTTACATCTTCTTCCTAAACAACTGCGAAAAATATGGCGAGACTTATTCAATTTTTAATTCTCTTCGTCCTAGCTTTATTCTTCTCATTCCTTCCCAGTGCTGTCAACTCCCAAGCCTCTCCCAACAAGCAATCTTTCTACGTCGAGGGACAAGTTTACTGTGACACTTGCCGCTCTCAGTTCATTAACAAGCTCACCGAGTTCATGCCTGGTACGTTACTTTATAAATATATTAAGTGTAATGCTATTTAACCCCTTCATTTAATGTCATATTAACACTATCTAGACTGCGATTGCAATTTTAGTGGGGTTACACATCATTACTCATACATTAATATGTAGAAAATGCCACTTATCTTGAGTTCGATGCCCATCATTTTTTAACTCCGAGGTAGCATCATTTTATGTTCACAATCTGTAAAAAACAAAATAAATGGCAAATCCCTTGTGATACTAGCTACTAATCTAACTCGATTATTGATTGAGTGAATGGATTTGCCATTTCTTAAAATCATGCCACACATCATTCCTTGTCATAATTTATAACCTATAAACTTTCGTCGTGTAGGTGCCGAAGTAAAACTCCAGTGCAGAGGTGAGGAGGAAAGCAACATAACATACACCATTTCAGGTAAAACCAATGATAAAGGCGTCTATCGCCTGCCCGTTGAAGGGGATCACCAGGACGAATTTTGTCAAGTCAAGCTGGTTTCAAGCACCAGAAAAGATTGTGATGAAATCCCTGATGAAGGATGGACAAAACAAGCCTCCAGTATTACACTGACAATCAACAATGGCATGCATGGTGATGTACGTACAGCAAACCCTCTTGGATTCTTGAAGAAAAAAGCTATTCCAGAATGTGTAGAACTCTGGAAGGAATTGGATATCTTGCCCCCAGATCTGTAAACAAGAACAAGTCATCGATTTATTGCAAGATCCTTAATTTCTTAAATTTTGATGTTCTTTTTGTCAGGCTTTTGATGGCCTTAAAATACCATTTAGTATAGGAAATTTTGCCATTTGATTATGAAATTCCCTAGAAATTTCTCGTGGAAAGACAATAAGATTTTTAGATGATGAGAAAAATCAATATTGCAATGTCGTACTAAGTTTTTTTTAATTGAATATTTAAGTACTGAAATTTTCTTCTATTATTTGGTGTGGACCTACCCTACCCATTTATCGATTATGCGAAAAACACACACGCTCTTTGTACTTTTTCAATCAATGGCGTGGGTTGATACAGCCCAAACTTCATTGTAAGCGCTCTAGAAGTTGATTTAAATGAATAAAAATTTCAGTTGTTTAAAAGAAAAGACTATTGAAATTTACAATTTATAATTGGCTTCTGGGGAGAATTGCTCGTAAGCTCACGAAATTAAGAGTTTAGCACTTTTAAAAGTTAATAGTTCAATATTTTTAGTTAAATTAATATATTAACATATTGCAATATTTAAGTAAAAAATCAAGTTCAAATAAAAAGAAATATTTTTCAACTACTACGACTCATATAAATATTCATAGATGTTGATTATATATCCTGGAACTGATTTCATTGGACCAATCATCATCAGCAACACCAAAAATCCTCCCTAATCGACTGTTATAATATTTTATATATCCAATTAGGCATTTTAGCCAATTATGGACCAATATTTTAAATTTCAATTAGGAAACTTTTATTTACAGCAATTCATGAAGCTTAGGCAACGATATTTTTTACCCTCATCTTCTCCCTTTCTAGGTGTACTACTTGGATAAAGTTGAAGACTGGTTACTTGTTGGCAATGAAACTTTTTCCCTCCTCTTTGCTGGAAAGGACAGTTCCGTCGTGGTTGAAATTGGAGCAATTGTATATGACTAAAAGTCTGACAAGCAAACTGTATTTAAAGTAGAGGTTGTATTCTCTTCGCTTTGTAGAAGACGGATATTTAGAAGATCATCTGGCCGTGTTCAAGGAGATCATCGCTGATATGAAGACTTTAGAGATAAAGTATGATGAAGAAGATTTGACATTAATCCTTTTGTGTCGGTGCCTGCTTCGTTTACTTTGTTTAGAGACACGATCTTGTATAATTGTGATAATCTCACCATTAAAGATGCGTATGATGCCTTATTTTCAAAAGAAAAGATGAAGAATCTGGTTAGATCTGATGTCGGAGATGAAGAAGACATTGTTGTTCATGATGACCGGAAAAATGATAAGTCGAGATCAAATTTCAATAATTAAATTTATTATTATTGCAAGAAGAAATGACACATTAATAGAGATTGTGACAAATTGCGGAACAAAGCTAATTCGACTACAAGTTATGGGAAACAATCAAATACTTCAGACGAGACCAACATAGCCAATAATTATTTGAGTAATGGATATGTTTTGAAGATTTCTAACGTAGAATCCAAACTTGACAAGGTGTGGATTTTGGATATAGCTTGTGCATTCCATATGTGTTCCAATCGAAATTTGGTTGAAACATATGAAACGATGATGCAATGTGTCGTTGTCATGGATAACAATGAACCTTGTTAGGTAACTAGTATTGATAGAGTCAAATTAAAGCTGTTGGATGGAATATGTAAAACACTTGATCATGTTCGACATATTTTAGATTTGAAGAAGATTCTCATTTCATTGAATACTCTTGATTTAAAAAGGTATACATTTTCTGGAGAAAGTGGAGTTTTGAGAGTTCGGAAGGGTGTTTATGTTGTATTGGAGGGGTGGAAGATGTCCCAATTATACATCTTGCAAGGTCGAGCAAAATTTGTGAAGAAAAATTAGCACATATTTAGTATCAGTTGAGGATTCAGTTTGATACTATACCTTTGAGATTTGGTTCGGGGTTCATATTGAAGAATACTAATTAGTTGAATTTGGAGGATATGAGTAATTCCACTTTGCCGTCATTACTTACGGTTTCATCGTATTCAACTGCTAGGGAGAGACACATTGGAGATAGGTACGTGGATGCTGATTCGGTTACACATGCTTTAAGTCTTTTTGAAGGTGTTGAGACTAGTCAGGGGCCTTTTATGAAATCATTAGGAGTTGATTTTGTTACATGGCGTGTTTCATTACTGTTTGGTAATTTTTAATTCTTTGTGAATTTTTGGGGAACTAGGTATTCGGGTTTATATATCCGTGTTTGATATTGTGGAAGAGAAGACGAATTTTGTGTTAGAGAAAGTTTAGGTCTTGTAGAAGAGTTCGAATTTTTAGTTGCAGTCGAATTTATTTTTTCAGATAGAGAAATTTTGAAATTTCAACCGTTGCACCGGAATTTGTGTAAATGTGGAGATTTTTGGGTTTTTTTTTACCTAAAGGTGGCATTTTTTAAAGGAAACTATTGTTTTCTTTATTCCACGCGCTTTTATTGAAAAAAATATTGTTTCATTTATTTTACCTGTTTTTATTGAAAATATATTATTTTCTTTATTCCATGCGTTTTTCATACTATTTCCATTTTTAAAAATATTATAAGGGTTTTGATATGTCCCATATATATAATTGGCTTTTATTTACAAACTGATTTATTACTGAAATATAGAATAATTGTGTATGCATAATTATTATATTTATTTTTTCCATATTAGTCAATTGAATAAAATACTCCGTTCCTTTGCCAATTAATTCTTTACATTGTATCTTATTATTTGTTTGCAATCATATACTTCTTAAAAATCACTATTCAAAATATTATTTTTCCAAATTAATGACCATCAAATAGGGCTTAGTGTTTGATGAGGATGCATGTTTAGGTAATATATAGGTAAATACAGGGGCGAATTCAGAGTTTGAGTTCAGCTAGAGCGAACTGCGAACGTTAAACGCTTACGGTCAACGGTCAACGGTCAACTTCCATGATAACGGCGTTGTTTATTAATATTTAATTAAATAATATTCAAAAAATCGTACGGATTAAAACTAGAAGAACTAGATACACCACTAGAACTAGAATTAGGTACCGACTTTCATTTCGGATAAAAAAAATCGTGCTATGATTTTCAAAATGTTCAATCTATTTTTCAATCAAACATGCAATATATTAACAAAATATCAATATTCAGTTTTTAATTAAAGTTAATTAAACAAACATTATTATATTAACAAAATTGAAATTATTTATGTGTTTATATCAATTTTATGTGCTCGTGTGATCTTACTTTTTCAGAATCGATTTTTTTTTGTGAATGAAAAGTGAACATTCTATTAATTAAGACCAATTTTCCTACAAAATCATTCATTATTAATTGACCAAACTCTCAAATCAATTTATTAGAAAAATCGATAAAATAAACATATATTATTTTGTTTCGTTGAATGTTGGAAATCAATGTTTGCTACGATGGTAAAACTGTCAATATGCTTTAGAAATGCTGACAGGTCCGAATCCTCTTCTTTGCACTTATTTTGGTAAAGAAAAATTGTTGGAATACAAAAATTACACAACATATTGTGGCCCATTTGATTTCTATTTTTATGAAAATATATTTTAGAATAATATATTGATCGAGAATTTGTGAGTAAAAAATAAGAAAAAAATTTATTTACGTGAAATATTATTTTAATGAAGAATATAATTGAAAAAAAGAGAAAAAAATGTAATTTAACAAAAATGAAAATCAAACGGGACTTGTATATGGTTAATTGACACACTATAAAGTAAAAAATAATAATAAATGAATAGCCTGAAATTACATTGGCAGACGACTGTGAAGAGGGTTTGTCCAAAGTCAAATGTCACATCCTTTAAGAATGACAATGACATTTATAAAGAAAAGAAAAAAAGAAACTTCTAATAATGACAGTGACATTTTAAAAGACAAGTAAAAAGATATGAGTGGTACTTGTATAGAGTTTCGAACTCAGAACCTCAAATTTAAAAAGTGAAAGCACTTGCCAATTAAGCTTTCAAGGGTATTTGTAAATAAAATGCATTACCAGTTATATAATATAAATAATTTATCTGTTATCAATAAAAAAAATTCTCTCCGACGAATCCAGCACGAGCGACCGCTCGGGCTCGCCTAAGGCTAGATCCGCCCCTGGGTAAATACAAGTGCATGTACTTCTAGAAGCTAAAAGAAGTGCATAAACCCGAGCTTGGAGAATAGTGCACAGGGAGTTAGTGTGCACGTTACAAGTATTTTAGAGGAAAATGATAAATGACCAGGCTCAATGAGAGACCCTTGCTCCAGGGAGACAAGTGTCTCTCCCCCCCCCCCCCCCCCCCACCACCTCCCTCCCTTTGGCTGCCGCCTTACTGTTATTTTAGATGGAACTCATTGTAAGAGTACTTGAATTCTCTAAGTGACCCAAAAGTGCAACGTATTAGATGATTGGTAAAAAGAGATATTGTAATTGTAAGACACAAGTAGTGCATGTTTATAAGCTGATCAAACTCTATTATCATTTACACCCTATGATCCACAACTTTTGTCTACTTATTATTCATATATTTTGTAAAAAGACTTGTTAAACACGCTCTAAAGAAATCGTCTTCGACATCTTCTCTTTTTTAACACGTTCTACTAGAATAATAATACAATTGTGAAATATATTACCTTCTTTGGATATGCATATTAATTATTTGACAAGGTACAATAGGATGTGTTGGAAAAGCTAAATGAACATTTGCTTTCTTGTGTGGCTAATCAATCAAGATATAATTAATTAATATCTTAGCCATAAATCCATGAATATATACCGTATAGAGTAAGATTCCGATTCATGCATTAAATTGTGGGAATCCTTATCACAATCTCACCAAAATCTAGGGAAAGGGCCATATTTGTGTACATAACACGCCTTGATATGATAAGAAATGATTGATTTTCGAATTTATTGATCTTACAAATAACAAAAAAAAGTTTGTTGACCTCAAAAAATGTACTTCTAACGTGTTTATAAATCCTTAGGGCCCGACTCCAAATAAGTCATTTTTTCTTGCACACTAAGATAAATCGTTAGTCATACGTGGCCTTCTCCGAAGGGGAAGAAGTTGTCACGCGCACTTGACAGTCAAGTTAGTTGGAATAGGAAAAATATATAAGTGTGGGACGGTTTAGACGTGAGCCTCCAATGTGAAAGAAAAGGGGATCGGCCTTGGGAAAAAGATAGTAAATTAGTGAAGTTGCAGAGTAAGATCGAGAGTCTAAACTTGCATTACCCTAAATGACACTAAGTATGAACTATTATAGTAACCTACGGTGAATAAGAATCATTGGATGAGAAGTCACGTGGCCTGATCTTAGCTGCTGTGACCTCTTGTCATAGTGTCAATTCATTTAATGTTATGACTATTTGCAGTTCTAGATATGACATGTAAGACTAGGATTGACTTGTGGAATTGATTGGAGCCGTCAATGCAGTGTATTGTCATATCATCCACTTGGTATGAAATCTTTATACAAGATCTTCCCTAAAACACCCTTAATGACTCTACCTCGGTTACAGGAGGCTCAGTTCCACGATTCACCCCCTTTACGAGGGCTTGGATCCATGAGGGTTCGTCTATTATGGGTTCGGTTACTATTCGTATTTAATGACGTGGAATGAAGGTGTAGGTTTCTGCCACGTGGTGGTGGTTAGAGCCCCTATTTATAAGAGGCGTAACAGGGTTCATCACGAACATTACAAATAGCTGACATAAACTAATACCGAAAGAAATAGTATCATCCAGACATTACAAAATACCTGCAAAGTGTTACATCTAGGAACTGCAACTATGCTCTTCGCAAATTCACGATCAAAATTTGGTATTACCTCACTGCCGCGGTAATGCCCAAAGAATATTTAAGTGTCCAATTACCATCATCTTCTCCATCTTTACTTCCAACAGCCTGAAGAGAGAATTGGTGCACCAGACAAGAAGGTAGAAAGGGAAACAAAAGTGGAAGGGTATTAAAGAATTTAGCATGAGAATAAGAACTTAGTGGAAACGAAATAACATAGCACGAGAAGTTTGTGCCCCCAGAGAGTTTCTTGGGATAATTTTTAGATTTATGTACGAAATATCTGACTAGAAATGGTAGAAAAATGCTTATTTACGAAATATCTAGTACATTTCTGAGGAAACTTAATGGACAACTAGTAAAGGAAGAATGCAAATGCTTAATAATGTTCCAAAGAAAAAAGGCGAGACGTTTCACAGAAATTAAGAAGACATTTAAGAGGCAGATTACAAGTATCAGCAAGAGTGTTAAGATTCTAAAACATGAGTTTTGAAGTGAGAATAATTTTTCAATTCATTCGTTCCATACAAACATTTCAATTGATAGTATTTTAGACGAAACGAATCCAGAGATTCTCAATGTACTTCATTATTTATATGGATTCGTGGGGTTCTCCCCCTTTGCCTTTCTTGAATTTGGCCCGACAGTTTTGGAGTTCACGCAGGTACCTAACAGTCACTTTAATTTACTACTATTTCTCCCTTGAGTCATTTTCTCCTATGCCTTTTTCAAATCCAAATTCTAATACACCACAAACACAAACACAACTCAGATGTAGAAATGGAGGCGAATCAAGACACTTTTGAAATGGCTAGGTTAGTTGAATTGAGTAATTTTTGATATATCTGTCTTAACCAGGTTTGTAATTTTCTAGTGGACTAAACTAGTTTGGCTTGAAAAAAATGTGTGATGCTCGACATGATCCATCAAGTTGAACACCTTTTATTGAAGGCTTTTGCCTTTAATATGGATTTTTTAAAAAGAAAATAAAAAATAAAGAGTGCTTAGACTAACTCACGACATGAACCGTATTGGGAATGGTTTGGACCCCTTGAGCTTGGGTGGCCTAGTTCGACTTTACATCTTTGCGCACTCAAGCTACAACTTAATATCTTCCTAAACTTATAATCAATCAAGCCAATAATAAATTATCAACCAGCTTGAAAATTTGAGCAAAAACTTGAGCGAACATATAATAACGGGTCCGAAATTGTAATGAAGTGTCGCTCGTTGGTTCTATACCCGATTCATAGAAATAAAGTTCCTCCAACCCTTTCTTTTTCCAGTGCACTCGCTTTATATCTGAGACACCCAAGGACGGACGAGATATTGTTCGCCAACGTTTGAACACCTTCAGATGGACTCATGATGGGCCAATCAGTAAAAGCCCAGGCCCATAAAGATCACAAGGTAATGTCCATTACCGAAACTTCTGGTGGGCCTAAACACAAAGCTGGGCTTGATTTTGGTACTACTGATAACTTACACCATGTACCTCCTTTTCCTAAAATAATTAAAATATGCTATTTTTTATTGTTAATGATAATTATCCATTTTAAAACTTAAATTAAGTTTATCGTATTTTAATTTAATCCCAATTTTAAATACTTTACTTTTCTCGCACCATTCTTACAAGAACAATGCTACACTGTCGGAATACTTGACATAATGATTCACATAATGTCACATGCTACTCTATCATTGAACTGTTTAAAACACAATTATCTTTTCAATCAAATCACTTCCCGCCTCCTAGGATTCTGGTACTACTTTTGTGAGTTCTCTTCTGTCAAAGTAGCATTATTCTTCTTACAAACACCAACTCGTCGCCACCACCCATCATCGTTCTCACTACCATCCTTTATTTTTTGAATTTAAATGTAGATTTGGATATAGATTGAGAAGACTCATCAAATCTGGATTTGGTAATACAACTGCGACCCCCATCATCATCGAAGCCATAGCCGCTAGATCTACTAAAGTCGCTAGTAATGCAACTGCGATCCCACCACCATCAGAGCGCCACTGCCACCCCCAGCATTAAAACTTCAATTAAGTTCATTTGGTAAGTTCATAGTAATTGGTGGGCAAAGATTGAACTCATATAAATTTATTGGCTAAACTTGGACCGTATTAACCAACTCTCTAAATCTCAGTCAATTTGGTTGATATGATTCAAGGAAATAAAGAATGAAAAAAATTATTTCTCGACCTAATAAAGACTCTCAATGACTCAAAAAAAGTGATTATCAAGTTATAATTATTTGATTCTCCTCGAACTTCATGCACTTCTATTTTAGATTATCAGCGAATGTCTTTTTACTGAGAGACACACTTAAGATCGGCAAAACTCTCGAACCGAATCGGATCGAATCAGACCCGAATCGAATTGAACGGTTCTTCTTATGTTAAATACCCGAACGAGTATCTGAATTGAGAACTGACGGGTTCGATTCAGTTCAGTTCTCGGTTCTAGATCAAGAATCGAAGAACCGAATAAAAATCGAATATCCCTAATATTTTTAATTTATTTATTTTAAATAAGATAAGTTATTTTATTATTTTCTAAATAAATTTGCTAACCAAAAAATATGATTTTCCTATTTCTAATTTTCAGTTCAAGCCCAACTTAATTAAATTGACATAAGTTTTATCCAATCATGTTATTCTACCATAGTATCGTTTCTTCTGTAGAAATCAAATTAAAGCTCGACAACGTCTCTCTTAATTATTGTAAGTTCGCTGTCGTCCTCTTTATGTGATTTTCACAATCAAATTTATGAAAAACTCAGCAAAGAGAGACGTAAAAGACACATAAGATTGAACTACATTATTTTATTAGAGTTAAGATTGTAAATGTCATTAGTTGAATTAATGTAATTTTGTAAATATTAAAAAAATTAATTATAGTGCAGAACTTGAGAACCGAATGGAATCGAACCCGATTGGTGCCATAATTAAATTTGGACCCGACAGTTCTACTTACTAAATACCCGAAAATTTCGGATTCGAACCGAATCGAACTGAACCGTGTCCAACTCTGCACACCATTAACCCTTAAAGTGAAAATGATATGAAAGTAATACGACACTCAATGTTCTACAACATTTAGTGCAAATATTCAAAATTAGTACTTTTCAAATTAATTTATTTGATACTGTTGGGTGCCCATAATTTATTTATCACCTTTAAGCGCACTTGCTCAAAAAAATAAAAATAAATAAATAAATAAAATAAAAATAATTTTGATGCTCTCATTGTTCACCCTAAGCTATGTAATAGTAATGAAGTTACTATTAATTTTCTAAATTTGGTCTGTCGCATTAAATTTAGGTCAAAAGGTCTCGAGCCTTGATTGAATCAGTAAGTTGATATAATTCCATCTCGACTTTCTTAAATACAATTTTAAGTATATAAGTAAGTAATGGCTAGTTTGTGATTCACATTCTCCAATAGAATCGATAGTTCAGTTCATTTTGCGTAACATTGGGTAATATCCAAATAAGAATAATTAATCTCAAATTTAATGAGCCACCAGAAGAAATGGAGTGGTCAAAAATTGTTTAAAAGGAATCAGAATGAATATAGTGGGGCCTTCATTGGTGTGATGCACTTGGAGCGTAGGGCCATTAATCACGGGAATGACAAGTCCTTTAATTTTGAAATTAAAAGCAATTTGTAATAAAGTGTGATTTCTTCTTTGTGATTCATGCAAGTTGTTCTTCTCTGTACTAGTAATTAACAAGATTAATATTCCTTTTCTTTACATTAAATAAGATTTGATTTGATTTTCACTACAGGCTTTACGCGAACCACCGTATCGAATAACAGGAAACATAATGATAACACTCTAGATACACATATTGAATATGCACATCCGAGTTGATTGATCTGACTCTCACTTTCGGTTTATGATAATCGTTCTGTCGAATCAACATTGACATGATTGTGAAACTCGTGGTACACGTGTATATGCATGTATCGAGTTTACATTTATTTTGAGATTTTTTTCTTATCATTTAAACCTTTCTTTCCTAGTGGTTGATTAAATAGGAGAATAACACATGGAAAAGCTTAGCTTAAGTTGTTAATATCAACTTTTCAATAGTACAAATTATTTATAGACAAATGCATTGAGGCTTTTATCAAGTCATTCTTGAACTCTATAAACTATTTTTTTGAATGATAGACTTTTACACATGCAATATAGGATTGAGGTCAACAACAATAATATAGAAGAGAACTAGTCAAGGTTGAGGACAACCAAAAAAATAAAAATAAAACGCTACGGTGATGTGTAAAACATAAGTGTTACCCATTTTTTGTCGCCATTGACATGATGGTAAAACACATGATATATAAGTCGAATACACTTACCAAAGTTCACTTTTATTGTGTGATTTTTCCTTGCATTTAAAGTTTTCTTTAATGAATGCTAAACATTTATAAAAAAGGAGTTTGCTAGAGTTTCAATTAAATAAGAGTACGAATATATAACACATTGAAAAACTTATCTTAAGTTGTTGATGGTAGCTTTTCAATAGATTACATCATTATCAACAAATCTATTCAAGCTTTTATCAAGTCATACAATGATATTCAGACTAGAACCAATTCAAGATTGAGGACGACTAAACAAAAATACCTTAACAGGCGCATCTATTGGCAGTGAGAGTCATGCATTCAAGCGAGAGTGACACACACATATAAGTTTGGCTTATTTAGGAGAGACTTGACCGCCTAATTCTGCCAAAAGAGAGAGCTTAAAAAACAAGAATAATTCTCATTGTACAAAGAAATTTTCACAGGGGTCTTACAGGCCCTCACAAGAGGGTGGGCCCCATGTGTATTAAAAAAAATTTACGCAAGCCCCACCATGTGTTTAACCTTGTAGCCGCCCTGTGAAAACCCCCTGTACACCAAGTGAGGTTCAAAAAACAAAAAGAGATCGTACCGTTTGTCTTTTTAAAGGAAAGAATTTAGTCCCAAAGAAGAAGGGTGCAATGGACTGACTTTTGAGGCAAAGGAAGCACAGGGAGGAATAAAAGGTTAAATGAAAGAGACTGCCCAACCACCAATCTGAAAATATTTTGAATTCTAACATAATTTCGATTACATTTTCTTTTGGAGTTTTAGTGTGTAAAATACTAAAATATCAGCACTTTGTTAACCTTGATCGTCTATTCAAAATATAAGTAACATTTTAGTACCTTCCAAAATAATTGTTAGAGACCAATAAGAAGGCCATTGTGAGCTTGTAGTGAGGAGTCACCTCGCCATTATTGAGAAAATCTTTGGTGGGCAGTTGCACTATCCTACGTGGTGTGACCGTCCAATGGAAAACCGCCACAACCTCGGGGTGGCTCATCCTCATCCAATGAGGTGATGCCACCTTAGGAAAAATCCAGGTAGGACGGTGCGATTGCCCCACCAAAAATTTTCTCGTCATTATTGAGCTTGGACCATGGTGACTCTCGATTGAGGCCGTCCTCGGAAGCTCGGAATTTAAGACCTCAACATCCTAACTATTTGCACATAAACAAGTTATTTAGGTATTTGCACCAAGAACTTGTAGTTATAATATTCGCACACTGTCATAATTACATTATTCTTAATATCAACATAAAATATACATTCATATATACAACAAAATGAAGACTCCAAAGACGAACAAGATCAACATGGATCATGGATGTGATATAAATTAAAAGCATTATGATGTTTTATACTTAATCGTTCCAATCCTACCAAGACGCTTAAGTAAACAGTTCTGATCCAACCTATTTCTAAGGTGCCTGGGTTAAAATTAGGGGTGGACGTTTTTTGGGGAACCGACCAAATAGAATCGGTCGGTTCAGTTTTGGTTCCTCTACTAAATGGATTGATTTTGGGACCATACAACAAGAATCGGTCGGTTCGGGTTCAAGTCTCGATATTGTCATGAGAACCAACAATGAATTTGATTCTCCCGAATTTCTATTTTTTACTTTTAGTAAGATGCACTTAATCTTTAAACACTAGACCCCAAAATTATTGTAAGTTAAAATTTCATTTTTCATACGCTTCTTCTTTCCGTAATCGAAATTCAAATCTAAATAATTTTATAAGTATTTTACCATTTCAAAGTTTTAATGCAACAACAATACGAAAAATATACTTTTATCATTGTTTTGAAAATGGCCCCCTATCAAGAATCACGATCATAAGAATTACTAAAATAATTGGCTATTGTTATATGAACGTTCTTAAAAATTAAATTTCAATCGAGATTTTACCGTTTATGCCGTGTTTTATAATTTATTAAATTTTCGCTTTTATAAGTTGATCTTGAAATTTTGAAGTTGATTTTTATTTATTGCCTTGTTTAATAGTTTTTTTGTGTTGTCAGATTACAAGAATGACAAGTAATTTTATATTCTATTTTTGTCCATTTTAACTTTGACAAGTAATTTCATAATTTTTATAATTTTTTTTTTCAATATATAAAATGGGACATGACCGGACCGAATCGAAACCTCTTGGTTCGGTTTCGGTTCGGTTCTATAGTTAGAAATGAAATCAATAGTTTCATTTCTAAAATTCTCATTGATATTTGAGTCGGTTCAATTTCCTTCAGAATCGGATCGAACCAGATCACGCCCACCCCTATTTAACATATCATCTACACCAAATACATGTTACAGTAATAAAAGTTAATTCTCTCGTACTTTAAAACATCTAACAAGAACTTGGCTCCAAGATGAGAATCGTATTCCATCCCTTTATTTATTCACGTATCATACCAAATATAATATTGTATCACTCCTATTGACTTCTTTTCATTCGTACATGTATTCTATTCTCGTCCAAAATCGATTTTGGACATCAAGAACCAGCTTGCTTTCCACCAAAAATGAAAAAAAGCATAGAAGAAAATAATCAGAAACACTTGGTCCCACAACCCATGTGTTGTGATTGGTTACATCATCTAATATGCCTCACCAAGATATCAACATATTTTCTTGCTACATTTTGTGAGTCCCCCCCCCCCCCCTCCCCTCCACCCTACCCTATTTTTTTCCTTCAAATTTTAATGTTTGAAATAAATTTTTTTTTTTTGAAGAATGTATGGTTGAAAAAGAAGGAAAAATCTTTGATTTACATGTAATATTTTTTATGGAAAATTGCGTGGTTAAAAATAAGAAAGAAAGAAATGAAAAAGAATGGAGGCAACACATAGGGTAAAAGACATAACGAGTTTCTACATGAGATTTTTACACATTCATTATACATTTTGAGTGCTTGAAAAATGAAAATGTTGGAGCCTAAATATAACCAAAATAATAATAATAATAATAATAATAATAATAATAATAATAATAGGGAAAAAAACCTTATATTTTTCGAAACAAAACTTGAAATTTATCGGGCAAGAGGAATATTATAGTTCTTGGTTTTGGAATCATTGTCTAAACATGTTCAAAAATATAATTTTGGATAGGAAAAATGCACAGTAGATAGATTATTTTAACCTCATAAAGTACTGGGTTTAGAACTCGTGCAAATATTATTATTTTTAAATAGTATATTATTTATTTTTACTTCGTTTACCATGTGAGTTTAATTCTAGGTATATTTGTTCAACTATTAATTTATTATATTCGAGTGACAAACACATACATTTTGAGTTAGAAATTAGAGAACACAATTAAACTTGTAAAATGGTTGTGAGAAATTTTATATCCAAAATTTTACATCCCATGTAAATCTACATTCGAATTTAAATTTCGATATTTTTTTTTACATCATACCTCATGTAAAATTTTCTAATAAAATGATGTAAATTATATTAAAAAAAATTTCGAGCAAATAATAAACATTAATGAAATAATTAATTTTTTTAAAAGAAAAGATGAGTTATACATCTCTTTTTAAGACGTATATTTGATGTACTTTTAACTATTTTCATTGTCCATTTGGACGATTTGATATGTCTATGATATAATTTTAGAAACGAGTTTCGAGATAATGTAGGCTATTTGTAAATTCGGCTAGCGTATGATCATTGAAGAATTTTTAAAGTTAGCATGTTATCGAAATTATCGAAATACTAGTTTAAAATTATATACTTTGACGAGCTGTAATATTTGCTATGATTGATCGTTTCGCACATTGTTAATGACATGAAAAATTAGGCCGTAAACTTTTCTAAATAGTATTAAAAATATAATATTTCGATTTCATTTAACATCCTACAATGATCCTACCAAAAAAAAAAAAAGGCCAAAAGTAGGGAAGTCACGTGACCCTCCAAGCCACCCCTTGTGTCTGCCAATGATATTAATGCCTAAAATACCTTTACCAACTTTCTTTTACCTTGTAACTCTATCTTTTATACAGTTCTAATGAAATCAGTGAAAAGTTCTCTTTATACTATTTAATTCTTCAAAAATACATGAATAGATACTCTAGTTTGAAATGTTTAAAATACATTTATGAATGACAAAGTAATAACCACAGTTTATTTCATGAATAGTAACCTAACAAAAAAATAAAAATAAAAATAAAAAATAGACATTTTATTTTGGCTATAAATTAGTGATGGATTGGTTCTTTTTTTTTTTTTTTTTTTCCAAGAATCGAAATCACACGTTAAACTTCAGATATCTTGTAAATAGAAGTGTTAGATTAACAATGGAAACCGATAAATATTTTAAGTCGAGTTCTAAGGTTTCATTTTCAACTTCCCTAAATCTCCTTTAGCAAGTTTTGATGCACATTAACAATGGAAACCAATGGCATTGAGACTAGTGTCTTTGCTGAATATACTATTTATCGACTGCAATTATACAATATATAATCTATAAACGTAAAAATAATTTCTTTAAAAAAGGGTTCCTAATCGAGTTTCGATTAGAATATTTTAAGAACCATAACCACCTATTAAATTCTAGATATTTTATAAATAGAATTCTTCGATTTCATGTAGTTTTTGGAACCAAAATCAATGGTTCCGATTTGGGTGGTTAGGTTCCTATTAAAATGTACAAAATATTTAAGAAGGCGTAGTGGGGATGACAAAATTTTTGCCACACCTTGTTAGGTAACTAGGGCTGATGAGAAACATGATCTCCATCTCGAATTTTTGGAACTCTTCTCGATTCTTTTCACTTTTTTTTTTAATATTTAAATTTAATTTTTAAAAATATAAGTATGTTAAAAAATAATTTAAACGAAACGATAAATAAGAATATTTTAATTCCTGCAGCCACACTTCCACACCGGCTTTGTCACCGCCCATTTCTCGAAAATCCCTAATGTGGTGGTACGATAAAAATCACCATGGCCCCCCTTCATTCCATTTCTACCCGTGTATTATTTATTTACACTCGACTTAATCGATCATTCACCAACTCTCTATTGAAGCTAAAATGCAAAAAAAAAAATAAATAAAAAAAAAAAAATAGAGTCATAAATTTGTGTTCTTATGAATATTCAAAAGATCTAATACATTGTTGTTAAATAATAGTGCTCTAAGGAGATGTGCGCTATCCAAAACTTGAAATAAGAAAAGTTTGTGTAATTTTATTTATTATTTTTTAAAGATGCCTCAGCAATTTTGAGGAGGTATATGTAATTTGCCCTTAATATTTATATTACACCACAAGTATCAAAATCATGCAATAAAGACATTTGGTAATGGTTGGACCCATCTCAAGAACAAAATGTTCAACTTTTTATGAATCATTGCTCAAATTGCAATCTCTGCATGCTATATTTGATTTTTCATCTTTTTCAGAGTCTAGTTATTTCAACCTTTCTCATGAATCAGATTCAGCCACATACTACAGAAAAAAAAAATAGTTATTTACATGTAACAATTAAAATGACTTGATTTCATATAATACACAAGTATCTTAGACACTCAATTATAAAACTTTCCGTACCAAGTCTTGGATGTGACACAAGTTAAAAAGCATGTTAAAAATAACAGAAAAATATTAATTGCTTAAAAAAAATTGAATAAATAAATAAACAAGATCTCCCCCTTCCCCCCCCCCCCCACCCACCCTAAAACGAAGGGATAAAATCGGTTCTGTTTCACTGAATTTTTAGTGAACTTGTTAGTTTGGAGATTTTTTAATGAGTTTCAACTTTCAATTTTTAACATGTAAATTGATTTGATTTCGGGCTGTTTTTCAAGATCAATGTACTTGTTATAGCATTGGCATGAATCAGTTGGATAATTTTGTTTTCGAAAATATTTTTAAAGGAACCATAAGTTGTGAAAGTTGGTAGTAAAATCAATAAAGAACTAATTTTAATAAAACTTATACCATAAAGAATAAAGCTCATTGTACAGCAAATGTTGACAAAAGAGGTTGACATCCATTCATATGTACGTGGGGTCCCGTGTAAATAAAAAAATTCAAAAATAAAAAAATGGAGCCTCCATTGTGAGTATTCTGTCAATCCTTTCTGTCAACTTCTTTTATACGAGTAGCAGAGTTGTACCATAAAATGATAAGAGAAGATAAAAAGACAAAAGACAACATTTAATTTATTTTGAAAATGGAAAATATGTCTCTATTAGTGTAGATTCTTTTAGTACGTACCTAGATACTATTTTCTAATCAAGATCATACGAACAAGATTTCTTAATTAATATAAACCGACATTAATTAATTTAGGTAAGATCCAATGCAAGCAACACAAGAATAAATACTAAAACAAGATTAGTTGAAAGTTATTAGTTTTACCACAAGAAAAAAAAATCTCTTTAGTCCACCATAACCCACTACCGAAATGCAACAAAAGTGGGAATGGTATTTCCATTTATATTTGACAACCTTAATAATTCATAATACATGAGTAAGCTATGTTTTCATAGTCATACATATTTTCCTACATGCTACATCCCGTGGTTCTTCTAGTAAATATACCCAGGGCCAGTGATGGAGCCACAAGGGAGCGTGGGAGGCGACCGTCCCTACAACATTTTGAATTTTTTAAAATCTATATAGAAATTTTAAAATTATTAATAAATACATAATATATGTATATTTTGCCACATCAACAATTGTTTCCTCCTTATGCTATAATCTTGGCACCGTCACTGCTTGGGACTGGAGTCACCATAGTAGAATGATGGGACCGTCATTCATCTAGGTTTCCCATTCAAAGCAAGAAACGCTTTGATGCGAACTCACAATAATAATAGTAGCTGCGAAATTCACAAGAGATTGAATATAACTCAAGAAAGCCAAAAAAATCAATGTTTTGAGTTTGATCCAAAAATATTGAACCAAAGAATCATCACAATTGCTAACATTATGTGACCATGTGCTCAGAAGATTCAAGAATCTCACCCGGATGGTTTGAACGCCACAAGAATTAATTCTTGATAAATTCGCAAAATTAGTTCTATGAAGAACACAATATTGAAAGCAAAAATTGCTTACAAAATAATATCTCTCAATTGATGAATGAATGAAAGTTTCTACAATGAAATAATGAGTTCTATTTATAAGAAACACATAAAACCTAGTTGAAACGAAATTAAAGTCTAAATATTACAAAAGATACGGAAAAATAGAGTTTTAACATAAATAAAAGATTTTGCGAAATTTGAAAAAATTCACAACCAAAGTTGAAGTATGTGGTCGCATAATTGCCTTGGATGTGACCACATAGAAGACTTGAATCCTCCAGCTGGGTTTTCTGCCTAGCTCTATTCAATCGCATAGTGCTTATAACTATGCGATCACTTAGTTATACGTTTTGCATTATCCGTCCCTTGCTTGAATCAACTTGTTAACGACACCCTTTTTGGACTCTGTAACTTGGATCACATCATGCTTTTACTTTCGACCTTTTAATATTGAGATTGGACTAAGCTTTGTATAGTCTAACTTTTAGTGATAATAAGTTTTCCTCATCCTCCTCTATGAATTGCTTTATGGAAAGAGAGTTGATAGTTGCAAAAATGCAAAGCCCATCACATTTGGTACTGATGTCGGAGAGTCTGAGTCGGATGTTGAGTTGTCAGATAGCACTTTAATGACTCTAAAATAACGCGAGTTGGCAGATCGGCGTAAACATGACAAATATTCGTCATATTTTGGTAATTGAGACGTGTTTTGGTATTTTGGCTATAACTTTGGCTATGATTATTAGAATCGCGCCCATGACTCTAATTCAGAAAGCTCATTTCGGTGAGCACATCGTGGCCACCCAGTTTCGCTCAGTGCAGGTCTAAATCGAGCCCAATTCAGTCGTTTTCCCTCCAAATTCCCAAGTTTAGTTATTTCTTTCCTTTTTGGTGATAATCGGTTTTTCTCTTAATTATGCTTTTTATTTTAGTACAAACATTAGTATTTTTCTATTCTTGATAAACTTTCGATAATGTTTTTTTTTTAAATTTTATTTCAAGCTATATAGCCCGATTTGTGGGCATTTTGTCGATTATCTTGGAATATTAATAAAATTGCTTTTAGCAACATAGATTTCTCTATAATTTGGTGTTTTCATTGCGTTCTTCCCTGTGAATTATCAGTTGAAATTAGCCTACAGATTAATCATTAATTTGTCCGGCGTCTCGGATTTGAGCGCTTCACTAAGTTCAAGTTGATTCTGATACTATTTCTCTAGACCCAGTTTGACAAAAAAGATTCCATGATAAAAAATAATAAAATCTTCTAGCATTTTTCAATAGCAGCCAGTCTTTTCATTGAAATATTGGCAAGAAAATGAAGAGTTCTTGAGAAATTTTTATACTTTTGAAAATAAGGTTGACACGTCTCTTCTAAACTTTTATTTTCTTTTTCACCAATAAAATTTCCAAGTATATCAATATAACACAACCAGAATGTTTGAGAGAAATTATAATAGGATGAAAATGAAAATAAGGAGCGAGTCTCATTAAATGTATAGATAATAAGGGTGTAATTGTTATGAATGTATTGATTAATATTAATTTTTTTACTTTATTTCTAAATTATAATGAAATTACAATTTTAGCGAAACATGAAGCAAGAAACCATGTGAATCTCGTTGAAAAAACATGCTAATTTGTGTAAACAGCGCTGCACCTATTCTTAAGTCGCGGGTAATTATAAATTGTCGAATAACGCTAATGACCAAAGTAATAATTGTACTTATGATCCATTTCATAATAATGGACTGTAATTTGAAAAGTAATACTAAATTAGTGTATTAAAAAGAGAAATTTGAAAATGAGTGCATGTGAGATCCATCTATATAGATAGATAGATATAGAGAGAAAAAAAATAAAGGTGGAACAAACGCACCTCCAAGGGCCCATATAATGTCTCCTCAATGGACCAAAGATGTGATGTTCATCTTTCTCCACTGAACCATTCCATTTTCTTTCAAGTTTCTTCCCCATTTCTATCAACCCATTTATTGCCAAAAATTGTCTAGAATTTACTAAACTTTATTCTCGATAAATTTAGGGTGGACTTGATAAGAACATGAATTCTTCTGCAACGATGATGTCCAACGACGTTGCAGAAGGATCAATAAGATCTAGCGGCGAGCAGCAGCCCCCACCGGCACCACCTCTAAGCAGATATGAGTCTCAAAAGAGGAGGGATTGGAACACTTTTGGACAGTACTTAAAGAATCAAAGACCTCCAGTTTCAGTTTCCCACTGCAATTGCAACCATGTTCTTGAATTTCTCCAGTACCTCGATCAGTTTGGGAAAACTAAGGTTCATTTACAAGGTTGTGTGTTTTTTGGACAACCTGATCCTCCTGCACCTTGTACTTGTCCTCTTAAGCAAGCTTGGGGTAGCCTTGATGCACTGATCGGACGGCTAAGAGCCGCTTACGAAGAACACGGTGGATCACCAGAGTCGAACCCGTTTGGGAATGGATCAATCCGTATGTATTTGAGGAAAGTGAAGGAGTGTCAAGCTAAGGCTAGAGGAATTCCATACAAGAAGAAGAAAAAGAAGAAAATTATCAATCCACACAAGGCACAAGAGGAGCAGCAGCTAAACATTAAGCCAAGCAATAATCCAGTTAGCTGATTTTAACGATGTCTGAAGATAAAAAATGGTAAGTGAATTTATGCTTTCCTGTTTATGGGGTTTTATTGTTAAATTTCTGTTCTGTTTAAGGATACGAAACAGTTAATTTCATAGGAAAAACGAAAATAAAAAATAATGGGCACATGAAAATAGATTTTCTTGATCAGGACCACATATCGTACATTCTGTGTTATATATATACTACCAAGAAACCCTAGATCCACATACCCAAAACCCTAATCCCATATATAGATTAATTTTTATAGAACCAGCAGCTAGTTTTTGTAGTAGTTATTTAGAAATGTTTTTATAGCTAGTTCTCTCTCCCGCTCTAGATCTCTATTAACGACCTAAGCTTTTAAGAACATATCCTGTATTTATCTAAATCTAGTTTTCTAAATGTCCTCTAATTTTAAATCAGATTCATTTTTCGATCGAAAGTGTGACCGTGCATAGTAAAATGGGTAGTAGCAATTCTTGAAGATAAATACAGTGTATCACTTTCATAACATATTAACCATCTCATCTTAAAGTTTAAGTAATTTGAAATAGATCACATGTATTTAGTTGATTTAAATTTTTTGAAATCTCTCGAATATCATTTAATTTCTGTTTATTTTATCTCTGATAGAATATGTTTCCCTTTTCACTTGTTTCTTGTCCTATTTTGGGATTCGGGAAGATTTTGTGCCCCGTGAATGATTTTGTAGTGTATCATCCTGTCTGTGTAATTTTACTCAACTTGAGGTATAAGTTGTTTAGCACAATGAATAGAATAATATTATGAATCATTTAGAATATATACAAAAGCTGCCTTCTTCAATAAATAATCATGCACAATTAAATTCAAGACAAATATTTCTTGAATTTGTACCTAGTACGCATATAATTATTTGACTTGCGAGATTTCTGTTCTTGGCCATATTGTTTGTCCTCGCCGATGTCTGTATTTAATGGTGTCTTGCATTAAAAAAAAACATATGACTTTTATTGTTACGTGCAGACAGATGTACGTTATGGACCAATATTAGCTCAAATTTGTGCAAGTTTTTGCAACAATTCACTAGCCATTAATCTTAATTTCTTTCTCATGTGTGCACACAAACACTGATGAGAGCTTCCAGGGGTGAAACTCATATTTTGTATTTGGTATCTCTATAATAATTTCAAATGTTATTCAATCCACCTTAGCTAACAAGACGTTTGGAGTCCTTAGTGCATCTCGTTCTGATTTCATTTGGGCCGAAAGAAATGATAATGAAAAATAGAAGTATCAGTATAAAACAATTGGGAGAGGAACGTATGGAGGGTGGAGAATAATGTGTTGAAATCCCTCTTCAATATGGTATTGATTTTGCTGATTTAACTTGTTGGTTCCCTCACATGCCCTATCAATAGGTATAGAGGAAAGGGAGAAAATAAAAGATTACATATAGTACTTGTAGTCCATCGATATCCCAGCTTATTTTGTTTGGAACCATCAAGACTAATTCATCTTGAAGTGATCTTGGTCTCCTTGTCTAAAATGGTGATTGGGTTGGTACCATTTGCTTGGTCCAACCAACACCTAGTCCCATCTTGGTCGACCCTTTGCAAAAAGAAATCTTATTTCTCACGCCAACTATCTCGAGGACAAATTTTCTCACTTTACTTTGATGGATTTTTTTGATATCCATTAAGAGCTTTCTAACTAAGTGCTACCTCCTAGATGAATACTCATATCTCAAACTTGTGTTCAAAGTGTTGAATATAAGATTTAAGTGTTTTTCTTTAAATGTTTAAGTTTTTAGATGAGATGGTTAACATGATAATAGATTCACGTAAAATTGAGACCCGTTTCTAAATCTTGTTATTACTCATTTATGAAAATTGTATATATGTCAAACATTTGATCAAAAAATGAATCTGGCCTGTACATGAAAGGCATGTTGAAGACAAGATTACATGAATATATTTGTTTCTTGTGCGACAACTTGAGTTTTTAGATGATGTGATTAGTCCAAGGAACTCTTTGTACTGCTTCATTCTCTGTCGGGACTCATCCATTTTGTTTGAAGAGTTGCATGACAAACTTCTTGACCATGAGTATCGCCTTCATCATCTTGATCACGCTCTTGAACCCAACCCACCCAAAACCAACCTCTATTCTCGAACCAATCCACCCTATAGTAAGAGCAAAATGCATCACATTCTTGTGTCTTTGCCCCCACCAAAGTTCTTTGTCTACTTAATATTATGGAGAGCTTGTTGATTTAATTACTTCATCAATAATCAGTTAAAATTCGTGATCATATTCTCCAATCAAGGCATTGATAGGAATTCTTCCTCATTTCTCCTATCATGGTATCTGATAGAGATTTCCAAAATCTAGAAATTTGTCATGTATAGATTCTTCTAATGATGAGATTCCACCAAGAGATTTAATTTTAGAATAACTATACTTTGTACTTTCATGAATACATGGATTTCAAATAGAAATTGTAATGTTGCTATAGTCTCAATCACTAGTTCTTAGGCTCCAGTTCTATAATATAAATAGATTATAACCTTGTCCCTACAAATTCTTATCATTAGTTTAATTATTGCATTACCTGAGAGCATCTTTATACCAATATAAGAGCTCAATTATTTGATGCAATAAGATCGAGATAAAGCTCAAGCTTTTTTTACATGTTTGGTATCTTGAATTCAACAATAGTGAATAGGACAAATAAAGAAAAATAAACTCGAATTTATTCGTTATTCTCATCGCCATATATTATTCACTTGTTAGACTTTTGGTAGAAAAATGAATGACTTAAATATATAATTTTAATAATTTTATTGTTCAACGTATATATACAAGTTGTTTAGATTGCCTTGAGATAACATTTATTTCGTTGAAATCTAGGAATATAGTGAAGCCAAGTGGTATCTGGTTCTCTTTTCGATGCATTGTTCTTGTTGGACATTATCTGTGTGCATCAGTGGATGTGTGTCTGTTTGCAGTTATTATATTTAGGTTTTAATTTTGCTAATGGTTTAAATAACCTAACATGAATCTTCTACAAATTGTTGTGGTAGGAAATCTATTAATAAAATTGCACATCAAATATGCTTGATTTATTTCTATTAATAAGATTGCTATCTCAAGATGGAACATCAAGTCTTATTATAGTATTGCTAAGGGTGAAACTCACACAGTTTAAGTAATGAAATATTAACAGCTTCATTTATTCTTCTAAACAAGATGAACCTTTTAAGATGAACTTCAAATCTTAATGTGGTATTAGAGTTCAAATAAGTAATTCGATCTGTTTAAAGCTCAAGCAAACATTTAGATTTCCCAAACGAGTCGCTAGTAGAAATGTTAAGGATAAAATTTTATATCAATTAAGTACAAAAATACTAACCGACCTATAAGAACTTGAACTTTGTTCTTAATAAGACTAACCTTTTAAAAAGGAGCATTTAGTCTTAAAAAAGAAGTTATTTTTATCTTTCAATTCTAGATCAACTAGTGAATTATTTACTTTTGTGGTTCTTCCCTAAGGTATGTATATTTGACTTTCCAAGGAAATTTAATGGACTGTGGCATTGTCCAGTGAAAGTTCGTTTTATGTTTTAAATTGTTGGGTTGATTGCAAAATTATACCCTAACATCTTGACCATCCTCGAAATTCACAAAGGATGCCTCTAACTATTTAGAAAGATATCAATAATGGGGCACTGAATACATATACGGTGAGCTCAAATTAGAGCTATAACGTTGGTAAGATCTCCTACACAAGTTTGTTGATAATTACTCTTCTTACATAGCTCCAAACAAAGAAATAGTACGGACCCCTTGCACACGGACTTATATTGGCTAAGTTACAGAGTTTTCCTAGGAATGAGCATAGAAGATTGTTGGCCGGGAACATTTTTCCATGAATGTATCGACATTCATGAATTTAGACCGGGATTTTGTGTTCTGAACTACTAACTGTAAGAAGAAACCCATATAGGATAGTTGTACCAATTCTCAAGTACAAGAGTTTGCGAAGCTAGAGTAATATATAATTCATGCGCAACTAAATAAAAGAATCCACTTCTCTTTATCTATAATGTTCCATTCATAATATTAGATGTCAAATGCTAAGTACTTTCTTTCTTGAACCCTTCTTACAGGATTGTTTGACTAGTCACTAGAGTTGGAGGTGAAGAGGGACAGAGGAAGTCTTGCTTCAAGACTTGATTTTGTTTCAAGTTTAGACATGAATGTAGTCATTATTAAGTTAATGTTTAGTACTTATACTATGAAAATTATATTAATAAAGATCCAAAAGACATGCTGAAAGAGGCTACCTAGATAAGCTTTTATATCTTAGAATATTGTAAATTGCAGTAAACAGTTGCCGTATTTCAAGTCATTACTCAATTTCCATGAACAAAATGTGGTATCTCTGGTCACATACGAGTTATTAGCCACCATAGATACAGGGTCTATATTTTCATGTTTAATTTGAAATGATTTTGAATATATTTGGCTTTGCAGTGTATGGGAAATCGTCACAGCTTCTTAATTTTTTTATTTTATTTTTGTGAAGTTCATTCATATAAGATAAGGGTTTTTAGGCCTACTTATCTTAACAAAACGCCGATTTTGTGCGTTGTCCTTGACCCTAGTGTATTGATAAAATAGTACTAGGAGGGAATGCAAACCTTATCTCCATGGAGTTGCAATATTCAAAAATAAGGAAAATAATAAGCTACAACTGAATACATTTTACTCAAGTTTACTTGCAAGAATACAAGAGAGAAGGCTAGAAGAGTACAAGAAACACATTCTAAAGCCTTGAGAGTGGGCAATCTCCATCTGTCAACTGTCAAGTCTCAACAAGCCTATAATTTCTCAAGTTTATGTTTTAGACGGCAAAGTTACTCATATTGACACTAAAAAAAGAATACTTAATCTTCAAATTTGACCAAGAAAAAGACTTGCATTCAATCTTACCTATTTAAGACTCACCCACTTTTACCCTATGTAGCATCCAGTGCCTTGAGTTCAAGAGTTACATATAAGCCCCAAGATAGGAATGTAAAATGCATATTTTTCCCTCCTTATTTTATGCGCTTGTATGATTATTTTGTGCCAAAATGTACTTATTAATCTCATATTTTGATTTAGGTGACAATTTAATGAAGATGGTGTAATTTGGAAGAAATAGGTGAAAATGGACTAAAATGAAAGGAAATGAAAGTTTAAAGACTAACGTGCAAATATCCAAAAAAATTGTGTCGAACCAAACAATCAATATTAGAGAGTATTAGGACTCAATTGGTTGAAAGAAGATGTCAAAGGGATAAAATATTTTCAAAATATGATTACACCAATTTCTAATCGAAAATGCAAATTTCATTTCGATGTAAAGTGAAGGAAAATTAATGCATGATGTGACTTATAACATATATCCATGAATGCCCATTAACAAGAAACTTAATCTCTCCAATTAACTTGATATAATTGTGTCTTAACGTAGAAAATGAGGAGTTTTTAACTCCAAAACATTTTTATAAAAATATTTTGCTACTCTGGGATGCTTATGATAAATATCATGCAGATGACTATTATAATACAATAGTTATTCAATAAATCTTTATACTCAAATTTATTTTAAGGGAAAAATTCAAAAGTAAGGCATTAATTATGCACACTTCAATTTTCACGTTTCAAGTTGTCCAAACGCAAAAATCAGATTTTTATTTTTCAATTAAAAATATTTTACTAATTAATTATAATAAAATCAAAAATATACAATTAATGGTCACAAATATATAATTATAGGTCACAACTTATATGCTGGTCACATATTATCAAATTAATTGGTCACAAATTATTTCAAGATTACCAATCAAAAAATTTATAGGTCACAAATTATTTCGAGATCGTAAATCAAAATTTTTAGAGGTTACAGATTATATCGAGGTCACAAATCAAAATTTTATAGGTCACAATTTATCTCATTGGTCACAAATCAAAAAAATTATAGATTACATTTTATTTGTCGATCACAATTTTCAAATTTATTGGTCACAGATTATTATTTTTAGTCACAGATTAATTTTCTAATCACAAATTATCGTCCTTTATGGTCACAGATTGTCGAATTTTAGGTTCACAGTTTGATAGTTAGTCACAATCAACCAAATAGTTGGTCACATTCACTAAACCCGACCCCCGATCCAATACTTGGTCACATTACCCCCACCCGCCACAACACCACCACCGTCGCCGCCAGAGAGCCCTAACCCAAGCCGTCCTTCCCACAACCACCGCCACCACCACCTCCACCGCACCACCACCACCACACAACAGTCGACCATTACCTCGTTGTCGACACCATCACCACCACCACCACCAACAGTTCTCCTTCCAACAAGAACCACCAAAATCCGCAACATCTCCACCTCCAACCACCACTGCACCAACATCAACATCCACCTCCAATCAACCAACGCACCCACCACCACCGTATCCAACCACACGGTATCACCAACGCCAACTAGAACTGAACAAACAACCCATCACATATCACATTTGCACCACACACAACTGTCGAACACCACGCCGCTAGCACCACCGCACCCACAACACACACCCACCATCACTGCCCTCCTCAGATCAGAAAGAGAAAGAAAGAAAAACCTCAACCCCCCTTCCCATGTCAACACCAATCATCGTCGAAGGATTGCAGCATCGCGAAGCTTCCCTGGAGATAGCACTGATTTATGGACAAAATTATGGACAGCTAATGCAGTGTCGCCGTTCGTAGCGTTAGAATCAGCTTCACCGGGCGACGCTGCTGAAAACTATCAGCAGTCCACGATGTCAGCAGCTACGACCGGTTGCTTTAAAGGAGAAAAGAAAGAAAACATAAACAGAATCGTCGCCGATGAGGTTGTCTTGCTTCAGAATCGCCGCAGTCTTGAATCGTCGTTGCCACTCCGGTGGTCTTTTCTGTAGAGAGAACGAAAGTTAAGAAATGGGAAAGATGGTAGAGAGAGAAAGGTAGGGTTCGAAATTTGAATTGGGGTGAAATATAAATATTTAAATTATTAAATCAATACATGATTTGTTAACAATGAAACTTTAGCCCTGAATTTTGAATTGTGATCTTTAAACATCTGGATTTATGTAATTTCCACTTTATTTAAACTTAATATCTTAAATCTTTGAACTTTTAAATAACTTATTTCCTAGGCTTTCGTTACCTTAAATGGGCTAATCCTCCAAGGCTTATTTCTGAAACGGGCAACACCAACCAAATTAAAAATATAATATTCGAGACTTTCCAATTTAATTATATTAAGTGATTAAAGTTGTGAATAATATGTAATATGTGGATAATAAGTGCAAAATATTTGTGGGATTTACAAAATGTTTGGATAAATATATGTTACACGAAAATTATATTTAAATCACTTTCCAAACCAGCAAAATCTCAATTTGAACCTCGTGATAAAATCTAGTATTCTAGTGTTTGTGATGTAGAACAACAAATAGATTTAAAGCCTTTTTACTAAGAAGAAATGTTAGCAAGCCGTTATATATCTTCATTTGGTAAAATATATTAATTATTTATAAATGATCAAATTTAGTTTTTAATCACACATTTCATAATACTTTCAAGTACTATTCACTTAGACAACACTCATTTCTATCCATTTTGGTGTGACACGAATTCTTTATTGAAGATAATTGAGAATTCTAATTAAAGTGTAAATTAAGAGGATTCTATTTGGAATCCTATTCGAAATTTATTTGACGAATTCTAGTTAAAATTCTATTTGAAAGCCTATTGGGAGTTAGGATTTGTGTTGGACTTGAAGAGATCATGATAAGCAAATTTTTGAGCATTCTATTTTATCTACAACTCTTCTATGGCTCGAATTGTTTCCTATATTTATTTAGATATTCTCTACAATGTAGTTATGTTGTTTAACTTCATTATAAGTTAGACAAATCATAAACACAAAATATTTGCATTCTTTCTCCATAATTAATAAAAGCTCCATTCTCTGCCAATTATTTTATTCTTGTGTTCTTGTGATCAATTACTTTATATTGTGACTTAATCTCTTCTTTTCTTCAACAATTTAATATTGGATTAATCTGATGTCATCTTTTGCTTTTAACAACAAACTGGTATCAGAGCTATTCCACTTTCAATAAAGTGGTTCCAGATCTCATTTGAATTATAACTACTGGTATAAAAGCTTTTGGTGTTGAAATTCTTAGGAAGATCGAGGTTTTTCATGATGACAACAATGAAGTATGATATTTCGCTATTAGATCACAATACAAGATTTTCTTTGTGGTAGGTATAGATGTGAGCATAACTCACTCAGATGCATTTGGACAACGTATTGTTGGGATTTGACAAGATGCCCACTACTTTGACAATGGAAGAGAAACAGTAGAGGGATCGAAAAGCCCTATCTCAAATACATCTTCATCTTTCAAATAATAATCTTTAGAACGTTTTGAAGGAGAAGTTAACCGCTGCATTATGGTTAAAATTTGAGCAATTATGCATGACGAAGAGTCTTACTAGCAAATTGCATCTGAAGCAACGTCTATATTCTCATCATATGACAAAAGGTACATCTCTTGAGGATCACTTAGCTGCTTTTAAAGAAATCATCGCTGATTTGGAGACATTGGAGGTCAAATATGATGAGGAAACCTTGAGATTGATTTTGTTGTATTCATTGCCCGTCTCGTACATGTTTTTTAGAGACACGATACTATATAGTTGTGACACCCTCACCATCGAAAAAGTCTACGATATTCTATATTCAAAGGAGAAAATGCTGCATCTTATAGTAGCTGGGGATCATGGAGATGGTCTAATTGTTCGTGGTGGTCGTTCGGGGGACAAGTCAAAATCTAACTTCAAATTTTGTAATTATTTTAAGAAAAATGGGAACTTGGTAAACGATTGTTATAAGTTACAGAATAAATTAAAGTCAATTGCAAATCAACAATCATAAATTTCAGAAGAAGCAAGTTTTGCAAAAAATCATAGCACTAATGTAAAACTTTTACTTATGTATGACTACAATTTCATACCTAACGAGACTTGAATTTTGGATACAGCTTGCATTTTTCATATGTCACCCACTCGGGAATTATTTTCAACATATGAAGAAGTTACAAAAGGTGTTGTGAAGATCGTTAACAATGCACCTTATCGGATAGTTGGTAGTCGTCAGGTCAGAATAAAGATGTTTGATGGGACGGTTAGAATATTTGATGCAGTGAGACACGTTCCGGATTTGAAGAGAAATATTATTTCCTTAAGTACTCTTGATTAAAAAGGCAAATGTACACCGTTAAAGGTAGAGTCCTGAAAGTTATCGAAGGAGCATGTGTTGTGCTAATGAGACTTATAAAATTCAATTTACATATCTTACAGAGTAATACAGAATCTTTGAGTAAATCAACATATTTTAAGAACTTAGGTGGATTTAGGGTTGACTTCTATTCCATTTGAGTCTAATTTGGGGTCCTTTTTTAAGAATACATCTCAATTGAATTTTGAAGATATGGCTCAATTGAATTTTGAAGATATGGGTAAATCTGTCTTGCCACCATTATCGACGATGTCATCGTATTCAATTACTAGAAATATACCCATTTTTTCCCATAAGATTTCACATAGGTACAATTTTGCTAATTTTGTTGATAGTTTGAATGCGGTTAAGGGTGTTGATACTAACCAAAATATTTCTTTTTATGTATTCAGTTGCAAGGCTTGTTTCAACTTTGTTTGGTAGTCATTATATCACTTTTACCCATACTTGGAGTAGTAGAGTGGATAATTTTTTAGTTGGAATTGTTGATGGAGAAGTTCATTTGTATTTCTCATTGAATAATTCAAGTTTATTTCTTTGCAGTGGACTTTGTTTCCCAGTAGAGAATTTTTTAATGTTTTGTTCATTACAACGGAATTTGTGTCAATGTGAAAATTGTTATAATTTGGGTATAACTAGAATTTTTTGTTGAAAATAATTGAGAGTTCTAATTAAAGAGTAAATTAAGAGGAATTCTATTTAGAATGGTTTAGAAATTCTATTTGAAGTCTATTTGACAAATTCTAGTTAAATTTCTATTTAGAAACTCTATTGGGAGTTGAAATTTATGTTATACTTGAAAAGATCAAGATAAGTAAACTTTTGGGCATTCTATTTCATATACAACTCTACTTCTAGGGAATCAATTGTTCTCTACATATATTTAAATCTTCTGTATAATTTATTTAGTTTGTTTAATCTCATTATAAGTAAGACAAATCTAAACACTAAATCCTTGCATTTTTTCTCCATATTATAATAAAATCTTCATTCTCTGCAAGTTATTTTATTTTTATGTTTTTGTGATCAATTACTTCATATTGTGACTTAATCTCTTGTTTTCTCCAACAATTTGGTATTGGATTAATCCGATATCATCTTTCGTTTTCACAACAAACTGCTATAAGAACTATTCCACTTTCAATAAAGTGATTTCAAATTAGGTCCGAATTATAACAACTGGTATTAGAGCTTTTTGAACAAATTTGCTGACATGAGCAATGAAAAGTTCAGACGGGTGTATACATTGTTACAGAGAGAAAAAACTTTAACAAAAGTATGAAAAATCAAATGAAGGACTTGCAATAATGGGGAAATATCTTGTGAAATTCTTGCTTCTTTAGATTGGAAGAAGTCTGGTATTGTGATTGAAATTAAGTATCAAGGCCAACGTGATAAGTTATTGTATCTTGCATTTTTTTTTTTAAATTTTAAAAAAGGTTAGGCGTCCTTTTTTGTTGGACTATGTGTAGCCTAATGATACTGTAAATATATCATTTGACTGTTGATCAGCCTTGTTCACTTCTTCTTCACTATAATGAAAATTTGCTGCTCCTTAATTGGTTTTGCTTGTTTTGTATTTCCGGTCTGTTTATTGCTCTAGTAAGAAGATATTAGGACTTAACCACTTACAATTTTTTCCATTTCATGCATGTGTTAATTGGTTCATGATCGATATTCACAAAAATATATTTGAATTAAAACCACCACAAGTGTGCGATTCGTTAACAAATAATATAATGGATTTTGAGTCCAATTATTGTCCCACAGAGATCGAATTAGTTCAATTTGAAGTATCGTGTCCTTAACCAAAACAAGAATAATACGATGTATTTGTTATGATAAAATTATAACTAAAGTAAACTTTGTATGCAATTATGAATGAATGAATTAAATTAAATACAAATTATGCTAAATGAAAGTTGATGTGTTTTAATGAATGACAAATAATTTAGGATCCCGAATTTTCATGCAATAATCATTTTTAACCTCCGTTCTACATTTTGACAACACGATTGAATTTGGACAAATCAATATTCATATTTTATTCAACAATCTCTCTCGAAAAATGTTAAACATATTCTCATTTATGACCCGACTATACGTCTATGAAGGATGCAATCATACAAGAATGCATGAATTTTTATGAACATTTTAAGATTCGTATAAAGCATAGTGGTATATTTATATCTTCTATCGGACCCTATGATGATTTATACCATGTTGAGTCTATTTTACTTCTTTCTAATGCATAAAATAAGCTACTACATTCACATAACCATCGTCCATCGTGTACAATAATTATGGAGAAAAGAAAATCATATAAATCATTCAAAATCTAAAAAAGTATGTTTTTAATATGCAAAATTAAATATTAAAAATTCATATTACATGGTTCATCGTTCTCTTAATACAAATAAATCTAACATAACATGTTAGGAAGAAGAAAATAAAAGAAATATTGAAGAATCGATCGACATCACACAATTAAATCTTGAATTGAATTTTCGGGTTGTGGAATCAATCTTCGTGTTCTTGCCTCCTTCTATGCTCTAAAACCTCTTCCATTGAGTTATGATACGTCCTTCCCTCAATATGGATGGCCCTAGGAATTTAAAAGACGTTGCAAGATTTGTTTCCATAGGAATTCCAGTCATATAAGGAAACCAAAATTTTATTTCTGAAATTGTACTATGCTATAGTATAGTACAAATCAATTTTATATCATAATTCAATGAAATTTGGCCCTGTAACTTGCTGAAAATGGACATGGGATTGCATGGAGCAGACAGACACTATGTAACCGCATAGTGTAACAAAAATTTTAAAAGTTCTGTTTTAGTCCTCAAACTCCTTTTTTTTTTGTTTCTTGACATCTTTCTCATTTCTTCTTCTTCTTCTTCTTCGAATACTTCATCTTTAGCTCAATTGATTTTTGACTCTTTCACATCTTCTTTCTTCTTCTGGGTCATCTTTCGGCTATTTGGACTTTAGTTCCTGAACTTTGATTTTATTTCATTTTAGTCATTTTTTGCTTTTTTTCCTAAATTCCACCATATTCATCACTGTTGTCATGTAAAACATAATTTATATAGAATTAAGTCATATTCTAACCTATTTGCCAACAGTTATCCATGTTCTGTGACATAAATAAGTGTGTAAAATGCCTTTATCAATCAATGATTAACCACCTATCAAATTCTCTACATATGTAGTCTTTTGAACCAATCTACTGTGAACATGCCGACAAATGCTAAAATTGAAATTGAAGTTCTTATAACATTCGAATCAATCATTACATGACGTAACTAAGCCAAAATTTTGAGCAAAACAATTTCTAAGCAATTAGCAAAAACCTAAACAATAAGCCTGGACAGCAGAGAAGCATTTTCTTGTCTGGTTCCGCATAATCTATTCAAGATATCTTTTGCATGTTGATTTAATCCCCAACATTTTTTACATATTCATGCATGTGTTAATTGTTCATGATTAGATGATTTACCACCTATCATATTATCTAGTTATGTAAGTACTCGTTTATCACATGGTCGACCACATTGGTTGTCGAGATACAAAGTCCATACTCGAGTCTTGGGAAAGCTGAGCAGGAGAGACTAAAGCTTATGCCAAGGTGACCCTTAAAGCACCCAAGGTAACAGGACAGCTCCAATCAGCCTATCCCTACATTGGCTTAGATCTCTATTAGTCCATTTTCCATTTTGTTTCTGTTGAGAATTATAAACCTTAATTCTATTCCACCAAAAACAATCAATTTAGGGTCCGTTTGATTGCAAGAGTAAAATTTGGGTGGAAAAGAAATGAATTTTAGGGAATTGAATTGCCTAGAATTATTTTACAGAAAATTGTCAATTAATTGTGTTTGATTGATATATTTTTTCACCTAATCCGTTTGATTTTATTTTTCATGTAAATTGTTATTTTTTGAGATAAATTTTTTGTATTAAAATTTGTTTGGATTGCCAAAATATAAAAAAATATATATATTTTTTGAAATTTTTTTTGTGTTCGTTTGACTTCGTTTTTCATACAAATTGTCAATTAAATGAATAATTTTTTTTTACCATTGAGTCTAGAATTTGTTCCCATTACAAAAAAAAAGAAGTGAAAAACTAAAAACCACCTAATAGGTGGAAAAACATTTCCAAACAAAATGTGCATTGGTGAGTTGTACTTAGAAAAATGTGTGAATTCAATTCCATGGAAAATTTGGTGTATCAAAAACAAAAAATTTGAAAAATGTATTTTTCAATTGCCAATTCCATGGAAAAGACATTTTATCAAACAGGGCCTTAAAGAAAGAAAAAAATAACACTCAAGAACACGCAAAATTTATAGAGATTTGCCTCAATGTGCGATTACTTCCTTTCTCGTCATTGCAAGAAATCACTTTGATGAAAAAAGGTTTATAAGGGTCCTTTTGATTGCAAGAGTGGAATTTGGGTGAAAATGAAATGAATTCTAGGGAATTGAATTGCCTAAAATTGTTTTACTGGGAATTGTCAATTAATTATGTTTGATTGGTATAATTTTTCATCTAATCCGTTTGACTTTATTTTTCATGCAAATTGTTATTTTTTGAGATAAATTTTTTTACAATTTGTATTAAAATTTGTTTGGATTGCCAAAAAATAAAAAATACAAAAAATATTTTGAAATTTTTTTGTATTCGTTTGGCTTCGTTTTTCATGCAAATTGTTAATTAAATGAAAATTTTTTTAACCATTGAGTCTAGAATTTGTTCTCATTGTCAAAAAAAAAAGCAAAAAAAAAAAAAAAAAAAATGGAAACCAAAAACCACCTAATAGGTGGGAAAAACATTTTCAAGCAAAACATGCATTTGAGAGTTGTACCTAGGAAAAAGTGAGAATTTAATTCCATGTAAATTTTGGTGTATCAAATATCAAAAAGTTGGAAAATCCTGGAATTCAATTGTCAGTTCCAGGGAAAATGTCTGTATCAAACAGACCCTAATAGAAAATCGCACTCTCATCTTCTTTAACCTCTTTTTCTCTATTTTTGATGATAATAATAAAGTCTAATGACAGTTCCCCTATTTATAAGATAGATTAGGACAAAATCGAATCTTGCAAGGATTTCAAATCCTTAATAGAATTTTACATCTTGAACTATGTTGAAACTGATCATATTGTATACTTATGTATTGGCCTAATATTAGGTGTATATTGTGTATTTTATACACGTTTTAGCCTTTAAATAACTTTAACGTTCTTAACCTAGTCTTTATCATAAATGGTATATATATGACACAAAATGCTTTGGTAGTCGCAAAGACTGATCACACAGGGTTGATAGTGGGATATGGTTTCAAAGGCGACAAGGACTATATTGGATCATCAAGAACTCATGGGAACAAGTTGGGGATTTGAGGATATGCATCCCTTAGAAGGAGCACTAAACTCAAAATGGTGTTTGTCCAATCAACTCAATGCCTTCTTATCCCACTAAAAATCTTCTTCACTGTCTCCATGTCTATCTCCGACCGTTCCAACAGCCCGATCTCCACCGTCTCCATCACCCCTTCCGCCTTCTCCACTACCGCTAGTGATTGGAGATTTCTCCTACACATCGACAAAAAGGGGACAAATTAATAAGTGACATTTGAAAAAAATATATATATACATATATTCGAGCTTGTAGTTTAAATTGAAAACTAATTATAGAAAAATAGAAACAAATGTAAATTTAAAAAAAATATATATCATCATAAAAAATAAATTTATGTTGTAGAGGTTAAGAGGTAGGCACGAACCGTAGAGAGTTAAAGTGGGACCCAGTCAACAAATGTATCTACCATTTAAACCCGCGGGAAAACGTGCCGGCCTTTACCTGCTCACTAGTTTTCTCTCTTACAACCAGAAATGGGACCCGATTCTTTATTAAAATATGTCTAAAAATAGTATAAGAAAATTCAGAAAGTGGGACGCCAATACAAGGAAAAGAAGTAAGGAAAATTTTCACTATTGGTACAAATTTATTGTTTCAAAAGAAAATAGGTACTAGAAATTTATTTATTCAATTTTTTCTCATTTAATTTATATTTCAGCGTAAACCTTTTCATCTTATTTTGAACTATATTCTTCACTCATCGAGGTAGGTTCTTCACACCATTTTCTAAGTATTTATGGCAAACTTCATGGCACATCTTTCAAATTGAAAAAGTTATAAATGACAAGTTTAAATTAACAAGTCAACAAACTATCAAAATTGGATTTAGTAATCTATTTTTCATTTTCATTTTGAGAACTCAATTTCACTTGACTCATACATAAAATTAAACATAACACTACGATAAAATTATTTCACGAGATTAGTAACCTCATGTTCATTTTTTATTTTTATTTTTGTGCAAAGATGAAGCCTTGCTTTATCCCAAATATCATGAGGTCCTGTTTGTTTAATAAAAAATTGCTAAATTTTGTTGACTTTTCAGTTGGTTAAATTTCAAATTTAATCATATATTTAATGAAATTATCAAATTTTATCAACTTTTACATATTTCATAAGCTTTTATTGAAAAATTTGTCAAACAACCCCATGATTTAACAAATATTTAGACTGTTTTCATAATTAAAGACATGCAATGCAACTATAATAAAATATTAAAAATCAACTTGTTCATTTTTAAAGATTCAAGATCCATTTGCTACTAGACAATAGGTTGAGGACCAACATTGAAGTTTTTCCAGAAAAATAAGGAATGAACGTAGATTGTGGACGGTGGTCGTGTCTGGTGGTGGTGTAGAGGGTGTAGGAGAGAGAGTGAAAGAAACAGAAACAAAGAACTATTTTTAGATAGAGAAAACAAGAGAGAGAATTTTTATTTTTATTTTTATTTTTTTTGTGGCTTTTCCGTTTCTCCTTTTCAGAGCATGATGGTCGAAGAGAGTTTTCACCTCTGAGATCATCCTGGAAAAGGGCAGTCAAGAAAATCACACACAAATTCTTTGCATTCAATTTTTATCTTCTAATTATTTTTTTAATTCAAGCTGCCATTGTGAGTGCCACAACAAATTCATTTAATTATAATCTGCCACCTTTTCTATTTACTGCATTTCTTGAAAACATCCTGCAGAAAAAGGGTTCAAATTACAGGCAGCTAATGAATTCGTTGTATCATCATCGACTGCCCTTTTCCCCTCTTCTTCAGGTGAGCTTTTACTCTGCAACTTTATAAAATTTATGCCCTTTTGTTTTGTTTTTTTTTTTCTTTTTATAGATTGCTTGTTCTTATTGTTATTCTCTTTTGATATGATTCTGGTTTTGGAATAACCTTGTTTTGTGCTACGTTATTCAAGAACGAGGATTGATAATTTTGTGACATTTCCTACATTTTCAGCCAAAAATTGAATCTTGGAGATAATTCATTGAGCCAGTTTATGCGACTGTTCGTGAAAACGGAGGTGTTATAGGACTAATTTAAATAATAGTTGAAGATGAGAGACCCCAATTCGGTCACTACGTTGAAGAAGGATAATATAGATTCTTCTGTTCGTTATATAGTTTGTGCCTTATAGTGAATTTGTATATCTGCAGTTTTATTGGTTTTGTCAGACTAAATTGTAGTTGTTTTTGCATTATTTGTGTTGTGTCCGAGTAATTTTATATTGCTCGGAGGATTGTTTTGCACGAGGAAGCTGGTGATTTCGCGTGGAGCTGAAAATACTAGGTTTTGTGAGAAGAAATTGTAATTGTTGTCGTGTTCCGAGTAATTCTGCATTGCTCGGAGGGGTTATTTTGCACGAGAAAACTGGCGATTTTGTATTGCAGCTTGTATAGAGTCGTGGCTGTTGGCAGAAATCAGAACTTTCTGCACCACTGTGACGTATGTTTTGGCAAGCAATGGAGGGTAGATGGACGACTAGTCGATTCCAGTTATCATGTTTTTTGCTTTTGATTCTCGTTTTGAAGATTCAGGTGGGCTGTTCTCTCAATTCTGAAGGTACTGATGTCTTGTTCGAGTTTGAAACCAATTCTTATCCTCTGCATGTGAGGTTTGAAAATGTTGAGCACTTAATGCATGTTTGGTATGTAGCACTGGATGTGATCAAAATTTTAGCTTATTTTTTTTCCTAAATACTTTCAAGTACTATCCAAGCATCCCTACCAAACATACCACCAGTATCATTATTGACTTGACAGAAATGCAAATGCAGGATTAGCATTGCTGGAATTCCGAGCAAGGGTAGAATGTGATCCGTCTGGAGCTTTAACAAATTGGAATCCTAATGACTGTGATCCATGCACCTGGTCGGGTGTTCGTTGTCTGAATGGTGAAGTTTATAAGTTGTAAGTACTTATGTCATATTATGTACTCCAAATCATAAATATAGTATTGTAGACGAATATAAGCAATTATAGTTGCCTATTTGAGGTAATGCCTACGTGCTTAAGTTTCAACAAATCTCTTGAAGTAGCAGAACATGGATTAGTTTCTTTCCTCCTTTCCATCCCATCCTGTCCCCTCCTCTGAAATTTATATGACTACCATACTACTATGTTCTTCATATTTATGGAAGAATGGCTATATTCCTTTATGTATATATTTTTTACTCTTGTGAATAGGGATCTCAGTGGACAGTACTTGCAAGGAATATTGGCTCCTGAGCTTGGAAATATTACTCATTTAAGATTCCTGTGAGTATCAACTTCTTTATGGACTTTTATATTAATCAACCAAGTCCCGAAACCTCTTTTCCCACTTTTTGATAATAAAGGACTTCAAGATTTTCTATATGTATTGTTTTCAAATTTAATAAGTTGATCTTATGTGGACCCTTTTTCATTGGACACAGCAACCTCTCCAAGAACCATTTTTCGGGCACCATCCCTCCTCAGTTTGGGCAGCTTGAGAAACTGGAGGTGCTGGACTTGAGGAATAATAATCTGACTGGATCAGTTCCTGTAGAATTAGGAGGACTACATTCACTGAAATGCTTGTGTGTTTTTTTATCCGCCAACACTAATTTATGCACGCTGCTACAAATAATACTATCTATCTTTGCTAAATTCTCTGCTTTGCTCTAGGTTTCTTTGTAACAACAGATTTGAAGGAAGCTTTCCTCCTGAGATTGGGAAGTTTAATTCACTTGCAGATTTACAGTTTGATGAGAATCTTGAAACTGCTACTGATGCTGGAATTGGCTGTGCGAATAGAAAAATTGGTCACTGGTAACATATTACTTCCCTGCATTTCACATGTGAAATTGCCTTTTAAAACTTAAACCACATATATGCATAAACTTGTGAAGAGATATAATTTGTACTAATTGTTCCAAAAGACAGTTTATACTAATTTCTTACCTCTGGTGAATCTTGTTATGTATATGATTATAATTGTCATACATTTGACTTCTTACTCACAGTTTCATCTCTCAGTAAGAAGCATATTTGGATTATCATCTTTTATACACTTTTTCGTTTAATGTTAATCATGTCTTGTTCAGCACGTGGCAGAGTGGTCAGAAACCATCAACGAAGCGAAATTCATTTCTGATATCAATTAGAGAGATCCTAATCCATCATTTCAATATGTTCCCTTTGTAAGTAACCAAAGGTTTTTACCATAAAGATTCATGTTAATTTGTCATCTTTTTCTTCATGTTGTTTTATATACAAAATATATTGTCTTTTATCAAGGTTTGGAAGCAAATCGTTGCACAATTATGCTGATAATAGCTGTAGCAATCTACCAAGTAAGCACTGACATTTTTTCCTTGGGTTGAATCCATTGATGGTCATTAAGATTTTAGCACGTAATTTGTTCCAATTGGTTACTGTCAGTTTGACTAACAGAAAAGTGATGTGGGCAGTTTATTTATTTACCAACTATATTGCCACATCATCTTTTCTGTTAGTCAAACTGGAGGACAATTAGTGGAATGATCAAATTATAATAAAGATGCAAGTTCAGTGATATGCTTCAAAGAAGTTTAATTTTAGCAAGTACATTGAAATTTCACTAGAAGTTCAGCAATATTATCCCTTTTCAGTTCTTTGATCAAATAGGGCATGCATTTGTCAAATGATATTTGTTCTTGCATTTTCTAGGTGCTCTTGAGCCATATGTCATCGAAAATGTAAAGAACCTTGCAAACAATGCACGTCGTATGCTAGTTGCACAATTGAGTAACATTGCAGCTGCCCCTGCCAACATTAGGTTGCCATCAGATCCTATCATTGCTCTTCCAAGCAGCAGGAGTAGCGGATCATTTCCAGCTATACCAAATAGGAAGGAACGACCTCCTATTCCTGTACCATCCCCCACTCCATCTCCAAAGAACGAGCCACATAACACAACTAATCCTCATTCGGATTCGTCTGGTAAACAGTCTCATGACGGTGAAAAATCCAAGAATTCATGGAAGTTTATCGTCGGGATTGCAAGTGCAGTTTTCCTGCTAATTTTTGTGGTAGCCGTCATTGTCATATGCAGAAGCAGAGCAGCCCAAAAACTAAGTCCTTGGAAAACTGGATTGAGTTGGCAGTTGCAGAAAGCATTTGTTACAGGTATGCATGCTCCTTGTGGTCCAAAACCTGGTATGAAAAGGCTAGTTTTAAGAGAAACTTGTAATAAAATTATTTCAAAATAATTTTCTTCGGTTTGGATAGATTTTGTTCTTTTTTCCTCTTTCTTGCTTGATCTGGATATGAATTGAGGTGAAACTTGAAGCAGAATTCATTGAGCATTGGTAACAAAAAATATAAAATGCAAGTGCTTTAATTTGCAGGGGTTCCAAAGTTAAACAGAGCTGAGCTAGAAACTTCATGCGAGGATTTCAGCAATATTATTAATACATATGAAAATATAGCAACTGTGTACAAGGGAACTCTATTCAGTGGAGTAGAGATTGCTGTTGTTACAACTGCTATATCATCTCTGAAAGATTGGTCTAAACATTGTGAATTGACATTCCGAAAGAAGGTAATTTCATTCTTTTGGAACGACTTGAGGGATTATTAAAGTATGAACATCTCTTGTATATTCCATTCAAACTTACTAATGTTTCTTTTGCCACTTCAATAGATTGACATGTTGTCGCGAGTGAATCACAAGAACTTCGTTAATCTTATTGGATACTGTGAAGAGGACGAACCTTTCACAAGGACGATGGTTTTGGAGTATGCTCCAAATGGCACTCTTTTCGAGCATTTGCATGGTAGTGTTTGTTGGTTGTAGAAAGAGCTTGTTTGGTTGTTCTTGAAAGTAACTTTATAGAAGACACTTACTTTATATAAAAGTTTGTTTTGCAGTCAAAAAAGTAACTTTGAAATCATGTTCAGGAAAATCATAATAAAAATCTGGACTTGATTTTAAGCACAGCGAAACATGAAAAAATACTCGTGCTTGTCATTTTTGGATACTTGGTTTGTTTTGATGAATTGATTCTTTGTTCCTTCAGTTAAAGAACTTGAACATCTTGACTGGAATGCAAGGATGAGAATAATCATGGGGATAGCTTATTGCATTCAGTACATGCATGATCTGAATTCACCGTTGACACATTGCAACTTGACTTCAGAAATCATATTTTTGACAGATGATTATGCTCCTAAAGTAGGCTTCTTTCTCTTCATCAATGTTTACGAAATATTTTATATCTATGAAGTTCACCCCATTTCTCCCCTTGCTCCCGATTCCCACCCCATGTTCCTTTTCCTCCCTTTCCTCGTCCCTCTGCTATTTGCATTTACTGGAAGCTTTTGAGGAACTATGAATGAGGAGGGAGCAGCACTGTGAAAAGGGAACCATTTTTTAACAAGGATAAAATTGAAAATGTAGTGCAGAAAAAAAAGGCATTATAAGCAAAATTTTAGTACGAGAGGCTTAATTTATTTGACTATTACTAGAAAGCTGTTCTGAAATTTTTTCGTAAATATCATCGATCAATTTTAATGAAAAGCATTATGACTTTTTCAGGTTGCAGAGATCGATTTTTGGAAAGAACTCATAGCCAAGTCAAAGAATTTGGAGAATGACTATGAGCATTCTGAACTGCCACCACTTGCTGACAGAGAAACCAATGTTTACAATTTTGGAATACTATTGCTTGAAATAATCTCTGGAAAGCTTCCATACTCCGAAGAGCAAGGGCCTCTCATCAATTGGGTATCTATCCATTGGAATTGCTACTTATTCGTGTTTATTTTTTGTTATGGATTGAGTCATACTTCTTATTTACAAGAACAGCATAAGAAATGAAAATCTAGCAAAATACACAAATATATGTTGGTTCACTATGATGAACAAAACGAAGATTATGATAGTAAGTCATCTTTTTTAGTTTGTATCTCATGGACAATTGTCCCCCTAAGAAATACATAAGAATATAAGGACGACGTAGTAAATAAATAGAATCTTCGGTATACCTCTAAACCTAACTTTTTGATGTTTAAACAACAAATTTTAGTGTACAAGTGTACAATATAATTATGCTCCATGTAGTCGGACATTTTTGAAGTTTTGAATAGCTTGTCTTTGGTTAGATAATTACGAGCATTTTATATTTCAACTCTATGATCTAAGACCATTTTGATTTTGTTAGGCTTCTGAATACTTGAACGATATGAGGAAGATCAGCCACTTGATTGATCCAACCCTGAAGTCCTTCAAAGATAACGAACTTGATGTTGTGTGTGAAGTAATCCAAAGTTGCATTCAACAAGATCTACGAAAGAGGCCAACGATGAAAGAAATCGTTCAAGAATTGCGGGGAGTGATTGATGTATCGCCCGAGGCAGCAGCACCAAGACTTTCTCCCCTCTGGTGGGCTGAGCTTGAGATCTTATCGCAAGAAGCGGCTTAAGTTTACTTCATGTATAGGATTTAAGTCAATTATATTTCATTTTACTTACTTTTTCTTCAACAAAATGCTAAAAGAAATCACAGCTCTTTTCCTTTTTATTTCATTAATTTGTTGTGTCATTCTTCTCATTCATATTATTTAATTCTTTAACGATATTATCACCTTGGAACAAGTATATATGTAATATGATACTATATATGTGTTTTGCGAGAGAAAAATGGTATGTAAATTAAAGGCAATGTTTGACACGAGAGTTGAATATCATGTCTATGTAGTGTATATATATTTGGTATTTTTACTATAAATGGCGTTGAATTCCTAAGTTTGACGCTTTTGTTGTGAATTTGAGGAGAATGAAATGGCTATTTATTTACTTATTTAAAATTATCTTAAAAATGTCGTTCACATATAGTTCAGGTTGGATTAATTTTTTTTATCAAATGGCACGTGAACTTGGTGCAAGGGAGTTTGTCCACGGGAACCTAATCACCTCTTTGAGCTTTTATGAATCGAAATATATATATATTTGACCATCTTTTGATCTACTCATGTTATACTATGAATTATTCAAATGGAAGAATTGGATGTCTACCTCATACATTACCTTTATCACATACTCCAAACATCATACTAAAAAAATGTAATTTCTCGAATAAGATTCACTTTTGAGATGCATTTATGTTTAAAAAGATAAACTTTCAAGATTCGATCTTGCACTAAAGAATGTAAAGGTACGGGTCTCTTTAAAGGATAAGGGCATAACATTAACAATGCTTGTCGAATAAACGATCTGAGTATGAAATTCAGTATTTTATTGTCACTATTTAATTAATGTATAGTATTTATTTATGTCTAGATTCCAATTATTTAATTAATGGATGATAAGGATATCGAGTACTCCAAACTCCAAGAAACTGAATTTTTTTTCCGTGTAAACAATTAATTTATATAAAAGATTAATTGAATAAAGTTGAAAGTAGATAATGTATACGTACATTTGAAGAATAGTGTGTACCCTGTTTTAATTGAATAGACTCGAATATACGTCAAGAAATAAATTTGAACTATGCACTCTAAAATAAAAGATTTCTCAGTTACAAAATGGTATTATTGAAATATTAAATACGTGATAATTATATTTGCATCGCAATTTAATTTTGCTGCACTACATTCTAATTGTATTTGAAGTATTCAATATTTGCTTGTTGTAAAATTTATTTCCATTACTTTTTTTTCATCAAATCTTATCTTCAACGTTTCATGAAAGTTCTTGAAGATGATTTCCTTAAAAAAAATATTTATGTGCTTTATAATGAGGTAGAGATATTATTTTTCATACTTTTGCATTTTTTTTTTTTTTTTTTTTTTGAAAAATATGATGTGCAAAGATAGTGATGGCAAAAAAACTCGCCTTGTCCCGCCCTGCCTGACAAGTTGGCTGGACGGGAAGGGGCAGGGCATCTCTCCGCCCCATGAAAAGAAAAGAAAAAACTAGAATTTTGTTAAATTACTAGTGAAGGCACGTGCGATGTACGTGCATGCGTTATGCTCCTTGTGTATATTAGCGTTGAGACTGTATATGTATAGTACAATAAATAGATGGAAATAAAATCATGAATGACATGTAAGTGAAGAAGAAATATTACATTCTTAATATCATTTTCAAGTACTCACGCCTATTATTTCACGACGTTGATGGTGTACGAAACTACCAATTGTAGCAAATGTTGCGACGCTTCAAAGTAGGTCGTTTCAAACTAATATTTCAAACTAATATTTCGAGAATTTTGATAACAATCTAACTTTAAACATTCAAACGAAGTCGAAATATTATATTATTAATATCAAACGAAGTCTAAATGATATAGAAGATTTATCGATTCGACCAACGTATAATCATTTAGAAATTTTTAAAGTTAGCTTGTTATCGAAATTCTCAAAATATTAGTTTGAAACGACCTACTTTGATAGCCGTAACATTTGCCACGATTGACCATTTCGCACACATTTGTGAAATGGTAGCCATGAATACTTCAAAATAATATTAAGAATGTAATATTTCGACTTCGTTTGATATTTCCTAATGAGCCCGAAAATGAAGAAAAAACATAAATTTTATTAAAAAGATAAGTTACACGTCTTTTTGAACACGCAAGTTTGACGTTCGTTTAACTATTTTTTATATTCATTTAGATCATTCGATGTATCTATAATATAGTTCTAGAAATGAATTTCGAGATAATATAGAAGATTTATCGATTCGACCAGCGTACAATTGTCTAGAAATTTTTAAAGTTAGCTTGTTATCGAAATTCTCGAAATATTAGTTCTATTTTGACGCGCCATAACATTTGCCACGATTGACCGTTTCGCACACCATCAACATCGTGAAATAATAGATCATGAGTACTTCAAAATAATATTAAGAATGTAATATTTCGATTTCGTTTGATGTTCCGTAATGAGCTTGACAATGAAGACAAAAATATAAGTAATATATTCAAAAAAATAAGTTATACGTCTTTTTTAACACACGTGTTTGACATCCGTTTAACTATTTTCGATATTCATTTAGATTATTTGATATATCTGCGATATAGTTCTCGAAATGAGTTTCAAGAGAATATAGAAAATTTATGGATTCGACTAGCGTAGAATCGTTGAACAATTTGTAAAGTTAGTTTGTTATCGAAATTTTCGAAATATTAGTTTGGAACGGCGTACTTTGACGTAACGTAACTTTCGCTACGATTGACCGTCTCATATACCATCAACGTCGTGAAATAATAGACCGTGAGTACTTCAAAATAATATTAAGAATGTAATATTTCGACTTCGTTTGATGTTTCATAATGAGCTTGACAATGAAGACAAAAATATAAATAATATATTCAAAAAGACGAGTTATACGTCTTTTTTAACACACGCGTTTGACGTCTGTTTAACTATTTTCGATATTCATTTAGATTATTCGATATATCTGTGATATAGTTCTCGAAATGAGTTTCGAGAGAATATAAAAGATTTATGGATTCGGTTAGCGTAGAATGGTCGAAAAATTTGTAAAGTTAGTTTGTCATCGAAATTTTCGAAATATTAGTTTGAAACGATGTACTTTGACGTAACGTAACTTTCGCTACGATTGGCCGTTTCACACACGATTAACGTTGTGAAATATTAGGTCGTGAGTTCTTCAAAATGATATTAAAAATGTAATATTTCGACTTCGTTTGATATCCCAAATTGAGAACGTAAATGAAGGCGAAAACATAAGTTTAAAAAAAAAAATAAAAAAAAAATAGGGGTTTTGCATGTCTCGCACAGTGCGAGACACATTTTGTTTTTTTTTTTTATTACAAAAATCGTATAGAGAAAATAAAAATTAAATAATTTTTTTTTTTTAAGTAGAATATAGACTTTTTTTTTTTTTTTTTTAAATAGGATATAGCAAAATAAAAAAAATAAAAAAAATTCAAAACCACACGACACCGTTTAGGACGAGAGTTTCTACAGTAAATCAACCTCACTCTTTTAGTTCACTCTTTTAGTATATAGGGGATTAATTTTAAAATATTGTTGAAGATGTGCAAAAGATTTTAACGTTTCATTAATTCACATCTAGTTCTTGAAGATGATTTCCTAAGAAAAAAAAATATTTATGTGCTTTATTATGAGGTATAGATATTATTTTTCATACTTTTGCATTATTTATTTATTTTTTTAAAAAAAAAAATATATATATATATAATGTGCAAAGAAGCCATTTTACACTATCTCAATGGACCTCTTGAGCAGAAATTGATATTTTTGAAAAATATGATATGCTAATTTGTGGAAGATTAAAGATTGAATGAGTAAAAAAAAAAATTTAAGAATATAAATGCTACAATGAATAGCTAATAAAAGTTATGATGTGAATATAAATGTCTCTTGACCCTGTTTGATACGTTTAATTTGTCATGAAATTAGGAAAATATTTTTCTAATTCTTACTTTTGACTATTTGATTAGTCAAATTTGTCATGGAAAATATTTGTCACCAATTTCTAATGTACAATCCCTTGAAGCACAAAAGTAGGAAAATATTTTCTTATAATTTTAGTGGGAATTTGTTTTCCACCTTGCTGGATTTTTTTTTTTTTTTTTATAGCAATGGAAATATATTCTAAATCCAATGGTAAAAAATTTTATCAATTTAATTGACAATTTGCATGAAAAACGAAGCCAAACGATCATAAAAAATTTATGAAAATAATTTTTATTTTTTTTATTTTTTTGCAATCCAAACAAATTTTAATATAGATTGTAAAAAAAATTTATCCCAAAAAGTAACAATTTGCATGAAAAACAAAGTCAAACGGAATATGTGGAAAATTATACCAATCAAACACCATTAATTATAATTCCCTCTAAAATAAATTCTAGACAAATTACTTCTCTATCAAATATTTTATTTATCATTTATTTTTCATCTTTCTATCAAACACACCCTAAATATAAATGGAATACAATCATCCAAATTTTTAGTGTCACATCACTTTCACATCACTTGACAATCATCCAAAAATGGAATAAATATTATTGATTAATAAAGTATTGTTTGTGTTGGTTGATTTTAAATAACAATTGCTTTAAAAAAAAAAAAATTCAGTTAAAAGAGTAACTAGTCTACATACAAATTTAAAGAGTACAATTCTATTTGTATCGAATGGAATGTATCGAAAGTTATCCTTTTACAATGGACGCAGGTGTCATGTGAATATAAAAATTTTCAAATGTGGTCCGTACTTTTTATTGTGAGTACTAGATAAATAAATTATGTACATGTAACATTATCGATTTAAAGAATAACTAAACATAATTGATAATTGTAGTCTCTTGAAAGCATTAGTTGGAATCGATTATGTGGATGGATCCACTCATAACAAAAGAACAAGAAAGTCCAACTCTACAGTTACCTGGATTTCTTTATATTTTTCACTTATTTTTGGTTAAGTAATTATAGGGAACCTTTTTCCTCATTCTCTCTTCAAAGAAGTGAGAGGAGAGGAAAGTGAGACCAAAAAGGAGAAGAGCTGTAATCACATGGGTGCTGTTTTCTTGATGGGTCCTCTCTGTTTATCTTTCTCTCTCTAATTCTTTCCTTACCGACAATTATGAACAGGCCATAAAAGATAAACCTAATCAAAAGCTAAAGTCTTCTTCTTCTTCTTCTGGTTTGAATCCGCGTCGGAATTTTATTTCATCAGTATTATTATTATGGCTGACGATAAGGTAATAAATTATTTCTTTTTTCTATAATTCTCATAAAAAGATTGGATTTTTTTTTTCTGGGTTGTGTTAATTTAGGAGAAAGTTCTGAAAATATACAGCTAAAAGAGTTTTTATGTTAATTTTTTTCATTTTTGATTGGTCGTGTTATGGGAGAAGAATAGAAAATAAATAGTATTTCTTAAAGAAAATCGTTTTTAGTTTTTGTAAAATTAGATTGGATACAAAATGAAACCTTTTTTTTTTTTCCCCAAATTGAGAATTTTATAATATTATGAATTGCGTCCATATTAAATTCTCCTTTTTCCTCAAGATTTCATGGATTTGTTCCTTGAATTTTAATTTTTTTCGATAGAGGTGAATTGCTTATGGCATAGATATCAGGTAGCAGATCAGGGACTAGATTAGAAGTTTGGTTATTTTTTTCTGCTTCTTGATTCATGATCTGATCTTAATTGAACAATTCCTGATACATTAATCCGGGTTCACACGAGGGATGGTGAGATCTGGAGGGCCTGTCAAGGGTGCTAGTGCTTATCCTTGGTTGATCATCACAAGATAATTTATGATACATCCTCTGATTGATTCTTGAATTAAGTTAAAATAAATTACAAATCTTGATCTATTGCGAGCATTAAGGATTTTTTTTTTTTTTTTTACGTAGTTATATTGTTCCCAAATCTTGTTTATTGAATTAATTCTAAGTTGTTCAAATGCTGTTCGACTCTGCCATAACTTGTTCCTGTTTAATATGATTGCTGTTGTAGGAGATGGCTGATCCTGTAATGGACGGGAATGGTGCTGTCACTGGTCACATAATTTCCACAACCATTGGGGGTAAAAATGGAGAGCCCAAGCAGGTAAAACCACTTCTTGAATGATTATGATCTTGGTGATTCACAATCCATGTATGCATCTATGCAAGTGAATATTGGCATGCACTTTTGAGCTTGCTCTAACAAAAGGGGAAAATAAAGGGAAAATGAAGAGGTGAAATCTAATTGTTATTGGATGATTCTTCATGCAGACAGTAAGTTATATGGCCGAGAGCGAGTGGTGGGGACCGGTTCATTTGGAATTGTGTTTCAGGTATATCTATATAATTTTGTAGTTATTTTGGCCGTTCTGACATTTTTTATCGAACTAATTTTACTAATTTTTTGCTTAACATAGGCAAAGTGCCTGGAAACTGGGGAGACCGTGGCTATTAAGAAGGTCTTGCAAGATAGAAGATATAAGAACCGTGAACTGCAGTTAATGAGGACTATGGATCATCCAAATGTTGTTTCTTTGAAGCATTGTTTCTTTTCAACTACGAGCAAAGATGAGCTTTTTCTCAATTTAGTTATGGAATATGTGGCGGAAACAATGTATAAGGTCGTGAAGCACTATAGCAACACAACCCAGAGAATGCCACTCATCTACGTGAAACTTTATACATACCAAGTATGTGTAGAACTTCATTATTAGCTATGTCTAATATCCACATCATTTCAACATAATAATTAGGAAATTTATTGCAGATTTTCAGGGGGCTGGCTTACATGCATACTGTTGCTGGAGTATGTCACAGAGATTTGAAGCCTCAAAATGTCCTGGTAAGCATTTAAGAGTGATTTAAAAGTAATAAATTGAGTTGAAAAATTGTAGTCTTTTTAGTAATATTATTTTTTATTTTATTACAGGTTAATCCTCTTACTCATCAGGTGAAAATATGTGATTTTGGAAGTGCAAAAGTACTAGTAAGTGAAACTCTTTCCTGTTCCTGTTCCTGTTCCTGTTCCTGTTCCTGTTCCTGTTCCTGTTCCTATTCCTAATCTATATGTTTCCATTAACATCTATATAAGATTTATTAGCATTTTCCAAGCTTTCCCTCTATTGATCTTGTTATAGTTTCTTCACGTTGCTGCCACAAGTTATTTTCTTTAATGCTTCCATTGTGCAGACGACAACCTGTTTTTACATTTTATATTCTAAAGTATTTGTAAAAAACTACTCACCTGACACAGTTCATCTGCTACTTTATATTCAATTTTTAAAAAAAAAAAAAAAAAAAAAAAAATTGATGATTGTGCTTGGTGTGATTTATAATTGATGAAATTCAATCCTAAACAGGTGAAAGGCGAAGTAAACATATCATACATTTGTTCGCGGTTTTATCGGGCTCCTGAACTGATTTTTGGTGCAACAGAATACACTAACTCTATTGATATATGGTCGGCTGGCTGTGTCCTTGCTGAACTTCTTTTGGGACAAGTTAGTAGATTCTTTATATTCAGTGTTTGTTGAATTATGATGTTTATTTATTTGGTTCTTTTGCATTTATATATTGGTCTGATGTATGATTCAATTATCTAGCCACTGTTTCCTGGGGAGAACGCTGTGGGCCAACTCGTGGAAATTATCAAGGTGCCACTTGATTATTAAATCTAAAATGTAATTCAAATTTTTCGTAGTGCTGTAGTTTCATGTGCTTTAACTTTCAGGTTCTTGGAACTCCAACCAGGGAGGAGATTCGTTGTATGAATCCAAATTATACTGATTTTAGGTTTCCTCAAATAAAGGCACATCCATGGCACAAGGTACATATTTCGTTAAAAGTTTGTTCTAATTTCTGAGGAAGAAACTTCATTTTTTGGTTCATTGTTGTATACATTTTTCTTTTTATTGTCGTTTGTGGTCACATGATCTAACTTTTATGTCCGGTAGACTGTCTTAGGAAATTGCATTTTTATAATGAACGGGTATATTAATAATGAATGAAGGAGTCCTGATAATCATGAATGAGGTGTGTACATGTAGAAATATCCAAGATGCTTCCACTAATAAGTGTGACACTGAGTTTTAATATTTGAATGAGAATATATGAACATAAAAGAAGACTTATTTGAGTGATTTATTTTATTTACTGGGGTGTGGAGTTTTTCCAAGTTTTTCATTTTTCAGAGTCAACTCATATAACTCAATTTTGAGAATGTTTTGGGCAGATATTATGATTGAGTAACATGCTAGAGAAAGTTGTTTCTTATAAGGGATGGAAGTATCCTGTTGGTTTCTGAGATGCAGATGTAAAGCATTTCTAATGCTAAGGTGGGGCTATAACATTCCAAGGTGAAGTGCCACAAGAACAATTTCAGTGTACCCAATATTGAGGCTTTGAGGTGGACGTAGGTTAGACCATGTCTACCTACGTAATGGGAGGAAAGTTGAAGGGCGAGGTTAACACTAAACCATGACGATTGAGGAAAAGTTGCTAAATTATAAGAGGAAGAGAATGGAAGATTAAGAAATAAAAGATTTGGGTCATCTTCCATGACTGAAGTTGTGAATATGTGATTGTTGCAGTAATTTGTTTTTTACACCACCATTTTTATCCCTTACCCTATGCACACTCCATTAGTCTTATAGAGTGTCTTTATATGTAGCTTTAGGTAAAATCTTCGACTCCTCTCACAGGTTTTTGTAAATTGTATTGACTTGTACATATTATGTCTTACTTTCAGGTCTTTCACAAACGAATGCCTCCAGAAGCAATAGACCTTGCCTCCCGGTTGCTGCAATACTCGCCTAGTCTTCGTTGCACGGCGGTGAGTTTCTTTCCATACCTTTATTTTCTTAAAGAACTGATTTAGTTTTTATAATATATTTTTTTATTTGCAATTGTGGTGTTTGATTGTTGTTTCATCGATAGAGGAATTAGTCTTCTTCCCGATAAATATTGTAGTATAGTTTAACATTCCAAATGATTAGGTGTCCACTCATTTGATTTCAAAAATAGGATACATCCCTCTTTCTTCTAATAAATGACTTGTGATAGTTTTAATTCCAACATCTTTTGTTATATATTGATTACCCTGTATTCGCATGATTAACCTGCATCGCACGTATAGTTTCAGATATATTTGTTCTTCTGTCTGACTAGAATTCTTCTTGTTGCAGCTAGAAGCTTGTGCACATCCTTTCTTTGATGAGCTTCGAGAACCTAATGTTCGACTCCCAAATGGACACCCATTGCCACCTATATTCAACTTCAAACAGGAGGTGCGCAGTGTGAATATGTGTTCTCTATTCTTTTTTGTCCACATGCCTTTTTTATTAATTAATAAGTGCTTGCTTGACTCAGTCCCCCATCTTTCTCTTAAACTCACCTCACTCTCGTAAATGTCCTCTCCAAATCCTAGCATGACGTCGATGATCCGCCAAATCCATTGCTGACTTCACCATGATCGTTAAGTCTAAGTGCTTAAAAACAGTGGATCCCAGGAATACGTGGTTAGAAAATAGGTAAAAGTTGTGGGCCTACGGAGTGTGTTGATAAAAATAGAGTTTGGCATGCTTATAAGTAATTATAAGCTATGCCAAACAAGCACTAAAATGTTTTAATGGATGGAGAACCATTGTTATGTTAAACAAGTTAAGAATAGTCCTATTTATTATATGCATGTACTTTTGTATATAGAGATGATCAAAATTGCATTACTTTGAACTACTTAAAGTTGATACATTACGGGATAATTCATTTCTTTTTAATAACCAAATGGGAAATCGAGGAAATCATTCATCTGATGTTTGAATGTAATCGAATACGTTCATTTATCCCATGTGGATGCTTACACACTGCATGAATGATATTTTGTATAAAATTTCTTCATGAATTTAACAGTGGTTTTTTACGTCATTATTGTTTTCCCTTTTTTGGTTATAGTTGTCTGGAGCCTCACCGGAGCTCATCAACAAGCTTATTCCCGATCACATGAAAAGACAATTGGGCCTACAGTTTTTTGCATCCCCTGAGGGCATGACGTGAACTGGAGCATTGTCGAGTTTTGCTCGTTAGTAGTTAACACGAGGTGGCTAAATCATCTCTAAGCGAGGGTAGCCCGACCAGCAGCATCTCCTGGGATAAGTTCATTAAAGAGCAGCTATAAGGCTGCTGCTACTACTACCATTATTTCTCTATACCTTACTGTTTTCTGTTCGTTCTTCCTTTTTGTGCAACAATCGCCCGTCTCTCTAAGCAGCACCCCGTGAAAGAAAGATCGTTTTGTACATGTTTGGTAGTAACTGACGAGAAAGTTCCCAGCAGACGAAATGTCAAGTGTATTACTAGGTAAATCGTAAATGTACCAAAAGAAGCAGCCGGAACAAGAAAGGGGCTGACTATATTTTTTCTTTTTTGTTTGATCTGCTTCTGTTATGTAAACCTGTTTTAAGGCTGACGTCTACATGTGAAAGAATGTTGTTGCATTGTGGTCAAGTGAATGTATTTACTATACAAGTTTCTCTCCATTTGCAACCCACACCTCCTATGGCATGTTTGGCTGTTCTAAAAGTTACTTTGTAAGTTCTTAGCAATTGCTTGCTTGGCTAAGTTTTTAAGTGTTTTTACGTAGTAGGTTCCATGGAATGTGTAGTTAAAAATTGATAAAAATTGAGGGTCTTAATGATTGTCGTTAAAAATGATGCATAAAAGCTTTGCCGAACATAAACTAAGAATCATTCGAAAAGTAAATTTGAAAATCATATTTGACAAAATGAGTAACTTAAAACTCACCGTCTAAAATATAAATTATGCTGTACAAATTGAAAGTTGAAATCATTGTGTTCTTGCTTTTATCATTTTATGTTGATCTTTGTTGCACAGATTCCATTCCCATATAAATTATCCAAGGAAAAAATGATGATTTTCTACCAAAAAGCAAAAGATAATTCAACAATTTCTTCTTTTTATGTTGATTAGTAAAGTTAAAATGAATAAAGCAGGTTTGGCAAAGCCAAAAAAAAAAAACCCCAAATCTAACAATTCAAAATCAAACATTTTTTTGGTAGTACGGAATCGAGAACATCAGAATTGCACTAAATAATTCTATTCCAGTCTAGTTCAATTTGCGTGGTTATGGTGTCAAAATTCAAATCGATCCTTGGGTTGGTCCGCCATAATTAATATATGGGACATGTTGGGCTTATAAGTTCAAACCAACCCATGAAGACTACCCATAAGCTAGTCTATGGTTCAAATTTCCTTAATTTTTATGCAATTTGTTGAATTTTGGTGTTCTTAAATTATGAACTAATATAATGAAAGGTCAAGATTCGAGATCATCAAACTCAAACCCCATTATCTTTTCTCATTGCTCTATGTTGTAAATGTGACTTATATAAAGTAGAAGGAAGCCCTAAAAATACTATAAGGTGCTCGGAAATGGTCGAAGTATTTGATCACATGTATACTGGAATGAATAGGCCGATGCGAAATGGACGTAGGCCTTGTGTTGTTTTTCCTTTCTTGATTCCATATTGTTCATCACTATTGTTGCACAAAACACAACACTCTGACAGTTAATTTTGTTGTTTTTCTCTTAAAGTTGTTTTAAGATTGTGTAAGTAATTCGAATGGAAAAAAGAAAGAGCCCGAAAAATACTAAACAACTTGCTAATTATAACTCCTTTAAACTTAGACAAACATGCACTGAATTTGGTAAAGTTGGTGGTATTCAATCTGGAGTACATTACTTGTTCATATAGTAATTACAGGAAAATAATCGTAGATTGTCTGTTTGTATACGATACCCACAACTTTGAGGCTTCCTAAGCTCGGGGAGATGCTTCTGTGTACATGGTTCGCCTCTTGGCGTTTAATAAGGAAGACAACATGGAAACATACTAGATACGTGTTTCCTTGTTCAGATCCTCCACCTTTTATGTGGTTAGTTTTTATTTTCGAAAGCTAAGTTATACATATTATAATTGTTGGAAATGAAGAAACTAAACTCAAACCTTCATGGTAGAAGAAAAAACCCGCAAATATCAAGACTTGAACCTGTGATTAACGTTGTCTTAAAACGATATTTATTGCTTGTGGTATCCCCGGAATATAGTTTTGATCTGGATTCAACAAGCCTGAGAAGAACTACTTACCTACCAAAAGTGAATAATTCTTAAGAACTAGAAAAATTGGAATTTCTCGAATCTTTTGAGTGATTTAAAGTTTGTAATTGTATATGGATATTTTTGTATCAAAAAAATCATCATAGAGATCAAAACATTCCAACCACGGATGCATATAAAGGTTGATGAAAAACACCATTTTTTATTAAAAAAAATCTGAATGAGAAATAAGCCTAATGGCTAGTTTTCGGAGGCCTCCAAAAAAACTGGTATGCCCCGAATTTGAAGTAGACCAAAATCTACTGGCGGCTCCAAAGTGCTGCAATGCAAGAGGTAGTATTTGCTTCTAGCTCATTTTCACTTCAGTTCTTTCTCCCTTTTTTCTGTCCATTATAGCACGACTTTCCCGACTTGAAAAGTCTCCAAATCCTTATCGTTTTATTGTCAAGTAATTGAACAAATAACAATAATGTAATATGCAATTATTTATTTATTTATTTTTTTCTTAAATTTTGTTTTTATGATGTTGGGAACAGAGAGGCAAGTATGATACAATATGAAGTGTTGATCGCATATGCAAGAACAATATTAAAGCAAGAAGTGAGACTGAAAGAGGAACCGAGTAATTTTATTAATTGACAACCTATGGAGAGAAAAATATAATTTCAGCAATACATAAAATGGAAAAAGAGTCTACTATTTATGAGGACATGTGAAAACCCTAGAAGTAACCTAAAAGATGAAAATTAGGTCAAAATACACGCTAAACCGTCATAAAGCGAAAAATCTTGACGGCGTTGTCACTTGAGCGCTGTCTAGCGGCAGGCAAGCGATCGTCCTGTCGCTCGAGCAAGAGCTTGGTGATAGGCCGACTACAGCTCCCTGCTCCAAAAGGTTTTGCCTACTGCTTGAGCAACCAATTAACGATAGGCTAGCAAAAATTCGACGATTTTTCTTCTCGATCCATAATTTTGGTCTCTTCAAAATCACTTCAACTAGGACTTCGAATCACGCAAACTTAGATCGAGTTTGGGTCACAAACTCAACAAGTGAAATGGTAGACATCTCTAGCTGGGAGCTATCGTTGTAATACATCTATTCTATAACGTTGCATAATTTGAAGATGATAGAATGACAAGTAGTATTTGATAAGATAACCTTCTTTCTTTTCAAGTCTACAAAATGATCAGAATTTTCAACAAAATTTATCTTATATTTAATTGAGATAGTTCCCAAAAAAAAAAACCATAATAGTGCAGCAAAAAACAAAGGGTGCTAATTACCTTGCATTAATGGATTGAACCAACTCGAGTAGATGTACATATTTGTATAGCTGAATTGCCGGGCAAATCTCCCTTGGCAGGGACCTTACTATTTTGCTTCAATGAGCTTAATTTCTTGCAGTTAAAAAGCTCCTGCCAGAGGAGTATTGCCCAGCAATGCACTTATACATCGTTGAAACGTCTTATTGAGTAGTGTATACCTTATAGACACCTTATTCAATGAGCTCGACGAACAATATTGGAGCTTGAAATCTATATATAGTGTTCACAAGAAACTCCCTTTGTTCCATGCCAAACCGCATATTCTTAAATCATTCTTTATGCCATCAATTGTGAAAAAGAAGCTGCTTTCTAGTCCACAAAGAGAAAAATGCTTATAAGGGAGAAATACCACATACGGCATTAGCTTTTTCGCTCTTCCGTACTACGTAAAAGGTGAGTATTGTTGGAAAATAGAGTGATGACTTTAAATCAAAGATCCAACTTACCACCCTTATCGTGAATTGAACAAAGCCCAATGGCAAGAAAATGATTAATAAAAAGATCAAAGAAAAAAACTAAAGACAACGCCAAGTGAAATAGATGCAAAAGTCGAGGTAAGAGTTAAACTCTTTGTCCTGAAGTCGATTTTACCCCAACGGTGCCTATGGATGATGGCAATCAACTCCCAAGATAAAATAATTATCTTCTTGTGTTTGTGGCACTCCCAAACACAAGAACAAGGAACTGAAAATTTGTTTTTGTACTCCTTGAATGAATAGAAATGCATATTTTGTGCAAAATTTTGGCTTTAGAAAAGATAAATGTAATGTTATGCTATGATTGCATATCATTGGAACAAATAAATAGACATTACAAGATTCTTATTTATAGAGGATGAGAAGTTGTGAGTGAAGAGACACACCCAAAACTTAGCAACTTTTGTCAGGGGTCGGAGCTTTTGTTGTCGCTAGCTTGTCACCCTTGAATTGCTCGAACGAAAAAAAGAGAGTCTATCGCTAGCATGTCGCTCGAGCGATAGCCTCCTCGCTCAAGCGCTAGGCGAGAGGCGGAGTTGAACGTTTTTTCCAGCTAGTTTTTCTCTCTTTCTTTCCAACTTTGGAAAGCAATTTTCTCAAATCCAAATATTTGGTCGAAATTAACACAAGTCACTTTTTCCCATATTTTATACTTAACAAATTCCAACAAGTATTTCATACGGACCCCTATGAATTTATCAAGGGGTTGTTTGACAAAGATTTTGATAGAAGTTTTAACAAATTTTGATAAAAGTTTATGTATTGTGTGGTTGAAAATTGATAAAAGTTGTGGATCCACAAAATATATGGTTTAAATTGATGTTTGATCTGTAGAAAAGTTGATAAAAACAAGAAGTAAATAACGAAACCAGAACTAAATAACGAAGACTAGAGACGTGCTGCCATGCAACTTGCGGTTAAAGGCACTGTTTCTAGGATTATGGCCCTTTACTCATCAAAGAGACGCAGAGCTTGTTGCGAGTAGATAAGTGGCTTCAAAGCAAAGAATCTATCACTTTTTCCTCGACTTGATGAATATTTACATCTGAAAAAAATTTAAACAAAAAATTCCATAGCACATTCCTTAGAATCCATGGTAATTTGGCTGTCATCCATAAATATTGTTAATTCTTACCGTTAGGTGCAGTGTTTATCAGTAAAAATGTAGAAAGAAGTAATTCAATCTGTAAATAGAATGTGTAAACATTCCAAATTCAGTCTCTAGACAAAATTTTAAGAAAATAAAATTGTTCGCGTTAAATTAGAGGATAAAATTGTGTGCATGATCGATTCATCTCATAAAAAATATAGTACACACAATTACGTTCATAAATGAGTGCACGAGACTTGCACCTTAGGTGTTTGCACTTTGCATGGTTGATGGCTCCTATATCAATGCTTTGAATGTTGTAGCATGGAAGATATTTCAATCATTTATTTATTAAATAAAAAAAACAGAAACTGAAAATTTGCCACCATTATAATTTGACTTTCAAAGTCAAAATTAAATTTTAATTTTATCCACATATTTTATAGGTTCACAAGTAATACCCACTTATCAACTGCTAATTTTTATCACATTATAATTTCGCCAAAGTATATACATGATGCACTAGTGAGATGCTTTTATTCTGGAGGCACAAATGTACACAACACGCAACTTATCGTACATTTTTAAAACACAAAAACAAATAAAGCTTTTGAGTCTTATCATCACCCATTTAATTATAACAATATCGGACTTAAACTGAAGATTTAGTAACTCTGAGAACTTACAAATCAAGAAAACTAAAAGATTTGACTAGATCAATAAAATTAAAAGAGAGACAGATTTGCAGCCTTGACATGTGGTGCCACGACGTGGATATTTAAAAAAAAAAAAAAAAATCTTCTGAAAAATAAGAAAAATATATATATATGAAAAAGGTATGGAAGATATTCCATGGGGTCTTCCTCTTCCACGAGGAAGAACCGATACCTTGACCCTCAATGAAAAGGAAAAATTCTCCTTAGGAATGTCCTAGCATATGCCACTAGTTTATTATTTTTCTGGAGTCTCCCAAAAATTTGGGCGAACCATATTTAATGAAGATTTTCTTGTTTATGCGGGAAATCAAGCATGCTTGAGTAACTGTGCATGGCAAGGAGGGAGCCATGCAAGCTGGTGGAGTCACAATTTTTGGTTATTGACACTGAATATTTATAGGATTTAATCCACACAAAAAACAGTGTTTTCATTGATTTAGGCATGATTTTTCGAAAACAAAAACTTTGCAGTATTTTTCAAAATGTCACATTATGGGTACATAACCTTTTTCCCTACGCAAAACACCTGTCAATTTGGGTACACGAGCCCAGTCCAGCATTGCTCAAGCATAGTCCAATAATCAAATTTACAAATTTGATTTTGGGTCCAATATATTTTAAAATATTTTGGGCTAGACATGGTCACGAATTGAAAAGGCTACACTATGTCAGGCATATATTAATTCTTTTTTACTTGATATCTGATTTTCAGGAGATTAATAAGTATAAAATGATTTTTTTCTTTTTTTTTTGGCACACAAATGTTATTTATCATATATAATTTGTTGATATTTTCACATTAACGCAAAAATAATTTTTATTTATTTATTTCTTAATTATGTTTAATTCAACTTATCAAAGCAAAAATGTTTTTGAAAGCTTTAAAGTGAGTCATTGAGCTTTTAAGTTAATTTTCACGTTCACGGAATTTAAGGTAGATTCTTTATTAGGTACAATTTATAGGCTTTAGTCATTGAGCTGATTCCCAAGTCAACCAAATTAGTGGCATTTGCACGATGGGTCGTTCTCAAATCGCAATATTGTTTGACTGTACGTGCACGAAATTACTAAGAAATATGGCCGGCGGCTTCGGCTTAGGCTTAGACCATCACTCCCACCATAAAAGAGAAGTCCAAATTTGACTTGGCCCAACTATCTTGACCCCCAAGAACTTCTCTCCAGCCACCTCGCAGCCCTATTCTGATGTACACACGTATGAAATAGTTTAACTTGGTATCAACGAGACTGAAAATCTTGACTTTGTTACTTATTTTTACTATTAAAAATTAGACACAAGTTGTATTTTAGCAAAAAATAAATTTAACATACATGTAAAGAGAGCGTTGAAAATAAATAAATTTAATTTTTAGTTAAATGGCTCGAAGAATCTCATATTGGTCGTCAAACATTGCATATGTGCATATACGATGTGGTTCAACACAACGTTAATTATAGAAAAGTAATGACTTTAAATTTCCCAATCATCTATTTATTGAAAAATTGTGTACATGTTATAGTTCCTTATCAGTTTCGATAAGAAGGAAAAAAAAAAATTAATAGTAAAAGAACGTAATGAAGACAATTTAAATAAATAAAATATGTCCACATCCTCGACACTGTGTATATATATATATCCTCTATACCCTTAAACCACTCCTCATTACCAGCAAAACCCATAAAAATAACCTCTTTTCTCAGTCCTCCTCCCTCAAGCTTTCTCATTACAGCCTAAAATGGGTCGAAAAAACCTAGAAATATTTTTTGTGTTCTTGATTATACTTGCTTCAGTTGTGTCCTCTACTCAAGGCCGGAAGCTCTTCAACGTGAAATATAATACAGCTAAGAAGACTCCATTATTGGACGAAAGTCTGTATTTAAACGTCCTTCCTAAGGGTACAGTGCCACCTTCTACCCCAAGCAACAAGGGCCATTCCGAGCCCATTGACGAAAAGCCCGTCAAGCGCCACCTTGGAGCGGTCTACCGGATTCTCGGTTCGGTTCCTAGCCCCGGCGTGGGACACTAGTCTCGTTACAGATTCTTTAATTTTCTTCCTTCGCAAATTAGGATATTCTTTTATTGCTGGTTATAAAGGTTAGGTCCTTTACGGTGGAATTGGCTTCTGTAATCTACTGTATTCTTTAATTTATGGGATTAAATCATGAAATTTTAATCCCATTAGATTGATATAGGTCTTTCAAACGATTATTGATATGGATGAGTTTGTAACTAATAGACCACAGAACAATACTAGTTTTCTCGATTGATTTGATTATATATATTCAGTTTCAATTTTAACATTTGTTTGTTTGTTTATATAATTAGACTATAACTCTATTAGTGCATGTTCTTGTGAAGATTTTATGCAGAATGATTTCGTCTAACACAATTATTTAATTAAATTCAGTCTCTAATAATTTGATAAAAAAGAAATGCGCGTAACTATACTCTTGTCCAATCCAAATACCAAGCTTACTTGAGTTGAAACTAGGGATGGCAATGGGGCCGGTCCGCCCCGAAAGTTGAAGCTCTTTATAAACACTATATTACTAAAGTTTGTTTTGTGACAAAATACATTGAAAATTTGAATACAGCAAAGTGGCATTAATTACTAGACTTTCTGTATTATTTTTCAATTTAAGTTATTTATTTTAAGTTATTTATTACTATATATATATAGGTGGGGGGGGGGGGGGGGGAAGCCCAGATGCAAAAGGTAAAAGAACACGTTTTTAGACTTTTTCTCCATGCCTACATTGTCGGTTGCTTAGTACATCCAATATCATACTGATAATAAACAACAATGCTACATGTACACACACCCCCTTACACAATGCCCTACACCCCCCTCACATGAAGGGGGGCTCACAAATATTTTATTATGTGTGGGCCCCCCTCCATGTGAGGGGGGTGTAAGAGATTGTGTGGGGGATTGTGTACAAGTAGCTTTATTCGATAATAAAACACACCATTTGCTCAAAAAAGAAATGAAATATCATAAATAACGAAATGGACCATAATATCATTATTTGCAAATAACCTATGCATTAAATTATCAACAATTTATATTATTTTTAAAGCGTGTAACTATTTACATACTAGAAATCAGGCTATTAAAAAATTATTTTCTTACAAATTTTATTGTATTCATTTTTCTTGAGTTCCAACTTAATTAAATAAAAAAAAATAACTTCAATAAGTTAATACATATTGAAATTCACTTGACCACATGTACAATGGAAATTCTTATCATAATATAACTAAAATATTTTCCTTACATAAAAATTACAAAAAACATGTAAAATAATTCTTGATTTAGTTATTATTAGAGATGCTAAAATTTATTTTTTATTAATTCTAATTTGAGTTGTTAGCTTTATATCATTCTACAACTTGAAAATTATTTAAGAATGGATGCGCAATTTTTTATTTTTTATTTTTTCACTTTTCAGCGATTAAGTTTTAATAAAAATACACAAAACCATAAAATAATTAAATATATTATTTGTAAATATATTCGAAATAAAAGGTGTATTTTTTGTGGTCTAAGGTCGGTCCAAATAATCAAACCTACTTCGTAACTTATTATAGAAGACTACATTGGCATGTTATAACTTGTGCAAATGTGTTACTTTGACAAATTGTTCCTAGGAAAATATTTTCTTTGACTTTTTTAAGCATAATCTTAGGCCATAAATGTTTGTTTCAATGAAAAAGCGATTAGGAGAATGTGGAAAATCAGCGGAATGTTTATAAAGGAATTCATGACATTACAATTGATATGACATTTTATCAACATCAACACTTTCTCAGCATTTTGGCCGACCCAAATTCAAGTTTCTCAACAAAAGTTAGGTAGCATTTTGTCTAGGCCTTGACTTTTTTCATTCTTCTTGGTTTCGAATTAGAAAACTATCAGTCGAAGAAGATTTTGAGATCGACTAGTTAAAACTGAAGCTAAGTATTTATTGAGTTTGAGTTTTGCTAAATGGCCATAGGGGTTGATGTTAAGAGATATAATCACATATCGAATAAAGATGAAAATATAGATCAATTTATAAATGATTTGGGTTACTCCTCTTAATAAGGTTGACATTTTAAGATGGAACCTCAAGTATTAACATGGTATCAGAATCCATGAAACTCGAACGAGCGATTCGATCCTTGTAAAACTCGAAAATATGAGCATATGGATTTCAAGATTGGTCTGTTCAAACGAGTCACCATCTTGCGAGGGCATGTTAAGGGATATAATCTCATATCGATTAAAAATGTAAACATAGGCCAATTTATAAGGTTTTGTGCTACTCATCTTAACAAGGTTGACCTTTTAAGATGGACCCCCAAAGTCTTAACATGGATATAATCCCACATCGAATAAAGATGAAAACATAGACCAATTTATAAGATCTTGGACTACTCCTCTTAACAAGGTTGACTTTTTAAGATGGATTACAAAGTCTTAACATAGTATCGAAACCCATTAAGCTCCAATGAGCGATTCGATCCGATTAAGACTCAAAAAATGAGCATACGAATTTCCAGATTGGTCTGCTCAAACGAGCCACCATCTTGCGTGGGCATGTTAAGGGATATAATCTCACATCGAATAAAGATGAAAACATAAACCAATTTATAAGGTTTTGGGCTACTCCTCTTAACAATGTTGACTTTTTAAGATGGAACCTCAAATCTTAACAGTTGACATCCCCACCTAATCGAAACCCCACAAATCCAAATCCCCCCATTTGTGGGGTTTCGGTCAGGTGGGGTGTTGTTACCATAGCAAAACTCATTGAGCTTTTGCTAGATAAACAACATTGGCAGAGGGCAATTTCATTTATTTTGATACCATTAGGTAGCCAGTTATTTTCTTTCGACTAGAAAAGAATTTCACTTTATCTGCTATGTTGAAACGTCGCGTAGAATAGAGATTATTCTACAAGCTAGTTCTAACAGATGAATCACTGGGAAGAAACAAGAATATCGTCAAGAAAACACAGAAAAAAGGTCTTTGGAGTTCAATATATTTTAATAAATCAAGCAATCCAAAAATAAGTCAACAAGTTTGACTTTATAGCTAAAAATTCGAATTTTACCAAAAATGACAAAATCCCAAAAATCCCGCCCAAATAAAATATGGAATAAAATAAGTAATTTGTGAAATTTTTTGCCCAAATCGGGTTAAAAATCATTTCCTAACATGCAAACGAATTGTTATAAAAAATAACAAAATTTAACTAAAAATAGTTATTCGAAGGGGAAAACAATGGAATTTGAGGTCATAAACAAGCTTTTCGAATTGAGGTCATGAGCGTGATTCTGACAATTGTAGCCAAAATTATGGTCAAAAGACTACAACGTGTCCAAAACTGCTCTAATTAGAAAAATAATGCGAGCACTTCTTGCTTTTGCGTTGATCTGTCAACTCATGGTATTTCAGCGTCATTAGTGTGCAATCTGATAGCTCAGCGTCATCTGTTTTGAATGCCCCTGTATCATATGTCATCTTATTTATGCCATTCTATGGAAAAGTGTATTGAATTTATCTCAAATTCATTTTTCAAAGAAACAACATCATCATATCAAGTCTTTCTCATATAACATTTTTTTTCTTGGACATAATATGTATGTGGTCGATTTTGACACCACTAGGTGGCCAATGGTCGGTGAAACAAATCAATACAAGATATAACTAGATTTTCCCAAAATAAATAAGGCTATTAAATCATTAAAGTAACAAGTATGAAAATTACAAAAATAAAAAGTCAAAACTAATGATCGATGAAAAATCCATATGCCTTCTATAGATTCTCATTTTCCTTGAGAAGATATCTTACTGTGCCTATGCCCCTTCCGGCTTGGACCCGACGGCGGAGCACTGCGTTTGGCCAAGAGATGATAACTAGCCACCTTACGAAACCCTCTAATTTTTCCATCGACCACCACCGAGTTGGCCACTTTCTCAACCTCAGAACCACCATGTTTGACTTGCGCTGGCGGCGTCGGGTGGATTCGAGCCCAAGATTCACTTCCACTTGTCAATAAAACAAGCATTACAATTATCATGAAGGAGCTTAATATTTTTTGATAAGAAAAGCTGTGCATTGTGTGTATAACAAATTACATAAACTTCAATTGGCTGCAAATTAATTTGAGAGGCTATGAACTTTGAAGGATGAATTTATATACAGTTTGAAAGAAGTGAAACTTGACTACTTTAGATGAATAAATCAAAAAGCAAAAAATTCTATATGTCCCACATATCAGCGTTATCATCATTACATGTATGAAAACTAAATTAACGGACTCAATCTCCATGTCCAACTTTCTTGAGCTATTTTTTAATTCCCGTCATAACGTGCTCGATGTCTTTTTCGAGTTAGTTGTAGCTTCGTAAATTTTTCTAGTTTCAAGGTCCGACTTTTGGTAGGAGCCAACTTTAAAGTAGTAAAGATAAATCACTACGGCTAACTTTGAATATATATATATATATACAAATTTGACAACCACGACGGTATAATTATTTAAATGAACAAGAAAACGAAGTTAATCACACATATTAGAGAGGTGAACATTGGAAGACGATAAAAACCTCGAGAATAATCAAGAAAACAAGAAATAATGAGAGAAATTGTTACGCCTCTTACAAACAAGGGCTCTAACCACCGCAACGTGGCAGAAACCTAGATCCTCACTCGACGTCATTCCGCACAAATGGCTAGCCGAACCCATATTAGACGAACCCCCATGAATCCGAGCCCCCATGACGGAAGTGAAGTCAGTAGAGGCATCTTTGGAATCATGACAAGTAGATGATGTGACAACACACTGTATAAGCGGCAACACTCAATTAACAAGTCAATCCTAATATTACATGTCAAACTTAGGGCTGCGAATGGCCATAATATTAAATGGATTGATATTATAACAAGAGGTCTCAACCGCTAGGATGAGGCCATATAACTCTTCATCCTACGATTTTTACTCACCATCTTTTACTATAAAAGCTCACGCTTTGTGTCATATCAGGGCAAGTTTAGACTATCAACCTAACTTAGCAACTTCACTATTTTCATATCTTTTTCCCAAGGCCGACCCCATTTTCCTTTCAAATTGGAGGTTCACGTCTAGAGCCATCCCACACTCATATTTTATTCTCCAACTGACTTGATTGTCGGAGTGCGCGCGATCAACTCCACCCTACCGGAGGAGGTCACGTGTGACTAACGGTTTGTCCAAGTGTGCAGGAATACGGCTTGCGTGGACGTGGAAGACCTTGAGATCTGTTGATCACGTTGGATTTACATTTTTCGAGGTCAACACATATAAATGACTCATCAACAACGTGCATGGTAGGTTAATATGAATATTCATTAGCGCTAGCTTGTCACAGTCTCGATTATTTTCCTAAGCTGCCTAACTTGAATCTAACCTATGTTCTTGTTTTTTTTTTTTTTTTTCATCCTTTTCACAAAACAAGAAAAAAAAAGTGTCAAATATTTGTGTATCATTGAAAAGTGTATATATATATTTCAAGATTTTTCTTAAGAACGCGAGATTGTATTGTTGAAATTTTGCAAGTCAAGCAGATACCTTTTTAAGGTTGTTGGGACATATTATACTAAAATCTTTAACTCAAAGATTTTATCCATTTCACGTGATGAAATTAATATTTAAATGTGTTGTACATATCTATCTACCTATTTTCAAGATTGTGGAGGCTGTGGTCCTAAATGCATGAACCATATGATATAAGTACACTTCTAATTAAGGGGTGAGGGGTATGATCGAACACTTAATTAAAGAGCAAAATGGAATTTGACATCATTTCCATCGAGTATAGCCATTGTTTGAGTCCCATTTTTGAACAAAAAATATATTTTTGAATAGTATATTGTTGGAGATTGTATGATTAAAAAGTAAGGAAAACTTTTTGATTTACCTGTAATATTATTTTATAGGAGAATGTGTGGTTGAAAATAAGTTTTAAAAAAATGAATTTTTGAAAGAATGAGGGCCAAACATAGGCTATATTAAGTTTTTATTTTATTTAAAAAGGAAAAGTGAACATGGATCAAGTTTTCAATTTCAACATTAAATTTGTTATAATCCGAATCAAATCTGAAACTAGTTTGTTACGAAAAGCGGAAGATGATACCGGATTAATCCAATACCAAATTATTGGAGAAAATAAGAGATTATGTTACAATATGAAGTAATTGATCACAAGAATGCAAGAAGAAAATAATTTGTAGAGATCAAGATTTTATTATAATATAGAGAAAAAAATACAAAAAAATTGTGTTTATAATTTGTCTAACTTATAATGAAGTTAAACAATCCAACTAAATTGTAGAGAATAACTAAATATATATATATATAGGGATCAATTCAAGTTTTAGAAGGAGAGTTGTAGATGAAATAGAATGCCCAAAAGTTTTTTTATCACTACACCAAAAAAGGCATTTTGCAGCGGTCAAAAAACGCTGCAAAAGACCTTTTGCAGCGTTTTAGTGTCTGTTGCGGAGGTCGGTGTTGCCGTTGAGGGCAGACTTTTTGCAGCGTTTTTGAACGTTGCAAAAGACCTTTTGCAGCGTTTTTTGAACGTTGTGAAAGGTTCTTTTGCAGCGTTTTTTGAATGTTGCGAAAGGACCTTTTGCAGCGTTTTTTGAACGTTGCGAAAGGTTATTTTGCAGCTTTTTTTGAACGTTGCGAAAGGTCTTTTGCAACGTCTTTTGAACTTTGCGAAAGGACCTTTTGCAGCGTTTTTTAATGTTCTTTTACAACGTTTACAGCGTTTAAAAAAACGCTGCAAAAGACTCATCCTTTATTTTTGGCAAACGTTGTCATTGGTCAATTTAATTTTTTTAAAAAAATTAATTTGCATTTTTAGTCCTATTCTTTGATCAAATAATTCGAATAATAAACTAACAATTCGCATAATAAAGATATGAAAACATCAAAAATATAAGAAATCATATAATTAAAATTGTTGCTTGCATTGAAATTATTTAAACCATGCGAGTGCTATACATTGATTGTGCAATATTCAAAATAATTTCATTATATTTCAAGTTTACAATATCAACCCAGCGATCAAAAAAGGCTTTTCCATCATTTCGATGAGTACAAAAGGTTCAATAATTCATACTAAATTTTTTCCTAGTGCTCAGCAAGTTTGAATTGACATTCTATAGCATCAAAAAATGAGTAGCTCGTTGGTGCCGACATGAAATCAAGCCCGTCTCTCACCGCTATCAACATGTGTACCTGCATCAAATGACTAAATTTAGTTATTACATATATTGGAATTGGACTAAGAAATCAAGAGAGAAATTGTCTAAAGGCCCAATCTCTTCAAAATTCCCACAAATAGAAGATCAACTTTTCTCAAGTCTGACAATTTAATTATTTAAGTATTATTAAAGTCTCGCAAGAAAAAATAATGTATCTAGTCTTCTCAAGTATTATTTAACTTCACCAGAAAACAAGGATGCAGATAAGACATACTAAAAGCACGTATTGAAGAAGCCAAATCATCTGCGTTCAAGAGTTTTAACAAGTTTGAAATATCTTGCAAAAGTAAAAATCATGAAGAAGATTTATTCAAATCGGGCAAGAAGGCTGTTTAAAGTCAATAAAAGAAAATAAATGCAAACTCACCTTCACGAACATCTTGATCTTTTGTAAGAAAATATTGGAGCCCTGCCAAGAGAAAATGACGTGAAAAGCAATTCATAAAATCATTTTGAAAGAAACATAAATAAATTAGTAAAACAGTATTCATAAACGTATTTCAAGGTCTCGGTGCAGAACAAAATTTGAATGCAGATACTCTACTGCCAACAATATCTTAGTAAAGAACAAAAATGAGACCGAGAAAATGAAATTTAAGACAACCCCACAGACCAATAAAAAATACTAATAACAAAAAGAGCATTAATTCCAAAACCAAGTCACAAAAGGACAAATATTTTTTGTCCTTCCACAGCAATTGCCTGTACAAATATGCTGGCGTTAGCACACTACAGTATTTAAGCTTAGCAACTCAGTGAAAATCATTGCTGAATTACGGAGAGATTCTTCACTCAAACTAATTTTAGCTAAATCCAATAGACTCGGGTATAAGTTATCACTTTAGCAAATTGAGATTTGTAGTTATAACTTGGCAAATTCACCTACAAATCATAACCCTGTGAGGTGCACTTCTTCAACTAAAGTCCTTCTTCACTTCTTTTGGTTCTAACTATTCCTCATCACCTACCAAGCATCGTATAGTTTGCAAAATGATGTAACTGACCTTAAACTAAAATGTCAGTGTTCTCACACAAGCTAAGAAGCCTGGTAACATTCATAGATGAAAATGAAATTCATAAAATGTGTTATGTAATATATGTAGCCAAATTTTGTAAGTACATCTGAAATAATTGAGGAAGTGGAATGCAATAAGGATTTAATTCACGTTGTCTCTCTAGACATTTTAGATTCTTCTTGGATTGATAGTTTCAGCTCTTATATAGTTGAGAAGCTTTACCGCAGCCCGCAAATATCGTGGATACATGTGTGCATTCAACAAACATATACTATTGGTATCCAGAAAGAGCTCATTTATATGTGACTCTTATCTTTGACTGAGGCTCTCTTCCTATGTATGGTGCACTTCTTCATCTAAAGTCCTTCTTCCCTTCTTTTGGTTCTAACTATTCTTCATCACCTACCAAGCATTGTATAGTTTAATAAACCTAAAAAGCAATTTCAATGTTAGTTCAACGCTGAAGATTATAAAGGTAACTATTACAAAAAATTTCTAACTAAAAATTTAATATTTAAGTTAAATAATAGGATATTCAAAATGAGGAACAAGTTAATAAGCATTCAATCAAAACTAGAACCAAAAAGGGGATACACAGAACAAAGCTGGAACAAAGCCATAATATTTTCAATCAAATTGTCAATTTGTCATCACAAACTTTTTAGGGAGAGGAGAAGCTTCGCTGTCTCAGTTTACTTCAACTTGCCAAAGTAATTTTACCCATAGTCAAATCAAAATTTTCCCCATCTCTCTTCCCAGTTAGAGATATTCACATACTATAGAAAGTTGGCATTTCTCTCCAGATTTCGTTTATTAGAACTCAGGAGGAAACTGGTCTAATAGTATTACGTTGAATGGCAGAAAAAAAAATTATCAGCTTTCATCAATCCAAAGCGAGATGAGACCTTCATTATTAACATAATGTTCTGAAATTCAAGAAAAACATAAATCTGCAAATGAGATGTTCAATAATAACGAACAGGCAATGAGGTTAGTCTTATAGATTCAGGAGACTTGTTGTAATGAATTTTGTCGGCTTTCATCAACTTAAGGCCGTGTTCAGCATTGATTCTCCCACAGTGCTTAGATGTCCAAACTTTAATTTTACCGTAGATCTATGATCTTCCGATAGATCTACCCCCTAAACACAATAAATGAACTGATAGCAGCCCAATAATCGAATTTATAGCTACCGCATAACCCAATTTGCATTTCACAATATTCCCCTACAAATTAAAACTTGCATATATATCCAATGGTACATATTAAACAAATTCTTCGGACTTCAGAAACATCAATAGAAACACCAGATCTAATTAAACAAAGCTGAAAAATTAATTAAAGATTAAAACAAAGTTGATAGGCATACCTTGAAGACTGCTTGAAGAAGAACACAAAATCAGTAGTAGATTAAACGGAATTTATTGACCAAAAATTAGGGGTGAACACGGTTCGGTTTGGGCGGTTTATGCTTTAATTTCAACTCAAACCATTTCGAGCGGTTTAAAATTTTTCCAAACCAAACCAAACCATTTTATTTTTCAAACCAAACCATTATTTGCGGTTTGGTTCGGTTTTAATCCGCGGTTTACCTATCGACATTATAATAATATATTTAAAACAAGTTAATATATAAATTTAAACGAACACTAATGATGTTAAATATTAAATTGCATTAATATTTGTCTGATATTCGATATATAATAAAAAGACAAAAAAGATAGTATTAAGCTAGCATTATTCAAAATTTTACAAGCAACAATATCAGAGTAAGTATAAAATTACTAAACTCTCAGGTACTGGCCGTCACTAGATCAATCTTTTACAAGCCTCATAGTTCCCTTGAACATATCAATCTTTGCATTTCGAAGGATGAGAGTAGTACAGGGCGTCACTAGATCAACTGAGGTTCACACGATGATTGATTGAAACAAAGACAACTAAGATGTGATAAAAACACACAACACAAGATAAATCAACAATCACTTTCGAAACATGCATAGAAAAGCAGCATCAAACATTTACTCGGACAATGTTTGACCCATTAAACAGAGAAAGTTCAACATCCCTTGACATGATGACTATTGGACAAAAAAGTGGCTGTCCACTTGGAAAAAACCTATTATTAAAAATAACAAGCCAAAAGAATCAAAACCCGTTATTTACAATTTTGCAGGCATAGAAATCCATTCTAATAATTGAAATATTCGGTCCACTACATTAATCGTTTTCCACTTGATCATGAATTTGTGTTGTGTTATGCAAGTATGTCTAACTTATGTACATAACACACGTATGCATACCTTGGTCATTGCGAGCAATGAAGAGGATAGTACCAGTCTCGTCGCCAACAAGACACTCAGCAATGCGGGTACTACACATGTGGGGGAGACGGCACTGTCTTTCTGTAACACCATATTGGAATTAAAAAGAATCTACGTTTAGATTTTGAGACTTTGAGTTGGGTTTTGAGTTCTTCGAGCTTTTTTTTTTTTTTTTTTTTTTTTTGGCTTGGGTTTGGAAATAAATTCGAAAATTGAATTTCTGGGGTCTACTTTAGAGATATCATTTCTAATTGGTTTAAATTCTAAAAATTATACTTTAATAAAATTATATATGAAAATTTATAATTTCATAAAAAATTAATTAAAAAGTGCGGTTCGGTTTGATTTTTTGCGGTTTTTGAAAATCAAAACCTAAACCAAACCATTTTGAAACGGTTTGGTTCGGTTTGAAGAAAAAAAAACTGCGGGTCCACGTGGACCCGAACCAACGGTTACGATTCGGTTTGCGATTTCGCGATTTTTTTGTACAGCCCTACCAAAAATCAATACTGTGGCAAATGAAGAGATTGGGATTGCAACCATGGGATCCACAAGAAATTTTGAGGGTAAGCAAATTTGAATTAATTAGGTTTTGGTAGCAATCGATGATGAAATTACCGAAAAGCGGGAATAATTTTTGGGGAAAATTTCTTTTTTGCAAATAGAGTGGGTATGTCGTGGGTTTAGATTTAGAGGGTATATCGTGGGTTTATAACCCTGCTGGAGAGTGGGTTATCCTTTTTGGATTTAGGCTTTTGTTATTTTGGATTTTGTCTGAAAAGAAAAGAAAAATTTGTAGGCACAAGACACCCTACTATTGAAAAACTTGAAATAAATCATATACCTACAACATTTTTTTTTTTTTTGGGAAAAAGTAAACTTCGCCTACAAATCTTAATTTGTCAACGGAAATTTTGTAGGGAAAAGCTAAATTTCTTCTAGCCCTACAAAACATCTTTTTTGTGGGGAAAAGTAAACTTTACATACAAATCTTAATTTGTCAATGGAAATTTTGTATGGAAAAACTAAATTTCTTGTAGTGTCTCCTCTCCAGTCTCCACACTCCACTCCAGTGAGTCGTGACCCTCCAGGCTCCAGTCACCCAATTTCGCTCTGCCAAAGGGTTTTGTCGCCCTAATTCAACACAACACACAGCCACAGCCTGGCAACACACATTCCATAATTCAGCTCACTTGCTCTCCTCTCCAGTCTCCACACTCCACTCCAGTGACTATCTCCAGTGAGTCGTGACCCTCCAAGCTCCAGTCGCCCGAAGTCGAATCGCCCAATTTCGCTCCAGAGGGATTTGTTGTCGGTGTGAGGTGAGAGTTGTGAATTAGGGCAAATCGATATTAAGGTTGTGCCTGCAATAGTCAACCGGTAGGGCTTTTCAATACTGGGCCTAATATTTTTTTAAGTTGATGAGCCCAGTATAATAGCCCACTAACCCGTCTCACCTTTTGCAGCGTTCAAAGAACGTTGCAAAAGATTCAACCTTTTGCAACGTTCAAAAAACGTTGCAAAAAGTTGAACATTTTGCAACGTTCATCGAATGCTGCAAAATGTTCAGCCTTTTGCAACGTTCATCGAACGCTGCAAAAGGTGTCTTTTTGCAACATCCATTTACAAAACGTTGCTAAAGCTCAATTTTTCTAACCAATTGCAACACTCACTTATTAAAATGTCGCAATAGACCCCTTTCGCAACACTAAACTACTGAATGTTGCCGTTTATGTGTTGCAAAAGCTCATTTTTGGCGTAGTGTATCTTGATTTCTTTAAATCCAACACAAATTTTAACTTTCAATAGGGCTTCCAAATAAAATTTCAACTAGAATTTGTCCAATAGACTTTGAATAAAATTTAAAATAGAATTTTTCTAAATATGTACTTTAATTAGAACTCTTAATTATTTTCAACAAATAATTCGGGTCACACCAAATTCTAACAATCTCTACATTGATACAAATTCAACCGCAATGAACAAAACTTAAAAAAATTCTCCACCTGAAGAAAAATTCCACTGTAAGGAATAAACTTGAATTTTTCAATGAAAAACACAAACAAATTTCTCCATCAACAATTCCAACTGGAAATATTCTCCACCTCTGCTACCCCAAGTAGGACAAAACTCAATAACTGAGCATTAACAAAATTCCAAGAAATACCTTGGACACCAAAATTGCTTGAATCACGAGCAACAAAATAAAAAACGTGATTAATAATCACCAAACAATGCTAAAACAAGCCATGTAACAAAATCACCACAACTAAATGTATCAAATGAAGGATTTTAGCTAGAATCAACAATCTTAACCCTATTCAAATCATCAACAAAATATTATACATATGTGGAATCTTATGGCCAAAATAGGTCTATATCTAGCAGTTAAATACGATGACACCGTCGATAGTGGTGGCAAGATGGATTTACCCATATCTTCAAAATTTAGTTGAGATTTATTCTTAAAAGAAGGTCCAAAATTAGACTCCAATGGTATAGAAGCCAACTTTAAATCCAGCCGAGTTCTTAAAATATGCCGATTACTCAAAAATTTTGTATTACCCTACAAGATATATAAATGATATTTTCTATGTCCCATCAGCACAACACATACTCTTTTAATAACTTTCAGGACTCCACCTTCAACAGTATACCTGTGTCCTTTTGAATTAAGAGTACTTAAGGAGATAAAATTTCTCTTCAGATCTTGAACGTGTCTCACTACATAAAGTGTTCTAACCATCCCATTAAACATTTTTATTCTGATTCAATCAATACCATCGTTCAATAAGGTGTGTTATTACCGATCATTACAACACCTTTTGAAACTTCTTTATATGTTGAAAATAATTTCTGATTGGGTGACATATGAAAAGTACAAAGTTGGATCAAGAATTCAATCCTCGTCAGGTTTGGAGTTGTAGTCAGAAATAAGTAAAAGCTCTCCATCACCGTGAAAAATTTCAACAATGGCTTCACCTGAAGTATATAATTACTTTCCCTTCTGAAAAGTTGCAGTCACATTTTCTCTATTATGTAACTTATAGCAATTCTTAATTAAGTGCCCCGAATTCTTGCAATAAATTTGAAAGTAAGAACTTAATTTCCCCTTGCACAACCACCATCAGGAATTATGTCATTTTTATGAACCTCAACAATATGCTTTATCTTCTCTTTTGAAAATAGAGCACTACAGACTTCTTTAATGGTGAGATTACGACTATATAAGATCGTGTCTTTAGACAACAAATATGAAGCGTGCAAAAAATACAACAAAATCAATCACATATAAGTGAGCATTGTTCATCTCCTAACCTGCCACAATGAAAATCTTGTACTGCGATCTAGTAGTGGAACATTAAACATCATAGTTGTCATCACGAAAAACCTTGATCTTCCCAAAAATTTCAAAACAAAAAGCTCTGATATCACTTGTTATAATTCAGATAAGATCTGAAACTAGTTTGTTGCTAAAAGCGGAAGATGATACCGGATTAATTCAATACCAAATTATTAGAGAAAATAAGAAATCAAGCCACAATATAAAGTAATTAATCATAAGAATACAAGAATAAAATAATTTGTAGAAAATGTAAATTTTATTATAATATGGAGAAAAAATACAAAAAAAAATTGTATTTATAATTTGTTTAACTTGTAATGGGATTAAACAACCTAACTAAATTATAGATAAGAGTCAAATATATATAGGGAACAATTCAAGCCCTAGAAGTAGACTTGTAGATGAAGTAAAATGCCAAAAGTTTCCTTATCGTGATTTCTTCAAGTCCAACACACAAATTCTAACTCCCAATAGGGCTTTCGAAATAGAACTCCAAATAAAATTTGTCCAATAGATTTCAAATAAGGTGCACTTTAATTAGAACTCTTAATTATTTTTAACAAAGAATTCAAATCACACCTAAATTCTAACAAAATTAGAAAATTAAAATATGAATTAAACTTCTTTGACAAAAAAAAAATTGACACCCCGCTTGACCTACACTCACATGGGAGTGGAACCCATGTGAAAAAAAAAAAAAAATGTGTTGCCCCTTTTGGGAGTCTGGGAGGGCAACTTTCTTAAAAGTATTAAGCCAAACGAACAAGCTCAGTGATAGGAGTCTGTTCCAATCAGTCCTAATTGAAAGTGTTTTGTTTTATATATTTTTAACTTACAATGAGAATTCGTCAAGTGTCTGTTTGTTTACAAATATGTCACTGGATCTCTTTTTGTAGGCATAAAACCATATTGAATTAGGCGTGAAACGATTAAAAGCGAACGGATTGAACTTTTTCAACGCGTGGTGTCCAGAACCATGGATGCTCAACCCTACGATATTTGAATTCCACGTACCAATATCCTTCATCCATATAGTATCGAATACTTCCAAAACCTTCTCTCGATGCACCCACATTTTGAATACATATCCACAAGAGCGTGACCGTTCTTAAAATATTGGGTTTTCAGTTCAAAGAGAGACTAGTGGAAAAGCCAAGTGATGTCAAATCTCATGATGGAAATGGAGAGTTTCCACGTTGGAGAAGACCTCATGGAGTGAACAAGAGTGCAAAAATTCTTGAAAAAAGAGGGAGCTAGTTTATATATAAATAAAAAAATTTATAAATATAAACTTAGAGGGAGTAAATAGTATAATAAAAAAGTTGGGATCCACATGTGGTGTTTGTTATCTATAACAGAAAGAATTGATTGATCAAAGTCCCGATGATCTTACATTGAAACATAACTATAGATTTGTAACATTGTGTAGATAAATCAGCACGAATGAAAGTGGTCAGTGCCTTTTTGCCTGTAAGTATAGTGGTGCCATGTAAAGTAAATCACTTATAAACTTTGACTTGATAGTCTACTGAACAATTTTCGTGGAAATGATGTAAACCTAAAAAAGAACCTTTAGAAAAAGGAAGATTAAACTTCCATGGGTTAGGTGCAATATCATTGTTACTTGTTCATGTTTAAACTCTAAGAAGCCAAAATTGAATATCAATCATTGTTATATCTCTTTTACGTGCATAAAACCATTAACCTTGCCTGCGGTAGTAACAGGATTCTAACCAAAGTGCTTTCCTCGATTGGAATAAATACAATATTATGGCCAATATGAAGAAAAAAAAATTCATTTCTAAGCATGTACGACATATTTTGTCTTCGAGTTGTCCATTGGGCAACAGCCTTTGATTGCAATCCGAAGGGCTGGCTCATCGGCCTACTTTGAACTCGACTTGCATTCTTTTCAATCGGAGGTGAGTTTTTTTTTTAAACATAGGCTCGAACATGATTTGAAATATCCTAACTACACATTCATACAAGGAAGATTACATATTTAAGGTAGTCAAGAGATACAATTTCAAAATTTAAAAAAAAAAAAAAAAAAAAAAAAAAAAAAAAATTTCTTTTAAAGTTTCAAAAATCAGGTCATAAATAAAATTTACTAATTAAATAAATAATTAAATATATTGATACCAGAATATTATACAGTTTATGATCACGGTTACATACGAATCACAATCACAGAACGTTATAGTTACAAATTACAAATTATCAAATTAATAAGTCACATATTATTTCTTGGTCACAAATCACAAATTTTATAGATTACAATTTTTTTCATGGTTACAAATTATCAAATTAATTAGTCATAAATTATTTCTCGATCATAAATTATCAAACTAATTGAATACAACTTAACAAATTGTGAGTTACGATTACAAATTTAGTCACAATCTCACATTTTTTAAGACCATATATTATTTATTGATCACAAATTATCTATTTCATCAGTCACATTATTTATTGATCACAAATTAATTAATTTATTGTTCATAATCATTCAAATAATTGATTACAAACACTCTTCACATTCTCCCTCCCCTATCATCGACACCATCATCATCATTTGTAACCACCACCATCACCAGCATCTCCACCATTGCCATCACCTCACCCCCACAGCCAGCGCCACCACGACCAGCTAGAAACATCACCAACAAAAATCACACCAAAAACTCCGGCACCAGATCGTCAACGATGCTTGCAACGATGGTCTTCCTAAGAGAGAGAGTATTGGGGTTTTTGGTGCTAGTGGGGTATGGTTGGGTTGGGTGTATGTATATTAATTTAATTTTATCATATAATTATTGTTATTAAAAAATTTGAATTATTCAAAACTTTTATAACTTATTTTTGAATTGAATAGTTAAAAATCATCCGAGAAGTGTTGGACCGATTGCTTTGTACTACAAATAACCAAGTAAATAAAATCAATTCATTAAATACTACACATCAATTTATATTTAATGGATATTGGGCATTATAGAAAAGTATACCAAATTTACTAAATTATTTATTTATTTTGTGTGTAACCGAAACACATGCAATGGCAAAGAACACGCATACCATTGATTGCAATTTCTTATCATTTGCTCTCAATTAAAAACCCATGGAAAGTTCAAATTACAACACAAAAAGGGAAGAATTGCGTGGGTTTGCTAAGCTGCAACATGACTGACACCATTATTTATCTGCTTCTGTGTATTGAACTTTCTTTTTGATATAGATTTTATGCAATTCATAGTAAGTAGGGACCGCCAGAGTGATGCTATAGTAATGGTGATATGTAGCATGACTAGTGTGTTTTACTCACGAGTTTAAGCTAACTTTAACTTAATTGTAAGTTAGTTTTTGTGAATATTGAATGTTTTTAATGTGTTTGTTAATGCTGTTTTATAGAATTATTGAAGTTGTGAAAGATGCGAAAAAGTTCATCAAACAAGGATGTTGGTTTGGATTGAAAAGAAATCGTGGATAAAGGGGCAAAAGAGGCAAAGCAAAATATTGAAACAGCGGCACCAAGGCACCCCAAAACCGGATTGGACAAACTTAGGGCGTCGCAATGCCACATACAGGAGGCTACGACACCCATATCAACTGAGGTTGGCGCCGCGGCGCCAGGTGATCTCCAGAGGCGCCACCTCTAGAAAACTACAGCGCCACGACACAACATGTGTGCGCAACTAGGGTGCGTTTTTGGGCCCTTTTTCAAGTCTATTAAACCTTAATTTCGTGGTAAAAGAGAGGACAGCTATAAATACAACTTCTCTATACTTCTAAAGGGTTCCACACACTTTGAAAGACACAAAATACTTGGGGAGATTCAACAAGCAACTGGAGAGTTTCAAACAAGAGATTTGGAATATTCAAACAAGGAATTGAAGGAAGAAACATCAAGGAAACTCACCATTGAAGTATTGATTTGAAGAGAAAGAATATTTTGGTGCAAGATCTATTTCGTTTTCTAAATCTTACTACAATATCCGGTGATGTATTCAATGAAAATTGCTTATTTTTTCTTGTGTATTATGACTTATGAGTAGCTTATTCCTTAGTTAGGGCGAACGTGAAAACTTATTTGGGATCCTTTACGCTTTTAATTCAAGATTCTTGTTTTTCATTCGTTTATGTGTTGATTTTTACAATGTGTTTAATGCATCAAATTAATTGATCACTAGTTTGATAATTTTGTGATTCTTTACAACTCGAGAGATGAGTTTAGGATTTAGAGCATATAGTAAAATTCGATAAATTGGTATAATGTGTAAAGATACATATACTAACTATTGCGGTCTTGTATGAATTTTTAGAACTATGTTTCGTTTAATTAAGACTGCTTTGCATAGAGATATGAAATTTGATTAGTTAAATAAGTTCAATAAGAACTCGAGAGGGGTAAGTTGAATACATTAGGAAAATTCGACCAAACACTACATTAGATTATGAATATTGATTTAATACGTAAAGATGATCAAATAGGTAAAATATTCTACCCTAGCATTCTCTTCATTGTTTAATCTCAATATCAATCGTGTGTGTATCACATTTAATTTCACGTTTTTAGATTAAGAACCTCAACATATAACATTCTTGTTTATTTTCATCAAATAGATGTTGGAATTAAATAGGTTAGGTATTAGAGTATAATTCTCATGGGAACGATTATCTGGACTCTTAGGTCCACTTTATTACTTGTTCGATATCGTAACGATGAAAAAATTGCAACACCTATGAACTAAGATTTAAGTCTTTGACATGAAATCATTTCATAATCAATTGGTTTTATGATTTAATTTGATTCATAAATAGTCTCAACTTGTAATGGTTTGTATCAAATCCACTATTCTTTGGGAACAAAATGAAAATGGAAATGATAGCCAAAAACAACTTGTATGCACTTTTTATAAACGGAATCTAACATCCCCGAAAAGGAATTCAGTATTGTTTTGCTTCATAGCTTTTAATTAACTGTGCACAGGCTGTGGTTGCTGATGACCGTTGGAGTGCTGTTGAAACAAATTGGGCAGCATTGTGGTGATGGAAATCAGAGACTGTCTTATTATTTTGCTGACGGCCTTGAAGCACGATGGTAGCCAGATACATACATAAGGCTCTTGTCAGTCAAAGAATAACTGCACCTGATTACTTGAAAGCTTACCACTTATATCTTGCGTCATCTCAATTGCCTCGAAGAAGACAATCCAGCTGAAGGCAGAAAATGCAACAAGAGTTCACGTCATAGATTTTGGTATCCTTTATGCTTTCTTCAATGTATTGATTGAAAATTGAAATGTATGGGGTCTCTGTCTCTCTATTTTGTTGCTAGAATGTAAGATTACAACAGAAAACAGAGTATCAACAGCTAACAAAGCAAATTTGTATGTTTATTTTTGCAATATTTGTGTGTCTATTTTTTTCATTTGTACTTCTAAAATATTGACAAGTAATATTGGAATTCTGATTTAAAGTGAATTGGGTTTGACTAGCCCATCTTCCCGTGTAAGCAAGGTCCAATCAAACATGTCCGGCCTACGTCAATTTTCTGGATAAATAGCAGCCAAGGTTTCCAATCTGTAGTTTTGCATCCCCAATCTTTCTTTCGAGATACTTTGTGCTCAACGCTTGCAAAATGGGTGGCATTTATCCAAAAAGGTTGGTGGTGGTGGTGTTTGAAAGTATCGGTTTTTTAAGGTAAAAAGTATCTGCAGCCAATGTTTGGAAAATGGTTGGCATTAATTTTTTTTTCATTTCCGATGGTGGTGTTTGAAATTTTTTGCCGAACAAATATCAAGGTCTCTCAATCATATCTAATCAAATACAGTCGAATTTCGTAAAAATTTACAGGTTGGCTCTAATATATGGCTAAACCTCCTAGGAATCAATAAAAATTCGCTTGAGATCGCATTATACATTTTGCAAATGCACGTTTGTCGGTACAACATTTAATACTTTTACGATCTTTAAAATTCTTCGTACTACAAAACTTAGAAGCACGAAGCTACAAAAATTATAGACATTTCGTAAATATCCTAGGGTTAAATCCTTAATTTTTTTATCATTGTACTAATATTTTTTGGGGACAAGGATGTTAAAATCACTAACGGTCCATTCTGCCACTTGATTGGGGTCTTTATAAATTTCAGTCCCCAAATCTACAGATGTCCATTGCCTCCTAGCTGGAGGCGTCCCTGGATCCTGCAAACCAAATAATCTAGTCAATTGCACGATTTAGTATTATCTAATTTACGTTATAAAACTGACAAAGTTCGGATCGAAAACCTGGTAGAAATAAAGGGATTGCGATAGCCTCCCAACGTCGAGCTCCCACGTTCTCGGATCACCTATCCACCCATCCCCTTTCCTCGTTGGGTATCCATAATCACCCCATACAGAGTGCGGCAAAATTTGTAGTATCTCCTGAGGCTGAGGATTACTATACGGATCGCACAAGATATTAGGACTCTCGGCGAATTCTGCGTTGCCTGGTAAACAATACATGTGATACGCCTCGTACGGGAAACGAGCAATGTCATTTCGATGAACTCGACTCCCATTAGGAAACGTGTGATATGGGGGACATAATGTGGCGTCGTTTGGATTGCACCAAGATGGTGTGTCTGGATTAAGTATCATTTCACTATATCGAGTTACGTCTGAAGTAACATCACCATCGCATGGTTGCCCATTGTTTTTCCAGCAGCTCCCTATGTCCAACAAGTAAAATTGGCTGCCAGAACCACCTCCTCTTATCACATTTAATGTGAATTTCACTTTGAAATTTGGTGATTCTGGAATCTGCATAAAAATGTGTTATAAGTTAAGCCATCATCTCAATTCAGAGAACAATAATGAATGGAAAGGGAAAAATAGAAACTCATTCTTAAAAACATAGAGATTAAGTTACGTTGCAGATTTTACAAGGTTTTCTTCTTCGAACCTCTATATAATCTAGAAGAAGACGGGACCCTTGAGATCCCTTCATCTATATGGGAAGCTATGGATGGCCTAATATAGAAATATGAATATCTAATATATCCCTACAGTAGGTTTATTCGTGGTAGATCGGATAAATGAATGCCCAGTACAGCCTTATATACAAATATAGATCTTTTACGGTCGAGGGATAAATGAAAAGTATAATTAGGCTCCACAGCACACATTCCAAAAATGATCTTTCACAAAAATAATTTATAATGGGAATTTTGTAAAAATAACTGAAAATCCATCAAAAATAAAAAGGGAATTCTGTGAGAGTTAGTTCAATTCTTCATTCTGTCATTTGAAGAAGATATCTTGTGTTTTGATGAAGTAATGCAAATCAAAGATGATGTAACAGTGCACAAAAAAATTGATACAAAATCACTAAATCACCCAAGAAGAGAAGAATTTACTTACAATTTTTAACATTCCCCTAGTGGAATAATGGTAACCACCAGAAAATCCAGTTGTGGCATCTGCTCTTAAGTAAAGCATCAACCATGGATACTTCACAGAAGTCCTCAAAACATGGTGAAAACTCCAGCTTCCTTTTCCAAGTTCCTTCTCCCATGTTACTGAATAATACGAAATATTTTCATTCGACTCAACGTCCAAATTCCACGACCCATAAAATGCTCCCTTAAGCGTAGCTCGATCAGGCCCTTGTAACATGGTATAGTTGTGATAAATCAATGGTTGATTCATACAACCTTTTCCAAAACATGGGAACCGACTATCAGGACCGTAAGGGCCAACTTTAAGGCCGTTATTCGGGCATTTTGCTGCATAAGTGTCCATATTACCATTCTTAAGCATGATCATCCAAAACTGCCATGGGTTTGTTGTATCTTCAACTTGACATTTATTTCCCAGATAGAGTTCTTTTTCTGCAGCATAGAGGTCTACATTGTCAAATGCCTCTTGTTGTCCTCCAAGAAAAGGTTGTCCTACTCCAAGTCGGTTTTCTTCTTCTGTAACTCTATGGACAAGCATGTATGGCATTGAATTGCAGAGCGAACACCTGTTTTCCCCTGCAGAAAATACCAAAAAGTCGAGCTAGGAGATCTTGAAAATTTAGAGAATTTCGTATATGAAAAAAATCTTTACTATGAAGATGCTTGTATAGATTGGCTAAAAAGGTGTGTTGATAATTAAATCACGGATATTTAAGTGAGCATTATATATTAACTTTCGTATAAAGACTAATTTGGTGTGCTCTTGAAACATCAAACTTGGCTAGTTCTCCCACAAGAGTCAAAAGGAAAATAAACTATGTCAATGATCAGAGAAATCGAAAAGAAAAATAAAAACTCGCCTTGTTGAGGAGAAGCTTTATATATGTCAAAGCAATCTGCAGCTCTTGGACTTCCCATATTTGGAGTTTCTTCTCCTACCTCATTGCACTGATTCCATGCTTCTATTGCCAATCTCAGTCCATCCCGTCTCATCCCCGGATCTCCAACTGCTGATATGTACTCATTTTCACAACTTACACATATTACTCCATACAAAGAGGCCAATGCCATAGCCATAGAAAGGGCTTGCAACGTGCAGTGTAAAACTTCTCGTCGTGCCATTGAGAAATCAAGCATTCGTCAAATGCCTCTACTTTAGTTTGCCATTAAAATATGATGTATACTCTTTATCAATAATAGTTAGTGATACTTTCCATTCTAATTGGTAAAGAGTACCAACATGGAATTGATTGTTAGTACTCACATTTCTCATTATTGGTTGGTTGCAACCATAAAATGAGAACAAGAAAAGCAGTTTGAATTCAAAGTAGTAATCCAAAAGGAACCTTTTAACATACGGACTTTTTAAAATGATCTACTTTAATGTGCATTTATCTTGCATTGACCTATATTCCATATGCTTTTGCGTGTCGTAATTGCTAACGATCTAGTTGCTTTAGATTTCTTATTACATCTAGCAACGAACAACGATGAATAACAAAGAAGGATTCATGTAGTCGACTTCAAATTTACTTAGATTAAACATTTTTTAGGTCGAAAGAAAAGGATAAAGAGAATGCAAAGACGGATTTGTAAATTGAGAACTTGGAATTCAAGGCATGCCTTGATGAAGCCAGAAGTAAGAGGAAGTCGAAAGAAATGGGCTATTCAAATCTTAAGTTACAAATATTCTTTAGTAGAAAATTGTTAGAAACAAGAAGGGGCCCTCTTGGTTGTTTTGGTGGATGTGGAAAAGATATCTTGTTAAGTGGAAAGCCAATCTAACTTTATAATGAAATTATGAAATTGAACAACTTACTCCTATAGAAACAAAATACAAGAATTGTCACTCATATAACAGTTAAGATGAGAGTATGGCTCATGGCTGTAAATCTAATTGTGTTGTTTGCTGTCGAATAATCTAGCACAAGCTGTGTTGTGAATCGGTCTGTCTTTCGGGGCACATCATTCTAATCGTATGGTCCATATCCGCGACCCACCTGAATCTTAATTTCAGAAAAAGAAAAATAGGAAAATAATGGACAAAGCCAAAAAGTAATAGATCTTGTTATTAGATTATACGCATAATTGTAGTACTTCAAGAAAGATTATTAGTCATCGAGGATTAAACCTTGTGTCAGAATTCAGCATGTAAGTGAGGTAGACATGTCAAAAACTAAGGGGGCATTTTTTTCGTGTTTCAGTTTTGTATTTTGAGTTTTGATTTCATTTTGTGTTTTGTGTTTTGGGTGTCCATTTTGAGATTGTTGAAAACTCGTTCTTTTTGTCGTTTTGAAAAAATATTTTCTAATCCGAATTTTTTGAGTTTTGGCAGATTTGTGAAAAAAACAGCCAAAACGTAAAAAAGTTATTTTCTACTTTTTTCACAAAATTTTCAGCCGTTTTCAAAAACTCATTTTCGAAAATGGGAAAGAGAACGCGTTTTCAATGTTTTGAAAAATCGAAAACAGAAAACGACTCAAAAATAGCAAAGAGAACGCACCCTAAGCTTTTAGTTAAGGTAGTTCAACAATTACTCCTTCTCCCGCTAAGAACTCGTGAACATTTCCATCAATTTCTATCGTGCTGCAACCGGGCTCTTTATTTAATCCCTTTTCCCTCATCCTCGTCCTCACTTCCGTAACTTCGCTCCATCTCCCCAAAGATGCATGAACATTTGACAACTGAACATAACCAGCACTGTCTTTAGGATCAAGCTCTAAAAGTTTTCGAGCAACGTATTTGGCCAATTCTACATCACCATGATTTCTACAAGCAGCCAAGAGAGACTGCCAAACAATTGGACTTTCTTTCACTGTCGATTTGTTCAGAAGTTCTTTAGCCTCTTTTAACAGACCACGTCGACCAAGTAAATCAACCAGACATCCATAATGCTCAATAGTAGGTAGAATCTCATAAACATGAACCATATGATCGAACATCATAAGACCCTCAGACACTAAACCTGCACGACTGCAAGCTGACAATATGCTTATAAAAGTGACCTTATTAGGCGTAAAACCATCCGAAACCAACTGATTGAACATTTTCAACGCGTGATGTCCAGAACCATGGATGCTCAACCCAGCGATCATTGAATTCCACGTACTAATATCCTTCACCAATGTATTATCGAATACTTCCAAAGCCTTCTCGATGCACCCACATTTTGAATACATGTCCACAAGAGCTGTAGCTAGAAAACCTTCCACTTCGATTATGTTCCTGTCAATGTAAGCATGAACCCACTTGCCTTGGCTTAAAGCTCCGAGGCCAGCACAAGAAGATAGCACGTTTATGAGTGTACAATTATCAGGGCGCACCTTCACACCCTGCATATCCTCAAAAAGCACCAAAACTTCACCAAAAGCACCAGTCTTGGCATATGCACTGATCATAGCATTCCAAGAAACGATATCTTTCACCAACATCACATCAAAAACATCCCTTGCCTCTTCAATTAACCCACAATTTACATAACCGGAAACCATAAAATTCCAAGACTCCACATTTCTCACCGGCATTTCATCGAACAATTTATGCGCCAACTCTACCAACCCATCTCTGCGTATACACTCAACAAAGCATTCCACGAAACAACATCATCTTTACACATCCTATCGAGCAAATTACGTGCCACTTCGAAGCATCCACATTTCGCATACATGTGAATCAAAGTATTGTTTATATACTCATCGTCTCCAAGTCCATTCTTCAAGACAATCCCATGAATTTGTTTCCCTTCTTTACCTCTACAAACTTTAGCACAAGCTTTAAGAATAAACGTGAAAGTATATTTATCTGCATAAACTTCACTATCTTCACAAACCAATTTAAGAAAGATGATAAATGCTAAAATTGGAGTCTCACTAGTTGCATATGCATGTATCATGGTATTATACATATACGAGTTGGGCCGTGGTACGTGGCCGAAAATGGATTCAGCGTAGGAAAGGCCATGATGAGAGATGGTGGTGGCCGCCGTCACGAGGCGGCTCGCGGCGAAGGTTTGGTGAAAAAGGCCAGTTTTGAGCATGTAGGCATGAGCTTGGTGGAGTTGCGAAATTGAAGTGGCTCCTTCTGTGAATGAGAGAATTGGTGAAGAAGAGACACTCGCAAGGACAGACATTGATTCAGTTGCAGGTAAGTCCTATGTTTGACTTTAGTTTCGATTAAGAAAGATAAACATTGCTTGGTCGAAACAGGGACGATGTCCAGAATTAGGGGGGTAAAAAACGGAACCAACCAAACCAAGTCAAAAATACCAATAGAATCAATGGGTTCTATTATAACAAAATTAATTGTTCTCGATTTGGTTCCAATTCTCTTTGGAACCGAACTATTTGGAACCACACCCATCCTTGACTCAAATGGGGAAGCCAGTTTGGCTGGTCCGGCAAAGACATGTCACGTAGATATGATTCGAGATAGACCAGCAAGCAACCCGTGTCAATCATTCAATAAAATTACTTGTTTTTCACAAAGATAATGCTCAAGAGTCAAGGAGGATGTTCAACTTTATGATAAAGCTAACTGTTAGGAATATGTAACACCACATATCCCACTTGTTATAAGCATGGGCTCACACATATCTCCACATTAGTATGATATTGTCCACTTTGGGCCTAGGCCCTCATGGCTTTGCCTTTGGGCTTTACCCCAAAAGGCCTCATACCAATGGAGATATATTTCCACACTTATAAACCCATGATCATCCTCATTTTTATCCGATGTGGGACTTTGGTCGCATACCCAACAATCCTCCCCTCGAACAAAGGACCACCGAGCCTCCCCTCAAACGATCATTTATCCGTCCATCTTCCTCACCAAGAGCTTGCTCTATCCAGATCAACTCCTCTCCACCGCGTTCTGGCACACGCCTTACGTGAAGCATCCGGAGCACACCGCCTGTCCAATAGAGCTCATCAACGGATCCCATCGCGAGCTAACCGAGGCACCACCTTCGTTCAGCATTCCAAGGATTCATCCACACGGCCAATTTTTTGGGGCTTGGCTCTGATACCACTGTTAGTAATATGTAACACCACATATCCTACTTGTTATAAGTATGGGCTCACACATATCTCCACATTGGTATGATATTGTCCACTTTGGGCCTAGACCCTCATGGCTTTGCCTTTGGGCTTTACCCCAAAAGGCCTCATACCAATGGAAATATATTTCCACACTTATAAACCCATGATCATCCCCATTTTTATCCGATGTGGGACTTTGGTCGCATACCCAACACTAGCTTCTTTAAACTCATGAACCTTCTACTCGTGAATCGATCCACGATTCTTAAATTAAAGTCAATGTAACCGACTTGGATCGTTGACCCGAACAAACACAGTGTAACTATAACTAGAGTAATAAAGTCTCAATGCTAGAGTATCCAGTTTTCACTTTCAATTCATTCGCATCACATATTTACAGAGCCAGCAACATTAACAGTGTCTACACTAGACCGAGCAGGTTTGAACATGAAAAAAGAAGATAAATCATGTCCAATCATGCCTCATCCACTCTACTTGAATCAAACATATAGCACAGGGTTATTGAAATCTTATCGACTGCCTACTTAAACAAACTCTATATACAGCCTACCATAGAATGGCATTTGAAAGCAAAATGCACATTCAGCAAAAGAATTAGCACAGAACCTACACGAGTCACGTTCTCTCAGCCGGGGTAAGATGTCCCAACTTTTCAACAAGATCACTCACACTCCTAACATTCCACCAATGTTTCCCTGGATCAACTGTTGGTTGTTCGTTTTTACTGCCATCCGTACCTTCAGTCGAACCAGGATTTTCTGTAAGAAACTGTTCCCAGAATACATCATTAACCCCTGTTCGCACAATGGATGTCATCCCACCTGCCTGTACTGCTGCTGCAGAATCATCCGGAACAATGCTAGTGTTCGGCTCAGCATTCATATCAATCCCAGAAATCTTGGACCCAACATCAACATTTAGTTGTGAGCAAGATACAGCAGGGCTATTTGCACAATTTGTAGTTTCGTCCGACCCCTGCAATGAATTACATTGACCTAAACCTTGACTAGCATCAAGTACTAGATTCTCCCAAAAGATAAGTGAAGACTCCAGCTGCTCCAATAATTCATCGTTCGAATTTAGAAGGGAAGTTGGATTAGAAATTTTTTCAGATTTTTCTATGCTGGCCTGACCATACAAGTAACTGTTTCTCGGAAGCCTTCTCTTTCTACCATCAATTTCAACTTGAGGTATGGGATTTAAAGCAAGTTCCGGATTCTGTAACGTTTGACCCAAAGAGGATAACATATTCTTGTGCTGCAGTTCCATATTTTGCACACATTCCATCAAACCTTGCATTTGCACTTCAAGTTCTTGTAGCCCGTGTTTATGTTTCTGCAGTTCCAAATTCAGTACTTCTTTATCGCGCTTTAACCTCTCGATATCATCCTTATAGCCTTTCCTTTCTGATTTAGTAAGCGGAGGTAGAGAAGCAAGACTCGGTGCAGAATGACTGTGAACCGGCTTACGTCTATGAATGTTCTTCAAAAGTTGTGGCTGACCTCTGACAAAATCCTCATTAGCAAATTCCCATTGTTCGGGATCAATTTTCCTGAATCCCTGTTTGACAAAAAAAAAAAAAGGGCATTAACATACAAACTGTATATTAATAAATATGATCTTGCTCGATATACTGTTCAATAATATCGACCAAACATACACTTATTGTAAATATACATATCCAGTATACATTCTATGCTTAACGGAGTAAAAATGCTTACATATGTATTTAGCTGCCTTACAAAACTGGAGAAGTTATTGTGCTTAAAGAACCTCGGCAGAAGGTCCCGTGCAAATTCAAGAGGGTTCCATACCACAAAGCTATTGTTATTATTCGGATTCCATGACACAATAGAGTCCGAGGAAAGATCATCTACCATCTCATACGTCTTTGTGAGGAAAGGCGGCAATGAACTCGAACTGCTTTGAGCTTCATCCATAGTGAATTTATTTCCGAATCACAACCCCTGAAATCTTCTGGCCTTAAAATAAGAGACATCAACAACAAGAACCGAAATCAACTAGGGGTGTAAATTTTTACCAATAAATGAAATTGAATTTCCTTCAAATTTTGATCAAGATGAAATCTTTCTCCCGTTAAGGGTAAATTCCATCAATTTGAAAACCAACACAATACAAAAATTTAATCCTGAATTCCTACATGTAGTGCCAAATTCAATCTCTGTACAAAAACCTATCCCATGTAGTGAAATATCCACAATTTTAATTCAAAAAAACCCAAAAAAATTATTTCTGACCTCTATTCTTTTCAAAAGTCCGGCCGACCCCAAATTTATGCAGAACAAAGCTTATTTCTTCTAGTTGTGTCAAACCCAATTCTGTTTTTCACCAAAATAACTTCAAATTCAACAAGTTCCCAATATCCACACCTCATTAATCAGTTTGGAATTCCTCAAAATCCAATTATTTTACTACAAAAATGGCAAATTAGACAAACCCAAATGAATAACCAAAGCAACTCCCACCAATCAAAGCTTCTCAGAAATAATAATTCCCTGCATTTATACCAAAAAATTCAATGACTTACATATCAAAGTCGTTAGAACAGTGACACTTTGTCTCAATCTTCAAGCAAAAGCATCAAATATAATAAAAACACATTCACATGACCGCCGGTGAATTTTCAGGGGCTCAAAAGGGTCCAACGATTGTCTTTTTGTTGGTACATTCAGGTTTGAATTTATATCAGAAATGAAGATAGAGGTCCGTCGGATGCGAGACTTTCTAGAATTTTGTGACAGCCAGAGAATTATATTTTTAGTTAAACAATTATAAGATTTTACAGTGATATGATCATGCCTAAGCTGATTGCATAGATACCCTTGGGTTTTAGAAAATGAAACAAATTGCCCATATTTTGTGGTTAATTATGCTATTTACGATCACTATTCACTAGTCTTAAAACATCAATATATATGGTACTAATATAACATTAAATCATATGTATTATTAAATGAATTGCTTAATTATAGATTTTAACGGATCCATCACTGAAACACCTAAACTAATGATGTAGGTGATACTGTATAATATTATTCTTAATTAAATATAAAGCCTGAATGGATTTTGAATTGTATACGTTACATTTTTTTTCCTTGAAATTGTAAGTTTAACAATAGTATAAGAATCATATTAGGAGTGTGTTTGATAGAGATTATTTGGAAAAAATGAATTTTGAAATAGTGATATGATGGGAAATGTGTGGTTGAAAAGGAAGGAAAAGTTATTGATGTGATGAAAAATATTATTTTATTAAAAAATGTGTGGTTGATAATGAGTAGAAGAATAAAAATGAAAATGAAAATATGGGTCAAACGGGACCTAGATCGGATAATTTAAGTAAAAAAAATATTGAGAATGGCATAAAGTAAGCCACTATATACGTTGACAAGACTTAAGGAAGAAGTCACGGTCGGTAACTCGCTCCATGCCAACAATTGCGATAAGACGAGTGGATAGCTGTTCTCCAAAAAGATTGGGCATAAAGGGCATGTAGAAGTTATTTTATATAAATTTTAAAATTTTAACAAGAGATTAGAACCTATTATTAGGTTATTAGCCGGCATTGTGGATTCTATTGTATATTAATAATTATAATTTATTAATTTCCTTTACTTGAAAACAAAAATGTTATTTTTGATGCAATATTTGCATAATTCTATTCAATGTATGAACTCAATATATACATATTTAAAAATCTTATAGATATTTTTGCGAGTTACGATCTATTCTCTCTTGATATCGTTAGGTCAGCCCGTCGAATTATAGTGCGATCTTTGCTTGCGGCATCTTTAACTATTCGGTCAGCATCTTTCACTTAATGAATCCCTCGTTGGAAACTTAACTAGCTATTTCCCATATTTGTAAATTCATTAACAATTCTCGAATGATTGAACTAACTCGACTATATTTTTGAGCATTAAGTTCAACACTAATGTTACTTTACTAAGTTCTCTACCTTGGGGACGACCACCATAGCATTCAGTTGTGGCCATACCTATAGAGAAAAAAAAAAATGGAGATATAAAGTTCTCTTATTTTATTTTTTTGGTCCGTTTCATAATCTTGGAGTTTTTTAATTTATTCTTCAGGTGTCTATATAGTACCAATTGTGGTTTATACTTTAAAAGAATACCAAATAAGATATGAGGATTGAAAGCTTAAAAATTCAAGATACAGCAATGGGATTGAAGTAGTTGTTGTCCATACAAAAAAAAATTGAAGATTCAAAGTTTGATCACGCTTCAAGAATAATTCCGTAATCCTTTTGTGTGTTTTTTTATATTATAACTTGATAATAAGTATTTAGTAAATATCTTGAGTCAATATTTATGAAAAAGTAAGAATTTTGCTAGTTATTCCAACAACGAAAATAGAAATGATTTTGTAAGGACAACTTTTCATCAGTTTCAACAAGTTTCTCACCCTAAACTCTCACTCTTACTAATTGGTCGATGCAAAAGGCTCATAGAAGCAGCAAAGTAATACAAGAACAAAAAAAGATTGATTGATTATACAAAGATCATAGTCTTTTGAAGTCTATACAAAATAATGCTAATCTAAAAATTCAAAATAGCTCTGTGGATATGAGTTATCATAAAATTAAAGGGCTCATATGATTATGCCAATTGGACACCCTAATCTATACAAAAAAGTGATGCACATGCCTTGACAATAACGGCGTGGGATGTTGATATTTGACGTACCCACACGCGCGGGACATGACGTTACCAACCATTTTATATATATTTTTTTTAATGATAATGTGACGTTAGTGCTTTGGTGGTTTATCTGGAATCTTATTTTTCTATTGCTTGGGGTGCAAGATAATCGCGTGGCTTGGACTTGTCGACGCGGTTTTTAGATTGCAATTGTGTTTCCAAATAACAAACATTTCGCCTGTTTAATTTTCATTTTTTCTTCATAAAAATAAAAAATATGATGATTATCAATTATATACAACCATCATTTTTACTTTTTATCTTTTCTGTGGGATCCATAACGACTATATTTTTCATTCTCATTCTACAAATTATGTAGCTCAAATGGTTATATTTTCATGAATATGTTAAAATTCGGCTCAATATCTAATGTTATGTGGTATAAATAGCGAACTACGATGATCAATTAAACAAAGGCAATTGTTCGATGAACCTTGTTATATGTACATCAAAGTTTATTTATGAGATTACATAATAGCACGTGGCACTCTATCATTTGTCAGTTTAAAATGCAGTTAACTTTTTTATCTACATCATTTTCAATAACCGCTTATATACTTTTTTTATGTACAAATAACAAAATTCATTGTCCGATTATTACTTTGATCAACCGACTACCACAATGATCGATCAACTATCGCGGTCGACCGACCGACCAATGGGTGGTCGGTCACTAGGAAGCTCAATCTACCACTTTATCCCCCAATCATCTGGGTGTTCTTTTCATTGATGAAGAACCGCATAGCGTCTACCTCAGATTCTGTTAACCGCCTAGTGAGTGAATGGTAACCGCTATACACGTGGACGAAAGATAACCGTTATACATGCAAGTGGGAGGTAACCACTATACATGTGGATGGAAAATCGCTTAGTGGTTGCGTGGCCGGAGAGTCACCTATAAATAACCAAAGGCATAGTAGGTATGAAGGACTTTTTTTACAATCTCTCTTTTGTATTCTCTATTTTGTATATAAAAAATTCTTTCACTTAAATCCAATCACTAATTCTCATGTAGGAAATACAATGGTGAGATAACCCCAGTCTCTTATTGCGGGTGTTTCATTATTCATCTAAGTAGCAAAAGCTATCTTCCTCAGCTAAGAAAGTCAAAAGGTGTTGGAAACAGATAGGTTAATATGACACAATAAGAAGTATTGATCGCACAAAGAAGAATAAGATTAAAGGCAAGAAGATAGACTAACAGAGAAATCGAGTAATTTTATTAATTGACAATCAATTGAATGAAAAATACAATTCTAGCAATGCATAAACAGGAAGAAAAGTCAAATATATATAGAAACAATCCAAGCCTAGAAGCAGAGTTGTGAATGAAATAGAATGTTCAAAAATTTCCTTATCTTGATCTCTTTAAATCCAACACAAATTCCAACTCCCATAAAAATTCAACTAGAATTTACCAACAGATTTCGAATTAGATTCCAAAAACATTTCAAATATAATTCTTCTTAATGTGCACTTTAAGTAGAACTCTCAATTATCTTCATCAATTAATTTATGTCACACCCTAATTCTAACAAAAGGTTGTTCATCATCATTTTAAAATAAAAAATAAGATAAGCTATATCATTAGATATCTTTTTAAGATATAACACTTTTTTTTTTTTTTTTTTTTTTATCTCAACGTGTGAGCTGATTTTATCATGCTCTCCGAAAAAGAATGGGCGCGTATAGTTGAATCACCAAAACGTGTAGAAAACTTTGAGAATGACAAATGTAGATTTTTTTGTAATGGAGAAAACAAGAAAGTCAATAGAAATTAAATAGTTCTTGAAAAGAAAGTGAAAAAGACTAGAGAAACGTCTAATTGGAATGAAAATAACGACGAAGAAACGTAGTGTAATTTCTTGGTAACTATGTTTGATTTAATTGTCAGCAAAGAAATTGATAGAAAAAGACTGGTTGAAATTTACCTATAAAATATGTCAACGTTTTTTGATGGACTACAAATAGTGGTGTCAAGATGGACGGGCCGCGTGCAGGCCCGCTCGACTCGCTAGTAGGCGAATCGGCCCGCGAATCGAACGGGCCGATTCACGGGTCAAAAAATTTATTCAATGGTCCGGGTCGAGCTTGGGGGAATCGGCCCGCGGTTAACGCGGGCCTATATTTAAAAAAAAAATTTACCACTAATCTTTGCCAAAAAAATTTGTGGTCCGGGCCGGGCCGGGTCGTTAAATTTTTTTGGTGGTCCCGTAAGCCCGTATGATGCGGGCTTTTTTCATTCACGGGCCGATTCGAGTCAAAAGGTTCTCGATCTGGGCTGGGCCGGCCCATTTTGCCACCACTAACTACAAATGGGTTAATTTCATTATTTTGATCGAATTTTAGATCATTGTACTTTATTTTTTATCTTAATTTAGTTCACTTCGATTATTTTCATCATATTGTTTGATGTTGGACATTGACATGTTTGTTCGATCACAATGCACTACTGTTAAGATCACTTGATTTTACTTCATCTTCCTTTCCGAGCAAGGGCGGACCCAATGAAGGTCCAGTGCAAGCCACCTACACTGAACTTTGGGCCACCTGTTTTATATAAAAAAAATTGAATTGGGCCAATTAATTGGCCCAATTTTACAAACCCAATTCCCAGCCAATACATTACACAAACCTACCCGAGAAATTAGTGGTCAACAGCCGATTGACACGGCCCATTTTCCAAAATAGTCTTTGACCAATTTAAAAAAAAAAAGAAAGATAAAATGCATAAAAATATAAAAAAATCTTCATTCACATTTCTATCATCCTTTTGAAAAATACCCCCCTATGCCGCTGACTTCCCGCCCGTACGACCAGTGATCGGAGTACAAGCCGCCAACGCCATCTCCATCTTCTAACTTGAAGAAGGTGAGTTTTGAAAACATGGAATACATTTAATTTTGGAAATAAATGTGAGATTAGAAGTAGATTCATTTGTTAATTATTTAATTAATTGAGTATTTAATTTATTTATTTATTTATGTTAATTATGTATTTAATTTTCCTTAGTTAAATATTTCGTTAAATAATTGTCGTAATTAAATATATATCTTCTTCGTTTAATATATAATTAATTATTTTTTATTTAGTTAATTATTAAGTATTAATTAATTGTCGTAATTTTTTTAATTAATTAATATTTAAAAATATTAATATTAATATTTAGATTAAATATTAATATTTAATTAATTTAAATATTATTATTTCATTTAAATATTAGTATAAATTTTAAGTATTAATATTAATTTATTTTTTTATTTATGTAATTTTTTATTTATTCGTTAGTTAATTAGTAAGTATTAATTAATTGTCATATTTTTTTTCAATTAATTAGTACTTAAAAATATTAATATTTAAATTAAATATTAATATTTAAATTAAATTAAATATTAATATTTCATTTAAATATTAGTATTAATTTTAGTATTAATATTAATTTATTTTTTTATTTATGTAATTTTTTTATTTATTCGTTAGTTAATTATTAAGTATTACTTAATTGTCGCAATTTTTTTTCAATTAATTAATATTTAATTAATTCAAATATTAACCCTTTCATTTAAATATTAGTATTAATATTAATTAATAATAATTTATTTTTTATTTATGTAATTTTTTATTTATTCTTTAGTTAATTATTAAGTATTAATTAATTGTCGCAATTTTTTTCAATTAATTAATATTTAAATGAAATATTAATATTTATTAATTAAATATTAATATTTAAATTAAATAGTAGTATTAATATTAATTAATAATCATTTATTTTTTTATTTATGTAATATTTTATTTATTCGTTAGTTAATTATTAAGTATTAATTAATTGTTGCAATTTTTTTTTCAATTAATTAATATTTAAAAATATTAATATTTAAATGAAATATTAATATTTAAATGAAATATTAATATTTATTAATTCAAATATTAATATTTAATTTAAATATTAGTATTAATATTAATTAATAATAATTTATTTTTTATTTATGTAATTTTTTATTTATTCGTTAGTTAATTATTAAGTATTAATTAATTGTCGCAATTTTTTTCAATTAATTAATATTTTAAAAATATTAATATTTAAATGAAATATTAATATTTATTAATTAAACATTAATATTTAAATTAAATATTAGTATTAATAATATTAATTAATAATCATTTATTTTTTTATTTATGTAATATTTTATTTATTCGTTAGTTAATTATTAATTATTAATTAATTGTTGCAATTTTTTTTTCAATTAATTAATATTTAAAAATATTAATATTTAAATGAAATATTAATATATATTAATTAAATATTAATATTTCATTTAAATATTAGTATTAATATTAATTAATAATAATTTATTTTTTATTTATGTAATTTTTTATTTATTCGTTAGTTAATTATTAAGTATTAATTAATTGTCGTAATTTTTTCCAATTAATTAATATTTAAATGAAATATTAATATTTAAATGAAACATTAATATTTAATTAATTCAAATATTAATATTTCATTTAATTATTAGTATTAATAATAATAGTGAGTTTAATTTTTTAATATTATGATTCATCCATTATTATTTGCATAAGATTCTAATAATTGAAATTTATAAATTTTGCAGGATGGAATATCATTTAGACGACACCGTTCGATAGGTCTCCGGCAAAGTTATAGCGAATTGTAACTTTGCTACATTTACGATGGTGGAGGATATGCTCGATGAGGAGCATGCAGACATGTTGCGTCGGTCCTGCTTATGGCCCCTGCGGACGTTGCGAGACGTACAGTTTTCTGGCCAGATGCTCGATACATTGTTATGTCGGCTACTTAAGCCAGTTGACGGAGATGTCCTCAGATTTGATATTGGGGGTAAGGTAGTGACATTTTCTATTTTTGAGTTTGCACTCATTACTGGTTTGAGATGTACGGGGGCAAAAGCAGCAAAAGCCCATATTCCGAAGAATAAGAGACTGTTGAATGAGTATTTTCATGGGCAGCCGACAGTGACACTGGGTCAGTTGGGAGATGCATTCAGGGACTGCACCCAGATGTCTGACAAGTTTAAGCTTGGCTTAGTACTTATCGTGGAGAGCGTGCTTAGATGTCATCATAAGAAGACGTCGATTGACGTTTTCCATCTAGAGGTAGTTGATGACTTTGATACCTTCAACAACTATCCATGGGGACAAAGTTGTTATATAGATACATTACGCCATTTCAGGAGGGGCTATTCATTGCCTAAAGAGGGTAGGTCAGAGCGCAAGTACGATGCTTAAGGCATGCCGTTGGCTGTACAGGTAAAATGTTTAAAATAATGAATTATCTATTTTTTATTAAATTTTATATATAATAATTGCAATGATTGCAGATATGGGTATACGAGACTGTTCCCATCTTGGCTTCCCGGTATGCGAGGAGAGGGGAGACATACTTCCCTCGGATGCATCACTGGCGAGCACAAGACACTCGCCAAACACTTATCTGCTCTCCTCGACGATCCTGAGGTACTAATTATACATTTACGATTTATATTTTATGTCCTTTCGAAATCTCAATTAATTGTAAGTAATCTAGGTGAAATTTTCATAACTCAGCTTGAAGTCATCGCTGAGTTGAGACCGTCAACCGAGGAAGAGGGTTAAATTTATCTCCGCGACTTGTCTGGGCCAGTTGCGACAGACGACCATGTGCCCGAACATGTTGCCGATAGATTGGGGGTATGTTTATTGAACATCGTATTTGCTTATTGTGGTTTTGATTTCTTAAAATTAATTTATTCATTTGTTAACTTTAATATTGTAGGAATGTCAGCCAGTATCACCTCCGTCGAGGGGATCACCTCCGTTGAGGGTATCATCTCCACTGAGGGTATCACCCCCGCCAAGCAGATCTTCGCCGACGATGAGATCTCCTCCTGCACGTAATCGCAATGCTGCCAGTGCTGATTTGTTCCAGTGATGTCAAATTTCCCTAGGATTGGGCAAAACTCTTGAATCGAACCAGACCCGAATAGAATTGAACCGAATCAAGCGATTCTTCTTAAGTTAAATATTTGAACGAGTATTTGAATCGAGAACTAACAGGTTAGATTCGATTCTCAGTTCTAGATCGAAAAACGAAGAGCCGAATAAAAATCAATTTTTAATTTATTTATTTTAAATAAGTCAAATTATTTTAATTTTTTAAATAAATTTTGCTAACTAGTTAATTTAGCTCAAACAAAAAAATATGATTTTTCTATTTCTAATTTTCAGTCCAAACCAAATTTAATCAAATTGACCTAAGTTTTACCCAAATCTGTTATTCTATCGAAATCCCTGTTTCTACCGTTTTGGAGAAATCAAATTGAAATTTGACAGCACTTCTTAATTATTGTGTATTGTGAGCTCGTTATCTTCATTTTCCCGTGATTTTAACAATCAACACTATAAAGAACTCAGCAAAGAAAGAAGCATAAGACACATAAAATTGTACTACGTTATTTTGTAAAAGCTAAAATTGGTAGAATTAATGTAACTTTGTAAATATTAAAAAATTAACTATAGTACAGAATATGATAATCGAACCAAATCGAATTGAAACGAATGGAATCGAATCCGAATGGTTTCATAATTAAATTTGGATCCGACGAGGTCCACTTAGTAAATATTCGAAAATTTTGGGTCCGATTTGATTCTCATTAAAAACGAATCGAACCATACCCAACCCTACTGCTCCCAACCTTGCTTATGGATTTCGGGAGGTTGGAAATCCCTGTTTAAAATTTGATTTAAACTTAAATACATGGTCTAGTAATTATCAATAAAAAATAAAATTCGGAACACGAATGTGGAATGTTGACATTCTCTAACTATTCATACATTAAATGGGTAGGTTCATAAAAGTATGATGCAGTGGCCCATTAGCTCAGTTGGTTAGAGCGTCGTGCTAATAACGCGAAGGTCGCAGGTTCGAGACCTGCATGGGCCATTTTGGTTTTCTTAGTTTTGATCTCCCCTGTTATATGAAATTCCGCTAAAGTCCTTTTTCCTTATCGTTATTTACATGCATTGTCACCTGATACAAATTTTACACTGAAACAGATCAAGTACCCCCAGAGGATTTTCCATTTTTTTTCCTTCAAATTTTCTACTCTTTTCCTTTCTCAAAACCACAGTTCCCAATTACACAAACTCTAAATTGTTACTGACCGTAATGGAATTAGTTAATCGTTTAAGCTTCTATTTCTGCGTATTTTTAGTATTAATCTCTTTCTCTACTCCACCAAACGTCGTCGCAACTGTCGCCAGTGTTCCGAATCAAATCGGAAGAACATTATCTGAACCAGGACCTTATACTTATAGGACTCTCAAGATCGATGATCGGGTCGACCGATCAAGTGATTGCGGGCAATTGGGCTCCAGATCCGATTGCGCCAAGATTCCAAATTGTCGATGGTGCAAAAGCGACGCTCTGGATGACATGTGTTTTTCGAAATATGAAGCTTGGCGGTTGCCCTCCCAGGTCTTTTCTTGTGAGTTATAATTAATTCCGTCTTAGACCGAGTGGCGAAATTCGAGGTTTAAACTTCATTTTGTTTTCACAAGTTTTAATTTTTTTTTCCAAACTTTATGAGTGTATTTTGTATTTTTGTGCAATGATGAGTCGTGCAGTGTCTCTACTGTTAAATTTTCATGAGATTTAGTTTGAATTATGATAATTTACACGGTTACAGAACGTTTATAATGGGGAGGCTTTCAATTGGGATGATTGTGTTTGAATAGCTTATGGTGTTCCCATGATAGTTAATACTTGATTTTTCTGTTTTTTCATATTAATGACGAACGGCTGGTTTGTTTATCCTCGATTGGATAAATATCAATTCGATCCCTTTTTCTTTCAGGAATTAAGCTAAACAAACCTAAAGGATAACCTAAAATTTGACATCTCCTCACATGATATGAGGGGTCCACCTGAATTAAATAACATTTTTCCCCTCATGTGTGAGGGGGATATCATCCCTTAGGTGAACTATTAGGTTACCATAGCACAACTCTTTCTTTCAGTTTTCTATTCTGCTTGAAGTGAGCGCTTCTGATGTTCTTATAGTAGCTTATGGGGTTTTTAGAATTAAGATTGCCTCATGTTCAGAGGTTTATGTTGTTGCAAAGTGCCAAACTTCTGATCGAGGCAAAATATCTTAGGACAATCGGACAGATTTATATAGAAAAAGAAGACTGAATGGATGCTTTGAAAGAACTTTTCTGCTTTATGATTGATAAGTTATGGATATGATTTCACTGTTATGATTGGGGAACTGTCTATCAAGTTCTGGTTAAATGGTTATTCCCATAATGTGATGCATAAGTTGTATAAACGTGAACATTTTGTCTTAACAGTGCAACATTCTCTGGTGATAGCCCATCGACTGTGAATAAAGGGGCTTCTTTAGTATGAATTGCAGAGGATTCTTCATCCTCCCGGGTTTTTTCTCTTCTTTTGTAATTATAGATGCATTTGGCCAGTCCTTTCCTATACACGCTGTTCAGTATCTTTTATTTTCCATCATATAAGTTGCTTTGAAAAATTTGGTAGAAGGGTCGGTCAATCTGTCAGCATAATTCACGATTTCTGCTCTGAAGTGGTCCGAGCATCCTGAACAGGACATGGTGGGAAAGCTGAATATCAGACTCAAAAATCATTTGCGTCTTCTACTGTAAAAGTTTGAATTTGAGAATTGAGTGTGATGAGGTAATGTTTCTTGCACAATGGTGATTTTGATCTTGAGATTTTGCACCTGGAACGTTAGAAGGTTGCTTGGTGCAGATAGTTCAGTCATTAAGACAGTTTGCATGGACATTACTATATCAATACTCAAATGTGCCCATCATCTGTCCTAGAACTTAGTCCCCGATTTTAATCTAAATTTTCAGTTGAACCAAACAGGGTTTCTGTATTTTGTCGCTTAGACATATCTATCAGCTGTTATACTTACAGTTGATCTTTTATTTTTTTTAGTGGATAACACAACCCAGAAGATGGTCTCATCCTTCTATTTGTGGCAAAAGCAGATTTTCCATTGTGATCATTGATGCCCTAGTTCATTGCATTAGTCTCTGTGGCTGGCGCCCGATGATCCACGGGACACTCTGTATCAGATAAATATGATATTTGGAGTTATCCAACATTGATGTCAGCCAGTAAATCCCAGATAAACATGCATTTCTTCTACTGTAATCAGTATTCCAAGCTAATAGATAGAACCCTTGTAGCACGACCCATAAGGTAGACTAAAAATAGTACTCGACAATATTAAGAAGGAAGAGAAGTTAAAATGCTAAGCTAGTCTGGTTACTCTGACCAAATCCCAGCTTTGTCTTGTTGATTGGCTAAGCATAGCAGCTTGAAGTGAAGAACATATGTCACACTTCCTTCATCTGCACTTAAACATTGTATATTCTACTTCTATTCAGTACTATGTATCAAATATGCACCCAGTGTTCCACTCAATGTAATTTGAAGGATTTCTAATGAAATTCAAAAATGATAAGAGCTACTTCAAAAACACTTGACAGCGAACGACTAAAATTTTGATAGTTTGTATACTTGATATTCCCAGTTTCCTTTCTGATTTCAAATTGAACACAATATGTTCAAAATTGCATGCAGGCTGGTTTGAAAAGAAAATAAATATAATAGATATAACTACAAAATAGAGAATAAATAAATAACTGAAACTAAGCTTCCACCTTCTTTTCCCATTCTTGATCAGCAAGATAAACCTTCACGGCATCCCTCATGTCCTCAATAGATTCACATCCTTCAAAGAATTTAATCAACTTCTTCAATTCCCTATCTTCAAGATCATCGACAAAGGGTCGAAATGGAATCGCGTTATCAGGCTTAAACATGTACGAATTCGGGTTGTCATCAACGATGGCCACCCGCAGGGGCGGAGCTGGGGGGTGTCCAGGGGGTGTCCTGGACACCCCATTTTACTGAGAAATTTTTTTTTTTTTTTTTTTTTTTTTTTTTTTTTTTTTTTTTCTTTTGGGTTTTTTTTTTTTTTTTAAATTAGAAGGATTGTAGAATGGTAACTTTTATTTTATTACAAATAAACTTGCGAAAAAAGTTAATCTTATTTCTTCCACTTATTTTAGGTTAATTCTCAACTTATTAGTAATATTTACACTGATATATTATTCGCAGAAAAGGTAAATGACTCAATTAGTAAATTTTTGTTTCCTCTCATTTTTTTAGTTTCCTTCAAAAAAAAATTTCGGGGGCGCTGCCCCCGAACCCCCATCGGGCCCCACCCCTTTACCTATATATTTTCAAATTTGGACCCCCCATTTCCAACGAGCTGGCTCCGCCACTGGCCACCCGCCCGAGATCTCTCCATATATTAGACAAATCCTTCACGAGTCTCCCATCGACTTCCTTGCACGAATACCGGTACATTCGATGAGATATCTGGGATCTCCAGTCCAACCTATCGAGCACGAGTGAGGCATGCTCCTCAATCCCAGTAGTGAATACCACAATATCAAATCTCTGGCTTAAAAAATCCAAAAAATCATCTACACATGGCCTCTTCAACACGTAGAATTCCATGATGTAAGTAAAGGAAAACGAGAAGACTAACCTATCAAATCTGCTATATTCTTGCCATTAGTGAATCTCCCAGTTGGCCCTTGTGGAAACTCAATTCCATAAGGCAAATAATTGGCTTTTGCACTGGTATTCAAATTATTATTATTTCCATTATCCACTATTAAGTCACCAAAAATGTAGCAGCAAGGAAATTTTGGTTTAGCAGAGATTAATTGTGCCTTTAAATTTAAGGATACTCCTACAATGAATAACTGGATGAACCTGAATTTTAGCTTATTTTCCATTATTGAAGGAAGTTTAAGCTCAAAGTGGCTTAAAAATGAAAAATGATTGGTAGACGGACAATAAGATTGGCAACCGATAATATATACAGGGCATGGGCACCTCATGATAGTTAGTAGTAAATTATAAGGGACAGTCTCTTGATTTTTCCATTCACGTTCAATAACTTGTTAAATATAGAGAGTTCATTATTTCACAACTTGTTGGATCCTTAGTCAATACAAATTCAAATAATTGTATCCTCAACTCCAGGTGTTGCCCACAAATGTTTTAATAGATTCCTTCTATATTTAGGTGTCTTCAACTTAGATTTTAATAAATATCAGCAACATCTAGATGTCCCCAATAACTTGTGAATTAATAAGGATTTCATTAATTGAAAGGATTTTAATAGATTTTAGTGATACAAGTCCATAAAAATAAATTGCTGATTTTCAAGCCCACAAATGTAAAGTCAAATTATTTATACATTTGAAAAAAAAGAAGAAGGAAGAAATAGAAAATATTTCATTTTCGAAGTTTTTTTTAAAATATTATATTTGGAAATCTTTTCGTAGTAAAATTAGGCCCCCGCTAGATATTAATCTTGACACACAACCGTTATAAAGTATGTCGATGATAGACCCAGGTAGTGGAGCTAGGGCGATCCGCCAGCCCTTCCATTTTTCCCTTTCTTATTTTTAAATATATAATCTTTCATAAAATAATATTACACGTAAATCGAAAAAATTTCCTTCCTTTTCAACCACTTATTTTTTTTTAAAAAAAAAATGTTATTTCACTCATTTCCATTTCCAAAAAATGGGAGCCAAACAGGGGCTAAATTTGTGAAAATCTTGATGAGGTGACGCTGGCAAGTATAAATAGACTTGTTGATATGGAAGCAACCACCGCAGAGGTGGTGGCGAAGGCATTCTTGATGGGAGACTTCTTCTGGCTATGGCGGCACCATTGACCGCAGAGTTGGCTCGAGAATTTTTAGGCCCTAACCGACCCTTTAATTGCAATTTTCTTTTAAAACGAAAAAATAATTAAATAATATATTTATATTTTAAAATAAAATTTGAACTAAATGAGTATTTATTGGAGGATCGAGAATTATCTTATCAATATTGGACTCATTTTGAAGCTCGTAATAAATTACACATTATGGACTCAAAAAAAAGTTAATTTGGATAAACTAATTATAGTTACAACTAATTAAATTATAATACTTAATGTATAATATTAGTTTTTAAATTAAACCATATTATCATAACAATATTGGGCTCATTTGATAGTTCATAATTAATCATGTATATTAATTTCGAATAAAAGTTATTCTGAATAAGCTCGAATTAAATTAGAATTGATAAAAAAAAAAAAAAAATTATAGTTAAATAAATTTTTCATTAATTTATCTTTTAGTTGGGTAATGTAATTTCTTCCATTTTGAGGCTCCCCTTGTTTGCTTGGCCCTAGGGCCAGCACTGATTGAGTGAGGTTTCTCCTGTTCTTGATGGATTTTGTGGGACTTCTCTTCACAATTTTTGACACCGTTTTCTTAAGAAAACACAAAATATGAGAAAATGGCACAAAATTTTCAAGAGGAAAATGGGATTTGCGGAACCATACGTGATCCTGTTTAAAATATGTTTTTCAAATTTAAGGACATTAGTCCAAGTTCTAGTATAAAATCTAGTTTCACGAAGTTAGATATGTGAAGTTCAAGTGATCGTTTAATGCAAATGTAAATAATTTGAATCTTGTTGTTCGTACAAGAAAGTGGTAATGAATAGTTCTGTACAAGTAGATTTATTCAAATAATTTTCGTAATTGTGCAATTGTATACGTTGAAGATCAACTTGCATCTTTTTAAAGAATGAGTATCAACTTGCTAGTAATCCACTAGATTGGGAACCAATTATGCAAATTTTCTTCTTTTTGTCTTTTCAAAATAATAATTGTCAAACACAGGCTTAAAAGGAAAGGGGGAATATAGAAGAAAAAGTAACCGTTAGCTAAAATGGGAAATTTTGTTACTAAGGCTGTGTTTGATTCAAGGAATTTGTCATGAAACTAGGAAAATATTTTCCTAGTTCCTACTTTTGGCTGTTTGATTAGTCAAATTTGCCTTGGAAAATGTTTGCCACCAATTTCTAATGTACAATCCCTTGAAGCACAAAAGCAGGAAAATATTTTCTTATGATTTTGGTGGAAAATTATTTTCCATCTTGTTGGGTGTTTTTTTTTTTTTTTTTTTTTACTTTTTGGCAATGGAAACATATTCTAAATTCAATGGTAAAAAAATTTATCCATTTAATTGACAATTTGCATGAAAAACATAACCAAACAAACATAAAAATTTTATGAAAATATTTTTTTTAATTTTTTTTTTTTTTACTTTTTGACAATCCAAACAAATTTTAATACAGATTGTAAAAAAATTATCCCAAAAAATAATCATTTGCATGAAAAACAAAGTCAAAATGATTAGATGGAAAATTATACCAATTAAACACCATTAATACAATTCCCTCTAAAACAAATTCTAGACAAATCACTTCCCTGCCAAATATTTTATTTGCCATTCATTTTCCATCTTTCTATCAAACACACCCTAATTGTTTGGACGGGTCCAAACCTCTTTAATCCGATTTCCATTTTTCAAATTTACACTATCAGCAACTAGGTTCGATATTTCTTTGAAGTTAATTTAAATAATTTCAACTTTCAATTTGAAGCTCTACTTGGTTCTGTGATATGTAAGAATCATCATTGACTTATCGATAATTCTTGATTTTTATCCTTGCTTAATTTAATCAATGTATGAATTGATGTCGCCTTTTTAGATTAGAATCTTTTTTATTTTATGAAATTACTTTGGGAAGATATTTCACATCTTTCAAGATCCATCCTATTCTTTATATCTTTCGAGATTCACTCTATTTTCGAAAGTTATTTCTTACATCGAGCATATATAACATGAAAGTACATAAATTCCCGAGTTTTTATTCGACATCGATAAGATTAGTGAACAGTGGAGACATTTCAGTGTAGGCCTTTTTTGCAGAAATCAAATGAGCTGCCTCAGTAGGATGGAATCCATCCCAAAACATGTACTCGTCTCTGTTATTGCACGTAACACCTCCCGAAAGACAGAGTCCAGTATTTGATACAGCACAACATGGAGTGCTCAAATTTGTGATGTTTCCTGTAATAATGTAGTAATGACTAATCCAATCAAACGATTTTTGTTGAAGACTAAATTTAAATAAATTAATATCGTCACGACATTCAGAAAATTAAACCCCGTAAAAGTAGGGAAGGAGAGGCATACCATATGAATCAGTAGCAGTGTTTGTGTATATGAAATTTGCATCTGCGAAACGATAGTTGAGATGATCAAGAAGTTGCTTCAGTTTGTCGTTGAATATTTTGGCTGCATTATTGATTGGTTCTACGCACAACGAGTCATTCGAGCCATACAAAGCTACCTCTGCAGGACAACAGCCTAACTGGCCAAGTGCAAATACAGCTACTTTTCTTGCTCCATATTTATACAACTTCTGCAATAAAGTAAACATATGTGTAAAAGTAAAGCAGAATGTGTTTGGTACGTTGAAATGAACTTGATTGGGTAGAATTAAGGAGAAATTGCAGGCGCAGTTTTTAAACTTCGACAAATAAAGCTCATGAAATTCCCAATAAGTTCTTATAGACTTTAGTCTCTTAACTTTTCATAGTTGGTGCAAGCAGGTTCCCACATGTAGAAAGTCAATTTTTCTGTCAAACAGTTACATGCTTTGCAAATGATGACTTACTCGAGGGTTATTTTCAACACTCCCGTGTACCAATGGTTTTATCCATTTTTGTATCTGTCTTCCTCTAGTCGAGCCTACTGAACATGTAAAAAGTGTAAGAGAAAGAAGTGCTCACTCTTAGCTCTTTAGAGTACTGTCTGATGATAATCTCAGCGAACTCCTCTGGTGTGTATAGGCTGCTTGAAGAGTAAAATTGTGGCAAGTAGTAATTGTTTAGGTAATCGTTACTGCCCATCACAACTGTATATATGCACTTGCTTAGATACTCTTTTGCAAACTTTTCACCTCCAACTAAGGCAGCAATCCTTGACTTCACGACTCCGTGATTTACTAATTGCTTGTTCAAGCTGATCACAGCACCCTTCGAAGGAACAAAAAGTAATCTCTTTTATAAATATGCTCAATTTAAGGAAGAGAGAGAGAGAGAGAGAGAGAAAACCATTTGATATGCAGTTTCATCAAGAATTCCAGCAGCACCAGATCCATAGTTGACGCCTGTGAGCACATCCTGGTTTCTTGCAGTTGAATAGGGTGGAATATAATTTTCAAACCCCAAAAGTTCACCTGTCGAGCAATTTTACTCAAAACAAAAGCCGCTTTTCTTGAAAGTATATAAGGACTTACTTGTTCGTAGAAAACATGATGTAAGAGAAGGCAAGTAAAGGAAAACGAGAAGACTAACCTATCAAATCTGCTATATTCTTGCCATTAGTGAATCTCCCAGTCGGCCCTTGTGGAAAATCAATTCCATAAGGCAAATAATTGACTTTTGCACTGGTATTCAAATTATTATTATTTCCATTATCCACTATTGAGTCGCCAAAAATGAAGTAGCAAGGAAATTTTGTTTCAGCAGAGACTAATTGTGCCTTTAAACTTAAGGATACTCCTACCATGCAAAACTGGATGAACCAGAATTTTAGCTTATTTTCCATTGTTGAAGGAAGTTTAAGCTCAAAGTGGCTTATTGAAAATGAGTGGTAGACGGGGACATTAAGACTGGCAACTGATAATATATACACAGCAGGGCTACCTCATGATACCCTCCCTGTTTGATTCCCATTTTTGTTAAAAAAATGTATTTTGAATAGTTTGATTGATAAAGAATGTGTGGTTAAAAATTAAAGAAAATTTTTGAGTTTAGTGTAATATAATTTTATTGAAAAATGTGTAGGTAAAAAAAAAAAAAAAAAAATGAATTTTGGGAAAAAATTGGAATCAAACAGGGCATAGTAAAAGATATGGGCACAGGCTTGACTTTTTTTGGTGTGTCAACCATGAAAATCACGGGTATTTTAAACACTAAGAGGGACATACCGACCTGCAAAAATGCATAAAGTCATAAACGCTACAATGATATGACACAAAAAAAAAAAAATACTGTACACACGAGTTTTTGAACTTATAATTTTTAAATCACTTTGGTATTTTAAACACAATTGATTGGGAAATAGATTTACGTGTAATATTACCTATTAAAAAATGCGTATTGAAAAGAAGATAGATATCAAACAGGCGCTTAAACAGTGATTCGAACATCTTTGGAAACGAAAAAAAAAAAACTCTATTTTGACATGAAATTCCTCTCACATGTATGAGGTCCATATTATTTTTTGTGGGCTCTCCACCATAATTTTTACTTCAAAATCAACAAAGTACTTATAGCATCAAAAAATTTTAACTTATTCGAACATATTTGGCAAATCAAAATTTTGAAATAACACAACACTAAAAATATATTTGTGAGAAATATATATGTTCAATGATACTATGTCTAAATGCAAATTGGATCTTTTATACAAATCAAAATATATGTTTACATTGATGAATAACACAATAAAAAGAACTTCAAATAATCCTCATCTCTTCAGTGTTAGCTTATTTTGTTTACGACCTCACCATATTTCTTGCCCTAACTCTCCTAATTAATTGAACAATGTACTGTAAAAACTCTATAAAATAATAATGTTGGATTGAAAAAATTATTACTTTAGATGGAATACTAATTTATCAATAAATAATAATTTACTAGTTTATGAATTGATTATGTGAAATCATTTCTATTCAATGGTACGAATATATGATTTATACCGAGTACCTCTTCAAATATCCTAGTGAAAATGATAAAATGATGGAATAGCCTCCCAATGAAGGGAGGTACTAAATACGCTCATCAATCATAATTTAGATGATAGGTGTGCTCTATTAAATGTTTTTCCAAAAACAAGTTTTTCAAGTATTACGACTTTAGAAACTTATGTTCTATAAAATGAAAAAAAATGTGGTAAATTCATTGAAAAAAAAAAAAAAAACCTAGGAATGACTTTAAGTTCAATTTGAGTACAAAGAAAGAGCAAGCAATTTTAAATGCATATTTTTATAAGGATTTATACCGAAGTGCTTCCTCCTGAGCAAAACTTCTTCACATTTGAAACTCCATACTGTCGAAGTACTTGCTGTCTTTGAGGCAGATTTGATAAGTATATTTAGAAATGATTGATATAACGTTTGTATTAATAAGTATCAGGTCTGTCAACCTAAAATAGTAGGTCGGATGACCCCTTGTCAATGAAAGTTGTCAATGTAATTAATGTATAAGTGGTGTCAGACTTCGATCTATTAGATGGGGCCCACGTGGATCTGATCCAACGGTCAGAACACTATAAATAGCAATTTTTGTAACATTGTAAATGGATGGTCTTTTTGACAAGCAAACATATAAGAAAATTCGATACTCATTGTTCTTGACTTGTTAATGTTTTAATACTTATCGCTTTTTCTTCCTTTTCGTTGGTGTTCAGATAAAAAACGTGTGGTGAGTTACTCACGTGTACGCTTGTAGGACCGACATCTGTTGACGCATTTTTTTGGGTCAACATTTTTTATTTCTTACTTAATTTCGTTTAATTTCTTTTATTTTACTCAAATGTATAAATAATTTGACTTTACATTTGTGGGATTGAAAACCATTGAAATCTAAAGTGTAGAATTCCAAAAAAGCTTGCTATTTATATTTATGGATTTATAATTCACTAAAATCTATTAAAATCCTTTCAATTAATGAAATAGTTATAAATTCAGAAGTTATTGTGGGCATCTAGATTTAGTTGAGATTTATTAAAATCTAAGTTGTAGACACCTAAATACTAAAGGAATCTATTAAAATATGAGTTGGCGACACCGGGAGTTGAAGATGCAATTATTTGAATTTGTGTTGACTAAGGATCCAACAAGTTGTGAAATAATGAACTCTCTATATTTAGCAACATTTTGTATCAAAATTCTTGTTATCGAACATGAATGGGAAGTTTATCTAAAGTATTTCTCCCAAATATATTTTTAGTATTGTGCTATTTCAAGTAAATCATTTATATAAGCATATGTTACTATGCTTAAAAGAAGTAAAAGTTCAAAATTTTGATTTCCAAAGATGTTCGAATAAGTTAATTTTTTCTTAGATTTAAGTAAAAATTACATATTCAAGTGTATAGTTTTTTGTGTCATATCATTGTAGCGTTTCTTTCTACATATTTGTAGGTGGGGTACGTCCCTGTCGTGTTTAAAATACATGAGATTTTCATGGCTGAAAAAAAGCCAAGAAGGTAATTTAAGACACACCAGAAAAATCAAGAGACTGTCCCTCATCATTTACTCCAAATTATCATGAGGTACCGGGTACTCCTTGCCATGTATATATTATCAGTTGACAGTCTTGCTGTCACTGTCTACCACTCATTTTCAATAAGCGACTTTGACCTTAAATTTCCTTCAACGATGGAAAATAAGCTGGCCATGTTAATTCTTCTTATTATGCTTGTGCAGCATCTCTCAACCACCATGGTTGCCATCTTACCTCCACCGCAACATCGCCAAATTGTCATATGGTCCCCATTGCCACGTTCTTCAACCTCCATTTTATCAATTTCGACCTATCTACATAAAAGAAAGAATCCAACAATTTGGCAAATAGTTGATGGCTGTTGGGCTCTGTTGCCAAATAAACTTTGGAAGCAATGGTGAAAAAACTCAGTGGCACGTTAACTTCATAGACCAAATTCTCATTATTGAATAAATAAAAAAATTGGCCAAACTCTATAAAGAAGCCAGATAAACTGCACCTGGGTCAAGGTTTTGTTTGGAGAAAGACAGGAACTTAATCAGTCATTTAATGGACTTAATACAGAATTGAAAACTACTGTCCATTTTTGTCGTCTAATTTTCTGTTTACTCAATTGCAAATTGACACATCATGAAAAATTAAAGTTGTCTTCAATTTTATTTTTTCATTATGTGTCCATTCGTAATTAGGTGAACAGCAAACTGGACAGCATAGAAAGACACAAAATCTCAACTTATGAGTTGTTTACACTAAGATTTGATCTATGGTGGAGAGTTAGGGTATTTATACCACTCACGATTAACCTAATTACACGAGTAATGCTATTTAGCACCACTAATATTACAACACCAAATATGTGACGTCAATTGTCATTAATAAAAGATATAATTAAATGAATCACAGAATGTCATAATGTCATATTTAATTGAACATATCACATAATGTTAGGTGGATTGGTGTTATAGCACTAATAGTCTTAAATAGCATTATTCTAATTACACAAATTGACCATTCTATCCCTACACTCCCCTTTCACTGGTTGCATTCTTGAGACTCTCATTTTCACCATTCGAGTGGAATTGAAGAGTTGGAGTGAAAACTCTAGTTTTCGTTGTGGTCCGATTCAACTTTGTGAAGGAGATTCGATTCTCATTTTGGAGATTTTTTGTGACATGAGAGTACAAAATCTCTCCAAGCTATCTTGTTTATACACCTTATTGTTTAAGATTCTGAGTTCAGATTGTGCAATTCCCAAATTTGTGTTGCTATTTGAGTCATTCATAGAAGGAAAAAAATAAATAAATAAATAAAATCTTGTTTTAAATCATGAATTGGCAACGTGGATGTTTGTAACACACAAGGCATTCTTATGGGTATAATCTAGGCCTGCACAAAAAAAATCGCGAAATCGCAAATCGAATTGTAACCATTGATTCGGGTCCACGTGGACCCGCGATTTTTTTTCCCCAAACCGAATCAAATCAGTTCAAAATGGTTTGGTTTAGGTTTTGATTTTTAAAAACCGCACAAAACCAAATTGAACCGCAACTATTTTAATTAAAAAATATTTTTATGAAATTATAAATTCTTATATATAATTTTATTAAAGTATATGATTATGTAAAATCACATTAATACCAAATTCAATGTTATCTGAAAAAGGTCTATCTGAAAGTTACTACATTTTCACATTAACTGACTGCACTCTAGTTCTCAACCTTAGAATCATAGAATCCGTTCATTCCCTCAATTAATAGCCTTAGATCGCTTATGACCTGCTGCAGTCGACGTCGTTTCTCTACCATTGCCTACTAGCACTGATTGCGACTCGATTGTAAGCCTCTATTCCTTTTCCTTGTGTATCGAATTTTTTTTTCATAATTTATTTATACAAGAGAAATTAAAAATCGAGATCAAAACCCTTAATTTTCTTGCTTCGGGGTCTGTCTAAGTTTAGTTTACGTGTTCTTTGACAGTAAGACAGACCAATTGGTTTAGTTATTAGAATGTTTTCTGAATTTGACATTTGATAAACGTTTTAGGTGTTGTTCAATGCCTTTTGTCCCAATATCGTGCTAAAAAATTTCAGTTATTGACGAAAATATAAAAATTATGGGAGTTTTGCAAATTTCACTAAGATAGTTGGGACTAAAATTTTGGTTGAGAGCAAAGGAATTTGAACTCTCTGTAGTCTCAAAGGCCATAAGATACTACAAACATAACATCAAAATTGGTCACTGTTGATATTTTTATGCATATTGTTTTTTAGTTGCTTGTTAATATCATTAATAAGAACTAATACATATTTTGATATTTGCATATCAGTCGAATCACGTGTTACAATAGGAGATATTTATCCAATTTTTTATCAAATAAGAGGTTAGTATTCTTATACTTATTTTAATATGGTTGGTTGTAAAATTTGAGTGGAGTGCACGTTGCTAGATGTTAACTTGATACTATTTTTTTGTCTTCTTGTTTATATATCGAATTTTAGACAAATATAAATGTAATTTAACATTTAATATTATTAGTTCAAGTTTAAATTTATATGTTAACTTGTTTTAAACATATAACTATAATGTCGATAGGTAAATCGTAGATTAAAATCGAACCAAATTGTAAATAATGGTTTGGTTTGGTTTGATTTGAAAAATGAAATGGTTTGATTTGGTTTGGAATTTTTTCAAATTGCATGAAATAATTTGAGTTGAAAATATGACATAAATTGTTTAAATTGAATCATGTTCACCCCTAGTATAATCCCATCTACTGTGATAATCTACCCACCTAAATAATGCAGGGGCTTCTTGGCTCCATCATAGCCATTATTTTGTCAGACATTAATTGATACATAGGACATACTTGTTTTTAGTTTGAAATCGGACTTGTGAGTTGTCCATGTATAATAAAAAAAAGCCAATAATTCTAAACGTACAGAATTATGCCAGCGGAAGAAAAACATGTGAGTTTTATATTGGAAAAAAAAAAACCATCCCTTGCATTTGTGTGTATTTTGAATTTCTGTACAATTTATGTGACTTCTTTTCTGTATCTGTAGAATTATAAAAAAGCGAGGCCCATAGACACCAAGCGACAGGATAAACCTCAATTATTATACAGGAAAATTATACATATTTTTAATAAAAATTTGAAATGGGTCAATCTTCTTCATCTGTGTAATTTTTTCTCCACCAATTTTAAATATATTTCCTCCATTTCAAATTCTTGTACTCATTCTATATAATTTTTCTGTACCCATAGCATGATTCTTGTTTAGGAATAATTCAAAAATTATACAATTTTTTTTACAGGAATTTGAAATGGGTTAATCTTGTCTATCTGTTTGTAATTTTTCCTCTACCAAATTTGAATCTACTCCCTCCATTTTAAATTCATGTGTCCATTCTATATAATTTTTCTGTACCTATAGCATGATTCTTGTCTAGAAATAATTCCTTACGTACCGAAAAATTATACAGATTTTTTACAAGAATTTGAAATGGATTAATTCTGTCCATCTGTGTGTAATTTTTCCTCCACCCATTTTGAATCTACTCCCATTCTTGCAATCATTCTGTATAATTTTTCTGTACCTATATAGTATGATTCTTATCTAGGAATAATTCCTTACGTACAAAAAATTTTTACAAATTTTTGACAGGAATTTGAAATGGTTTAATCATTTCCATCTATGTGTAATTTTTCCTCCGTCCATTTTGAATCTACTCCCTCCACTTCATATTTTTGTACCCATTCTATATAATTTTTCTGTACATATAGCATGATTCTTGTCTAAGAATAATTCCTTACGTACTGAAAAATTATATAGATTTTTGACTGAAATTTGAAATGGGTTAATTCTCTCCATCTGTGTAATTTTTTCTCCACCCATTTTGAATCTATTCCTTACATTTCAAATTCTTGTACTCATTCTGTATAATTTTTCTGTACCTGTAGCATAATTCTTGTCTAGGAATAATTCTTTACATACTAGAAAATTATACAAATTTTGTCAAAAATTTGAAATGGATTAATCCTCTCCATCTGTGTAATTTTTCCTTCTCCCATTTTAAATCTACTCTTCATTTCAAATTCCTATACTCATTCTATATAATTTTCCGGTACTTTTAAAATTGTTATAAAAAAGCAAGGTCCACAGACACTAAGCGACGGGACGAACCTCAATTATTTTGTTATAGAATGGTTTATAAAAAAGCAAGGTCCACAGACACTAAGCGACAGGATGAACCTCAACTATTTTGTCTAGGCTTCTAATGTACTTTCAGATGAGTTCTGTATTGCAAAACTGTGCCTCCGTTGAAATATAAGACCATTAACCACTCTCCCTTCATATTAATAGTTTCATTGGCTACCTTTACAGATCAGATCCTAAATTAACGTCCAAAAACCTTATCAATTAAGTCATTGCTTGATCTCCAATTTTTCCAAAATAAATTTTTCTATCTTCCTTTCAATCACATATTCTTCAATAAAATTACATACATCTTAAAATCATAATCCAAATGAAGAGAACATCGCAAGTCTCATTATCAAAATTAAAAAAGATGAAATACATGTCACGTGTAAGGGTCACATTTACAACACAGTCATATTATTTTAAAACCAACCTTTTTAATTCTTTATTATTAAGGAAATAGAAGAGGTCACATGAGAGAATTAAAAAAATTGAGAACAAAATTAATGACTCTAGCTACCTTAGTTTTTAAACTATTTTTTCATAATATTACGATATTTAATTAAATTAATTTATATGATTTCACTTGAATTAATATGAATTCTAATGATCAATATTTTTGTCGTATAAAACAAAAACATATTTTACACTTTATAATTTTTATTTGAAGCATAAAACGAACCAAACTACAGAAGAACCTCGGTTCTATCACTATTCATGCAACCAACGATTTAATTTGTTTTGTTCTTGTTGATAATCAATTTGTTTCAATTACCATCACAAGACGATTGAACTTGAAAATGCCTTAATTTGATTTATTTTTTATTTTTAAAACAAAAAGCTTACTGAAAATTCAAAAAAATGTTAAAATACCTATGAATCAACCAATTCACTCGATTCAATTCAACGCTTGATCCTATATAGTTTTTCATGTCAATGCTCAGACAGATTTTTGAAATATTGGTTAAAATAGACTAGAATTTTATTAATATTGATGTAAAATTGGTTTTATGAATTTATGAAAATTAGTGGAAAGCAAGATTGTCAATGTTAGCATTAGATGTACTTTGATTACATTGAATATGTTTGATCAAACGTGCTTCAGAAATAGGATCCTTTCTGTGACAGGGGTCGAGATGGCACCACATCAGCCCTTGATCATGTCTACGAGATGTACTATGGTTACATTGAATATGATTGATACCCTTAAACAAGATAGTGGTGTGAAATTTTTTCATTATTCAATCATGTCTAATGATTCAAAGAGAGATGTTTAAACTTTAAATAGACTCCAATCCTAAAATTTTAATAAATCACTAACAAACCAAATTAGCCCTATCCATTAATTTAAAAATAATCAAATAAAACATAAGAAACTCGTGGAGCTCAGTTTCCCCTAATTATTATTTTTTTTCCTGGAATTTTTTTTACTCATTATTTAAGTTAAAAGATAATTCTTTTCATTTAAACAATATCAATAGATTTTTTTGAACTAAAATGGTCATGAAGGACTGCAGACGTTGATTTATGAAAGATAAAAGATACTAATGTCAAAAATCAAAGTAAATCTTGAGAATGAAGGCCATAATTGAGTAGTTTAATAATATAATACAACACAACATTTTAGGAGTGTTAGGGTATTAATACCACTCACGATTAACCTAATTACACAAGTAATGCTTTTTAGCATCATTTGTATTACAACACCAGATAGGTGACGTCAATTGTCATTAATAAAAGATATAATTAAATGAATCACAGAATATCATATTTAATTGAACATATCACATAATGTTAGGTAGATTGGTATTATAGCACTAATAGTTTTAAATAGCATTATTCTAATTACACAAATAGACCATTCTCTCTCTACAACCCCCCTCCCCCTCCTCTTTCACTGGTTGCATTCTTGAGACTCTCATTTTCTCCGTTCGAGCAGAATTGAAGAGTTGGAGTGAAAACTCTAGTTTCCATTGTGGTCTGATTCAACTTTGTGAAGGAGATACGATTCTCATTTTGGAGATTTTTTGTGGAGGAAATTACACCTAGGGAAGTATTTAAAGATCCAAATTCAAAATTAGGATATATGGTTTATTTATACAAAATTCAGGTTTTAATAATAATATTATAAAATATTTTAATATTAAATAATAATATTAAAAAATCAAATCTATTATATACCTATTCAAAACCCTAATTGATAATTCATTTTCCCTCTCCCCCCTCCTCTCTCTCGCTCTTTCTCACTCTCCAGAGATCCCCGTCGCCACCACCACCCCACCTCCATTAGCAAACTGCCCACAACCACCACCAAACCCTCTCACACGTCGCATACCGCACCGGCAGCCACCGTCGGTCTCCCTCTCCTTCTCCTCAACAGCCCTTCTCCTCTTCCTCTCGTTGGTGTGATGCAGCGCCGCGATGTGAAGTCGCCTGCCGCCCATATCGGTAGCCACTGCCGGTCTGCCTCTTCTCAATCTCCCTTCTCCTCTCCCTCTCCTCAACAGCCCTTCTCCTTTCCCTCTCTTCGGTGTGATGCAGATTCGCGATGTGAAGTCGCGAATCGGTTCCACCCTGCCGCTGCTGCAGATCGGAGGTGGGTGGTAGCGAATCTGTTGGTTTTAGAGGTGTTGGTGATGGCTATTTTTTTGAGGTTTTGCTGGTCGCAATTTTCATATTAGCGAGGTGTTGGTAACGACGAAGTGTGGTACGATGAGGTGTTGGTAACGACGAAGTGTGGTACGATGAGGTGTTGCTGGTAGTGCTAGGCGTCCAAATGTCACACACTTGTTTATACATACCACGGGACACAGATTTGTGACTTTGGGGTGGTTTTGTAGTGATAGTGGTGGTGGTTTTGCAGTGATGGCGGTGGTGGTTTTGGGGAGGTTTTGCAGTGATAGTGGTGGTGGTTTTGCAGTGATGACGGTGGTGGTTTTGGGGTGGTGATAGTGGTGTTGGGAGGGTGTTTTTTGAGGTGTTGATGTTGCTATTTGATGGCGACGGTGGTGGTGCCGCTGGTGGAGGTAGCGGCGAAATCGTGGCAACGGTGAAATCGTGGTCACATATGATTTAGTGGTGGTCACAATAGGATGACTTATATGTTAGGGAATTGTGACCTTATTGTTAAGCTATGAGGCGGCGACGGTGGTGGTGTCGCTGGTGGAGGCAGGGGCGAAGTGGTGGTTACTTATAATTTGGTGGTGGTCACAATATTGTGACTCATATGTTCGTGAATTGTGATCGAAATTAATTGTGACTTAAGAAATTAATTTGTGACCTATTAAAATTTTGATTTGTGACCTCGAAAACAATCTGTGACCTATTAAAATTTTGATCTGTGACCTCGAAAATAAATTGTGACCTATTAAAATTTCAATCCGTGACTTCGAAAATAATTTGTGACCAATAAAAATTTTGATTTGTGACCTCGTAATAATTTATAATTAATTAATTTGATAATATGTGACCAATAAATGCATTTGTGACCAAAATTATATAAATTTGTGACTTTTATATATTTAATTAATTAAATTATAAATAAAATTTAATAGAAACCTGATTTTTGCATATTGAAACATTTTACCTTATTATTGAATTTACCATACTAAAAACCTTATTTATGTATTGTTCTCTTTTTTGTGACACGAGAGTCCAAAATCTCTCTAAGCCTTAATCCTGTTGATACACCTTATTGTTTAAGATTCTGAGTTCAGATTGTGCAATTCCCAATTTTGTGTTGTTATTTGAGTCATTCATAGACGAGGCGAAAAAATATATAATAAAATCTTGTTTTAAATCATGAATTGGCAACGTGGATGTTTGTAACACACAAGGCATTCTTATGGGTATAATCCTATCTACTTTGATAATCTACCCACCTAAATAATTTAGGGGCTTCATGGCTCCATCATAGCCATTATTTTGTCAGACATTAATTGATACATAGGACATACTTGTTTTTAGTTTGAAATCGGACTTTGAGTTGTCCATGTATAATAAAAAAAGGGTTAATTTAAAAAACGATCACTGAAATTATAAAAAAATTATAAAACGATCACTGGAATTCAAAACTTTCAGTAACGGTCACTGAAGTTTCGAGTGCATTCAAAAAGGGTCACTGAAATTTGGAAAACTTTCAAAAACGGTCATTGAGTTACAAACACTTTTTCAGTTTTTTTGTGACTTTTGCGGCAACTGTTTTGTCACTTTCGACCATCGAAATTGTCAAATTTTGATACCGTTGGAAAGCCCACAATATCCTCTTCAATTACCACCCAAAATCTTCTCGTAACTCCAAGGGATTCGACTGAAAAATTGCCGCAAATTTCGCCCAAAAATCTGAAAATATGGGCAGATTTTCAGCTTTTTCGGGCGACTTTTGTGGCAATTTTTCGGAGACTTCCGACCACCAAAATCGTCGAATTTTGATATCGTTAGAAAGCTGACAATGTCCTCTTCAATTACCATCCAAAATCTCCCCTCAACTCCAAAGCATTTGACCTGAATAAGTCCACAAAATTAGCATCCCGAATCTGGGCAGATTTTCGCCTTTTTGGGTAGTCGACTTTGTGGGCTTATTCTGGTCGAATGCTTTGGAGTTGGGGGGAGATTTTGGATGGTAATTGAAGATGACATTTTCAGCTTTCCAAATGTATCAAAATTCGGCGGTTTTAGTGGTCGAAAGTCGACGAAAAATTGCCGCAAAAGTCGTCCAAAAAATCTGAAAATCTGCCCAGATTTTCAGATTTTTTGGGCGACTTTTGCGATAATTTTTCAGTCGAATCCCTTGGATTTAGAGGAATATTTTGGATGGTAATTGAACAGCACATTATGGACTTTCCAACTGTATAAAAATTTGCCGATTTCGTTGGTCGGAAGTGACCGAAAAATTGCCGCAAAAGTGTTTGTAACTCAGTGACCGTTTCTTCAAGTATTTCAAACTTCAGTGACCGTTACTGAAAGTTTTGAAATTCAGTGACCATTTTGTAATTTTTCTGTAACTTCAGTGATCATTTTTGAAATTAACCCAATAAAAAAGCCAATAATTCTAAACGTGCAGAATTATTCCTGTAGGAAAAAAAAAACATATCAGTTTTATATTGAAAAAATAAATAAATAAATAAACCACCCCCTTGCTTGCATCTGTGTGTTTTGAATTTCTATACAATTTCCATGACTTCTCTGTACTTATAGAATGGTTATAAAAAAGCAAGGCCCACAAACACTAAGCGACAGGATGAACCTCAATTATTGTACAGGAAAATTGTATAGTTTTTTGACAGAAATTTGAAATGAGTTAATCATATTCATCTATGTGTAATTTGGATCATGCTTGGAGTACATGAGATGTTTCTTCACAGGGGCTGCCAGGGAAGATACAATGACGAGGCCTACACACAATTTTTTTTAATACTCTGGGGGCCCGCCCCACAGTGAGAGGCATGTAAGACCCCTATGAAGAAGCCCCCTGTATTAAACATTTTTATTATTACTCAGTCATGTCTATCGAGTCGAAGCAAGATGTACTTTGGTTATATTGAATATGATTAATACCCTTAAACAAGAGAGTGGTGTGACAATTTTTTTATTATTCAATCATGTCTACGAGATGTACTATGGTTACATTGAATATGATTGATACCCTTAAACAAGATATTGGTGTGAAACTTTTTCATTATTAAATCATGTCTAATGATTCAAAGAGAGATGTTTAAACTTTAAATAGACCCCAATCCTAAAATTTTAACAAATCACTAACAAACCAAATTGGCCCTATCCATTAATTTAAAAATAATCAAATAAAACATAAGAAACTCGTGGAGCTCAGGTTCCCCTAATTATTATTTTTTTTCCAGGAATTTATTTTATTCATTATTTAAGTTAAAAGATAATTCTTTTCATTTAAACAATATCAATAGATTTTTTTTGAACTAAAATGGTCATGAAGGACTGCAGACGTTGATTTATGAAAGATAAAAGATACTAATGTCAAAAATCAAAGATTAAAATTTAAACGTAGCATTGCTAAGCAAAGTAAATCTTGAGAATGAAGGCCATAATTGAGTAGTTTAATAATATAATACAACATTTTAAGAATAAAAAACGTTTGAAATACATGAAATTTGTTAAAATCATCTAGGTATTAATTAGTCAAAACATTCATACTAAGACCCCGTTTGATTCTCATTCTTTGTAGAATGAGAATGAAAAATATAACCGTTATGTAAAGTAAAAAATGAAGGTTGAATGTGATGGATAACGGTTATATTTTTCATTTTTACGGATGAATAATGGGAAACAAATGGGGCCTAATTATATCCTAAAAATATTGAATAGGTATTGTATATCAAACGTACATACTACTCTTTACTCATAATCAAGTGGAGATCTATATTGGAGTGGAATAAGTCTCCAATCCACCTCTTATGGTCAAACTCACTAAGCGAAACCTTTTTATTAGCCTCCGCGTAGGTAGAATTTATAAATAAATAAGTGGATAATATTCAAGAGTTTATTGTAATAAGTAATTAAAAATAAAGTTTGTTCATTTATAAATAATTTATAAATTTTGCCAAACACGGACTTTTTGGTAGAGACTTATTTGTTACGTTGCTAGAAGCCGCTCAATAAAACTCAACAACAGTAATTGTGCATTAATTAACATATTTACTCTTTTAAATACTATAAAGAATTCAAAGAAATATGGAAGATAGAATTACACTAAATTTATTAGCTTAATTTTGAAAATTACTGAGTTGAGAATTGAGACCAATTCACTATTTGTCCATATGATTCTTATTCAAAAAATTTATTTGGAAGCCAAAAAATATAAAAATGGAGAGAAAAAACAATACAATGATTCACATAAAAAAACCCCAAACTGGAGAAGCGGTGGCTGTCAAAAATAAAAATATTATTCTATATGAAAATTTCTTATATTCATATAGAACTTCTCACACTTCCCAAAATTTCAAGTATTGTATGGAAAATTAGAGCATCTCCAATGGTTGCACCATTGGACCAAAATTTAAATTTTTGGTGCAAATGGTCTTTAATGGAGCACCAAACTTTGCACCATTTTGCACCAGAATGGTGCAAAGTCAAGTTTGCTCTTTTGTCCATTTATTTATTTAGTTTATGAAGGGTATTTATGTCATTTGTGTTATATATTTTTTAATACAATAATTATTATTATTATTATTATTATTATTATTATTTACATTTAAAATGTAAAAAATAATAATTAATGAATTAATTAAAATAAGAATACAAAAAATTTAAAATATAACAAACACGATTATTTAAAGTTAACACAAAATATATTACAACAACCATATACCTACATTAATATAGTTTTATTTAAAGAAAAAAATATATAAAAATAAGTGCATTGTTTATTTAAAGAAAACAATAAGAATTCCGAGAATAAAATTGTAATGATATTTCGATTTTGTAATATCATAATATCGAAATTCGTATTTCTACTAATTGTACTATATTTTTTATTGAATTTATTAATTTTGTTAATTTAACGTAATTATTTATTTAGTAATTTATGTATTTATAAAATAAATAAATAAATAAATCATTAAGAAGAAAAAAAGAGAAAAAAATGATTAAACATTGTTGATTTGGTGTAAATTAGCAAAAGCTGATTCTTAGAAAATTCAAACTTCAATAGATCTGGCTTGTCCAACGTCCATATTCTCCCAGTGTCTTCCTTTCCCTTTTTACCATTGATTTGGGGCTTCAAAAGACAAAAATGGCCCTCAAATTCTTCAATAACATGACAGGAGCATTTTTGTCTTTTAGCAAAATGTGGTGGGAGTCTATTTTAGCACTTGGTAAGAAAAGTGTCATAAATGGTGAATAATATTGAATGGTATTTTAATAAAATTTGGAGCCCACAATGAATCCTCAAAATGCAAGATTCTTAAAAAAAAAATGCGAAATCAAACCGGCAAGAAGAAGAGCTAGATACTAGACTCACATTGAACGACATCTCAAATTTTAGGACTGATAAAATATCATAACATCGAGAATGTAAGAAATTAAGAATTTGCTGATTCACTCCAAATAATCGAAGGACATCTCAATTTTTATTATATTTAATAGGCATCACTCAAAAAGCCACAATTACATCTTATGTCCTTAATAGCATATCAAACTAATTAATCAGTCTTCACTTATAAAACATACATTAAAAAAAAAAGTAAAAACCGTCCAATTGCAACATCGATCATGCACACAGTGAACCATTATTTCTTACATCAAGCATATATAACACGAATAAAGCATATATTACTGAGTTGGTCATTCCACTTCAATAAGATTATTGAACAATGGAGAAATTTCCTCGTAGGCCTTTTTTGCATAAAGCAAATATGCATCCTCAGTAGGATGGAATCCATCCCAATACATGTACTCATGTCTGTTTTTGCATGTAACAGCACCAGGAAGACACTGTCCAATTTCAGATAGAGCACAGCATGGAGTGCTCAACACTGTGATATTTCCTGTAATAATATCATAACATCAGTACAACGATTAATCCACTCCAACGCATAAAAGTAGGAAAGAAGATGCCTACCAAATGAATTGATAGCAGTGTCTGTGTATATGAATCTTGCATCTGCGAAAAGAAAGTTGAGACGATCAAGAAGTAGCTTCAGTTTGTCATTGAATATTTGAGCTGCATTATTGATTGATTCCACGCAATTACTCGAGCCGTGCAAAGCCATCTCTGCTGGACAACAGCCTAATTGGCCAAGTGGAAATACAACTTCTTTTCTTGCTCCATATCCATACAACTTCTGCAATAAAGTAAGTATATTTGCAAAATAAAGCAAGAATCTGATTCTGCACGTGTTTGATATGCTGAACTGAATATGATTCCTCAAGAAAAAAGTGATAAAATTGTCGAATGTCATGTACCGTCTTTTGCAGTCAGTTATATCAAACACGTAAAAAGAGTACGAGAATGAAAGTCTATTTCATTCCAATTGTAACTCTCATTTTGAACCTTAGAAATACGAGTCTTGATTCTCAATAAAACACACGCTTAAATTTTGACTCTTATATTTCCTTGTCTTCTTTTTCTGTTAATTTTATTTCATAACAATTTTGAACGTTTACTTCCCTTTTTAAGTTTAGTGACAGACGTGTGTAAATGGTGTACGATTTGATGGCGTTTTGGCCGCTATTGACTAGCTAGCCAGACTGTGGTTAATAGCATCGCCAAGTGCTTGTGTTTTGGCAGAGAGATGATGGGTGGGGGCTGTACAACTTGTGCAGTTTTCTTCACGATTTTCTCATGGTAATGTTTGAATATTGCCCTTGTCGGTTCAATTTATTTACCATTTATGCCTTTTCTTTTACTAAAAAAGGTTGAACCCCAACCTTGAGGGCTCCCCACCGACCCTGCCCTGAGCCATTGTAGAGGAGGTAAATCGCAGGATGTACCTCCCAGGAGCCAGGGTGGAGAGCTTATGAATAGGCCAGGACTATTAACCCAATAGTAACTCCCACTTGCAACAAAGTCAATTTCCTAACAGGGAATCGAACTCTGCACACTACCGCGCAGAGCCCTAACCGTCCTCCCCTTTGTCACTGGGAGATATGCCCTGGGGGCAATTCTTTTACTGCTTATATGAACTGGGTTCAAATACAACTGCGTGGGAGCCAACTGTCACATTCAAATTAATTTCCCAATTATATTTCTTGTTTAATGGACTTCACTTGTGATGTCATGAGGTTATTTGGCTCATGTATTTAAAACATTTCATATGATTATAATGTAAGAGTAGTGAAAATTACTTCTCATGACTGCACTTGTTTTTCAGGTTCTATTTGTTTCTTGCCTCACAAACTGGAATCTAGTCATTAAAACCAGTTACTTCAAGGCATTAAAGCCAGTACGATGTGTTTGTCATCGTTGTGAAGAATCTATTTGCATTGAATCTTTCAATATAGCAAGAAAGAACAAAACGACGAAAAATAGATCACATTACACATTATCTACAGCGATATCCAGAATATAGTCTGAATGATTTACAAGAAAAATTCCTATTATGAATTTAGCATCAACAAGGAAATTTTCATTGGTCTACTAAAATGACGATCTATATATTTATAACAAAATACTTCTTAACACTTATTTTCCAAGTTGAAAACACCCCTAGTTGTAATATTTTCGAGTTTATTATACCATGTCAGTAATATTCTTGTAACTAGATGGCATTTAATTTTTCATTTTTTTGCAAAGCTAAATGACTTATATCCGTTGGATAGCCATCGGTTGGTAATGTTGCATTATATGCTCTTGTTGCTGTGACAGAACTCGCAATCTCCGTGTTGTGAATATCATCGTAGAACATATATTCATTTCTATTACTACATGGAACTTTTCCGAGAACACATTGTCCACTGGCAAAAGTTGTTTTTTTTGATTGGCGACCACTGGCAAAAGTTGTTGATACTATACAACATGAAGCATTCACAACTTTAATACCTGAAATAATGGAACAAGTTGAACATTATATGTTATATAAAACATTTCCTAAATATTCATCTACAACAATCATTTATATGTTGTCAATGTCTCGATGGATTGTCAATATGAAATCGGGAAAAGGAATATGGTGTAAAATGTTAACCTACCAATAGCTGAAGGATCCCCTGAAGAAATGCTGGTAATGTTTATGTAGATAAATTTTGCGTCTGGTAAATTGCTGTTGAGGTCATCAATCATGGGCTTCAGTCTGTTATTGAATAACTGGACTGCATTATTAATGGGCTCCACACATGAAGATCCATTTGTAGGTGGATACATAGCCAATTCTAGTGGAAGGCACCCCAATCGAGCAAGCCCAAATATGGCAATTTTTCTTGCTCCATAGCTGTACAAGGTCTAGGGCAATATAATATAAGATGTTAGTATAACATTATGAACCTTAAAAATCAGATTAATTCGACAATATTAAGAACAGGCTGTTCTGCAATTTTGCGATTAGTAGATACAATTTTACATCTAATTGAATTGAAAAATCAATTTGCATATGTTTCTCATATTAGAATTGTTTATCACTTAATATAAATTTGTGCATCGCACGGGTGAAAGACTAGTTTTAATTAAAGTAAAGTATTCGCAAATTGGCTAGAAGATGCTAAAATCTTGACATGTGACTTATACGACGACACTTAGTTAACTAAATTTGATCGCTAAGCTCAGTCAATTGTTGTCTTGTTTTAATCATAAATGTAATAAAAAACTAGTGTGTTAGGTACGAAGATTTAGCTAATTTTAGAAAACATTTCAATTTTATACGAAAGCAAGAATTATTTCTTACAAGTAATTGAGAAGGCCTCTAAACAATGGTTTTCTGGTTACAAAATTCCAACTCTTGCCTAAAGTAATTCCATAGTATTAGTTTCTCCAAACAACACACACACACACACACACGTTTAATCTTGTTAAGATTCAAGCTTTTATGTCCAATATCGTCTTGTTAAGATTCAATATTATATAAGATTAAAGAAAATAAGTATTTTTGGTGGTGTCAAAGTGGGCAGCCTAGGGATAACTGTCGTTGACTGGCCCACAATCACAGTATATATGCCCAAAGTTGTGTTCTTTTAAATCGAACATATCGAACAAGTTGACGAGCAAATACACGGTAACATCCTATATATTACCAAATGAAAAAATGAAAAAAAAAAAAAAAAAAAAAAAGAGGAAAATTTAACTAACCCTTAGCTGTTGAGAATATTGTTGAATCAATATGGCTGCAAACTGATCGGGAGTATATACTAGACTTGTTGAGTAGTACTGTGGCAAAAAGTAGTTGCTAATGTAATCATTGACGCCTATATTAATTATGTACAAGCACTTGTTAAGGTAGTCTTTTGTTGCACCCACGTTTCTTCCAAGTAAAATAGAAAATCGTGATATAATTGTCTTGTGATTCAGTAATTGTCTATCCAAGCTGATCCGATCTCCCTATGAAAAATGAAAGTCAACGGTTAATAGTTTCATTAATTGTATAACTTTTTCACGCCGAACTATATTTTTGCAAAGGCCACGCATGCAAAATACATGTGTCTTGTCTTATCTAATTTAACGTATCAAACGAGTCAACACTATAGAATTACCACTTGGAATCCCGTCTCTTCACGAATTCCTGATTGACCTGATGCATAATTTACACCTCTGAGTATCTCCGAGCCTCTGGCAGATGCAAAAGGTGGAATTGGGTTATCAAAACCTAGGAATTGGGCTGCATACGTGCCAAACAAATACAAAAGAAAACAAATATTAATAAATATTTAAATACATTAAAGTAAAATTCAGGAAAAAGAAGAAGAAGATGATGATGATGATGATGATGAATGGAAAATATCTATACCAAGGAAATCGGGGATATTCCGGCCATTGGAGAATCTGCCGGTCGGACCGTCGGGATAGTCAATCCCATATGGTGGATAGTTGGATTTTGCCTTGGTAACAAGAAAATTGTTATTTCCATTGTCAAAAGATGAACTTCCCATGAAAAATAAGCAGGGAACTAGTGGTTCACCCTTGACAAATTCTTGGGATTTCATAATTATGGATAATAATATGGATAACATAATCCATGTTCTCAAACAAGATTTCATTTTCAAGAGCCAATTCAAGAAATGTATGAGCTTAATTTGGAAAATGAAAACCCAAATGTAAACTAACGTATAGGGAATGAATGAGAGACTTCAAGCTTAAATAGAGCGCACACCAAAAATTATAAAATTATTCTTTAAGTGTACTTTTTTTTTTTATACTTTTTTTGACATTGTACTCATAATGCATGAGGTCCACCATTATTTTAATTGTGGGTTCTACCTTTTGATTGTGAATAGAGTGTCAAACTTAGTGTCAAAAAAAGTGTACTTGTAGTAAAACTCAAAATTATATCATTTTATTGTAAAAGGAATCACGCTACAGTCTTAAAGAAGTTTGACAGAAAGAATATATAATATTATATAGTATTCTATCATTGAATTGTTTAAAATAAAATTAAATTTTCTATCCAATTATCTTCTTCTATCACTTCATCTGTCACTGCATTTGTCCCTTCTTTCTGACAAAGTGACGTAATCCTTGTAAAAGACTATTAACCAAATTCATTTATTTATGTATTTATTTATTTGCATTTTTGATTGAAGAATATGTACACGTTCATTAATGTATGGGAGTAATTAGGTAGAAAAACGTTAAACGAAAATAGTCAATGACACCTTAGTTGACACCGTCCTCACATGAAATGTGTGAGTTTCACCTGAATAAAAAATATTTTCTCCCATGTTTATGTGATGTCAATCTTTCGATCATTCATGTGGACAATGTAACATAAGTCAATTAGGTATCATTGCACAACAAAACATAAGTCAATTAGATATTATTGCACAACAAATATCACAAAATCAGTCAACATGGGCGGCCTCTGCCTGCCTGCCTTTGCTTCATCCACCACAAATTTTTATGAAAGGACGCTAAGGTCAATAAATGCCCGCCCAGGTTTAATTAGTCAGATAACAAAGCAAAACAATGGATTGAAGCAATAATTATAAGAGTGAAAAACTTAAATGTTTTTATTTTTTTTTTTTTTTTTGTTGGTTTGAATTCATGTACAGGAGTAATTAGGTATTTTAGCACAACAATATCACAAAATCAGTCAACATGGGCGGCATCTGCCTGTGCTTCATCCACCACAAATTTTTATGAAAGATCGCTAAGGTCAATAAATGCTTGCCCAGGTTTAATTAGTCAGATAACAAAGCAAAACAATGGATTGAAGCAATAATAAGATTGAAAAACTTAAATGTTTTTACTTTTTTTTTTTTATATTTTAAATTGAAAAATATAAAATATATTTTAAAAATTGTTTTTTACATTAAATGCTCAAATTTTAACAACACATGATTGTCAATCATTTTTGTAAAATTAGCTTTATTGAATTCTAATAACCTTTCTGATCAAAAATGTGAATCATTTTTTTTTTTTAAATCTTTTGCTTTTCACGAGTTAATGTCCATTATTTGTGAGTAAGCACTCAAATGTATTTTATTAATTTTAAAAATATTTTTAGTGGTGGTGGTGTGGAGGAGGAGGAAGGAAAAGAAAGAGATTTTTTTTTTCTTTTTAATTTTTAGTAATTTATTTGGGATTGTTTGCACTTTTTTAAAAATTTGAGAGTATGGTTGCAATTAATTTTTAGTTTTTCTTTTCTTTTTGTTTTATTTAAATAGGAAGGTATATTCATCATTTCATATTTTTTTTTTCGAGAAATTGGATGAAAATTATGACTTTCGCAATGAAAATAAATGTGAAAATGCAAAAAAAAAAAAAAAAAAAAAAACGTATGAACGTTATGCACAATAAACTCCAAACGTATGAACAGATTGTGCTAATAACATTTCAAAAGAAATTATGAGGTGTACATTTTTTACTTTATGCTCTCTGTTTTTAGTTATGTAAATTCATATAAATTAATTTAATTGTTAACTTAATATCGAAATAAGAAAAATAATTTTGGAATTGAATTATATTTCGATTATGTAGTAAGATCCAAGGGGTATATTTCAATATTGGTCATTGAATAGTCCTTGAGCTACCAAAACATTACTAAACTTCAAAGCTTTTTAATCCTTCAACTTTCAAATGTGATACTCGTTCAATGTTCAAAAGGATTCCGTTGTGGTCATGACCAACAAAAATCTCATGTGGCATGTCAAAGTCGTTAATATTGTCCAATATTTCCAAATAGTCATTGAACTTTTCTCGGTGTTTGTCTCGAGTCAGTGAACTTTGAAATGTTTCTACATGGACACTAAAGTTTTAAAGTCGTTTCTCCATCAAATAAATAAATGGATCTTTTCAAAACCAAGTCAGGTGCAGGTACAAATAGGAAACCTTCTTCTCTTGTGATGATGTTGAGAATCTTGCCCTTAATGTTGTTTCCTTCTTTTAATTTGTTATGCGCTGTATATTTATTTCATCATTATTTAATGTGAAATTTTAAGTAAATACCAACATCGTCAGAAATGAATATCAAACAACAGGTGAAATTTCTAGAGACCAAATTTATTACTTCTTAAAACTACAGATTTTATCAATTAACAATAAGTGAGAAATTTTATGGGTAAATTTCAACAAGATCATCAACATTTCATAAGTGTGGCTCTCATGTCTCCAATCTCTCACTTATTTCATTCATGTCATAAACCTTTTAAATCTTTTATCTTATTTGAATTTCTAGATGAAGTTGAAATAATTGTTTGGATTGTTTTGGAATAAAGAAAATTTATTTGAATAATTTTACCCCTATTGTCTGACATCACGTGAATGTCATGTGGTCTAATGTTCAAATAAATTTTTTTCATTAACTTGGGACATGGGTATCACAATTTTAAAAGGTTAGGGGCTTGGGTGTCACACTTATGAAAAGTTAGACCTTTGGTGGAATTAATCCAAATTCAAATAAAGAAAATAGCGAAACAAATGAATTAAATTTATATAATGGTGATATGAACTTTACAAAATGTTTGGCTTTTACAAATTACTAAAAGCTAACTTTTCTGCTATTATGTCTGAAGGTTTTTTGATGATAAGTTTGTACTTGCTCTTAGAAAATTAGGCTTACCACTTTTTTTTTCCCCTTTTCTTTTCGATTAATTTTTTTTACGATATCATGATTTATGAAAATGACAAACTACTTTCAACTAGAAGAAACAAAAATTAAGCCTTTTTTTATTTTATTTCAGGCAAATAAAAATTCATTTGGTAGTTTGAAAAAAGAAATTAAAAAATTGTTGAACCGGCCCGAACCGATTCGGGCCGGATCGATTTGGTTCTGGTTGCCGATCGGGTCTGTTCGGTTTAGAAAATGGCCCAAAATCGGTAAAGTCGGTTTCTTTTGATTGAAGGATAAAAATAACTTTAGATTTGTTCTAAAATACGATCTTTTTCCAATATTCTATTCAGTCAACAAAAAATGATTAAAGTGTTAATTCTTCTTATTATGCTTGTGCAGCATCTCTCAACCACCATGGTTGCCATCTTATCTCCACCGCAACATCGCCAAATTGTCATATGGTCCCCATTGCCACGTTCTTCAACCTCCATTTTATCAATTTCGACCTATCTGCATAAAAGAAAGAATCCAACAATTTGGCAAATAGTTGATGGCTGTTGGGCTCTGTTGCCAAATAAACATTGGAAGCAATGGTGAAAAAACTCAGTGGCACGTTAACTTCATAGACCAAATTCTCATTATTGAATAAATAAAAAAATTGGCCAAACTCTATAAAGAAGCCAGATAAACTGTACCTGGGTCAAGGTTTTGTTTGGAGAAAGACAGGAACTTAATCAGTCATTTAATGGACATTATACAGAATTGAGAACTACTGTCCATTTTTGTCGTCTAATTTTCTGTTTACTCAATTGCAAATTGACACATCATGAAAATTAAAATTGTCTTCAATTTTAATTTTTCAATCTTGACATCAGTTTTATTTTTTCTTGATGTGTCAATTCGTAATTAGGTAAACAGCAAATTGGACAGCATAAAAAGACACAAAATCTCAACTTATGAGTTGTTTACACTGAGATTTGATCTATGACGATTAATCTAATTACACGAGTAATGCTATTTAGCACTACTGATATTACAATACCAGATAGGTGACGTCAATTGTCATTAATAAAAGATATAATTAAATGAATCACAGAATGCCACAATATCATATTTAATTGAACATATCACATAATGTTAGGTAGATTGGTGTTATAGCATTAATAGTCTTAATTAGCATTATTCTAATTACACAAATTGACCATTCTCTCCCTACACTCCCCTTTCACTGATTGCATTCTTGAGACTCTCATTTTCACCATTCGAGTGGAATTGAAGAGTTGGAGTGAAAACTCTAGTTTTCGTTGTGGTCCGATTCAACTTTGTGAAGGAGATTTGATTCTCATTTTGGAGATTTTTTGTGACACGAGAGTCCAAAATCTCTCCAAGCCTTAATCTTGTTGATACACCTTATTGTTTAAGATTCTGAGTTGAGATTGTGCAATTCCCAAATTTGTGTTGCTATTTGAGTCATTCATGGAAGGAAAAAATAAATAAATAAATAAAATCTTGTTTTAAATCATGAATTGGAAACATGAATGTTTGTAACACACAAGGCATTCTTATTGGTATAATCTAGGGCTGTGCAAAAAAATCGCGAAACCGCAAATCGAATTGTAACCATTGGTTCTGGGCCACGTGGATCCGCGGTTTGTTTTCCCCCAAACCGTTTCAAAATGGTTTGGTTTAAGTTTTGATTTTTAAAAATCGCATAAAACCAAACTGAACCGCACTTTTTTAATTAAAAAATATTTTTATGAAATTATAAATTCTCATATATAATTTTATTAAAGTATATGATTATGCAAAATCACATTAATGACAAGTTCAATGTTATCTAAAAATGGTTTATCTGAAGGTTACCACATTTTCACATTAGCTGACTGCACTCTAGTTCTCAACCTTAGAATCATAGAATTCGTTCATTCCCTCAATCAATAGCCTTAGATCGCTTGTGACCTACTGCCATCGACGTTGATTCTCTACCACTGCCTACCGGCACTGATTGTAACTCTGACTGTAAGCCTCTATCCCTTATCCTTGTGTATCGAAACAATTTTTCATAATTTGTTTATACAAGAGAAATTAAAAATCGAGATCAAAACCCTTAATTTTCTTGCTTCGGGGTCTGTCTAAGTTTAATTTACATGTTCTTTGACAGTAAGACGAACCGGTTGATTTAGTTATTAGAATGCTTTCTGAATCTGGTATTTGATGAACGTTTTAGGTGTTGTTCAATGCCTTTTGTCCCAATATCGTGTTAAAAAATTTCAGTTATTGATGGAAATATAAAAATTAAGGGAGTTTTGCAAATTTCACTAAGATGGTTGGGACTAAAATTTTGGTTGAGAGCAGAGGATTTTGAAATCTTTGTAGTCTCAAAGGCCATAAGATACTACAAACATAACATCAAAATTGGCCACTGTTGATATTTTTATGCATATTGTTTCTTAGTTGCTTGTTAATATCATTAATAATGACTAATATATATTTTGATATTTGCATATCAGTCGAATCACATGTTACAATAGAGGATATTTATCCAATTTTTATCAAATAAGAGGTTAGTACTCTTGTACTTATTTTAATATTGTTGGTTGTAAAATTTGAGTGGAGTGCACGTTGCAGGATGTTAACTTGATACTATTTTTTTACCTTCTTGTTTATATATCGAATTTTAGACAAATATAAATATAAATATAATTTAACATTTAATATTATTAGTTCAAGTTTAAATTTATATGTTTACTTGTTTTAAACATATAACTATAATATCGATAGGTAAATCGCGAATTAAAATCGAACCAAATCACAAATAATGGTTTGGTTTGGTTTGATTTGAAAAATAAAATGGTTTGATTTGGTTTGAAATTTTTTGAAATCGCATGAAATAATTTGAGTTGAAAATATGACATAAATCGTTTAAATCGAATCGTGTTCACCCCTAGTATAATCCCATCTACTTTGATAATCTACCCACCTAAATAATGTAGGGGCTTCTTGGCTCCATCATAGCCATTATTTTGTCAGACATTAATTGATACATAGGACATACTTGTTTTTAGTTTGAAATCGGACTTGTGAGTTGTCCATGTATAATAAAAAAAGCCAATAATTCTAAACGTACAGAATTATCCCAACAGAAGAAAAACATGTGAGTTTTATATTGAAAAAAAAAAAAAAAAAAAAAAAAACCACCCCTTGCATTTGTGTCTTTTGAATTTCTGTATAATTTATGTGACTTTTTTCTTGTACTCGGTAGAATTATAAAAAAGCAAGGCCCATAGACACAAAGCGATAGGATGAACCTCAATTATTGTTCAGGCAAATTATAAGATTTTTTTATAGGAATTTGAAATGGGTCAATCTTCTTCATTTGTGTAATTTTTTCTCTACCTATTTTGAATTTATTCCCTCCATTTCAAATTCATGTACTCATTATGTAAAAATTTATCTGTACATATAGCATGATTCTTGTCTAGAAATAATTCGAAAATTATACAAATTTTTTACAAGAATTTGAAATGGGTTAATCCTGTCCATTTATTTGTAATTTTTCCTCTACCAATTTTGAATATACTCCCTTCATTTCAAATTAATGTGCTCATTCTATATAATTTTTCTGTACCTATAGCATGATTTTTGTCTAGAAATAATTCCTTACGTACCGAAAAATTATACAGATTTTTTACAAGAATTTGAAATGGGTTAATCTTGTCCATCTGTGTGTAATTTTTCCTCCACCCATTTTGAATCTACTCCCCCCATTTCAAATTTTTGCACCCATTATGTATAATTTTTCTGTACATATAGCATGATTCTTATCTAGGAATAATTCCTTACGTACAGAAAATTATACAAATTTTTCACAGGAATTTGAAATGGGTTGATCATGTCCATCCGTGTGTAATTTTTCTTCCATCCATTTTGAATCTACTCCTTCCATTTCGAATTTCTGTACCCATTCTATATAATTTTTCTGTACAGATAGCATGATTTTTGTATAGGAATAATTCCTTACGTACAGGAAAATTATATAATTTTTCTGTACATATAGCATGATTCTTGTCTAGGAATAATTCCTTACGTACAGGAAAATTATATAGATTTTTGACTGGAATTTGAAATGGGTTAATCCTCTCCATCTGTGTAATTTTTTTTCCATCCATTTTGAATATACTCCCTCCATTTCAAATTCTTGTACACATTCTGTATAATTTTTCTGTACCTATAGCATAATTCTTGTCTAGGAATAATTCCTTACGTACTAGAAAATTATACAGATTTTTGACAGAAATGTGAAATGGCTTAATCCTCTCCGTGTGTGTAATTTTTTTTTTTTATCCATTTTAAATCTATTTCCTCCATTTCAAATTTCTGTCTTATTCTGTATAATTTTCCAGTACTTCTAAAATTGTTATAAAAAAGCAAGGTCCACAGACACTAAGCGACGAGATGAACCTCAATTATTTTGTTATAGAATGGTTTATAAAAAAGCAAGGTCCACAGACACTAAGCGACAGGATGAACCTCAACTATTTTGTCTAGGCTTCTAATGTACTTTCAGATGAGTTCTGTATTGCAAAACTGTGCCACTGTTGAAATATAAGACCATTAACCACTCTCTCTTCATATTAACAGTTTCATTGGCCACCTTTACAGATCAGATCCTAAATTAACGTCTAAAAACCTTATCAATTAAGTCATTGTTTGATCCCCAATTTTTCCAAAATATATTTTTTTATCTTCTTTTCAATCACATATTTTTCAATAAAATTACATACCTCTTAAAGTCATAATCCAAATGAAGAGAACATCGCAAGTCTTATTATCAAAATTAAAAAAGACGAATTACATGTCACGTGTAAGGGTCACATTTACAACACAGTCATATTATTTTAAAACCAACCTTTTTAATTCTTTATTATTAAAGAAATAGAAGAGGTCACATGAGAGAATTAAAAAAATTGAGAACATAATTAATGACTCTAGCTACCTTAGTTTTTAAACTATTATTTCATAATATTACGATATTTAATTAAATTAATTTATATGATTTCACTTGAATTAATATGAATTTAATGATCAATATTTTTGTTGTATAAAACAAAAACATATTTTACACTTTATAATTTTTATCTGAAGCATAAAACGAACCAAACTACAGAAGAACCTCGGTTCCATCACTATTCATGCAACCAACGATTTAATTTGTTTTGTTCTTGTTGATAATCAATTTGTTTCAATTACCATCACAAGACGATTGAACTTGAAAATGCCTTAATTTGATTTTTTTTTTTTTTTTTAAACAAAAAGCTTACTGAAAATTCAAAAAATGTTTAAATACCTATGAATCAACCAATTCACTCGATTTCAATTCGACGCTTGATCCTATATAGTTTTTCATGTCAATGCTCAGACATATTTTTTGAAATATTGGTTAAAATAGACTGGAATTTTATTAATATTGATGTAAAATTGGTTTTATGAATTTATGAAAATTAGTGGAAAGCAAGATTGTCAATGTCAGCATTAGATGTACTTTGGTTACATTGAATATGCTTGATCAAACGTGCTTAAGAAACATGATCCTTTCTGTGACAGGGGCCGAGGTGGCACCACCTCAGCCCTTGATCCCAAATTTCAAATTTTGAATCAAGGGACAACAAGGGCCAAAGGGCCATGTATGAGCAGCATAATTCATGTTTGATACCATTAAACATTTTTTTTTTATTCAATCATGTCTACGAGATGTACTATGGTTACATTGAATATGATTGATACCCTTAAACAAGATAGTGGTGTGAAATTTTTTCATTATTCAATCATGTCTAATGATTCAAAGAGAGATGTTTAAACTTTAAATAGACACCAATCCTAAAATTTTAATAAATCACTAACAAACCAAATTAGCCCTATCCATTAATTTAAAAATAATCAAATAAAACATAAGAAACTCGTGGAGCTCAGGTTCCCCTAATTATTATTATTTTTTTCCTGGAATTTTTTTTATTCATTATTTAAGTTAAAAGATAATTCTTTTCCTTTAAACAATATCAATATATTTTTTTTGAACTAAAATGGTCATGAAGGACTGCAAACGTTGATTTATGAAAGATAAAAGATACTAATGTCAGAAATCAAAGATTAAAATTTAAATGTAGCATTGCTAAGCAAAGTAAATCTTGAGAATGAAGGCCATAATTGAGTAGTTTAATAATATAATACAACATTTTAGGAATAAAAAACGTTTGAAATACATGAAATTTGTTAAAATCATCTAGGTATTAATTAGTCAAAACATTCATATTAAGATCCCGTTTGATTCTCATTCTTTGTAAAATGAGAATGAAAAATATAATCGTTATGGCCCCCACACAAGAGATGTAAAGTCAAAAATGATGGTTGAATTTGATGAATAATGATTATATTTTTCCTTTTTACGAATGAATAATGGGAAACAAATGGGGACCTAATTATATCCTAAAAATATTGAATAGGTATTGTATATCAAACGTGCATACTACTCTTTACTCATAATCAAGTGGAGATCTATATTGGAGTGGAATAAGTCTCCAATCCACCTCTTATGGTCAAACTCACTAAGCGAAACCTTTTTATTAGTCTTCGCGTATGTAGAATTTATAAATAGTTTAATTTATAAATAAATAAAAAAGAGCGATAAATAAGTGGATACTATTCAAGAGTTTATTGTAATGAGTAATTAAAAATAAAATTTGTTCATTTATAAATAATTTATAATTTTTGCCGAACATAGACTTTTCGATAGAGACTTATTTGTTTAGTTGCTAGACGCCGCTCAATAAAACTCAACAACAGTAATTGTGCATTAATTAACATATTTACTCTATTAAATACTATAAAGAATTCAAAGAATATGGAAGATAGAATTACACAAAAATTATTAGCTTAATTCTGAAAATTACTGAGTTGAGAATTGAGACCAAATCACTATTTGTCCATATGATTCTTATTCAAAAAATTTATTTGGAAGCCAAAAAATAAAAAAAATGGAGAGAAAAAACAATACAATGATTCACAAAAAAACCCCAAACTGGAGAAGCATCATGGCTGTCAAAAATAAAAATATTCTTCTATATGAAAATTTTGTATATGAAAAATGCTACTTTACCATTGGGGGTGACCACATGGGTGACCGCATGTGAGTGTGCGGATACCATGTGAATAAAATAATTTTTCCCCCATACTCACATACGGTTACCCATGCGGTCATCCCCAATTTTCAAGTATTGTATGGAAAATTAGTGGTGGCAAAATGGACGGGCCTGCCTGGCCCGCGAACCTTTCGACTCGGATCGACCCGTGAACGAAAAAACTCGCATCATCTGGGCTAACGGGCCTGTCCGGCCCGGACCGTCAAAAAACAAAGCGGCCCGACCGGGACCGCAAACTTTTTTTCCCAAAGATTATTGGTAAAAATTTTTTTTTTAAAATATAGGCCAGCATTAACCGCGGGCCCGTTTCCCCTAAGCCCAGCTCGGACCGGACCATTGAATAAAAATTTTGGCCCGTGAACCGGCCCGCTCGATTTGCGGGCCGATTCGAGGGCCAATTCGCCTACGAACGGGCTTCACGCGACCCGTCCATCTTGACACCACTATGAAAAATTACATCCTAAGATCTACCAAATCCATCAATTTATACTCTTTGAACAACTCACTAATCCATCACCCCCACCCACGCGCCTATTTTCCTTAAAATTGGGGACTTGCTTTTCCCACCACTTTGGTAGGAAATGCAATTCCATGTTCCTTCCTTTTATTTTTTTTGCAATTGAAATTTATTCTAGATCCAATAATAGAAAAATTTATCTCTTTAATTCACAAATTGCATGAAAAACAAAGTCAAACAAATGATATTCGGTATGGTAAATTTTTTTGGGCAATTTGAACAAATTCTAGACCCAATGGTAAAAAAAAATTATCACTTTAATGGACAATTTCTAAAAAAAAAAAAAAAAGTCAAATGAATATTAAAAGATTCAAAATTTCAAAAAAAATTCAGATGAAAAATTATATCAATTAATCGACAATTCCCAGTAAAACAAATTTTAGGCAATTCAATTCTCTGTAATTCATTTTTTTTTATCCAAATTTCACATTTACAATCAAACAAACCCTAATAGCTTGTTTGATTAAGATCAGCATTTGCCCCACCCCCCCGGGGCATAGATCAATTGGTGGAACAATCAGCATAAGGCTTGCTTCCAGCGGCAGGATGGGAGTTCGAATTCTGATGGGAACCTGCGGTCGAATTTTATTTGGTATGGAGCAATCACTTTGGGGGTGGCTCATTCTGCGCAGAAGTGTACAATCGGATGAGGGGAACTTGAGAGCCAATTGATGCATAACCCACGATTTACCTCCTCCAAGATTCTAGAGGCAAGGGTTTTGGGGGGTCCAGAATTTAGTCTAGCGAAGTTGGGACACTTAATACAAAAAAATAAAAAAAAATTTTTTTTAGCAAAAGCTGATTCTTTGAAAATTCAAACTTCAATAGATCTGGCTTGTCCAACGTCCATATTCTCCCAATGTCTTCCTTTCTCTTTTTACCGTTGATTTGGGGCTTCAAAAGACAAAAAATGGCCCTCAAATTCTATAATAACACGACAGGAGCATTTTAGTCTTTTAGCAAAATGTGGTGGAATTCTATTTTAGCACTTGGTAAGAAAAGTGTCATAAATGGTGAATAATATTGAATGGTATTTTAATAAAATTTGGAGCCCACAATGAATCCTCAAAAAAACAAGATTTTTTTTCAAAAATGCGAAATCAAATCGGCAAGAAGAAGAGCTAGATACTAGACTTACATTGAACAACATCTCAAATTTTATGGCTAATAAAATATCATAACACCGAGAATGAAAGAAATTAAGAATTTGCTGATTTGCTCCAAATAATCGAAGGACATCTCAAATTTTAATAGGCATCATTCAAAAAGCCACAATTACATCTTATGTCCTTAATAGCACATCAAACTAATTAATAAACATATATTACTGAGTTGGTCATTCCACATCGATAAGATTAGTGAACAATGGAGAAATTTCCTCGTAGGCCTTTTTTGCATAAAGCAAATACGCATCCTCAATAGGATGGAATCCATCCCAATACATGTACTATTGTTTGTTTTTGCATGTAACAGTACCAGGAAGACATTGTCCAATTTCAGATAGAGTACAGCATGGAGTGCTCAACACTGATATTTCCTGTAATAATTGTTGGAAAAATTGAGTATGTGGCTAACTTTGATACGAATTTTGAGCGGGACCCGTTTGGCTAATTTGGAAAATCAAGATTGATTTGTGTTCTCCTCCGTGAGTACATTGAAATCATATATTTACTTGCCAAAAATGAAGTTCGGGTGAATAAGAAATTGAAACTCAAAATATGCCACGTGAAAGGAGTTTATGTTGGTGGGAAAACAAAAAATAAGATCTTGTCCCACATAGGAAATTGAAGAAAAACAAAACCACTTTATATAGAATTACACTTTGGAACTGTGTAATCATATTTAGCATAGAAGCTCTCTCCACGTGTGCGCGCAGGGAGTGTGCAGATCACGAACCGAAATGTACTTCGGACCTTGAACTTGTGTGCGAGCACGATCTGCGTACACGAATGTTCAATTGACCTTTCATTTTCTAAATAAACTATTGTAACTCCAATTGTTATTGCCATGAGTTAATGGGCAGATTACCATTGAAGAGCCTATAAATACTCGATTTTCACCTTTCCAAATATACACGAATTCATTCAAATACAAGTATACAACTACATGGGAGCCAACTGTCACATTCAAATTAATTTCCCAATTATATTTCTTGTTTTATGTTTGTTGTTTAATGGACTTCACTTGTGATGTCATGAGGTTATTTGGCTCATGTATTTAAAACATTTCATGTGATTATAATGTAGGAATAGTGAAAATTACTTCTCATGACTGAACTTGTTTTTCAAGTTCTATTTGTTTCTTGCCTCACAAACTGGAATCTAGTCATTAAAACCAGTTACTTCAAGGCATTAAAGCCAGTACGATGTGTTTGTCATCGTTGTGAAGAATCTATTTGCATTGAATCTTTCAGTATAGCAAGAAAGGACAAAACGACGAAAAATAGATCACATTACACATTATCCACATCGATAATCAGAATATAGTCTGAATGATTTACAAGAAAAATTCCTATTATGAATTCAACATCAACAAGGAAATTTTCATTGGTCTACTGAAATGACAATCTATATATTTATAACAAAATGCTTCTTAACACTTATTTTCCAAGTTGAAAACACCCCTAGTTGTAATATTTTCGGGTTTATTATACCATGTCAGTAATATTCTTGTAACTAGATGGCATTTATTTTTTTATTTTTTTGCAAAGCTAAATGACTTATATCCGTTGGATAGGCATCGGTTGGTAATGTTGCATTGTATGCTCTTGTTGCCGTGACAGAACTCGCAATCTCCGTGTTGTGAATATTATCGTAGAACATATATTCATTTCTATTACTACATGGAACTTTTCCGAGAACACATTGTCCATTGGCAAAAGGGCGACCACTGGCAAAAGCTGTGTATACTATACAACATGGAGCATTCACAACTTTAATACCTGAAATAATGGAACAAGTTGAACATTAGATGTTATATAAAACATGTCGTAAATATTCATCTACAACAATCATTTATATGTTGTCAATGTCTTGATGGATCGTCGACATGAAATCGGGAAAAGGAATGTGGTGTAAAATGTTAACCTACCAATAGCTGAAGGATCCCCTGAAGAAATGCTGGTAATGTTTACGTAGATAAATTTTGCGTCTGGTAAATTGCTGTTGAGGTCATCAATCATGGGCTTCAGTCTGTTATTGAATAACTGGACTGCATTATTAATGGGCTCCACACATGAAGATCCATTTGTAGGTGGATACATAGCCAATTCAAATGGAATGCACCCCAATCGACCAAGCCCAAATATGGCAATTTTTCTTGCTCCATAGCTGTACAAGGTCTAGGGCAATATGATATAAGATGTTAGTATAACATTATGAACCTTAAAAATCAGATTAATTCGACAATATTAAGAACAGGTTGTTCTGCAATTTTGCAATTAGCAGATACAACCTTCATGGTTGGATGCTCAACTATAGTCGATGGTATAAGATTAAAGAAAAGAAGTATTTTTGGTAGCGTCGAAGTGGGCAGCCTAGGGATAACTGTCGTTGACTGGCCCACAATCACACTATATATGCCCAAAGCTGTGTTCTTTTAAATCGAACTTATCGAACAAGTTGACGAGCAAATACACGGTAACATCCTATATATTACCAAATGAAAAAATGAAAATGAAGCAAAAAAAAAAAAAAAGAAGGAAAATTTAACTAACCCTTAGCTGTTGAGAATATTGTTGAATCAATATGGCTGCAAACTGATCGGGAGTATATACTAGACTTGTTGAGTAGTATTGTGGCAAAAAGTAGTTAAACATGTAATCATTGGCGCCTGTAGTAATTATGTACAAGCACTTGTTAAGGTAGTCTTTTGTTGCATCCACGTTTCTTCCAAGTAAAATAGAAAATCGTGATATAGTTGTCTTGTGATTCAGTAATTGTCTATCCATACTGATCCGATCTCCCTATGAAAAATGAAAATCAACAGTTAATAGTTTCATTAATTGTATAACTTTGTCACACCGAGCTATATTTTTGCGAAGGCCACGCAAGCAAAATACATGTGTCTTGTCTTATCTAATTTAACGTATTAAATGAGTCAACACTATAGAATTACCTCATGGATTCCCGTCTCTTCACGAATTCCTGATTCACCTGATGCATAATTTACACCTCTGAGGATCTCCGAGCCTCTGGCAGATGCAAAAGGTGGAATTGGGTTATCAAAACCTAGGAATTGGGCTGCATACGTGCCAAACAAATACAAAAGAAAACAAATATTAATAAATATTTAAATACATTAAAGTAAAATTCAGGAAAAAGAAGAAGATGATGATGAAATTTATGAATAGAAAATATCTATACCAAGGAAATCGGGGATATTCCGGCCATTGGAGAATCTGCCGGTCGGACCGTCGGGATAGTCAATCCCATATGGTGGATAGTTGGATTTTGCCTTGGTAACAAGAAAATTGTTATTTCCATTGTCAAAAGATGAACTTCCCATGAAAAATAAGCAGGGAACTAGTGGTTCACCCTTGACAAATTCTTGGGATTTCATAATTATGGATAATAATATGGATAACATAATCCATGTTCTCAAACAAGATTTCATTTTCAAGAACCAATTCAAGAAATGTATAAGCTTAATTTGGAAAGTGAAAACCCAAATGTAAACTACGTATAGGGAATGAATGAGAGACTTCAAGCTTAAATAGAGCGCACCCCAAAAATTATAGAATTATTCTTTAAGTACACTTTCTTTTGATACTTTTTTGACATTGTACTCACAATGCATGAGGTCCACCATTATTTTAATTGTGAGCTCTACCCTTTGATTGTGAATAGTGTCAAACTTAGTGTCAAAAAAAATGTACTTGTAGTAAAACTCAAAATTATGTCATTTTATTGTAAAAGAAATCACGCTACAGTCTTAGAGAAGTTTGACAGAAAATATATATAATATTATATAGCATTCTATCATTGGATTGTTTAAAATAAAATCAATTTTTCTATCCAATTATCTTCTGCTATCACTTCATCTGTCACTGCATTTGTCCCTTCTTTCGACAAAGTGACATAAACCTTGTAAAAGACTGTTAACCGAATTAATTTATTTATGTATTTATTTATTTGCATTTTTGCTTGAAGAATATGTACACGTTCATTAATGTATGGGAGTAATTAGGTAGAAAAACGTTAAATGGAAATAGTCAATGACATCTTAGTTGACACCGTCCTCACATGAAATGCGTGAGTTTCACCTAAATAAAAAATATTTTCTCCCATATGTATGTGATGTCAATCTCTCGATCATTCATGTGGCAATGTAACATAAGTCAATTAGGTATTATTGCACAACAAAACAAAAGTCAATTAGGTATCATTGCACAACAAATATCACAAAATCAGTCAACATGGGCGGTATCTGCCTGTGCTTCATCCACCACAAATTTTTATGAAAGATCGCTAAGGTCAATAAATGCCCGACCAGATTTAATTAGTCAGATAACAAAGCAAAACAATGGATTGAAGCAATAAGATTGAAAACTTAAATGTTTTTACTTTTTTTTTTAATATATTTTAAATTGAAAAATATAAAATATATTTTAAAAATTGTTTTTTACATTAAATGCTCAAATTTTAACAAAATGCTCAAATTTTAACAACACATGATTGTCAATCATTTTTGTACAATTAGCTTTATTGAATTCTAATATCAGAAATGTGATAAAATCAGATCAGAGAAAGTCGGTGTCATATATCACGTAACCTTTCTGATGAAAATGTCAGTATTTTTGAATATTGAATCATTTTTTTTTTAACCTCTTTTGCTTTTTACGAGTTAATGTCCATTACATTTGTGAGTGAGCACTCAAATGTATTTTATTAATTTTAAAAATATTTTTAGTGGTGGTGGTGTGGAGGAAGGAAAAGAAAGAGATTTTTTTTTCTTTTTAATTTTTAGTAATTTATTTGGGATTCGTTTGCACTTTTTAAAAAATTTGTGAGTATGGTTGCAATTAATTTTTAATTTTTCTTTTCTTTTTGTTTTATTTAAATAAGAAGGTATATTCATCATTTCATTTTTTTTTTCGAGAAATTAGATGAAAATTATGACTTTCGCAATGAAAATAAATGTGAAAATGCAAAAAAAAAATCGTATGGACGTTATGCACAATAAACTCCAAACGTATGAATGGACTGTGCTAATAACATTTCAAAAGAAATTACAAGGTGAACATTTTTTACTTTATGCTCTCTGTTTTTAGTTATGTAAATTCATATAAATTAATTTAATTGTTAACTTAATATCGAAATAAGAAAAATAATTTTGGAATTGAATTATATTTCGATTATGTAGTAAGATCCAAGGGGTATATTTCAATATTGGTCGTTGAATAGTCCTTGCACTACCAGAACATTACTAAACTTCAAAGCTTTTTAATCCTTCAACTTTCAAATGTGATACTTGTTCAATGTTCAAAAGGATTCCGTTGTAGTCATGACCAACAAAAATCTCATGTGGCATGTCAAAGTCATTAATTTTGTCCAATATTTCCAAATAGTCATTGAACTTTTCTCGGTGTTTGTCTCGAGTCAATGAACTTTGAAATGTTTCTACATGGACACTAAAGTTTTAAAGTCGTTTCTCCATCAAATAATTAAATGGATCTTTTCAAAACCAAGTCAGGTGCAGGTACAAATAGGAAACCTTCTTCTCTTGTGATGATGTTGATGCCTCCATTTGTACAAAAAAAAATGCAAGCAATTACTAACCTCGCTTAGCTCATCACTTCTCATTTGATACCTCTTATTGTAACCCAAACTACAAACATTACATGGCATTGGTACCTGTTGAGAATCTTGCCCTTAATGTTGTTTCCTTCTCTTAATTTGTTTCCTACACTTTTTAGGAACATACAATAGGGTGGTTTGATTGAGAACATTCAGACTATTAAGACTTGAGTTTTCATCTTAAAAAATCGGAATTCTTAAGAAAAGTGGAATAATGAAAACCCATTTGAATAATTTTACACCTATTATCTGATATCATGTGAATCTCAAGTGGTTATATAATGTTCAAATAAATGTTTTTCATTAACATGGGACACAAGTATCATGATTTTAAAAGGTTAGGGGCTTGGGTGTTGCACTTATGAAAAGGTTGACCTTTTGTGGAATTAATCCAAATTTAAATAAAGAAAATAGCAAAACAAATGAATTCAATTTATGTAATAGTGATATGAAGTACTTTACAGTATGTTTGGCTATGTTTACAAATTACTAAAAGCTAACTTATCAGCTATTATGTTTGAAGTATTTTGATAGTGAGATTTTACTTGCTCTTAGAAAATTAGGTTTGCATTTTTTTCTTTCTTTCTTTTCTTTTACGTGTACGCTAACATGTAAGTTTTGATATGGTTGTTAGGTTTCATATGGTTAACAGTAGGTTTAGCTAAGTTTACAAATTACTAAAAGCTAAGTTTTCTACTATTATGTTTGAAGCATTTTACTTGCTCTTTTAGCATTTTCCTTCTTTTTTTCTTTTCTTTTATGTGTACTAGAACATGTAAGTTTTGATATGATTGGTAGGTTCCTTTTGGTCAACAGCATGTTTAGCTAAGTTTACAAATTACTAGAAGCTAGCTTTTCTGCTATTATGTCTGAAGTTTTTTTTATAGTTAGTTTTTACTTGCTTTTAGAAAATTAGGTTTACATTTTTCTTTTCTTTTTGTCTTTTAAGTATATACTAACATGTAAATGTTGATATGATTGGTAGGTTTCTTTTGATTAAAGGATAAACAAACTTTAGATTTGTTCTAAAATACAGCCTCTTTCCAATATTCTATTCAATCAACAAAAAATGATTAAGGTGTTATTCTTCTGTGTATCACTCAACCACCATGGAAGCCATTTTTTTTTCTTTTATATCAAAAGAATATTTTATTGGTAAACCCTCACTTGTGATGGAGGAAAACCGTGGTTACAATCAATTATGAAAACCAAAAAGAAGGCAAATTACATTTATCTAAACCAATGCAACTAATTGTAGGAACAAGGAAGCTAGAAATTGATTCTAAGAAATCTGAATGGCCTTGAGATCCAAGACATGCTAAAGAATTAGCCCCTGATTTGCTTCCTAATAAATACGTGATATATCAATAGATATAACTTGAGCAAGCTCTAAAATATCCTCCCAAATAAGCCGAACAACCCAAGGTATGGTAACATGATGATGAAACCAATGAACCACTAAACTAGAATCCAATTCTATAGCAACCCTCTCTATGTCAAGGACATAATATATTTGAAGGTCTATCTTAAGAGATGATACCTCCGCTAAAGTGTTAGTACCAACCCCAAGAGAGTGATAGAACCCAAAAATTACCTTCCCCTACCAATCTCAAAGCAAACCACCACAACCAGCGGGGCCTGGGTTTCCAGCGTTGGCACTATCAATATTTGGTTTATGAAAACCATATTCTGGTGGGAACCATCTTACAAGAGATGGAGCTTCGACTCGTATTGGCACCATGGGGATGCGTAGAACCTGTGAATAAGAAAAAGAAATAGACAATTTCTTTGGTTTAGCATACAATTCAATTTGTGTGGCCAACGTTTTACTTTATTACAAGCTCTAAGCAAGTTTGCAACCTCATCCTTAAACCGTGCAGAATTTCTAGCCAACCAAAGCTCCCAGGAAAGAAAAGGTGGGATTTGGAAAACTATAAGATGTTCATGTGTGGACCCACCAAAATAACATGGTTGATGTGAACCCACGTAGCAATTGTAGCTACGAAATCCACACGAGATTGAATCGAACCCAAGAATGTCGAGAAATCAAAGTTTTAAGTTTGACCCAAAAATATTGAACCAATTAACCAACACAATCGCCAACAATACGTTGACCCCTTGATCATAATGATTTAAGAATCTCACCCGAATTGTTCGAACGTCACAAGTATTAATTCTTGAAAATTTTGAAATTTAGTTCAATGAAGAACAAGTAGAAAGCAATAATCTGTCACTCGATTAATCTCTCAAAATTGTTAATTGTTAACAATGAAAATAATGAGCCCAATTTAGAGGAACTCAATAAACCCTAGTCCAAAACAGAATTAAACTCTAAAAATACAAAAAAGATACCAAACATAAGAGTTTTAGCTAAAATAAAAGATCTCACGAATTGGAAAATTTTCATGCCGAAAATTAACTATGCGGTCGCATAGTGTTACTCTATGCGATCGCATAGAATGCCTTGAAGTCGAAACTATATACTCACCAGGAAGATCTAGATTGTAGGCGTTGTCATTATTCCTTTCAAGGACTTGAAATGGACCATCTCCACGTGGTTACAACTTTGATTTCCTTTGTTCTGAAAAGCGTTCATTTCTCAATTGTACCCAAACCCAATCACCAGATTCAAATGCTTGTGCGCATAATGCTTGTTTTTATTTTTAATTTGCATTCTTACCTTTTTATGGAGTGATTTCACCAACTCGACATTTTTCTTTCTATCTAAACTACAACGTTCATTAACAGATAAATGAATTAAATTCAAAGGTATTAGTGGATTAAAATCATATACAATTTCAAAAGGTGAAAACGAAGTAATAGAATGTGTGGCCCTATTATATGCAAACTCGATGAATGGTAAGCACTCTTCCCAACTTTGCTAATTCTTATTAATTACAGTGCGTAACAATTGTATCATTGTCCTATTGACTACCTCAATTTGTCCATTAGTTTGTGGATAACAAGTTGTATAACTTTGTGCCTAATTTATTCCACAAAACCCGCAAAAAATGACTAAGAAATTTAACATCCCTATCCAATACTATGCTCTTAGGAATCCCATGTAAACACATTATTTTCTTAAAAAATAGATCCACATTTTTTGTAGTATCATCAGTTTTATGGCATGGAATGAAATGAACCATTTTACTAAATTTATCTACCACCACCAATATGGAATATCGTCCTCTAGGTAAACCCAATACGAAATCCATAAAAATGTCAACCCAAGGTTCACTGGGAACAGGTAGAGGTGTATACAATTCTTGAGGTAAAACCTTAGATTTAACCTTTTTAGAAGATATATGGAAAAATGAGCAGCGTGGATAAAAATAGGCATAACTTTTAGGTCGGGTGTCGAATTTTCGCCTATGAGTACAATCCAAAATCGCTATGAAATTTTTCACAAGAAAAAACAGGTGTCAAATTTAAAGTTATGCGACCGCACATCATAAAAGGCATGCAACCGCATAGACTATTTTCTAGACAAATTTGCATTAAAATGAACGCACAGTACATCCTGTAATGCAATTTTTCAAATTTCACGAAATCTTTTATTCATATTAAAACTCTTATTTTTTATATTTTTTTATATTTTTAGACTTATATTCTATTTAAACTAGGTTTTATTGAGTGTCCTATATAATAGACTTATTTTCTTCATTGTAAAACAGTCCAGTTTACATTATTGAAAGATTAATCGAGTGACAGTTTTGCTTTCAATTCTTTTGTTCTTCATTAAGCAAATTATCGAACTTGTCAAGATTAATTATTGTGACGTTCAAACTTTCAGGTGAGATTCTTAAATCTTATAATCAAGAAGTCAACATATCTTAGGTGTTTGTGTTAGTTGTTTGATTTAATATTTTTAGGTCAAGTTCAAAACTTTAGTTTATTGATTTTCTTGAGTTCGATTCAATCTCGTATGGGTTTCGTAGTTACAATTGCTACGTGAATTCGCATCAGTTGATATCAAAGCTTGTACTCCAAAAACCAAGGTTATATCCATTTTCTTTTTGTTGAGTATTTTGTTTTCCTATTTCTTTCGTTCTTCGCATTCTTTATGTTCTTCATCTTTTTAAAGTCTTTAATCCGTAAAAGTTCTAACAAAATTTCAGAAATTATTTTTGTGCTAATTTAACATCCAAATCAACTTTCGTTTCTTTTGCTGGTATCGCAATTAAATTTTTGAGTCAAAAAAAGAAAAAAATCGAAATAGATTTCCCCAAAAAAATTCCAAAAATTCAAAAAAAAAGAAGTTATCATTGTTATTTATCTTGAAAATTACCAGAATACTACATTCATCCTGAGTCAAAAGTTTTATATCTATATGGTCCAACCCAAAATTCAAGAATCATTTTCTTGAATTAAAAATAGGTCTCATTCAAATTGTCCAAATCTTTTCTTTCTTTCTTGAGTCTTTCAAATTTATAATTCTCACTCACATCCTGGTTTGAATTCTTTGAGAACAATACTTGGTTGAGTTCAAATTTGTTCTTTGAAGCACTTGGACGAAAGCATTGAGTGAAAAAAAAAAAAAAAAAAAAGCAGATTAGTGAGACTAATAGAGAGTAAAAGCCAATTTGAATGATAAATGAAAGTAAACACGTGGGGCAGAAATTATTTTAGATTTTGGATGTCTGACAGGGAAGATTCAACTTCAAGCAGGGACCACAATCAAATCAAAATGTCGGATGAGGTGATACAACGATTTGATAGGTTGTTTGAGGATATCAGAGACAGACAGGACAGGTTCAACACAACGCTTGCTAACTTTCATAGAGGACAGCGTGTAGAAGCACCCAACTCAAGGAAGCAAGGTAGACAGGAGCCTAGGATAGAGATTCGTGATGAATATGAAATCGGTAGTGACATTGATAAGGATGCATTATTTCAGGCTGAAATAGAAAGAATGAGGAATAAATGAGTTAGTTATGAAAGAATGAGTGGAGATCTTGTCGGAGATTATGTTGATAGACTTATGGGAAATATCAAAATAACAATTCCTTCATTCAAATGAATGAGTTATCTGGAGCCATACTTGGAGTGGGAAGAGAAGATAGAGCTTATATTTGATTGCCCAAACTACTCAGAGGAGAAAAATGTAAAGTTAGATGTGATTAAATTTGTAGATTATGTTATAACGTGGTGGGATCAATTGACAACATCTAGAATGAGGAATCATGATAGGCCTATTGAAACTTGGAATAAGCTGAAGGCTATCATGAGGAAATGATATACGCCTAGTCATTATTATAGAGATAGAAGATATACGCGTGAAAGGGAGTTTAGAGGGAATCCTAGAGAATGTGATGAAGTTGAGTACCCGATCGTGGGGGAATCACGTGAGGTGATGCGTGCTCTCAATATACCAATCAAAGTAGATGGTGTAGAGCAACCATGGGCGAGCATTTTTCAAACTAGAAGTCATGTCAATAACAAGGTATGTAGTTTGATTATTGATGGGAGGTAGTTGTACTAATTTTGCTAGTACTACGCTTCTCGAGAAATTAGGATTGACTACGACAAATCATCCTAAACCTTATAAATTGCGGTGGTTAGATGAATGTGGAGAGGTTAGGGTATGTAGGCAAGTGTTGATAAGTTTCTCAATTGGGAGATACCACGATGAAGTGATGTGTGATGTAGTTCTCATGCATGTTGGGCACATTTTGTTGGAAAGGTTGTGGCAGTATGATGGGAAGGTGAAACATGATGGATTCAAAAATAGGTACATCTTTACTAAGGATGAGAAATTTATTACTCTTACGTCGTCGACACCACAACAAGCGCATGTAGATCAAATCAAATTAAAAGATAAGAAAGAAGAAAGATTGAAAGAAAATGGGAGCGAGATAGATCTTCCACAACAAGAGAGCGAAAGATAATAGTGAGGTGACTAATTGTGAGAAAAAATAGTAGAGCCACAAGAGAGAAAAGAAATGAAAAGTGAAAAAATAATAGAGTGGTGGCTAAAAGAAAAATGGAGCCACAAAAGGAAAAATAAAGAGAGTCTTCAGAGAGAAAATAAAAGTCAGAAGTGAGCTTACACGAAAAAAGAGAGTGAAATTGAGAGGATTTTAGTGAGAACTAACAAACCCCTCCCTAGTTTGGTTATTTCTATCGTACAAGATTTCGAAAACTTAGTTCGGGAAAACAAGTCAATTGGGATATCACCCAATCAGGGCATTGAGCATCAACTTGTGGATGAAACTAACCAACCCCACCCTAGTTTGGATATCTCTTTCTTACAAGAGGTTGACTATGTGATTCCTAAGGAGACAAAGGAGCTTCAAAGACAATGGAATGAGTTCATATGTAAGGGATTGAAAGACAGAGGTGATATGAGGAAAAATATGAGTCCATGTGTCGTGTCATTGCTACTAGTACCTAGGAAGAATATGACATGGAGGATGCGCAATGACTCACCAATGGTAAGGTATCATCATTCCTTACATAGGTTAGATGATGGTATAGCATGTAAGGATAATTTTTCACGTGGAGCATGTAATTTTAAACTCAGTCATATCTAGATTAGATGATATACTTGATCACTTGCATGAGTCATATGGTTTTTGTAAACTAGATTATAAGAATAACTTTGGAATATATAAGTAGTTAGTTAGGTCGTTTGAACTCACTGATCTATCTAATATTTTCATGGGATTGAATAATCGTTCACTGCATGCATTCAAAGGAAAGTTCTTACTAGTTTTTGATAATCGAATATATTGCAAGGGTTTATGTATGCATGCTAAATTGAGAGGTTACATGTTACGCGATGATACTATAGTACGTGACAAGGATTTAGATATGCATGACAATTATTTGAGAAATATTCATCTTCATCTATATAACTACTTGTGAAAAATTGGATGGGATGTGTTAGGAACTAAGTTGATATCTTCTACTATTTCTACTATGTGTTGTGATATGGTGACTAGTTTTAATCCACAAACTTTGTTGGATTTAATTCCTATAACTATTTGTGTAAGTGGTAGCTTTGGTGGAAAACAAGAGATTGTTCTTGAAGCATCTCAAACTTGCAAAAGGGCGAAGTCGAGGCGTGTACTCTTTGATCTATGGAATGGTCATTGGGTGTACATACAAAAGAGGTGGATACGAACTCAAAAGATGTCCAAACTATATCCTAGAGGAGATGGACCATTCCACGTCATTGAGAACAATGGCTACAACTTGGGTCATCCAGGTAATTATTTTATAATTCTTATCATCGAAATTTCTAATGTTGCTTCGTTTGATGTAGGTACGGATTCGAGGTCGAATCCTTTTGACGAGAGAGGGGATGATGTGATCCCAGAAAGACAACAAACTTCCAAAGATCCGACTCAATTTGAAGAGAAACCAAAGACAAGATCAAGGGTTACATGGGATAGATCACGAGCTGCGGGGAATTAAAAAGGCCATGGAATAGTTGTCTGAGATGTAGAGGCCAAGATCTTGAGTGCAACAAGACAAATAACAACTTACATGTTGGACATGAAGGTTAGATCAAGTTTGGTGCATTGGATTCAATGTTTGGAAGATATATAGAAAAAACGAGTAGCGTAAATAAAAATAGACATAACTTTCAGCTTATGTGTCGGATTTTCGCTCATGAATACAATCCGAAATCATCACGAAATTCCGTACAAGGAAAATGAGGTATCAATTTTAAAGCTATGAGAATGCATAGCATAAAAGGCATGCAATCGTATAGATAAATTTTAAGAAAAAAATTGAAGGCTGACAAATGTTCTATGCGATTGCATTGAAATGAACTATGCTACCACATAGTACGTACGTTCCTGGGACGCGATTTTTCAAATTTTGGAAAAAAAATTATTTATACTAAAATTCTTATTTTTCATATCTTTTTTTGTATTTTTAGACTTATATTCCGTTTAAACTAGGATTTTATTGAGTTTCATATACAAGAAACTTATTTTCTTTATTGTAAAATAGTTCAGTTTTCATTATTGAGAGATTAATCGAGAGGCAATTTCACTTTCAATTCTTTTGTTCTTCATTTAGAAAATTATCGAATTTATCAAGATTAATTCTTATGGCATTCAAACTTTCAGGTGAGATTTAAGTCTTGTAATCAAAATGTCAATATATCGTAGGCAATTGTGTTGGTTGTTGGATTCAATATTTTTGGGTCAAACTTAAAACTTTGATTTATTGGCTTTTTTGAGTTCAATTCAATATTGTGTGGGTTTCGTAACTACAATTGCTACTTGGGTTCGCATCACAGTTATAAAAGCTGCATTGTTAAGGCAGCTATGCCTTAAAGGCGCTCTTTTCAGCATGAATCCAGCTCATATACGAGGTCCAACTTAAAATTGTGCTTGTTTTCCCAGAAATCAGATTTGAAGATTCATTCTCTAGGAAATTATTTATTTTTTATGATTTCTTTTGTATTTTCTTATGAAATGGAATTGGGGATCCGCTTAAGTGCTCCAATTTCTATCTAGTTTTGGCAATTTTATGGTAATGAATTCTTGCTGTGATTTTTGTCTTCATCTGAACTGAAATGTAGTTGATAATGTAACATTTAGAATTTGCTGTGATTTATATATATATATATTTTTTTTACTTGAATTGATTGTTTTCATTGAGTGCGATGAAAAAATAATTTAAACTCAAATATGATTTTTTTTTTTGATGATCATAATGTTAATGAAAGAATTATCCGAGCTAAAAGTGATGATAAAAAATTTAGGGTATTCAATGTAGACTTTTTGAAACTCTCTAAAAGTATTGATGTATTCAATTGAAACTTTTATAGGCTTTAAAAAAGTCTTTGTAAGTCACGATTTATTCAATTAAAACTTTTTTAGAAATCTCTAAAAGTCTTGGAATATTCAAATTTTAAAGACTTATAAACTTTTATTAAAGTCTCCAGGATACTAACTTTTAAGCGAAAAATATTAAAATAAAATTTCAAAATTTGGCTCTCGTTAATCACAAAGTTTTGTGAGACTTTTCACAAAACACAAAAGAAATTAATATTTTTTAATATTTCTCTTTCTTTTTCACTTCTACGGACTACGAACAATAGAGTTGTGAGTAAAATTTATTTTTTAATATTGATTATATTTGTTTCTATTTTTCTTTTTCTCTCTTATCGTTTATCTCTATTTTCTAAAAAATTAAATTAAATTCTTCTAACTTTTTTTTTCTTTTGTCATTCATTTTTTTGTGAAAAAATATCTATTTTTAATTAATTTATAGACAAATATATAATTAAATTTAAATATATTAATTTATTATTTATTATTTAAAGGTATATTATATTAATAATATTGAATATTAAATTTATTTTTTATTGATTATTATTTAAAGTTTTTAAAAGTTTTTTTTTTATTCTACGAAAGTGTATAAAAGTTTTTAAATTAAAGTCCATAGAAGTCTACGAAAGACTTCCACTAACTCTATAGAGATTAAGTATGATCCATTTCAAAATTAAGAAACAAAGTTTAAATATTTAAAAATTGGATATTTATTTTATTTTATTTTATTTATGAAATAATTAATTGAAAATATATTTTATTAATTAAATATATTAATGTCACAATTTTATACAATTTGGTCATAAATTATTTTTTGTTTACAAAAAAAATAAATAATTTATAGGTCACAATTTATTAATCGGTCTCAAATTAAAAAAATAAATTAATCACAACTTATTTAATGATCACAAATTATCAAGTTAATTGATCACAAGTTATTTCTCGATCACGACATAATAAATTGTGAATCACAATTATTTTTTTTAGGTCATATATTATTTATTGGTCATAAATTAACCATTTATTTGTCACAATCAACTAAATAATTGGTCACAAACACTCCACCCCACAACCAAGCTAGATTGCGGGAGGAAATTTGTATTGGTTTTCCTTTTCCCTCTTCTCTTAACATTACCAATTGTTTATTCTTCACGATCTTCTTCTCCATCCAATACACCAAAAATCACCTTTTGCAACATTCAATCAATGAATGTTGCTAAAAGAGTTTACGGCAACATTCTAATAAGTGAATGTTGCAATTGGTTAACTTTTTTAAACTTTGTTGCCAATGTCATTTTTTGCAACGTTCATTGAACGTTGCCAAAATGTGGACTTTTTGCAACGTTCAGTGAACGTTGAACGTTGTAAAAACTTTTCATTTTTGCAACGTTCAGTGAACGTTGCAAAAAGTCCACATTTTGCAACGTTCAAATGAATGTTGCAAAAGATGAACTTTCTGCATTTGAACGTTGTAAAAGATGAACTTTTTGCAACGTTCACTAAATGTTGCAAAAATCCAAAAAAAAATAAAATAATATCAAAATCAAATGAGCCCTAATTTTTCCTTCTTTCCTTGTCTACACCTCTCAATCACTTCCTCTCTTACAATACTCTTCTTCTTCTTCTTCTTCCTCTCTCTCAATCCTTCTCTACAGACATCGCTATCTCTGGATGGCGCCACCACAACCAACGGTGGTCAGTCACAGTATGGTGCCCCTGTCGGTGGCACTGGAGCTGTAACAGGGGAGTACACTGGAGGATTGGGCAATACCAGGGGCTACAGATGCCTTCAAGTACTATTGGGCTACAAAGTTCTGGGGGTTACCCAGATGGTGGAAACTATGGTCTTCAGCCATCGTATGCTTCCCAGCAGAATCAGCCTGGGATTGGTCCAGGACCTAGGTTTCCTCCTTACCAGGGTATGCCACCCTATTACTGAGGTAGTTGTTTTATATAGCTTAATTTACATGATTAACTTATTTTATTTATGATTACGGTTACAGTTGCTAGCTTCGAGCAATAATTTTTTTGGATTGGGTGTGATCGGATTGTATTTGTTATAATAGTAGTTATAGGGTCATTGTGTTATATAGCTTAAATTACCTGATTAACAAATTTTATTGATGGTTACAGTTGAAGTTGCTAGATTTGAGCAATAAATGTTTTTGCCTGTGTGAAAATCATCAACTCAGATTACATTGAAGCCTGCAATTACAGGTGCAGAGATTCAAGAATAAAGAGTAGAATCTGATGAAGAAGAAGAAGAACTTTTTTTTTTTATTCAAGCTTAATGACTTTGTGAATTACATTCGTCCATCTATAGACAGACCAGCTAGATCAACTAACTTCCTAACTAATTTTCTAACTATCTAACTGACTACTAACTGATTTTAAACTTCTGGTGGTTTCTTCAATATATCACAAGTGCAACTAGAGAGCATCCCACAATTGCACTTAGGCAGAGGCCTGTAGCTGATATATTCTTCCCAAATAGCTTTGAATGAGTTGTAATACATAGTAAGACTTTGTGATCCTTGGGAAATAGAACTGAGGCATTTCTCCAAATGGTACACTCTAGGTCCATCACTTCGATTGTACCTGACTTTGAGTTCATTCCATACTTCATATGCAGAGGAAATGTATAAAAGACTCTGGCGAATATCTTTGCTGATTGAATTTAATAGCCAAGATAAAACCAGATTATTCGCACGAACCCAACAATTATATGTAACACCAGATGATGGATTTGGGGATTTCAAGGATCCATCAATGAAGCCTAATTTATTTTTCACACTCAACGCCATGGAAATTGAGCAGCTCCAAGAGGTGTAATTGTCTCCATTGAAGATCTCAGAAACAATCAGTGCATCAGGATTGTCACTGGGATGTAGAAAATAATGACTGAATGGGTCATCAACAGGATTGAAAAGAGAATTAATTGAGCTTGTCATGTTTCGAGTGAAGTGTTGATGAATAAATGGAAGAATTTGTTAAAGCTCTGATACCATGTGAAAATCATCAACTCAGATTACATTGAAGCCTGCAATTACAGGTGCAGAGATTCAAGAATAAAGAGTAGAATCTGATGAAGAAGAAGAACTTTTTTTTTATTCAAGCTTAATGACTTTGTGAATTACATTCGTCCATTTATAGACAGACCAGCTGGATCAACTAACTTCCTAACTAATTTTCTAACTATCTAACTGAATGAACTATCTAACTGACTACTAACTGATTTTAAACTTCTGGTGGTTTCCGGTTTGCTGCCTCTGTTGTATTGTAAGAGCCTGTTCATTAATTCTGTTGCTTGTGATTGCTTTTTGCTGTTTTAAATTGTGTTTCTTACCTTTTGATACAGGATGAAGTTTTGATTGCTGGATTTGGACATAAGGGACATGTCGTCGGAGATATTCCCGGTATAAGATTCAAGGTGGTGAAGGTATCTGGTGTTTCCCTCCTGGCCCTCTTCAAGGAGAAAAAAGAAAAGCCAGTGTCTTAGTTGGCTGGTCTAGCGATTTTGATACTTAAGCATGATGAACATTTGAACTGTTTGAGTTAATTTTATGAACAATCTCCATTTTTTTCTTAACTTACTGTATTAGAATTTGTGCTACATTATTTGATATTCAGATAACGATTTTCTGGGAGTAGTATCTAATATCTATAGCTCTCTTGTTCATGTGTGAGTTGCATCATTGCTTTTTATAAGTTATTCTAATGTATTCCGTTAATTAAATATTTTTTATGCCATGAAATTTATTTGAAGAAGTTAAAGGTATTATTTCTTATGATATAGTATTTGCATAAATTCAATTTTGATAGTAAAAAAGAATTATTGTTATTTAAATGATGGAATGTCAACAAGATAAGTAGTATCTAATAGCTATAGCTCTCTTGCATTTGCAGGTTGCATTACTATTGAAGAATTGGGTACAGTAATAAGGTCATTTGATCTTAATCCAACTGAGGAAGAACTTGAGGAAATTATAAATGACGTAGATTCTGATGGAAATGGGACCATAGAATTTGCAAAATTCTTGAATCTCGTGGCTAATCAGATCGAGGTAATCACTAACAATCTCATCTTTCTTAATTAACTCTTCTCTTGAATTTATTTTTTAAATAATCGATTGACTGGAGATTATGCAAATCCTTAAAGCCCTTATGATCCCGTGTAGCTGCGACATGTGATGATCAATCTAGGTGAAAAACTAACAGATGAAGAAGTAGATCAGATGATCAAAGAAGCTGATCAGGACGGTGATGGACAAGTCAATTATGATGAATTTGTTTAGATCAGATGATGACAACCATTGGATAGGATTTCTTTAATGATGCTTATATTGTCTATTATTTATCAATTGTTTAGTGTTTGATTAATTGTTTAATTAATTATTGTTAATCTACCTTTGTAATAGCTGAAATGTTGGATTTTTTTAACTAATTTATTTTCCATTAAATTTCTAGATCAATGGATTTTCTCTTGGGAATTTTATTTGTTTCATTATTGAGTAGTCCAAGTGACTCAAAACCACATGTGTGTCGCTTTCGTAACATGTTGGTTAATAATTTGATGACTTGCGTTCTTTTGAATGTTCAAAGTGTTATTTTTATTAAAATGTTTAGTACGCAACAAGCCAATTACAATTTATATTCGTCAAAAAAAAAAAAAAAAAGACTTTTAGCAACGTTCGCTGAATGTTGCGAAAAACCCCTACGGCAACGTTCATTACACGTTGCGGAAAATCTCTACGGCAACGTGCAATGAATGTTGCCGTAGGGGTTTTTCGCAACGTTCAGAAAAGGTTGGAACTCTGTGGCAACATCAAAATTCGCAACATACACCCGAACGTTGCAAAAAGTCTATTGCAACGTTTTTTGTTCATTACATAATGCAGTTTTTGGTGTAGTGATCATGTATTACCTATTCAACATATGGCGCTACAAGATCCGGACCTTACTCATCGATGACGATGTCGTCGTGACTTCGTTACTTAACGACGATGACGGCAACGATTGGAAGTTGTGCTGTGTGAGAGAGATGGATATGGAGAGAGATAGAGAAAGAAAGGAGGGGGAAAGTAATTAGGGTTTGAAATGAAACTTGGTGATATTAGTACTATTAAAGATTTGAAATAATATCTGATTTATGTATAAATCAACTTTAGATCTAATTTTTGAAGTTGAAATTTAAAAAATTTGGTCGGGTGTAATTTCCACATCAACATATATAAGCGTATGTTTAGTATAAGATAATTTATTTTACTGAGCATGGCTTAAAAGCTATATTTACCAATAATGAAGTCAATCGCGTACTTGCTAATCGCATGATTTGTGCATCTAACTTCTACGTTATTATTGTACAAAATTAGCACTTTATTTTTATTTTTTGCTTTTCCTTGAAAAAGCAACAATATATATGTGTATATAGATTGATGAATAACACTATAAATAAAGTTCAAATAATCATCATCTCGTTACTATCAGCTTATTTTATTTATATAAACTCTCCTAATTAATTGAACAATATGCAATAAAAACTATATAAAACAATAATGTTGGGATTGAAAAAAAAAAAAAAAAAAGTAATTATTATTTTAGACTGGGTTACTAATTTATCAATGACAATTGACAATGTGCAATCATTTCTATTCAACGTTACGAAAATATGATTGATGCTGAGTACGCCTTTAATTATCTTAGTGAAAATGATAAAATGATGGAATGGCCTACCGATGAAGAGAGGTACTAAATACACAAATCAATCATGATTTAGATGATAAATGGGCTCTATTAAATGTTTTCCGAAAAAAAGTTTTTCATGCATGACAACTTTAAAATACATACATACATACATATACATACATACATACATACATACATACATACATATATATATATATGTGTGTGTGTGTGTGTGTGTGTGTGTGTTTACAAATGTGGTATACGCATTGCAAAAAATTAAGAATGACGTAAAATTCGATTTGAATATTAAGAAAGAGCAAGTGACTTTAAATGCATATTTTTAGAAAAATTGAATAAAAAGTTCTTTAATATTCTAAAAAGATAGTTAATAATGAGTGACTATTTGAACTGATCTAATTGCTTATATCTTCGTATTTACTCTAGAAGGGTTTATTTTATTTAGATGTAACTCACATTGAAATTTTTGTGTAAAGGAGTTATTGTTACAATAAATTTACAAACTATCAGTTTTAAATATCTCTATTATCCTTATTTATATTTTTGTTGAATCCTAAATGAATTTTAAATAAAAATATATTCATTAATTTATTAAATATTCATTTATAATTTGTTATCCAAATGGATGCCAAGTTTAATGACTTCGTCGGTCCAATTATATATGCAGTCATGTGCCAACTCTACCCCAAGGGGCTAAGTGAATCAGTCAATCACATGTGAATAGATTTTTTTTTTTTTTTTTTTTTTTAAACATTACACTCGACAAGGATATTTTATGGAGATTCCTATAAACACCCACCAGTATCAGTTCGTAGACCATGATGGGGAATTATTTAACGTGTTAGAAACTATCATGAATACAATTTTAACTTCTTTTTTCCTAATATTTGTCTAATACCGTCTAATTCACTTTAGTAAACATGGTATATATAAGTGATATTCACCAGCAATGAAGGTCAATCACCCATGACTTGAGCACTATATATATATATATACTGTTTTGCTATGTAAACTTTCGCTTGGAAAGGCAACAATATATATGTGAATATATGGATGAACAACACAATAAAAAAGTTGTTTGAGTAATTCTTATCTATTCCCTATTAGTTTATTTTGTTTACAGGATCACGAAATTTCTTGCTCTAAAGTTTCCTAACTAGTCAAACTGTATACCATAGTTATTAAAATCGATCCGGACAGGCCGATCCAACCCAAAACCGGCAAACCGGATTGTGATCCGATCCGGTTGTTATAATTGGTACATTTAACAAGTGAATCAGTCAAAGATCGGTTGAACTGCCTAATATCATGGTCGAACCAAACGAGTTTAGATGAACTTGGAACTAGTTCAAGGGTAAACCGGTTGATGACAAAGTCAGATGCAAAAAATTTCTTCAATACGCAAAGGGAGTGATTCGAATCTTGGCATTTGAAGTGAAATATCACATCCACGACCATTATGACAACATATGAACTTGGGCTACAATAGTGAACTAATACATATATATTTTATATTTAGGAAGATTGTTGTCCTTCATATTTAAAAAATCTTTTAATCAAAATTACGATGTAACAATGACCCACTAGTTGAAGCACTAATCCACCAGTTGAACCACGACCTAGTTGCCCAATGATTTTTCCGGGTCGATAAACGGGTCGGGTCTAAAAACTATGATGTATACAGCAAATGAAAATTAATATATATTTTTGTAATATAATTATGTACAAATTAGATATAGATAATGATAATGATAATGACGAAGAGTCCTAATAACTTTTAAAAACTCCGTATTGTAACACCATATTTGCAATATTTCAAACTTTTGATTTTGCAATGTATTAGTCAAATAAAACATTTTTTGAATCGAAAAAGGATAAATTACGTACACATCAAGGGGATTCTGTTTTGGAGATTCCTATTAATATTAACTATATCATATCTATGTGTCCGCCATGACTTTAATGATGGGGAGTTCTCATGTATTCTCTTTGCTTCTCATTCTTCTTCCTCTTCTCGCTTCATGTATTGCTGACCCGAAACAGGTAGGGCGTATCGAGATAGAAGACTCATTCGGTTGCATATTTCTCGTTACTATTCGTTTTTGAAACTAACTTCTTATTACTATTCTTAAATATGATAATTCGCAGGTTTATATAGTGTACTTTGGACATCATAGTGGAGAAAAAACCTTTCAAGAAATTGAAGAAAACCATTATTCATATCTTTCCTCTGTGAAAGAGATTGCAGAAGATGCAAGATCTTCTCTTATTTATAGTTACAAGCACAGCATTAATGGCTTTGCTGCACTGCTCACCTCGGACGAGGCCTCAAAACTATCCCGTAAGTAAACACAACTATACAGTATTGTCCAATAATGTATACCAGTATTCTAAAAAGCGTAAAGTGTGGCTAGACGTGGAGGGCAAGTTTCAAGCTTCACGAGCCTAGACGAAACTTAGGCGTAAAAAAACGTTTTTTGATTTTTAATTTTTAATCATTGTAAAAAACATTCAATAATTTATATAATATATACCAAACATCTAATATTATAAAATATTGTATGTACTTAATAATTCCTACAAAAAGGATAAGTTTCAAAATCATAATTACATAACATAGATAGTTTGTAATTTAAATCTTATCTAACTCTTTATCGGACTCCAATTCAATATCTTCTTTTTCATCTAAAAAAATAAAAAGAAATGTACATTTAACGAAGATGAAAAGTTTTAAAAAATAATAATAAATAAAAATTTTAAGCGGTCAAAATTCTCGTTGACCATTTAATTCTCGCTTAGGCTCAAGGCGAAGTGCCTTAGTCACGCTTCGCGCCTAGACGCGCTTTTTAGAAAAGTGCTGTATGCTAATCGACTTTGGCAATATGGGTTTGTTGTCTCTTATTTGTAACATTTTTGTGGTCTAACAGAGATGGAGGAAGTGGTGTCTGTTCTTCGGAGCCACCCAAAGAAATACTCTTTGCATACTACGAGGTCATGGGAATTCGCAGGTTTGCGAAAATGGACGAAGCCACACCACTTGAAGAAGGAAGATTTATTAATGAAATCAAAATATGGCAATGATATTATTGTTGGCATGTTGGACAATGGTATGTTAATTAACCCTAATATGCATTAAATAATTTTTGTACATAATATATATGTTCATCAAAATTTTTAAGTTGATTAATTTTTCTCAGGAGCGGAGCTAAATGGGGGGTGGGGGTAGCATATTTTGTCCCTTCAACTTTTTTTCCGTCTCCATAGTTGAAATTCTGACTCTTGCTATTTTAAAAGTAATGTGTATATTATCAGCAGAGGGAAAAAAAAAAAAAATTAGTAAATGTGTTCAATTTTCAAAAAATGTCCCAATTGTGCAGGGCTTTTTATTTTTGGAAGGAATAGAATTGAGATCAAAAACCTTGTTAGATGGTATTTATCTGAGGTTCCTTTTTTACCTTTGGAGAAATCTATATATGTATCAATTCCAATGCTTTCTTTTTTCTTGATTCTTTTCGATCGAGATGTATACATAATGTTCTTGGGGATAAGACTTGTAGTTAACAATTGTCGATTTACCTATAATTTCAATTCAAATCAGGTATATGGCCCGAATCGAAGAGTTTTAGCGACGAAGGGATGGGAGAAGTTCCACCCAAGTGGAAAGGAATTTGCCAATCTGGAGATGCCTTCAACTCGTCTAACTGTAATAAGTGAGTTTATTAATTTCTCTAATAATATAATTCTATCATTAATATATTGGTGTAAATTAGTCATAATAATGTAAGAAAATTATATAAATGTTATGTTGAATATGTTCTATATCTATGCACTTTCAAATACATAATTACTTTATTTAAATCCTTGCATTAGAAAATAAAAACTAAGAATGTGATTTATACTTATCAAATTTGTAGGAAGATAATTGGTGCACGATACTACCTTAAGGGTTATGAAGCATACTATGGCCCTCTCAACCGAACAATAGATTACAAGTCTCCTCGTGACAAGGACGGGCATGGAACACACACATCATCGACTGTAGGAGGCCGGTTGGTTCACAATGCTTCGGCCCTAGGCGGATTCGCTGGAGGCACTGCTTCGGGAGGTGTCCCACTTGTTCGACTTGCTATGTATAAAGTCTGCTGGGCAGTTCCAGGAGTAGAGAAAGCAGAAGGCAACACGTGCTTCGAGGAAGATATGCTAGCAGCAATGGACGATGCGATTGCAGATGGTGTTGATGTGATAAGCCTTTCCATTGGTACAAGCAAACCTGTTCCATATACGGAGGATGGTATCGCGGTTGGGGCTCTTCACGCAATGAAGAAAAACATCGTAGTGTCTTGCAGCGCGGGGAACTTAGGTCCTAATGTGTCTACATTGTCAAATCCGGCTCCCTGGATTATCACAGTTGGTGCAAGCACCCTAGACAGGGCATTTATATCTTCTGTTGAACTAGGAAATGGAATGAAACTTGAGGTAAAATGAGCAAAGGAATCCGAAAATCTCATTTCAACTATATTGTCAAGTACTTTTAATTGAATTTAATCATTTTAAATTTTGTGATTGAAATCAGGGACAATCAGTAACTCCATACACCCTGGAGAAAAAGATGTATCCATTAGTTTATGCAGCACTAGTTCTCAACCCTCATGTCCCGAAAAATGAGTCCGGGTAATCAATCTCTCCTCATTCTTTTAAACAGCATAGAGTCTAATCATACTGTAAGTCTCACTAGAGTACAAATTTCTACCGGTTTATTATTTCTCTCTATACAAAGATTAGTCCTTAATCCCTAAGACTTTCTTACATGTTAAAGAGATTTTATTAGCCGATTAATTGAATTTCAATTATTTGTTGTACAGCCAATGTTTACCTGGTTCACTTTCTCCCGAGAAGTCTAAGGGAAAGATTATCTTCTGCATGAGAGGCGTTGGAGCAAGAATTGGAAAAGGTCTAGAGGTGAAAAGAGCAGGAGGAATTGGTATGATCTTAGGAAATAGTAAAGAAAATGGAGATGTATTAGACCCTGATTCTCATTTTCTTCCTGCAACTGGTGTAACTCATTTTACTGCTGTCAAAATTTTCAAGTACATATTCTCCACAAAAGAGCCAATGGCTTATATATTTCCGGGTACAACAGTCTTACACACCAAACCAGCACCAACTATGGCCATCTTCACAAGTCGAGGCCCCAATACAATTTCACCCGATATTCTCAAGGTAAGTAAAGACAAGTTCCCCGTTCCTCGATTAATATCGTTTAACGTACCTTTTAGAATAGTAACTTTTGAATACAATCAAACAAGCTGGGTTTGACATTGCAATAGCCAAAGTGTGGGGTCACTAACTTAGTGATCTGATCCGGTTCAGTTTTAATAACATTGTTAAGTTGTGATGGCTTCGTTTGACAGCCTGATATCACGGCTCCAGGAGTGTATATATTGGCTGCATGGAGTGAAGCATCATCACCAACAAAGTTAGACATAGATCATCGAGTAGCTAAATATAATCTTCTATCTGGAACTTCTATGTCCTGTCCACATATTGCTGCATCATGTGCACTTCTCAAGGCCATACATCCCAAATGGAGTAGTGCTGCAATAAGATCTGCCATGATAACCTCTGGTAAATTTATGTCATTTCATTTCAAACTGTAACAATTTTTTCTAGCTTTGTTAGACATATCTTTTATAACTGTGAGAGCTTTGAAAGGGTTAGTGTTAGACACTTTTCAAAATTTGAAAACTTAGAAAATATATGAGAAACATTCTTGCAAAATGAAAATGAGAAATAGATCCGTTGGAGCACACTATCCTAAGCCAATTATGAGATGAAAGTCAAAAATGTCATGTCAGGTGAGGCCTTTCAAAGGCTCTAATTCTCTTTAAAATGGAGACAAAAATGTGGCCCAAACAGGGGCATAAAAAAAAATTCTTTATTTAAGTAACTTTAATTAGAAATACACTGAATAGTTAACTAACCTCTCCACTTATGATAATTGACGAAGAAACCCTAATTTTTCCATGCCCTAATTTCTTAACTATTTTTATTTCTCTTATTTGTGAAATTGAACTGTTTTTGTCCATTCTTGTAACCATAATTTCCGTAGCAAGAAAGACTTCTTACACAATTTGAATCCAAGACACTATATATATCGAGCATTTATAAGATTAATTAGTTAAATAGTTGGAAGATTCGGATATTATATGATCACATCATTATATATAACCATGAAACAAATTTTCATAAAACATTTCGACGGTATTTAGTGTCCTACTTTTTCCGGTAGCAACGTTCTATTTATGTTTCCGTTTCCATGCCACTTTATATTTGACATTTTCACCTTCCAGCGGAATTGCGTAACAACAAAGGTAACCTCATAACGGATATAGCCGGCAATCCAGCAGATCCTTTCCAATTCGGAGCAGGACATTTCCAGCCAACAAAAGCAGCCGATCCAGGACTCGTCTACGATGCATCATATACCGATTATCTTCTCTTTTTATGCAGCAGTAGACTAAAGAATCTCGACTCTTCCTTCAAGTGTCCAGAAAATCCGCCCCATCCTCGAAACCTAAACTATCCATCCGTCGCTATTCCAGAGCTAAAAGGCGCCGTGACAGTCCAGAGAACCGTCACTAATGTTGGAAGCAGTAGGAGTGTGTACTTCGCTAGTGTTAAACCGCCGCCAGGATTCAAGATTGAGATATCGCCGCCCATTTTGTTCTTTCACAGTGTTGGGCAGAAGAAGAAATTCAGCATTACTGTGAAAGAAGACAGTGAAATGGTGGGAAGCAGGAAGAAGCACGAGTATGCATTTGGATGGTACACCTGGTTTGATGGAATCCATAATGTTAGAAGTCCCATTGCAATTTCAGTAGCATAGTGACCTGGTTGAACCTTTTGACTCTTTTTAGTGTTAATGTCTAGGCAGTTTTAAAAACAATGGTTTCTCCTTCCTTTTATTCATGTTTTCATTGATTTTTGGAAGAGTAGAATCGTAGAAAATAGGATTACTTTGAAAATAAGCGACTTATTTACTTTTAGTTTAATCAATAAAATTTCATTCATTTCATTACTAACAACTACTAAATCTAGTTTGAAGTTTACTTTTTAAGATTAGCCAAAGATGCAATCTTTCACTTCTTGACTCGTCATTTGTTGGAGCTGAACTCTTAAGAAGTGAACATCAGAATGAAGAAAACTGTTGCGTTCTAAAAACGGAAAAGATCAATATAATGGCATTATTGGCAGCAGAAGCAGAAAGATAAGAAGCAAGAAAAATATCCAAGAAGGGCCAATGAAGTATAATAAAACCAAATCATATTATATCATTAATTTGTCCTCCATAAACAAAATTACCCACAAGAATTTCAAATCAAAAAGGAAAATCAAGCAGCTAATTGAATATCCCCAATCTCCAACTGAGCAGCAATTTCTTCAAGCTGCGTCTTCACACTCATGTCAATCAATTTGGACCCAGAATTTCCATACCTTATGGTGAATCCAGCCACCAGTGAAGGGTCAATTACGGTTTTGATTCTCACATTATTCGCGCCAGTCAATTTCTGCACTTCTTTTGCGATCTGGGACAAATGCTGCGACTCCAAATTCACCACTGAAGTGACAATTGCGAGTTCAGTATCCGTCAATTTGTTGTAAAGAACTTCGAATTCCTTTACAATGTCCTTAATCAATTCAATTCTCTTCATGTCAACGAGAATGTTGAGGAAGTTGACGGCATGGGGCTGCAGGCCAGATGATTTGGCGATCGTCGACTATTTCGATCTTCTTTTCATCATCTATGGTGGGGTTTGTGAAGAATTCTACGACACCTGGACTGGAGAAGATTTTCTCGAGTTTTTCGAGGTCGGCAGAGGTTTGCTCCAGGGTGTTGTTGGATTTCGCGACATCAGATAGGGCAAGAGCGTAGCTTCCGGCGGCAGAGTCAGCCATTCTGGCTCCAGATGCACCGCCTCCGCCGCGGTTGCGACGGAAGAGGGGCTTGATTGTGAGTTTCGGGAGCTTGACGCCAGTACAGAGGGAGAATTTGACATTGGGTCTGGAACTGAGTTGAGTGGAGTGTGGTGACCGGGAATGGAAGATGATAGGGGTTTGTTGCAGAGCGGCAGCGGTGGCCATTGCTAACACGGTGGAGGAAGAAGAGGAGGATAGAAAGAGGGAGAGCGAGCGAAAGAGAGGGAATTTGGATATTATGAATAGGCAGAGGGAATTTTGATGAGAGTTGACGGCTCAGGTTGAACCGTTGAAGGAAATGAGAAGATATACGGTACATATTGAATTTATTATCTTGTGTGTGATTGTGGAGGAGGATGGTATCTTATCTAAAGTGAATAATAAATTGACACGTGTCCGACTCTCATAGTCCACATTGACCCTCAACATTTCGATTTTGACACCGAACCCACCCCATTCTAAAAGTGTTTGGTTTAAGATTTCACCATAATCGAACCAAATCAAAAAGTTAACAATTTTTTTCTTAACTAACCGCGTGCGACTCGCCTATAAGAGACAAGTTGGCGGGACAAATTGAGCCCACATTTGGTGAAGCGAGATAGCTCGCACTCTGCTTGACTCGTAGTATTGCATGATGAACCGAATTCAACTTCACAATGAGTAAATCGAAAGGCTCGACTCAACTCATTTAACACCCTTATTTGTAAGCTCTAATAATATTGAAGTCATTCGGGAATAAATTCGTTACTCGCACAATTCAAGTTTGGGTTAACTACTATTTATAGGGTTCACATTTTTAAGACTTTTTTGGTATAAATTACAAAAATAATTAGTGTCCACTTGTCCACTTTAGATCCTTTCAGTTGCTTTCAGAGTGGTCCTCCATCTTCCAAACTCATTCACCTTGGACTTTCAACTTTTATTTTCTTCAAATTTATCTCCAAAGTATTGAGAATGTTCAAGTTTGTCAGCAAACTTCGCCAAAAATGTTTCGTCGATATGAACAGATTCCAGTACATTATCAAAACAATGTCTCTCAACAGTTGCACTTATCAACTTCTTGAAATGATTTGTTTAAAAAATTGTTAAGCACATAACTAATATGACATATTTATGTGTATTCTTGCAGAAGATATAAGTACTTATTTATACTTTTCCAATAAAAAGAATAAAATTATAAATAATTTAATTTAATTAGTGAATACATTCATGATTCACGCCATATCTTCCAATTCTTGGGTTTTACATGGAAACAACAGTATCAGTTGAGCTTAAATGGCTTCTTTGGTCCTTCGGATCAGTTGACATTAAATGTTTGTGCACGCTCGGTTATACTTAACGGATAAAAAAACTTCGAAGAATGTTGTGCATTCGTCAACATATGCTGAAAAAGTTTTTGAATGAAATCCGTGGGAATATGCACTTATAATCTATATAATTATTTTATACATATAAAGGATAATTAAGGAAAATGTCAACTGGCTATCCGGAATTTGAATAATATGCATGACTCGCTCCATATGTTCCAATTCTGAGGTTTTGCAAGGAAACTAAGAAAATACCAGCCAGGATGTACCTGAAAAATTACAAGAAGTATTACAAAACTGATGGATTAAAAAAATTGTTACGACTTGGGTTTTGAAGGAAATGGTCATCACGTTTTATATTGTCCATTTAGATAATGAGGTTTAGTTTAACACAACTCGATCGTGATGACTTATTTTTTAAAATGATTTTAGGGGTTAAATTCACAAATGGCCACCCAACTTTATTGTTAGTGTCATCATGACCACTCAATTAGATTTTGTTTCATCATGGTCATCCAACTTTATACATAGTGTCACCATGGTCATCCAATTTGATTTTATTTCATCATGACTATCCAATTTCATTATGGTCATTCAACTTATTTTACCATTTTCACTAATTTTATAAGGGGTAAAACGGTAACTTTGCATTATATGTATAAAATAAATTTTAAAAAATAAAATAAAATAAAAACTTATTTAAAAAACGTTTCTAAAATAAAATAAACACTTATTTTTTAAAAAAAAATTTAAAATAAAATAAAACTTATTTAAAAAATGTTATTTAGAAAAATAAAATAAAATAAAAACTTATTTTAAAACTTTAAAAAAAAAAAAAAAAAATAAAATTATTTTAAAAAAACGCTACTTTGATAAATAAAATAAAATAAAACCTTATTAAAAAAAACGTTTGTAAAATAAAAAAAAATTTATTTTATGTATATAATGCAAAGTTACAATTTTACCCATTTTAAATTGATGAAAAAAAAAGTTAAGTGGTCATAGTGAAACGTTATACAAAATTGGGTGGTCATGATGAAATAAAATAAAATTGGATGATCATGATGACACCATGATGAAACAAAATCAAATTTTGTGGCCAAATGCAAAGCTCATATAAGAAAGACAAAGTCTATTGCTCTCTCTCTATAAATTATGCTAGAAGAGTTGCAACATAATCTGCATAAGCTCGAAAATTATCAAAACTTGAGCAAAAATGAGTAATTACTTTAGTAGAATTCTTCCCTTTCTTCTTATTTTCCATATACTCTTAGCTGCTTGTGCTGATCAACCACTGCAGGTAATTTGTTTCCTTCAATGTTAATTAGATCCTCTAATTTCAAGAACGTGCATGTTTGGCAAAGCCTAAAATTTTAATTTACGACAAGCACAACTAGATTTAAGGGTTCTTGTTAAGGTGAACGCCAGGGAAAGACTATTTATATTTTTCAGGTGTATATCGTGTACCTTGGAGAACATAGCGGGACGAAAACTTTCCAAGAAATCGAAGAATTCCATCGTTATTATCTGCACTCTGCCAAGGGTTCCAAAGAGAAAGCTAAAGACTGTTTGATTTACAGCTACAAGAACGTCATCAATGGCTTCTCAGCATTGCTTAGTCTAGAAGAAGCTGCAAAGATATCAGGTGAGTTTAAAAATACTTAATTAATTATGCAAAAATACATACATATTGGAGAGACTAACGTGCATGCTTGTCCCCTTTGATGCACAGAAACCTCAGATAGGCTAACGTTTCTGGTTTGTACATGTTTTAAAAATTGAACTGCGCAAAAAAGTCTAAGAACTTTGGTTTAGCTAAAAATTAGATTTTTAATATATTTTGATAAAATTACTTAATGAAATTTGTGGTTAAAAAATTGATAAAAGTTATGGGTTCCGTGAAATGTACGGTTGAGATTTAATTTAAGGAAAAATAATATTAAAAAATGAGGACCAAATTAACAGGTGCTTAACATTTCCAGTGTCGAGTCGTTATTTCTGTTTTCAACTTCATATTCCTTTCGGCATGAGTTCACACCACATTTCTTGCTCTCTCTTTTTCCTTCTTGACGAAGGACATACAGTTGAGGTAATTAAGGGTTTTTAGGCCTATTTATAGCTTTCTTGCTCAATTAGCGTAAGCTAATGATCTTTTTCCTTGATCAGAGATGGATGGGGTGATATCAGTGTTTCATAGCCACCCAACCATATCGAGGCTTCACACGACAAGATCATGGGATTTTATTAACTTACTCGAAGGACTTGGAAATCCAAACCCTCCAAATGCAGAAGATTTATTGCGTAAAGCAAATTACGGGAAGGATGTTGTCGTTGGCGTTTTGGACAGTGGTAATGTTATATATATATATATATATATTCTTTCTATTTTTGACAAAATAAGTAATTTAAAAATAAGTTTAACTTAGATTTAAACACGGCCAAACAAGTTTAGTAAGAGCGAAATTTTACAAGTTTAGTAACCTGAATTTGAGTCTCATTTGGAATTGTAAAATTTCGAGGAAAGAAAATGAATTAAAGCGTGTGACAAACTAAACTAATTGAAACATTCTTCTTTCTGGATTACATCATTTGCTGGTGCTTGGAATAGGTCAATTACTTAATCAGTAAAATTTTCTATAATTAAAGTCAAAGTCAACTAAGTAAATTTTAGTTCATTATAGATTTATTAAAAGATGTAAAATAACTAAATTCGCATTAACTTTAATTGATAGGGCAAGATATCTGAACCTCTTCATTTATTCTCTTAATTTATTCTCAATCCGTCGGTGCCATCTCTCTGTCTTCGCATAATCAACATTCATTATTCACACATAAACATAGGAGAATTCTCAATCCTTATTTGATTATATGTCAATCAATCCTATTCAAACTGATTAACACTTATTTTAATCAGTAAACTAAACTTATTTTTATGTCCGGAGTCTGAAAGTTTGAATCAGTAAACTAACTTAATTGAATAAAACTCCTTGTACAGAAGAGGTTGACATCCACTCACATGTGCATGGGTCCCGTGTAAATAAAAAAGTCCAAAAATAAAAGTGGGACTTTTCATTGTGAGTCTTCTGTCAATCTCTTCTGTGCGAGTTGCAAGGTTGAACTTAATTTTATGTCATTATGTTCTCTAACTTATTTCATTTTTTTTTTTTTTTTTTTCATTTTGTATTATATCTTTCATTAGGTGTATGGCCAGAGTCTGAAAGTTTCTCCGATAACGGAATGGATCGTATTCCCCGGTCATGGAAAGGGATTTGCGAGAGTGGCGTTGCTTTTAATTCATCTCATTGTAATAGGTAAATATTGAAAAAAATTAATAATAATCTCTCATATTCAATCAAGTTGCTTGAATAAAAAATAAAAAAATAAGCAAGAACTTGACATATATTTTGATTATTTGGTTTCTTGACCATCTAGATAAATTAAAAAGAATGAAAAATAATTGACGAGGAGGTTTTAAGAGTAAAAAATAACTAACAAAGAAGAAAAATAAGTTAATATATCATATATTGTAATATAATATTTTATTTTATTTTATTTTTCGTATTATGCAGAAAATTAATTGGAGCTCGCTATTATCTGAAAAGTTACGAGGCGTATTATGGTCCGCTCAACACTAGCATAGACTTTCGATCACCGAGGGATATAAATGGTCATGGAACTCACACGTCATCGACCATTGGAGGCCGAAGAGTTCCTAATGCTTCCGCTATTGGTGGACTTGGCAGCGGCACTGCCTCTGGTGGCGCCCCCCTTGTGCGCCTGGCCATCTATAAAGTATGTTGGCCGGTCCCGGGCCAGACTCTGGCAGCAGGAAACACGTGCCTAGATGATGATATGCTTGCTGCATTTGACGATGCCATCGCAGATGGTGTTAACGTAATCAGTGCTTCCATCGGTGGGAATACTAGCAGGCCACACAAGATGGGATTGCGATCGGGGCATTGCATGCAGTGAAACGAAATATTGTAGTGGCATGTAGTGCAGGAAATTACGGTCCTAGCTCGTATTCTGTGTCGAATGTAGCCCCTTGGATCATTACGGTTGGTGCAAGTACCGTTGATCGTGTCTTTTCATCTCCAATTGTGCTTGGAAATGACAAGATAATCGAGGTAACTAAGGAAATAATTGTAGTTGTGAGAAAACTTTTCAGACATAATTTTACAATGACTAAAGAAAGTTTCCTGTTTGATTGATCAATTTAAACCAGGGACAATCAGTAACTCCTTTTAAGAATAGGACTTACCCCCTTGTATATGCTGCAGATGTAGAAATTCCAGGGACAACCACCAATCTCACAAACGGGTACTAACTTTTTTATTTTTCACTACATATTTTTGTATACACTTTAGATTATTTTTGAAATTTTCTTATTATTTTCTACCTGATGTTTTCCAGATTATGTCTACCCGGTACTCTGTCGCCACCATTAGTAAGGGGGAAAGCTGTTTTCTGCTGGACGGGCGATCTTTTTCAGTCATTAGAAGTGCAAAGAGGAGGCGGTATAGCAACTGTGCTAGGAAATAGCTTCCAGGGACAAGGAGTACTGGGCAGGCCTTATTTGATTCCGGCAACAGTTGTTTATTCTGATAAAATAGACATCTACAATTACATTAAAACTAATCAGAATCCAAATGTCACGTTGATTCAACCAAAGACCATAATAGGCACTGATGATACCAAAAGTCGTACCTGGGAAATTCCCGAGCTCGAAGAAAGATGATGAACACGAACAAGGTCTTCGGATACCTGAAACAAAGGCAATGAGGGTTTTCCTCGTTGCCCCTCCGATGCTTAAGTCAGAAAGGGAGTTTTTGCGTAAGGCTATGAACTGAAAATAATATGAATAATGCGTACCTGAATTCTGAATTTGTGATTGTATTTATAGGTTGCAGGTAGTACAGTCCCTGTAGGATTAGGAAGTCTCCACCCACAAGGGTTCTATTTGAACGAAGAGTTCAGTTCGTACTACAATTCTAATAAACGTTGGTAGCATGTTCGCGATAGAACTTTACCAGGCAAAGAAGTCTTACTGAAGACGGAGGTTCGGATCTCGAGGAGCGACCTCGAGGACAAAATAACATCGACCTTCGAGAAATGCGGGTACAGTCCTCGAGTAAGTATATGTCCTCGAGGAATTACATGTGCTCGAGCATTTACTGGATGGTAGAAGTGAGTCCTCGGGGGTGCCTGTGGGAGGGTCCTCGAGAATGGTATGAGGGTGTCCTCGAGGTCTAATCGTGATATGACCACATCACTGGCCCCCGTGCACCTATGCTTGGCGCTCAAGCTCAAGGAGTAGGTGCACCTCGAGTGATATACTTGTAATGCGATCATGCTCGAGTACGAAGTGACCGTTGGAGGGATGTGCTTGGATGTTTGACACGTGTCTGATTTCAACGGTTGTAGATCGTGATCCTTGGCCTTCCACATTCCCCCACTATAAATACCTTCTTTCACTCCTCATTTTTCACTTTTACTGCTGTAAAAACTCCTCTGTGCAAGGTTCTGCTCGATCAAAGAAACCTAAGGTAAGTGATCGAGACTTTAAGTTATTTCTTTTAGTTTAGACCTTTAGACTATGTCGAGTGATAGGGGTAGTTCTAGCACCTCGAGTAGTAGCGAGGACGTAGGAACAACGATAGTGCCCATGGCCGTTCCTATTGACGCAAGACCTAGGGCTAGGGATCCTGGATTCGAGTACCCTGATGAGGCCTCTAGGTTGAAAGAGCACCTGGCAATTAGTGCTGCTCGAGAACATGGGTTGATGCCTGCATGCGACATTAGGTCCCCCGACCTCGAGGATAGAGTGATTAGGGCTAGGCCAGGGGAGTTTGTGATCTTCAGGGAGACCTTAAAGGCCGGGTTTAGGTGGCCCCTCCACCCTTTTTTCACTGCCATGTTACTCGAGCATTCCATGTGTCCAGGGCAGTTGGTTCCCAATGCCTGGCGAATGCTCGTCTATTTTTTTATTGCATGTAGATATCTGGGCATCGAGCCCACTGTCAGCCTCTGTAGGGTAGTGTTCGAGCTTAAGAAGCATCCTCGATTCACATGTTTTGGGTACCTCTCGACCGTAGGGGGGTTTAGGGTACCGAAGATGGCCTCGTCCTTAAAGGGTTGGAGGGAAGGATGGTTTTACGTTGTAGCCCCCGACCCCGATCTTCCCTTTTGGCCTGAATGGGGTGTACCCGATGCCGAGAAGTTCTGTGAGGACCAAGAATACGCTGAGGATTTGGATCGAGGTAGGAGGTTGCTGGTGGAGCTCGATCCCTTATTCTCCAGCATGAAGGACGTCGGGGCAGAAGTAATAGATCTGGCTGACGTTAGAGGTGTCCAGGGTAGGGATCTTTTTATCTGGTAATTACATTATATGCTCGAGCTATTGCTCGAACTAATGTGTTGTTGTTTTCTCTTCAGGAATGACGTTCGATCCTCGAGCCCTGCGTGGTTTTGTAACCTCGAGACCGGAGGCCCAACCCCAACAGCGTCCTCAGGCCAAGAAGAAGGGCAAAAAGAGGCACAGGGGGCACGAGGAAAACCCCACTGGACCAGGGGAATCATCCCAGTCACGACCTCCACCGGTCCCGAGCCCCAACGTGCGGGCACAGAGGTCTGCAACACCTCCTGTTCCTTCAACTCGAGCCTTCCCTGAGACCATCGATCTCGACGATGACGAGACCGTCCCCGAGGGGTTCACACTGGCTGGGAATGCTGAGAAGAGCAACCTCTTCCCAGACCTTGTGGCCAAGTATAGTGGCGAGGTCAAGCTCGGGGAAGGGGTGAAAGTCCTCGAGCTCCTGACTAGAAAGGTATTCCTCCTACTATCCTCTGTTTTCACTTTCAGTACTGACGAACATGCTCACTCATTTGCCTTGATCCTTTTCCTTTTTCAGTCGCTGAGTGTGGCTCGAGGTTTAGCAATCCAAGGCCTCGAGGAGGCCCAGAGGATCTCTGATATGGAGGACTCTTCGAAACTCAAGGACAGAAGGATCGCCGAGCTCGAGGCTGAGAGAATGCAGGCGAGGAAAGAGCGCGATGATGCCATTCGCGAGGCTAAGAAGGCCCGGGAGGAGGTCGGTGTCGCCAAAGACGAGGCTGAAGAGGCGAAGCTCGAGCTCCTGCAAAAAGAAAAGGAGTTCGAGCAAAGGCTCGAGGACTTCAAGAAGGAGGTCTGGGAAGAGTTCAAAACCTCCGAGGAGTGTGACAAGCTCAAAGGGGAGTACGCCTCGGGTGCCTACTTACATGCATTCAAAGAGGCCCGATCCTATCTTCGATCGAAGCACCCCGAAGTTGATGCGGGGGCCTTGAAGACAATACCTTCAATCGCAGAGACCCTCGAGCTCTCTGAGTCCGAGGATGGAGGAGATCTCGAGGATGTGGATGAAGGCCCAGAGGATGGTGATGACGTTGAGATAGACATTACCAACCTCGATCCTCCCCTGGGCCATATAGAGTAGTGCCCTCCCCCGGTTGTTATCCCCGATCTCATGTAATTACAACTTTGTCACATGTATTTTGCTCGAGGATAACAGTTCTTTTTGAATGAACGAGCTAAAGCTCGATATTTTTGAGACTGTTTTGCATTTTTATCGAGGATTCAACAAGATATTTTTGCTCGAGGTCACTGAAATAGAAAAACTCTCGAGGATGAAACATCCCTCGAGGACAATTGTGTAATGGCATGCTCATTCTCGAAGACTAGAACATAACTCGAGGACAACGAACTTGAAAATTATAAAATTTATCTTGAGGACAACTGTTGCTCGAGGAATATATGAAATTCCAAAAAAGCATGATTTATTCTCGAGGACAAAATAATACTCGAGGAAAATATCGAATTTTCAAAAAATGTAGGATAACCCTCGAGGACAACTAATACTCGAGGAATCATCGAATTTTCAAAAAATACATGATTTATTCTCGAGGACAAAATAATACTGAGGAAAATATCGAATTTTCAAAAAATGTAGGATAATTCTCGAGGACAACTAATACTCGAGGAATCATCGAATTTTCAAAAATACATGATTTATTTTCGAGGACAAAATAATACTCGAGGAAAATATCTAATTTTCAAAAAATGTAGGATAATTCTCGAGGACAACTAATATTCGAGGAATCATCGAATTTTCAAAAATACATGAATATCCCTCGAGGACTATTTAATACTCGAGGAATATATCGATTTTTCAAAAATGCATGAATAATTGTCGAGGACAAAATAATAGTCGAGGAATGTATCGGAATCCAAAGCTGAAAGTGCCGGTATTGGGCAAAGCTTAAAGTGCTTGCTTAAGGCAAGGCTTAGGGTGCTTGCACGGGGCAAGGCTTAGAGTGCTTGCTTGAGGCAAGGCTTAAGGTGCTTGCGCGGGGCAAGGCTTAGGGTGCTTGCACGGGGCAAGGCTTAGAGTGCTTGCGTAAGGCAAGGCTTAGGGTGCTTGCACGGGGCAAGGCTTAGAGTGCTTGCGTAAGGCAAGGCTTAGGGTGCTTGCACGGGGCAAGGCTTAGGGTGCTTGCACGGGGCAAGGCTTAGAGTGCTTGCTTGAGGCAAGGCTTAAGGTGCTTGCGCGGGACAAGGCTTAGGGTGCTTGCACGGGGCAAGGCTTAGAGTGCTTGCTTGGGGCAAGGCTTAGGGTGCTTGCACGGGGCAAGGCTGAGAGTGCTTGCGTAAGGCAAGGCTTAGGGTGCTTGCACGGGGCAAGGCTTAGTGTGCTTGCTTGGGGCAAGGCTTAGGGTGCTTGCACGGGACAAGGCTTAGAGTGCTTGCGTAAGGCAAGGCTTAGGGTGCTTGCTCAAGGCAAGGCTCAAAGTGCTTGCGCGGGGCAAGGCTAAGAGACTGACGATCGAAAGTAATGCCTGTGTGGGACTGTAAGGTCCGAGCACTAAATTTATTAAACTTTCAGACTGTTTATACCTCATCCAAGCTGCCTACGTACCCAAACGGGATCAAGCCGAACGTAGTTCATTACAAAAAGAATCGATGTAAAGACAAAGGGCACGGGCACGCAGGCCCAAAACAAAAATAAAAAAGCATGACCAAAAACCTACAATTTAGGCGTATGGAACATTACTTGTAATATACCTTCAGGTTATCGGCATTCCAGGGCCTCGGGAGTGGTCTTCCTGAGGAATCTCTAAGGCTGTATGCTCCTCCATGAACTTTTCGTATAACTTCAAACGGACCTTCCCAGGTAGGTCCAAGTTTTCCCGGAGCATGACCTGCGGCTTCGGCTTTTCTCAACACAAGATCCCCCGACCTGAATGTACGGGGTCTTACTTTGCTATTGAAATATTTTGCTGTTCTGTTTTTGGTACGAGGCTACCTTGAAGGCTGCTTGCTCCCTTACTTCTTCCAGGAGGTCGAGATGTTCGGTGGTGTGTTCCGAGTTCCCGGGATCAATCCTCCTGAGATTGGGAACACTGATTTCGACCGGGATCGTGGCTTCAATACCGAAGGCTAACATGAAGGGAGTTTCTCCTGTCGTCGTCCTGTGCGACGTTCTATATGTCCAAAGTATCGAGGGTAACTCGTCGGACCAATGACCCTGAGCATTCCCAATCCTGGTCTTGAGGTCTTGAAGTATGATTCTGTTCGTAACTTCTGCCAGGCCATTGCTCTGGGGGTGTGCGACTGACGTCAAGCGGTGGTTGATCCCGAAGTTGGTGCAAAAGTTTCTGAATTGAGGATTGTCAAACTGTCTGCCGTTATCTGTTATGAGGACCTTAGGTATCCCGAACCTGCAAATGATGGATTTCCAAACGAAGGCCCTGAGCTTGGGCTCCGAGATTATTGCCAGTGCCTCGGCCTCAGCCCATTTAGTGAAATATTCTACGGCAACTGCTACGAACTTTACCTGACCCCGGGCTATTGGAAAGGGGCCGAGGATATCAACTCCCCACTGTTCGAATGGAGCCGGAATACTGATGTTGGTGAGGTCTTTCGGCGGTGAATGGATGATGTTGCCAAACCTTTGACATTTATCACATCTTCTGACGTACTCCAGGGCGTCTTTCTTCATGGTGGGCCAATAATATCCGTACCTTATGAGTTTGAAAGCAAGAGCCCGAGCTCCCTGGTGATTTCCACATATACCCTCGTGCACTTCGGCCAACGCCTGGGCTGATTCTGTTGGTCTCAGGCACCTGAGGTATGGCAGGGTGAAACTCCTACGGAACAGCGCTCCTTGAATCATGCAGTATTTCGATGCTCTTGACCGGACACTCCTCGCCCCCCGTGGATCCTCGGAAAGCTTTCCGTTTGCCAAAAAGTCAATTATGGGGTCGACCCATGAGGGCTCATGATCAATGTCCATGACGGCGCATGAGGAATTTATGCTGGGCTCTGTTACAATTTTAACGTGCACTGTTCTGTCCAGTCCGTCAACACCCATAAACACGAGCTTCGATAATGCATCTGCTTGGCAGTTTTCAACCCGGGCAATTTTTATGATCTCGCACATCTTGAATCGCCGCTTGAGGTCATGAACTTTCAAACAATACAAACTCATCTTCTCCTCTTTCCTTTCGAATGTTCCATCTATCTGGCCGACTATAAGCTGGGAGTCACTGTAAACCTTGATGTGCTCAAGCTCAAGATTCTGAGCGAGTTCTAGGCCAATGATGACTGCCTCGTACTCTGCCTCGTTGTTTGTAGCTTCGAATTCGAACCTCAATGCACACCTAATTTCAGTGGTCTTATCGGGCTGCGTGATAATGACCCCTGCGCCCGAGCCCGATGAGTTAGAAGCTCCATCGACAAAAATTTCCCACACTTCTGGAGTGCTCATGCTCGAGCTCCCTTCTGGCCCCCGAGCCTTAGGAGTGAGTTCCGCAATGAAGTCTGCTAGCGCTTGGGCCTTTATGGAGGGCCTGGGCTTGAATTCAATGTCAAATTCTCCAAGTTCAATCGCCCACTTTAGTAGTCTACCTGAAACGTCTGGTTTCTGTAGGATGTGCTTGAGTGGTTGATTCGTGAGCACGACGATAGGGTGAGACTGGAAGTACTGTCGAAGTTTTCGGGCTGCCGTGACCAAAGCGAGAGCGAGCTGTTCCGCCAGTGTATACCTTGTTTCGGCGTCAAGTAACACTTTGCTCACGTAGTAGATTGGTTGCTGGGACTTGTCGGCCTCTTTCACTAGTACCCCGCTTACTGCATTCTGAGACACTGCCAAGTATAGAAGTAGAGTATCACCGAATTCGGGCTTTGTGAGAATCGGTGGAGAGGCTAACGCTTGTTTGAGCTCTTGGAAAGCCTTCTCACATTCTTCATTCCAATCAAAACTTCGGTTACCCCTTAGTACTTTGAAGAAAGGGAAGCATCTGTCAGCTGCCCGAGACATGAACCTGTTCAAGGCTGCCACGCGACCTGTCAGTTTCTGGACCTCTTTCCTAGTCTTGGGCGATTCCATTGATGTCAATGCTCGTATCTTATCGGGGTTGGCCTCTATTCCCCGGTGGGTGATCATGAATCCCAAAAACTTTCCCGAGGCCACCCCGAAAGCACATTTAGTGGGGTTCAATTTCATCCGGTATTTTCGTAAAGTGTTGAAGACATCCTCGAGATCAGATATGTGCTCATTCACTTTTTTGCTTTTGACAACCATGTCGTCGACATATGCCTCAACGTTCTTACCAATCAGATTAGCAAATACTTTGTTGATAAGCCTTTGATATGTTGCCCCTGCATTCTTCAGACCAAACGGCATGACTTTATAACAGTATATGGCTGAATCTGCCATGAAAGATGTCTTCTCCTGATCGTCCTCGGCCATGAGGATTTGATGATACCCGGAGAACGCATCTAGAAAGCTGTATAGCTTATGCCCCGACGTGCTGTCCACCAGGTTGTCGATTCTAGGTAGGGGATAGCTGTCCTTTGGACATGCTTTGTTCAGATCCGTGAAGTCGATGCACATCCTCCACTTCCCATTTGCCTTTTTTACCAACACTACATTGGCCAGCCACTCGGGGTATTGGACCTCCCGAATGAACCCCGCGTTTAGAAGTTTATTAATTTCTTCGCGAATGACCTCTCGCCTTTCTGGCGCAAATTGTCTCTTTCGCTGTTTGATGGGTTTCGAATCCGGGGTTACACTAAGTTTATGTATCGCAACCTCGGGGTCTATGCCTGGCATGTCCTCGACCTTCCATGCGAAGACATCAATATTTCTTGATAAGCAATGAATGAGCTCGGCCACGAGGGTTTCATCAAGACCCTTACCAATGGAAACTTTCTTCCCATGCCCGAGATCGACCTCTTTCACCTCCTCAACAGGAGCTAAGCGGGCTCTGTCCTCGAGCTCAGTATCCACAAGTTGCATGACGTCAGTGCCAATCGCCTTGAGGCATGTCACATAACACTGCCTCGCTATTCCCTGATCTCCGTGAACGACCCCAACGCCGTTGCAAGTGGGAAACTTCATGGCGAGGTGGAAGGTGATATACCACTGCCCTGATCTTATTGAGGAGTGGTCTTCCCACAATAGCATTATAGGCCATGGAGGTACGAACAATTTGGAAAGCTGTAATTTCTGTTACCTGCCTGTTACCCGAGCCCAAGGTTAGGGGGAGATCGACGATGCCCTCTGGAAGGACGACGCTACCGCCGAATCCCTGGAGGGGAGTTTTGATCGGTTTCAGTTGTTGGGTCGAGATTCCCATTTTGATGAATGCCTCATGAGATAGCACGTTGGCCGCACTTCCACTGTCAATCAGGATCCTTTTAACTTCAAAGTTGGCCACAATTGCTGAAATGACTAAGGCATCGTCATGGGGATAAGATACTCCCTCTGAGTCCTTTGCCCCAAATGTGATGTCTTCGGACTTATCGTGGGCTGCTCCCGGGGCCGAGGGATATTGACGAGCATACTGTTTTCGAGCAGCACTTGAGTCTCCCCCCCGACGCAATGCCCCCTACGATGACGTTAATAGTTCCTGCTGTCGGCTGACCCTGACCTCTATCATCTGTGGTCCTTTCGGTATCCCTGTCATTCCTCGGGCGCTTGTTGTGACTAACATAAGAGCCAAGAAATCCTCTTTTGATAAGGGCTTCGATCTCCCGTTGCAATGCTTTGCAACTGTCTGTGGTGTGCCCATGATCACGATGAAAATCACAATATTTGCTTCGATCGCGCGTGTCCGGAGGTGACTTCAGTCTGGGAGGCCACTGAAGCTCTTTCATGTCCTTTATCTCCATCAAGATATTGGCCTTAGAGTTATTCAACCGGGTGAATGACGCCGATGGATTGTCCTGTCTTTGTTTATTCCTAGGAGCTTCATGTCGAGGATTCATATCATGAGGCCTTTTTTGTTCTGGCTTATCCTGGGCTGGGCTGACCTTCCTCGGGTTCAAAGTTTCCTCCATATTTATGTACTTCTCCCCCCTTGTCAAGAGCTCGGTTACTGATTTTTGGGGGAGTCTTTGACAAGGACATTTTGAATGCTTCACACCTTATCGCATATGTTAGAGCAGATACCGACGCTGTGATGTGGAGGTCGGGGATCATAAGCCTCTCTTTATTGAACCTCTTCATAAAATCTCGCAGGCTCTCGTTTGGGCCCTGGCGGAGTTTGCATCAGGGATGCTGCCGTTTTTCTGATGCGCTTGCTGCTCGCAAAGAAGGCGGAAAATTTATCGGCTAGGTCTGAGAATGAGGCTATGGAATTGGGCTCAAGAGTGGAGAACCAATCTCTGGCAGCATTTGTCAACGTTTGAGGGAAGGCCTTGCACATTACCTGATCCGGGGCAACTTGTAGGTTCATGACGTCGGTATAGATATTCAGGTGGTTGGTAGGATCTGTAGACCCGTCATACTCTTTTATCCGAGGATATTTGAATCTGTCAGGCAAGGGGAATGACAAGACTTCTGGTGTAAACGGAGTGTTAGGGGCAAAACCTGTTGGCCCTTTGTCTTTCTGTCTTAGACCTGCTGTAATTCCATCCTGGATGATCCTGGCCAAGTCCGCGGACTCCATTGTTACTGGTACCGAGGCTGAGGCCACATTGGGTAGGCCCGAAGTCCCGGCTCCATGATTATCATGTATTAGAGGTTGAGCCCGACGTCGAGCGTCTGCCATGAACCCACCTTCGGGTGTCGGCGTACGAGGCGGATGTGAATATCTCTGAGTGAGCAACTGAGTTAATGTAGCAACTTGTTGACGGAGCTCCTCGAATGCTCCTGCGCTGACGATAGCAGGTTGTTGTTGTTGCATGCCTGACGACTCCTCTTGTGGGATTGGAGGATCGGCAGGAGGTGGTGGATTTTCCGGAGCGGATGAGCTCGCCGGAGGGAGACCTGATCGTGTGTTAACCATGGCTTTTGGTAAAGATTTCCCACAGACGGCGCCAATGATGATACCAAAAGTCGTACCTGGGAAATTCCCGAGCTCGAAGAAAGATGATGAACACGAACAAGGTCTTCGGATACCTGAAACAAAGGCAATGAGGGTTTTCCTCGTTGCCCCTCCGATGCTTAAGTCAGAAAGGGAGTTTTTGCGTAAGGCTATGAACTGAAAATAATATGAATAATGCGTACCTGAATTCTGAATTTGTGATTGTATTTATAGGTTGCAGGTAGTACAGTCCCTGTAGGATTAGGAAGTCTCCACCCACAAGGGTTCTATTTGAACGAAGAGTTCAGTTCGTACTACAATTCTAATAAACGTTGGTAGCATGTTCGCGATAGAACTTTACCAGGCAAAGAAGTCTTACTGAAGACGGAGGTTCGGATCTCGAGGAGCGACCTCGAGGACAAAATAACATCGACCTTCGAGAAATGCGGGTACAGTCCTCGAGTAAGTATATGTCCTCGAGGAATTACATGTGCTCGAGCATTTACTGGATGGTAGAAGTGAGTCCTCGGGGGTGCCTGTGGGAGGGTCCTCGAGAATGGTATGAGGGTGTCCTCGAGGTCTAATCGTGATATGACCACATCAGGCACTAAACAAGTTCCATTCATGGCTTCTTTTACCTCGAGGGGCCCCAATTTCATTGAACCTAACATTCTTAAGGTAATATTAGTTATCCAAACTCGTGAATATTAGTTTGATCATGAGTAACTGTGTAGCTTGTTTATTTCAGTTTCTTTATGTCATTGTGCAGCCAGATATTACTGCTCCAGGACTAAATATACTTGCAGCTTGGAGTGAAGCGTCTTCTCCCCTAAAGGTGCCTGCTGATAATCGAGTCATTAAGTACCACATTAATTCCGGGACATCCATGTCTTGCCCTCACGTTGCAGCCATAGCTGCACTTCTTAAGGCCATACATCCTGATTGGAGTAGTGCTGCTATACGATCAGCTATCATGACCACCGGTATTTAGATACGTAATCGTCACATCCCATCATTTATAAAAAATTCTTTGGTCTAATACCTTTTTTTTTCGTCTTTTGCAGCAAAAATCACCAACAATATGGGAACACAAATAACAGACTCACTAGGAAATATTGCAACTCCATTCGACTATGGATCTGGACACATCCAGCCATCAAAAGCTGCTGATCCCGGACTTGTATATGATGCTTCTTACGAAGATTATCTTTTGTTTCTTTGCAGTAGCACTGGCAATGTACTAGATCCATCTTTTAACTGCCCTCTAAATTTACCGTCGGCAAGTGATCTTAATTATCCGTCACTTTCAATTGCAAACCTCAAAAGATCCACGACTGTCAAAAGAACTGTTACAAATGTTGGCACGACAAACTCTTCATACTCTGTAAGAATAAACCCCCCTCAAGGTTACTCCGTTCAGATTTCTCCAGCTACTCTATATTTTAGTGCGACCGGAAAAATGAAAAGCTTTAGCATTACAATTGAACCTAAAAGTATTGCCAGGAAAAGTGTTTTTGCGGTCGGTTGGTATACTTGGAGTGATGGGATTCATCAAGTAAGAAGTCCTATTACAGTAGCTGCAGTGTAACAGCTTATGAAGAATACCACTCTACAATTCGACAATATAATTGCTAAATGTATAGTGTAACATACGTATAGTATAATCTTCTTCTTCTCTTCTTTTTTCATCCTCGTCATGTGCATCTAAATAAGAACCAAATGTAATATAAAGATAAAGTTTGCATATATGCAACCAGAAGTTCTCCATTTTCTGCAATCTCCTCTCGGTGGTGCCGTGAATATATTCTTGTTTTGTACCTTTAACTACTTGACCTCAACATAGCATGCAAATCGTCACTTAAACCATGTTTGGGCACATGGTGCAATGGCAAAGGACCGCCTTAGTGATGGCGGTGCTCCCGTATGATCAGAAGGTTCGATTCATGGCTCTGCATTGCATATCCCGCAATTTACCTCCTCCACAAATTCCCAGAGCAGGGATTTGGGGGCGCTCATAATGGAGCGTTGTCAAAAAAAAAGTCAAAGTCATTTGCCAATGGTCGTGGTACTCTGAAGAAAACAGATTCCTCTATGGAGGCATTTATATATTTCCTGTACCAAAAAAATGTTATTTCTCAACAAGAGCTCGCTAGATTATACGTTCAATTTTATAAAATCCAGTACATCAAAGCAAATAAATATTTAATTTCTCAGATAAGCTAAATATAAATATTTCAAGGAAAGGTTATAAAAATTGATAAATATATTTTATACACTTATTCGAACTCTAAAATATGGACGTTTCGTAGCGAAAAGGGACAAGAACCAAAGTTTGAGGACTAAAGTCTAAATAATTAAAAGTTGAGTCAGACCTCACAATGAAGATTCTAGAATGGTAGGAGTCAATTAGATGCAATTAGAAATCAAAAATGAATAAAATATGATCAAAATATGGACACAAATTAATTTTTAACCACACAAGTACGTTCCAACTTTTCAGCTCAAGATTGAAACCTATTTTTGACATAATAAACATTTGAATTGGAAAACAACTATTTTCAAGTAAAGTTATAGCCCTTTAAATTATCTTTATAACCCAATTTGAATTGCCTCAATCGAATATTAGGAGAGAAATTTATGATTGAAATGCCAAAAAAAAAAAAAAAGTGCAGTGTAGATTTTCACCAAAAAGGTGGCACCGCGTCATGGCATCGAGTTGCCACCGTTACGGAGTCAGTGCTGCGGAGCCACTCCTATGATGCTGAGGCGCCACCTGGGTGTATCTAGGGTGCATTTTTTGCCCATTTTAAAACTCATAAAAACCTTACATTCGACACACGTGATGAGAAGTATAAATACAAGTTTTTAACACTCACGGAATATGGTATCAAAATTCAATTGAAGCTTAAGCCAAAAGTCATGTCAGCATACTACAAAAATTAATTAATAAATTTTAAACAAACCTAAGAAAATTGAACACTGGTATCTTTCGGCATTATCTTATAAACTAAGCAAATTATTTTTGAGGAGAAAAACAGTAGTGGAAATGAAGACAATGAATTGAGGAATAACGTGGGAAAGAGGAAGAATTTGAAGGATAAGAAGAATTCAACTCAAGTGAATATCCCAGAAAATATGTCGGAAAGTTCATTTAGATTTTTTCGACAATGAAGATGGTGATTACAGAGAAATGCTCCCACCCCACGTCATCATAGGACGGAGTCTGGCCGGAAAAGATGGTGTCATTTACTGTTTGCATGGGGAATGGAAGAACTCTCAAGGGAAGGGATTTAAGTTTGGAATTCAATTGTCAGGATGACTAGATTTCTAACAACATAATAGTATATTTAATTGTGATTAAAAGTAATCCGAACTATAAACCAAACGGTTATTATAAAACTTTATCAAACATGAATTAAATTAAAGAAAATAATTAAATGGAGCATAGAGCTAAGAACATTTTACATTAAGCCAACCCAAATCCTAACTATTGAGTGACAAAACAGTCGACAAAGAAACAGAATCATTCAGAGCAGAAGATTGAATACAACTCAGCCAATTAAATTTTTCAAAATTCCTGTTATGATCAGACCAATCATTGTACAGATTAGTCTTTGTGGTGGCATCAAAATTATACATGACAGTAATAAAAACTAAAAAGCTCTAAAGTCCTTTGCAGTTTTTTTTTTTTTTTTTTTTTTTTTTTTTTTTTTTTTGCAATGTTAAAGCATGTTGAACACTTGAACTTCATAAAATTGGACGATATTGAAGAAGAAAAATATTTAATAAAACTTATTAATTATCAAGTTCAGTCCTTGTTTAGACCATCGAACAAAACATAACATCCGTGTTCATGCCATAGTTATCTTCCCATGAAAATAAGAATCTCTTATCAAAGTCGAGACCTGAGAGAAAATGAAGGGGACAAAAATCCATTAAAATTATGGAGCAAATGCCACTCCACTAGAGCATGTTTGGCAAAGCTTAAATTATAATTTAAGTTGATCAAACAAAATTTTTATCCCTACATTTTGTAAGCCCCGCAACAATCATCCGCTTATTATCACACATTCAGTAAGATCCACAGCTTATAAGCACTTAAAATCATAACCAAACAAGTACTTACATTGACAAGTGAAGACCAAGGAACTCAACATATGAACTCTAGCTTTTCTGTCGTCGCGAGGGTGCTTTCTCCTTTGTGGGTTCATATGCGAATTGGCTCAGATCCATGTCATGAGTTGAGCTTCATTCAATAGGCATACAAGGTTATAACATTGATGTCAATCACACATGTTTGAAGCATGAAATAGGCATTGATAATATTCACCTTTTTGTGCAAGTGTTCTTTATATCTTTTAGAGGAGCACGAAGACCACTGGCACGTGAACCAGTTGAGGTAAATCTGAACGATGATATCACTGAAACGAACTTTTCCATTGATTTCTCAGCTATGTCAGAATAATGGCCCAAATGAGATATATTGCACCCAAATTTTCCTTCTTCGCCTTTTGTCTCTTCATCCAGGTTAGATGCGCGGGTTCCTGTAATGAAGAAATATATGACAATCTTTTGCATAATAACGTCTAAGCACTGGCCTCGAATATTTGAAAGTAAGAGAAGTTTAACCACTTTATCAAAATTTAAACAGGATAAGACAACTTAATTAACCTATAGAAGGTCAAAATGATCTGCATCACTAATGAGTATGAGGCTCAGAGAGTTCTTAAAAGTGATAATAGTAATGAATACACGCTTATCAACCTACTACCTAACAAGGCAATGGGAAATTAAATAAGAAAACTTATGCAACACGTTAATTTCAGATAGAGTAATCATCTCTTCGTAAAAAGGACTAGAGATACCAAGAAGCATACTAATGGAAGTTTACCATCTTTGATTATCAATATTTAAATGGATCAGTTAAGATATACATATAAAGAAGGGCACAGTTTTGGTTTCAGTAAAGCTAAAGACTTATAATTCCACAACAGTAGTGTTAAATGCCTCGAAATTTTGCATGTAATTCTAATAAGAAGAGACAAACCTGATGTCAGATTTGCACTATTCACTTCTTCCTGAACAAAGTGAAGGAAAATATAACATTTAGCCATAAAACTAAACAAGCATTGAAAACAGAGAACAACGCGGTTACATTTGACAGAAGGTCTTACTATTTGAGAATCCACATAAGCGACTTTTCTTTTCTTTACTGCTTCGGCATAGTCATCACTTGAAGAACTTCCAGGAATAGTACATTCACACGTCTCAGTAGTAACATCGCCTCCAATTACAAGGTCCTCAGATGGGGTGCCCTGGTTATGCTCGTTTACTGAATTTGGCTGAAAATAAGAACTTCTGACCCTACCCTTTTTGTTGTCTATTTTTGTTTTGCACTCACCAGCATCAAAACCAAAGATATGCATAGGGACAGCATCCTTTTTCACTAATTCATTTTCTCTCTTGAAATTATCACTGTCAGTCATGTTGTTCTGAAAATAAGAACTCCGTAAGATAACTTTTTTGTTTTCTTCTCTACATTTTCCGTCAGATGATTCTGAAACAGACTTGTATACGTGATTCTCAAATCTGTTAGAATCATTCTGATCCACATCAATCTTATTTTCTTTGTAAATTTCCTTTGTGGACTTGTGCAGAAAATAGGAGCTCCTCACAACTACATCTTTTGTTTTTGATACCATTTTACCAACTTCTCGATCTGGGGCACGATCCTTGTGCAACACAACACAAGGCTTATAAACTGAACTTTGTAGCAAGTTGTTTTGTTGCATTTCAGTGTCATTTGCAACTTCTCTGTTACGTAGTCCTACTCAAGAGTATAATAAAATTAGTAAATTTAAATTCAAAACCACTCATTTCTCTATTTATAAACAAATCGTTAATAAACACTTCCCAAACAAGCAGTTTAAATTTAACTTGTTACCTAAAAAAGAAAGTTCAAAATTAAAAAACCTTTTTTTCGGTTGAAGTTGGAATAAGTTACTTTTTAAAACCCCTACCTTGCAATTAAATAAAGTAACTTTTTAAATTATAAGAAAGAAAAAAAAAGTCACATAGCTAAACATGAATGGAAAAAAAGTTCACTTCAAATTAATTTTAAGCTTAGCCAAACATGTTGTTGATCTGTAGAAGGACAATAGATAAACTTACCGTGGTCTAGTGATTCCACAAGCTCAGGATTATCAGTGTTGACGCTATGTTTTACCTAAAAGTACAAAGAGGGAATAAAAAATGCTCCAATTATCATGTGATACTGTAATGACACAATTTAAGATTTACTTACGGAGTTCATGAGGACATCAAGATTAGGACTTAAAGTTTCATTGCTTGCATTTGGATGCTTGGGTGCAATTCGAGGAGCCCTGAATTCACTTTTTGCCTCAAGAGAGGCAAAACCTTAATGTGTTAAGAAAATACAGAACTTTTTTTTTTTCCTTTTGTTATCTGGGTAATCTAGTGCATTCCTTGTACAGTCGCAGCATCATACATGACTTCAATGATATAAATCTTATAATACCATTTACAGAATCCAGAGAAAATAAAATGCAAGTGCATGTAGTATCACTATCAGGTGAAGGCCCCATCTAACTGAGTATGTTACTCATTGATCTTCAATAGATGAGATCAAAGCATCACAAAGATGTAATTCTTATCATGTACCAACAGCATCAGCAATACATGATTTAAAGGAGCATCACAATTCTGCAACCACATGTTGAAATTGTAGTAAAAAATTATATGCTTAAGTGAAGGATCAATAAGACATCTTGTCGAAGTATTAATTGTTCAACAAACATGTATATGGATACAGTAGTAGTTAGTCAGGAGATTTTTCTGTGCAGGCAAATCGAGCTTTTTCCTTTCACCTTCAGGATTGAAATTCTTGACTTCGTATGTTCCATTAAGCACTTTTTCAGCATTACCACATTCTCTCTACCAAACAAAGAAGATAAAAACGAACCGAGAAGTGAATGCACTGACAATTGAACTGGAAACAAATTAGAGCTAAAAGAGGAGAAACAAACATAAGAGTTGGGTATCTCAGATTGGAAGTCTAATTTCGCAATAAATCACAGTAGTATAATTATTTCCACTACAGCACTTATACTAAGTTACGTAGCCACATCCCATCCCTAGCCTCATCTCAATCTTGGAAGAGCTTTTTATAAACATCATTTTACTCAAAATATAAATCTCCATCTGGTAAAATTGATAAATCATTTATAAAATGTCAAACTTTATTTCAATCACACATTTCAATGGACACAAGTATTATCCACTTATCTACCACTCATTTACATTTGTTTATTTATTAAAAAAAGAATATGGCCATACAAGTGAGGAAAGAATTAGATGATAAAATGTATGCTAACAAATAGATGTGGCACTGATTGAGGATAAATTAAGCAAAAACAACTTAGGTAATTGGGCATGTCTTGCATATAATTAAGAAGCTCCCAGTCATGAGATTCATAAAATCCTATTAAACGAGCTTGGAAAGAGATGTAGACCAAGACAAAAGGAAATAAGAACATGTAAATAACTAAATAAATCCACAGAGAAAAAGTAGATATGGAAAACAATATAATACCTGGAATGTTTCTTTAGTAAAAGGATCAAGGTCACCTTGTGCTATGCCTTTAGCTACATGCTGGGGCATTGATGTGATCTTGGTTAAGGCATATTTTCCAATATCGAAATGGAGATGTGTACTTTAAAGAGAATTAAAATGTAAGAATAGTTAACATTGATAAGGATATGGACCTAGGAAGTCTAAATTGTTGTCGATATTGTCGGATGGCTCCGATAGGTGTACAATATCTTCAGTGACAGGATCGTAAACTCGTTGATGCAGAAATGTCAAAATTGCTTTCTTGAAAGATTCTTCATAAAGAGGAGTCACTACAACACTGTTGTATATCAAATGTTTGATTATCTGTTCAGGAAAAATCAAAATCCGTTAGTCAAATTTATTTCAGTATCAACCAAAAAGAAATGGGGTACCTATAATGGATTCCAAATTTCATGAAAAATCAGTAAAAATGTTACCTAAATGGTTATTAAAGAAAAAAGTAATATTATTAAACTTGTCTTGACACGTGCTTTAACGCCAGTATTTACCTTGTCATAACTTTTAAACTTTTTAACCAGGGCATGAGACTTTTTCAGCCCCATTCCAGGCAGAGACTGCAAATAGTCACAACCACTTAATATGCACATTTCAAGAAACATCTTCTGGGTGAAACCTGTTAAATTTAGTTCCTTGTTGTGTTGTAACATTGAATGCCGAAACTCGACACCTTGCCCAAATTTATCCATCTTGTAGATTATCTGGATGCCATAGAGGTTTAGTCAGTAAGATAAACACGTGAGATTCGAAATGGATGCATCATTATAACAACTAAATCTCTTTCGACAGCTTAAGTTGTAAGCAATGAAATTAAAGCTTAAGAATTGAAAATTTGCAAACATAAATACTAAGAAACTCACTCTGGGACAACCGAATGCTATTAAATCTGAGTCTTCAGTAATAACTGCATCAACCTGTTTGTTAACTGCCAAAAATGTCATCTGTGCGTCTGCCTCATAAGGTGCCACAATAAATGAAACATTCTGCTGCTTTAAGACCTTCAGAGAGTAAAGGAAACCTCAAGATTGAAAATTATTTTGGAAGGAAAAAGATCTCCAATTACAAAATGAAGATATTATACTAGTAAGAAGTCATATAGCAGATTTAGGGACATCAAATGATCCTTAAAGACTGATTATAACATTGTTGCAACAGTCATGCATTTCCAACCTGGATTAGGTCGTGGGCAACTGAAGGTGATATATCAATAGCCTTTTGGTAACACCCATAAGCAGCACTCAAGTTTCCATTAGACTCATGCTCCATAGCACGAGAAAGGTTTTCCCTCCTAGACCTGAAGTTCAAAATTTTACCTTCAAATTTAATTAAAATTAAACTCAAATAGCACGTTGTAGGATACTACTTTAACCATCTCATATGAAAACTAATTAGTGTTCTAAACCTTCTTTGAAATTCGACCACCATCATTTTAGTGACTTTATCCATGGGCTAAAAAGGTCATTATTGCTCCTTGTTTCCGCAAGAAAATAATCTACTGTAGGTCAGAGTGAAATCAAAGTTCCATAAAATCATTAAACATCTACTAGTGTTTTTAAGAAATTCAGTTATCACATGCAAAGCAATATGAGCACTATCAGAAAGATATTTCTGCTGATGTCTGCAATAAATGAAGACCGCACTGGGTATTTCTGCCAAAAGCTGTGTTTTTAACTAAAGAAAAAAAGCACCGATCAAGGAACCTTTTGACCACTGTTTACATACTCGAGAAGCATGTCATTTAAGCAACGTAGCTTTTGATTGAGAAGATGGGACGGCATAGGAAATAGGTGAAAATGACAAAAAAAAAAAAAGAAGCCAAATGCAGCCAAGCAGATTTGACACACTATATCATACCTGGCACGCTTGTTCTCTTGGTCAAGCTTCATTTCTAGGGGACCTCCATCAAAAACAAGAACGGGTCTAATGCCATAATGACGCAACAAATTTACTCGACGCATGCAGTAGTCAATATGCCTGGAAGATACAAATAAACCAACTTTTGTTAACATATGTTTTTATTCAAGTTACCTGTCACTGCTTCATTTAATAAACAAATTATTCTACTCGCTCTTATATCTCCATCAAAAGATGCCATTTTAGCAATCCTAGAGCTAGAATGAACTCATAAAAAATGCTCTATTCACTCTTATTCTATTAAGATGATAAATTATCTTTGAAAATCGTAAAATGTTCTATTTTGAGAGTGAACACGAAATTGCACAAACCCTCATCGTATAAGGAAGAAATGCTTCATACAACTCAAAAGACAGGATAAAAAATAATGCTTTTTTTATGGGACTCTTAAAGCATAAGATTGATTATTTACAATTCAAGTATAATGCCTATATTCCAGGTCAAAGAAAGCAATACATTGAAAGCAAAAAGGCCTATTTACGATTTATCATCATTTACAGGAAAATAGAATCATGTATAATGTGTTTGTGTTCTATACAATGTGTACAAATAAATACATCATCCATATGATGAATTAACATAAACCCATCATTCCTATCACAAATATATGTATATATTGATAGAAGGAGGGGTACTTAGACGTGGGTAAGCCTTTACAGAGCTCGGTGCTACAAGAAAGAGCGCCCCTATGGAGCCAAGAATACGTGTCAACGGCAACGCTGCAGCCCTCTAGGTCCTTTATGTGTATTGGCGTCATTATTGATTTCAACAGAGGCAACAGCCCTGTAATTCCCATCTTTGATTATACTCAGAATCTCTAAGAAAAAGAAAATCTTTTTCAGGAAAATTCAAGATTATGGTAAAACTGAAATGGATTTCTTGAGGTGAAGATGGGAGTTAAAATGGGCTTAATTTTGGAGGATTAAACTGGTACTATCATCCCCATTTTGGAGAGGGAAAGGGATACGGATTTTTCAGGGAAAATTGAAATGGCGGGAAGAATATTTGGGGATTTTGGACAGGTGATTGGATATAGGCCAATCTGAAAAGTGCAGCTTCTATTGGGCCTAGCACTGGACCCCCTTGCCTGGTCCAGATCTATTTGGGTAAAATTACACTAAAGATGATAATTATTTGAAGAAAAATTCATTTTTACTGTTGATGTAATAGGAAATATGTTGTTAAAAATTAAGAAAAAGTTATTGATGTGATGAAAAATATTATTTTATTAAAAAATGTGTGATTGAAAATGAGTATAATAATGAGAATGAAAAAATTAATCTAGCTCAAACAAGGCCTAAGTTTATTTGAGCATAAATCAGGTATTAATAAAAATTAAAATCTCTCTCTCTCTCTCTCTCTCTAACACACACACTCTCTCTCATCTGTCACGATCCGGCAGCTCCAACGACAATTGGTAGAAGAAACAACCCATAAATGGAGCCGAATCGCGACTGTGAGCGATGTTTAGATCTAAGCGGCGATGAACTCACGATCTGAGCAACTGTAGCGGTGAATTAGATTTCAAAAATATTCTTTATTTCTTCCATAGAAAAGTGATAGTTATCTTTGCAACTTTTGTGCCAAACGGGGTTAGGATCGCTGGCGGTGGATTGGATTTCAGATCTAAAACAAGATTTAAAACCACTTGAGCCCTTGTTTGAGTCCTATTTTAGAGAAATAATGTATTTTGAAATAGTAGAATGTGTGATTAAATTTTAAAGAAATTTTTTTGAATTTACGTGTAATATTATTTTATTAAAAATATGTGGTTGAAAATGGATTTTTAAAAAAAGAATTTGTAATAAAATGGGGCTCAAACAAGGGCTGAATTTTCTCGTACGTGTTTTTTATTTTTATTTTTTTTGGAGATGTATATTTTTACAATGGTGGTAGTTTGTGACGGTTTTTGTGGTGGATGTCCATGGCGGTGATGATGTGGTGCGATGGTGCAAATTTATTGGTGGTGGTGATAACTTAGGGCAACTCGAATGGCAACATCGTTGCAACAACAAACATTAAATTTTGGTGCAAATGGTCTCTAAGGGCATCTTGCACCACTGCACCATTTTCCCCCATTTTGCACCAAAATTTTGGTTGCAACTCCACTCCAATCATTGCATCATTGTACCAAAAATTACACCAAATTTGGTAAAAATCCATGTTGCCCTTTTTTTTCATTGAACACCAATGATATCAAGTGTATTTTATGTCATTTTTTTTTATTTTTTATTATTAATTAATTAATTAATATTATTATTATTATTATTCCCCACCGAATATTATTATTATTATTATTATTATTATTAACGAAACATATTTAATTAAATAATTATTATTGAATTTATATTTATTATTGAATTTACTATTTTTGTTAATTTAACGTAATTATTTATTTAGTAATTTATGTATTTGTAAAATAAATAAATAAATCATTATGAATAAAAAAAAAAAAGAAAATGATTAAACATTGTTTCATTGGTGTAAATTTTGGTGTAATGGTTAGAGACGAATTTTAGTTTGGTGCAAAATTTGTTGCAGCGCTGGAGATGGCCTAATGGAGCACAAAATTTTGCATCATTTTGCACCAAAATAACGTAAAGTCAAGTTTGCTATTTTTCCACTTATGAAAACAATTGATGGAGAGTACTTATGTTATTTGTGTTATATATTTTTTAATTTTATTATTATTATTATTTTACATTTAAAATCATTTTTAAATATAAATAATAATAATTAATTAAAATGAGAATATAAAAAATTTAAAATATAATAACCACGATTATTTAAAGTTCAATATAATAATTAATTAATTAAAATAGAATGCATGAATTTTTGCATTTTTAAACCTAATGTTATACAAGCCTCAATGAGTAACATTTGCACACCCCCCCCCCCCACCCCCACTCCCCCCAAACACCTAGTAATAAATTAAAGTCGGAGAGGAACCGATTAAACAATCAGATTGAGTACAGTATTTTGGTATAAAAGTTGAATGTGATGTGATGTGGTATAGTATATATGATCAATCATGCTATCTTACCATCATGGGTGACCTCAAGTATGACCTCGACCCCACCACTCCTCTCACATGAAGGTCAGGTCCCACCTCATTAAATTTAATATTTTTTCCTTCCATGTGAGAGGAGTGGTGGGGTCGAGGTCAAGCTTGAGGTCACCCATGAGGGCAAAGTAGAATAATCCATATATGATATATCTTGCGAATTGTGACCCTTCTATGATATAAAAGTTCAATATAAACGTGACACTTGTTGTATAGATACGTATTATTTTGTGAAAGTTACGAAATAGCGTTAGACCGTTACTAATTATTCGTTTTTAGTTTAATCTTATGTGCGAAATTAATCTAACCAAAACAACAAGTCACTTTAATTAATTTCTAGATGATCAATCAACCAATTCAATTTATCCTATTTTGAGTTACCGCAGTAATATGAAAGCAATAACTAAAACAGTAAACAACACAAGAATTGTTCACGAAGAAACCCAACGTGAAAAAAACTTCTGGCACTTTGTCAGTGAAAGATCCACTATAAACTGTATTATAAATTTACAGATCACCGGCAAAGTTGATGACACGAGTTTTCTGATCTTCTGTGTGAAATTTGAAGCAACTCTCCTAGAATGTGCACACAAACAGGGACGGAGGAAGGGGGTTCGGAGGGAGTCCTGGACCCCCCATTTTTTTCGTTTTTTTTTTTTTTTTTTTTTTTTTTAAATTTATCAAACCCCTAATTTCAACTCAAAACTGTTAATATTTTTCTGCTGAGAAATGTAGCATAAACGAGTAAAAGAGTAAAAAGCAGGTTGAAGATCGTGGATTTTGTTTGAATTAGCATTATATTCTTTAAAATGGTGTAGTGAAAGGAGTTGAAATTCTGGGTTTGTAGATCATTTTTCTAATTTTTTGCCTTTTCTGAGTAAGTGGGCTTAGATCTATTGAGTTAAAAAAAACTGGTATTCTGTATTCCTATCGTCTTTTGGAATTCTTAACTTGGCAAAAACTTTGGAAGCTACAGAAAATATGTTATGGAAATACATTTCTATTTATTTAGTTTATCTTTATTTACTAGATCAATTTAGTTGAACTTCAAATATAATATTGATATTGTGTTAAATCTCATTATTGCCGTGTCAAGGTCTAGCTTAAGAAGATAACAGACCACTGATATTTAGGTATCTTCTTAATTATTATTATTATTATTTTGGATGAAGGTTCATATTTAATATTAAGTTATGTGGATGAGTGACTAAAATTTCACATTTTTATTTTTAATTTTAGTTTACGTTGGCATCTTTAATGCATTTTTTAAGATATGTGTGTGTGCACTATTGCACATTCACGTGCTCATACCTGGAGTGTGTATGTATAAAACAGTTGCAGGCACCTTTAATCATGTTTTGTTCTGTTGTGGATCATTATTAACTTGTTTGGAATATCCACAATCAATGACTCTTAACTAAGTGATAATGTGTTCATGTCAGGTCTTTGTCAAATCTCAAAAATCGAGGACATACTTCAAAAGGTTTCAGGTCAAGTACAAGAGAAGGAGAGGTAAAGAATAAGCTTTGTGTTCTGAATTTTTATGCGCTGTCGATCTTTGATGCAATATTTAATGAATTCATAGTGTATGGTTCTATTGAGTGATTTATACTTGTGTGGTTTATACTTTATATAGTATTTCTTCTGTGTTATGCGTATTATTTCCTTCAACAACAAAAAATCGGGGGCACTGGCCTCGTACCCGGGTACCCCCCACCTCTTCATCTATATATCTTCAAATTTGGACCCCCCATTTCAAAAACCTGACTCCGCCACTGCACGCGAACACCAATCCTAACTCTTCGTTTTAAAGCAGTCATCCTGAAGTGAGCACACGAACTCCACTCCCGACTCTTCACGCAGTTTATCTCCTGTAAATCCACCAAGAACTCCTCGTTCTTAAATTTCTTCCTTGATCTTCACAGCCAACCAAGTTGACGAAATAATTTTCCTGACAGATCCAAGTGAAGAATAATATCAGTGTATTGATTGAAGGTTTTGATATTTTCAATCCGAATGGCGCATATAGATGGGGTGATTGAACTGTTGAATGTTTGGCTCTTGAGAGAATAATTGTTTTCTCTTGAATGAATAATGTTCAATACCCGGATCTCGAATGCGCAGCGCCCCATTTTATATGTTGGACGAATATGGTAACTTTAACCAATAAAAATCTCGCGAAATCACGAATTAGGTCAGGCCGTAAAACAGTTACTCGAGCGAGGAGCATGGTCGTTCGAGCGAAGGGCCTGTCGCATGAGCGATAGTGGGGCGAAAATTGAGCGATGAATGTTCTGCTTCACACGCTCGAGCATGACTCTCGCAAACGTCTAGCGAAAATGCGACGAGAAACTTTCGTGTTTTAAACTTAAACCCCGAATCCTACGCTATACAACCAACTATAAAAATTTTACAATTAAATCCCTAAATTTTTAAAATATTCAAGTTGATCATTTTGTTAACAAAATAGCCAATTACAATAATTTAAAACTAACATTTTGCATTACCATAATTTTTTATGAGTTCTTGTCTTTCTTTCACCTCCCATTGGTCCCGCAATCTTGTCGTTTCCTATGGAATATCTAAATTTATTGCATCAAACTGTAGCTTCATACTTGCGGTTTTCAAATCGATCCACTTAAAAGTTTAATCTATTAAAGAGATTATGTGTTTGTTTATTTTGTTTTTCTGCAACAATTTCATTCATGGTCAATTAATTTTTTTCAATCCCACGTCAAGACTTAGAACTCTCAATATTTTGTCTACTCAAATATTATATCGAATATTTGCATCTAAAAGATTAAGTCCCTATTTAATAGTCATTTTTGGAGAAAAATAAATTTTTGTTTATGTGATGGATGATGAATATATATGGTTGAAAAAAAAAAAAAAGTTATTGATGTGATGAAAAATATTATTTTATTGAAAAATGTGTGGTCAAAAATGAGTAAAAAAATGAAAAAGAAAAAAAAAAGTGTACCAAACAGGGGCTAAATAGTTAAAACATATTTAGAGCTTGTTTGGTGGAGATTTAAATTAGATTTTAATTGAAAAACTAGTCGTTAGTGAGTCCCATGTGTGAGATGAAAGTCAAACATAACGGCTAAATTCAATCTCTATCGGAAGTTGAAGCTATTTACCATATATTTGACGCACAAGATCACGTATACTAAGCTCAATGATAAATCATATATTTAGCCTCTGTTTGGTATTGAGTAAAATCAACTTTTAATTCAAGTTAAAGTCAAACAATCATTATTAACCACATATTTCATGGGTCCGACAATTTTTCAATCATATATTTCAAATTTTTTTATCAAAATATACTAAGAACTTGATTTTAATCCACATCAAATAAGCTCTTAGTAAATTTTCATAAAAAGTGATGAGATATGTGGTTGGGAAGTTGTAGATTCCTTGAAAACGTAATTAAAGTTAATTATTAATTTTGGCTTAGATTAAATGCATGTTTGACAATTCATTAATTTATTTTATGATTTACTATAAAATTATTTTTAATCACATATTTATATAATAAAATATATTTCACATATATAAAAAAAAAATTCAATTTTTTAACAACATATTTTTCTAAAAATTATTATTATTATTTTGTTCAACAATGATTGTCAAAGACGCTCTAAATAAAATATCTAATAAATCTCATCACATTTTCTTTTTCTTAGTTTTGTCTATTATGCACATGGAACCTGCCTTGTCAGTCAATTTATAGAAAATATAAAATAATCGTACGAAAAGGTGCAGAAAATAGTTGTTTCCCGTCGGAGTGACTCACAAGATATTGGAAGATGAGGAATGCTACACGAATCGCAAGAGTGATAGCATGTGAGTGTAGAAAAAAATATTATTTTATTTATATGGGACCTTCATACTCACATGCGGTCACCGATATAGTCATTTATGGGAGTATAGTGGTATTTTTCATTGGAAGATAATAAATGGATTAAATAAATTACTGGTTTTGTTTAAGGAAAATAATTAACTGGATCACTAATTTTAATTTGTCTCAATTTGATTGTCTAGTTGACATTCATATCATAACTGATTTTTCACATTAACGTTACGCGACACTTTAAATTTAAAAATAGTAAAACAAGGTCATGACAATATTTTTAATTAAATATTTAATTTGAGCAGTTCCCCCCCTCTCATTTTAACACTTGCATGATTTGGTAATAGTGGTAATTGACATGTTATGAATCGAATATGTAGGAGTTTCACTCTGATGTCATTGATAACGAAACAGTTTTCATCGACGCGGAAAATAATAGGCGACGAAATTGTGAAATTTGAAATTAAACTAAAGTTAGTCATCCAATTGAATCTCAATTAAAGTTTAACGATGCAATTAACATAGTACAACCTGGCCCAGTTGTGCCCATGTTAATTATTAGAATTAGTCTATATGTACATAATAATGTACATAATAGACTACACTCTCTCACATGAAGGGGAGCCCACACATAATTAAATATTCGTAGACCCTCTTTCATGTGAGGGGGGTGTAGTCTATTATGTGCACCATGAGGTGTACATGTAGAATAATCATAATTATTATCATAAAATGGGATTTTAGGGCTATAAGGACTGTCTTACACAAGAAATGGTCAAAATGGAATTTGAATTGCCATTCATGATCAAGTTGAAGTTGAAACTATAATATAGAGAAATGGTTGCCCTCAGGGCACATCTCCAAGTGGTAAAAGGGGATGGTGGAGAAATATAGCTTTGTTTGAAACTGCCGCGTCAAGGGTTCGAATCCTGAAATATGAATTTGACTCTTGGGTAAGTGCAAGTGTACAACCAAGCCTTCCATCCTATACCTTTGGAAATATAACCTGCGATTTATCTTCCTCATGATGCTCCAGGGCAGGGATGGTGTGCGACCCTCAAGGTTGGGGTTCAACTTTTTTTTTTTTTTTTTATTTTTTATAATATAGAGAAATGGTTGAAATGGAAATTGAATTGTCACTCATGATCAAGTCGAAACTATAATTATAGTTTTGACTGAACTCTGTAATTATTCATAAAAGTTGAGAGATCCACATTTTTACTTGGTTCCTGATCGATTTAGCCAACAAGTTAATTTTTAGTAGATTTTGATAAAAAATGATAATGAATTTCGTGATTATGTGATTAAAAAGAAATTAAAAAAAATGAATTTTAAAAAATGATGATCGAACTAGGATTTAATTACACTACAAATTATTAATCACAAACTTTGATAAACATGTAATATGTATCATCAATTAGAACGTTCTGAAAAAATATATATATGCTCTCTTGCATATTATTACGACTTCAATAAAAAATAACCATTAATATTAGATGTTAGAAAAGAATTATCAGCCGGACTGAACTAGAACCAAACAAATGGATTCTTGTTGGAATTTTTCTCAAGGTACATATTTTATTTAACATAATTAATACAGAGAGACAACTTATTTGCATGTAGGGATGTCAACGAGTCAAGTCGAGTCGGCTCGCAAGTCAAAATTTAAAGCTAGAGCTCAACGAATCGGACTTTTACGGACCCGAGCCAAGTAAAAGCTCGCTGGGAAAAAAATGGGTAGGCCCGTTTTATTTATTATTATTTTTTGTATCAAGTTGCCTGTTGAGGGTCTTGAGACAGCTTTATTTATTTTTTATTTTTAAATTTTTTTTGTCACGGGTCAGCCCGGCTCGAGCCGATGCCCCAAAACGGGGCTCGATGTTGTGAGCCGGGCCCAGATCAGGCTTTTCACGAGCAAAGCTCAGGTGACCCGAGCTCCGCGAATATTTTTGCCACTGCTATTTGCATGTGATTGGCTGCTGCCAAAAACTATTTTGACAGCAGTCAATCATGGGGTGACAACTGTCTCCTCTGTATTAATTTTGTTAAAAAATTATTTACATGTAGCACAATTTTTTTTGTTGAGTTCCAGTTCAGATATGCAGAATTATGAAGCAAGAATCAATTCTAATCCCTTTTTTTAAGAATAATTTCATAAATACAAGAAATTATTGACAAAAATGATACAAGTGCTGAATTGATAGTATTTGTATGATGTATTTTTTGTGTTTGTTGTGTCAAAAAGTCAATGAAAAACTATCAAGTGTTCCCTGTAAGAATTCTGTCAAATTTTAGCAATTTTTATTTTTTATTTTTTAATACTGAGACTAACGTACGTGGACCAACCGAATGTCCCTTTCGACGCCCATATCAAAAAAAAAAAAACAAAGTTTTGAAAAAATAATTAGTATTGAGTACTAATCTGACAAAGGTAATTTTCATAAAAACAGACGACACTTCTTATTAAAATACAAATTTCATTAAAAACTGACAACTGACCACAAATTCTTTCATAATTAACGGCACGTGTTTTAAACATAATACGGTGGTCGGGTCAATATATCAATAATCCCTGTCCATCTTGGGTCCCGTTATGTAAAACCAGTTGTCCTGATCAACTTGATTTCTACACCTCAAAAACCCCTAGAAAAATCAGTTTCTAGAAATCATTTTTTCCCTTCAAAATATTAGTCTGAGTTTGATTTGAAAAGGCTGAAAAACGATGTCTGAAGGCGGCTTGTTCTCAACTTATTCACTCTGCAGTTCTGCAGCTGGAGTTATAGGTACTTTCTTCACCCCGTCTCTTGCTTCTGAGGGTGGGGTGGGAATGGGTTGGGGTGGGTTAGGTTTTTTTAGGGGTTTCTGGTTTGCAATCATTGAGTTTTTGCTCTACCGCAATAATCTACATTTGGGATTCTTGAAGTTTCTGATTTTTATTTTTAGTTTTTATTTTTTGTGCTTAATAGGTTGTTTGATTTGTACATAATTGCTTAAATTTCTATTTAATCTTCAAGAACATTTATTTAAAAATAATTACTTTTTCCTTATAAGTTGAAAAAGATTTTCTTTAATGGTGAAGAAAGTTGGGAAATTAAGATTTTTGATTTTAATCATAAAGTCAACTCTGCTGGAAAGTATTAACTCTGTTCACAAATTATGGGATTTTAATTGGTAGAATGTTATAAATTGTATAGTTTCTATTAAAAAGTAGAAGAAGACCGTTAGAGGAAAGTCTTCCACTCGTACCTTTCTAAAGAGCTCAAGGGGATATTATATATTAAGAAAGGGTCAGGGAAGTTCAATAAAGTAAGCCAGGTCCTTTGTCCCATGGGGTTTGTGGTTCGGCGGGTAGAGGAGATCACTATGCCCCCCGCGAGGGCTATAAATAACTCTAAAAAGGAAAGATTATATGATAATCATGTAATCAACTATTAAGGAAAATTGAGAAAATATCGTAGAGATTATTCTTTACAATCTATCCATATCTTCAGCATTAGTATTTTAATGCTAAAAGAACCAGAAAAAGAAAAGCCAGGAGATTGGAGCATGTTTCGCTAAGAGAAAAAAGTTTAACCATTTTTTGTTTCCAAACATGTTTTGATAAGTTATTCTTATTTAAGTAAATGAAGTTTATTTTGAAAATGGCTTTTTCCTTATTGTCAAATTTACACACATTTGTGCTTTTTTCTTTGCAGGGAACCTCCTTGCTTTTGTGTTATTTGTATCACCTATGTAAGATTCTCAATCTTTCAAGAAACCACAGAAGAGTAAGTTTTCAAATAATTGATTAATTATTAAAAAAAAATTACACGTTTATCTCGCAGACCAACATTTAGGAGAATTATCAGAAGCAAATCAACCGAAGAATTTTCCGGGTTGCCTTATATATATTCCCTCTTGAATTGCTCGATATGCCTTTGGTATGGGACGCCTTTTGTATCTCCGGGCAAAATTTTGATTTTCACGGTCAATTTTATTGGAGCCATTTTCCAGTTGATTTACATAATCATCTTCATTATGTATGCAGATAGAATAAAAAAGGTCATTAATTCTTACATTTTGGATATATTTAAACTCATCGCTGCACTATATTTGTTTCTTAACTATGTAAGTTATATATATTTGCAGGTGAAGATGCTTGGCTTGTTACTCGCAGTTTTTGCCGTATTTGGGGCGATTGTGTTTTTAAGCATTAATATCTTCGAACCACCAAATCGACAACTTTTCGTTGGATATTTGTCTGTCTTTTCTCTTATATCAATGTTTGCTTCTCCACTATTCATTATTGTGAGTTCTCTCAAGGACTTAAGCTCTTTAGTTCATTCAATAAGTTAAGCTCTTTACTTTTATTTAAGTATGTGTTATCCGAGCTACTAACGTATTACTTAAAACTATCTTTTATTGCAGAATTTGGTGATAAAAACAAAGAGCGTCGAATACATGCCATTTTATCTCTCGCTTGCAACCTTTTTGATGAGTATTTCCTTCTTTGCATACGGAATGTTCAAGCAGGATCTATTTATATCTGTAAGTGTTTGTACTTAACTATCCCTTATTGTATACTGTACTTTGAAGTTCTTGTGTAATTATTTGTTGTCAGTCAGATGTGAAAGTCGAAAAAAAATAGCAAAGTGCCCTTCGATGAGCAATTTCCAGTTGCGACTGTAGGTTTTCACTGTAACAGAGAAGACAAATACAAGTTTTCCACACCCTTTTTATGCACACAAAACACCCCTTATGAATTGATGCCTTGTTCTTGAAAGTAATCTAGGTCATTTTCCTTTTTTTGGTTGTAAAATTAGGTTCCAAATGGGATTGGAGCAATTCTCGGGATTATACAGCTGGTGCTGTATTTCTGTTACAGTAGAAAATCTGGGGAGGAGACACGAAGACCTCTGCTTGAGTCTTATGCTTGACTTAGAGAACTATCGCTCATTCTGGTGTGGCGGTTTTTTCACATTTTCTTGTGTGATTGTATAATGTATGATGTTGTCATGTTCAAATTTGTCAGTCGTCGCACAATTATTATTCAAGAAATCAAATGCGGGGATGCTCATTTTGGTTGATTTAATGTTAATAGTTTCGTTTGAATCTGTAATTTGCTTCCAGTTCTTGTTCTATTGAGGCTAATCTCTCTTTGAGTGTTCATTTTCGGCGCTTTTTTGAGCGTAGACTTGGTCAAAAGAGTTTGTCGGTGTCTCCAGAAGGGTTCGACTCCGATCAGTCCTTTGTGTGGAGCCAAGTTTAGAGACCACTGATATCTCCTGTGGTGCAAGACAAGTTTGGAGACCGCTAAGATCTCCTGTGGTCCAAGACAAGTTTAGAGGTACAAAATCATCTGTGTGTATGGGTGGCTCCTGTGGTGCAAGACAAGTTTGGAGACCGCTAAGATCTCCTGTGGTCCAAGACAAGTTTAGAGGTACAAAATCATCTGGGTGGGTCATGGGTGCAAGACAAGTTTGGAGATCGTGAGATCTTACTCAAACTTTGATATTTGGGTGGCTCAGGCCTAAAGTTGCTAACTAATCTTCAAAGGGCAATGATTGTTACGAATTTACTCAAACTTTGATATTTATGAAAATGCAAATCTTAAAGTATCATAATTACGATTTTTTTCCTAAAACAATTGTTGTATTACATCGCATGCCCCAACATCCGAGCTTGGCTCGTGTTCAAATCTGGAGCTTTGCTTGGCCCTTTGGCTCATGAACCGAGCCAGCCATTCACGAGCTAACTCTTTTTTTTAAAAAAAAAAAAAAAAAATTAACAAAATAAGCTAACAAACAAGAACACTTTTTTTTTAAAAAAAAATAAATAAATAAAGACAAAAAATAAGAAAAAAATGAGCTAGGCTTGATCCATGGCTTGTCTAGGGATGTAAATTTAACTTGCCCTACCCGGAATGAGACCAAAATAAGGGGTCGTCCTGTTCCCCGGGGCACATCCAAGTTGGCAAAAGATGGGCATTGCAGGACTTGCAACCTCAGTGTGGGGAGTTCGATTCCTGGTTGGAGCAGTTGAGTGATGTCAACCATTTATTAACTTGGTGATGTAATAATCATGAAGGAGACTCCTTTGGGGCCAGGAGTATAAAGGGTGCACAGATCTTGGTCAATTTGGGCATAACCCGCGGTTTATTTTCGCCAGTTACTGAGGGGCCGGTGATTTGTGGTCCAGGATATAGTCTGGCGTAAGTTGGAAATCCTGGAAATAAAAAAAAAAATAAAAAAAAAGGGGTCGTCCTGTTGTGGGTCGCGGGGCGGGACAGGGTGAAAATGTCCCGTCCCATGATAAATAGTTAATTTTAAAATATCGTTGAATGTATTTATAATTTTATAATATGTTTCTAATCCAACAATTATATTATACAATTGTCAATTTAAAATTTTATATAGCTAACAATTGTTTTATATAATTTATAAATTCGGTCATTCAATCTTTTTATTATAATTAAAATATATACTTTGAACTTTTGAATCGTGATAATTAAATAAATATTCTTTGCTTTTGAAAGATTTATACCAATTAATCAAAGCAATTTGTAATATTTTGATCGAAAAAATTAGAAAAAAATTTAAAATATATGGAATGACATTTAAGCATTGGGTTAAGGATTGAACTTTGAAAAATAGCATAACTTGAAATTTTGAAAATGTTAAAAAAAAAAAAAAAATTAAACGGAACCCGTCCTCCCCGCCCTCCCGTCTAAGGTGGGGCGGGGCACAGGGAGTGAGTTGGGTCGGCGTGGGGCGAGAGATGTCCCGTCCCATTGCCATCCCTAGGCTCGTCTTAAAATGATCCTGAATCTTCGAGGGTCGAGCCGGACCAAGTCGAACCTGTTAATCGATGAACAACATGACTCGTTTGTCACCTCTAGACATGGACCCAACAAAATGCTATGAAACGGCCCATCAGGGGCTTGTCGGGTCGGCGCATGTGGACTCCAGGACTTTGACATTTTTGTGTAATAGTACTCCACGTACAAGGCAGGTGAGGAACCCTGGAACCAAGTCAAAGTGGATAATCATAAAGCGAGGACCGTTGAAATTTTTCCAAAATTCTCTTCTTTCAATACATTCCGAATCCTTTCAAAGCAGCCAGTGATTTTGGTACAAAATCTTAATTCATGTTTACCCTATATTCTGCTTATTGACTGTTGTGTATAGCTATTTTGAATAACACACACGAAGATTATGCATATGCGCACGACCTGTTTGTAGTATTACCGCAAAGGTCTGTCTGTCTGTCTCAACATATTGGCTAAGCTAATTGATGACGACCATATCATATCAAAAAATGAAAAAAGTTAAAATCCTGTCAATTAGACTCCCTAGACCTTTCTAATAAATACTACGTCATTATGTAGGTGGAGATAAACCTATTCATGGTAGCCTTGTGGTTTTTCAATTCATCAAGTTATGATAGTTTGTGAGTTTTTAAAGTCGGGAAACAGTATGCTCTTTTTCTTCCTTGTGATTTTATGTGATCAGTGTATGTTTGATAAAGTTTTATGTAATTGTAAGTTGTGGGTCTTATTTAGAATAAGTGGATAAAAGGTTGACAAAAGATGTAGGTCTTGCAGAATGTGTGAGTAAAAATGATGTTTGACCTGCTTATAAAGCTATAAAAAGTTTTACTAAATGTCTCAAAATAGCTTTTTAGATGAATTAGCCTTAAATTATAGTACTGATATAGCATATTATTAATCTGGAATACACAAGGCAGATTAAATTTGTAGCTTATTTATAGGGAAAAGATGTTTAGTCGCCAACTATTTAGTGAATGTCCTAGTTGAGCTATCTTGTTGAGTCAAGCAATAATGTTATAGCCTTTTCCCGAAAAACTGGAATGCGAAGAATTTCAGCCTTATTTCTAATAAACTAGGGGTTGGCTATACGAATCTTTTTCGCCACCCCATTCGGCTCATTGTTACCTTTACTAGAAGATCCAAAGCATTTCAATTCGTAATAACCACAACAAACCATGAGTTTATCCAGAGGCTGCAAAACTTCAGTTTCGTGCATACGAAAATCCCATGTAATGCTGTGGTTAACGAATAATTTTAAATTCGTAAGACACAAAAAACTATTTGTCAATGAAAAATATGAATGTGAAACTTATGCACAGATAACATGTTCCTCTTGCAGTATTTTGTTCTTTTTCATTTTTAACTGGTTTGTCTTATTTAAATTTTTTGTTGTTTCTTTCAAGGAGGCTGCCATTTTTCTCAGCATATAAAGGAGCTTATAATAAAAGTTGAATTTCTCTTGTTTTACCTTCTATCGCTGTTCCTCTGGATTGAACCTATGGAGTTATCATCAGAAGTAGTTAACTTCGGAAAGTCTCTGTTAGTTCCTAGTGTCCAAGAGCTGGCCAAAGAGCCTATTGTCAAGATCCCAATACGATATGTGCGCCATGACCAAGACCCTCCATCCAATGACATTCACGTGTCATCAGTACCAATTGTCAATCTCCAGAGCTTACTTATAGGAGAATCTTCAAATTACGAGCTGGAAAAGCTTCATTCCGCTTGCAAAGACTGGGGCTTTTTTCAGGTTTTTACATTTCCTTTCATTATTCTTGTATCATCTTGATTTGCCAGATCTTAACTCATTGTTGGGACTTGAATTAGTAAGTTAAGCAATATGAATTTGATGTCTGATTGTACAAATCTTCCAATCTATGTATGGCAACATCAACTGTTCTTTTGAAATTTTCTGAACATGCAAGTTACCAATGGAACATGGCTTAGTGCTTGTTTGTCACGGCTTTTGAAAAGTCAGAAGCTGCTCTTTAATATGTTTGGATAATTTCTTGGAAGAGCTTTCGGTGGAAGCTAGTTTAAGGCACCTTCCTTGGGAAGCTATTCTATAGAAGAAGAAGTAAAGGTAGAAGTAAACGCGGAACGAGAAGTAGAAGCTATCGCAAACAAGCTCCTAGTATGTCGATGCGTAACGAGATTTTCCTCATCACTTTCTCCGTAATTCATTATTTTCATTGTAGATCATAGACCATGGAGTTTCTCCTTCATTGCTAGAGGAATTTAGAAGGCAAGTTATAGATTTCTTTAACCTTCCGATGGAAGACAAAAAGATGCTATGGCAACAACCAGACAACCACGAGGGATTTGGGCAGCTTTTTGTTATATCCGAGGAGCAGAAGCTGGATTGGTCAGACATGTTTTACATAACAACTCTACCCGTCAATCAAAGGAAGCTTGAATTGTTTGAAAAGTTACCTATAAAGCTCAGGTTCTTTCTCTGTAAGCACGCGCGCGCGCGCACACACACACACACAAACACAAAAAACACACACAACACACACAATGAACTTCTTTTGCTCATCGGAAAGGTTTAACAGTAATTGAAGGGATTTCAATAATCGGTGTCTAGGGAAACTATGGAGGTGTACTCCGAAGAACTGAAAAAGCTAGCCGCGACCTTGTTAAGTCAAATGGCTAAGGCTCTAAAGATGGACGATAATGAGATCAAAGAACTATTTAGAGATGGGGTACAATCAATGCGGATGAATTTTTATCCTCCTTGCCCCGAGCCTGATAATGCCATCGGCTTCACTCCTCACTCGGATGCAGTTGCTCTAACAATTCTGTTTCAGCTCAATGAAACCGACGGCCTTCAGATTCGAAAAGATGGGAAATGGGTGCTGGTTAAACCACTTCAAAATGCTTTTGTGGTTAATGTTGGTGACATAATGGAGGTCAATTCTCTATAATCTTTTAACTAGCTCGCATATGCAGTCTCCAAAGCTAAACTGGTCTATATCTATGAACCAGGAGTGACAATGATCATTAGCATCTTTTTTGTGTCCACGGAGGAAGCTCTAGACGTACCTTAATTTGGCCAGACGAACTTGTCTTGATTGGTCCTAAAATAAGAATATGTTAGGAAAAATATGTAGATTTTCCTTCTTTACATGTTTCGTTCTCTACTGATATATGGAAGTATCTTATGTGTTATCCTGGTTATTGCTTTGCAGATTATTAGTAATGGTGTGTATCGGAGCATTGAGCATAGAGCAGTAGTGAACTCAGACAGTAAGAGGCTCTCTGTTGCTACATTTTATAGCTCCAACCTCGACTCGGAGTTGGGCCCTGCACGTAGCCTTGTTGGACCAAAGAATCCACCAATTTTTCGACGAATGCCCTTGGAGGAGTACTTCAAGAATTTCTTCGCCCGGAAACTCAATGGCAAGTCTTATATTGATTTTATGAAGTTGGAAGTTAGAGAAGACGACAGTACAGTGATTGAATGCTAGGAGGATGAAACTCTGTTCTTGTTCTAGCTACTTCCGCTGCATTGAACCCAGTACTTATGTAAACATAAGTTTCAAATGTTTGTGAATCGTTTGACTTTCGATCAAAAAATTGTTTGGCTTTTACTGTCAGAAAATTAATGGACTTAAAATAATTCAACTGCATTTTCCTCGCAATTAATTCAAATTAACCTGGAAAGAGAATAATTAATTATATCGGCTGAATAATAGGTGTTTTATGTAGATAACAGATAACTACCTAAAATTGAATGGTTCGTATTCTTGATTCATTGATTGCTTATTGGATAATAATATTACAAAATAAATGGACTTCTAATTTAATAATATAATTAAATAATCATAAGTTACTTATTGGTAACTAAATAAGTTTTAAAGTGAACAAATTACTTATTTTGGTAATAATTATGATTAATATGTTTCCTTAAGCCCCCATTTGTCATCATTTACTTTACATTCTTTACATTATTTTTTCTATAGTATTCATTTTTAACCATACATTCTTCATTAAAATAGAGGGTATTTGGTGGGGATTAAAATTAGATTTTTTAGTAGATTGTGATAAAAGTTTTTGAAATGTATGGTTGAAAAGTTGTGTGACCCATGAAAAATATTGTTAATATTAATTACTTAACTTTGACTTAAATTAAAATTAAATTTTAATTTGGACCAAGCATGCTCATGATATTATACACTAATAAAAAACTTTTCATTCATAATACATTTTTTCAAATTAATGGGGCTCAAAGAGGCCTAAATTTTTAAACAAACAAAATGAAAATCACATCACATCAACAATTAAGGGAAACTAATTAATAATTCGTGGAAAGAAAATCTTTTCTGCCTTTTCTTTTTCATATTATTTTTCTAAATTATGGGTTGAGATGTAAAAATTTTTATAAATAAAATTCCCACATCCAAACATATTTTTGGCCAAACTTATGAAAAATCAAGAACTGAGAGCCATTAAGTTGCCATCGACTCCTACGCGGGATTCCCTTTCAAATTCTGGAGACCCCACCCTCCTGGTTCATCTTTCTTGTACTGTAACTGTTCTCATTTTGAAATCCACCCACGCACAAAGAGTTAAATTCAACACAGCAATCTAGAGAGAGAAGCAGAGCTGATCCTGCCTAGATGCAAATGAGGCTTGGGCGTCAGGCTCAAAGTTGAAGGGCGCTTCATTTTGTTGGCTCAGATTTTTTTTTTTTTAAAAACATGTCAATGCCATTGTCAGTAGCCCATTGCCCATTATTCCCAAATTCATCAGGGGCCTCCATTTCCTACCCATTTAAGTTAATCATTATCCATTATCCAATATTCCCAAACAGCGCGCGAGAGCAAATGTAAGTACGTATTATATTTGTTTAAATTTTAAATTAACAATATATTGCATAATATATTGCATAATATATTGTTACATTTACATTGATTTGGGGTCTGGAGCCTAATTTATGGATTTCGTCTCACCTCTAGGACCGGCCCTGGAGAGAAGCTCTAATGGGATGAACTGCAAGTCTGCAATTAAATCAAATTTCAATAATAAAAAATCATGCCTCCAGGTGCAAAGAAGCGAAAAGCTGCCAAGAAAAAGACGGGAGTAGAATCATCATCCAACAACAATAACAACTCTATTCCACCGGGTTCTACTGCTCAATCTCATGGTATAGTTGGTTTTTTAATTCAAGCAATCCAATTGAATCAAGCCCATGTTTCACTCAATTGTTTTCTTATCTTTTTCGAACTTTGCAGTAAATCTGTTCTGAATTTGGCTTTGTGGGTAATCCTCAATGCCTGTTGATTTGCTTGATTTGGAATCCATTGGGCTTGCCCATCTGTTCCTCTTCACGTGCAGATTAGATTCATCTAGAAGCTCTAGCTTTTACAGTGGGAACATGAGCATTCATTTAAATGTCTTCAACAATTTTACTGTCAATCTTTGTATGTACCAATATGTCCCATATGTAGTAGTTGATAATGGTTATAGGGCATGTGTTAGTGTTTCCTCTAGTTTTTACTCTTTGGTATGAAGTTATACTCCATGACAACTTTTAACAGAAAGCATAGATGAATTAGTGCATCTATATAGAACAGACCCTTGTATTTCTCAATCTTGTTTTAATTTATTGGTTTTCAAGTTTTGGTTAAATTGCTTTGTGGGTAAATTTTGTATTGAATTGTTTTGATGGATCAAACTATGGTAGGGGATGATGATCTGAAGCACCAAGATGATAAAGAGAGTGATGGTGGAGAGGTTAGCTCTCCTGCATCTCAGGATCACTGTAGCCACCAGCACTCTTTCACCGAGGATGAGGAAGTCGAGGTGGAGCAGGAACACAACACTTCAAATGTTCTGTCTGTTGAAGGAACGAATAATGAGGCTTTTAGAGAGCAAAAATCAATGGCAGAGGATAAGAGTATTGTTCTCATTGAGAGGGACTTGAATGGCGAGGATGAGTCAGACCGAAAGGACATAAAGATTGTGTATGATGGGGGCGAGCCAGAGAGTTCTAGTAGTAGTAGTTCAGATGATGACTCTCATGTTGTTGATGATAGTAAAATTGTAGTTGAAAATGTTACATTTGTTGATTCTGCAAAACCGGACAATTTTTTATCAGGGCGACAGGCTGAGGCAATTCATGTTGTTTCAGTCGAGGAAGATAGTGATTTAGTTAAGGAAACATGCCCTGTCGTCGACTCGGAGAAGATCTCAATACTGGATGAGAAAATGCAAGTAGGTACAAGTGCTATTGAATATGAATTGAAAGCAAATGAGATGGAAAAGTTGAGTTATGTAGATGAGAAGGTTATTATTTCAGCGACCATTGTGGATGTGGTATCAGAGAGGAATGAGGATGTACCAACTGATCGATTAATTGAAATTGCTGCTGCCACTTCAAATGCTAAAGAATGTGCAATACAAGAAAATGATGACAAATTGACGCCCTCATACACTGCACCGAGAGTCGAATCCAGTAAAGAAGTAGAACGTGAGGAAGATAATAAATTTCCTGAGGTGCTGTCTATGTTTTTCTTTACGTCTATCCTTCACAGAAAATCTCGGCTTAATCTTTGCTATTTCCTTCTGATATGCAGGTATTGGCAGCACCTGATCCCTGTCGTCCAGTGCAAACTACTTCATGGAAGAGTAGATAATTCAAGGTTAGGATCCTTAAGCTTCAAACTTTCATGGTTTCATTCACATTTTACAAATATAGGTATTATGCCACAGTGATTTTAATGTGTACATTAAACTCATTTTCTAGTAGGTGAACAATGAACGAATACCACGATATTGGTAAGTAAATGACCGCAAATATCAAACAGATCTCATCAAAATAATTTTACACGATTGTCAATTGATACTTCACACAAAACCAATATTCTGCTATTTCCACATAAGCATGAAGCACGTTGAAGATTGACTATTGCAGAAGGCTCGGATTGAGTTTCATCAAAAATTTGTGATCCTTCGTCTCTAATGATCATTGTTGAAGAATAATGGCTATAGGTCTGGTGAAACTTAAAAAGTCAGGTTTTCCTTTAGTGTAGTTTGTGGAGATATGTTATTGAAGTTAAGAATTTCTCTGATGGTGCTTTCTCACGAGTTTTGCAGTGAATTGACTTTTCTTTCTTGTTAAGTTTTATCCTAGTTTGGTTGCTTTTGATTTTCGTCTCTTAATGATTGAGTTATTGTTGTTGTGTGGTTAATACGGTCTAACTCGTCGTTTTGATGACTGTTAGTTGCACTTCAATGTTGTGATAAGCCTAAAATTGAAATAGGAGTAGCCGATTAGTGGTGTTAAAATGTGTCAGGCTGATCGAGCCCACTTTAGATAGGGGCTTGTGATCTGCATCGACCGGCCTGCACAGTCATTTTTTTCCTACATAAATAAAAGAGGCACTTCCCAAAACACTGTTCATAAGCTGAGCCGATTTTCCTGAGCCGTGTAAGCCGAGTGAGCCGCTTGGAGAACAAAAATGACAAAAACGCAACCTTTCCTATTTTCTTTGCCTCAACCCTAATTGCTCTTGCTCTCTCTTCTCTCTCGACACAATCGGCGCCACCGTAGCAACAACTTTCAGAAAAACCTAAGCTCGCTATGTCCCCCATGTTCATTTGATTTTGTACCTCAAAACCTACGCATTCCTCTCTCTTTCACACCCACTCCACAATTGTTGAACTATAGTAAGAAGTTTGGGTCTCCTTTTTTCTCCCCAGATCTGCCTGTGCTGGTATAGGTATGTAATTTCGACGAGTTTTTCTTGTTTTCAACTCCATTTTTTATTTTGAGTATTTACTAATTTCCCTTTTACAGTTTTTTCGAAATCTTTGTGTAGAGGTAGTCTGGGCTGGATAACATTCTCAATTTTCAAACAAATTACTAGAACTGACCTTCAATTTCTTCCAATTATGTATGTTTCTTGTGATTTCTTGAGTTATATTGTTGGTATGGGTTTCCTTCAAAGAGTTTCCATAGGTTTTTGTTTTTGTTTTGGAAGGGGGCGGAGTTCAAGGGACATTTATCTAATCCTTTTACCAAATCACTTCGAATACCCCAACCCATCAAACAAAACCCACAGGCAGCTTATGCTATGTAAGCCATAAGCAAAAGGAACCTCCCCCACCTGTTCAATGAATTTTCTCTGTTTATAAAAATCCTGCTATTTCAGTTTTTTGCGAGTGATTTTTGAGGAAAAAGTAAACATCAATGGAGGGTGTTTTGTCTATGACACACCAGCAAAGTATGGTCTCTTGGTTTCTTGAAATCGCAGTCAGTCAAACACTCGATACCGCCCGTCAGTTCCTTCAGGTTCACCCATTTTTCTCTAGATGCGTTTATATACAATTTCTTGTGTGTAATTACTCATTTGTTTGTTTTTTTTTTCTTTGATTTTTTGATTTATTGGATATGCATCGTTTATTTTATGTTCCAAGATGTGTTCTTTAAATCAGAAGTTTGTGTCTTCATGAGGGAACCCTCTAATTCAAGTTGGTTCCACATCAATGTACAAGTGACTGAAATTTGTGGGAAAATGAACTGGAGAAGATTCGTGTTAGGGCTTTGTTCCGTCTCTTTCGCAAAGGGGGATGACCCTGTATTTTTTATGTGCATCAATTAGGTTTGCCTAGATAATCTTTGTTGTATGGAGAATAGAATTTAAAATAATTATTAGAAAGTATAGAATTAGGATAATCTTTTCCTGAAGCAATGATTACTCGATGTTGATTGAGCTGGGAAGAAGTTCTCCCTTATATTTTTTACATATGAATATCTTTTACATTTTTACTCGAATTATGGAGTAAGCTAGCTATTTATGTGATCTCAAGTAATTATGTGATAACCGCGATCCCAACTAGGATGAAAGATGAAGGATGAAAATATATATGATGATGACTTTTTGGCCAGGTAAGTATGTGATTAGCAATGTCATAATAATAAAAGAAAAAAAAATCCTTCAATGAGTTTGAACTTTGGGGACCCGGTGCAAATATATTAATTTTTCTTTGAACTTGTAGATTGCCTAAAAGATAGAGCTAGATAATATAGTGAAATAAATTATTAGTTGCAGATTTAGGATTCGAAGTAGAAAGCACTATTTTTTGACTGCTCTGTTTGATGATTAAGCTAAAGAGTGTTTCTAAAAGTGAACATAATGTCTTTATCGAGCTCGGTCATTTGTATTTGCCCATTTAACTCCAAAGATTATTTTCATATTATTCATCTACCTCAAAGGGTCGGAATATCTTTGCATTGTAAATGTTAAAGAAATCTAATTTACTTATCAATTGCTTTGTAATGGTAAGATTACATTTTGCAGTATACTTATGAATAAATATATTGTTAGATTGCAGATATGATCATAATTGCCCTCTATGTGACTTTGTTTCTGCTGGAAGCATTTAAAGATATATAAACTTATGCTCTCAGGTACAAGATAAGTGATTGAGTGCAACTAAAGTATTGAGTGGTGTAAACTTTCAACAATAGCTTAAAATTTTTGCTGCTTGTGTTCCCAGTAAGGAGACATAAAAATTTGAGGATGATAATAGAACACCATTACCTGAGGCTGTAAGTTCTTATTGCATTCATTTCCTTCCCATCTACTTAACTTTGGGCATAAATGTTTCACTGTATACAAATTTATTAGGAAACAAGATTGTTGGACAAATCCAATGGGAAACTATCATCATACAAGGTGAGCAATTATTTTTTTGATGTTCGTTAAGTAAAAACCTTTCTTCATAAAAACATTGGTTCTTTTGCATGGCTCTCATGTTGACGACTCTTTCCCCTAGAAAGCTTGCGTTGTATTTAATCCATATCAGACTATGTTTGAAACATATTACTGATGAAATGAAAAGAAGGAAAGAACTTTAATTGTGAATAAGAACTTCTTTTACAAGAGGCTTTAATTCAAAATTTATTACTATAATCAAAATGAACAAATTTGGCCAGTGTTTTTTCCCCCTCATAGTTTAATGCTGCTGTGTTCATGATCAAAATGGAGTTTGTCTCAGAGTACCGCTATGATATGAAATGTGTGTTTAATCTCAGTGTTCTGCATGATCATTCAGGTTTCGAAGCTGATATTTCATATATATCTTCTTTTGAACAGGTGGTATCACCTTTCCATTCTTTAGACAAAATTGGCATTAAATTAGTGCAAAAGGAGATTGGATAAATTTTGCCTATGAAACAAATGAAAATGGACTGAGTTCCATACATCCCATTGAAAAATAGATATTAAATCTTTGTATTATTATGTTGTGCTCTCCTTCATGTAGATGACAAATCTTCATTTTTACAGCTCACAAAGATTCTCAAGTTGAAAGACTTAAAACACCAGATTTTTATTCATTGTTACACATAGGGAAGGTACAATTCTACTTCTTGGTTCATCTTCTGGTTTCTTTCATCCTAGATAGTCTTTTGGAATATTTGATCTATGTTGGGAACCGGACATTACTTGTCAACTTAGTTTAAACTATAGAAATACTATATTTTTATTTGTATTTGCTACTTGGTTTAATTCATTCAAGTGAGCCAGTACTTTCCAACATAAATGTTGAGAAAAACATCACAACCTCTAGCTCTGAAACTGATCAAGTCAAAATGAAAGGAAAGCTCCACTAATCATCATCATATCTTTTTGCAGAGCATCAATGCTGCAACCTAAAAGTTTGATTTGCTCATTTTACCATCTCCATCTAAATGATAAAACTGCAACCACCAACGAACAACTTTTATTTTGTAGCAATGGTTTGTATGAAAACTGCTTCCATGAAATTTAACCTCGGCATAAATGTAGCTCTACTTTTACCTAAATAATCCTCCATGAAGTTCAAACTCAGCAGGAATATATATCTGCCTTCATGATACTTTTGTAGCTGGTAACTTAAGTGTGTTGATGTATGAAATGCAGGTATGTTATTTTTCCAGTAGTTGACATCTTGGTAATGAGCAGGTTTAAATCAGGTTAAAAATTTCACTTATAAGTATAATTTTTCTATTGGTGAATGTTGAAAAAACAAGTTGCTTATTTTTTTGATAGAAATGTAAAAGTTACCTTAAAAAAGTAAGTCATCCAAACAAAATGTTAGTTAAAAACAACTTTACTTTTTTATTTTGAGCTTAGGCCTAACATGTTTGTGATGATCTCTTAACTTTGTGAAGAGTATGTTCATCAACTCCCATAGGTGTCATACAGTGTTGTTTTTTAAATATCTGGTTCCATGAATGGTGTGCTCATCTTTCACTTTCTATCCATAAGCAGGAATAATTTTACCTGATTTATCCATCTTAAATCTCTAAAAGTTGTGTTCTATATGTATTTTTTCAGTTTCTAAAATGTTTACTATCATTCGATTGTTTATAATTCGAAAAAGAAAATTGCTAAACATAGTTTTCGATATTAACAATTATGTTGAATGATAATTAATAATTTTGGGCTTTATGTATTTGTTTCAGCTGATATTCCACTTTTAGCTACACAATCTACATTTCTTTGCACATCCATCTTCAATGTATAATTTATTTTTCCCTTTGTTTTTTCGATCTTCGAAGAGGTCAAACCTAAAATAAGTGAAGTCATGTTTTAAGACGTGCTTAGGTATAGGGTGTTGTGTATATGTTTATTGATTTTCTGCAGTGGTCATGTTGAATGTGAGATTTTCTCTTCAATCTACAATTTATTTTTCACTTTTTTCCCTTCTTTTGAGAGGTCGAACCCAAATACCTAAAGTCTGTTGTTTTTATATATATATATATATATATATATATATATATATTTTGTGTTTTTTTGTTCATTTTCTCAATTTTCTTTATGTTCTGTATATGTTTATTAATTCTTTGCCTATGATTTTCAGTTTTCAATGTTTACGAATAATAAGAAGTACGGATTATGACATACGCTACTACATATACGAGCTTCTCAAGGTTTTGTATTATAGCTTCCAGTGATTCCTGAATTTTTCTATTGCTTCTGTTTTTTTCTTTTATTGTTGTTTTCATTTTTGTTTCTTTTAATGCTTGGTTATATCAGCTTTATGGGGTTCTGCACTTGTATGTATTTTCGTTGAATTGGAAAGTGAAGTAATAAGTTTTTTTTGTTTGGTGATGTACCATATTGATATGGGAAGAGGAGATACGATTAAAAACTCCATAGTGCCCTGTATCCATTTAATTTTTTTTAGTTTATAGATGATAGATTGACGCAAGAGTATAATAATTTGTTAACGAACAAGAAAAGAAAGGGGGTCCAAGAAGAGAAGAATTGAGGGCAAAGAAGAAATAGTTTTATTCATATAATCTAGGGTTAATATTACAATGAATAAGCCCTCTATTTATAGAGCAACTAATCTACAATTAAAAGAACTTTTAATAAGTTATAATTTTATCAAAATGTTTAATCTAATCTAAACAATCATAATATGAAATAAACTCTTATTTTAAATTCCTACCTAACTTCTATATCTATCTCTATCTCCATCCCCATCACAGTACAATGTTAATTCATAATATTTAAGCAAAAAGATTATATACATAGATTAACGCACAGCAAAAAGGAATTAGGTATAATAATGTTACCTTATTTTCTACGCTAATAAAAACACAATAATTACGAAACTCATGCATCGCACGAGGCACAAACTAGTCTAAATAAAAAGTGGGAGAAACTGTGGTTTGTGTTGGACCCAAGCTATTTTAGGTATGTTTGGACACATATCAGACCTTAAAATCGGACCACGTTGGCCTATCACAACGTGATTTACTCCTCTAGATATACATGTACAACCTACTTAGAATTTTCTTTTGGAAGGAGTTAATGAAGCATAACAGATTTGTTGTCCGACAAGGATGATGATATTAATGTCTTTTGTTGATTTTTTCGTCTTTCTAAAAAAATTATAAAAACATTAAAGTGATTCAGAAGGTAGATTCTTAGACAATTAAAAACAGTTTTCTAAAAGGCTCATGCGAACCATTTTATTTGTATGCTCGTTTTTTTCACACAAACACAAACAAATTACAATAGTAAATACATGAAATGCCAGTCCTTTTTGATTTTGTACAACATAAATGAATCGAAAATTCATAAATCCAAAAAATAAAATAAAATAAAATGCAAAACACACTTTAGACACCATTGAAGACCATTCTCCATACTCAAATTGTCCTTACTGATCCACCCCCATGAATTGCAGCTATGTACAACAGTTGAGTGGCTGAAAGGATAATTATAAATGCTTCCATTGTTCTCTGTCATTTTTTAAAAAAAAAATTGTTAGTAGTAAATTTTCGTTTAAGATTATTTATGCCGATACAAATGTTGGACACTTACCAGACGAGAGTTTCTGATCTGGAGTTCAATCTCTTTCCATGCGAAGCTGCACAGATAGTTCTTATTAGTCGAGAAAAAGGAAAAACTAAGACGGACAACATAAGACACGATACAACTTTAGATGGAGGCAATAAATTTTGAGTCGTCATAAATAATTTCAACTGAGAATATAGGTTACCCCATGGCAAGAAGAGTGAGAGTCCAAGCAATGGTAGCAGCAGAAAGTGCACCAGGCAAGCTATTTATGTTCCAGTAACGATAATGGTTAAATCCAGAAAGGATTGATGCAATTCCAACAACACCAGCAATCATAGCAAATGTCACAAAGAATCCAGTGGCTGCATTTCCCATCGGGAAGTATATCGGTGAGAAATGTGCTGGCAAATCGAATCCAGGACCTGTTACATAAAATCCAGTGCAATATTCCAATCATTTTTCATCGTAGAGATGTAGATCAGCCAGGCACAATGCTTTGTACACCTAATGCTATCTAGCACTAGTACACCATGCCATGCCAGGCTTACTTATGCACGCCTAGAACATTCTGGGTCTAGCATGAATAAGCCACTCTAGGCTTACTTCTTGTGTTTGTATGTGCACGTGTGTCAAAAACGCGTAAGAGATACATAGAATTTTCATCGAGAAACTAAACGTACCAATGACGAAACCATGTTCAATGGCCTTGTTCATTGCCCAACTACCAATGCCCAAAACTATTGCATACATGCAGAAATTGAGGACTAAAAGCAGTCCTGTAACAGATTTTAGCTGCCCATTGGCCATTCTTATGGATCTAAGAATTCACAGGATCAAGAAATGCAGAAAGAAGAAATTTAGTTTTGTGTACAATTGCATGTGTATTGGGTGTTTATATAAGTGCAAATGTAAAGGTTTTTGGTTCTTTTCTTGTAAGGCTGTATGTTCTAAAGGGTTTTTGTGGGGCTGTAAATGTTATACTTTGTGTTCAAGGAAGGGCAAAAGATGCCAGATTCTTTCCTGCCTACCAGATTATATATTCTTTATCTCTAGTTATGATGTTTCTCAAGCGTTTGAATATTATGATTAAATTCTTTGTATTTCTTACTGTTTTAAGTTTCAACTTTTCAAATGAACAGCATACTATGAAAACAATCAAACTTCCCGTGTTTACACCACCCATTTATGAAAATTTCACGAGATTACGAAATCAAAAACATAATTGCTCAAGAATCATAATTGCTTATAAGTTATTCATACTCTATTTTTTTCTTACATTATGTACGATCCATAACTTTTACAATCTTTAAACCACATATTCTTTGGGACCTCTACTTAATAAGCAATTATAGGTTTTAACAAAAATGCACTAAGTTTCTTGTGAATACAATAGATTTATTAAATTCCACCATTCCTTTAGAAAAAGGTCCACAACTGTCCACAACAGGCGTCATTAAAAAAAAAAAAAAAAAAAAAGCGCGTCTACTTTGATATCAATTGTGACATCATTTTATAGGACGACTCGATATGAAGCAATCTTAAAATACGAGCACAAGGGAAGAATGTTCAATTTATATATTTTTGAGGTTTAGCTTAGAGATGTCCGATGCTACAATAAGGATCCAAAGGGAATGAGGACTAGCACCTTGAGAACACAGAAAGAGATGCAACACTCTTAATTAATCTTTTCCAGGATGGAATCTTCCACTGTTGATTCACCACTGACTTTCTGGACCTATGCTCGATCCTATGGACTTATCTAGGGCATAGATCGACAAACCGCACTTTTCACTTTTCCAATAATCACGCAGTGGAAATCTTTCTTGAGAACAGCAGAGTGAACCAACTCTTTTAAAGTCACATTTGAGACTGACCAAGTGCAGGAATTAGTGCTGGAAATTGACACTACCTTTTGGAAGAGACTGACAACGGCCAAGGTTGAGCTAACACGATAGACTTTATTTTTTGTTTTAGTGAGAACATCCTTCAATTTACTGTAGAACAATGTCATAGGCTCATAGCTGAACTATTGAAGTAGACAAGTTCAACAAAAATGCATCATTTAACACGTGAAAAAGAAATGTGAACAGAATTAAAGTAACAAAAAGCTTTTAAACCTAAAGCAATCTGTGTCGCAACTCGCAAGACCTGTTCTTTACTTCATTTCTGCCCTCAAAACGAAACATCCAGCAACATCATATATGAATCTGGACATTAGTCATACTACATGCTGGTCTGTTTGATATAAATCTTTTAAGAACAGATTTTATGAAAAGTGATTATTTTGAAGAATGTTTCATGTTAAAATTAGTATACAAGAAAATTATATTTGAGAAAATAAAAATATGTAAAACTAGAAAAAACGTGAATCTTGAGATAAGCAAATAGAGAGCAGATGTAGTGCGTTTTTTCAAGGTCTAGCATACATATATTAACACACGAATGAATGTTTATTCGAATTTCTGTTGAACGAACGTGATAAATATTTGGAATCCATCAAATAACGAGTAAAGTTGAAATATCTTACTAATCAATAAAAACGAATACTTTGTTCCAAACTCTCAAAATGACAAAATTAAACTAACTCAAAGTAGAAAAATGTCAAAACGAACCCCTAAATGATGGAATTTGACCCCAAAAATTAGGCAACGTCCCACGACAAAAATATGCAGAATTGAACAACGCTTTCGAATTGTACACACGAACGAAAATTTGACAACTTAGTTAAAAGTTATTCGCGTTTTTGTATGTTCTTCTTATTTCTTCAATTTTCTAATTGGCTTATGATTTTCTCTTATAGCTGTCCTGCATTAGTAGGTGGTCGACGGTGGGTGGGTTTTTTTTTTTTTTTTTTGATTACCCAGGAATCCGCAGCCGCTACTGGCAGAGCCCCGACCACTCATAGAGCGGAACCCGACCACCAGTGCGCACTGGATAAACCTGGGGGCTAGCACAATACCCGCAAACCATACCAGCCAGGTAAATCACCTCAAATGAGGCACCGGATGCCTCAGGGGGGGATTGAACCCTTGTTGAGAGCTACTTGATTTTCCAAGCGTACCATTTTGACCAACTCGGCCACACCCCTTTGGTGTTGGGTGAGTTTTCTTGGTTTGGTGGCAGATGGCGTGGGAGTGGGAGGAAGAAGATTCAGTCTTATTATAATTATTTTTGTTTTTTATTTGATCATTTTAATTATTTAATATATTCACATATGTTAAATTATTATTTTGTCCTCTTAAAAATTGTTAAAAATGTGACTAAACTTAATTTTTAGGTCAACTAACAAAAAATGGATGGATTTTTTTTTTCATCCATCTGTCCTTCTATAGCATACACTTGAAAGATTTGAGACCACGAGTGCAATAAATATAAGATTAAATTAAAACATACAAATGTTTGAAAGGTTTGAGACCGTGGCAGTATTTATCTTAATTTTCTTGGAAAAATTGTAACAACGGTCCCTAACTTCTTTAATTTTTGCAAACTTTATCATAACCTTTAATTTGTGTCAACGAAGATTACTAACCTTTCATAAATATGTAGCTGAGGTCCAGATGAATGGAAACCATTAGTTGACCAAGATTTTGAAAAAAATTAATATCTTGACCATTTTACGTAGGTGCATTTTCGTCAATTCCATGATAACTTTATATTTTACAATATAATTACAATTGTAGAATAGGGGATAGTTAAATCAAAAAACAAAAAAGACAAAAAACCAAACCAAAATGTTATCTTCTTCACCCCAGGAAAACCATTGGCCACCAATTTGCTGGAATTTCTTCCCTGGCCGACGGCCTTAATCCACATACACATTCCACACAAGATTGGACAAACAACAGTACAAGAAGACCGAAATGAGATTGAAAAGTCAAACAAGTCGCACGACTTAACCCCTCAAATCGCCACCTATAGTCATACCCATGGTTGCGCCTCATTGTCAACAGTCTCACCCACTTTAGGCGAGCATATTCATGGTGGAACATCATCAAATCAAAAGATAGAGATGGGTTGGTGATAGGAGTTTTATTTTCTGATGTCAGTAATTTTCCATTTTTATTTGAATGTCTAGTTATTTGAATAAGTCTAGCTTAGTTGTTGGATAGTTAAAACCAACTTGTAAACATGGGCTCTTCATTCCTATTTCTGTGGGAATTTGTTCGAGTTCTCTGCTATTTATTCTGAAATGAAATAAACATAGGGCATCTTTTCTTCTATAATTTGATTCTCATCAGAAATTGGAGGTTCTTGCTCCCTCGAACGAGCTAGATAATCCTTGCTTTTCCAGTTTAAACATGCTGCACCAAAGCTTTCAAAATCGTATTGGATCGAATTTCCTCCTCGATGATATCTAGGCAATTTGGTACCACTTGCGAGATTGCATAAAGTTCCTTAGGGTCCTCCTCATATTTCCTGGAGAGAACATCAGCAGCCACATTTTCTCTCCCACTTTTGTACTCCATCTTGAAATCAAATCCCATCAACTTGTACAACCACCTCTGTTGAGCCATAGTTGTGATCTTTTGAGTCCACAAGTGCTTCAAACTTTGATGATCAGTTCTCACAATGAATCTCTTCCCATCAAGTAGGGTCTCCACTTCTGTACTAATAATACCAAAGCCAAAATGTTTACCTTGTAGAGCATGGCTAAAGAAGGCTATACGTCGCTCTTGCATAAGGACTGCTCCAATTCCTGAACCAGAAGCACCACATTCCACAATGGAAGTTTTTGTGAAATCTGGTAGAGCCAAAACTGGTGCACTGATCATGGCTTCCTTGAGTTTGGAAAATGCCCCCACAGATATTTCATTCCACTTAAAAGAGTCTTTCTTGAGCATTCTTGTGAGAGGACAAGTAATTTTTTCGTAATTTTGTATGAATTTACGGTAGTACTCGGTCAATTCCAAAAATCCTTGAAGGGCCTTAGGCCATGTGAGCATTGTCTCAATTTTCTCTGGATCCACAGAAACTCCATCAGTAGTAATCAGATGGCCAAGATATTTAACTTCCCTTTGGCCAAATTGACATTTTTCTACTTTTACATGTAACTCATGAGTTTGCAAAATTGAAAATACAACATTTAAATGATTAACATGCTCATCCCATGATTTACTGTAAATCAGTATATCATAAAAAAAAACTAAGACAAACTTTCTCAAATAGTCACGGAATACTTCATTCATGAGGGCTTGGAAAGTTGATGGCGCATTAGTTAGACCGAAGGGCATTACCAGAAATTCGTAGTGTCCTTGGTGAGTTATGAATGCTGTTTTTTCCACATCTTCCAGACTCATTCGGACTTGGTGATACCCTGAGCCAAATCGAGCTTGGAAAATACCCGTGCACCATGTAATTCATCTAAAAGCTCATCAATTATAGGAATTGGATACTTATCTTTAATGGTAAGCTGATTCAAGGCCCGGTAATCCACACACATATCCTCCATGAACCGTCCTGTTTCTTTACCAATATGACTAGGGAAGAGTAGGGACTGTTGCTATACTGAATTATGCCCATGGAAATCATCTCCATAACCATTCTCTCAATTTCTGCCTTTTGGAAATAAGGATAACGATATGGCTTCCCTGAGATTGGTCCACACCCATGTTGTATTGGTATTTGGTGGTCACAACTCACATGCTCGCTTGGGAGGTAACCATGTTGGTTCAGCAAGCACTCTGCTAAATTTTTGCAGAATCGACTGCACTTGTGGGCGAAGTTTTTGCTGGACTTCACCTTGGGATGAGGCAATGAATTAAAGATTATATTAAAAATTGTGACACATGCCAAAGAAATAAAGTAGAACATATGGCACCAGCAGGTCTTCTTCAACCTCTTCCGATTCCAAAGTAAGTTCGGGAAGACATCTCCATGGACTTCATTGATGGACTCCCACCCTCCAATGTTCATTTTGGCAAGAGGCATTTCGTCTTGAAGGGACAAATTTCAACTTCAGTTCTAGTTACCACCCTCAAACAGATGGCCAGACTGAAGTGGAAAACAGAACGTTAGAGATGTATTTACGGTGCTTCACGAGCTCACAACCCAAGCAGTGGACTAAATAGCTTACATGGGCAGAGTTTTGCTACAATACAAATTGGCACTCATCTGTCAAAAGCACTCCATTTGAAGTGGTATATGGAAGAGCCCCTCCTCTTTTGACTTATGTTCTTGGTACAACAAGAGTAGCACAAGTGGAAAATGAGCATAAGAATCGTAACCAAGTTATCCATGTTGCATGGGACAACATCAAACAGGCACAGGCAAGAATGAAAAGAATATATGATTCAAAGCACCGAGAAAGTGAATTCTCATAAGGTGATTGGGTATTTCTGAAACTTCAACCTTATAGACAATTATCTAATCCAGGAGACAGAATCTGAAACTCTCTGCAAAATACTACGGGCCTTTTAAGGTACTGCGAAGGATTGGTAAGGTGGCTTATAAGTTGGAATTGCCGGGGTCCTCAAAATTACATCCAGTGTTCCATGTTTCATTATTAAAGAAGAAAATTGGTGATCAATTAGTCCAAACACAACTTCCTGTCATGGATCAAGTTGAAGAGAAATTAATTCATCTGCCACAAGCGATTCTGGACAGACAAATGAAGGGTAAGAGACAACAGGTTTTGGTGCATTAGCAAGCTTCATCTCCAGTTGAAGCAACTTGGGAGGATCGTGAAATCCTTAAAAATCAGTTCCCAGATATTAGCCCTGAGGACAAGGCTGAAATTTAAGCTGGAGGGAGTTGATAGGAGTTTTATTTTCTGATGTCAGTAATTTTCCATTTTTATTTTGAATGTCTAGTTATTTGAATAAGTCTAGCTTAGTTGTTGTATAGTTAAAACCAACTTGTCAACGTGGGCTCTTCATTCCTATTTCCGTGGGAATTTGTTCGTGTTCTCTGCTATTTTATTCTGAAATGAAATAAACACAGGGCATCTTTTTTGCTATAATTTGATTCTCATCAGAAATTGGAGGTTCTTGCTTCCTCGAACGAGCTAGACAATCCTTGCTTTTCCAGTTTACTCCAAAATAGGTAGAGGAAAAGCTAATCCCCCAAACAAGGCTGTACCAGTTGGATTTTCAGGACTTCAAATTTTTTAACGATGAGTTGGGTTTTCAGGGACTTTGATGGATGGTTGAGAGAGGGAAATCGACCAACGTTTGATGATGGGATAGTGGAGGAAGGTGATAGTAGTCCCACGAAGAAGGTGAAGACGACAACGATGTAAGGGAAAAAATGTTTGATGATTGGATTATTGTTTGATTTGGGGAGGAAGAAGATGGAAGTGGGATGTGTGGGGCAGATTTTTTTATTTTAATAATTTAATTGTTGCCTTTAAATCAAAGGGATAATTTGGTATAAACGAAAATGCACATACTAGAATGGTTAAAATATCATTTTTTTGGGAAAAAATTGCAGTCGCGGTCCCAAACCTTTCCATTTTTTGCAGACTTTACCTCAACCTTCACTTTGTACCACCACGGTCCCAAACCTTTGATAAATTCGCAGTTGGAGTCCAAATGAATGAAATCCATCCACTTTTCTGTTAATTGACCAAGAAAAAGTAGTTTGACCATATTTTAACTATTTTTAAAGGGGCAAAATGGTAACTTTACATTTTTCTATTATAAACATTTAAAATATTAAATTAAAAACAAAAAATAAAAAGGGAAAAATATGTTTTCTTCTTCCTTACTACACCACCGTCACCCCACCCCACCCAGACAGAACCCACGCCATAGTGGTCGTCACCTCCAACGCACCATCGCCATCGTCTCAACATCCTCAAGTCCATCGTTTTCTCTACCTATCCCACACCACAACAACCAATTTAACTCTTGCCCCCAATTTTCGTATTCGGAAAAATTATAATTTTGGCATTCAATTTTTGCTTCTTCTTCAATGAGCCAAATTGATAGTTAAGGGTTTAATCATCATGTTTGCCCCTGTATAAAGATAATAAATGAATATTTAGACCGGTGATTTTCTATGCTCGGATTAGCGATGACCATTAGCCGACAATGGAGTTTCACGCTTTTCACATTCGTAGAGAAAACCATCCAGTAACCGATTCAATTTGCAGCGTCCATAGGACCCCAAAAAATGTCAAATTTGGACTAGCTGGACAAGCAACAACAATATCCAAAACTAAAGCTGCAAATTTCAATAGCTGTGGAAAATTAAATGCTACATATTAATTTAGATGTTATTTTTAAAATGGATTTTGAATCTTGTGAATATTAAGGTATTGGTACTAGAAGATTTTGCAGCAATTTGTCATGGGTTTAGTGGTATTTGGTGGGAGTCGGTAGCGTAAGGTGGAGTGGCGGTTTGGGGATGCAATGAGGAAGAAGAAGATGGGCGGTCAGGTTGCCGAAATTTCCTTTTCCCTTTGTTTTATTTTTAATTTAATATTTTTAAATGTTTATAATAGAAAATTGTAAAGTTACCATTTTGCCCTTTTAAAAATAGTTAAAATATGGTCAAACTACTTTTCTTGGTCAAGTGACGGGAAAGTGGATGGATTCCATCCATTTGAACTCCAGTTGCGAATTTATCAAAGGTTTGGAAGCTGTGGTGGTACAAAGTGAAGGTTGAGGTAAAGTCTACAAAAAATGTAAAAGTTTGGGACCGCGGCTACAATTTTCCTTTTTTTTTTTTTTTGCAAAATCTTGGTTTCAATCCATTTGGACCTCACTTGGATATTTATGAAAAATTAGGGGCTTTCGTTAGCACAAATTGAAAGTTAGGGTAAATCTAAAAATTGAAAAAATTAAGGACCATTCTGCAACTCTCTCTCTCTCTCTCTCATTTATTTGTTTGTTTGTTTGTTTATTTAAAAATGAAAGATTGAGATGGAAGCGTTAAAAAGGGGTAAGAGTGGATGAAAGGTGTATAGAATATATTATTCTTCTTGAAAAAAGGCCTGATGACACACTATAAATTCCAACTTCACCGCTTGCAAAACTTCCACTGCTCTCTGATCCCGATATTCTCAATTCTCTTTTCAGCAAAAAATCCATATTCTTTGGTAAATTATTGTGCTTGTTTTTATTTTTTATTTAATTCAGTTAATTTTTTGAAACAAGGAAATCAAAAGTAGAAAACAAGAGGATCAAAAGTAGAACGCAATTTCAAAAAACTACTCTTTTCTCCTTTTTTTTTTTTTTTTTGCAGAAATTATGCATCCAGTTATGATAATGTTCCTTTTGTAATAGTTGAATTTATAATTTTTTTGGCTTAATGAAATGTAAGTTCTTTCGTTTTCTACTTGATACTTTACGTGGTTGTGTACCATTTTGCAGTTAGTATTGCTATTTCTCCTTTCTCGAGTAATTTTTTTTTTCCACTCGATATTTTAATTTGTCTGTCCTGAAGCCTGTTAAGAGTTATAATAATAATAATAATAATATAATATATATATATATAGGTAGACATACATACATACATATGTGTGTGCGCGCGCGCGCTTATCACAATCAATTATAGATTTTTTTTCCCCAATGTAGGGATGTTTCAAAATTCGTAAACTGTTTGTTTTAACTCATTGTGTTTGTTTCACATTCTGGATGAGTTTCCTTAACTGGAATTTTCTTCTTGTGTTGGGGGTAAATTTTTAACTAATTTCAAATTAATCTAAGAATATAGCATGCTGTAAATGATGTATATCTACTTCTCAGTTCATATCACAATCCTTTTGTTGATACATTATGCATTACCACGATTCTTTTAACTTGTTTATTCTGATGTTGCAGCATGAACTTGGTTTGACTGGAACCAAATTTAGTTTGTAGTTAAGCAAGTCGCAAAGGCTTGCAGTTGATTTTTCTATTTGGCCTTGATGTTGCAGTTATAGCGAGCAGGGGTTCTGAACTAAACCTTAAAGGTGCATCATTTTTGCATCACAAGTTTCGGCCTTTTATTCTTTGCCTAAAGAAGCAATGTTCCTCTGAATTGCTTTACTGACTGCAAATTGTTCTTTCAGTTTGATGCACATGAAGGATAGCACGAGTGGCATAAAAGAGGATCTTTCCTCCCATAATAATAAAACAAAGAAGCCTGAAATCCAGAGAGTCCATTGCGATAAAGGCGCCATGCCTGGGAATGAACTTTGGACTGATGGACTTATTTGTGCATTTGAATTTGTGCGAGTGCATAAGAACTCTGTTGTACCAAAATATTTTCCAAAACATCAATCATCTCATCATGTAGATAGTTTAAATGCAAAGAAGCCCACGGACTCTAGCGCAAGGATTCGACCCTCTTATCAAAAAGTAGATGGCAACAATTTTCTGGAATCAGCACCACTTATTGAACTATGTCAGGCTGGCTGTTTGGACATGGATGGCCAGAACTCTCAATCAGACCGCTTCCAACCCATTGAAAGATTTGAAGGGAGTCACTGGGTTCCTATTGGGTGGGCTAGAATTTCTGAACTTGTGCAGACAGTGCGAGTTGATGCAGGATGGAGCGCTGGGCAGTTTGATTTCATAGGTGATGAGGATGAGGTAACTGTTGCTGAGTTAGCTGCCCCGTACTGGGAACGGCCAGCTGGGCCTATATGGTGGTGCCATCTTTCAGCAGGTCACCCTTCTGTGGATGCATGGCTCAACGATGCCTTGTGGTTACATCCTGCAATTAGTGTTGCTTTGAGAGATGAAAGTAGATTGATAAGTGATAGGATGAAACACCTATTATATGAGGTATATCTCCTAACAACTGTATTACATTTCTTGCTTGGTGGATGTAACTTTATAATTTATATTGAATTCTACATAGTTTTCTACTGAATCTGCATGATGAACGTTAACCTTGGAGATTACACTACTATCCACTATCTAGGTTTTCCTCCAGCCATGTTTACATGCATATTTTCTAAGTGTGTCTTTCAGATGTGTAAATTTTGAAATTGTTGCTGACTTTAACCGGATTGTTGATATGTAGTATAAACTCTCCTATCAGCTTTAGTATAAGCTGTATCCTAACTCTAAAAAGTTTGTAGATGTTTAAAAGTGGAAGTGCTTTATTTCATTTTTCAAAACTTGTAAAGAAGTTCGTTTAATGCTAACCTCTACAACTTGTTTATTTGCTGGTATCAAATTATATTGAATAAAGATGGACAAAAGAAAAGTAACAGTTATGACCTGACATTACCATCCTTGTTGACTAACATATGTGGGTTTAACTCAACAAAGAGCTTTGGTGGCAATGGTAAGTTAAAGGGATTCTCGAAACATACATGGAATGCTATTGGAAGAGTTTTTTTTATTATAACTATTCTTTAGAACCGGGAGGTTTTATTTACTTTGCATGTATATGAATTCAAATTTATGTGCCATGGGGAAACTACTTCAACCTGGTACTGTTCAATCACTGAACATTAACTAAGCCCTTGCTTGAGCCCCATTTTTCCAAAAAAAAAAAAAAAAGGTTTTGCAATAGTTTTTTTTTGGAGAATGCGTGATTAAAAAGTAAGGAAATTTTTTAGGTTTACATACAAATTATTTTATTGGTAGAATGTGGAGTTGAAAATGAGTTTGGGAAAAAATAAGTTATTGAATAATGGTGCTCAAACATGGCTAAATTTAATGTGCACGTTATCTTTATTGTCAAAACATGGACCTAAGTCACTGATGTGACAATACTCTGTATCCAGAACATCAAATGATTTACCCTCTTTTTGACCTCTCAGTATGATTATTGTTGACAAAGCTTTAATCAATTTGTTTCAAGAAATTGTGTATCTACCGAACTGTAATTTAAAACTAGAGGGATTCATGCTTTATGGCTTTCAGCATTTGGTGCTTGACATTGCTGGTTCCGTTCGCTTTGCTTTTATTTTCTACAGGTTCCAGTAAGGGTGGCTGGAGGGTTGCTTTTCGAGCTTCTGGGGCAGTCTGTTGGCGATCCTTATGTCGAAGAAGATGACGTGCCCATTGTCCTTCGTTCATGGCAAGCACAGAACTTCCTTGTAACTGTTCTGCATGTGAAAGGATCTACTTCAAGAATTAATGTTTTGGGCATTACAGAAGTTCAGGTTAGTGTTCATACCGGATCAGATCTCTTTCAGGATTAACATGCTTTGGTAAATTGCATTTAACTTATTTTGATTGCTGTTATTATATCATTTTTGTTCATGTTCTGCATTTTTACTTCTTATCCCGCTCACACTGATAACTTTCATAAGCTGGCTGGGTGAATGGACGTAGGAATTTCTTGTCTACCCAATTTCAGCTTTCTCATTTGTGTTCTACTTCCTTTTGAAAAACTCTCTTTTTCTATGCATCTTGCATTTGTATATTAGGTTGGATTCTGCATTATATATATATCATCACATCTACTTTCTCTCCTCCTAGGAACTTCTTCTTGCTGGTTGTTACAATACACCGAGGACAGTACATGAAATTACAGCACATTTAGCTAGCCGCCTTGCCCGATGGGATGACAGGTGAGGACTGAGGGACTGCTTTCATATTACATTAGTCTAACCTATGCACTTGAGTAACAATGGTTAAATATGTGAAGACAGATGGCACTGAAAGATCGGGTGAATGACCTAGTGGTCAAATGATATTTTTATAGGAAGAGATTATAAAGTAGGAATATTGTCATTACGATGATTGCAGCTTTGAACAATGTCAAAATTTTCACTTGATGCCAGCTATTAATTTCACAATCATATTATCCTGCTTTGTCCATGCTTTCATCGACTCAGTATTCATAAATTTTTTGATCTCTTATAGTTTCACATTTTTTTTCCTGCAGTAAGGCCTTAAAACTGTAAAATACTGTATTCTAGTGCTGATATTATATGGGCTGACAATTATTATTTATCTTTGTTTTAATCCAATTCCAATTGGTTTTACATATGCTAAAATTTCTAATTTGCTAAGGATATTTCGGAAATTCATCTTTGGGGCGGCTGATGAAGTGGAATTGAAGTTTGTGAACAGGTTCTATGAGATAAATAAATCAAATTAGTTTTCTTTGAGCTTATGTCTGTACCCTTGCAATGTCTAACTGTTTACTTTTGTTCATAGGAGAAACTATGAAGATTTAAATCTTTACGGTAGTATCCTCAACCAAGAAATAAGAAAGTTATCAAGACAGGTATGTGTTTTTACCTGCTAACGGTTCTAGACATTTTTTTTTACTGGAAAGACCACCTTTAGATGATCTACTGAAGTACTAAGATGTAGGAGTCATGAAGCAAAGTTTTTGCTTATCTGCACAATTGCATCATTTCGTTGTTTCTATGATGGGTCCATTTCTCCAAGAATTTGAATTTGTGGCCTATAGTAGCAGAGCCAAGAATAAGTACTTATTTTGTGGGGGAGGGGGTGCGCCAACTGCATACATATTTTTTTTCCTCCACAAAATAAACTATTTTATGCCGTATGACATTTTTTTTTTTTATTTATGTAAATTACATTATTTCTCTATGCATTCTGACTTTTTTCTCATGCAAAGATGTCAATAATCTATATGGAATCTCTCTAGTCTTTTTCATTAAGAACTCGATATATTCTCTCTTTTTCTTAACAAATGCCCTGAAGATTGTATGCCAGAGAACAGATAAGGAGATTCACTCAGTTACTTCCTCTTTATTCCTCCACACGTGGACTGTGGGAGCATGGGTTACACTGCCGTAGCCCTCTCCTGTGTCATTTTTCCTCCATGGCATGCATTGCCTTCTATAATATGCTCATGATTTAGAGTCGAGAAAACCACCTATCTCGTGAATTGCATTGTATTCAATCCTGTAACTTAAGCATATTAAAATTGCAGGTTATTAGAGTAAAATGGTCGCTCCATGCTAGAGAGGAGATTGTTTTTGAACTTCTTCAGCATTTGAGGGGGAATTCAACAAAAACACTGCTGGAAGGAATACGAAAGAGTACTAGGGAAATGATTGAAGAGCAAGAAGCAGTTCGTGGTCGCTTATTTACCATCCAAGACGTTATGCAGAGTACTATTCGTGCATGGTTGCAGGTTTGTATTTATATGCCTCTTACTGTGTAATAATCATAACTTCTAACATTGCAACATGAATGGTTTTTAGCTTTCGACTTTGTAAAAATAATTGATCGATTCAGGATAGGAGCCTTACTGTCACTCATAATCTAGCCGTATTTGGAGGATGTGGCCTCGTTCTTTCCATAATCACGGGGCTTTTTGGAATCAACGTGGATGGTATCCCTGGAGCTGAAAACACACCATATGCCTTCGCTCTATTTGCAGGACTTCTATTCTTCTTAGGTATAGTGCTAATTGCAGTCGGACTGATCTACCTTGGGTTAAAAAAACCAGTCAGCGCAGAGCAGGTGGAAGTGAGGAAGTTAGAGCTCGACAAGTTAGTCAAGATGTTCCAACATGAGGCCGAGACTCATGCTCAGGTTCATAAACCCGTCTCGCGCCATAACTTGCCACCAACGGCTGGAGATGTGTTCTTAGAAGATGCTGATTATGTTCTAATTCAGTGATGTTATAATGGCCATTTGAGGTACCTTAGGGTGATGTTTTTTCAGCTGAAGGGAACATGAAATAATTTATCTATACAGTTGCACTATAAGAAATACATGTTAATTAATGGCACATGTTTAATTGAATTGAAGATGTTTGATGTCAGTTGTCCTTTTCATCAGTCACAGCGTGTTATACTAACAATATGCTACTTAATGAATTTCTTTTTTTAGGATATAAACTATATATGAATTTCAGAATTTGAAAAAAAAACCAACAGTTAGAATAGAATTACTTAACGCAAGTAATTTAATCGATCGTTGAATTGTAGAAGCTGAAATTTGTTTTTGAAGGTAAATTCAATCTTTAAAACAATCAGCATAAGTCTTGCTTTCAGCGGCATTGTGGGAAGGGTCTTGGAGGTTCAGGATTTAGTCTGACGAAATTGAGACACTTGGGTATAAAAAAAAAAAAATGGTATTGGGAAAAGAAGCTAGATTGTGGGCCACTTTGTATAATTAACGAGGAATAAATCAATGAGAATTAATATATATATTTTTTTTTCAAAAATCTAAAATATTAGTTATGCTTTTGAAGATCGTGAATAATTAGACTGCAAGCTTTGGATGACAAATGACGAATCACATGCATCTATGTTTATGCGTGGATCATGCTCTTTAACTATAGCAAGTCCATGATGAACAACGATTGCAATCTCCATCCTCAAGCGTGAATGCTCCTAGGTCAGGCTCCACTTCTGGCAACTTCATCCTCAAGCGTGAATGCTCCTCCTTCCTAATGCTCCTAGGTCAGGCTCCACTTCTGGCAACTTCATCCTCAAGTGTGAATGCTCCTTCTTCCTCCTTCGTCGGGCTCTGCTTCCTCTCACATCACGCCCCCAAACCAAAATATTTCGTCTTCACTCGAATGATGACATCTGTATTAAGCATAAATGTGCAAGATTGAGTGCTTTCCAGTTATCATAATTCTCTGAATCTACCAAAAGCATGGTTTTATTTAATTTTCTTTAAAATCAGATAGAGTTTAATCGTTATACCTTTAAGAAAAATTGAAGTGTTTGATATTCGGCCAAATGATTGTGTGAGAAGCAATCATTTTCGTCTTCAAACCATGTTAAAAATTATGAAAGATGGACTTTTAACATAAAAGTCTACAAGTGCTGCACATTTAAAAAAAAAAAAAAAAAAAAAAAAAAAAAACCTCGTTATTGGCTCTATGTGCAAATTGCCATAGCATCAAGGATCCAAGTCGGGCTCTCGTTCTTCAAGCGACCCATTAAACGTCGTAGGCCCATTCGCTTTGGCCCATGTTATTCGTTTTTGTTCACGTGACCTGTATACTTGAAACGCGATTTTATAAAGAATCCAGTTTCAATAACGCGATTTTCAGTTCATAGCTGTTGATGCAGGGACTTAACAACTCAGCACGCAGCACGGCTCTTTAGACGCTCGTCACTCGTCAATGATTCGACCTCTTCATACTCTCTCACTAAATTCCAGGTGACGTCTCTCTCTCTCTCTCTATATATATATATATTTGTGTGTGAGTAATTGCGTTTTATGTGATATCTTGCTTTGATTCTGTTTAGGTTCCATTGAAATCACCATCACAAAGATTTTGCAGCAATGGACGGTACCGTTCTTCGATTTCACTAAATTATTGAGAAAAATGCAATCCTGATAGCCAATAAGCGTATATATTTCATTTCTTATCATGTACGAAGACATGCATAGAATTTTGTAGTTCGAGTAGATATGATCAATTTTTTGTATACTTGTTTTTCCTTGCTGTTGATTTGGAAATTGAAAGGTAGTATATTTTTTTGATTTTATGATTGTTTGAAGTGTGGTCTTTGCTTGCATTTGAATGAAGTTCTTTATCGTTGTCATTAACAAATTCTCAAACAGTTCTGGATTAGTTATTTCCTTCTCATATTTGAGAATTCTTCTTATAATTTAAAGAAATGTGTTGGGAAACCAAAACCAAAATAAATAAAAATTAAATTTAAATCATTATACGGCCCATTCTTGAAGGTCAGATGGCAGGATTGCAAGTAGATTGGACATATTATCTGGAAATTTTTTGTATTTAAGTACATCTTGCCGATTCATGTACCTCGTAGCCTTCAGGGCCTTGGATGATTGTCATTAAATATAGGCACTCTTTTCCGTTAAAGCCACTTCTGGTGTGATAGAAGTATAGACACTCTTATTGGAATTAGGACTTTTGTACTGGCCAAGCTGCAGTGAAATCTTTGACTTATTAATATTAGGTGGCTATTTTCTATTTTTATCAATTGTGATTCTGGTACATATAAAAAATTTACAGGAACGTTTCTTCTGATAGTGACAAATTAATAGGTTGCAATGTGAGATGGCTGGCTGTATTCCTTTCTGCCACCTCATACTAAAATAAAGTTCTGAGTTGGTCATCCTGGAGATGCACTGGGATGTAATGATCAAATGTACCACAGTTTTGGCCCAAAATCATTCACCATAAAAGTTAAGTCCCTTTTCCATGATCATGTTTACGATCACAACTTACAGAACAAGTATTTCCTTACTTCCATTACTTCACATTTCCTCTTTGCCCCTTCTTTTTCTCCTACTTCCCTGTTTTTTTATTCTTCTCTCTTTTTGAGGCAACTAGAAGACCCTTGTGTTGACGGGTGACTAAAGTATTGTCAAGCTATATGTCTCCCTTGCCATCATAGTCTCTAATTTTCTCACTTTATAGTCTTATTTTTATTTTTAAAATTTTTGCTATTAATTTTGGTCATTTTGACTCCTTGCTAATGTCATTGTCTGTGCGAAAAATTATTTGTGTTTTTCTGTCAGCTATTGTGATAGCTAATCTCATTCTTGATATGGGGGAAATTATTGAGAGAAGTCTGTGATTTTGATGATCTTGGTAGCAAGTCGGCAATTATATAGCTGATCAGTGTTTCTTCACCATGTCAGATTTGTCAATTAAGAAGTGTGTGCCTTGCAGCGCAAAGGAACTGAGGCCTATGACTGAGGAAGCAGCTCATCATCTGATTCGACAGGCATGCACTCAATTTTGATATCTGCTTCTTTTTGCATAAATTTGGAGGTTCCTTAATAGGCACCCATTCCACCATCCAGGTTCCTGAGTGGAATTTGGTGAATGAAGGCGGTACATGGAAGCTACACAGGTCATGGAAAGTTAAAACTTTCAAGAGGGGAATGGAGTTTTTTCAGCTCATAGCCGCTCTTGCAGAAGCAGAAGGTATTTCATCAACTTCTCTCATTTTGCTTCAGAATTTGCTGCTTTCTGATCTGCAGGCAAGTGTCCTATGTGTTATTTAAGTTGTTTAGTCGAAATTAAGGCAGTACCCTTGTGCTTTTGTTATGTGCCCTTTTATTAGTACATTGGTTCTTTGGTTATTTTAGAATACCTACTGATCCTGCCTGGTGTTACAATCCCTTCCTACAACATGCACAGATGCACTCGGTATCTTATCAAGGGAGTTAAACTTGAATAGGGGTTGCCTAGAGTGAAAAATTTATTTGTTGAAGGATCTTTAAAGTGTTACCTTCTCTGTTCCCTTAATCATAGAGACAGCCTCGAAGTCATTCTGCCTGACAAGAACCTAGTACAGACCATGAGCACGTTTGGCTTAGCTTATTGCTAATCTTGACAGTATGTCTGGCTTTTATTTTTATTCTAATGATTAGTCTCTGACTAGGGACAGTCTTCATTCCACATAATATTTCTCACGGTGATGGAAGAGGTGAATTGCCATAGCTTGGATCATTTAGGCCTCATGTTTACCCATACTCTTCAAGCCTATCTGACATAGATGATGTGATCGTTACAAAGTAAGCAGGAGATGCTTGGGTTCATAGTAATTTTGGCATCACTACTTAAAATCTCAAGTGGACTTGTGATATAAATCTGGAACAAATTCAGTTGATGGTGACTTGGCCCTACTCCCTCACATAGTACCGAGTTATTCAATTTATATTAATTTCTCTGCTCAAGGTTCCTCTATAAAGCAATAAGCAGTTGTTTCTCAGTTGAATATATGCCCTATTGTGGGAATATGGTAATTCTGGTTCATCATATTGTTTTACACACGAATTGGTTGCACTCTTATTTTATCAATCACATGTACATTAACTCATACAAAGTGCCTCAAATCCATAGGTCAAGGTACACATTGAATCTTACATAAGGTATAATTTTATTTTCATTTTTCTGGATAAAAAATTCGTCTTTATGCAGGTCATCATCCAGATCTTCATCTTGTTGGGTGGAATAACGTAAAAATTGATATTTGGACGCATGCACTGGGTAAGACCACCATTTTTGTTAGTAGAACTTATTGTAATGTATATAAATGAGTCGTCCAGCTTGCAAGATCGATTTGTAGTTATGATCATATATAATTTCTCGAATGATGATTTTTTTTTTTTTCAAGGGATGATAAATTTGTTTCGTGCAGGTGGACTCACTGAAAATGACTTCATACTTGCTGCCAAGATTAATAAACTTAATCTGTATTCTCTCCTGAGGATTGAAGTTGCAAATGAGTAATTGAAAAGACAGGCAGGATTTTGTATGTTTGTGGGACAGTTTAATCTGCACTGAATTGCAGCCTCTTGTACGCTGGATTTTAGTTAATAATCTGCAGGGGGTTTGGTTTTTGCATTTAGTCTTTTTTCAATACTGTGGATGCAATGTTCATGTCCTTATATAAAGATATTTTTGTTATGGGTCGCGATGATTTCATTTTCAAAGAACAAGTAGAAATTAGGATGTGGGTAACCCTACTCTCAATTATCTTAGAGAATTATCACCACAACAATATTTGATGTCAAGTGGATTCGATGTAAGCGCGATGGATTATTTCGTTGCTTCAGAGATTATAGATGACAATATTTATTTCTCTTCCCTAGAAATTTAATGCTTCGTATTTCTTAAGTGCTTGTTTGGTCATATGCTTAACAGTTATTTCTATAAAGTTGATAAAGTCGGAGTCACAAAAAGTAGTGGATTTCAATATATTGAGGACCTTGCTTGGGGTACATAATGGTGTCCACACCCATGTGAGGGTGTGGACATCATTATGTACTAAATATTATGTACAAGTAGTTTTATCCATATATTTATAAGTACGCACGAACATGTTATTGAATATGATACTATATTATTGTTGTCCATTTATTTTCTATTCATTTAGATTGATGCAGAAATATAAATATATACTATCCTATCTATGTGCCATGTTAGATTGATGCAGAAATATTAGTCTATCTACGTAACATGTTAAACAACCACATCTCAAAGCTGATGACATTAGAGAGATCAGAAAATTTATTTATTAATAGTTTATTTTCCATCATTTATGCATCAACACTTATTGAAGGTTGCAAGGCCAAAAAATTGAGATTTTAGTATATTAATGTCTACCAAATGGGAAATTACTAGAGAAGCCAAAGAAAAAGTTCAATTATTCATTATTACTGTCTTGGGAATCCAGAAAACAAACAGTTGACATTTCAGATTAATGAATGTTGGCTAAAAATAAAAAATGAGGGTTTTGGCAGATCTAGCAATAAATCGAATCGAAAGGTGAAAAAGATTTACATAGTCGATCTCAAATTTATCAAAAACAAAGCTTAGTTTGTTATTAACGTTATATAGGGTAATTAGCAGAAATGATCCCTAACGTTTACACTCATTGCTAAAATGGTCCCCATCGTTTTAATTTTGGCATTTACACCCTTATTTCAAACGTTTGTTGCGGAATTGGTCCTTCCATCCAATTCCGTTAAATCAACCGTTAACAATTTAATGAAATTTGCAGAAATGATCCCTAACATTTACACTCATTTGCTAAAATGGTCTCTATCTTGTTTGAGTCTAATTAAATTTTATTCTATTACATTTTATTTTTTTCTCCTTCCTATTTTCAACCACATAACTTTTCATGAAATAATATTATATGTAAATCAAAATTTTTTCCTTCTTTTTCAATCGTTCATTTAAAAATAATAATAATATTCCACATATTTTCATTCATAAAAAATGGGGGCCAAACGGGGAAATTAGTCAACTTCCCATCATTTTTCTCCTCTTAAAATTCTCGGTGAATATAATTCCTTTGGTTTGATATAATTTACAACTTTATACCCCAACTCAAAACGTTGTCGGCAAATATCTATTGTGTAGCAATTTATTTTCCCTTTTACTATAGTATTTTGTATCTATTGTAGTAAGTTAATATTGAGAACTTATACTACATAACTCATCAATAATTATTTGTGCTAAATGATTAGAGGGTTAGGGATGAGATTTGCCGACAACGTTTTGAGTTGAGGTCTAAACTTGTAAATTATATCAAACCATAGGAATTATATTCACCAAAAAATTTAAGAGAAGAAAAATATGAGAAGTTGACTAATTTCCCTGTTTGGCCCCCATTTTTTGTGAATGAAAATATGTGGAATATTATTATTATTTTTAAATGAACGATTGAAAAAGAAGGAAAATTTTTCGATTTACATATAATATTATTTTATGAAAAGTTATGTGGTTGAAAATAGGAAAGAAAGAAAAATAAAATGTAATAGAATAAAATTTAATTAGACTCAAACAAGATAGATACCATTTTAGCAAATGAGTGTAAATCTTAGAGACTATTTCTGCAAATTCCATTAAATTGTTAACAATTGATTTAACGAAATTGGATGGAAGGACCAATTCCGCAACAAACGTTTGAAATAAGGGTGTAAATGCCAAAATTAAAACGATATGGACCATTTTAGCAATAAATGTAAACGTTAGGGACCATTTCTGCTAATTATCCCGTTATATATTACCATCAATCATCGTCTGGCCTCCAGCCCCAACCGTGCAAGTTGCTTAAAATGGCTATTTAAGGGTTATTTCTTCTCACAGGACAGTCAATGGCTACACTCTTAGGTAGATAATATTATGGAAAGGTTGAAACAGCAAATGGTTGGTAGCATTTTTAACTAATGTGGGATTTCCAGTTCTTATCCCATTCATTTTCACCTCAAAACACAAAACAACCTAGTACCTTAATCCTTGTTTAAATCTATATTAGTAGGAGGCATTTTTGGAGCATTTATTTGTATGTACTCATTTGGACTCCAATATCTTCCAGTCACAGCCTCTACTCGAATTGGTGCAATCCAATTGGGATTCGATGCAATTTTCTCCTATTTCCTCAATGGACAAAAAATACTCCCTATAGTAAACTCTCTTGTCCTTCTCACCATTTCCTCGACCCTCCTCGTATTCCAAAATGACAGTACCGGCGACTCGAACAAAACCTCTGAAAGTAAGCATTTACTAGGTGCTGGTTTTGCATTGATGTTGTCTGTCACACAACTTATCTTTCTAAAAATGATCAAAAGGGGAACTCTTAGGGCGATAATTGAAACACACATAATTAACTAACAACAATAATTTAAAAATCTCATAATCACATCATGATTGATTATACATACGCATGTGGAACCAAAGATGGGGTTGTCAAATGTGCAGATGACTATTTATGAATCATAAATGGTTAGAAATGATTGTACGTCATTTTCTTGCTTCAATATTCTCTCTTCGAGCCCACAAACGGACGGAGGCGGTGGCCAGCGGTTGGAGTGGGATGGGGCTTGTTTGGTTTCTTTTTCTTTGTTTGGTTTTGGGTCTTTATTGCTTTTGTAGTAGCTTATGCTTAGTCATAGGGTGCACTTAATCTCTTTGAGGAGGGCATTGTGTTGGAGGTAAATCCTTCTTGTATCCGTTTGCCACTTCGTTGTTTAATGAACTACATTTCAAAAAAAAAAAAAAAAAAAAAATACTTCTTAAGTTGAAAGTGACTTTATTGTTTTTGTCCACTTGTTTTTTAGCATCTAAACAATAGCAAAAAAAAAATAATAAAAATTATGTCGTCTGAACGTTTGATGACTAGTAACCAACAACCATCAAATAGGATGTGAGGAAGAAGATCTAGATATATTAATAACGAGATATGATCACAATATTGGCATCCCAAATCAGCTAGATCTAGTTATGAGAATGATCGTAAATTTATGTACTCCAATTAATCATTTAAACTAGTTTTTGAATAAACCTCAAGTCTCAACAAACACTAGAACAATGTCCTAGACTTGACCATATAAATGCGTTAAATGAATCTCTGACCATGTGCAGATGATCGAAAAGTGGAGCCCCTAGTTAAATGTTTTAGCGAGAGATTTCTATATGCTCTCTATTTTGAAGAGCAAATCCTTAAAATTATGCTGCAAGAGACGAGAGCCAAACATACTCTCTAAAGTTAAATGCATTCAAAGTATTTCAATTTTCAACGGTGAAATATGATATAATAATTTGGAGGAAATTAAGCTAGTGAAATAAAAGATAGGAAAAAACAATATTAAATATGAAGAGCTTGTTGAAGTAGTTAAATTTTTTTACTTCTATAAATATTTTAAAAAATCTATAATAATAAATAATATATCTTTTATTAAATTATAATATTCAAAGTTACAAAAATAATAATTTAAAATTTTCAAAGCCTAAATTAAATTTACTCTTCTTGACAAAATATCAACAATCATACCATTACTATAAATTTGTATTAGAATTTTTTTTTTCTCAATAGACATCATGGTCAGTCCATTCAACCTTGTGAAATTGTTGATTGAAGGTAGGATTTATCAACTTTAATGTTGAAGAGCTCCTTTGGACATATGTAACTGCAATTGGTATAGTTAATAATATTTTATAAGCAATCTACTCATTTAAAAAATAACATTCCACACACTTCAATCACTTTTTGGTCTCTTCTGACAAATAATTTCTAACAATTTGCAGCTCCCAAAATAATTCCTACTCATTAATATCTGAATCATTGCCGTGCTTCAAAGCTCCCATTTAACCCATTTATTTTTCTCAAACTCATTTTCAATTATATATTTCATGGATTTACAATTGTTATTAACTTTTCAATCACAAATTGCAACAACTTTTATCAAAATATATATCAAACCAAACAGGGGTACAAATTCTTCAAACTTATAACACCAATACCTTAAACAATTACGATATGCCTTCTACAATTTTGTCAAATCAAACAAATTAAAACCCAAAAGCTTTTTCATAGTTTTAAAATTGTCCAAACCTTTAAGTTAAGAAATAACTTAATAAACTACAAATAAGAAATAATCTACTCTAAAAATTCTAAAGCTAATTTATTATCCCATCATTAACATTTTCATCAAAGTACTTCTTAATATGAATAATATGCTTTCATGAAATGTAAGTTCTACTTTCATTTGAGTAGCAATTTTAGCTATAATCTGTAATCTTATAAGATTCAAATCTAGTTTCCTTATATATTTCAAAAAATAAAATCCATGATTTTAAGTGATTAATAGCAGCATCAATAGACATGTCCTTATTTTGCAACATTTTGCTTAATCTATTACTAAAAGACAATATGTTGTACCAAATAATCATGTAGAATAAGAATTCATAATTCATAATGTCAGAAGATAAACTTAGAGTAATCATATGTTTTCACCAAGTGTGTTAAAGTAGCTTTTATTTTTGGCGCTTGAAATCTTATTGCTTTTAACACTTTTAACTTGACTTTTTTCAATCTGTTTTTAATGGTGGCTAAGTATATCATACATTTTACATTATCCTAAAAAATAACCCGCCTTATGAATATATATCTTGTTAGTATTACGTCAACGTCTATAAACGTAAACTATAAAATTCGTTGGACTCCGATCTTCGACCTCATTAAAATAATACTTCCTAAGTCACCTAGAAAATTCTAATCACTAAAGTTGGACTCTTTAGTCATGAGATTAGCTCGGAATAATAACCGTCGTAATCTGCGTAGACATAATGATGTCTAAATTCCTTCATGCCTCTCGACCCACTATTCTTGGAATGACACATGGTGACTCTGACGTCAGCACATCTTTTTCGGCCAATTAGCCGCGAGTAATGATTACCTGATGTGAGGCCATCATTACCTGATGGCATAGTTGAAGCCTAGACATAATAATGACATGATTCAACCCACCTTAGCAACCATTTAAAATACTAGAAATTTGGATAAGTGGCACGCACTTCTAGGATAGTAACGAATGAGATGGGTCCCCCCACCCCAAAAAAAAAGAAAGAAAGAAAAGAAAGGGGGCTGAAGTCTTTTTCAAAGCAATATTCTACTTTCTTATTATCGTGTATTTTGCCTCAAGATCATTAGCAATAAAGACTTCCTTTTATCTTTAAGTTGGTTAAGAAATTGCTTTACATTTTTTTAATATTAACGTAATTTATAGATGATTGAATTTGAAGACCAGGAATTGATGATGACTAAATTAATAGAGAAAATAAAATAAAAGTTGAAAGGTTACGTAACAAACAAAATAAACAACAAGGAGAAAAAAGAAATAGAAATAAAAGAGAGAAAAGGACTTTTTTGGCGCATAGGAAACGGAGCATCGGTGATTATCGGAAAGGACAAATGGATCCCTCAAGCGGCCACATACCAAGTACAATCTCCCTTACAAGACCGACTTTTGCAAAGTAAAGTGTGTGATCTCATAGATGCAGACACGAAATCCTGGAACATGAACTTGATCTCAGGATCTTTTGAGGAGCGGGAAGCCAATATCATTAGTAAGATCCCTATTAGTGCTAGCGGAAACCTGGACAAGCTCATATGGCGGGGGCGAAGGATGGTAAGTTCTCAGTCAAAAGCGCGTATCACTTCATGAGCCAGAAGAAACAAGAAGACTCGGGCCAATGCTCCACAAGTAATAGTCAGGATGTAATCTGGAGGAAAATTTGGAAGTTAAAGGCACCGAATGCAAGCAAAATGCTAATATGGCGAGCAACCCATGAGTCCTTACCGACAAATCTGAACTTAACCAAAAGGAAAATAAGGGAGTCCCCGTGGTGTCCAATATGCAATCGGGAAGAAGAGTCAGTAGTACACGCCCTGTGGACCTGTGTTTCTGCCCAGGACGTATGGAGCTTAAGCACCCGAAGAATACAGAAAATGTCTTTCATGCCGCTGCACTTCAAAGACCTAGTCATCCACTTGTCCAATAATCTGACCGAGGAAGAGATGGAGATTTTTACAGCTACAGCCTACCTTATTTGGAAGAGGCGAAACTCCTTTGTGTTTGAAAATACTTTTGATAAACCAGCTATCGTCTCAAACATGGCTAGACGGAATGCACTGGATTTCAGAGAAGCGAACTCTTTACTGGTCGGGTCCAGAATCAACGGTGACCAGCACCCCCTAACCTGGACTGCGCCCCCCACAAATAAGTATAAAGTTAACTGGGATGCTGCCATTGATTCAGCTAACAGTTGGGTTGGAATCGGAGTAGTGGTGCGAGATTGGATTGGTAAATCTAAAGCTTTTATGATGAGTGCTCGGAAGACCTTCCCAGATGCTTTTTTGGCTGAGTCCATCGGTGCCATGGAAGCAGTTTCACTTAGCAGACAACTAGGACTGAGATCGATAATCTTAGAAGGAGATGCGCTGAATGTTGTGAAGGGACTAAAGGGAGAATTGGACTTCTGGAACTACCCAGGTTTACTGATCCAGGACACGAAAAGCATGCTCAATTTTTTTAACTCTTGGTCTGTTAACCACATTCCTAGAAAGATAAATGTTGTTGCTCATAGACTAGCAAAGGAAGCACTTAAACTCTCTGAGGAGAGAATTGTGCTGGAGGATCCTCCTCCTTGTATCCAATTTATGCTACTCTGAAATTTTATGAAAGTTTCGCTTTTCTCAAAAAAAAAAGAATGTATTAAAAACTTGTTTTTACTCTTTGAAGAATATACAGCTTTTTTTTTGACATTTTTTCTTTATATTTATAAATATATGTGTATAATATTATTTTTTGGGACCCTCGTCGTAGTGCGATTGTCTATTCCCCATATGCTCAGGGTCGGTACTGGGTGTTGAATACCCAAGTCTTTATAAACTAGGCCAACTGCCTGTGTTCTTTGTGCCTCTCATGATAACTGCCATGGGAGAAACTCAAGAACTGCAGACGAATATTAATGGTGAGATTTTGAATTCAAGTTATATTATCGTTAGAATAAAAATTTGATTGGATTATAGTTTTAGTTGGGGAGAGGGTTTCCCTCTATTTCTCAAAATGAAGTGACAAGGCATGTTCCCCCCCCCCCCCCCCCAAGAACTTTGAACCCACACACACACACACACTTGCTGCAACATGCATGCTAAATTGGATCTATAAATCAGATAAACCTAGGAAGTTAAAATTCTGTAAAGCAGTTCGGTTCTTATTTACCGTCTCACGTTGAAGATGAACCAGTATAAATACGTGTGTTTTACTTGTTATCTGAGATTTCGTTCGATTTATTATTTTTCTCTTGGGGTTGTTTAATTCAGTAGGTCATCGGAAATCTGAAGAAGAACCAAAATATTCACCTGAAAATGGCGAAGGCCACCATCAAGCCTCGTCCGGTCACTCTAAGCTGTACAAATGGTGGCTTAAAATGGCCATCTATGGCCTATTTGTTCTCGGAGGGCAGTCAGCGGGCACACTCTTAGGTAGAGTATATTTTGAAAATGGTGGAAACAGCAAGTGGATGGCTACACTTGTACTACTTGTGGGATTTCCAGTTCTTTTCCCATTTTTATTCATCTCAAAAGACAAAGTTTATGCTACACAAGTTAACACAAAACAACCTGGTACCTTAATCCTAGCTTCAATCTATATTGTCCTAGGCATTTTTGGTGCTTTTACTTGTCTTATGTACTCAATTGGGCTCCAATATCTTCCAGTCACAACCTACAGTTTAATTTGTGCAAGCCAATTGGGATTCAATGCACTTTTCTCCTTTTTTCTCAATGCACAAAAAATCAATCCTTATATAGTGAACTCTCTAGTACTCCTCACTATCTCTTCCACCCTCCTCGTATTCGAAACAGACACTAGTGGGGAGTCGAACAAAACCTCGAAAGGTACTTATGTACTAGGTTTTGTATGCACATTAGCAGCCTCTGCTGGTTAGGCTCTTATGTTGTCTCTAACACAACTTATCTTTCACAAGATCATCAGAAGAGAAACTCTTCGTGCCATAATTTCCATCTTTAGTTGCTACTTTTGCAATCCTAATAGGGCTGTTTGCAAGTGGAGATTGGAAGAAATTGAGTTCAGAAATGGAGGGTTTTAAATTGGGGAAAGTGACCTTTGGTGTTTACTAAATAATGGAGGGGATCATAGGTAGAACAATAGAACAATGTTTAAATCTCAATATCTCGACCTACTCCAATCCCTCTTGAGTCTCTCTATGGACTCGCTTAACCATAGTTATGGATATCCATCCATCGTCATCCCCTCTCATAGCCTTCACCGTCCACCCGATTCGATATCCATAAATACAGTATTTCAAGCGTAGCGACTTGTTTGAATTTTTAATTTAGCAAAACATAGATGAGAATTGACTGATTATCTTATTGAGCTTCAATTTGAACAATTGACTGGTGTCGATGGAGTGAAAAATTGATTCAGATGTTTGATTTATCATCAGATTCAATGTAAATTTGTAATTTTTTATGGTGTGATTTAAACATGTATAAACTGTTACCTATGATGTTGATCCAATGGCCGGTTACTGGTTCTCTTATATTCGTGACCTTTGAACATTGATATGTTACCTGCGTTATTGATCCAATGGTTAGTGATCAATTCTCTTTAGATCAGTGACTTATAGACATTAATCTGTTATCTATGCAAATGATATGTAAACTGTGAATTGTTAAATGTGACCTATAATGTACAAATTGTGACATGTGAACTTGCATTTGTGACGTGTTATCAATGTACAAAGACATGTGACGTGGATGGTGATTTGTGACATGTGAACTGTAACCTATGACTTGTGAACTATAATTTGTGACATGTAACAAGTGCACAAAGACATGAGATATGTTATCAGTTTATATGTCACATGTCATCATGCACAAGTCACAAATCAACGTTCATATGTTACAAATTAATGCTCACAAGTCACAGATTAAATAAAATTGGTCACAAATAATTAATTTATGTTCTCAAGCCACACTACACAAGTCACATGTCATATGGCACACCCTATGAACATGTGACTACAGTCAACAATTAACCACTATTTGCAAACCGCAACCACTCCACCACTACCGACACCATTACCACACCAACAATCAATTAAAACCAACAAAATAGAGGAAGAAGCGACGATTTTAATTTTCATCACCTATTAGTATCACCAACAAAAACCCCAAAAAATTCAACAATGAAAAGCTCAGCACTCCTCAAATTAGAAGCGCAGAAAATCAATAGCAATGGTATCATAATTGGAAGTCCAACACTCGTGTAATCCTCAAAATCAACAAAAATCAATCAATTTTGCTACATGTACATCGTGATTTATACTTTAGCTTACCGAATTTATACTTGTCATAATCTCACATCGTCTTTCATTTATCACACATTTAATCCAATCATTACAATGTTGCCACGTCACCCATATGTCAACAATGATGTCAAAGTACATGTACAAATAGCTTAATTGAAAATCAAAAGCTCAAAAAATTAATGGCAAACGGTATCAAATTGGAAGCCCAGCACTTGTGTAATGCTCTAGTTTAATTCTAACAACCCATTTCTTCAAGTTTAATTTTCTTAATACTTTTGTAGCTCCCACTTACTACCATCCTTTGCAGTTTAGATTAGCAGCAAAGAATTGCCCCACGAAACCCATTCCCAAAATAGAGGTGCCGCTTGATACTTATCTCTGTTGTGAGACTAAATTCAAGGCTGCATGCCTGCATGGTGTTGGGTTGATAGTTGTCGTCCATTGATTTCGTCGTGCATAATCGCCCCCAATTTGATTGTGTGTGTGAGAGAGAGAGAGAGAGAGAGAGAGAGAGAGAGGATATCAAAGGAGAGAGAAGGTAGAGAGTTAAATAATAATATTGTTAATATTAATAATTTGAATTATCTCCTAAATTATGAAAATAAACCTTAAATCTCATTAATTCTGATTTTTAAAAGTCGGTACCTACAAAATTTCCATTTTTGTTTTTTAATATCTAAGAATTGATTAAACTCGATGGAAGTCCTTTCTTGTAAGTCATGTAAAGCCCAGTCAGACGCCTATCTTCTTGGTGTAATTCTGATTGAGGAAATTACACTATAGCCGGTCTTTGAAGATCCCTTCACAAAAAACAGGTTGAAAGTTTAATTAATCACAAATCAGGTAGATAAATTATATAATATTAATATTAATATTCCAATTAATCAAAACCTAAAATTTCTCTCTCTCTCTTCACACTTTCCCTTCTCTCTCTTTACTCTCCTCTCCCTGCCGATTTCAAGCGCCACCGTAGCTTTGTCAACGACGCGGTAGTGGTGAGCCTGGTGCGGTGGATCTAGGTAGTGGTGTTGTGTGGTATAGTGAGAACAGCAGGTGATAGCGGTGCAGTGCGGTGTGGTGATGGCGGTAACGGTCCGAGATGTGAAGTCTTTTCATACTTTCTGGCACCGTGAGCAGAGACGACTCCCACGTTCTTGCAAGTATTGCTGTTGTTTGGCACTGTTGCCGGTTCTGTTGTAATGAAGAACACGGCGAAGCAGGCGCCGGTCTCGCGACTACGATCTTTGCATCGACGGTGAAATGTGGCTTTTCTGACTGCGATCTCTGCCTCACGAACTGTGTTGAGGTTAGGGGTGTGGTTGGATGTAGTGGTGGTGGTTGGATGTAGTGGTGGTGCTAGGGTTAGGCGAACTGTCATGGTGGTGAGGTGGTGGTGTTGGGGTTAGGGGTGTGGTTGGATGTAGTGGTAGTGGTGGTGGTGGTGGGATGTAGTGGTGGTGCTGGGGTTAGGCGAACTGTCATAGTGGTGAGGTGGTGGTGCTGGGGTTAGGGGTGTGGTTGGATGTAATGGTGGTGGAGGTGGTTGGATCCAGTGTAGTGGTTCTGGTGATGGCGGTAGTGGATTTGATTTGTTGGTGCTTTTTGGGTTGCAGTTTTCTTAGATCTTGTTGGTAGTTATGGTGGCTGTGGTTGATGGATGTGGTGGTGGCTGTGATTTTGTTGATGGTTGAGCGATGGTTTTGTTGATTTTTGGGAAGCAATTCTGTTAGTGTTTGTGATCAAGCACTCAATTGTGATCTAAAAACTGTGACTAATTACTCATTTGTAACATAAAAATTTGATAATGTGTCCCCTGAAATTTTTTTGTGACCAGCTAATTTAAAAAATTGTGATCAACAAATAAACTGACTTATAAAATTATTGATTTGTGACATTGACATAATCCGTAACCTATAAAAATTTTAATTTGTGAACTCGAAATAATCTGTGACCTATACATTTTTTTTATTTGTGATTTCAAAATAATTCGTGACCAACAAATTTGAAAATATGTGATCGATGGATAAACTGTGACTTATAAAATTGTTGATTTGTGATCTCGACATAATCCGTGACCTATAAAAATTTTAATTTGTGATCTCGAAATAATTTGTGATTTATAAATTTTTTGATTTGTGATTTTGAAATAATTTGTGACCTATAAAATTTTTGATTTGTTATTTTAAAATAATCTGTGATCTATAATTATATAAATGTGATCATTAATTATACAATTTTGATTTTATTATAATTAATTAATAAAATATTTTTAATTAAAAAATAAAAACCTAATTTTTACATTTTTACAATTTGAAATATAAAAATTAAAGTGTGCATTGTTAATGCATTATTTTTGAATTCTTTTCATTCTGATTTGTACCCCAGGCCCGTTAGAGCAACAGGAATCGGAGGAGAGGAGAGGAGAGGGTTTCTCAAACTTGTGTTTTCTACTCAACTTGTCAATAAACAAACTTGGAAGGTAGTATCATATTTATTTTCGTAAAGACGGGCCTCCTATGTTGATTTAGCACTCGATTCCAGCCTTATCGCCATTCTTGTCTTCTATCTCTTTAGAATTTATTTATTTGCCATTTTTCTAATGGCAATCTTCCTTAAGCAGCAGTGATTTTCATATTCTTGAATTTTTTTGACGTGGTTGTTAATGGTATTCCTCATTACGGCTTGTTACCAATTGTCAAACCTAGAATTTGACGACCCATAATAGCTTGGTGCCAATTCCATTAGTACCTATTTATTTGTTCTTAATTTGTTTCATAGTTCTAGGTTTTTTTCTAGTTTTGATTGTGGACTGTTAAATATTTTTATCTGATTACTGTTTTGACAAGCTACTGAATTAATAATTTGTTAATTTATCAAGCTAATTTATCTTTGTTTTGCAATAAATTGTTATATTATCATTTTTCAAGATGGTTTTGGTTTTCTATGCATATTTTTTGTATTTTCGTGTTTTTAAAATGTTTATTTGAGGAGGATTAAGCCTTCCAACACTATACATGTTTTTATGATGATTTTGAAATTTAAATTGTGAATTTCTATTCTTTTTTAGAGTTGATGGAGCACGGTTCGTATCAAGATCAATCACAAGCGACGTTTTCATTGACAGATGAGGATCATACTCTAGCAAATTCTCTCAGATTTATTCTTAACCAAGAGTAAGTTCTACCTCAATTATTTTTGTTGTTTAATATGACACTAGATAATTCTGAATTTTGTCTTTGTACATATGTTCCTATATGTTATCTTAGTCGTTGAAGGCTGTTTTGTTAATCACTGGATTCACTTCATTAATGAAGATTTTGAACTTATCTTATATTACATTGTCATGATTTAAATCACCAATTTCAGTGTGCAGTTTTTGTTAATTAAAAAAATTGGAAGTCAACGGTGAATTATTCAGTGTTATTTTTTTTGCCCATTGCCCTTCTTGTCTCTCTGGGAAACCTCAATGTTGCACTGTGGAATCTTATTAAAAAATTAATTAGTTGTTTACTATAAATTTTACGAGTGTCGTAATCGATATTTCTCTTTTACTCATTCTATTTCATTTTAGATAATTTATATAACTTCACGGGTCGGTCAACCTATTTCATTTATTGGTAATGATTGGACCAACTAAATTTATCAAGGTGCACTTGGTGTTGTCATATCTTGTCATCATAAGGCGAGTTGGAAAATCAATGACTGTTCATTTGGTTATATACAAATACACTCTTACGTTGAAGAACATATGCATAATTCTTTGAACTTCTTGTCGAGATTAAATATTGCATCACTGAATCTTTTTCCCTGTTCATGTCTATATGTTAATAAATTTCTTGCACAATGGCTTGTGTTTTCATGTTATTTGTTAGTTCAATAAATTCATTATGTAGCCAACTATTGATCAATAACCTAGAATAGTATTATGTTACAGCCCCCGAGTCACATTTTGTGGGTACAGTATTCCTCATCCTTCTGATGCTAGTGTGAATATAAGAGTCCAGACGACTGGTAAGGTTTCCCAATCTTTTTATATTCTACGTAAAGTGAAAATCTCAGTTTTATCAAATGTTTTTTTTTCTTCTATAAGAATTCTATATCAAAATCTCGTCTTGCTTTGAACAGGATAGAATTAGACTTTACGGGCTGGAAACAAAGATCACGTGTTTGATAAATGCATGTGTCGCATCCTAATCAGTATTTCTGAATAACCTTTTATAATCTCTTTGATTAATGTACCTGTTCGAAAAGTAAATAATTGAAAATACATGTCTTGGATTAATGTAACTTATCATTCAACTTTATCACTCATTTTTACTGTTTAAAAGTAACCTTACATAGAATCAAATGACAATCTCATGCCACAAATGAGTATGAAGTAGTAGTCTTCTTGCTTTGGTCGAATTAAGCGTCTAAATGGTTTACTTTCATTAACTTCAGCTTCTTGGTTGAATTGCAGGTGATGCAGCAAGTGAAGTGTTAAAAGATTCATGCCAGGATCTAATGCTTATCTGCCAGCATGTTCGAAACACTTTTGATCAGGCTGTGGTCGAGTTCAAGAACAAGGCATTTACGCAATGAATATTGGACCGTAACAAGTGTATTTTTACCTTATTTTTTAGGTAACAAATTTATGCTTTATCGTATCAAATCCATTTATTTTCATAGTGAATGTGCCATGAACTTGTTCGACCCAATACTTCCCTGAAATTTTGACAGATTCCCTCAACTCGAAAGATCGTGTTCTGTGTATCTTCCAATTGCAAACGAATCCCCCATAATTTTTTTGTTGTTTTTTGGTGTATGTAGCCATTATACTAACTTTTCTCTTTAGTTTCTTTGCGATTAACATAACAGAGAGTAGGGGAAGACATTGTCCAAAGTTGACTCAGGGTTGTTTATGTGATCATAAGTTCCTTGTTGATAATCCGTTTGTATCTTGATTCTTGATTTCTTAATATCGTACAAAGAAGCTCCTCGAGATATTTAGGGATCAAGATTGTTTTCCTTGTTGCTACTTAATTTAAAACTTGCTTATTTACTTATAAAAATAACTTTTCAAGCTTAGCCGACCCTGCTCAAAAACCATGACGAGATTTTAGAGGGTTTCTTGAATAATACAACTAATGTAATGCAGTCGAGGGGTCATTGTTTCTACTCATTTAAAGCTTATTGCTATCTAATTGCGTGGAGAAATTATTACTCAAACCATCTTAACAAAAAAGAAATGGTCATGCAACTTGTGCCGTGAAAAGTAAATCAGCTAAAAGATCAAATATATGGTTTGAGGCCGACATAAAAATGGTACGTGATTCAAAATTGTATGAAGAATCAGAAAATCGTGATTTGATAACCTTGAGAACGGCTATCTAATACTTGGCCTTGTCAAGTTGTTACGCTATTCATGCTGTCAAGATGAGAGAAATCGACGAGTCAGAATTCAAATCTTTGGGTAAGTTGAAGTCGAATTTAAGTTAGTTTACGCTAATGAAATTCAAGTTGTGCAAGACATTTCTGAACTAACAATTTCTGCTCATGTATTAACAGTTCAAGAAGATGAGGAAAGAAACCCATCAAATTTCTCAAATATCACTGACCAATATCTCATTCCTCAATCGAAAACCAAAACAGATTGGACTCGAGTTGTCATTTATACACTCTTTGTCCTTCTTGGCCAGTCCAGCGCCACTCTCCTGGGAAGACTGTACTATAGTAAAGGTGGAAATTGCATATTGCTACAATCCCTTCAAGAAACTATAGGATTCCCGATTCTCGTTCCATTTGCTCTATACTTCTCCCCAAAATATGATCTCTCTAACGACAGGAATCTATCGAATCAGCCTTCTGCTCTGAGATTAGTAACAATCTACATATTTCTTGGCCTAATTCAATCAGCAGCAAATGTGTTGTATGCAGTTGGGCTGTTAAACCTTCCTGTCTCCACATTTTCGCTCATTAGCATGACTCAGTTGGCCTTCAATGCTTTATTCTCTTTCTTTCTCAATGCACAAAAGTTAACGCCTCTAATACTCAATTCTCTGGTGCTTCTTACTGTATCAGCAGCTCTCCTTGTACTCAGCGGTGAGTCTATAAATCCTGAAAAGGGTTCAAAAAGGAAACAATTAATAGGATTCTCGTGTACTCTCATTGCATCAGCCTTATATTCCTTGATGCTATCACTAACACAACTATCCTTCCATAAGATACTAAAGAGAGAGACCTTTAATGTTGTGTTGAATATGATAATCTACCAATCACTGGTAGCCACTTTTGTACTCTTACTAGCTCTCTTTGTTCGAGGAGAATGGAATAATTTGAGGACCGAGATGGACAATTTTGAACTGGGAAAGGAATCATATGTTATTGTTCTGGTTTTGACTACATTAGCTTGGCAAGTTTGTTCTATTGGAGCTGTCGGGTTAATTTTTGAGGTCTCGTCTCTCTTTGCCAATGTCATTGGTACCGTTAGTTTACCCATTGTCCCGATTCTAGCAGCCATCTTTTTGGATGAAAAGATGGACGGGCTGAAGGTGATTTCCATATTTTTGGCAGCTTGGGCATTTGCATCATATATTTATCAGCAATCTCTGGACAATTACAAGACCAGAGAAGCCAGTGCACTTGTCAATGAAGTAGTAGAAACATCTCTTGTAGAAAACTTTAGCAATGAGAAAATCATCTTATAGTAATTTAGTAATTCTCTCTTCAGCACATCGTGTAATTTTTTGTTGTTTACTGAATTGGATTATAAGCATGACATTTCCAAATATTATTTCAAGTCAAATTTTATCTCCTTCATTTACGAGTAGACGAAGGGAAGGGATAAGGGGTTGATAGCTCTTATTAGGAAGTCATCTTTGTTAACAAGAAAATCGATAGAAGGAGCTATAATTCAACCACAAAAATTATAATAACAACCAATTCACGCAAAATTCACATTGTATTCCATTAGTTCATAATAATTTTACATAAACATCGATCAAACAAGTACACTCATTTTTTTTTTTCTCAAATTCATTTTCCGGGAACGAAGTTTGTTGCGTAGGCCCAAGCATTGTTGTTAACAGGGTCTGCAAGGTGATCAGCAAGGTTCTCCAATGGTCCCTTTCCAGTTACAATAGCCTGAACAAAGAATCCGAACATGGAGAACATTGCCAACCTACCATTCTTGATTTCTTTCACCTTAAGCTCGGCGAAAGCCTCTGGATCATCAGCAAGTCCCAATGGGTCGAAGCTTCCACCGGGGTAAAGTGGGTCGACTACCTCACCGAGTGGCCCTCCAGCTACACGGTAACCCTCAACAGCTCCCATCAAGATAACTTGGCAAGCCCAGATAGCCAAGATGCTCTGAGCATGTATTAAGCTTGGGTTCCCCAAATAGTCGAGCCCACCTTCGCTGAAGATCTGGGACCCGGCCTTGAACCACACGGCCTCGCCAAATTTGACACCATTGCGAGCCAAGAGCTCGGGGAAGACACATCCAAGAGCTCCGAGCATGGCCCATCTGCAGTGGATAACTTCCAACTCACGGTTCTTGGCGAAAGTTTCAGGGTCAGCTGAGAGTCCAGCAGTGTCCCAACCGTAGTCACCTGGGAACTCACCGGTCAAGTAGCTTGGGGGCTCACCGGAGAATGGTCCCAAGTACTTAACCCGGTCAGGACCGTACCATGGGCTGCCAGACGAAACTGGCTTGGTAACAGTTTTTCTCATCGAGACTCTTCCGTTGCCCGTGATCTCGGAGGCAGACGGTGAGAGCTTCACCGCCTTTCCGGCGAATGATGGAGAAGAAAGAGCCATTGTAGAGGCGGCCATGGCTAGAAATTAATGCTGCAGTGAAAGATTTTGATTTACAAAGTTTGCTGGTGATGAATGTGAAAGGACGGTGACATGTTTTTATAGGCAAAAATAGTAGCTTTGCTTATCTTTATAAAATCTATATCTATGCTTTAATTGGTGCTTCAAGATTCTATTTTGTTACTTCTGAATCCATTTGGCAATCTGTAGTCCATCAGTTTTCGTGGTATAATCACTACATTTTCTATTTTGGATTCTTCTGATAAAATCTTTCCAAGGTTTATATAGTTTTAAAAAATGTAAAAAAACGTAGGCAAAAGTGTTCCTGTTTCAGCGCTTGTGCCCGAAGTTCTTAAAAGACTTTTTGATGCTAAGAAAAGGAAAGTCGGTCTAGCCTCGTGTTCCTTCGACTTTGAGAAGTGATCTCGCATCTGAGAATAAGATCCCAAGTAAAGCAGAAGCTTGAAAAAGAAGGGTCTTACTAGTTATGTTCCAACTAATTTACTTGATAAACACGTTAAATTTAAACAGTTTAGTCTATTGAGCACTCAAAATTCCGTACATCGTGTGCATTTGTCTTAAATTCTTTATGCAAAAGATAATACAAACATGTCGAATACTATGAAATGAATAACGACGTGAATAATTCACTTATACAATATAAATATATTTTCAAGAAGATATTGCAATATCCAATAGCACACATGGCTATCTCCCATTGGTTCAAGAAAATACTTACACATTGCATTTGATTTTTGCAACATAACGTAACCCAAAAAATTGTTTAGGGGTGTTAGACCTTTACGAAAGGACATGCAACGTGGGTCTATCCGAATGTTATCAGCCAATGGAAATACAGATAAATAATACTGAAAGATAAGAAGCCTAGCCAATTCATATAAATACCTAAATGAGTCGGCCATGTTGATCAAGCCACAGAAAATTTGCAAACTCTTTGTTAAACATTGTGCAGTATCGTGTTTAATTTCACCATGGCAGCCTCTTCAATGGCTCTTTCTTCTCCATCTTTCGCTGGAAAGACGCTGAAGCTCTCACCGTCTGCTCCTGAGATCACTGGTAACGGAAGAGTCTCAATGAGGAAAACTGTTACCAAGCCAGTTTCATCTGGTAGCCCATGGTATGGTCCCGACCGTGTTAAGTACTTGGGACCATTCTCCGGTGAGCCCCCGAGCTACTTGACCGGTAAGTTCCCAGGTGACTACGGTTGGGATACAGCTGGGCTCTCAACTGATCCGAAAACTTTCGCCAAGAACCGTGAGCTTGAGGTGATCCACTGTAGGTGGGCCATGCTTGGAGCTCTTGGATGTGTCTTCCCCGAGCTCTTGGCTCGCAATGGTGTCAAATTTGGTGAGGCCGTTTGGTTCAAGGCCTGAGCTCAGATATTCAGCGAAGGTGGGCTTGACTACTTGGGAAATCCAAGCTTGATCCATGCTCAGAGCATCTTGGCCATTTGGGCTTGCCAAGTCATCTTGATGGGAGCTGTTGAGGGCTACCGTGTAGCCGGAGGGCCACTTGGTGAGGTAGTCGACCCACTTTACCCTAGTGGAAGCTTCGACCCGTTGGGACTTGCTGATGATCCAGAGGCTTTCGCCGAGCTTAAGGTGAAAGAAATCAAGAATAGTAGGTTGGCAATGTTCTCCATGTTCGGATTCTTTGTTCAGGCCATTGTTACCGGAAAAGGCCCGTTAGAGAACCTTGCCGACCACCTTGCTGACCCTGTTAACAACAATGCATGGTCCTACGCCACAAACTTTGTTCCTGGAAAATGAGTTGTGTGATTTGTAAGCTCGTAATGGGGGGATCGTACATTCTGCAAAAACTTTTATCAAAAGATTTGTCACAGGTGACCTTAACTTCAGTAACTTCAACAATAATTCACTTCATTATTCATGGAAGATCATAAGTCACAAATTACATCCTTAAACCACTAAATAAATATCCCATAAAAAACTGAGCTTAAACCCAAACCTAATTTCTAAGTACTTATTCACCATCGAATACTTAAAATGGTTTTTTTTTTTTTTTTTTTTACACTCCAACTAAAATAAATAAGAATTATTGTTGAAAATTAATACTAATTGGAAATGATAATAAGTCATCTCCAATTACAATGGTACCACTCCCGGCCGGTAAAAGATTGTATCCATTAAAATTAACTACTCCCAAACTCTTGCATGCATTCAACTTAAATGGAACATTTTGGCTTTCTCCTGTAGCCAAAAACACTTTTTCAAAAGCAATTACTTGCTTTATAGGAGCCTCTTGAATTCCAGCAGGGGGTATATAATACAGGATTACAGTCTCTCGGCCGTCTTTTTGGCCGACATTCTGTACCTCGACCTCAAACTCGACATTCTGATAATCACATTGTTGTAAGTCATCGATGAGTACTGCAGGACACGGGGGCTTAAATGAGTCATCGGTGTAGTTAAGTTCCCGACAGTGCTGGAACTTGTTCAATTGAATGCTCAATGATTGTTCGGAGGACGAAACTTTGTAGGTGAAATTAGTGTAGCTTAGGCCATATCCAAATGGATACACTACGGAACCGTTGAAAAATCTGTATGTTCGACCCGGGTAGCCCATGATATCGAGTGGCCTCAATTGCATAGAGGTCATAGGTAGCATATCAACGTAACTGTTTTCGTGCCATGCTAGAGGTAATTTCCCACCTAGGATTAAACAAAACAAACATGTAATATAGGTTGTCTGAACATAGAATTTAGAACATTGGCAGATTGTACTAAATTAACATCAGTAGAGTCGAATTTGCCTACCGGGGTTGTGTATCCCGAATACAACGTCTGCGATCGCACGTCCACCTTCCTCTCTGGGATATCCTGCCCAGATGATTCCTTTGATGTTGGAATTATTTTTGGCAAAGAAATATCAACACCACCTGCTGACATTACTATAAGAATTACTGGATTTTTCGACTCTGATGCGACTTGATTGATTAGCTGAGTTTGAAATCCCGGGAGAAGCAAATCTGCTCGATCCAGACTCTCGGCCTCACAACTTAAATCCAATCCCACAACAACAATAGTTGCATCAGCCTGTTTTGCTGCTTGTGTTGCAGATAATATTAGGCTGTCATTGTTGCAAGCTACACTGTCACACCCCATTTCATATTTTACATGGTAATACGCTGAGAATCCATCTAAAGGAGTTGTATAGTTGCAAGGTATACCTACAAAATTTAACGAAAAAATAAAATCTCGTGATCAGAATTACGTTCATTTTGACAACTAGATCCACTTTATACCTGCGTAATTCCCGATCATGGCGTCAGTAGCATTGGCGTGTGGACCAATAACTGCTATGGTTTTAACGTTGTCTGAGCTCAAAGGTAAAATGTTGTCATCATTCTTAAGAAGAACGATTCCTTTTCTTGCTGCTTCGGTTGCTAATTGGATGTGTTCATCATTGCATATGTCGTCTTTGGTAAGTGTTTCATACTGAGGGCTCCCATCAAAAAATCCAAGCCTCATAAGCACAACATAGAGGTTTTGAAGGGCACTATCTATATCTCCCTCTTTGATTTTCCCTTGAATTACTGCATTGTTAGCAAAGTTTGTGTAGTAATTCCCACAATCCAAATCCAATCCTGCATTAATAAAAAGAAAATGATAACGCACGTTTGATAAAATGGATTAGACAGCACTTGACAATGTTAAGAAAGATAAAGAAGCTCGACTATTCATTTCAGTCTTATTCTGTTAAGTACTGTGGGACAAATTGACCTGCTTTAAGGGCTTGTGAAACAGCACTTTCCGGTGAGTCGTTAAGCCATTGGTGATGATGTATTATCACTTCGATCGAATCACAGTCGGAAACTATGTATCTGAAACAAAAAAAGGAAACAAATTTTATTGTTTTGCACTTGAGAACTAGCAAATTAGAGCGTCTGTACGTTCATTACCCGTGAAGATCCCACTATCCCCTAATGACATCTTTTAAAAGCCTTCGATCAGCACAGACAGGAATGCCATTAATCTTGTTGTAAGAACACATAACGCTGGATACATCACCTTGTTTTACACACATTTCGAAGGGCTTAACAAAAGTCTCGGCCATGTCTTGCTCAGTTACCTTAAAATAAGCAAATTATAGATGATAAAAAAATAAGTAATAATGGAACTTGTAAAAGTCGATATAGGTCTTCCAGGTGCATATTTACCCGTGCGTCAAAATTGTAACGCTCGATTCCAAGCCAAGCATCGACATCATAAGCTGCATAATGTTTGCAACAGGCAGCTACCTTAAGTGGCCTAGAATTAAGGTCAGTTGTATTCTCTGTCCCATCAACATCCTGTAATCCTCTAACATAGCTAGAGGCATATGTTCCAACAACATAAGGATCTTCTCCCAGTGTCTCGAGGGCTCGACCCCATCGAGGATCCCGTGCTACATTAATGTTTGGACTCCAAAATGTCAGTCCAGCATGTCCTAAATTATACATTGCTCTTGCTTCTGTCGAAACAGCCTGCATTATATTCAATAACAAAACTTCATAAGAAAAATATCTCGAGAAATCTACAACAAAGAATTTTCAAGGGTCGAGCTAGACGATCAAGAGTTACCTGTCCAATCATTTTCCACATCGACTGGTTAAACGATGCAACGGTGCAAATGGGAGTTGGGAAACTTGTCGCACCAGGGATTTCATCATCGAAGAACGACGCCTTACTGTTCCATTGGCCTACGTTCGATACACCGTGCAATGCCTCCGACCACCACTCATACTTAGGCAGCCCAATCCTAGGAACCCCAGTAGCAGTGTCTCCAATCTGCTGCACTTTTTCTTGCAAAGTCATTCGGTCTATTAAGAGACGAATCGCAATATGCAAACGAACTCATGTCCATTCCGAGGTCATTAAACCTCAAAGGATCACAAACATATGTATAATTACGCGTTAAAGCATACGGCGCATCGTTTATATCGGCTGTAGGGAGGGCGTCATTGGAGGTGAGGAACAAAGCCACTAGTGTTATTATAGAGATAATGACACAAAAGTTTGACATTTTGCAACAAAGAAAGTACATGTAAATTTCAAGAATGTATGGCATTTATATAGGTTTGAGCTTTGACTAAAGATTGAATAATTTGTGATCTTATCTTGAATTAGAAATTCTGTTAAAAATTCAGTAATTTATTTAATATGGATTACAAATTGACAAGTGATGAGGCAATATACGGAGACTCGACCTAAGAGGCCCGATGTGAAAATATCCTCGACGAGTTCGGGGTCTTAAGGTCGGGGAATTTGTCACGAACTTGGAGTCTCCAGATCGGGCCAGGTCCTCCACACTAATCCTATAATTCATCCCAACATCCTCCTTGTCCAAATACCTTTCCTAATCTAACTCAAATACCGGTAGAACAATTTAAGCGAAACACAAACTTTTTACGAGATAAGGATCACAAGCGATAGACTCCTTCTAAAACGCAACTACTCGCCTGTATAAATAGGTGATCCAAGCTCCATTTTCAGGTTACAAGAATTATTATTACTTTACTGTTTTATAGCCTTACGCACATTTTTTCCCTCTCTAACTTAAGCATCGGAGGGGCGACGAGGACAAACCTTGACGCCTTTGTTTCAGGTCATTGGAGATCCTGTTTGCGGTCGATCATAGCAATCCAGTTCGAAAATCATCAGGTACTATTTTTGGTATCATCAACAAGATTCAATATCTAAAATAAAATTTTGAAAACAGATTCTATCCAAGTAACTGTTAGCATTCAATTTCAAATAATTTATCTCGATAAAATAAAAAATCAAAGAATAAGAAAAAAGAAAGAAAATTGTGCTTGATTTAAAAAAAAAAGGGAGTGGGATAAGTTGAAATGAAAATTTGTTAGATCAACTAGGGCTATTTGAAAATGAAGTAAAGAAACATCTTATCCTTTAATTTTACGTTTCATTCCCTGGATAATAAAATATAATCTAGTGTAATCCAAATGATAGAAGAAAATCTTAATGTCTACATTCTAACTTTGGGTAAATAAACTGTTATATACTTAGGCAAAATTTAGGCAAGTTCCGACTGAGCGGTGATCGACCGAAAATTATGGTTCGATCAACCGAACTAGAGTTCCGGTCGACCGGAATAGACTTAAATCCAGTATTAACAGATTAAATACCGTATATGCTGTTGGTACTCCAGAAATCCGGTAAATTGCACAGAAATCCGATATACGCGAAATTAGGTATGCAATTTAGCAATATAATAACGACGATGAACGCAAAATTCAACATACATATCATCATGCTTAATACTATATACGTACAGAATGTAAAACATGAACAAAGAGAAATCGCAGATGCAGAACGAATAATAGAATCGAAAACTTTTAACCCGAGGCCTGTGTTGCACACTTTTCCTTAAAACAGATTCTGTCCCATCCCCTCACCGTTTGTGCTTGAGGTTTACAACGAGCGTCGTTTCCCAGGATACAACGGTAGAACCAGTAGCTTCCGAGTACCACGGGAACCACTCCGGCGAACTGAACTAGTGCCTGTGAAACAGCCTGCATTACACCACCACCAAGACCGAAATGCAAGAAAAAAAATAGAATTTCTATGCAAATGAATTTCTTATGTATTCTAGACTTGAAAGTCTTTGCTTTTTTTTTTTTTTCGCACCAGTGTTGAAATGAGGAAATGAGCCACTATTTATAGGCTAGGCTACCATCAATGACAATGACCTTTGGAGTTTCTCATCTTTTTCCTATGTGGGACAAATTCATTTTTTTCCACATAAGTCCTTCTCCCTTTTGAGTGGTACACTTTGAGCTCTCAATTTCTCATTCACCCGAGCATCAACTTTGGCAAGTAATACGGCGCATGATTTCGATGTACTCACGGAGGAGAACACAAATCAACTTTCATCTTCCAAATTGAACAACCGGGTCCCACTCAAAACTCATGCCAAAGTCAGCCCATAAACTCAATTTTTCCAACATAAACTACGAACCTCCCATCAAATTCTTCAAGTTTAAACATTTTTGACATATTTGATTCGTCGACCGACTAGAACTAGACATGGTCGAGAGAAATAGAAGGGAGTGATCCATTAGACTCATTGTTCATTATCCTATTCGATTTTGTATAATATACCGTAACATACATAACCTTGTCGTGAGAAAAAAAATAAAATCAAAAGGTTAAATACTGATACGTCTAATTATAAACATATATATTGAGCATCCATTAACAAGAAAGTTTTTTTTTTTTAAAAAACTATTTATAGGAGGCTAAGCGGTCAATATTTTATGCACTCCCAAGTGCCATTGCATTTCCAGCTTCTTATACCCCCAAAATTCACAGTTTGCATTTCATGTAGGGCTTGCTGCTGATTCCTGCATTCATGAAATTTATTATAATTGTTAAGTTACTTTTGACAGTAATAAAAATAAACTTATTCAAGACATGTTTATTTCACTTACTTTAAACATGCGCTCTAACTTTGAAATAAATAAATTGTGAAATCGATTAGAATAAGAGAATAGTTTAAAGACAGAAAAAGAAAGAAGCATTCGAAAGCCTAGAAAGACCAACCAAGCAAAGCTCTTTCTTTTATTCGGCCATGCCATGAAGTGAAATTTTACGGTATGTTAGGAAGAGATGTAGGCAAAGAAATGTTACGGTTAAACAACTATAAAAGTCTCAGGAAAGTTCGCCAACCTGATTCTGCATGCTACCAGCAGCAGTCGGGGGCTGCGGATCTGCTGCCACTGAATCATCATCATCGATGAAAGCTATTGTTAACCATTCTTCTTGTCTATCTGTTTCAACAAAGGCTGGTAGTTCTCTCATCCCACATAGTACAAAGGCCGAGGGCACTGATGAACCTGGAAATGTTGTGTAGAAACGCGTTAAATCAAGAAAAAAAATGTCCCATAACAGAAGATAAGTGTCCCATTAACAATTACCTATAAGATAATACAGAACCAACAAAAGCGGCGTATGAACACCATCTATGTCTTGTTGACGCCAGTGATAAATCAGCTGCAACATTGAGAATGTTCAAATTGGAAGCATTTTCCAGTATCGGGAATTGAATACATGCTACGGAACAGCAAGAACTTACAGGTATATTTGTAGCTATGGCAACATAAGCACTTGATGTAAAAGATACAATGGATACCACGGCCAAGCCTGCAAACTGCATAGCAATAATTTTGAGATAGAAATAAAGAAACTACGTGCAACAGCGACACGTTAGTAAAAAGTGAACGTATATAATGAAATTAAAGGAACAAACAACTTCCAAATATTTATCCTCAGAGAAGGAAATTGACAAACTATAGTGCAACTTGAAATAAAAAAAGTCAACAGATAAAAATAAGTAGAAGAGAGCTATAAAAAGTATAAAAATTGAGCAACTACCTTACACTTTTCACACGTGGCACGGTCGGATCTTACTTTTCTCATTTTCTTGAACAGTAGAAGCCCTAAATACGATAATTGGTTGATGAAAAGAAAATAAAAATGGATCAGTTGAAGAGAACATTAATATTTGACAAAACAGATTAATTCATTGTAAAAGATGTATAGATATTGGATTCTTATAGCTGTTAATTTTCATGCATTAGGAGTAAAACATCACAGAATGCTAACCATAGCAAGCCAAGGCTCCTCCTAGGAAAACAACAGCTATTGCTAAAAGATCTACATATACCTGCAAAGAAATCATAATTTGCCCCCTCATAAGTAATTAATCAAGTGCACGTGCACACAGGCGGAGAGTAAGAGTGAGAGATTTACGCTAGAAAATTGAGTTTCTTGAAAAAAAAAAAAAAAAAAAAAAAAAAGGACATCTTTGTAACAGTTAAAATGGTTCTGCCGTTTAACGAAAATACTGACAAACTAAGTATGCAATACATGATGACATGTACAAACCATATCATTACCATATTCCCTGGACTACTATATCTTGGCCATGCCAACATACCTGAGCCACCACTTTGGAATCGATAGAATTTTTTCCCATCTCAATCCATATTAACACAGCAGATACTATCGTTATTGCGAAATTTAACAAGGTAACCTGGAGAAAATTTCGATATAAGATTAACTAAACTATGGAAATAAACCAAAAAAGAAAAAGAAAAAAAAAAGTTACTTTGTTGGGACAAAAGAATGTAGCAAAATGTAGAAAAAGTTTTTCTGCCCCAAATACCAGAATCACGACTTTTTGCCATCTTCCAATTTGTGTTATCCTAAAGGAGCAACATTCTCCGAGACAAGTGGCAATTGAATCAAATTTACTTGTCTTTTCCAGCAGGGCTTCTTGGGGACTGCATCCTTCATCCTCTTCGTCCTCATCTGAGTGATGGAAAATATCAACCCTGCAGACGTTCCAATTGAAGTTTCTCTATTACTTAGTGAAATGATACTGAATATATCTCACCACTTCTTGATTGTTGAATTATATTTAAGACCAATAGTGTTGTTTGTAGAATTACTCAAGAAAGTATAGGGTCCAACTGTCCATTCAAACTTATCAACATACACATATTAAGATGAATATGATTCTCTAAGTAATAAAAAGAGGCTTACCAGAATGACAAAAGTAGAAGAAAAGCTGAAACAAACAGTATTTTTGGGAAAGCTGCAAAAGTAATATCTTCCAGCGTAAGCATCCTTAGACAATGAAGTACGTCTAAAAATTTGCTAAATTTTCTGAAAAAACGCAAAGGATAATTTATGTACCCATGCTAATGAAACCACAGGTGTACGACCAGCAAAGCCAACTCTTACAAGCAGCAAAAAGAGTCAACACAAAATAAATGGAATACCCTGCCGGTAAGAAATTATCATAGCCAAAATTATCATGTGCTAGAAGATCGAAATTTATGATCAAGGGCCGCTTGTGCCAGCATTATATAACAATTTGGCTTATCAAATTTTTATTTTTTATTTTTAGGAAAAGCAATGTGTGCAAAAAAACTATTTGATTAGTAGCAAGTGGAGATTTGTATAATATATCAATGATGCATCAGTTGAAGGCCTCATAAAACGGACAATAATATAAATAAAGTCTCACCCAAATTGGAGGAGCCAATCACTATATGAAAAACCTACGATTAAAAACACAATTCCATCAGATTAACATTTTAGTATAAAATATATGTAGATGTCATGTCTAATATGATACGAACCATAAATATATATATAAGTCGTTGACAATCTTTAATAAAATTTACTGTGTCTCTGTTGTGAATACAGTTTGCATGTCATCGTAAAGAAGCAAACAATTGAAAAAGAAATACACAGACGTAAGAACTGCTTACTTTTTGTCGGGTCCAATTTGGATTCCTTGCATGAATCCTCATCAACTGGTACATCAAAAGAAGAAATAACAATAAGTTATAAGGATGCTAAAGCCTTGTTTCTATGAATTGATCAAAGGAATAAAGAAACAAATTCTTAGTCGGTTCCCACTCCATTTGTGCAGTTGAAAGGTCCAGTGAAATCAAAATTTATTGCTAATCACATTGTTATGTTAAATATGGTTGGTCTACCAGTCATTCTCTTTTGACCGTTCTACTTGGATCATCACTTTTCTCAATTTTCTTATTATATTCAACAACGTTACAACTTCGTTATGCAATGTCCGGTAATAATTCCATGTAATCTTCTTTGTACAGGAATTGCATAGGAAAATATTTATTATAGTTGAATGAGTCTTCAAAAGATAAAAGCCATCTTTTCCAGATATCCTGCTCACCTCATTCGGACTATTTAATTTAGGAATGAGTTACACGCGTGTCTCATCTACATCTGAGAAATGCTTCAGACAACAGCTATGCATGGAGCGCGTGAGATAAGGAGAAAAAAAACTTTCACAAATGATAGGTCCAATTAAATGTGGGATATAAATGTGACCTATCACTATAAGGCCGCTAGTTCTGAATAGCATTCTAAATAGCATTACTCCTTATTCAGAAAGAAGAAATGAAGCACAGAGCAAGAGCCCTTTGCCTACACTGAAAAAGTAATACAATGTCATCATTAATCTAGAAATTTGTATGATTAGGTAACAATCAATGGTAAACTATGCCTCGACCTACAACATTTTGGATAAGAATTGTAAAGTACTTCTATTTCATTCGAGTTGGCTAAATGGAAAATATTTGTATTAAGTATTTGGCAATTAATCTAAACACCAACTTCATCTTATTCCAATCACACAAATGCCTAACCAAATATATTTATTTCCCAAATGTTACCATTGAAAATAATGAATCACACCTACAATATCGCGTGGAATCCCTGAGGCAATAATAATGGCACCAACGTGCAAAATTAATGTCACCGTTCACGTGTATTTTGAGCAGCTACATTCATACTCATGACGGTCGCTGCCTAACGCTGATGCAATTTTGGCATGATTTGTGATTAATCATCTTTCAGTAAGTAACTATGTGACAAATACAGCTATTATAACGTCTCCCTAGGTGTCCAGCCAGCTATTTCACTAGTAATCCATGTATAGAACAGCATCAGTAGGACAATAAGTCACGAAATTTTCCAAACAAAACAGCGTCATGCAAATCGAACCATATTCAGTCATCTAACGAATCAGTGCCTCTATGTTTGCGCAAAATTAATGCCATGAACATCATCAAAAGATCAAAAGGCAGGAATTAACTAAAATGATCAGAAAATAAGTCTAGTATAATCACAAACCGAGATAGGCCTCTTCATTCATGAACATTGTCAATTAATAGCATTCACAATTCAAATCCATTATCAATTTTTAATCTTTGTGCAAGCAATCTAAAATTGAATAGAAAAAAGAAAAAGAAAAAATCAAAACTTCTCTCAGCAAAAAGAAACTAGAGCAAAACAAGAAAAGTAAAAAGATCAATCATAACATGAAAACCCAGAATTTTCACATTTTAAATATTTTTTAAATGATCATAGACAATGAACCTCTTCACAGAAAGAAATGAAGATGATTAAAAACTATAAAAACCCTGCAAAAAAAAAAAAAAAAAAGGTTTGATCATAAGTACTTTCCTGAAATAAGCTACTTAAGCAAATAAGTAATGCAGCAATTAATCCACAACTTTATAATAAAAAAGTAGACTTGAAAAATGAAAGTTACCTGAACGAAAGCAAGAAGAGCAATCACTCCATCAACACAAGCAAGACCTGCATTCACTCCAACATAAGTCTTTGGATAGCAACTGCCAATTCCCAAATTCAACATTCTCAAAGTTATTTTACAAAAACACACAGTCACCTAAAATTTGTGGGTGTATGATATACAAATACCCTGTATATATGGTGTAGTCCAGTGTATGTATTGATTTGAGCGTTAAAAACAGAGGGTGGAAAGGGGAAAGTGGCGGTATAGTAACTCATTGGATCCACTTGTCGATTCCCCAACCTTCTCTCTTGCGCTCTCTCTGTCTCTATATGTACTTGTATATTAAATTTTTAGGTTGACCAAAAGAGGATTAATAATGGAATTTTCTTCTTTCTTTTCTTGTGTGTGAGCAATTTTCTAATTTTTAGGGGAAAATTCGTGTAAGTGGGAGAAATTTAGGCCTTTAGATAGATAAATTTGGACTCGACACATTTAATATATTCAAGTGTGCCATGCTGCAATATTAAATTTTTTTTTTGGGACTAATAAGAAATTAATTAATTTTAAACAAAAAGACAGATTAGTAGCCTAAGAAGAGAAAAGGTATAGGGTAGAGTTGGTATTTGGTAGTTATTATTTTACTAAATTAGCAGACCTATAAAGTATGAAGTCTAAAATAGTCCTGACTGAGCTCTTGTTTGACGATTATTATTTGTGAAGTCATTTTTAGTCATATGTTCACATAATAAAAAATTTTACACGTAAATCTAAAAAAAAATCTACTTTTGAATTACACATTATGTCAAAAATACTATTCAAAATATTATTTTTTTAAGAATAATGGTTATCAAACTAGAGCTCAATTAGTCGACAACTTCGTGACAAAGTATAACGAAAATAACTCGAGGTGAATCATTTTTACACTTAAAGGCTAAATCCTTAAATTGAGTGTTCAACTACCTTGGAGAAAAAGATTGATTCTAGCCTAAATCGTTTGATAGACCGAATATGCACATGATCCGAAAACAAATTAGATTCATAGAATAAACTAATGCCGTCGTGATATTAATCAAATTTAGACTTAAAATTTCACATCCAAATAAAATTATTAATTTTGACTTCAATTTTTTTCTACTTTTTTAACGGGGCACAATTTTTTATTTTATTTTATTATAAGAAATAGATAAATAAAAATAATGGTCTGTGCAGCATTTTCATAAGTTACGTCTATTTATTTTTTGAATTATATTACTTTATCATTTTGGTTGACACTTTGAATAATCGGACTTCACCACTCCTCTCACATGGAGTCGGGTCCCACTCTATTAAATTTATTATTTTTGCCCTGATGTGAGGAAAAGTGATGAAATCGAAATCATCTAAAATATCAACCAAAATGATGAAGTAGTCTCATCCTTATTTTTTTAAGCTTAGCAAAGCGAAGCTAATCCAAACCAAAATATCTTCATTTTCCCTTTTTCCTCTTTTAATAAATTATCATCCAAGAATTTAAGCCGCCAACTTATCTCTTTTCTCTTCCCTTCAACAATTTGATAGCCCACAATCGAAACATAGAGTGAGAAAGAGATGATGAGTTTCTGCACCCCAATTTCGCTCAAAACTCACACCATTTTGAAACCCAACCAAAATCCTCTTCTACTGACTGATTCTACCTTACTAGTGCGAGTTTCTTGTACCAGAAGAAGAAATTGCTTAAATACAACAAGGGCTTTGCTTTCGACTACCAAAGTGACTGTTTTGAGGGATTTCCATGAAAAAAGAGCTCTAAAAGTAAGTAACAATTTCAAAAACAGTACTATGTTGCAGTTTTTTCGAATTTTCTAATGGCTTTAGCTTTTAGATACTGTCATTATCGTCCAAGTGCGCGTGTGAATTTGGAGTGCAGGTTTTCGCGTAGAAAACATAATTTAAATAAATAATTTTGCCCCATTTATAAGCTTTTTAATCGACTTGGATTTACACAAAATTATTAATTTTATATGTCAAAGTTGGAGTTTTCGAGCTTTGATATTTCCTTAACTAATAAACAATCTGGCAGTAGATAATCTCAACTCTAGGGCCAGGTTGGGCATACTGGATTAGTCCTTTATAAGAATTTATTATAAAATTATCCTGAATGTTATTAGATAGATTGCATTATAGTGGATTAAGTTGGATAGTTTCATGTTTATTTTCATTTACTATATCTTCCTTATCCGGCCTAAACCCACCTCCGAACTTCTAATTATGTTATACGGTTGATAGTGCAAAATGACTATCTTTTGAATGAAATATTAAATAACACTATCCACCTTAATCCACCATAATACCATATACATGTTACTATCCATTATAATTTTATACTAAATTTCTTATACGTCCTAATTGGTATACCAAACACAGCCTAGATGAATAGCATTACTCTTAAGTCTTAACTACTTTATGTGACGTTGTGTTTCTATTTTTACAGATCATTTCAGGCTTACAGAATTTGGACAAAGATAATGTTGCTTCCGTTATTACCGCTGCTGATAAGGTTGTTTTCTTATCATCCTGTGACTTAACTTGTCAATGATTAGGTTGTCGAGGGATAAGTGTATAGTATGGTTACGCTTCATACGTTCATGCTATATATAAACTTCTCGTTGTTTCTTGATCTATGTTGCTTCCCCCAACTTATGGCTTTTTTATTCTGATTTCTACTCACACCTACAGGGAGGGGCAACTCACGTGGATATTGCCTGCGATCCAGAGTTGGTGAAGCTTGCCATTAGCTTGACTTCTCTTCCGGTATAAACTCTTCACCGACAAATCCATGCACTAAATTTGACGAGTTAGTGATAAAATTGAGGATTCTTCATGTTATTTAAGATAATGGCTTTGTCGGACTAGCTGATTAGCCTGTTTAAAAGGTCTAGGCTGCTGGTGGAGTTAAAGTGAAGGCATTGGTTATAATTGCATAATGTTTTACCTATATTCCTGTTTATTTCAGTTACTTTCCAGCCTTTCATATAATCATTCTCTCAAATAGTTTATAAATTATAAACCACAGCGTATGATGTAAGTCATCAGTTTAGGTGCCAGATTCTAACAGGATAGTTGATCTAGTTTGAGAGAATCGAATTTTCTACTTCGGTTACTTATTTCTAGCCTTTGCAGGTTTGTGTTTCTTCTGTAGATCCGATGGCATTTCCAGCTGCTGTTGAAGCAGGAGCCTTGATGGTGGAAATTGGAAATTATGACTCATTCTATGAGATGGGATTGACTTTCTCACCAGAGCAGGTATCGGGATTAGGCTGGTTTCGATACAGAATTCTGTCTCTTGATTTTGTTGATTTTGCAATACTGCAACTACACTGTTGAAAAAGATCTGGCTTCAGTAAGCTGTTTATCTAGTTCCAGGATTCCAAAATATTCGGTGATTTTTGAATGCAGGTACTGAAATTAACAAGGGAGACTAAGAGGATTCTTCCATCCATACCGTTATCAGTCACAGTGCCTCATACACTAAGCCTTCCTGACCAGGTTTTGATCTGTACTTCTCTAAAATAAGATTACGAGTTGAATTCAAGACATTTCTTCTGTAAATGACTAAATTTACATAAACAAATAACCCTCATTTCTAACAGTTTAAGCTTATAGTTAAGATTGTTCTAATATGCGATTAATTATGTACACTTCATTTTTCACGAACAGATCAAGCTAGCAGAACTGTTAGAGCAAGAAGGTGCTGACATTATACAGACTGAAGGTGGAAAGTGTTCCAGTCCTTCTAAGGCCGGTATTCTTGGGCTAATCGAAAAGGTAACATATGTAAATTATCAAACTTCATTAACCTAATTATACGCGAGTAATGTGTGTTCAATACCCTTCGCATGAACATTTTCTTTTCACTTATGTATGTCTTGTAATAGTATTCCTTCAACAATGTTTCATCTCCTTGGTACTCCAGGCAACCCCAACACTTGCAGCTGCATATTCTATCTCTCGGGCAGTTACAATACCGATAATGTGTTCATCTGGATTAAGCTCAGTCACAGCACCAATGGCGATCACGGCAGGAGCTTCCGGCGTGGTATGGATTCATAACTTGCTCATATCAAACATATTATCTTTGTTGCATTTAAGTATTAGTGCAGAAACTTATTAATATCTCTGTGATAATGGCATACAGGGTGTGGGTTCAGCAGTAAACAAGCTCAACAACGTGGTTGCGATGATTGCAGAGGTCAAAAGCATATCCGAGTCGTTGGCATTTTCAAACTCGAAAAGAGATGCATTTGAAGAGAGCAATTTGAGACTATGATCGGATAAGAGAGTCTAAAGGACATGGATTTTAAGAGATCTCAAATTGGGTTGGGCTGTGAATGGGATCTTGAGAAGATCTTTAGGGCATGTTTGATACGAGGAGAAATATGGCACATCTCAATTCTTGATTATATTCCTTTCAACGTACCAAACATGCCATTAGGTCGAATTTCCTTGTAGCAATAACACATCGTAATGAACATCCCTTAAAGCAATCCCAGAGTGATATTTTCTATTTTTGGTGTATCAGACTTGTTAACAAGAATAGAGTAAACATCTAATGTCATATACAAATTCAACAGTTTTTGCAATGTTTAGACAAGATTAGATGTTCCATCGCTAGATTTTTACAAAATATTAGAATACTTGGTGTCGCCTTCAAATAAATTCACGGTTTGCTTGTTACATAAAAAAGAAACCTTAAGAATAATGTCCAGAGATGATACAGACAGTGCAAATTTGTAGGGAAAGAATTCCGACACTTCTATTCATCAAAGTCCGAATCATCCTCAAGCTCATCAAACTCCCCAGTTTCCTGCAAAATTTATTCTTGTTACAAGAAAATTGTTGCTATATGGACTTCCAACTTCCATAAGTGCAACATAAAGGCACTCGAGAAAGAAGGCATGCAGAGAAGATCACCTTTCTTTTCTCAAACTCTGCAATAGCTCTATCAAACTCAGCTCGCTTTTCTGTAGCAATGTCATAGTATTGCACCTTCTCCTGCAATGAGCAAAATCAAAAGAAATTCTTAGAAAAATAACATGCAACTTGTAAAATTAGACTTGCCACTGCCCTTGAACTGATTTACATTATAGTCTTGAACATTCCAAGATTCCTAAATGCAAAAATTTGACAGCTAAATCATTTACCTCTACAGATCATCAAACCAAATGAAAGACAATAACCATCCTTCACAACTAGCCCGATCTTCTATAAAGCATAGCACGGCCACGCGACAAGGCCAAGCTTCACGCTTTCACCAAGGAGCAAAAAATAGTTTTCTTATTTTTAATATATTTTAATTATTCTGAAACTATTAAATATATAAAATAATGCATACAAACATCTCCTACAACTATACAATTTCCAAGTTTTCAAAAATTAGAGAATTTTCAAATTTCCAACTAGACAATTCCTATTTAGAGCCCGTTTGGGCTACATTTTCATTTTTCATTCTCATTCTTCTACTCATTTTCAACCACATATTCTTTAATAAAATAATATTTTTCATCACATCAATAATTTTTCCTTCTTTTTCAACCACACATTTCTCATCATATCATTATTTAAAATACATTCTTTCCGCAATAATCTCCATCAAACACACTCTTAATAAATTTATACTATAAGGTATTAAACTATAGTTAAATGGGCCAAATCTTCAAATACTATATTTAATATTAATTTGGTGATAGATCCAAGAAAATAGTCCTAACACTATTTTTAGATTTTAGAGTCTTGGTCCACGTTGATTATGAGGTCCTAGTATCCAAACAATAGGTCAAAAAATAATTTTTTTTTTTTTTTAATAAAAAAAAAAGGCACATCTAGGCTCGCATTAGGCAATCAGCAGTGTTGAGTGCTTTTTCGCAAGCCTACGCCCTAGGCGGGGCACTTCAACAACGCTTCGAGCCTAGGCTTGCATATGCTAATTTGATTATAACGTGAGAAAAATTGTCCGGGAATTGGATACTTAGGTTGGAAACATGTAAGTTACACAACTCTATCTATGATCAAGCATTGAGTTAAAATATTATTACAAGAATATGGAAAAGACATTATAAACAATCCTCGTTAATAATTTAAGCTCTGGAACATGTAACAATGCATGCATAGTTGGCAATTTAGCAGTAAGATATTTCAAGGGTTGGGTAGTGATGTACACACTAGCACATGTGCTTTACGTTTATGCATCAGAAAGGGGAATGTATACACATACACAAGCATTGAATGTCAAACTGTTTATTCATTTTTCATTTTTGTGCCCAGACAAATCCACACCAAAAGGGGGGAGAGATAAATTAAATGTCAAACTGTCCCAAAATATAGCAGGGAAAATTTAACTGAAATCCACAAACCTCATATGTCATTGTCTTCCACTTCTCCCCACAAGCCTTGCCAACCTGCACCATTGGAGGAAATTACATTTTCAGTATCAGTAATCCAGACTCAGCATATACGAGTGAAGACAGAGTTGAGATCTACTGTCCATCCAATTAATTATTGATACATCATCAATTTAGTGGGTTAGTGGTGAAGTTAACGATGGTAAATTTGAGATAACGTGTTAATTATTGATAACATGTAAAGACAAACTGTAGATCATGTCAAGTTTAACTACTACATACATCACGCATTGACTTGACATCTGGATTCTGTTCTTGATATTCCTTACGAAAATCCTCCCTACGGAAAAGATCATTATACGCTGTTAGCAGATAAGAAAATCATATCCCGTTAGCAGATATAAGAGAAATTTTCTTCATATATAAAACAACAAATATTAAACTATAACATTAAAAACATGATGCTTCAACTTGATGCACATGATACCATATACAACTAGAGAAATCAAAAAAATATTGGACACCGGTAAAGTCTAAAAGCAGATTTCGCATGAAAGCCCGTGAAGACCCGGAAGCCAGCAATGATGAGAAAAGACGTACAGGTAATAGAAGAAAGCCGTGGGAGGTTTCTTTGGCTTCATTGCGGCAAATTTTGCAGCTTTTTTCCTATACGACGTCGTGTTGTGCTTCTTTCTAGATTTCTTCGTCTTTTCAGCTGTTGTTACTCTCGGAGCCATTTTCCTGGAATAACTTTCCCAAAAAAAAAAATCACTTTCGAGTTTCGACAGTAAAATGGAATTCAGATATACAAAAATTCGGAAAAATATTTAAAAAGAAAATATGGGACAGGTGAAAAGTTCTTCTTTTTTGGGTTTACCCGTCGGTTTGTTTCGTAGGGCTTTCGGTGTAAGCAGAATCTGAATTTCTACACCTTGACGTTCTTCTCTTCGCCATTTCTCGCGGTTGGGTGGTGGAGACGCCGCCGGTTGGTTTCAGTGACCCATTGAGTACTGTGGCGGATTAGCAAGTCGATTGAGATGTTTCAATTGGGTAAAAAACTCAATTGGTCACTGACGTTATAGACAGTTTTCGATTGGGTCACTCAACGTTATGTTGTTCCAAATTAGTCATCCAACTTTATGTTTTCTGTCATGTGGTGCACTAAACTATAGTGTATCCCAAATCAGTCACTCAACTTTAAGTTTTGTTTGGCATTGGTCAATAAATTTGTTTCATTTTAAAAATTAATGTAAATTTGACGTGTCAAATGACCATATATTTTGTCAAAATGGAGATAGAGCGTTTTTTAAAACTTTTTGATTTGATGCAAATCTAGATAATTTTTTGAGTTGCAAGGAAGCTAACATATAAATTTTATGGTTAGTTTTTTTTTCTTTTCATTTCTTTAATAAAATCAAATTCATCTTAGACGAGGGTTTTCAGGCCATCACACCTTAATGGGGGGGGGGGGGTTAGGGTTTAGCATTTTTTTGTACTCTATTATATAATGAAAAAATTATTACAATGAGAACATATCACCTTGCTTGGTTTTTAAGTTATCACATATTAATTGAGAGGGGAGTTTCAGCAGCATTTCTCGCTACCCTAATATATTGGAAAAAATTATTATAGCAAGGGAAGCATGTGTCACATTGCCTTTGAAAAAGTCAATAGTTACGTTTAATGATCAGTGTAAAACATATCTTAAGGTTGATTTGCCCTATAAGTTGTAGATAGTTATTTGCTCACATAGCAAGCCCACATATTAGCCGATCAACTTCTTATCATGACCTCAATAAGAAGTATTCATGTATATCAAGGGGTGCCCAGTTGAGATCGATGAACCAAGAGCCACGTTTTGTTGATGTGCAGTGACAAATGACGTGAAAAGGTGATTTACGTGTCAAGCAGGACACCTAGTGACCATTGTGATTCGATACACATTATGTATAATTCCCCATTCTTTTATGAAAAAAAACATTGGAACTAAGTTGACGCTTGTTCACAATGGCATAGGTTGTACATAAATAAAATGAGTTATGTCGGCCAAAATCGTCACTATAGATATTCTTCTACTCGTATCATTAGAATCTCTATTTGTCATCTTTTAACCCAATTTTTCATATTTTGATGCACTTCTTTTTTTTAAACTAATTTTCTCGTCAGAATGGGGTCGGGAAAAAAAGTTACCAACCCATTTTTACATGCTAACATCCTTGGAGGTTCTTTCCAGCAAAGTCATTTCTTCATAACAATATCAAGGTCGAAGAAGACCACCCCATTACTAAAACAACGGGTTAAGATAATAGATTAAAATTTTCTCCAAGTAAATTTACTTATGGGTAAATAAGTAGGTTTCAAAACAAATAATATTTTTTAGTGTTAGATTTTCTCCATAACAAAGTTACTTTAGTAACATATGAGTAGTTATATAAATAAGTAATTTTTTTTATTCAATATAAATAAGTAATTTTATTGTTCTAGTGTAAAGAAAATTGTGTACACCTATTTTTTTTAAAGTCAAAAGATTAAACTTACTTCTAAGCTTAGTCAACCACGCCCTAATATGTCAAACCAACTCAAAGACTATGTCGGCTTACTTTTCATGGACCAATTATTTGTAGAGCCCTGCTATAAAAACAGGGTCGGGTACCGATTCAAAAACAGGAGGCCAAAGTGGCAACTATATGACTCAAACCAAGTTCAAAAAAAATCAATGTGCGGAGGTGACACCGTATTTTTGAATCATGGACCAGTGGCATTTTCCTTATTTGCAACGAGGCTCAAAGTTAGGCTGATGGTAAAATACTCAATAATGCTATGTTAAAGGAGGCATAAATTCGTCTTTGATTTGATTAAATTAATCTAATAGTTGTTTAAGAGAATATCGAATTTGATTAAAGATTAATTGGAGTTAACTCGAATAGTCTTTTAGATATATTATTTTCAAAACTTTCTTATATGTATTTGTAAATTAACATGTTCGTATTTTTTACTCAGAAGTCTATTAAATTTGACTAGAGATTAATTAGGCCCCCGACCAAGGTTGATTAGGGATTGACCTCGTCAGCCTTAACACTTTTTTTTTAATTGTTTTTTAACTAATCAATTAAGCATTAGGTCCAGTTGAGGCTGGTTAGTTTTGGTAATAAACGAGCAATTGAGCAACCCTTAATATCTTTAGTGACCAATAAGGCAAAAAATATTTGGACTAATTTAAGAATTTCTACAAACTTCAATCACCATAGGTGAAATTATCTCCTTTTTAATGTTCCGTTAAAGGAAAGAGTAAATTTAATTAACACTCATTAAATTTTAGCATTGTTACTATTTTCTAGCTCATCTTTAACGAGTTACTCAATACTCACTCATCTTTCCATATAATTACACATCCACCATTCATTTAACTTTCATCCATCTAAATAGATGGAAAATACAGGTGGACAACAAAAATGATTACGTGACAATTCTTCTTCATCCTCTTCAATCACATCAGTTAAATCCCAATTATCTTGAGTTTCAATTTCAGCGAATAGTTTGGAACCTAAAGCAGCTAAAGATGATTCAGAAAATCTAAAATTAGTTAAACTGTAGAAATATTAGAAAACAAGAGATGAATTTTTAAATTGTGAAGGTAAAAAATAACTGGTATGGTTGAAGAGGATGAGGACTGCAAATATAAGGCAGGAAAAGAAAAAATATGATAAAGAGTTTAGGGATTGATATTTGACTAATGTTGAAGAGGATGAATTTGTAACATTTTTGTTGATCACTTCAGTCATCCATGGATGAAAGTTAAAAATGTTAGATAGTATTATATGAAAAAATTAAATATTGTTCCATTAAAAATAAGTGAGTAAGTAGAAAGTTGAAGGACTAGTTAAATTTACTCTTAAAGGATTTCTTCCTACGATTTCTTCCCGTCTTCAATCCCACATCGTTCTCATCGAAACTAGCCGTCCACCACTGCCGCAGCTGCCATGCAGGCTCTCCATTCCGCCGCTTTCCGCCCCTCTCCTCTCGATCCCCTCCGTAAACAAACCTCTACATCTCACCCATTAATCCACTCTAGCAACAATGCCAAACCTCCTACTCCCCACTCCCCAAAGCTCCCATTCACCATTTCTGCCTCTGCTTCCACGTCTTCGGCGCCCAAGAGAGAGACCGATCCGAAGAAGCGTGTAGTCATCACGGGCATGGGGCTTGTCTCTGTCTTCGGCAACGACGTTGATGCTTACTACGAGAAGCTGCTTGCGGGCGAGAGTGGCATCACTCACATAGACCGATTCGACGCCTCCAAATTCCCCACTCGATTCGGTGGACAGATTCGGGGATTCAAATCCGAAGGGTACATTGATGGAAAAAACGATAGGAGGCTCGATGATTGCTTGAGATACTGCATTGTAGCTGGGAAGAAAGCTCTCGAGGGTGCAGATCTTGGGGGTGATAGACTCGAGAAGGTATGTGTAATTTACGATCCTTGTTGAGCTCAAATTTGATGCTTATTTATCGGGGGAGTTGAATTTTGAGCTGGTTTAGTGTTTAAATGTGAATTTTTCTTCAAGATTAATCCTGTATTTGAGCTGTTATTGATTGCTTTAATACTGACAATACTCGTCAACGTTGATGGATTAAAGAGTTTAATTGAGCTCGATTTTGATATTTATCTATTGGTTGAGTTGAATTTTCTGATTTGGTTTCGTGATTTATTGGGATTTTGTTGAGGTTTAATGCTGTACTTGAGCTATTATTTCATTAGTCTTTGTTATTCATTGCCTTAACACCAAAGGTAATAAGCTAAGAATGATTTTTGAGGCTGTAGACTTCGAGTATCCAAAAATCAAGATTTTGAAATTTAGGTCGTCTTATTGAATGGTGTAAATGCTAAATTCAAAACTTCAGAATTTGATTGTTGAGCTTTTATACTTCGGAAACCTCTTCTTTTATACCTGTTCTCATTCGTTTTGTTGGTTACTAAATTGGACTCAATCTATATCTTAATTTATTTATTCTTTATTTCCTTCCATTTTATTTTATGATTTTTGTGTTAGTTTCTGTTTATTTTTTTGGATTTTTTTTTTTTTTATTGTTTGGGTTTTAGTTAAACTGGGTTCAGTGCTAACTCCTGTGATTGTTTTAGTTTTCTAAGTACTGCTGACTGACTCTCTTAGTTCAGAACTTTAGATTCATTGAAAGGTATACTTGTTGCTGGTTGAAGAGGTTCTCATCTTAGTAAAGCTGGGGAAACCAGGACATGTCTTTTATGGAATCAAAGGCATTGTTATTTGATCTGCCAATTTCTAATATCTTTTAAATGCTATTTGGAAATGCACTTTGTATGGATAGAGGTTATTGCTTCCATCAACTTTTCACTTCTTTTAAAGACATGCCCCATTGAAGTATACACTATATTATTTCAGATTGACAAGATACGAGCCGGTGTTCTCGTTGGAACAGGAATGGGTGGTCTTACAGTTTTTTCTGACGGTGTTCGGGCTCTAATAGAAAAAGGTCACAGGAAAATAACTCCATTTTTCATACCTTATGCTATAACAAACATGGGGTCTGCCTTGCTTGCAATTGATCTTGGTTTGATGGGGCCAAACTACTCAATTTCAACTGCTTGTGCTACCTCAAATTATTGCTTCTATGCGGCTGCAAATCACATCTGTCGAGGCGAGGCTGATTTGATGATTGCTGGTGGAACTGAAGCTGCCATAATTCCCATTGGATTGGGAGGTTTCGTTGCGTGCAGAGCTTTGTCTCAAAGAAACGATGATCCACAAACTGCTTCTAGGCCTTGGGACAAAGATCGAGATGGTTTTGTTATGGGTGAAGGTGCTGGAGTATTGGTAAGTGTGCTGGTACTGTAGTTTTTAGTATCATATTATTTCTGTTTTGATCTTTCAAATTTATTTGCTTGGCACATGAGTAAAACACTTATCTATGACTAGTAATGTCATATATGTTACTTCCTATGTAATTAATTGAACTCTTCTAAAAGTGGGTACTTCTATGTAATTAATTGAAAAAGTGGGTGGTTCAGCATGGTATCTCCTCTTCCACATTTGCCCCACCCCTCCCCTCCAAAGGCATTACACTAAAAAAAAAAAAAGAAGGAAAATGGGCGAACCATGAAGTACTTTAATCTACTTGGGATCCAGATAGCTGCATGTATGGACGTAATACTTCTTATTTCCACTTCCTACAAAATTCACTTGTTTTAAGCATGTGACTTTAGACTTGTATAAGAAATTGAATTTCTTTATAATTTTTCAACATTTTAATAGGTGATGGAAAGTTTAGAACATGCGATGAAACGAGATGCACCGATAATTGCTGAGTATTTGGGAGGTGCAGTAAATTGTGATGCTTATCATATGACCGATCCCAGAGCTGATGGACTTGGTGTCTCTTCGTGTATCCATAGTGCCCTTGAAGATGCTGGTGTGTCACCTGAGGAGGTATTTTTTCTTTCTTAGATTTCTTTTAACTGTAATAATGGAGCTCGCCATAAAAAAATGAAAGCTGGAAAGTGTTATTTCATTCATAAGTAGTCTCAAACTGAAGCTTCTGAAAATCTGGGTCGAAAAAACGAAATATCCCTTGGAAAACTGGTGGTTAATCCTAATCTGCAGTCTGCTAGAATTTTTTGGATGTAAACAAAGTAATATCGGATGTATCAGGTTAACTGAAGGATTATTGGACCATTCTAAATTTTATTGCGTGCGCGGTGTGGCATCTTCAGTGAATCTGTTATTAAGTTGGGAGTCATGTGTAAACTCGATTTCATTTCTGGTGCATCTGTGATAATCTATGACACGATTCAAATTCTTTTTCAGGTTAACTACATTAATGCCCATGCAACTTCCACCATAGTAGGTGACCTAGCTGAGGTAAATGCTATTAAGAAGGTATTCAAGAACACTTCAGAGATCAAAATAAATGCAACTAAGGTGAGGCCCCCGCTCCCACCTCCACCTCTCATACACGCGGATTTGTTTGTTTCAAACTAATATTTTTGAGTGGTGAACATGCTTGGCTAAGCAAAGTTTACTTGTTAGTAAATAATTTTTTTTTTTACTTATTTTGACAGCAAGGTAAGAGTTGCTTTTAAAGAATTTATACTCAAAAGTTAGAAAATTAGAGTCTGTTTGATTGTAAGGATGGAAAACGGGTGGAAAGAAAATGAATGGCAGAGAATTGAATTGCCTAGAAAACGTTTTACAGGGAATTGTAATTAATGGTGTTTGATTGGTATAATTTTTCATCTGACAATTTTTTCGTTTGGCTTTGTTTTTTACGCAAATTGTCAATTAAATGGATAAATTTTTTTACCATTGACTTTGGAATGTGTTTCAATTGCTATAAAAAAAAATTGTCAAAAAATTGGAAAACGTTTTTCCACCACTATGGTGAAAAAACGTTTTCTAATTTTTGTGCATCACCGCTTGTACCTTGGAAAACATTTTCCCTGAAAAATTAGTGCAATCAAACAGGTGAATAGTAAAAATAGGAAAACGTTTTCCACCTTCCACGGAAAACTGCGGTCAATCAAACAGGCCCTTAGTTATTCCAAACATGTTTGGAGACAAAAAGTTACTTAAGAAGTAACTCTTACCATTTTTAAAGATTAGCCAAACGTGCTTGTGTGTGTGGGTATTATTGTCGAGTTGAGAATACCTGTTCTGGCTCATTTTTAGCTTCTCACTTTTTATCTTTTTCCAGTCTATGATAGGGCATTGTCTTGGTGCTGCTGGTGGTTTGGAAGCTATTGCAACAGTAAAAGCCATTACAACTGGGTGGCTGCATCCTACCATAAATCAGTTTGTAAGTAATTTCCTATGATTCGGATTGATATTTTACCTCTTAAGTGCAAAACTGCAATTTTCCGATATGCTTGTTTGAACAAGAAGCTCATTGGGAGCCAACTTCTCTTTTTCAATGGTGGTTGGATGATGATTATGAATCACTATTACAAATGCAGAATCCAGAGTCTTCTGTGGAATTTGACACAATTGCAAACCAAAAGAAGCAGCATGAAGTCAACGTCGGTAAGATGCCTTAAATTTCAACTCACCTCTTATTTCCCATTTCTTTAACCATTTGCTCCTAATTTACTTGAGTATATTATCAAATGCAGCCATTTCGAATTCATTTGGATTTGGTGGACACAACTCTGTCGTGGCCTTCTCTGCATTCAAGCCCTGATTTTTGTTCGATTTTTTTTTTCCTCATAACGAGAGAAATCTTTCGATTATGAGTTCTCACTGAATCTCTTACAGCGACTGACCAGTATTCAATGTGCTAGTTGCTCCATTGACATTTTGAGCAAGACATTTCTTTCGAATTAATTGTAATAAGGTTAGATCCTAGATTGAAGACTTGTAACTTTTTCTTGGATTCATTTAAACCTTAAATTTCTGCTACTGGTTTTGGTGAAAACGGCGTTAGCCTCTGAGTATAGATGTAAATGGACTGACTGGCCCGATAACCGGTTCATACATCTGGGTGTATGGAGAATGGACAAATTTTAACGGAAATTGATTATTTCCTTTTCTAGTAGACTAGTTTCGTAGTAGATTTGAAACTACTCATGTTGTGTGACATTTCAAAATAATTAAAGATTGAATACGATCATATTATTGTCCCTTGTAGTGCTGGGCATGCAATCTCAGACTCCTAAGTCAGTGTTTCAAGGCGGGGTTGAATGAGGAGCTTGCATGACAGCACTAGGAGTATGCATATATTGAAGCACACCAAAGGTGCGTGCTGTGCTGTCCGTCACAATCGGAATGATGACATTACACAAATATATCTATTGCTTGGGTTTTGGTCGCCATCTTTTTTAATATGTTGAGATTGACATGATTTTAACATGGATGATCGAACCGAGGTGATGTGGATAATAGTTTGGGCGATTTTGTGGAGGATGAAAAAGGAGACGGGAGTGCATACTTGGGAAACAACATAATTTTTTTTATAATTTGATGGTCAAAATTAAATATTAATTTTATTTATACATTTTATCAGACTCATATTTATTTCGCACTTATCCATGACTAATAGTTGGTATTGTACATCTATTTCATTTTGACTAAAAAATTGATTGAGTTATATAAAAGGGAAGAATTCATAAAGCATAAGTATGGCCAATTCATATTTCAACTCTAAAGTTTGATCTATGCAAAAATCAGGTTTTCATTAATTAATTAAATTTTTTTATTAATTAATTATTTTAAGGTCACAGTTATGCGATTCATGATCACAATTATGTACTTAACGGTCACAACTAATTCACCGGTCACATATTATCAAATTAATTGGTTACAAATTATTTCGAGTTCATGAATTAAAAAATTTGTAAGTCACATTATATCTAGAGATCACAAATCAAAAATTTTATAGGTCACGGTTCATTTTCGAGATCACAAATCTGAATTTTAATATGTAACAAATTATTTTACAGTCACGATTTAAAAATTTCATACGTCACAATTTGTTCATCTGTCACAAATCATTTGTCACGTATTATTTGTTGATCACAAATTAAAAAAATTATAGATCATAATTTATCTATCGATCACATTTTTAAATTTGTTGGTCATATATTATCTTTTTGGTCACAAGTTATCAAATTTTTAGATCAAAGTTAAATACTTGTTCACAAATAACCAAATATTTGATCTCATACACCAAATAATTGGTCACATACCACCACCAACAATACCACCAATTACGAACACCCCTCTTTCCCTGCGACTGTCACCACACTAACACCACCATCATCGCCACCACTACTGTACTACCACCTCCACCTGCACCACCAACAAAAACAGTTGCCAAATCCACCTTCGCCGCCAACATCCCTACCTACACAACCACCTGAAACTCCCAACACTACCAAAACCACCACTGCTACCAAACCACCACAAGTAGCGTCAACAGCAGCCCTAAACCACTACAAGCAACGTCAACAACAACCCCTAAACCACCACAAACAGCTTCAACACCACCACCGCACCTCGACGCCTCCATCGCAGAAAATCACAATAGCCCTAAACTACCACTACCACCTTGACAAGAGCCTCCACCACCACTACTACCCCCCGACGCTGCGGCATTGAAAACCACAGCAGCCTCAAACCACCACTACCACCACCACACCCCAACGCCGTTACTGCTGAAAATCACACCGGAGATAACAGCAATCAAATTTTGACCCACGACTCTCACATTCGCGACAAGCAACCTCCACCACAATGACACCCCAGTGTTGCCACCACCACCACCAATTTCAAAAAAACCCATCTCAACCTCCAGGTCCATCATCACAGTCATCACCACTAAACCACCACCACACCCCAAAACACCATTCAAATATCTGATGCAGTAGCGATTCGCGACGCTGCCTTTGGATCTGAGCGCCGCACCATCCATAAATGGTGGGTAAGCGACGCTTCTGGATCTAACGCTGCACCATCTGTCCAAACATTTGCTTCGAACTCGCTACTCATCGACGATTCGAAGGGTAACGGAGTGGGAGGTGGTGGGTTGCTGTAGAGAGAGATGATGGAGGAAGGGAGGCGTTGTTAAAGTGTAGAGAGAGAGGAGAAATATTGAGAGAGAGAGAGAGAGAGAAAGATATTTAGGTTTTGATTAATTGTAATATTATTAATATTATATAATTATTATTGTATTACCTGATTTTTTGATTAATCAAAATTTGGACTTATTTTTTGTAAAGCAATCTTAAAACATCGGCTTTAGTGTAATTTCTATTACATGAAAGTACATGGGCATGAAAAAGCTCCATTTATATAAGTGATTTTTGGGGTAAGAATTAATTTTTAAATAGTGATATAATGAGAAATGTGTGGTTGAAAAATGAGAAAAAATTATTAATGTGATGAAAAATATTATTTTATTAAAAAATATGTAGTTAAAAATGAGAATTGAATCTCAAAATTATTACCAAACAGGCTCCATGATACATGCCACGTGGACAAACATCCCGGTAACTTGCGGGAAGAAATAATTGTGGCGTGTATAATTCCAACAGCAAATAGCAAGGCCATGGCCACAGCCACAGCCACAGTCATTTCTACACCCTTCTGCAGAACCTCTCTCTTTCACCCCTCACTATCCATCCGGAAATCCCACTCTTTTCACCTCAAAGCTTCATCTGTAAGTCTCTCTCTTTTTTCTTATCTCAAACTTCTTCTCAATTTTCCTGCACATTTGATTCCCCTTTTCTTGATTTCATTTTTATTGACTTGGGTTTATCTTAAAAGTTACAGATGCAGGGAAGCGAGATTACAGAGGAAGAACAAGTGGATGCTTCTCAAAAGAAGAAAATCTTTGTTGCAGGTGCCACTGGAAGTACTGGGAAGAGGATTGTGGAGCAGCTGTTGGCTAAGGGCTTTTCTGTTAAGGCTGGGGTTCGCGATATCGATAAGGCTAAAACAACCTTACCTGGAGACAACCCTAATCTTCAAATTGTGAGTATTTAGGGTTAATTGATTGCTTCAATTGGGTTTCCATTGATTTGGTAATTAGAGGTGCTTCAATTGGAAAATGATTTGCGACAAGCTCATAATACTGTACAATGTCGCATGAGACTATAAAAGCTGTTTAAAAGGTAATATAAATTATTAAGTTTGTTCACAACAATCTTATGAGAACGGAGCCGGTAAAAATTGTTCACGAGTGAGACTTTTGATGGGATTAAATGAATACGGTGTGCATGTGAGGGATTTTTGAGAATATAATTCAAATAACTAAGTTTGTCTGCTCTTTGACAGCTTAAACTAGTAGAAGAATAGATTCAACAAAAATTTCGATATTTACTGTACTATAATCTATGAGAAAAAGGGAGATAAGATATTTGTATTGAAATATAGATATTCAGGAACAATGAGAGCTAAAAAGGACATTGTCTTGTTGCAAACACATACCAGAGTTTTCTGTTCTTGAAAGCCAGAAATCAGGTTTGTGATTATTGTTTTACACAATTTTTTCACAATCAAAGTTAGTGCGACGTAAATTTAATTCATAGTTCGGGACTGGATAACGATAAACCATGTTGTACTTCTTCAGACAACACAAATATTCTTTGTTTAACCTTGTAATGACGACCAAAGTACCTTATGTTAAACACGGTTAACATTGATTACGAGTAAACAGAACCCTGACTTTAAATGGAACTTTTTTATTCTATTCACTTACTGTCAAATTACACATCGCTAAGCCTAAATAAGAGGGAGAATACACATGGACATTCAGAATTTCATCAACATCCCAAGGCTTGGACTGTGTATTTACCGTAAGATGTTTTTCTCACTTGACGTCCCAACCTGCCAGTCCGTCCGAGGTTCTAAGGTGGTGTAATTGTGATTTTAGGTAAAAGCAGATGTAACCGAGGGTTCAACAAAACTAGCAGATGCTATCAGTGATGATTCCGAGGCAGTAATATGTGCTACAGGTTTCCGACCTTCATGGGATTTATTCACTCCGTGGAAGGTTAGTAAATCATATTTTAGTTTCTTGTCATCTGAATACGATAGTTTGGGCTGAATCGGGAAAAATGCCATTATTTCTACTTACAGAATTTATTGGTAAAACATTTGTGTAATAGCTATAATCTTATAACTTTGGTAACTCAATTCCTAGTTAGCAACTGTGTTTTATTTGTTTGCCTAAAGTTTTTATCTGTTGTTCTGTGGCAAAATTTTGTTTAACTTGCAAATCTCTTGCATTTATTGTTACGCTAATTAAAGCTTCGCATTCTTTTCAATCTTTTATCAATGGTGCAGTGTGTATTAAAAATAAAAAGTAAAAAAATACAAGCAACTATGTCAAGAACCTCTAGTGCTTGCTAATTATAATTATGTTTGGCAACTGTACTTTGAATCATCGTATATCTACAAATGGAAGTTCGTCTGTTTTATGCTCAATGAGTATATTCTTGAATCATTGTGTGAACAATGTTATATTAGTTCTGGGTAATGTGATCTCATGCAGGTTGATAACTTTGGCACTGTAAACTTGGTTGATGCCTGTCGCAAATGTGGTGTTAATAGATTTATTCTTATCAGTTCTATCTTAGTCAATGGAGCAGCAATGGGGCAGCTTTTAAACCCGGCTTACATATTTCTTAACGTTTTTGGACTCACTTTAGTTGCAAAGCTTCAAGCTGAGCAATATATCCGGAAATCTGGTATCAATTACACAATTATTAGACCCGGGGGATTAAGAAATGATCCACCGAATGGAAATATAGTCATGGAACCAGAGGTAACAAATTCAACCACTATCTACTAGTTTCACTTGAGAAGTACAATGTAATAGGGTTATAAACATGGTGGTCACCGAACTTCATCAAAATTTCAAGTTGTCATCAAACTTCATTTTGTTTCACATTGGCCATTGAATTGTTATATTTATTTACAATCTGCTCATTTTGTGCATGTATGTTAGTTTGACTCAGAAAACTGACTTGATAGTCTAGTTAGTAGTTTAATTGGCAAAATACTAGATTCTCATCACCTTTTCTGTCAAACTAATGGACATGGACGGAGTAACCAAATTGCAACGAAATTTAATTTCACCTACCAACCTGAAATGGAATCGAGTTTTGTTAAAAGTTTTCAGGCCAACAATGTATTAACCTTAGCATAATATGGTCTCTTCGTCCCTTAATTTCATTGAACCCTCTTTTTTACAGGACACTCTTTATGAAGGTTCAATATCTCGAGATCAGGTCGCTGAAGTTGCTGTAGAGGCATTGCTCCATCCCGAGTCATACTATAAAGTAGTCGAGATTGTTGCTCGGACAGAAGCACCTAAACGTTCATTTGAGGAGCTCTTTAGTTCCATCAAACAACGGTGATTTAAGGGATTAATATTATTCCAGTTGGATGTATGGATGCTCTCCGTTTCTTTGGTTTTTCATTCTGTAATAGTTATACTGATATATCCACGAATATGGAAATTTAAGCATTGTAATGTTACAAATTTTTATACTACATGTATGTTAATATGTCGGATTGGACGAAACGTATTTTACTATGCTGCTGTGCGACTTATCTCAGCTTCTCGACAGATTTTTTGGATATCATTTGACTTTCCTCGTTCTCTAATGTGGGTTCTTCTCTGGTTGATCTAGGATTAGGGTTGCATTGCATCCGACCCAAATCCTCTTGAGACTCTACTCGAGAAATAAAAGATGAACGTATATTCGTTGGAGGGAGCATTGGCCTCCATTATGGAGTTTTTGAGAGGGTAATTGACACAAAACATCCCTTACCTTTCGCGTTTATTATGAAAATATTTATACCTTTCATTTTTTTGGCACAAAATGTTCTCAACTTTCATTTTCTTTGAGTTGAATGTCATCTTCACAAAAATTTAACGTAAAATGATTAATATACCTTTATATTTAAATAGAATGAAAAAAATAAAGAACAAATTGTAATTATAGGCAAAACATTTTAAAAAATGAAAATAATCCACCAAACTTTTGACTTCTTCTCACCCCATTCCACCACCGCCTGCCAGTCATTTTCAGTCACTTTTCGACCACCAAAACAACTGGATATTGACATCAACGAAAAATCCTTTAACCTCCTCCACAATTAACACCCAAAGATGGCCGAACCCGAAACTAAAATTTGTTGACCAGAACTGAAAACAACTGAACTAGTGTCGTTTGTTGTCAATATTTAACTTTTGTTTTCAGATTTTGGGTTTTACAAGTTCTTCTCAATTTCATTTTTAATGGTTGAAGGAATCATCAGTACGATGGCGATTCAAAAAAAAGATAAATTTGACAAGAGAAACATGGGCAAAACAATTTCAGGAAAATGAAGTTCTCCAAATAACGGATGCAATATTTATTCACAATACCGTAAAAGCATCCTTAGGAGCATACTATGCTAGAGAAAGTACGAGAAGAAATTCTATTAGAGAAACTAGATTCTGCAAACAATAGTCAAAAATCGATTCCCCACTATTTTAGAGCATCCATAGGTTCTTGCAATGATTTCGTAGATCTAGGAATTTGATATTTTTTTTTTTTTTTTTGTTGTTACTGAATGTTTTTGAGAATTGAGTTGTCCAGCAGGGAGCTAAGGATTGATGAAGGGATTGTGTTATTCTTGGAGCCTCCAGTTGGGGTGGGGGTGGGGTGAGGTGTGGGAAGAAGATGAAGTTTGGTGGGTTATTTGCACTTTTTAAAAAGATTGACTTATAATTGCAATTTGTTCTTTATTTTTTTTATTTTTTCCTTGTATTTAAATATGAGGGTATATTAGTCATTTTTCGTTAAAATTTTGTGAAACGAACGTCCAGCGCAAAGAAAGTAAAAGGTAAGGACGTTTTGTGTCAAAAAATTAAAGATATGGACGTTTTACATAATAAACGTGAAAAGTATGGATGTCTTTTGCGCCAATTACCTTTTTTGGTGAAAATGAAACCTCGAAAAAGCATAAAAATGATTTTAATATTGGAATGTATCGTCTCTTGAACAATGTCAACTAAATTAACAAAGATTAAGCAATTAGCAAGGACTCCGTGGCCCAATGGATAAGGCGCTGGTCTACGGAACCAGAGATTCTGGGTTCGATCCCCAGCGGAGTCGTCATTATAATTTTTCGGATAATGCTACTGGCGCCGTAATTGCATTATTGACTAGTGGGAAATCACTACTGGAAAAATTCTAATGATATATCTTCACTTTATATATTTAGCTCCCGTTTGAGCCCCTATCATATAAAATCATATCTTTTTTTCTCTTTCTCTTCTACTTTCAATCATACAATATTTCATAAAATAATACTACACATATACCGAAAACTTTATCTTCTTTTTCAACCATACATTCTCCAAAAAATACTATTCCAAAAACTCTTTTTTGAAAAAAGAGGGGCTCAATATGCAATGCCAATGCATTTTAAGATTTATCTTCACAATAATTTGCATTAATTTGAAGCGGAAAATTACTGTTGGAGAAATTCTAATAATATATCTTCACTCTATATATTTATTTGCAATGCATTTTAAGATTTATAATATTCTCATTAACTCAAAATTAGGATCTTATGGTCATAAACTCATCACAATTAGAGATTAGTTCACTGAGATATCTCGACTCCAATAGAATGTATCAATCGAACATATTGTCCGCTCGTTGATTACTCAAAGTATATTAGCCTCAAAATAAGATCATGCAGGTTGAATAGTTTGGAAAACGCCAATCTTCACAAGGACATACGACGATCCTTGGTTACTATGAACAAATGTAAAGCTCAAGGAATGGTTTTCAACCCACATATATATCAAATTCTAATAAAGATATCCGCGCAATTTCAGAACATTTATCAAGTTGGAGTTGAACACAACTAGCGAAAATCAGCCAAAGATGTTCCTTCAGAAATGTAAAATCGATCTAAAAAGCCAAACATCAAACGATACTTTTCCATATGAAGCAAATATAGACCAAACATGTTACATAAACAAATTGGGTCGAGACGCCTTGTAGGTTGTAGTGAGCTTCCTGCTTGGTGGCCTCACCTTCCTGAAAACCAAGGGGAACTTAATCTTGGAGTTATGGAATTGTTTGGTACTCTCCCTCTTGCAGAGCTTGGCAGGTATAGTGGCAGTCTTGATAATTTGAATGCAATGAGAACGGACCCTGTGACGAGAAGCCATCTCGGTGTACATCTGCTCAACAGCACCATTCAAAGTGGTATCACGGTACTCCTTGTACATGTTATGATACCCAGTTCTGCTTTGGTATCGCAACCAAATGCCATAGTTTTTTATTGTTGTCGGGTTCTTCTCAAAAATCTACAAAAAGGACACCAATTTTATCGCACAGTTCTCATAAAGTTAGCTCAAGAAGCAAAAAGAACATCCAAAGAGTAGGACATCGAACCCAGCTGATGATTTTAATAGTCCATTAAATTTTCTGATAAATGAAAGAAAAACATATGAAACCATCGAATATGCAATCAGTTCCTATAACCAATACACTTGAAGACATGTTTGGAACGCAGTACTAGACAAGACTCGATAATATTAGTGTATAAAAAGAAACTACAACTTTGATCATTCTATCGTCAAATCGCATATAGCATATACGAAACACAATGTAAAAAAGCTATACTCAGTCTCTAGTCTGAGTCTTTATTATGGCTAGCCTATAACCATTACAACTCGTCCAAGAATGGGCAAGAACCTGTCCTATAGTGTTTGCAGCAACAAAAAATTTGTGAAAACATTATCGTATAATATATTCTAATTTCAATCATCTCATAGGAACTCCCATTGTACCCAATCTACATGGTGAATTTTTCTATGAATCAAGCGAGGACAATAACTAAAGCATTAGACAACAGAATTACAGTACACCTAATAACAAAAAAAAAAAAAAAAACAGGCAAAGGACTTCGGAAATCGAGTTCATATCAATCGTCATTCATATGCTTGTTAAATTTCGATAAAATTATTTTATATATTTTTCAAAATTCCATATTCTTATGGAGGCATATTATTAAAAAAATCCACAATATTAACAGCGATGACATTCATTTTATGAAATAACCGTTAGCTCTCAATTGAACATGAATCAAAACAAGAGGCTCAAAATGCACTGTCTGAAGATGGGCAAAATTTCCAACTGTATGTGCATTCATATCCCCTCAGCATTGTAAACTAAAGATTAAATCCATACAACATACACCATATAAATTCTCTACAATTTTTCTCAATAATGTATTGACTGCCATATTTTAGCATACGTGTTTGACAAATTCATATCAAAATTCTGAGTGATTACATAAAATCGACGACATACCTCATTGATAGCAAGCATCTGACCGTTACTCTTCTTTACCTTCTTAAGCTTCCTCAGAAAATACCTTCATAAGTATTAGCTGATCTCAATCCCTATACTTCAGTAAATTATATAACTACACACACACAACCACACTGAGGATCATACCAGAACTTAGATTTAGCGCGGACTTCATTAGTGGCCCAGAGCTTCATACGGTAGATCTTCGGATGCTCCTCCGTCTCCGTCGGGAGAGCTCTCCCCACCACCTGGTACTGATGAATCTGCACAAGGTACAACACATAAAAGCCTATTAATCCACATTTGAAATCCCCAATTCAACGTTAAAACAAAAAGAAACTCATACATATATAAACTTTAAATAATAAGAAGGGGGATTGGTGGGGAAATTACCCTGTATGTCACCATCTCTCTCTCTCTCTGGGGATGTGGGCGGGTTAGGGTTTTGTGATTTTCATACTTGAGGCGGGATTGTGAACCCTAATTGGCTTTTGAGGGCTGTTTGGTTATTCGGGAAATTGGATTCTAGAGCGGCGCTGGGTTTAACCCGGCTTGGTCTATTGTCTTTAATCTTTTAATTTATGTGTTTCATTTTTTAATTAGTCACTAATGAGTATGCAAAAGAATTCAGCTATAAATTATTTTTTGTTGAATATATTTGTATACTATTTTTTTTAATCGTAAAATTATAGTTTATACTATTGTCAAATTCACGTTACACATTCTAACAAACATACCATCGGCGTTTGAAAATTTTAACCAAAAAAAAAAGTGAAACCACCACCATCACCCGACAGCAAACCATCGCCGTGCAAAACCACCACCCCTACAGTAAACACAACACCACCACCTCATGACCAAACAAACTATCACTAATTTCAAAAAAACCAACCCAACCGCCACGCAAACCCACCACGGCACCACCACTGCAGCAAGCACAATACCACCCTCGTCATTGCAACGCAAACCACACCCACAGTAACACAAATCAACCACCAAAAACAGTAAAAAAAAAAAACCCACCAAAACCCTTAAACCCACGACCTTGATCTGTGCAGAATAATCGGTGACTTGGTGGTGTCGGCGTTGATTTGTGCAAAATCATCGGCGTCGATCTGGAGGAGTAGAGACGTCGAACTGTGTAGAATCATCGGTGTCGATCTGGAAGAGTGGCAACATCGATCTGTGCAGAAAGCCACAATGGGGGAGAGGGAGATGAGAAGAGAGAAGAATGGAGAGGAGGACCGGCGATGTCGTCGGTATAAGGGATGGGACAGCGACGAGGTCAGTAGAAGAGAGAGAGAGGACGGCGTGTCGTGAGAGAAGAGAGTGAGAGGACGGTGTGGGAGAACAGAAGAGAGGGAGAAAATGAAATTATTATGGTTTTTAATTTAATTATTATATTCATACCTGATTTTTGAACCATAAAACTTGATCCCTTATTTTTGAATTCTAATCTTCAAACACCTGAAATTACGTAATTTTCTCGTACAACCAATGATATCTAAGCAGGCCAGCATGCCTTGAGGAAAGGACCAGTCCAGGCCTCTAGGCAAAACCCTAATTTAAATGGCCGTCGACCTGGGTCGAGGACGGACTAATCCATTTTGACACTCCTATTTCCATCCTACAAAAAAAGGGCAGAAAATCTTGCCAACAGTAAGTCATTATTAGAAGCACACACATATATGACAGTTCAAGCAACTCTTATCTCACTAGAGCAAGTATAACAAAACAGGCAACGAAGAGTGCTCCTTTGTGTGAAATTTCAGAAGAGAAAATTTCACAACATAAATAATCAAAGGAAAATGCTTTATCCTCAAACTGTACACAGTTTTACGAGTAATACGGAAAAAACAATACTCACCAGTGGTCAAAGCTATAGTGTAGACATGCAAAACGTTTGGTGCTTCAAAAAGATTTCTATCTTATATAAATCCATTAATGGGTTTTCTAAAGGTAAGAATCACAAGTAAACTGATATTGTCAAATACATGTTGCCTTACAACCCACAAAAGTTGTAAAACTCTATCCAATCTAATAGCTCAGCAGTTTTTGACTCTCTGTTGTAAAAACTGTAATATAAAATTTCAACAATTTTTTGGCTGTGATGATCAGGAATCTGAATGTAAAATTCCATCCATGAATGTCTGTAAAACCAATGAAGGATTGCTGAAGTAAGCAGGAATTAGATCACCTTTGAACTTCTCAACTCATCTGTGGTCTGCCAGTGCATCGGCGAAAAGTATATATAATTTACTTTAATTCGATCTGAAAAGTTTGCATTCTTTAGCTCAAAATTTTTTATCTTAGTAAAATCCTCAATACTTTCTACTACTGCTGCGGATAGGAATGGGATGAGCTTCCGTGTTAAATGCATACTCATCCAATGGAATAACATTCGTATCTCCAAACAGTAAATTCAAATATTTTAGAGTTTCGCCCAAGAAAAAGGTCTTCATCTTGTCTCTTCGTTTTGGAGGAAGTGTTGTCCATGTCTTCTGCAAGCTTCAATTTTTCTAGATATTCAAATGTGAGCAAGTTTTCTTTCATAGCCTTTTCCTTTGTAATGCCCTTTGTTGCACCAAGAGCAAGAGTCCCAGGTAGAAAACACACCTCCATGTGAGAGTCACATAGAAACACAAATAAAAGTTAAACCCCCAGATATTGCAAGCATAAAACTTGTGCTATTCTTTTGGCATAAGTGGGAGTCAAAGTAGAAAATGCACGTTTCTAATTTGAAAGTGTTAGGAATATGTAACACCATATATCCCACTTGTTATAAGCATGAACCCACACATATCTCCACATTGGTATGGTATTGTCCACTTTGGGCCTGGACCCTCATGGATTTGCTTTTGAATTTTACCCAAAAGGTCTCATACCAATAGAGATATATTTCCACACTTATAAACCCATGATTCTCCTCATTTTTATCCGATGTGGGGCTTTGGTCGCATACCCAACAATCCTCCCCTCGAACAAAGGACCACCGAGCCTTCCTCAAACGATCATCTATCCGTCCATCTTCCTCACCAAGAACTTGCTCTATCCAGATCAACTCCTCTTCACCGCGTTCTAGCACACGCCTTACGTGAAGCATCCGGAGCACACCGCCTGTCCAATAGAGCTTATCAACGGATCCCATCGCGAGCTAATCGAGGCATCACCTTCGTTCGACATTCCAAGAATTCATCCACATGGCCAATTTTGGGGCTTGACTTTGATACCACTGTTAGGAATATGTAACACCACATATCCCACTGTTATAAACATGAACCCACACATATCTCCACATTGGTATGATATTGTCCACTTTGGGCCTGGACCCTCATGAATTTGCTTTTGGGTTTTACCCCAAAAGGTCTCATACCAATGGAGATATATTTTCACACTTATAAATCCATGATTCTCCCCATTTTTATCCGATGTGGGACTTTGGTCGCATACCCAACAGAAAGCATCAATAACTAAACAAATCTATGGAAACATTGTGTTTTGCATTCTAATAGTCAGAAAGATGCGAGTATAATTCTTGACACCAAAGTGTTACGGAAAAGAATGAAACATGGAGAATATAACATACTAGGTGATCCATTTTGGGACTGAAATAACCTTGAGGCCCACGAGGCAATTCTCCCACAAAAACCAATATGTTGGGCACATATTTTCTTGCAAGAAAGTGCTTCACTCCTTTAACTGATTCCTCATACATGTTGTGCATGTCCAATTACTTCCTTGATTCTGAAGCCATACTTTAATGAGGTACTCGAAGTAGCCGTCACTATGAGATCTAAGTCTAATGTTCTCTCCACTAAACTCACCAGAGTCGGGGCTGCACTCATGAAAAGTAGAATCCAGAAATAACCTCTGACATATTGAGATGAGCAAAATCTTTCTACAGGTAATAACTTTTACGTCCTTTTCATACATGTGTGAACGGATTCTCAAGAGCAGCGGTGATGAAGATAAAAGAGTAAAATGAGGGGTATTAAAACATGCTTTGATATGATAGCAGAAATTGTTCGGTAGATATAAGGGGGATAGATCAAAAAAGGATTCTAATAATCAACCCAAATTTATTTGAAAAGGGCTTTCTACATTAGCATCTGTGTTTCTCGTCATCCTTCCTTTCCTTTCAACCCAAACCAAACATCGACAAGGTCAATACAAAATAACCACAGTAAATCTTATACAACACTGCAACCTTGATGACTTACACATAAGTGCACTAAGCATTGCCAAAATGTTCATACAAAGAAACTCATTTTTTTGGCTGCTAGTGTTGCAAAATTTATATCCCTTATTCATATGTAGCTTGCCTCTACATATGGTTTCTCTAGTTCGTAAATCATTTTTTTTACAATTCAAAAGTTTCAAGAGTTCGAAACAAATTCTTACTAACATTACTAGGTACAAGTACCGGCAGACAAGCTGAAGGCATAATAACAAAAATTCTCAATGCATGCTTTTTCAAAAGATATGATGGAAAGCATAATTGTTCAAGGTAATTTTGTGTGCATAGTTGGAAGGATAAGAAAGAAATATTTTCATTACCTTATATATATAGGCACCAGTTCCTCCACCTTTGGCAGGGTCTTCATTCTTGAAGTGTTCTAAGACCTTTATAGATTCCACACTATACTTTGGATCACTAGTTAGAGAACCGAGATAATTGAACTCAACTTGTAAAGTAGAAACTTCAGAAGTACTACTCAGGCCATCAGGAGCAGGATGGGTAGAGTGGTCGCATAGAACCATATCACCGAAGAGAATGGCAGAGGGACTTAATGTAAAAGCAATTAGCAGATGATTGACCAATTTCCTTCCATTTTCCAAATAGACAACTGGTTGGTTCCATTTTGTGAAGTATTTCTACCTTTTCCACCACCACTTAAATGATAAGCACTCAAAAGACCCCCCCACAACGCGTACGGTAGTTTCAAACAAATTTACTTGGCCTTTTCCATCAATCCTCTCGAGAAGATTTTTTTTCAATCCATGAGCCAGCTTCATTAACAACTTCTTCTGTTCCCATTTTCATGGCAGTGTCGAGAGCATCAATAATGGTGGCTCCTAGACTCCTCCATAACCCGTCGACTCCTCTCTGACTGAGTGGCATAAGTTCATCATAACCTCTTATATAGTTTTTATAGCTAGACCATGCGTGGAAGGCCTCTTTCACCCTTTTGTTGCCTGGCCTTCTAGTCGGGTCCCACATTTAAAATGCCGAAGTTATGAATAGATCTATTTCTACTAGTGATTTCATCTGGTGTTAACATTGGAGGAAGCCTTGGCGGTTTTCTCCAAAGTCTTCCTAATCTACCGCTTCTATCTGCAATGAGCTTTTCCCCTTCCCGATCCCCCGGCATTTTTAGCTATGCCATCAATGGAAGGATAAATAGAACTCGTTCGTGTCAGCATGAGAAACGCTAAACCACAAATCATTAGTAACATGAGAAATTTTCCCGTGCTACATTTTACACGTTCACGTTTGAGATTATTAGTTAACATATTCTGAGTAATGACCTGGAAAAATGAACAAGAAATATCAGGAGAAACTAAATTAACAGAATACAGCATCAGAAGCGACAAATAGAATAACTCTGAGAAACCTTATCAAATACTTACTTCTCAGTTCCCAGACTACTTGTATTTATGGTACTACAAGTGTATACAACACATTTATACTGTCAATTTCTCTGTTCGGGATTTGAATAAATTTAAAATTTTGAAACCTAAAATATATAAGATAGTGAATCGTTTTAACTCGATCCAAAAAAGTACACAGAGTAACCAGATCAGATGCTCAATGTAAAGAATTCAAATGACAACAAATCAAAAAGAGATCAGATAAACTGAGTACACAAAGGAAAGTGCAAACTATAAGCTCTAAAATTTCCAGCAAGGACCTTGAAGAAGGATCGCTGGCGAAACTTAGCGTTATCCTAGTGCACATCTTTCATTGAATAAGGTAACGAATCTGACATGCTCTCTTTGATCGAATTTTAGCTATCGAAATCCAATATTAAAACATACGGTATCTATGTAACTTCGTGTAAGTGGGTGATTGTGTGAAAATGGAGGGAGAGAATTTGAGTGTTAGAGCGAATCTATTTGGATTTGCGAGAATTCAGAGGCAAAGCAAATTTTGATTTGTGTTCAGAACCAGAAAGCTTGCCCGTCTCATCTGTTAGTAAGAAGGGGTTAGTTCTTCAGATTTGTTACAGAAGAAAAAAAAATGTTTTCCACGTCAATAGCCAAATCAACCATCCCAAAATATTTGACATAAAATTGACATAACGTCACGTGACAGTCTATTATTGAATTTTTAAAATACAATCATTTTTTTTCATTAGATCACTTCCATCACCTGAGATTCTGGCACTGCTTTTGTCAGCTTTTTTTTGTCAAAGTAGCATTAAGTAAGTGTTTTATTATTCATCTAACTCATCCATTATAACGATTTACTCAATAAAGTCCAAATTGTTTCTCAATATTCACTCATTTTTGAGACATTGCAAACCATTAATCTTTTGTCATATTCTTTTATCCTTATTGCTGACTTGTCGTACAAAAATTCCATGTGGCAAGTTATTACGATTCAAAAAACACAACTCAACCAAATCATTGAAGTAAAATATTTCATTAGTCATCCTACTTATGCACTAGTCACGATTTACTCATCCAACTTGAAAATTGCTTCTCAATGATCACTCATCTTTGAGATATTGCACTGCTTCCATTATTCACTAGATTTCATTTCCTTCATTGTTGATGTGTCACGTGAAAATTCACGTAGCAAGTCAATACTGTAAAAAAAAAAGTTGCAACTCACCAAAATCATCAAGTGTGAAATGTGACTTTCATGATCCCATAAACTTCTCTTAAACCCCAATTGTTCGTCCTGGATTTTAGTCCAAAAAAATCCTAGCATCCAATTCACTATTTCATCCACATACAACTAATTTTGTATTGAGACATAGCCGATTATTGAAAAGGATGCGAAAAGCTAATATTTATAAAGTCTTATCCACAATTGTACCATATAACCCGACATCTTTCTAATCCCATTCTTTCATTTATGCAAGCTTGTTAACATTTTCTTTCTTAAATGCTCAGACACACACCTGTAAAAATGAAAGATTGTAATTAAAGAAATACCGGAAAGATAGTTCAACTGGGGGATAGGGCTTTAAAAATAATAGCTTCTCACAGATGAGATTAGTAAATTACGTCTCAGTACATAATTTAACTATACGTGGATAAGTTGAGTAAAATGGGGACTAGAGTTTTTTGGGACTGAAATTGGGGACGAACAATTGAGGCTTACATAAGTTTATGGGCCATGGAAGTCACATTTCATATATGACGATTTTAGTGAGTTGGATGGTTTGATTGGATTGTAATTTTTTTAATGATCGTAACTTGTCACATAGAATTTCCCTACGACATGTTAGTAATGAGGGGAATGAAATCCAGTGTATTATGGATGCAATGTAACATTTTAAAGATGAATGACCATTAAAAAGTATTTAGAAGTTTTGATCAGTAAATCGTGATTTAAAGTATAAGTTAAATGAGTAATGAAACATTTTTCTTGAATAGTTTGATTAAATTGTAATTTTTTTAATGAACATAACTTGTCACATGAGAATAATGAGATTTCCATAGTTGTGACACGTGACTAGCAAGGGAAAAGGAATTTGACGAATGAGGGATGAATTCCAATGTTTGAAAGATGAGTACCGTTGAGAAGTTCTAAGTTTGATGAGTAAACCGTCATTATACTATAAGTTGAGTGAGTAATGAAATATTTTACTCCATTTAATTAGTGTACTTGTACTTGAAAAAAAAAAAATAACATTTGGACAAAAAAGAGGCTGATATTTTAAAAAAAAAAAAAAAAAAAAGGTTGACAATCTTTCTTACCAGTAACAAAATCAGTCTATTCGCCCCCAGATCACATTCTCAAGTGATGCAAGGGAATGATAAAAAAAATCTAGTCTTGCTTGTAATTGTCTTTCGAATTTTGAAATAAGAATGAGTTAAAGGACAGTTTGAATGCATAATCTGCGATTTATCAGTGTATCAAGGCTCAAGGTAAAACAGATGAAGAGATGCATAATTCAAAAATAAAATAAAAAAAAAAAAAAAAATTCAGTCTCTTCTCTATAAAGTGGGAGACAACTCAAGATTTGGTTCGATACATCATATACACGCACACATCGCTCTCCGTGTGTGCGTGTGTAAGCGATTTTTCAAATGTCAGGAGAGCCTTTGCCGACCCGCTGGTCTTTTCAGGTAACTGATTTCTTTTTTTATATCTTTGATATGAATGTAATTTATGTGTGTTTGACTGTTTTCACATGTAGATTTATGCATTAGAAGTTAGTTACGGTGAATCGGGAAGTTGTTTGTGTATGCATTTCAGTATCTACTGGCATTTTTGTAGGTCAAGGTATAATTAAAGTTGCGCAAGGTATCAGTGCAGGTTAAAATCTCTGATAAATTTCGCTTTGAACTTCAACGATTGCGTTGGCCTTATGATTCCTTAAAGTTATTGACAATTAGATTTACTTTCCTTTCTGCTTTTACTTGTATTGGTGGTTAAATCGTATATATATTAGAGCTCAATTATACAAAAAATTCTTGTGGTTTATGTATGTTCATAGAAGCACAAGTTACCAGTTGTGCTTGCTCTTCTGGGATGCAAATTGCGTTAGAATTTCATTAATAATTTGCTAATGTTTATTGGCCATTAAAGTGACTTTCTTTTCTGTTTTTACTGTATTGATGGTTAAATAATTGATGAATGTTGATCTTTCGTTAATTACAATTTAAGAATGTTTAAGTTGCAGTGGTTTTACATTATAGTTATAGGAAGAAAATTGCACTTCCTTTTATTATATGGTTTTCGATTTGTTCTTAATAGGGATGTATAGGTCGTCAGACACTTGATGACCTTCTGAGTTCTATCATTTCATTCAATTGTCGAAAGTTCTTTAATTGGTATCACGAATATGCTTATTTATGTAGAATTTCTTTTTTCTATACATTTAGGAATTTAAGTTGTTTTATGATATGGAGTTTGGGAGGAAGAGAGGCTCCAAAGAGAAAGATGCGGCTATAAATAATGAAACTGCGCTTAATGGGAATTCTTCCAATGTGACATCAAATGCAAGTGGGCACGTGAAAAATCCATCTGATTTGTCCATTTACGAGCAGTATCGTAATCAGGTACTCCGTTTACTATTCATCTAAAGGCAGTAAGTGTGATGGTTATATGGTGCTTGACTGTTTCAACATTCTTTTAATTGTTGTGCTAAAGGATCGAGGGATTTTAACGCACAACAATGGAGTTTCTTCTGCTGGAGTTGATGAAAAACCGTATGACTTACATGACTTTTATTCTTAATTTTTTGTTACTTTTTTTTTGGTACTTAATTATTTAATGCCATTGCTTTGAGTTTAAAAATGTTTAATGTAACAATTAATATATGCTTTAAGTTGATTAAGTGGTTTCTTTCAAGCTATCAAAAGAGCAGCCAACCCACATCTTTCTTTCATCAAATTGCATGTTTCTGTTAGTACAAACATAGTCAATTGTGATTACCACCATAAATTGAAACAACATAACTTCAAGATCTGTACATATGTTGTGGACGATATACTCCTAGACAACATCCATTATAACTCTTTCATGCTAAGAGGGTTATCTTCCATTAGGTAAAACTCAGTAGACTTCGCAAAATTCACCTATCAAAAGAAAAAGAAGGTTCAGACTAAGAGCACGCCAAGAATGATGTTAACATTGCTATGAATTTTTTCAATTCGTATCTTTATATGGCTGATACGAGTTTTCTTTGAAATGATGAATGCATTTTAATCAGAGGAGATCCTCCTTGGTAGACGAATCAATTTGGTCATTTAGTTTTTTGAGTTTATGGTATACGTGGCAGAATATGGTGTTGAGATTGTATATTTTTTTAGTTAGTACAGTTTTATTAATTATATAAACTTAGTACTCTTGATAGCATGGACCAAGACTTGATCCTCTCTTCCCAACCACACTCCAAATTGATGAGCTGGAGATGATGGTATAGCAAGGCATCATGCTAATATAACCAACATTGCATCATATTGGAAAAACTAATTGCATGCCTTTATTCATGGAGGGAGAGGATGTGTGAATCAAAATAATATTCCTAAAAAGTGCTTTATTGCTATGTTGTACAACTAAAATCTAGGATGCACCAACACCCTCCAGGATCAGCGAGTTGGGCCCCATATGTGTCGAACACCAACATGTCATCGATACATGTTGGAAATGCTAAGAGGCGTGTCTGAACTATTTATTTTATTTTATACATTAGACAAGTCATTGTCACATTGCCTTTTGACACCACACGATACCGACATGTCATAAAACACCAAGTGGCGTTTAAATTATTTTTTGTATAGTTGAACAAGTCTCCGACAAGCTAGGAGATACATCGACACGAGTTGGAAATCCCAGGTTGCATGTTCGAGTTATTGTTTGCTTTTGTACTTTAGAACACACCGTACAACAAGCTGGAAGGTACATTGTTGACACGCTTGAATTTAAAAAAAAAAATATTCTTCACATTATAAATAATAAAAAATGAAAAAATAATGCTATTTTAATCAGCGTGTCGGGAGTTGTCGTGTCGGTATTTTTTTTTTAAAAATATTGCGTGTTAGCTTATCTATGTCGTGTCATGTCCGTCACTCATGTCCATATCGGTGCTTACTAGACTAAAATTCAGTGCCATATAGTACAACAAAATTTTGCACAAAATACCAGAGCCTTTCACCTAACAGCACTGCATCAATATGTTATTCTTCTCAAGATAGGATGAATTCTGTAGCATCTCTTTCCTATTTAGGTGTTTGCTGATATTTACTGTTCAATTTTTCCAGGCAGAAGTCTCCACTTCCTCCTTTTGAGTCAGCTGAAATGCGTACTTTAGCAGAGAGTTTAAGTAGGTAATTGATGACACAATTGGCAAGAGACTTACAACAAGCAATCAATTTTACTAGCTGAATTTCGTTCATCTGGCTGACTTGATAAGTTTCACTGAGAACTATGAATGATGTCTTGTTCTTTCTTTCCAGGGATATCATTCGCGGTAGTCCAGATGTTAAATGGGAAAGCATTAAAGGGTTAGGAAATGCTAAACATCTACTCAAAGAAGCAGTTGTCATGCCCATAAAATATCCAAAGTAGGTCTTGTCATCAAGCACCTTATTTCATGCTAAAGTTACAGGAAAGAAGTTGAAATTGATTGATTTATTTTCAGATAGCTAGTCAAAGGTCAAAACTTTGTGTATGATATTTGAAGATAACATGTGAATCGTCATTGAGGAGATGGAGTTTTCAATTAGCATTTAGCACATGAGATGCAGAATATCTAAATTTTAGGTTTTTATTGAACTGTTAATAAAATTCTCTTACCATTTCTTCTAGGTATTTCACTGGTCTTCTAACACCCTGGAAGGGTATTCTCCTGTTTGGACCCCCAGGAACTGGGAAGGTTTGTACTCTACCTCATTTCTTTCTATCACTCGGTTGATGATCATGACCTCCAAAAAAATTGATTTTAAGTTTGTAAAATACATTAAGGCCAATAAAGCTCATTCGCTAATCTTGGTTTCTTATGCAAGTTGTTCTATTGCCTGATGAGATGAGATTTAAACTGAAGATTAGAAATCCGACTAAGAATCCTGCAAATAGAAGCTTCTTTCCCTTGTTGATTAGTATATATAGCTGATATAAATTGGGGATGAAGAATTTCGGCTGTGGAGATTTTAATTTAATTTTTAAACAATGTGACTAGAAAGGCAATCAATTTCGAATTAGAGTTGTGAAAGAAATATTTTGAAATAGAACTATGTAAATTAGTATGTAGGTGACTTCCTATAGTATATGCTTTTTGTAGATGATATCAATATAAGTGATGAGAGCAAAAAGGCGGTTAATTTCAACTTAGAGTTATGGAAGTACTATAACTAATCAGAAGTCGAGTGAATAAGATTCTTGGAATGTACTTTTAGTCAATATGACAAGGTAGATATAGTATCACGGAAGTTCCTGTTTTCAGTCATTCTATGACAAGCTTATTAAATTGACATGATTTTGATCAATAAATGGTTTTTCTTATAATCTGAGCCATTTTTCATTTTTGCAGACTATGCTAGCAAAAGCTGTTGCAACTGAATGCAATACCACATTTTTCAACATTTCTGCATCATCAGTTGTCAGCAAATGGCGGGGTATGGTATTCTGGCTTGTCGTGTCTCCTAAACACAGCTTTGTGTGACTTTTGATCAGCTGGTTGAATCTTAATTTTGATATTCCTTTTCAGTTCCTTTACCACTCATTTTTATCCTTAGATGGTTATGCTTTTATTGTGTCATGAATGAGTAAGGGAATAGCCAGTAATGACAAGTTAGTGTGAAACTAACTATAATGGTATGTTTATTTTAACTATATTTCTTTGCTAATGTAAAATTTAGTTTAGGAGTTAATTAACTCATGATTATCTCAAACGTATGTTTGAATATGTTTTCTGTGCCATCTTTGGATGAATTCTGCTATTTTGTGAAAATAATAAGTAATTTGTTTTGCTTGTTTCTCTGATGAGAAAAGAAGATACCCCACTTGGCATCCATCTTTCTTTTGATATAATTCTTTTGAATTGTGTTGCATTTCAGGTGACTCGGAGAAATTGATTAAAGTATTATTTGAGCTGGCGAGGCATCATGCTCCAGCGACTATATTTCTTGATGAGATTGATGCAATTATCAGCCAGCGAGGTGAAGGGCGCAGTGAGCATGAAGCTAGTAGGCGTTTGAAAACTGAGTTGCTCATACAGGTGATACATTATACCTACCGGTTCAAGAATATATAAAAGGGGTGTGTTGTTGACACTCCAAATTAGCTTTCAGCATTCCGTCATAGTGAGTGACTTGTGGACAGTCACAGGCTAGTTTGGAGCTCCAGTGACATATCCTCATTTAAAATAGATAGAAATGAGTGTTAGATAAGTGCATAGTACTTGTGACTCCAGTGGAAATGTGTGGTTGAACCTTTCCCAAAAACTAATGGTTTGGACTAAGATTGCAGATGGATGGTTTAACTCGGACGGATGAACTTGTTTTTGTCTTGGCGGCAACAAACCTCCCCTGGGAACTAGATGCGGCCATGCTCAGACGTCTCGAGAAGCGGGTAATTCCAATGGGCTGATGCATCATTTGGCATGAGACACAGACATTAGATTGGAACTTTCTCTCACAAGAACAATTGTTGTTTGACAAGTTTCTAGTTAAAATGGCATTTATCTGCCAATTAACCCAATCAAATCCTCCTTTTCTTTTCTTCTTCATTTTGTTGATATCATACAGTATTTCTAGAAAAATGTGGTGCCATTTTCGACACTCCAAATTCAAGCTATTGGTATTTTGCAATAAAAGGTTGTTGAGCTAGGTACATCACATTCAAAAAGAAAAATGGAAGGCAATTGACCTTTTTTTTTTCCTTTCTGCGTGATTTAGATCCTTGTACCTCTCCCAGAACCAGAAGCTAGAAGAGCCATGTTCGAGGAATTGCTACCATCAAACTTTCAGGAAGAGAAACTTCCTTACAATTTGTTGGTCGAAAACACTGAAGGTTTTTCGGGTTCTGATATTAGGCTATTGTGCAAAGAGGCTGCAATGCAGCCCCTTAGACGGCTAATGGTACTTCTTGAGGACAAACAAGAACTGGTACCTGAGGATGGTATGTCTCTTAATTACTACCAATAGGAATACAATATTGGAATTCTCTGAAGAAATGAAGCTAAAGAAAAAACACTAAAAAAACTTGGGGCATATTTGGTAGTTGTATTGGACAGGATTATACAAGAGAAGCACGTGTCAAAGTTCGCCAATTGTCCTATTCTCAGTTCACTGTACCAAATATGCTGCGAGTGTAGCTGATGCTTACACTGCCATGTATACAATTATAAAATCCATTTATTTCAAACTTCAGCATAGAGCAAAAGTTAACCTGAGCATAATTTTGTGATCATAGTACTTCTTGATACCTCTTATTATTGATAAGTGTCCACTAGAAAAACTTGATATTTATATCTTTTGGACAAAGAAGTTCAAAAGTTGTGCAGCATGATAAAACATATTTTATCTGCTTATTGTATTTTAATGTTTAAAATGTGCAAAGTTGCAACTCGTATTCTGGTTTGGGGAAGGAAAGGTGTTTAGGTTTCTATTGCTCCTTTTAGCTCCAAAAGTTCTTGATGTAGTTCTTTTTTTGGCCACATTCTGACAGAAGAATGAACTTATAAGTATATGCACTTTCGTTAGTAACTTTTTTGTCTTGTTCTCAAACTTTTTTTTGAAAGATGATGTTGACTTTCAAATTTTTTGTCTTAACTTGGCTTGAAGTTTTCACGTTATGCGTAATTTGCTAATAAGGATCAATGATTGCATTGATCTGGTCACATAGTCCTTCGAGTTTAATTCTCTTTGCTTATAGATAAAAAGGTTAAGGTGTTACCTATAATTGATGCACTAATATGTTGTGATTGACATGCAGAGTTGCCCAAAGTTGGACCAATTACACATGGAGACATCGAGATGGCTTTAAAGAACACTAGACCATCTGCTCATCTCCTTGCTCATCGCTATTTGAAGTTTAATGCCGACTATGGCAGCCAAATACTCCAGTGAAGGCACACAGTTCTATTGTACTTTGTTGTTGGAACTTGTTAACATTTTTATTGTTCTGTATTTTCATGTCGAGTTTAGAGACCTCTAAAACTCAAATGGTGTTTCCGTTCCAACTGTTTACGGTGAAGAATCTAGCAAAAGAAAACAAATTAAAAACACTGGTGTGAGATTTTTTTTGGATCAAATATAAGAATTTTTACTCATCAATTCTTTTCAATATTTCTCTAACATCTGCGATAATATGATATTCTTGCCATGAACATTTTCATATTATTTTAGTCTTGCAATTAGTATAGGACATTTCTTTTTATTGATATTTGTAAGTGAAAATTAGAGCATGTACCAATTTTATTTTAGATTTAGTACCAAAGTTGAAGTTAAAATTCATCAATAGTCCATATATATGTGCGGAAATCGTTAATTTTGATTAGGCATGTTGAGTGCTCCGCTTCTATTATCGAAGCTCTTGTATCATTTAAACTTTTTAATCAATTACGTATTGAAAGATTAATTTTAATTAAGATGAATTGAATGTTTAACAAAATTTATAACTTAATATAAATAGTTAGTGACAAATAAGTTAACAACTTTTATTTTATCTCAAAGAAAAAATTCTGTACTTAATTTTTTTTTTTTTTAAGCAATGATCCACCGATTCAACCAGTAACATGAGACTTACTACCTTGATCGAATCGATGCGTTTGTTGGGTATAATAAATATGTTTGTATGTCTCTATGAATTGGGTCAAGACTGCATCAATATTCTTTTTTTTTTTTTTTTTATTTTATTTATAAAGTTTTGGCAAGTGTTAGAGATAAAGTATATGACAAACGCAAGGAATAAATACAAAATTGACATAAATAGTAAGAATTACCCAATGAAAATTAATGCACAAGAAAATTTTTGAATCAAATATTGGTGAAGATTACGATTTATTAACTCGTAGAAGATTATTTATATCATACTTCATACTGTTTTAATAATTAACTACCACATTAATCTTCTTCAATTATTAGTATCATTTGTAGTGAGTGATCTACCGTTATATATTTCTTGACAGTTTGATTCATATATCTAAGGGTCCGTTTGATAGTAAGGGTGGAAAATGGGTGGAAAGGAATTGAATTGCAGGGAATTGAATTGCTTGGAATTGTTTTACTGGGAATTGAATTAAAGGTGTTTGATTGGTATAATTTTCCACATTTATATTATAATACGTTTGGCTTTATTTTTTTTATGCAAATTGTCAATTAAATGAATAATTTTTTTTTTACCATTGGGGGACAAAATATGTTTAGATTGCCAAAAAAAAATAAAAAAAATAAATTTTTATTTTTTATTTTTACATTTGGCTTTGTTTTGCATAAAATTTGTCAATTAAATGGATAATTTTTTTTTACACTTTATCTTAGAATTTGTTTATATTGCTAAAAAAAAAAAAAAAAAAAAAAAAAAAAAAAAAGAAGAAGGTGGAAATCAATTCCCACCTATATAACAAGTCATTGAATTCCACGGAATCACACTTCAAGTGGTTGTACATTGGAATTGAGTGAAAATCAATTCCATGGAAAATAAACGCTATCAAACAGCGCAAAAGTGGAAGTTAGAATCGAATTCCAACTTCTAGGAAAAATTCTGACGTATCAAACACACCCTAACTCTCCTTTCGTTTAACTTCATATCTTTATTGGTGTATGTCATCTATTAACCATCATAGATAATCTAATACCCCTGGTTTAGTGAGGCATGTTTGAGCCACATTATTTAAAAAAAAAAAAAAAAAATTAAACAGTGATTTGACATCATTTTCAACCATATATTTTTCAATAAAATAATATGATGCGCAAATTCAAAACTTTTCCTTATTTGTTAACCATACATTTCTCATCAATACACTATTCAAGAATGCATTCTTACCAAAATAATATGACTCAAACACCCTCAGAGACGTGTAATTCAAATTTAGTTATATTATCTAAAATTTATCATTCGTAAGCTGAAATAATTGACATTTATTCTCAAATTTTATTATCAAATAATTAAATATAGTGTCGATTGTCCCTAAAAATCTCGACTATGATAAATATTTGAAAGAACCTGCTCAATCCTAAAAAATCTAGATATTTACAACCAATTAAAGAACTACCAAAATGTTGATTGTTCCTAAAAAATTGTTCACTCAATTTGATATTGATTGTTTACCTTACTCAATTTGGACATCAGCATATCCCCCAGATGTGCTAAGACTATCATCAAGACTCACTATTGCCATTATGGAAGACGTGTTAAATCATTTTATTTAAAAATGTCAATTGTTAAGTCGAAAAAAAAGAAAAGTGTTAAATCAGTACTTTAGTGAAGGCATTGGAGATTGAAGACGTGTTAAATCAGTTTATCTAAAAATGTCAATAGTTAAGTCGAAAAAGAAAAGTGTTAAATCAGTTTATTAGTGAAGGCATTGGAGATGGAAGACGTGTTAAATCAATAATTGGGAAGACGTGGTGAACCAATATTTATTATCTTCATTAGCGAATGAAAGTTGGAGATTGCGTACGTGTTAAACCTATCTTTCTCGAAAAGATTAACTAAGATATTAGAGGGCAGACAAATATACGTATGTTTGTGTATATAAGCTAATATATTTTTGCTGAATAGATAGTGTCTGTGAATAACCGCACAGGTTAATTCAGAACTTAATTAGTGAAGACTTAAAAAATGTGGAAGCTCAAGATTGCTCAAGGCAATGGACCGTACTTGTACAGCACCAATGACTTTGTAGGCAGACAGATTTGGGAGTATGATCCTAATGGAGGAACGGTCCAAGAGCGCCAAGATTTTGAAAAGGCGCGCGAAGAATTTCTGAAGAATCGGGAGAAGGGAATTCACGGCTGTGGAGATTTGTTCATGAGAATTCAGGTGAATTAATCAGTATCTATTAGTCCTTAAAATGCTGGAAGATTTTAACATTTTTTTTTTTTTTTTTTTTTAAATTCTGTCCCATTCAACAACGAAAAAAAGAAAAATGAAAACTGATTTGATCTTGTTTTCTGGCAGCTTATAAAAGAGAGTGCCATTGATCTGTCGAGCATTCCGCCAGTAAGATTAGATAAAAATGAACAAGTAACCTATGAAGCAGCTACGCACAGCTGTGAAGAAAGCTTTACGGTTGAATCTTGCATTGCAAGCAAGTGATGGGCATTGGCCAGCTGAAATTTCTGGCCCTATTTTTTTCACTCCTCCATTGGTACGTACAAAATGGAATCTTATCGAGTTTTTTATTGAGTGACTCAATGTGAAACGCGCTATTGTTGGTACTTGCAGATCTTTGTCTTGTATATCAGTGGCAAAATTAACACCGTCTTGACCCCAGAACACAAGAAAGAGATCATTCGTTATATCTACATTCACCAAGTGGGTACCAAATAAAATTCGATTAGTTTAGTTACCCATTTCACAGGGTATATAAGGCACAGTAGTGATGAAAAAAAATTGCATTTTACACAGACACACAATCACTATGTGCAAATGGATAATCTAACGTAAAGTAATCTGAATTATAGAATGATGATGGTGGATGGGGATTCTACGTTGAAGGCCGTAGCACCATGATAGGCTCTGCACTAAACTATGTCGCATTACGTCTACTGGGAGAAGGACTTGACGATGAGGAAGTTACCAGAGGCCGCAGGTGGATCCTTGATCATGGTGGCGCAACTCAAATTCCCTCTTGGGGAAAGACCTATCTTTCAGTAAGAATTCTCAATTTTACTAATAACTAACTTCTGAGTCTGGTAATGAGGAAAATGTAATTTGGAATAGGTCCTTGGTGTGTATGATTGGGACGGCTGCAACCCATTACCTCCAGAATTCTGGATTTTCCCTTCTTTTTTGCCTTTTCATCCAGGTAAAATTTGGTTCCCTTCATTAAAGAAAATTATTCAATTTTAAATTTAATCAACAATCAATTCTGAAGCTTCCATTGGATTGAATGTAACAACTTCTTTAAAAATGCAGCAAAAATGTGGTGTTATTGTCGTACAACTTACATGCCCATGTCATACTTGTACGGAAAAAGATATCATGGACCGCTCACTGATCTTGTTTTATCTCTTAGACAAGAAATTTATGTCGAACCGTACAATCAGATAGACTGGAATAAAGCACGCCATTATTGTTGTAAGGTTGGTCTGGTTTCTTCTTTTGTTCCCAAGTTGACAACAACATAAGATATGCGCATTATAATGATTGGAACTAAAAGCTTCAAAATTTGATTCTTGACCTCCTAATCTTAACTAGGACAAAGACATTGTCCATATTCTTAAATTACTTTTTCCTTGAAAATCACAAAAGAGCGATTCCTATAACGAAAAGGTTGCAAAGTTTGGACATTGTCTTTCTGGTCTTAGGGTCGTGTTAAGGCACTAGATAAGTACTGTGGCTTATGCTAATTTCAAAATGAAGGATGATCTCTATTATCCCCACACCTTCATACAAGATTTTCTCTGGGATACTCTCCACTACTTTAGTGAGCCAGTAATGAGGTGCTGGCCCTTGAAAAAGATTAGACAAAAAGCCATCGAAAAGACACTCAAACACATGCGCTATGAGGCTGAGGAAACTAGATACATTACAATTGGATGTATAGAAAAGGTTAGTAAGACAATTAATTAATTAATTAATTTTTTTTTTTATTGAATGTGATCAGAATATTGCACCACAGAAATGGGTATGACCTATATTTCTTTATGCAGAGTCTACAAATGATGTGCTGGTGGGCACATGATCCACATGGTGATGAATTCAAGCATCACCTCTCACGAGTTCCTGACTATTTATGGCTTGCTGAAGATGGAATGAAAATGCAGGTGCATTTTCTGAATGAAATATAATCGATCAAGTACAAATAAGCAACATTAGGTGTAGGTGTGTGGTGGTAGGCTAAATTTTTTTCTTTAACCTGCAGGGTTTTGGTAGTCAAATATGGGACTGTACTTTAGCCACTCAAGCTATTATTGCAACTGGCATGATTGAGGAATATGGTGATGGCCTTAAGAAGGCACACTTCTACATAAAAGAATCTCAGGTTCACTTCGAGGAACCTACAAATTAAATGAAAATTGGATAAAAGTTGCTAAGTATTTTAATTGGATGAAACTATACTTTTAATTTAAAACTATGCAGATCAAAGATAACCCAAGTGGCGACTTCAAACGTATGTATCGTCACTTTACTAAAGGTGGATGGACTTTCTCCGATCAAGATCAAGGATGGGTTGTATCAGATTGCACAGCTGAGGCACTTAAGGTTGTTTAACTTTCACTTCTTCAATTATCTCTGAACTCAATTAAATAGCAAAATAAAGAAGAGGTTGCGATGAAACCTGAATTATACATATTTTACAGTGTTTACTTCTGCTCTCACAATTTCCGACTGAAGTCGCTGGAGAAAAGGCCAATGTTGATCGCTTGTATGATGCTGTAAATGTCCTTCTTTATCTACAAGTATGGCTTCCATATCTTGAAAGTTATTTAAACTCGACTGAAAATACATGATTTAGATATAAGATAGTGGATGACGACTAATTGCCTTCTACCCTATCTGTCCAGAATCCTGACAGTGGAGGGTTTGGAGTCTGGGAGCCCCCAGTTCCACAGAGATATTTGCAGGCAAACATTTACATATACTATGAGATGTTTATCTCTTGTTAGGATTCCTCATTCTTGCCTAAAGAAGTATTAGTTTCGATAGAGCAAATGATAATATAATTTCACTTGTAGCTTACTGAAATGACATTTTTTTTTTCAGGCGTTGAATCCTTCAGAACTTTTTGCTGACATCGTCTTGGAGCAAGTGTAAGAAATTTACTCTTTTTATTTTTTTTTATTTTTTATCCCAACACTGAAAATGGCAATTCCAGTAACATTTATGATCATTTTGGTTGTTCAGGCATGTTGAGTGCACAGCTTCTATAATCCAAGCTCTATTATCCTTCAAACTTATGCATCCAGGCCACCGTGAGGAAGACATAGAAATTTCAGTGGCAAAAGCAGTGCGATTCCTTGAAGAGAGACAATGGCCTAATGGTTCATGGTGACTTATAATCAAGCTTTGAGTCGTAGGGGAAAGTAGAAGTGCATATTCAGGATTCAATATAATCTGAAATATTGTTGCGACAGGTATGGCTATTGGGGAATTTGCTTCCTCTATGGCACATTCTTTGGGCTAGGAGGGTTAGCCTCTGCGGGGAAGACATATGACAACAGTGATGCAGTTCGAAAAGGTGTCAATTTTTTGTTATCAACACAAAATGAAGAAGGTGGATGGGGAGAAAGCCGCGAGTCCTGCCCGAGCATGGTATTTAGTTGGAAGATTTATATATAAAATACATTTGGTTTTTTAATTTTTAATTTTTCAGCCAAATGAAATCCTATTTCATAATTGTGTGATAGATATACACACCATTGGAAGGAAACAGAACAAACTTGGTACAAACATCATGGGCAATGCTAGGTCTAATGTACGGTGGACAGGTTGGTATCATTTTGAGCTTGCACGTTTTCTAATATTTCGGCCGTGTGACTTTAGTACTGATAAAAAATAAGGAAAATAATGGAGATATTATAGGGGTCATTTTCTCCCTAAAAGTGATTGTTTTAGGTATCTAAGCTCGATTATTTACAGGATGAGAACACATTACATGAATCGGACAAGTGGTACAAGAATTTCGTGTAATGAGAAGTTCTTTATAAGATTAAAAAGGCATTTGCATGCAGAGAAAGACATTTCATTTGTTGTTGCTGCTGTTGCTGTTTTTCCATTGTGCTTACCTTTTTTCCTTTTCTTAAAAATTAGGCGGAGAGGGATCCAACACCTTTACACAAGGCAGCAAAGTTGTTGATTAATGCACAGATGCATAATGGAGATTTTCCTCAACAGGTAGCCATAGCTCTTAAATGACTTCGAAATTCTGAATTACTCAGTTCAAAACCAGTTTTGTAACCAAAAATGAACTTATAAACACAGGAGATAACTGGAGTTTACATGAAGAATTGTATTCTGCATTTCGCACTATACAGGAGCAATTTTCCACTGTGGGCACTTGGAGAATATCGTAAACGTGTCTGGCCATCCCGGAGCCTTTAAATAAGTCTGATCATGTCATAACTTCACCAATCTACCTTTGGTGAAGCATGAGGTCAAGCTTGAGGGTAAGGTAGCTTGATTGTGTTTCTTAAATTGTATTTTGAACGATAAAAGAATGAATATTTTATAAAACTTGGAGTATTTGTCTGCTACAAATATACAAATATATGGGCTTATGTTGGAGTTATTGTCCTTACAATATTATCCCTGTTTGATAGTCATTTTTGGAGAGAAAATGATTTTTTTTTTTTTGATGTGATGGATGGTGAATATGTTGTTGGGAAAAAAAAAGGAAAAATTATTGATGTGATTAAAAATATTATTTTATTGAAAAATGTGTGGTTGAAAAATGAGTAGAAAAATGCGAATGAAAAAAATAGGTACCAAACAGGACTTTAATACCTGTTTGAGCCTATTATGTTATAAATTTTGGAACAATATTTTTTTTTTGGAGAATGTGTGATTGAAAAAGAAGAAATTTTTTTTTTATTTATGTGTAATATTATTTTATTGGAGAATGTGTAGTTAAAAGAAAGATAGAGAAAATTGTATTATAAATTTGATAGGGCTCAAAAGGGGGCTAAATCAGTAACTTGTAGAAATCAACGTTCTAAAAGTCTTTCACATTCTTTAATATTATTTTAATTAATGTAGATCAATAAATAAAGTAATGTATACCTTGGAAATTTATAAGATCTTCATACACATTTTTCAAGTTTTCAACAAAATATATCTCAGAAATATTTCAAATCAATAATGTTTTATTTAGAATTAAGTTATTTGTACACTCCTCACTTACCCTTTTCCCTTACCCGACCCAATCTGCCCCCTCACATAAAGAGTGAAAATATTAAATTTAATGGAGTGGGACCCGACCTCCATGTGAGTGCTCGGGTGGGACTGAGTCAACCAAAGGATAACCCAAAGTGTACACATAGCATGGTTGTTTTATTTATGGGCATAAAAAGCTATGTTTGTAGGTTGAGTTTGGCCTAAGGAGGGTTTTTTTATTATTATTTTCTTTTTTAGTTTTAGCAATAATTGAACATTTAGTTGAGCTGATTAATTTTCAAAAAAAGTAGCGTGCCTTAGATTTCTTCTCTCAACATTTATATTAAGTCTTGCAACTCTCCTTTTAAAACAATTTCTTCTCTCAACACAACTTCCTATAATGCATCAAAAGCCAAAAATAATTAGGACAATGCCAACGTCCTCCAATGCTATTTAAGATCAAGAATTTTTTTAAGCATTGTGGACTTGCAAGATTTTATTTTCTCCATCGTTAAAATTTTAATTAAAGCGGGGAATTTTGTTTTAGAAATTCGAAATTCGAAATTAATAATTATCAATTAATTATAATTGATTGATGCCCAATAAATCTGCAAGCAATCAAAATACACAATTAATACTTGCATAATCAAGGTAGCCAATAAAATTGAAATTACATACCTTACCTCGTGTTTCAGACCAAGACATATACCGTACTTGCTCCATGTAGTCACTAGGGTTAAAATCAAGAACATCCAAATAGAAGTAAATAATTACAGTAATCAATAATGAGCAAATAAATATGCGATGACGATATAATATAGGATAACACACAAATCTTTTCAGACATGTTCACATAGAACAAAAGACTATCATCAAGTTAATTAATCAAACGATCAACACATATACAACATATGCATAAATTATCATACGAAAAGATCTCATCATACTTATCCTATAACTTTCCGTGTTACTCACACCTTGAGAACACATTTCCTCTCTTATCATCCACCATACTCACTAATTAGATTATTCCAACTTATGTCTAACTAGTAAATCACAATAGATCTTAAGACACCGATTTTGGCACCACAAAGGCAGCCGGATTTGTCTCTCAACGACAGCCACGCTTTCTCCTCTCAAACACACGCAAATCATACTCCAAAAATGGCTAGGGTTAAAATCATATAAGTAGTGTTAGGTTAAGTTTTTAATTGGACCAATAACAAAGTTGAATAGGTCAAGATTCAAAGTCATCCAAGAGGTAACATAAATGGGGTCGAGTAGAACTTTGAACTTGATTGTTGATAATTATTTCATGAATTATGTTTTGTGTACATTGTTTTTTTGACATGGAGTTTGACACTCCTTTGTTTTCAATTGTATTAAAAAATGGTGTTGGCGGGAACTATTTTTTTTTTTTTAACTGTCCAATGTGATGTTGCCATGTGGCACAAGTGTAAAATTTCATGTACTTGTAGCATGATTGTTATTTCACTCATTGGTCAAAACCTATAAAATATATTCACACGTTAACATTATAGTTCGAGATTTATTAGGTATTAAAACCCAACAATTAATCCTATGAAAGCTATGAATTTGGGTCCCAGTGATGTTTACATACCAAGATGACCGTACTAAACTTCCATTGGATAAAAAGAATGTGGTTTTATTAAATAATCTCCCTGAAATTAAGCTAATTAAAGGAACTAAAAAGTATAAAGAGTCCCCAATTATTACCAGTAAACATTGTCCCTTGATTCTTGATCAGTCGTTGATTAAAATTACCTTACCAGAAAAGTTGGGTCCCCCAAATTAGCCGGCAACTAACTCTCTTTCCCTAGGAGAAATAGTTTTTACCTATAATTTTAGTAAAATTGGACTCAACTAGTTGATTGAATCAAAATATTAAATGGGATCAAGATATGTAATGTACGTAGGTGTTTTCAATCGAAAAATTAGAGATCATTAAATCAAGTTATGAACTAACCAGTTCAGCCCTATGATTTACCAGTTTGCAGTCAAAACCAGTTTGTTTTACTCCAAAATTTTGTGTCATCTTGTATGATTCACATGGATAAAAAGTGGCTTAATTTCACAACAAGAACATGCATGTCTTTTATTTGACAAATCCACATGCTAATAGACGTGGAGATGGGGTCTCCATTTTTATCATGTCAGCTTAACATGTTTTTGTGTCAGCAAAGAGTTCACAAACAAGAAAGTTCTTGTTTTTTTCTCGACGCCAAAAGAAAACCCATGTTACATTATTATACGTGGATTTGTCTAAGTGCACATATTAAAAGGTATAAAGTTGGTGCTATTCATGTTATTGGGCATCATATGCACCACTATATAATAAATCTCTTTCTATTCTAGTATGATATAATCACTACTCTATAAACAAAAACTCGACACCGTATGATTTTTATTAAATCTATAGGTTCTTTTATAGAGACGGCATGACAAAACTTTTAATAAAAATTTTAGTATAATTTGAAGATTAGCGTTTTAGTGATTTTAGTGGATTTCAAATTAGGGTTTTTTGTGGTCGAGATATACGTAGATGTTCGAGTAACATACCATGAGTATCAGTATGCAAGTGAATATTGTAAGTTACCTGAAGAAATTGAACATGAAAATGGTAAACTTTACGGCTTTTGATACACGAAAAAGATGGCACTGATTGACAAATGCTGACGGTTATGGGTGGGGAATGAAGTTGGTCCGCCCAACAACTATACAAAATTCAGCCTTTTGCAATATGGGTAGCATTTTCTTTTATTTTTTTTCTTAGACTTTATGCCATAAATAAATAATTTAAAATACGTTACGAACATATGTGCATCAGTGAGAAGAAAGCATCTAATGATAATTGGTTTTTAAACAGAGCGGCAATTATGCAATCCACGTCCAAAAGTATAAAGATCGTCTCTCTTTTTCTTATTATAATTTAGAGTCTAAAAAGTTAAAGCAAATGCTACAAGAAAATGGGGGCATCGATGAATGATTTGCTTCTTTTTTTTACTTAAAAAGATACAAAGTGACGGAGATTTTAAATTCATTTGCAATGAGTGGAGTACGTAAATTCTCATAATTTTTGCAATGAGAGAATAATAAAATGAGTATGTTACATCTCTAGCTAGATAATTAAAAGCTAATATTCTATTGAAATATCTCCTATAATTTATTACAATGGTGCATCACCAAACCATTGATTTAAGAATTGGTTCCAAATCAATGGTAGATGAGGCAATACTGAAGAAATGCATATACATACATATATATGTATATGTATATGTGGGAAATATAATGTGGTTCAACAATTGGATCTTCTTTGAAATGGGGTGACTTAATTTTGTGCAAAAATTAGACCCCATTAATTTCCTCTCCCAAAAGTGATATTTACTGGTGTTGTCTATGGATTAAACAACAGTACTGTCTGTCTTCTCATAAAAAACTATGAAGACCAGCAAATATAGAAATATTGAGTACACCACCAAGCTTTTATATCCCATTCCCTCCTGTTTAACCTGTTTCACAACCAAAGAAAAAGAGAGGGAAAAAAGAAAATAAATTAATTTAAGGTCAATAATTTCATACTATGTATCTATCTTTAAATGTGTATATTATATCATTTTGGAGGAAAATGATAAAAATGTCAAAATCAACACTTAAAAGACTGTTCTTGATCGGGATGTTGAGTTAATGTGGAACTATATGCAATACGAATGACTTTCCACTTATAAGTCGACACACAAAAGTATAGATAAGTGAGACCAACATCATATATTTGATTTGACATGTGATTCTACGTGAACTATATATGTTGATGATTCCAACTTCTAATAATTTAAACTTTGGGGGATCAATAACATTACACGTGCAATTCAATTCTGATAATTTGCTATATCCCATAATAAGATTTCACGTGTCAGATATTTGATGAAAAAACGAATTCAACATGCTTATGTTAGATTGAACAATTAATTTGCTCTGTAATGAATAAAAACAGCTATTTACATTATTTCTCTGTACATTCATTTCTCCCTCAATTGGGAATTTTGTACTGAAAATCTCTAAATAAGTTGAAAAGAAAAAAATCTACGGCTTTACATTTACCTGGGTGGCATTTGAAGTGAGAAAAATAGATGCAGATGAAGTTGATGTTGATGTAGTACTCGACAAGGCGGAAATCCCGACATTGTATACCATTGTTCCGTCGGGCTGAAAGATTCCGTAATTTCTCTCCGATGTCGGGCCAGGCTTCATGTCTTCATTAAACAATGCAAATATATAAATTTCAAGTCTCGTGTTAGGCCTTAATGGTGTCCCCTCATTTTTTAACTGCCTTCTCATCAAATTCCGATTATATATACCGGCATTTTGGACCGACGCCCCGATTTCATCTGGATCACCCTTTGATGGCCACCCTGTTTCTGAAACTCTAACTTCAATCCCTTGAAACCCTAATCTAGCCATGGCAAATATCACTGCATCCACTTGAGCATACAGCATGTTGTCATAATGTAGATTAGTGTAAGGATCGACCATTCCAGGATTACGGTTGAACAATACATAATCTATAGGAATCCTATTGGGATCATCTTTGTACGCAAAATAAGGATAGGCATTGATCAAAAATGGTGCCTTTGTATCTGCCAAAAACTTTAAAATTTGCGGCATTACGCCAGAGAGTGCGGATTGGAAAGTTCCGGCTGAAGGTGGATATGATGCCGCAAGAACTGCTAAAGAATGAGGCGTTGTAACCTGAATATATTGATCTAACCCTAATTTCACTAAAGCTGCACGAATGCTCACCATGGCTGGTACGACGTTAGTTATTAGTGTCATGTCACCACCGGTGAAAAGCTCATTTCCCACAGCAATTCCGGTGATCCTTGTGGCCGGAAAATAAGGCCTAATATGGGTTCCTACCCATTGAAGTGCTTGTTGGTGATCCATTAAGGTTGTTAGGACTTGGTTTTCAACTGTCACCATGAGTTCTATGTTGGAGTTGGCAAATGCTGACAAAACTTGAGGATTCGTGTCGTAAATTCGGGCTTTTGTTATCCTAAGGGAGTGCAGTAGCTCGAGAACTTTATCAGGGGATGGTAAATTGTTGGCCACTTGACCATAATTAATGCCGAGGGATTCTATTTTTCTTACAGAACCAAAATCTGTTCAATCCAAAAATAACAATCAATAAACACACACACATATGCACGAGCCTAAAAAATTGAATACAGGAGTTTCACCCACGAAATTTTCGATGGCTATAACCATCGTGGTGGTGATATACATACCTGATAAAATTAGAAAGAACCCAAAAAATATATGCAATATTGCAATCTTGTGTAGAAATGCTTCCATTAGATACAGAGAGAGTTTTCTTCAAGGTTTGCTAACAAAGGGAAGAAGGGGAAATGAAAAGATGTGCAAAGAGAGATATATATATTAGGAATCTTCTTTGAATTCCTTTCTTTGCTTGCTTGTTTTTTTTTTCTGGTTTTTTGTTGGCTTGCCTTGTTAATAATGGCTTCGGGACTAAACCTTATATACTGGTTTTGGATGACTTATCTTCATCTAGTCATTGGTTCTTTAATTTGATGTGTCTTTCCAACGAGGCTAACCTTTCTAATCTTGCTAGACTCTCCGACATTTTCTTCTCATAAAAGTAATATTACGAAGAATATTATTAAAGAATTCATATCTTTATCCATTTTGATCGAAATTGAACACATACTCGTTATTAAATACTTTTTGTTTATTAATTTCAACCGCAAGAAAACGGTGATGGATAAAAAAAAAGGCTTCTATTCCAACTTCAGATTTCCACTAAATAGGCCGAATGAATTTTGTATTAAGTATTTGCAAAAAAGGTTCAATTGTTTGTCGAAAAAGTTGATAAATATATATATATATATATATAATAATTGTACGATCGACTTTTTGACAATGTTTTCATCCAGTGGTTAGCGTAAAACATTCTATATATATATTAATTTGCTTTAGACACACATATAAAGCACTGACACTGGAATTATAAAGTGCTTCTGAAAATGGAAAATAAAAAATTTCATGGCAGTATTTCTAATAAAGCACGCAACTTTTGAATTTCGTAGTATTAATGTATGTAAAAAAAGAATCTAATCAACACATGAAGAGATGTATTAAAATAAAATTTAACAGAATAAATGTAAGTCCTCTCTGTTTTTACATATAATTAACTAATCATTTGGAAAATAAACTAATTCAGTGTATGACAATAATGTCAAAAATTCATCAAATTAATAATCATCTTTTGTCTTGCTTTGAATTCATCAATCTTAAATCAACGATCGATCTAGCATCCTAAAAAATATAGAACTTTGCAGCTTTGCTAGAACTGTAGCCGCCCACACTTTTGACCGACCCTCACAGACGTGGGCCCCACATGAATTTAAAATGAAAAAAAAAAGTGGGATCGACCCCCTATTGTGAGGGTCGGTCAAAAGAGGTGGCAAAACCACCTCTGGCACAACAGTACGGTTCAAAAATATATGGTGGGTTTATTATAATATAAATTGAATTAATTTCTTCCTCCTTTAATAAATTTACAAGAACCTTTTAAGAAAGAAGACAAAAGAAGGTGTTTGTAATAAATTATAACCTCTCCATAAAAATTATAAAATTTGACCCCTTTTGGTGGGGAATTCAAAGAAAACCTAGGTAATTTTTGGCCCAAACGTAATCATATTGAAAAGTAGACTTGTTTGGTAAGTGGATAAGGAATGGTATACGTTGGAATGATAGAGACTTTAATGTTCTTATCTTGATGCAAAAACACATGGGGTATTTTGCAGACAAAAGTTTTTTTCTTGGCCCCATATATTTCTCATTTTGCAATTAGCAGTAAAAGATATATTATATTAATGTTTGAGCCCCATTTTTCTTAAAAAATATTTTTTTCAAAACTCATTTTCAATCACATATTCTTCAATAAAATAATATTACACGCAAATTCTAAATTTTTTTCTTAATTTTTAATAACACATTCTCTATCAATCTACTATTTCAAAATACATTTTCTTTTCAAAAAATGGGGCTCGCTATATAAATAATTCTACAAAATGGGATTATTAAAAAATTTATTTTCTTGAGGGTTTTGAGATTCCCAAACTCCTTATTGTTTCAAGTTTTTAGTAGAAAAATATTGACTTTGATTTTCAAACAAGCAATGGTTGTCTTGCTTTGAGGTTTTCTGAACTTAAAAGATTGACTGTAAAGAATTTTTTTGAAATTTGTATTTAGCGAAAGATTCGACCTTCCAATTCGTAGTGATCAACATATGTATGACATAATTTTTTTTTAATGACAGTCTATGTTCTATGGACTTATAATGTCATGTTTGGCAATGAACATTAAATAGACTCGACAAAAAGACTAAAATTCTGTTTACGAATATTGCATTTGTTGAATATTGTAATTTATAGGATAATCCTAACAAAGTTTATCCAAATATTTTTACAAATTTTGCATAGAATGATAAACTGTGGTTCGATGTCTTGGAATCCATGGATTTCACGATAATCGCTTTTTATCTACTACAGATGGCAATTCAATCCTTAGATTGAAATTTCGAAAGAGGACGCAGTTTAATTTAGCCACCCGCAGACCGATACAACTAATCAAGAAAGTACGTGTATAGCATGCAGACTTTTCTTGACTGTCCTTATTTCAATTAGGAAATAGAAATACAATTGATCTTTTGCTTCACTCCTAAGAACAAGTGGCAAAGCATTGTGACAATTATAAGAATAATCAATTTTGACATTTCCAGGACGTCCTAGTCGACACATCAACTTTACAGAAAGGCTGTTTGATCTAATGACCTTATTTTTAATCAAAGAAGTTTGTCTTCAAGTTCTGTTGAGATCCATTGTATCACTGACCCTCTTTGTTGGGATAATATGATTTATGGAATTGATTGTTCCCAAGAGCATATTCTCACAATACAGACATTTTTATGTTATGTTTAGAACTGGTATATCCCCCAAACCGAATCGGATCCGAATTGAACCAAGCGATTTTTTTTCGTAAGTTAAATACCCGAACAGGTATCTAAATCGAGAACCGACGAGTTTGGTTCGGTTCGGTTCGGATCTCAGTTCTAGACCGAAAAATTGAAAAAAATCGAATCTTTTTTAAATTTTTAATTTTTATATATGGGATATATCAAATTATTTTTATTTTTTTCTAAACAAATTAACTAATTAGGTGATTAATGCTCAAAACTCCCAAGTCTATGCCTAACTAGCCCAGTCCAACCCATTTTTTTCTTGTAGAGTTTTTTTTTTTTTTTTTTAACTGACATCCAAATTTTTTTTATAGGTACTCTTGCTACCCTTTGTTAACCTTATGGCTCAAGTCTAGTAATTGATTCAACTCGTTTCTTCTTGGTATTTAGTATTAGCAAAATTTTCACCGTAAAAAAATTTTATACTCAAATTTTAAGAACACATTTTTTCCAATATCTTTTAAAAAAATTGGATAGCGCTTGAAGGTATGAAGCACCAAAAAAAACTTTTAAAATTGAATAAAAGATCATTTACTTTTGATTGTAATGTTTTAGTATTAGTATCTACTTTTTGGTATATAGCATCTGTAAATCCATGACATATACCTATAAATCACATTTTATTGGACAACAAATTTGTTATTTATATCTTTATTAGTTGTCAATATATAACGTTAATTTGCAAAAAAATTAAAAGATTAATTTGGTGTCAGCTACTATCAGTAGTTGTTATTTTATGTATTGTTATAGATTTTTTTTTTTAGCCAAACACGCTCCTAAAAGCATTAATAGCTCCGTGGAAAAAATTAATTAACTAAGTATGGAATTGTATGAATTGAACCGAACCGAATGAAATCGAATCCGAACGGTTCCATTAATATTTTTGGATCCGACGATTCTATTTACTAAATACTCGAAAATTTTCAATACCGGACCATGCCCAAGCCGAAGTTACGTTCATGATTAGATAATAAAAAATTCCTGACTATTGCGTGGCACAAGTTCATATCTTCGAAGTATTTTCTCTTTTCTCACTCTTTTTCCTTCAATTGAACATAATGATGGGAATAGGGCTTTTATGACTTCTGATATGCAACGTCAAGGAGTTTCGCTTTCTCAGCCCAAGAAATACATTTTGGGACCTGGGTTGTAATATTTTTAGATATCTTTAATTTTAAATTAACAATCTGTAAAATCAATCAGAAATCCACCAATTACTTGTTCAGTTTGAAAGTGGTACTGGTGCATATAGACTAACAAGTATGTACATAACTTTTCCACTTGGATCCAACACAAGGTGTGGTATGGAAGTGGCCTATGACCCTCAGCCTTGCATGTGAAGAGACTAGTAAAGGGATAAAAAGAAAGGGTTGCGTCAGCAAAGGCCCTTTGAGAAAATAACAAAAGTACTTTTAACAGTCATTGGATCATGAAATTGTAGTATATCCTCTGGATTTGCTCAGCATTTGTCAAAATCAAGAATCTTCGTGGAGTCATGGTTGTGAGCCAATAATATTGGACTATCTGCCCATTGAAAGAAATGGGGGATATTTGTTGATGACACACTGCCATGTCTTACCCTTGCATCGTGTCAAGGCCATAGCCTTTATAAATGTGCACGTTGATAAATACTAAAGAATCATATTCCCATTAGACCTTATGAATACGATTGGCCGCTGTCTCAGAATTTTTCCTTGGTTGTTATGGGCAGCCTCGACTGTCTTCTCTAGAAATGTACATAGCAGTAATTTAGCTTTGGTGGAGCCTTGTGTTATCCACGCGTAAAATATATGAGCCAGACTCCTTGGTTTACACTCCAGTGTGTTGACAAATTTGGGTACATTGATTTTAAAAACCCTTTTTTGGATCAATGGTTAGATAGATTTCTGACTCATAGTGTACACTTTTGGTGTATAAGTAGTCTTATTCAGAAAATATCATATACGTGTATCACTTTTCGTTAGAAAAAGAATTAAAGTGATCGGACACATAACATGAAGAAAGATTTTTTTTTCATTTTCCAGATGAATCGTACGTAGAACTAGCGGGGGCCCTAGTTGTATCTTTGTTAGCTGGTCTATTCAAACTATTTCCTTTAAGTGTTTCTTGTCTAATGGAAATATGAAAGGATTTCATAGATATATATATATATGATGATATAGAAAAAAGAAGGGGCTTTTGATAAAGGCATGGATTTGGGATAAAGGAGGCAACAAAAAGAGGTGAAAAAGAATCAAAGGTAGATTCATGAAAGATTTTGGGTTTGCTCAAAGACATGTTTCTTTTCAAGGAATCTTATGTTTAACAATGGTGGCCCTATCCAGAATTTAGCCATGGTTGAATATGTTTACAGGAGTCAAAAAAGGATGTATCAAACCCTTTTGCAGTATTGATTTCTTCAAGAAGTTTTTTGATAAGCAATGAAGTTGAAAAATGGGTAGATAAGTGAAACCATATCTATCAAGTTTCTTGCTTTTTCTGTTTTCATTTTTTTTAACATTATAAATTTCAATCCATTCAGTGAAAGATAAAGGCAGTTCCCACAATTTTGCTAGAAAGATTCAGAGCCATGAGAGTTACAAGTACATAGTCATAGGGAAATCATCCAAATACAAAAAACCAATATTATATTGTGACCGATGGTTAACTACTTACTAACATTTAGAGGTTTTTAGGGTTTTCAACAATCTCTTTTAAACACTTAAATTGCCATCAAATTTCAAAATTTATGTCCATACATATTTCGCATGTTGTATATTTGCTTAAATTAAAAGTATCACTTGTTGGTCTTATGAAATAATTAATCTTTTAATTTTAACATATTTTGGAGAAATCCAAAATGCCTACGTAGGCAATATTTCGCTTTTTGTTGAAAACGTAAAATTGAAACTTATTTGCTTAAATTAAAAGTATCACTTGTTGGTCTTATTTTGGGAAAGTCAAATATGATACACGTTACATCTATTACATGATTGATTACATTGCGATGAGGAACCTCTTACATGCTATTTAGTCGATAAATTTATAATTTACTGAATAAAAAATCACAAACCATGAATTACTTCATTGCAATTCCAAAATTGGAGAAAATTTTGCATTTTTCTCAGAAGATGATTTTTTTGAATGCTGATTTGATTTGTAATCAATTTGATGTTAAGAGATTCGGAATTTTGCCAATTTTTGTGGAAGATAGTTTCCTAAACTAACGCCTTTATGAGAATCCAGGTAATTCCAAAACTTATAGAACATACCTTATTGTGAAAAAAATAAAATTTCAACAGTAACTTTGAAATAATTTTATTTTCTAGGTCTATTTGTGTAAATTTGACAAAATATATAGCTCCATGTCATGTTTAATTGGGCTACGCAAGCCCATTTCGTTAAGCCAGTTAAAATCGTGTGGGATCAAAATGCGATTTCAGACAGAAGCCATAAACTGTCGAATCGTTGATATTCAAGATCGAGAGAGAGAGAGATGGGGGCGTTGACGACGGCGTTGATAGCAATTGCAGCGGTAGTGCTGGGTTGGATTACTATAGAAATAGCCTGCAAGCCCTGCCTAGAAAAGGGCCGGGAAGCCATTGATCGAGACCTCAACCCAGATTACGACCCTGATGATGCTGCCGATCGAACAATTTACGCTCCTTTAAATCCAGATCCAACTACCAATCTTGAGCATTCTGATGATGCCACTGCCTCTTCTAATACCACCAACCCTGTTTGATTTTGCTTACATTGAGGTTCTCTACTGTTGGGTACTGCTATAACTTTGAAGTTATTTGTTTCCCTTTTATCGAGTTGCTTTGTTTTTATGGTTAATGGGAAGAGAGTGAAGGGAAATGAAGAATTGTTGGGGTTCTTTATGTATGTGTTTATTGGTAATCTTATAGCTTCAAAACTGTTATTTTGCTAATGCCTAATAGAATGTAAGTTGGATCAAATTCGATTCGATATCTTTAATAATATATGCTGCTTTTTAACTTTGTGCTCAAAACTGATTGATGTTCTATGTGGAATTACAAGGATTGGATAAAAAGAATGTGTCAAAGGTGATCATTCCAGTGTATGTGTATGTGTTTTGTTTAATTTATTTGTTAGATTATCGGCTTGATTGTTATGCTTCTGTAAATCTTGTTTAACTAATACTTTTCAAATTGTTTGTATAATTGTGCATTGTGTTTTCGATAGTTGAGAAATGTCTTCTTTGTTTTCGGTCTAAGAGTTAGAGCTGTGGAGCAAACTGTGCTACATGAGGTTTCAGTCATTTCTGTTGAGTCTTGAATAATTAGGAGATTTTTTTTTTCTTAATGATTTTTGAGCCGCATTTCACCTATCTCTAAATCATACCATTTTTCTTTTAAATGACAACAAAAATTATGTTGTGGATGTTTGGGCATGTGTCTGACTTAAATGAGCATGGCTTAGTATGTTGTCACATGTAGGTGTTTTTAAATCATATTAACAACCTAACAAAATTTTCCGATGTTTTAAAAGATTCAACCTAGATCCACAGTTAGTTATCAAAGGATCAACAACTGAGATCTGTGTGGGGATCTCTTTAAGTTGCTCTGCCACATTCTACTATGTTATTAAGCCCACTCATGTTTCATTAAATTTATTTGTGGGACGGGGTAATGGGACAGTGAAAGTAGAGTTGGAAGTGATAGACTAATTTCTACCCCACTGGTAGATTATTAGTTTATTATGAAATTAATCATAAGAATTTCACCCTGGATGTTTAGTGTGCTTAATTGCTGGGGTCTTTAATTCTTGTGGAACTAAATTATGTTTAAGTATTACGGTTGTGCTATGTGTACATAATGGTTTACGTATGATGTAAATAAAATTCTCCACTCTCTTTTTGACTTCTCATCTTTATGTAAACCAGTATATAACTCCAGCATTATGGACAAGTAACTGATAAGTTCACAAAACTTATTGGTAAAAATGCAATTATCCCTTCTTATGTGAAACATGCAACTATCCACTTTGTTCAATCTTAATTTTAAGTACGTAATTAAAACTCTTATTGTTAATCAATGCCAGCCCAGATAAAAATATAAAATTAAACATCAATGTCAGTCAAGATGATGATACGTCCTCTGAGAAATTAATGGAGCATAGTTTGCACTATTTCTTTTTTTTTCTTTAGTTTTAATACTGCGATCCATGTTTCCATATTTTAAGTATGTGGGAAGTAAATTTTTCTTTTTCTCTGCCGTTTCCCTTTCGCTGGAATTAGCATTGGTAATGATTTAAAGCTTATGCATTGAAAAAATCATCATTTGAGTTAGAATTATTCTACAAGATGGATCCTTATTCACCAGAGATAAGGATTCAAATGGTTAGTTTGAAAGTTGTTGGTTGTCTTTGACCTATTAGATTTTATAGATAGAAAGAGAGGAAGGATGTTAAGGAATGGTTAAATAAACATTTGGACTGTTGCCCATCTAGCCTGGTCATCAGATATGAATGACCAATATGTCAATTATCTCGTATTTATCATTAGAATTTCTTCATAATTTGCTGTAAATACTCTCAGTGAAAGCATATCTGTCTATTTTTCTTGGACCTAGGAATTTTTTAGGGTCCGTTTGATTCAAAGATGGATTTTGGGTGGAAAGAAAACGAATTATAGGGAATTTAATTGCCTAAAACTTGTTTTACTTGGAATTGTAAATTAATTGTGTTTGATTGGTATAGGAAAATGCTGAAATTTTCTATCTTTTGGTGTTCGTTTGACTTTGTTTTTAATGCTAATTGTTAATTAAAGGAATATTTTTTTTTTTACAATTAATCATAGAATTTGTTTGGATTGCCCCAGAGAGAGAGAGAGAGAGAGAGAGAGAGAGAGCTGAAAATTCAATTACCACAAAAAACAAAGGAAAATGAATTCCTTAAAAACCTGGAAAAATAGTCACGTGAGGCCACAAGTTGAAAACCAATTCAAGGCAACATAATTGCTATGAAACATTGATTTATGCATTGAATGGAATTAAATGATTTTACCATTGACTTTGAAATGTTTTCCTGGTTAAAAAAAAAAAAAAAAATTGAAAAAGTCTATTTTCCCACCAAAAAATGCCCTTATCAACAACTTTACCTTGGAAAAAGGTGGAAAACGTTTTCCCTTTCAATCAAACACCATTAATTGGAAAAGTAGGAAAACGTTTTTCATTTTCCCTGAAATTTGAGCGCAATCAAACGCAGCCTTAGTTCTGCATGTTTTTCCAACTTTGGTGAATAGTCTTTGAAAATTATTCCAGATTAATTTGAGAACTTAAGTCGACTATCATGTTCAATGCTTGTTCTTGTAACACACGGAGTTTCTTGTGGTATACTTGCTAAAACTCATTATGCGTAACATGTGGATATGATCACTTATGTTGAAGATATAGTTGTTAGCATGTGTTATTTTCATGACTCTGTACACAAGATCGAGATTTTTGGTAAGGAGGATTAGATAGTACCTGTATAAATGAAGGGAAAAATACATAAGAAATTTGTTGACATATGGTTGACCTCATCCTTAATGTTTTGATTATAACAAACAAGATTAATATTGTTTCTAACAATTGATTTTGAGTGATGATAGTTCAATGTTAAAATCAATCAAACATTATAAATCAGATTCGAAATGAAGTGAAAGTTAAGCATTCATGTCAAATCATTCGAGACGAAAGCTTGAAAGATTAACGCCAAGAAAGATCAAGATCAAGAGCATGAAAGACGACATCAAAGAATGATCAAGATCAAAAGCATGAGAGACAACACGGAGAGCTCAACACCAAAGCAAGATCAAAGACTATGTATTCTAGATTATATGTAAAGGTATAATACATTGGTCTTTAGTAATGAATGACAATAGCTCAAAAATCATTTAGTGCACGAAAAGTTATTTTTATTATCATTTGCATAAAATATTTTAATCAAAAGTAAGATTAATTTTTAAAATGGAAACATCCTTCATAAGCTTACATTTTTCAAATCAATCAAAAAGGAAATTCTTAAATAAAAAAAAAATAAAAAAGTCAAAATGCCGGTTTGTTCTGACTTTGTAACACACGGAGTTGGTCTTGTGGTATACGTTTTGATGGCTAAAATATCATTTCACTTTGCATTCATTAACAATGTGAGAGATTTGATGTGACTTATGTTGAAAATCTTGTTGTTAGCATGTGTTATTTTCATGACTGTGTACACAAGATCGAGATTTTTTTGGTAAGGAGGATTAGATAGTCAAAGAGAGTTATATTCTTGAAGAAGGTATTTACTTAAATGAAGGGAAAAAAACAAAAGAAATTTCTTTCAACTTCTCTTTAGCTTTCCATAATACAGTACTTTGTACTCAAAAAAATGCACTTGGAAAATCTTTTTGAATGGTGTGTTTGGTATGCAATACTACCGTGGACAATTGTGAAACTTTGATTGATTGAATCAAACTTGTAAAACCATCATATTTTCATTTCTCTCTTAGTAGATTCATTAAAAGAGAGATATATATATTGAGAAGATTCTTTTTCATTGAAACTTGAATCTAATTTTTAATTATCATATTTGTTTTTCATCTAACACTTGAGCTATCATTTATTACTATTCATTGAAGTCCTTAGTACTTAAATAAAATCTAACCTCGTGTGTCCTGTAAAGCTCAACATTGTATAATGATTCCTTGTTTGTAATCACCGGAAGCGTTGTAAAGGGTTGGATTGCACCATAAGTCAATCAACATAGTGAAAAAGGTGTTACTCGTGCCCGAGAGCTTGGTAACGGGGAACGTAGATCATTGCATTGGATCGAATCTCCATAATTATATCGTTTGCAAATTTAAATTAATCTATTTAGTTTTTACTTGCTTGAATTTAGATTAATTTACCGCATTTACATTGCGCTAATTACTTGTTCTTAATTGGTTTTGTACTTGTGCGTATTTGTTTAATTGTTTCATTGGATATTACATTAAAACGTAAGTTAACTTTCGAAAAAGTTTTAATAACCAATTCACCCCCCCCCCCTCTTGGTTAGCTATTCTTGGGCTTTCAAAATTCTTATTATAATACAGTACTTTGTACTAAAAAATGCACTTGGGATGGTGTGTTTGGTATGCAATACTACCGTGGACAAGATTTTAGATTCTTTTTCTTCAACTTGACTCGGCCTTAAATGCTACCTCGTGTTTAAATAATACTCTATGATTACCTATAATATTGTTGGGTTAGACATAGTTAAAAAAAGGTTATTTGGGATGCTTTCATAACGACACTTTATGATTACCTATAATACTCCTCCAATCTCATATAATGTGATGCTTTCATAAAAATACCTCAAAGCGTATTCCGTGAGCGCCATTTGAGAGGCTCACCTCTAGACTAATCCTCAAGGAGACTAAGATGTTTGTACCTGTCTTTCCTTTTTGTGCCTTTGCAGGCCGGAAAGGGCAAGAAGAAAACACGATCATTGATGACAAAGAAGTGATGATAGCATGACGTTGATGATTCCCTCAAAAATTCTACTAATAGTAATGATATATTAGATTTCTAAATTGTTCATACTTCTATTTGTATATTACTTATTATAAGTTACATAATTAAACGTAGCTCGAAAAAATGCTTATTCGAATTTCAAATATTTGACTAAAACATTTAATTAGTCTTCTGGAGGATAGATAAGTTTTAGATCCAAAATCTTTTTTCTAAACATAAGGAAATTAGAAGTCAATAAAAAATAAAAAATACTTGATAAAATTTCACAAGAAATCTCTCGAGGAGAAGATCGAATGGAACACTATCCGGAGGTCGTAAAAAGGTTATTAGAAAACCAATGGATCATTTTATTTTTAAAGAAAATGTTATTCTTCACATAATTGTTAATTTTGCACATCCAAAATCACACGTAAAGAATCAATGGTTAGTACGTTGAACTAAACATGTCCAAAATCAATATCTTATAACTGAGTGAAAAGGAATATGTGATAACATGTGTCAATTATTCTATCAATTTCGTCTAAAAGATTTGTCTAAGCTCGCTTCACGTAACTACTTTGCATGATAGATATTTTGTCTACATGATTAACCGATATTCTTTGAATTTATTGACAACTGTAGAGAAAAAATGGTGTGGTGATTCATACCAAACTTTCTAGACTCATACATTTCTAAAGAGAAATGTTAAACATAATTAACACGATTCCTTAGTCAAAAAGGCACAATAATCTACTGTTTTTTTGCGAATTAAATCGTTAGGTAAATGAAACTCTTTCAGCAGTAATGGAGATAATATGATGGCCTTAATAGTAGTTTAATTAGGTTCAGTTCGGCAGGGCTTTTGAAAATTCAAAATCTACTTTTAAGATTAAAAAAATTATGTTTTTAAACATGTTTAGATAATTTTCTGTAAGTGTTTTTCGAAATTGGAAGAACTTTTGAAAGAAGCTGATCTAAGGTGGAAGTTCTCCTACAAAAAGTAAAATAATGCCTCCAATTTCATTTCTTCATGTCATCTTAGAGAGTTGAAAACACAAAAATAGATACGTCCAACACAATTAAAGAAGTTTTAGTGGCAGAAGGAAAGTTATGTTTTTCACTTGATGGAATTTGAGAAAAATCTAATCAGGAAGTTAATCATCAAACTTAATTTTAAATACACATTTTGTAGGACCCTCGAACTATTACTCGTGTATCCACCACTCATTTTTATGAGATTATAGTTTTTTAAAGACGCTATTACAATTTTGTTGACAATATTGTATAATGTGGTGGGCAATCTAACCATTTATTTGAGTAACACTAGTTCAAATCAATGACCAAATTGCCTGTATCATCATACAATGTCAACAAAGATTTACAATTTGAATGTACAAATAGCTTAATTGTTGGATCTTAAACTTATTTTTAGTCTAGTACATCTATTTCTTTTTCATTTTTCTTTTTGTAATTGAGTGCTTGGCCTTCAAATATCGAAAAAAAGTAACCATTTTTAACTGTTTCGTCTAAAATAGGTATTAAATTTATTGAAGTTATATTTTTTTGGATTTTATTCGGGTTCAAATAAATAAATAAATATAAAATAGGAGAATTAGCCGACAGTATCTCTTATGTTTGAATTAATTGTTGTAATGTTAGTTAATCCAGAAAGCAAATTAAGTTTCTCTAGACACTTTAAGATTGGTTCTTGTTTCTGGTTCATGTACGAGGACAGAAATTGGCCAGCTTTTCTTGAGAAGAATGAAAGGAACAAAAAGACAAGATGGTATTTGTCATATTGGGGTAATCGATATTTGTGTTGGACCGACCATCTAGTCTAGAAATTTAAATAATTGAAAATAAAATATTTATTTAATTAAATTGTACGCCTCTTCATACAAGTCAAGTTCATTTTTTTTAATCGGTAACGTGACAAGTTTACTCAAAAATCGTTTGATGAGACTACATCTACATGGTTGGCTCCATTGTGCCAACTTTGAGTGCTTCAGCATTGATAGCAGAATAGGAAAATCACCTGGTGTCAGCTGCAAATATCGAGATAATCTTGCTCGATCTTGAACTGTACAATGAGTTTAAACCATCAACGGCCGCTTCATCCTACCAAATATACCTGATATAAACATATTCTCTAACAATTCAAGGCAACAAAAAAGAAACAAGAGAATAGTAATTGATGTGAACTTTAAAAAGAAATGTATATTATGTGTTCAACAGCCTAACCTCAAATTAAAAGTAATTTAATAAACTTTAGTTTGTAGAAAATGTTGGCAATTAGAATCGTGATTTTCTCGAACATAAGAAATTATAAAGATAAAGAATAATCCATTAAAGAAAAAATGGATTTCTTGTTCCCTAAGCAATCTCTACCTTGTCTTAAACGAAATCAAGACTCTTGTGGTCATGTAAATATTCTCCAATAATCTATCCATTTCCATGTGCCAAGAAATGCAATTAATCCCATTTTAATTTCTCTCTTTATTTGAGAGTCCTAACTCGATTTCTCTTGCTTCTTTGACAAATGTATTAAGAAGTTTTTTTTTTTCATATCGTTAAACCTTTTCCTTTTACCTAATCCATTAATGTTTTTCTCATGCTTGAGAGTATCTAGAAGAGATTGACCTCTAAATAGTGAACTTTGGAATACCAAAAAGATTTAAAGACCATAATTATTGGTGATTCGAAGAAACGCGAAGATACGAATAAAATTAAGTCATATGAAAGATTTCACACGTACTTGATGACTTTGAAAAATAAAAATTAAATTCATGTCCTCCCTGCTCCCCCTAGTCATATACTAAATGTATGATCGACATCTCTAGAATTTTGTTAACACACTATCGAGTTATTTATTATCAACGCAATGACATGTCCTCTAATGGAACATGGTATCCATACTAGTACCAATGCAAGCCATTTCAAGGATCATTTCTTCATGTATATATATTCTCCAATTTGCCTAAATTAAAGATTCACATGATCTTACCAAACAAACCAAATCAATTTACTTAATGTTAAGTGCTTGTTTTTATTTTATAATGTAATATTTTATTATATTAAGGATCCACAAGTCTTTAGGAATCAAACAGATATGAAAGAAATATTAAGGGAAAATATTTAAGAAAATCTGCCGGAAGATAATAATTAAATGTGGTCGTTCACATGTGCAAAATTGGATGAATGAATTCTACTTATTGATTATATGTTTAAAAATCTATAAATAAAACTTTTCCTTTGAACAATCCACACATGGGCATTGACTCGTGTCCTAGTTAATGGGATTAATTCTTATAATCAATTTTATTGAAGTTTTTATTCAATTCAACCTCGTTCTTTTCGATTTGATATAAAATTCTCGTTCAGACTTTAACTTAGTTATCAATAATGTTTGATAGTACGGAGAGAGGTCTAACTGGTGATCTACATATGCGACAATTACATCGGGATTACAATCGTCTTCTACATTATGCACGGATTGAGAGATTTAAACTAACATGACATCATATTCTTTATTATAGTGAAAATTGCATATACAAGTATATGTAAGTCTTTCATTGATAGTAAATTATATACATAATTTGCTTGTACCTTCTTTATTTAGATAATAAGCATGTTTGAGCCCCATTATGGAATCTAAAATGTATTTGAGAATAGTATTTTGATGGAGAATCTGCAATTAAAAAATAAAGAAATTTTTTGGGTTTACATGCAATATTATTTTATTAAAAAATTTGTAGTTGAAAATAAAATAGAGTAAAACATATTTTAAAAAATAACGAGGACCAAACAAGGGCAATGTAGGCAATCGTTCCCCAAAAAAATTCAGGTTTCTTTTGTAGTGCAAAGCTTATCTTTTAATTAAAACTCACCTAACACAAATTATTTTACATGCTAATAAAAATTCTCAATCAATTTGCCAACTGCCAAAAGTAACAAACATAATTCAGCCTTAGCCGATTCCCATGTTCATAAGATCATTGCAAATACTAAGCATGTGCACTGGTCTGGTCTGTGCTGTGCCATTTATTTTGGGTACACTGGAAAATCGACTAAACAGCACTATATAATAAAACATTTTGTTTTTTCTATGATATTGTCGAGTCGTGACTGTGCACTTGCAGCTCTTTTGTCGCTTAGAACCTCCGATAAATTTGAGAATGTCTTTCTTAATTTATAATAAAATTATTATATGATAATATATGAAACTGATTATGGTATTTGATATTAAAAAATGTTTAGTGTTGTGTGTGTATATATATATTATTATTATTATTATTATTGATCGTGGGTTCATGTTCCAACTGCCGAGCCAACATCAATAACTAACCAACTTCTGCTAATGCATATATAATTACAAAAGATCAAAGATTATTGGTTAATATAATTTAAAAATAGTAGCCATACAAAAAAATGCATGCATATAATTGCCACCTTAATGTGTTTAATAGCAGCTTTTGAATTAAAAATAAATAAAAACACGCGTATTTGTGGATAAACCCATTTTCGTGCTTTAGGATGTGTTTCATTCACATTCTTTTTGAAGAATGTATTTTAGAATAGTAGATTGATGGAGAATGTGTGGTTAAAAAAGAAAGAAATTTTTTATTTGTGTGTAATATTATTTTAATAAATAATATGTTGTTGAAAAGAAGAGAGAGAGAAATGAATTTTGAAAAAATTGAGAATCAAACAGGGGCTCATTTCCATGAAATGACAAGTAGGTTGAAGGGCACATTTTTCATATATATTAAACGTGACTAGCTAGACACAAAGTAATTAAGCTACTTTACCATATGAATTTAACATCTTCTTTGACAGATGTATAGGTGGATGAAAATTGTGACAGTGTTTTAAAACAGTCCAATGATAAATACCATGTGACATTATGTAAATCTAACCATCAACAAAGGTGGCACTGTAGCATGATTGGACAGCAAATAGAATTAACCCTAGTCGACTCTATCGCACGTAAGTCTTCGTGCACGGGAATAAAGAATATACATTACGATTAGACTACATACAATCCATTAAAGTCCACTTGTTAGTTAGGAGTTGACTTTTAATCCCATAATCCGTGAAGGGACAGGATGAGCACTTGGAGCAAAAGCTTTAGTGGCTTTGAGATAAACCACTAATTGTATACTTTTCGTACATATATTCATTTATCATTTGGTAGTGCAAGTTTAAGTAGGAACATATATATATACAGATTTATACATGCCTGTTACGCGTTGTTGCTTACATAATCAGTGGCCGAAAATAAGCACTTTTTTGGTTAATGATGGACGCACGGATAAGTAAATTATAAATGGCTGACAAAGTCAGCTCTTTATCAAGTTGGAATATTGGAATGCATATGCATTAATAAAGGTATCACTTTGCGACCATTCTAGCTTCGATGATGGAAATTGGAAGGGCAGCAACACATACAAGATATTAATTATATATATTATGTATCCGACATGTTATAATAATTCGTCTCTACTATATAGTATGACATCTTCCTTAACAAACAAACCATTAGGCTCTTGAGTTGAATACTTCTTCAAAAGTAATCGAAACAGAAAATTTCACGGTTAGTCTTCAACTTATGGCCTTTTGCAATTCGGTCTCTATTTTATTTGCATAGTCAATTAGAAATCAAATAAAAGAGGAGGTATGTGATCGAGTTGGCAAAAGGGAGCCGTCTGGAAAACTGGGTATTCCTTCAACGAGGGTTCAACCCGCACTTGAGACATCTGCCTTCCCTTTGGGGGAGATTTACCCGCCTGGTGTGATTTGCGGGTATTGCATAAGGCCTCAGGTTTATCCAGTGCGCACTGGTGGTCGGGCTCCGCCAATAGCGACTGCGAGTTCCTGAGTCATAAAAAAAAAAAAAAAAGAGGTATGTGGTAAGTTCAGAGTCCATTGCCACATTGTAAAATAAGCCATTGTATGGTATAGCTTAAAATCTCGATAAAAATTTAAGTCAAAGTCAAAAAATAATTTTAATCACATTTTTATGGTATCCACACTTTTCAGCAACACATTTCATCAACTTTTATCAATATTTACTAAAATTTTGATTTTTAGCTACATCAAACAAAGACTAAATATTTCTAATATTTCATTGGGAAATGTATTGTGCGACGGAAAGAAGTCTTTTGCCAGAGTAAGACCTATTAGTTTCTTTTTATTTTATAAATGTTAACAAATATCTGTCTAAATTTTTTTGTTTCAAACAGAAGATGGCATCCCATTTTATATATATATCCACTGTTAGTGAAATCTTGGAGGTCATCAATGACATTAGGTTTATCATTAGTCCCAACTTAGAGATATAAAAAATAAATAGTTTTCATGCACTGGTGATTAATTCTTTTGGCCGTGTGGACCGCTGCTAGGAAAAAATAAAAATAAAATACCCAATTTGGATGGCATGAAGCAACTTTTCTATTTGTGCCCCAATGAGGGGCTGCTATACTTTTTGTATTGTTTCATTGGACTATATGCAACAATGGCACAAACTGTATGATTGATAATGGATTTAACACTTAGAGGAGTATGTTTAGTACAGGATTGAACAGTGCAACAATGGCACAAACTGTATGATTGATACGGATTTAACACTTAGACGAGTACGTTTAGCACAAGATTGAACAGTAAAATAGACAAAGATTATTGGCAATTACAAATGAAAGGAGCAGGTATAGACGAGGGGATACCCGTTATATTGCAGAGGTACATTAATCTTGGGATCATAAGAAACAAATGTCATGTGTTTGGTTGGAGGATAGCTACATGGTGTTGTATTGTTGCTAATGAATTGTCATGTGAAACGATAATTGTCGTTCAGATTAAAGAAGCCAAATGTAAAAGGATTGTGAGTTGTCCAAGTCAAATGCACTTGAACATATAAAAGAGTCTTACACGACATATTTTGTATTACTTTGTGATCGTACATGTTGAGTTGTTCAAAGACTAAATATCCATAAGATGAACGTAGTAAAGATTGAGATGATAAGAGAATGTACATGTTGTCAGATACGATTAAAAAAATGATAATATACACCAAAAACATAGACGTTGCTTCTTGAAGTTATATAGTAATATATTTTGTGTAAACATAACTAGCTTTTGTTCATGAGAATGATTCGATAATAGTAATCTATGTCAAAAGGAGGATTCCGTATGATCTAATATTTTACGTCTTTCGTTAAATTTAATAATTAACTTAAAATCTATTTACAACAAAGATTAAAATGATGCTACATGTACATGCTCTAATTTACCAGGGCCTATACAGACAATACACATGGATAAGATGGGTGGTATATTTTTTTCAATTTTTTAACACACATGAATCCCAACCATGTGTGAGGCCCAGTACGGATCCTAGTAACAAGAACCTGTACACTAGACTTTATTCCAAAGATTAATATGTCATCCTTTTTTCTCCATATTTGGAGTTGACTATTTTAACTTAAGACTTTGAGAAAAAAGGAAGTATAAAAATAATGGACCAACCCCATTAGCGTGGAGGCACTAATTTCACTAAAGCCTTTGATTTCTATTTTGGGAAAAGAATATATTTTGAATAATTAATTGATGAAGAATATGTAATTAAAAATTAATGATTTTTTTTTTTATTTACGTGTAATATTATTTTATTGAAAAATATGTGATTAAAAAAAAAAAAAAAAAAATGAATTTTTTGAAAAAAAAATGGAGATAAATCTTATTGGTTCTTAATCTAAACCCACCCACCAATTATATGTCACCTTTTTTTTATTTTCAACCCCACACCTCCATTATCTATGTCCGTATATATAGGCAGACCAGACCATTTACATATGTCATGTCACATGTCATACTAATATAAATACATAGTTTGTTTTTTTAATGCCATTCCCAAGTGCCTTTCCCACAAATATACCACGTGGTCTTCTGGTACATGTCTAAGGTGGACTCCTAACCCTCCCCCACCGAAATTTTCTTCGTCTATTTAAATTCCATTTTCTCTTCTCACTTCTCCCCCCCAAAATTCAGTTATTCTTCCTTCACATTCTGCAGATAGGAACCAAATTTTCTGCTTATTTTTCTCTTCTATTAGTACAACGTTGACATAAACAAACTCAAGATTATGGCTTCTTCTATTGCGCATACAAACTCAAATTTTTACACTAAAATGACAAGAAGAGAGAGGATTAACTGTGCTTTGAACTCTCCTTCTGTGCTTACTCTTTCAAAACAGCCCTTGCAAACAGGTGTAATTACACCGAAGAAAAAGAAAACAACCCACCCGCCGACGCTGCCGGAGCCGCAGTGGAATATAATACAGAAAGCGGCGGCGAAGGCTTTAGATGCGGTGGAAGCTGCCTTGTTGTCACGTGAGTTACAGCATCCACTCCCTAAGACTGCTGACCCACGTGTTCAAATTGCTGGAAATTTCGCACCTGTGGAGGAGCAACCGGTGAAGCATGAACTTACTGTCACTGGAGTAATCCCGGAATGCGTAAATGGAGTTTATGTGCGAAACGGTGCAAACCCTTTACATGAACCTGTAGCCGGCCACCACCTTTTCGACGGCGACGGCATGATCCATGCAGTGACCATTGACGGTGGCAACTCGGTGAGTTACGCTTGCAGATTTACAGAAACACAAAGGCTAACTCAAGAACGTGAATTAGGCCGGCCAGTGTTTCCCAAAGCCATCGGAGAACTTCACGGACACTCTGGCATCGGCCGGCTTCTTCTCTTCTACGCCCGAGGCCTATTCGGGCTAGTTGATCACAGCCAAGGAATCGGAGTAGCCAACGCCGGTTTAGTTTACTTCAATCAAAGACTCTTGGCCATGTCAGAAGATGATCTTCCCTATCAAGTGCGGATCAAATCCTCCGGCGATCTCGAAACAATTGGCCGATATGATTTTGATCACCAATTGAAAGGCACCATGATTGCTCACCCCAAGATTGATCCTATCACCGGTGAGCTTTTCTCTTTAAGCTACGACGTCGTTCAAAAACCATATCTCAAGTACTTCAAATTCTCCACGGACGGGAAGAAGTCGCCGGACGTCGATATTCATTTGGATGTTCCGACGATGATGCATGATTTTGCTATCACTGAGAATTACGTCGTAATTCCCGACCAGCAAGTGGTGTTCAAGCTTCAAGAAATGATTAAAGGTGGCTCCCCGGTGATTTACGACAAGAACAAGAAATCAAGATTTGGGATTTTATTAAAGAATGCTACAAATGCTAAGGATATTACATGGGTGGATTGCCCGGAAAGCTTTTGTTTTCACTTGTGGAATGCTTGGGAGGAGCCGGAGAGTGAAATCGTCGTCATTGGTTCTTGCATGACTCCACCAGACTCGATTTTCAACGAATGTGACGAAAATTTGAAGAGTGTTTTGTCGGAAATCCGCCTGAATTTGAAGACCGGTGAATCCAAAAGACGGCCGATCATTCAATCCTCCGAACAAATTAACTTAGAAGCCGGTATGGTAAACCGGAACCGGCTTGGTCGGAAAACCAAGTACGCTTACCTTGCGATTGCAGAACCATGGCCTAAAGTTTCAGGATTCGCTAAAGTCGACCTCTCGACTGGAAAAGTTCAAAACTTCGTCTACGGTGATTGTAAATATGGGGGCGAGCCGTTCTTCGTGCCAAGGGACTTGACTTGTGACGGTGAAGACGACGGGTATATTCTTGCATTTGTACACGACGAAAAGACATGGAAATCTGAGGTGCAAATTATAAATGCCATGACTTTACAATCTGAAGCCTCTGTAAAGCTTCCATCAAGAATCCCATATGGGTTCCATGGGACATTCATAAGCTCAAAAGACTTAGAAAATCAAGTGTAAGTACATATATGTATATGTGTGTATATGGAGGAGGGATAGGCCAGAGGGATCGTAGATTAGATATACGTCCCCGGATTCTTCTTTCAACAGCCATTTCGAAAAATAAATCTGCTTTTTTAGAGTAGATTTTATTGATTATTACTGTGTTTTTTAGGAGCCAAGCTTGTAGCTTTTGATGTATGTAGTATCAATGGAGCTCAGCTGGTTTATGTTTCATTTTGTTTTCTACAACTTTATTTTTAACCGTGCTAGTCGTACAGAAAATGGGTGACCAACATTCTAACAAAACACTCACAACATGGGGGACCACTTTTTTTTTGGAAATTTTTTATTCACACAAGTTCCATGACAATGTGAGTATCTGTCAACTTGTGAGTAAACTATTTTTCTGTACAACTGATTTTTTCACTTTATTTTATGAGATGCCATAAATATGTTTTGAACAGGTGATTGTCATCTCTATACTTTACTTCACTTGCATGTTCGATACAGAATTTATATAAAGAAAAAAGGGGATGCTATTATTTTTAAATTTTTAATACATCTTACCAAATAAGTCATCTTGGAATTTACAATAAACAATAATTGGGACGCGGCTCTTTTGATTAATTTTGTTCGGTCATGATCTATTCATATCCATCAACCATGTTCTGCAATGTTTATCGAACAAATATTATACTAATATTGTAAAGTGAAATCGTATCTTGGTTTCTTTTTAAGAATTATGCATAGATGTAATTAGTTCCAGCTTAATCGCACAGAATTGTAAATGCACCTTTCAAATCAATCTACTAGTCTTGTTAATAATTGCTAACACTAAGGTTTAAATACATCTTACCCTAAAATTAAGTCTACAAATAGGAGTAAAAGTACACAATATCACTTAGTGCTTATGCTTAATAGAAGGTGGTTTTATTACTTGTTCTTCATGAATGAGCATTATATCCTCGTAACTTGTCTGACTTGTATGATAAATTGAACAGTATATTATATTAATTTTATAAATATTATCAAAAGATAAACATATTCACACCATAATAACTAGACTATATTTTAATTACACGAAAGGTTCATAATCATTACACATTATCACATGGACCATGCTTTGTTAAGCGAGGGCCCCACCCCCTATTGTGAGGTATCTGTCATGGGGTGGTCAACCCCGATGGCAAATTGGCTTTATCCTTATCACATTTATGTCTCAAACTTTTTTTAATTTTCAAATTAACATAAATTGTTCTTAGTTATGATATCAATCCAAAATTTTCTTTAAGATAAAATAAAAAGACTCATTTATTCATTGTATTTTTAAATAAGCAGAACAAATAATAATGCAAAAATGTGATTGAATATTTTATCCTCATTTTAATGCACATTAACAATATTTTTGATCGAAAATTATGATTAAGGACAAGATTCTCTGATCAATGAATGTTATAAATAAGAATGTTACAAAGAAAAAAAGTTAAGGATATGAGTACGATAATGAATAAATTTTAATAAATTTTAATGTAATTAAAATGTAGAGCATGTGTGTAGTGAATATGACCAACCTTATCTGGAAATGAGGTTGATATTCAATTATTTCCTAAATAAATTCAAATTCAAATTTCACGGAGAGGCAAAGCAACCTTGTCACTCTCGATACATTGACATTTTATATGATAAAAATGAACGTTAGAGTAGTAGTTAATATTTTTAATGAATAAAATAGAGTCAAATCATATATGGATAGTTTGATTTATATGGTTTCTACGAAATTGTGGTCTTGTACTGTTTAAATTTTTCACAAACTGTTATAAAAATTTCGATAAAAATAAGTTAGAAATGTACAAACTATATCGCTTACACCTTAATTCAACTTGTTATTATTATCATCATTCTTTTTTAACATCGTTTCATTTTTCTTTCTCTTCTTTCTCATCATTTTCTTTCTTTTTTATTCTTTTTTTTTTTTTTTTTTTTTTTTTGTGAAAATGATCAATTTGTAAACAAAAATTCTTATAAGATTTTTCTCTCTATTATTTACATCATTTCCTACCATTTTTACATTCAATTTTAAATAAAATTTTATGATAAAATAGATTAGTTTGTGATTACAATTTTATATATTGCTTGTCTAGTTTTAGAACTTTATACAGGTTTCGACATATTGATAATACTACACATTAAGGATTTTTTTTTTTTTTTTTTTTTTTTCATTAGAGAGTATTGAAATGTTTTAACTTAACTTTTTATTTTAGTTGTTTATTTTGTATTGTAACTTATTTTTTTAATATTCTTTTAAGAAATATTTTTACTGATTTTTGTGAATTATTTTATTATTCAAGCAGCAGTTCAAAATATTATTATATTGTAGTGAACAAATAAATAATACGTTAAAATAATGATATACAATAAGTTATAGAGTTATGCTGCCTGTCCTGACTTGGGACAAGCTTAATTTGGCGCCCCCTATTGGAGGGAGTTGTCCCCAAGCCGGGACATGCAATGTTTTCCTAAGTTATATAGACATAACTTTATATATACGAGATTTTTTTATTAAAAAAAAAAAATGGACAAAAGTCAATGAATTCTATAGATATATATATATAACTATGAAAGTCTATAGAATTCTATGGAAGACTTTTTGTAGTTCTTTATCTATAAAAATCAACTAATTCATTAAACCATACAAAAGTCATTCACTTAAAAAAAACCGTAAAAATCTTTCAAATACCAAATTGAATACACCTCTTAAAGATAAAAATAAATAAAATATATTAACTTGTATTTGCATATCCTTTTCATATTAATGTTTCTTTTATTATATTTTTCTGTATTTATATATTTATCCTCTATTTGATACAATTTTTTTTTCATTCTTATTCTTCTATTCATTTTCAACCACACATTTTTCAATAAAATAATATTTTTTTCATCACATCAATAACTTTTTCTTCTTTTTCAACCACATATTTACCATCCATCACATCAAAAAAATTCATTTTTTTCCAAATTAATGTGTTAAACAGGGGCTTAGTATGTGAAATTGAGATAAAAATTGTTGGGTCGCTCATTAAGTGAGAAAGGGGCACATTCAATGAACTGACAGGCAGTTGAAATTCTTCATGTGGTTTAAGGAAAAAATGTATGAGGTGACACCAAAAATTAATGCTGTGAAATTTCTTGAAATAGGTAATTTTAAAAAGAAAAAAAATCTATGTGTACATACACATTTTACAGAATTTTTGACATTTTCCCTCACAAATAGGGTACATGTAGCATTCCTCTTTTAAAAAGGGTAATAATATATATATTATATATTGGTACTTATTGATCAATGCCTTTTTTCTTGGCCTACTTTATATTTGGACAACCCTATAATTATGCAAAATTAAAAGAGATGAACATTATGCAATGTATCTTGAATTTCATGCATTTTAGATATCATCTTATAATTATGAACCTCCTTTAAATTATTGACTATGCAAAATTAAAAGTTTGTCAACATTATGCAATGTATCTTGAATTTCATGCATTTTAGATATCATCTTATAATTATTGTCGATGACACAAACTTCTTTAAGTTGTTCTTTTATTGACTAAGCAAAATTATTGTCGATCACACAAACTTGTTCTTTTATTGACTATGCATTTTAGATATCATGTTATAATTATGAACCTCCTTTAAATTAATTATTGCCGATGACACAAACAAAAAATTATAGATTATTTTCTATCAGAGAATTATAACTTTTATAATATATTTCAAAAAGAAAAGAAAACGAAAGAGACGTGCAATTCTTCTGTACCATTTCAAAAGATTTTAATTTGCCGGAGATTGAATTTAAGCCACAACTTTCTTCGCTAAATAGTGACACTTAAAAAGTGAGAAAGAAAAAAGGCAATATTGACTTTGTCGTAGGTTGTCAACTTTCTATTGGAGTTTCACTTAATTTTTACATGGGACCTATAAACCCAATTTTTTTTTTTTTCCTCTTCCTATGCACCACATGAGTCGAAAACTCTCTTGCTAGTTGGTGAAACTTAAGATCATGAATGTTATTATTTTACATAGATAACGACGAGACATAAAGAATGATAAAATGTCATTTTGACATCGACATACCATCCCAATATTTTTTTTTTTTGCCGATTTGCGATGGTAAATTTCACCAAACCACCTACAAGTTTTTGAAGCCAGAGATAGTATTCTTAAACCACTTCTTTTAAAAGTTTGAATTATCAAAAAATTAAGATATTTATTATCTTTCACGCACCTACCTACGTGCAAATCTGCAATCCAAAAAGCTTGTTTGGTACCAATTAAAATATGATTTTAATCTAAGTTAAAGTCAAATAATCAATATCAACCACATATTTCGTAGGTCCCACAACTTTTCAACCACACATTTCAAAATTTTTTATCACAATCTACTTAAAAATTTAATTTTAATCCACATCAAACACCCTTTAAATATATTTTTCAAGTTAATGCATAATGCAGTAGAATTCTCATTAATAGGGTAATATTTAGACATAAACTAATGATATAGGGTCTGCTATGATATGATGAAGAGTCATGTCTCCTAAAAGCTTAAACTATAATAAGAAAGTGAAAATGTTATCTATTTTTCATTTAAATTATTTTTCAAATTTTTACAAAAAAAGAACGAGGGCTAAAACTATGTTTTTCATTGCTCGAAAAGAGAGTGGACAAGGTCAAATTGTTTTATAGGATGGACAATATAACATCGAACACTACAAAAAAAAAAAATTAAGTTAAAATCTTTTTGTTATACTATACAATCTTGCATGAGACTATTCGGCGAACACGTTGCTAAGGAGGATAAATCAAGAAATGTACGCATGACATTCCCCTCACAAACCCAGATTATTTTTATTGGAGCGTGGGCCCTCCCCCTATTGTGAGGGGAATGTCATCCGGGATGTCATCCCCGAATGTACAAGTAGCTTAATTCATAAATCAATCCCAAGAAATGCGCAGATCAAACCCAGATTTGAGAGTGAAACACAAAAACACACCAAATGATGAACTCCTTCATATGCATCCGACAAATGTAACGTACCTTAGTGAATGCAGAAATACCCGAAAACTTACTCGTATTTAATAGGAGAAATCAAGGATGCATCATGTAGTTCGTCACACTCCATAGACTTTGGAGACATTAGAAGATGGTCGGGTTTGATCTGATTCGATCGCTTTCTCATTAGTGTACATAAACTAGAATAGAGCAGTAAAAATGCTACAATTGTTTTAAGTGAGCGATAAGCAATATTCTAAAAGGCGGGTTGACATGACGTCAGATACAAAAAAGATGGAAAAAAACATGATCAGTGCGAACCTAGACATCACAAGGCATGCGCCTTTTTTAGTTTATATCGTAATGGCCATTGACAAAAACCTAAGCAATTAAAATACTCCGAAGTGATATTACTATTGTTTCCATGCCAAAGGTGGTCAAATGTTAATTTATTTCAGCCAATAAATCGCACTAATGAAGATTACTTATTTTATTCAGTTCAGATAATGTGTGTTAATGTTAGAATTTTATCACTTTATTAGGATGTAACACTGAGGATTATGACACATTATTTTTCAATTTTTTTCGATTAAAATATTAGTGCATATGGAAAGTGGAGCATTTCCGTCACGAACTATGCTCCCGCCTTGTTTTGATTTATTTGGGAAATTTGATAATATTTTCCAACCAGGAAAAATTGGAAAAAAATAATTCATAATTCCTACTTAAAACATCAAAAATAAACAATAAAGAAAAGTTGTCTTAACAAGTAAAGTACGCTTAAAAAAATTATAATTGTCACTCTTTAGTATTCAATTTGGGTAATGCTACTTGTACAACTTTCTCTTACAATCACTCACAGTGGATTTTTTTTATTCATTGTGGGACCCCTCCCCCATGTGAGAGATTGTAAGATAAAGTTGTAGAAAAAAGTTGTACAAGTAGCATTACCCATTCAATTTATGTATTCAAATCTTACCGCTACTCAATTATAAAAAACTGTGCATGTGTAAACTTATCTAACGTGATCGAGTGACTTATAAATATTTTTCAATATAACGAAAAATATTACAACAAAATCTCAGTCCTCTTATACTATAAAACGACCACCTAAAATCTTTTGCATTGATAAAATATGTATTATTGTGTATTATTTTCATGAAATCCAGATCATTCTTCACTGTCTAAATCATACCAAATTCGTCACTTGCTCGCTCACCACAACCACGACCTTGTCTTCTGAGGTGAATGCACACAAAAACTGAACATAATTCGGAAATAAGTTGATACATGTAATTAATTAATTTGTATTTGTGGCGCTGTTCAGCTAAGCCACCTATCAAAACATTGGAGGTTGCCCACAAATCCAAAAATTCAGGGTGCTTTATAACGACTTATAAATTTTATTTGTCTCTTCGAAACCCGAAGGTCAATAATCCTTTGATGTCACAAATGTGTGATGTTTTTGAAGGGTCGAGATGTTATAATCATGTCTAAAAAAGCCCAATTTTCGTCACCTACTCGCACACTACAACTACCTCCTTGTCTTCTGGAGTGCCTCTCTTTTATTGTGCACAAAAATTGAATACCCCTACTGATTTGGAAATAAATTGACACGTGTGTTCAATTTTACTTATTAATCAATTCGGAAACTTATTAAACTGAACTTAATTAGGAAATAAATTGACACATGTAATTAATTAATTTGTATTTGTCGCGTTGTCCAGTTGAGCCACCTATCAAAACATTGGAGGTTGCCCACAAATCAACAAATTCAGGGTGCTTTTACAACATGTAAATTTTATTTGTCTATTCGAAACCCGAAGGCCAATGATCCTTTGATGTCACACACGTGTGATGTTTTTGAAGGGTCGAGATGTTATAATCATGTCTTAAAGAGCCCAATTTTCGTCACCTCCTTGCACACTACAACTACCTCATTGTCTTCTGGAAATGCCTCTCATTTATTGTGCACAAAAATTAAATACCCCTACTGATTTGGAAATAAATTGACACATGTTCAATTTTACTTATTAATCAATTCGAAAACTTATTAAACTGAACTTAATTAGAAAATAAATTGACACATGTAATTAATTAACTTGTATTTGTAGCGCTGTCCGATTGAGCCACCTATCAAAACATTGGAGGTTGCTCACAAATTCACAAATTCAGGGTACTTTACAACGACTTATAAATTTTATTTGTCTATTCAAAACCCGAAGGTCAATGATCCTTTGATGTCACACATGTGTGATGTTTTTGAAGGGTCGAGACGTTATAATTATGTCTAAAAGAGCCCAATTTTCGCCATCTCCTCGCACACTTCAGCTACCTCCTTGTCCTCTGGAAGTGCCTTTCATTTATTGTGCACAAAAATTAAATACCCCTACTGATTTGGAAATAGATTGACACATGTTCAATTTTACTTATTAATCAAATTGAAAACTTATTAAACTGAACTTAATTCGGAAAGAAGTAATTAATTAATTTATATTTGTGGCGCTGTCCAGTTGAGCCGACTATCAATACATTGAAGGTTGCCCACAAATTCACAAATTCAGGGTGCTTTATAATGACTTATAAATTTTATTTGTCTCTTCCAAACCCGAAGGTCAATGATCATTTGATGTCACACACATGTGTGATATTTTTGAAGGGTCGAGATGTTATAATCATGTCTAAAAGAGCCCAATTTTCGTCACCTCCTTGCACACTACAACTACCTTATTGTCTTCTGGAAGTGCCTCTCATTTATTGTGCACAAAAATTAAATACCCCTACTGATTTGGAAATAAATTGACGCATGTTCAATTTTACTTATTAATCAATTCGGAAACTTATTAAACTGAACTTAATTCGGAAATAAATTGACACATTTAATTAATTAATTTGTACTTGTGGCACTGTCCAGTTGAGCCACCTATCAAAACATTGGAGGTTGCCCACAAATTCACAAATCCAAGGTGCTTTATAACGACTTATAAATTTTATTTGTCTCTTCGAAATCTGAAGGTCAATGATCCTTTGATGTCACACACATGTGTGATGTTTTTGAAGGATCGAGATGTTATAATCATGCCTAAAAGAGCCCAATTTTCGTCACCTCCTCGCACACTACAACTACCTCATTGTCTTCTGAAAATGCCTCTCATTTATTGGGCACAAAAATTAAATGCCCCTACTGATTTGGAAATAAATCGACACATGTTCAATTTTACTTATTAATCAATTCGGAAACTTATTAAACTGAACTTAATTCGGAAATAAATTGACACATGTAATTAATTAATTTGTATTTGTGGCGCTGTCCAGTTGAGCCGCCTATCAAAACATTGGAGGTTGCCCACAAATTCAGGGTGCTTTATAACGACTTATAAATTTTATTTGTTTCTTCGAAATCCGAAGGTCAATGATCCTTTGATGTCACACACATGTGTGATGTTTTTGAAGGGTCGAGATATTGTAATCATGTCTAAAAGAGCCCAATTTTCGTCACTTCCTCGCACACTACAACTACATCCTTTCTTCTGGAAGTGCCTCTCATTTATTGTGCACAAAAATTAAATACCCCTGTTGATTTGGAAATAAATTGACACATGTTCAATTTTACTTATTAATTAATTAATTGTATTTGTGGCGCTGTCCAGTTGAGCCGCCTATCAAAACATTGGAGGTTGCCCACAAATTCAGGGTGCTTTATAACGACTTATAAATTTTATTTGTTTCTTCGAAATCCGAAGGTCAATGATCCTTTGATGTCACACACATGTGTGATGTTTTTGAAGGGTCGAGATATTGTAATCATGTCTAAAAGAGCCCAATTTTCGTCACTTCCTCGCACACTACAACTACATCCTTGTCTTCTGGAAGTGCCTCTCATTTATTGTGCACAAAAATTAAATACCCCTGTTGATTTGGAAATAAATTGACACATGTTCAATTTTACTTATTAATCAATTCGAAAACATATTAAACTGAACTTAATTCGAAAATAAATTGACACATGTAATTAATTAATTTATATTTGTGGCGCTGTCGAGTTGAGCCACCTATCAAGACATTGGTGGTTGCCCACAAATCCACAAATTCAGGGTGCTTTATAATGACTTATAAATTTTATTTGTCTCTTCGAAACCCGAAGGTCAATGATCCTTTGATGTCACACACATGTGTGATGTTTTTGAAGGATCGAGATGTTATAATCATGTCTAAAAGAGATCAATTTTCGTCACCTCCTTGCACACTATAACTACCTCATTGTCTTCTGGAAGTGCCTCTCATTTATTGTGCACAAAAATTAAATACCCCTACTGTTTTGAAAATAAATTGACACATGTTCAATTTTACTTATTAATCAATTCGTATTTGTGGCATCGTCTAATCGAGCCACATATATCAATCAAGAGAGTCGTGGTAGCCCACCTGATGTTTTATATAACGGGTTAATTTCATAAATGGTCACTGACGTTACAAAAAAATTATAAAATGGTCACTGAAATTCAAAACTTTCAGTAACGGTCACTGAAGTTTGAAAAACTTGCAGAAACGGTCACTGAGTTACCAACACTTTTACGGCAACTTTTTTGTCATTTTCGACCAACGAAATCGTCAAATTTTGATACCGTTGGAAAGCCCACAATGTCATCTTCAATTACCACCCGAAATCTTCTCGTAACTCCAAGGAATTCGACCGAAAATTGCCGCAAATGTCGCCCAAAAAATTTGAAAATCTGGGCAGATTTTCAGATTTTTTCGGCGACTTTTGCGGCAATTTTTCGACGACTTCCGACCACCAAAATCGCCGGATTTTGATACCTTTAAAAAGCTGACAATGTCATCTTCAATTACCATCCAAAATCTCCCCCCAACTCCAAAGCATTCGACCGGAATAAGCCCACAAAATCGGCTACCCAAAAAGGCAAAAATCTGCCCAGATTCGGGATGCTAACTTTGTGGGCTTATTTCGGTCGAATGCTTTGGAGTTGGGGGGAGATTTTTTATGGTAATTGAAGAGGACATTGTCAGCTTTCCAATTATCTCAAAATTCGACGATTTTGGTGGTCGAAAGTCGCCGAAAAATTGCCGCAAAAGTCGTCCAAAAAATTTGAAAAATCTGCCCAGATTTTCAGATTTTTTGGGCGACATTTTCGACAATTTTTCGGTCGAATCTCTTGGAGTTACGAGAAAATTTTGGGTGGTAATTGAAGAGGACATTGTGGGCTTTCCAACAGTATCAAAATTTGGCGATTTCAGTGGTCGAAAGTGGCAAAAAAGTTGCCGCAAAAGTCACATAAAAACTGAAAAAGTGTTTATAACTCAGTGACCATTTTTGAAAATTTTCCAAACTTCAGTAATCGTTTTTGAAAGTTTTACAAACTTCAGTGACCGTTACTGAAAATTTTGAACTTCAGTGACCGTTTTGTAATTTTCCTGTAACTTCAGTTACCATTTCTAAAATTAACCCTTTATATAACTAATTATTTGCCTTTCCTGTCCCTTCAAAACTCGCGAGGTCGAATTATTCTCAAATGTCACTTACACGTGATTTTCTTCCAATGTCGAAAGATCTATGGTCTATGGATGACGTTTAAGAACTATGAAATGAATATAATTGAGACGTTAAAAAAAAAAAATTATCTTTTACTTTTTCTAATTTATAAGTATTGTTTATTAAAAATAAACTATTTGGGTCAAATGGACCTACCTGGGACACATTGTTGCACCAGATTAAAAGTTATAGGTCGAGCCTGAATTCTTTTATTTTTAAAAAATGGTGCTTGTCCTAAGATTGGTCGTGTCAAAATTAGTAAGTTGGGTCGGCTCAATATGACACATTTTATGCGTGAACCCAAATTTTTTTCTAAATTTTTAACCATACGTTGTTCAAAAAATCACTATTTCAAAATATATTTTCCTCAAAAATAAGGGTCAAATGGGGAATATATGTGAGGGGATAGACGATATTTAACCCAAATTATTATATGCTTTAATTTTTGAGGAAATTACAGTAGACCTTGTTTTTAAAAAATCACAATTCAAAAAACAGGTATAGAGTTTATTTAATAAAAAATCAAAAAATATTCAATTAATAATATTATTAGAAAATTAAATTAATTTATATACACCGTCTATCCCCTTCCACCCCCATCAAATTTCTCAAACTCTAATCATTTTTCCACTCCATTATTTCTCTATATCACTATCCACTCTCCATAATCTTTCTTTCACACAATACTATCGGAGCACCCCCGGGCAATGGGCTTATGACCACCGGTGCAGTGTCACCGATCTTGCTAATGTTTTGGAAGATTGTCGACCCCATCTCCTTATTTCTTTCCCCAATTTCTTCTTTCTTCTCCGGTGCTACAAATCAGTGACTAATGTTTCTCCGATATCACCTATCTATAGAGCCACGATAAGTGACAACCAACACAAGTTGTCGTGCTACAGATGACGGACTTGTAGCTGTCGCTTCAGATTTTTGTGTTGTAACAATGATGACAATGTGACAGCTGGCACTGTAGAAGCCACTTCAGATTTCGGGCTATTGTTGTCATTGCGATGGTGAGGTAGTGGCAATGTTGGATCTAGTTTGTGTTTAGTGGTTGGGTTTAGTGATAGTGTGCATTGGTGGTGTGCTATGATCTATGGTGGTGGTGTTGTAGTTGATGTTGGTGCTACGACGACGACGGGGCGAGAAGAAGAAAGTTTGTGACCAACTATTTAAGTGTTTGTGACAAACTATTTGATTGATTTGTAATCAGGTTTGGTGGTGGATCGGGATCGGAGATGGAAGTGGGGTGTTTGGTGTATGTAACCAACTATTTGGTTATTTGTGATCAACCATTTAATTGTGACCTAAAATTATATAATTTGTGACCAACTAATTTGAAAATTTGTGATCGACGAATAAACCGTGACTTATAAATATTTTGATTTGTAACCGTAAAATAATATATGATCAATTAATTTGATAATATGTAACTAATAAAAAAGTTGTATGTCCATTTATTGTATAATTGTGATTTTAATATATTTAATTAATAAAATAATTTTAATTATTTATTTATCATCTGAGTTTAGAATTTTGAAACATAAAATCTGAAAATTGAATTGGTCATGGTAAATAATGAGTTATGAATTTTCCCCTTAGTATTTTTTTTTTTTTTTTTTTTTTTTTGAATCATTCATTGACTCGTAGTTGAATGTGGAATTTGAAGAAGCAAATTGCTTGCTCCCTCCTCAGCCTATTGAATCTCAAGACCAAGAGATTCTTGTTTGGAGCCCATACATCTCAGCCTGTTACTAGGCCACGTTCTAGAGCCCAGAAACAGATGTCTGCCAATCCACCCTGAGCCCAATCTGGAAATTTTAATGGGCTTCTAAAAACTTAATTGCACCAGTAAATGAAAAGGGAAAAATTCATATTTAAGGTGTATTCTCTACCTCAATTCAAAAGTAAGGTAAATAGTTTGAAAATTCAAAAATCAGGTATGAATTTACGTAATTAAAAATATTTATTAAATAAAGATAATAAAGTCACAATTTGTGATTAATGGTCACATATTCATAATTTTAGGTTACAAATTTTATTCACTAGTCACATATCGTTAAATTAATTGGTCACTGTTATTTCATGATCACAGATCAAAAATTTTGTAGGTAACATATTACTTCGACGTCACATATCATTCAATTTATAGGTCACATTTTATCTATGAGTCACGTAAGTCACAGTTTATTGGTCACAGATTATTGTAGTCACATACACCTAATATTTAGTCACAGATTAGCCGAATAATTGGTCACATACGCCTAATTATTGGTCACAGATACCCCCACCATCATCTCAAACACTTTTCGTCTTGTTTGACCGCCACCAATATCACGACGTCCCCACCACTGCTGCATCACAACCGTTTGCAACCACCACCTCACCACTGCCAACAACGCTAGATCCACCACCACACCAGCACCAATAAAAAATACCCAAAAAAACCAACAAAATCTGATTGTCTCTGCCAACGCCACCACTACATGAATCGTGACCTCGAGTGCCACAGTCACCGTCAATACCTCACCATAATCGCCAGCAATACCACAACCTCACCCTGCCACCACCACCACCATCATCATCCCCAAAACCACCAAAACATGAAAACCACCATCACCAATTTAGCAATTAAAAAAATAGCATTATCGCAATCTGGGCCGCCACAATCACGATCTGTGCCATCACCATCGCGAACTACGACGCTACAGCCACGATCTGCAAAGCCTCTGATAGCGCTCACAGTGAAAGAACAACTTTACCCAAGATCTGCAAGCTTCCAGGCTCCAGCTATCTGGGTCGCTGCTAGTTCGATTTACAATCTACGCCGTGACGATTTCACAATAACCACGACATCGACGCTCGTCGCAGTGAGGCTAGCAACCGCCGGTGTTGGTGGAGAGAAGGAGGGTAGAGAGAGAGAGAGAGACGAAGGTGAAAAATGACAGAAGAAGGCAGAGAGAAGGCGTTTGTAGAAAGAGAAAATGTTGGGTTGAAAATGAATTTAGGGTTTGGTTGATTAAATTAATTTATATATATATATTAATTAATTAGGTTGATATCTGATTTTTGTTTATAAATTTTTTGCACCATACTTTTGCACTTAATTTTTAAAATACCTGATGGGGTGTAATTTCCTCAAATGAAAATAAGCATTCCAGCTCCACCACTTTGCGATATCCACATGGAGCTACTCTATCTCCTCTGTTCCATCCTCTCCACCACTTTTACTTCTCTTATTTTGTCTATACTCCTCCCCTTCCGCCACCTCTTCCGCCGTGTCTCCACCACAAGCTCAGCCGTCGACGCCGGAAACTCCATATTCCTCTACCAAGGTGCCGTCTGGCACGAGCGTCGCCGCCCCGTTCACCATTCCTTCAGGTACGACGTCCGATACGCCCTTATTGATCTCGATCGTACGCGTTCGCACGTTTCGCCTGACCACCTCTCTGGAGATGAAGCCCGGCGTGCTGCTGAGACCAATGGCCCCGTGTAATTTTTCTTTGCTTAAAATTTTGCACTTATTAAAGTTTGATTTAGTGTATATCTAATCAGAGCCGGTCCAGTCTAATGTGGGCTTATTCTAGTTATTACCATTTCTCATCGTGTGCGTTGAATTTTTAAATTTGGACTGTAATTGATGATAAATTTTGATTTTCATTGATGGTAAGACTAATTCACAAAAGCTATGTAGTTAGAATTTTAGAACTTTAAATTCCAATAAGCCAATTCACCTGTTAGTTTGACACTATGCCTATTCTGTATCGATCATCCCTAAACATAAGTTACGGGCACGCAAAATTCTAATAGGAGCTAAAATCTTTGAAATAGAAAATGCCAAAATAGGATTAAGGCTTCATATTATTAGAAATGCGTCAAAATATCATATCTTTGAAGGAAAAACATGTTTTTTTTTGTTTTTTGTTTTTTGATGTATCTTATTCAAGTGTCTAGATTTTGCAAGATATTCAAGTTGCAATAAACTGATGATTTGAATCAATTCAACAGTTTTCTGTTGACAATACCTCCTAGTGTGGGATATGAACAAAATCCATTGAGTGTCTACTATTGCTATGATGTTGAAGGCTCTACACGGACTTTGAAGAAATGTATTGCTGAGGTGAGTTGGCAAGATTTTTAAGTTCAATGTAGTTTGCCTAATAACTTGGAATTGGAGGCAAAAGGTCATGCTTTATATCTATAATTGCACTAACCGAGCTTCTATGAGAAATCAATAAATAGGCTTCATTGGAAAATAAATAAATAAATAAATAAAACAAAAACAATCATGCCATAATTCAATCAGAATCAGTGAAATGTGATATTCGGTTATGACTTATTAACGTATATGAAGCTGGAACATAAACTGCTTCTGAAGTTCATATGATGAGAAAATTCGTGTATAGTGTTTTAAATTTCAAATGTAATTTTAGCTTGACTTAGTTTTTGGCTACATTACTCTATGCTAAAGTATGCATCTTTGATATCTGAATGAGTGAAACAGATGCATGGGATTCCATGGATGATAGACAGTAAATGCAAATTCATATTGGGACATCTCTAAATTAGAATGCTGGAGTGTAATTTCCTTTTCCTACTCAGGTTTTTGCTCCAGAAATTATGAAAAATAAAAACATAGCTTCTGTTCTTTCTTTATGCAGCAATGTTCTTCAAGCAGTAAGGATAGTCATTTGCCAACATTCTCACCTTTCCTGTTTTTGCTTTCAGCTATTTCTAACCTCAATATGATTGCTTCAGGTTACAAACACACCATGGGGTGAAAGAGTGTCATTTTTATTCAATCCAACCTCTGATTTAGTTGCAAAACCTCTTCATGTCAGTCCTTTCATGGTAAGAATTCATCAATTTCCCTGTACATTTCTGATGACTCAGTGATTTGTAAATGTTAGTCCCTTTCTTATTTCCATTCATAACATTTTAAGTAGCTCTTGGTTTCCACATGTTAATTGTGAATTCATTTCTCATACGTGTTACTGTCAATGATAATCAACCACAGGATATGCTTGGGAACTGGCACATGCAAACAAACGAACCTGGGGATAATCTCCGAGTAGTAATTTCAGTACAGCACCCCGAGCTTGGTAACTATTTCACAGCTTCATTAACAGCCAAGAGGGTCACCTCCTTTATGGCGGGGGATCATGCACTATTCTTCTGGTTGATGCCCCACAAAGTTGCTTTATGGATATACTGGCATGTAAGTATTCTTTAATGTTGAGAAACTAATTAACTGTCTATTGGCTTTATGGTCCATCTTATCTCCCCTCTTTGTTGGACTGTGCTGTAGGTTTGGTGTGCTTTTGTGATAGTGTTATGTTACTGTGGATTTAGAATGATGTCTGGCAATAGGCTCAGTGCGCTTTGTTAAGACTTAGGATCCATCTTAAAATGTCAACCTTATTAAGAAGAGTAACCCAAGACCTTATAAATTGGTCTATGTTTACATCTTTAATCGATGTGGGATTATATCCCTTAACATGCCCCCGCAAGATGGTGGCTCGTTTTGAGCAGACCTATCTTGAAATTCATATGCTTATAATTTTTAGTGTTATAAGGATCGAATCGTTTGTTGGAGGTTAATGAGCTTTGATACCATGTTAAGATTTGGGGGTTCATCTTAAAAAGGTTAACCTTATTAAGAGAAGTAGTCCAAGACCTTATAAATTGACCTATGCTTACATTTTTAATTGATGTGGGATTATATCTCTTAACACGCTTGTTTGTTCTTCTGGAATTTAGTTTTCCATACTGCATAGTTAAGTGACATTAATTTTATCCCTGGCATATGATGTGCCAGATCTGCTAAAATTGACCTATTGAGAGCACGTTTGGCTAGTTTTCTATATTGCTCGTTTCTCAAACTTGCTTTTGAGCATCTTATTTTACCAAAAATACATAGCTTAAAAGTTAGATGCTTCTTTTTAAGGCAAAAGGAGCTTAAAAACCGATTAAAGAAAAGCTCCAAAATGCGTTGTTGTCAGAAAATACCGGTTTTTATTTCATGAGTTGACCAAATAGAAGACTAAATTACCCTCAAGATTTATGAAAATTGCAAGTAGCACAAGTCCTGTTCTGGTGGTGGAGTATAGGATCTGGCGGAGGACGGTGACAGAAATGCCAGAAAAGAGAGCCACAGTACCATCTTGCTGAATAATCTTTACCCCGACAAGCAATGCCTCCAACAACAATCCCTTCAGATCCATTTTCAGAAACTCTCAATTTGCCAAGAAAATCAAGACATGACAATGGATTTATTTGGGTGGGTGAAGACTCAAATTTATTCCTTTACCTAAAAAATTGCAAAGATAGAAACAAAACTCAAATTTTCAATAAGAATAGGACCGGTTTGAATTAGAGTTCATCTCGTGGAAACCATGAGATGGTAATGGATTCGAAAGCTGTCAAGAGAAGAGAAGCATAGCTTTTTCTTCATCTTAGAGAAACATTCTCTATGCCTACTAAAGATGTTCGATTCCTGATTAACTTTCCCCGAAGAACTGTAGGAATGTTCAGAGCATTATCATTTAAATGGATGTTTATTTCTTTGTCATGATGTGTTATCCTAGGCTCTCAAACTTTGGTGGAAAAATGTTTCGTTCATTCAACATCCAAGATATCAAACTCCAATGTACAGAGAAGAAGCTTTACTGCGTGACAAAAATATCCGATGTCGATCATTTGGGGGCGATGAACTAAACAACCCTCATGTCGTAGGAAGGAAATCTGATCCAGTAGCTGAAACTATGGACAATCGTCGCTTTACATGGAGAGATGCTAAGTGGCCCTGGTGCTGACTATGAACCTGTAAGTTTGTATCACCTAAGCTCTGAATTAAACATATTAATGGAAATTGAGATAGCATTTTCTGAATTCTGATACACATGAAAGTATAGGGCGTAAACATTTCATTATTCTTCTCTCTCGCGTACACACACACCCCTCTACACAATATGAATTGCAATTGAGTGTCTTATAAAATATTTTGTGTAAATTTCTGTAATTTGTTGTATTAATTTTGAGAAATTAAATTTACTTATAACTAAATATATACTATTCGAAAATGATTAACTAGATTGCTATTACAATACAAAAACATACTCTTCAGTTAGATAGGGATAAAGACCCATACATTACACTTTTAATTGTGGTGCCCTGTTATATCAAGAATTTTATTGCCACTATTGCTAAAATTCTTAAAAATAAATTTCATGGTAAGAAATGGACAAATTCAGGGAATATGTACAATTTCTTGAGTTCGCTGGTTTTCGAACGAACTTGATGAATTATTGTTTTACAGAACCCAAAAAGAAAACCATTAGAGAGAACACTGAGCTATACCATTAGTTTGTGGAATAAGGTAGTTCTCAATTAAAGTCGGAGATCCCAAGATCAATTCCTGCTGTCCTCAATTCTTCCACTGTTCAGGTACGAAGCCTCTTCAATTGCCAAGGATTTCATAGATCTGTGTATTGCTATGATAATACCAAGCTTATCGGGAATTGTTTTATTTTCTAAGAGGAACAGAGCAAAGTTGGGGACTTCTACTTTCCAGTTTTTATGATGTGAAATAGCTCTGGCATGTAATCGGATTTCAAATTAAAGAATTATCAAATGTATCTTTTTCATTATGAAATGTGCAGCAATTTTCTTGAACAAGTCATGGCGTATTATCATTCGTTTCTAGTATTTATCACGTTTCATATGGAATTCTCTTATGATCCCAGGTTAAAACTGATACTTAATAGTTGCTAGATTAGATGGATTCGGATTTAATCCAATACCTAATAGTTGCTAGATTAGATGAAATCCAGATGAACCTCTATCGCGTTACATGATGAATTATGTTCAATGCTTACATAAATTGGTCTAATATTCAAAAAAAGCATATGCCCTTTAAGTTAGGTCGTTTTATCATACCATAAAGGAATGAGAGTTAAGTCGGGGGGCTTTGAATTTTTTTTAGCTTTCAATTCTTTGATTGGAATTCCTAAAAATACCCTACCCCCCCCCCCCCCCCCCCCAAAAAAAAAAAAAAAGATAAAAATAAAATAAAAACAAAAGGTTGCGTGACCTATAAATTGACATAATCGGGATTAAAAATAGTCTCTTAAAAAAATTTAAAAAATCAATGGACAGTTCCAGTCAAATAACAACACAAAATTTTGAAACACTTAAATTATGAAACATTGGCATTTGAACACCAAAATATTACACAATTCTAATTTTGTGTTTTTGAGTTTTGGAGAAATTTTACTAGTGTTTAAGTGTTTATTCATTTTAAAGGCTTGATGAATTCTACAAATCATTTGCCAACATCCCTTTTAAGCATCAAATTCAATTCGAGATAAATTAAATATCATTTGAGGACAACGATTATGTGTTTAAGTTTTTTTTTCTTTAATATTTTTTATTCTATTATTTTATTTATTCTCCTTTCCTCTTATTTGAAAATATAATTCCAACATGAAGATGAAACGGAATTGGATTAATTGATTTGAAAATATAATTCCAACATGAAGATGATATTAGGCCCTGTTTGATTGATGTGGAATTGGGTGGAAACTCCTTAAATTTGATGTTTGATTATATAACTTTTCATGAAATTCATTTTCACCCATTTTCTAGGTACAATCATTTAAAGCACATTTTTCATCTTTTATTTTTCTATGGCTATGGTAGGGAAATGTTTTCGGTTTTTTTTTTTTTTTTTTTTTTTTTTTTGACTTTTTTGCAATGGAAACATATTCTAAATTCAATGATAAAAAAAAAATTTATTCATTTAATTGACAATTTGCATGAAAAAATAAAGTCAAACAAACACAAAAAATTTCAAAAAAATTTTTAAATTTTTTTTTTTACTTTTTTGCAATCCAAACAAATTTTAATACAGATTGTGAAAAAATTTATCCCAAAATGTAACACTTTGCATGAAAAATAAAGTCAAACGGATTAGGTGAAAAATTATACCAATCAAACACCATTAATTACAATTTCATCTAAAACAAAATCTATTCAATTCAATTCCCTGTCATTCATTTTTTTTCCACCTATTTTTCACCATTGCAATCAAACGAACCCTTAGTTTTTGTTTGCAATCAATCAAACAAGATAGATTTTATAGTTTATTTATAATTGTTTGACCCCATTCTTGATTAAAAAAAAAAAATTGAATTTGGGTGTAATATTATTTTATTGAAGAATTATGATTGAAATAGTGTCAAATCATTGTTAAAAAATGTATTTTGATGAGAAAACAAAATTGAAACAAACTTCAAATGTTTTACCGACTCAAGTTGGGAAATAAAATTTAGAGTGTGTAGGTTTAATGGAGATTATTGGGGAAAAATGAATTTTAAAATAGTGATATGATGAGAAATGTGTGGTTGAAAAAGAAAAAAAATTTATTAATGTGATAAAAAATATTATTTTATTGAAAAATATATGATTGAAAATGAAAAAGAATGAAAAAAAATAAAAATAAAAATATGGGTCAAACGGGCCTTAATTTTAGAAAAGTGGTCATGTGAGTGTACTTAACTTTTGCGGTCCTTTTGTTTGGATGATGCACTTTCTTCCACTCATTCCATTGGGAAGTGTAATCTCACGCCAGCGCTCACCGGTCACTACTACTATCCAAAATTCAAAGAAAAAAAATCCAATTTTTCACAGGATAAATAAATAAACCCAAAAAGTTAACAATATGTACAAATTTTACCTAAATCGACCATCAAATTAGAAACCTTGAGGGAAAAACGTAAAAAAAAAAAATTATACCTGATAAAGTTCTGATTTTTCTGCTTAATCAAAAGAAAGAAATTGGACCCGTTTCGCGATCAATTAGTATTGAATTTTTGTGGGTTGATATAATTTCATGGCGACCAATAGGTATTTGTTGAGCAGGATTTGGAGGGGAAGAAATGTTAGGAGCTTCAGCGCAGTCCCAGAAGGCAGCAGCGCCTCTTCACCTTCTCACCAACTCATCAATTTGGAATATCAGTGCAGTGCCCACAAGTAATTTGAATCTCCCATTCCTCCTCGGTGTATAGTATGATTATATTTGTATTTATGTATAAAATATTACGTGTTTGTTGTTTGGTGCTAGTATATATATTGCTTTTTATCATCTGTTCAATATTTTTCTCGCTAGGTTTCGTTTTTAGCTCGAGGGTTCCAAGATGATCTGTGCCTTATCTGTGTTGTATTTTCAAGTTGAACACGAATTTCATTATTTGTACTACGTCCTGTAATGCCTCAGGAAAGAAAAATAATTATGGGGAAAAAATAATAGAGAGTGAAGAGAAGAGTAGAGAAGAAATTCTGAGATACATGTTTGAGAAGAGGATATGTATCTTGAGTTTTCTTCTTTCGAGGCGGGCCCCGGGGATACAAATTTTGGCTGTCTTCTTCCACAGAAAGACAGCATTCCAGTAAATACACTTTGGGTTCCATTGTCGAGCTTTTTCCTGGTCAATTTGCATATGCGGTTATTTTTACCTAAGAAGCTCAAATATGCACGAAAGAGAATCATGTATAAATAGTATCTTTCTTCTTCCTTGAAAAATATGCATTCCGTGGTATTTAATTTTAATCTAAAAGTATTATTTTAACTAAATATCCTACATTAGGCTCGCTACAAGTTAATAGTTTAGTTATTTTCTTGCTTATTGGGATGTAATGATATTTTCAGCACGGAAAGGAAGAATGTTTTATAGACTTGGAAAATAATAAGAAGAAAGCATGCATCGACAGAAATCAAGAATGAGATTGTTAAAAAAATGAAAGCTCTCCCTGCTCTTTGATGTACTATTCTGAGAGGGGTATTATATGCATACACTTTGAATAATTTTTACTTGTTCTCTGGCTGCTTCTTCAATATGGATTCTCGTACAATTTGTCTAAGATGACTGTCATTGCCAGTAGTTCTAAACTAATTCAAACCCTGTCAATATGTTCTTTAATGGAATCTACAAATATTTGGGAGGAAAAACCTTTAGATTCCTGATATATGTAAGCTATTATTGACAATTTGATATCTCATTATTCAAGGCTTTGGGAGTTTTTTTTATTACAATAATAATGATTACAAGAACGGGGTTGTGCTTGCACTTTGATGGGTTCAGTTTTTGGTCATTGATTCTGTAATTCAATACGCTTTTGGTTATGTTGCAGTTACCACCCTATTCCTGTAGTTTTTTCTCAAGCTAAAGGATCATCTATCTGGGATCCAGAAGGCAAAAAGTATATAGACTTCCTCTCAGCTTATTCTGCTGTCAATCAGGTAGGAAGGAGGAACATTGTGGGGTGTCTTAATTTGATTTCATACTCATTTACGCCTCGTTATATTAACCATTTCTGTCTCCCCATCTAGTGGAAAGACTTGACAGCATGAATCTGATTCCCCAACCTGATTTCTGAAGCCTTCTGTTCAAAGGCTTAAACGTGGCCCTTTTGTTTTACTAGTTTTTGTTCGCGTTTTAGCTTGTAAAATGCAGATTTTAACTGGTTTGTGTCATCATGGAGGCAGAGAAGGGATCACTTGTATAGCTGTATTTTACTTTATTATGCAATAGGTTTATTAGTAGTTTCTTATCTTGCACGGACACTTCAACTAGGGTGGTGTGTTCATGTCCGACACTCGGACACTCTACCATGATCATTTTTTTTTAATTAGAAATGTTATATATTTTTAACTCAAAGTTATTATTATAACAAATGGGTACTCATTTTTAAAAGATTTTAACAAGAAAAATTTATAATAGGTAAAAAAGTAAATTTATACTATGGGTTTGTTTGAGCCCCATTAAAAGGTTAAAAATGCATTGTTGAATAGTAGATTGATGGAGAATATATAGTTAAAAAAATAAGAAAAAAATTTGGGTTTGCGTGTAATATTATTTTATTGAAAATGTGTGGTTGAAAAAAGAGAGAAAAAAAAATGTATTTTAGAAATAATGGGGATCAAACAAGGGCTATATAAATGAATAATTTTAAAGAATAAAATAAACTCGTCATGTCTGTACTTTTTAAAAAAAACGCTTGTCGACGTGTCCAACACATATCTGTGTCGATGCATCATAGGTAGTTTCTATTTTGAATCAAAGGACAGCAAACATTCAAACTCAATCTCTTGCTGTAGGGGCATTGTCATCCAAAGATAATGAAAGCATTGGTAGAACAGGCTGAAAGACTCACTCTCAGCTCAAGAGCCTTCTATAATGACATATTTCCAGTATTTGCAGAGCGTCTGACCAGCATGTTTGGCTATGATATGGTGCTGCCAATGAATACAGGTGCTGAAGGGGTAGAAACAGCGTTGAAGTTGGCGAGGAAATGGGGTTACCTGAAGAAAGGAATTCCTAGAGATGAGGTACCAAACTTTATTTTTCATTGTAGAGCATGATGCTTGGCCAATTAAACTTTAGTTTGTTTCTTTTTCTCTTCAGCATAAACATATGATGGAGTATAATACAGAAACTACTTGGTTTCTGGCCACTAGATTTGTTGGTCTCTGGTCCTAGCTTATTAAGGATTTGTAGAGTAAAAACTAATGTATTCATGATTGGTTGAGTAATAAATAAAACAAAATTTCTTATTTTTGCTGCTTTTAATTGAGATTTAGTTGTTACTGTTATTATTGTTATGATACTTTTCTGGCTTGAATAAAAAAGGAAAAAGGGGAGGGGAGTAGCATTGTTCCACTACTTTCCAGTCTTTTATGAAGCATAGATAATAAGAATGGTTGCTCGGATATGTTCTTGTTAAGATTTAATCAATAATACTCGGTACCTCTCAATGAGAGGTTCTCTTTATTATATAGAATTGGAATATAACTAAATATGGAAAGCAATAAATCTAAATATGACTAAATATTCAATAATAATAACCTACTAAATATAAAGATATTTCCTTATTCTAGCATCCCCCCTCAAATTGATGTTGGTAAAAACATCAATTTGCCATTACGAGCTAGTTGCGGTGTCGAGTCATCATTTTCAAAGAACCCAGAAACCAAGAACACAACATTGCACATCTTCAAACTCAAGAACCGAGTTAAACCAAAACACCGAAAACGCGCACCACACCTTGATGCACCGAAGAGTCACGTTGATAAAAATTATATCAACCGTTGACAACTGAAAGAAACTCACACCAAAAAGGTTGAGCTATGACTATGATCGAGAACCCACACCATAAAGGCTGAGTTATGACTGAGAAGAAATCAAGAGAGCTCACAATCCAAGAAGAATTTCTAAAAGAAATTCAAGAAGTGTACCGACAACACACCATGAGCCCTATACGTCGGAACGCCAATACAGGCCGGAATGCCAATACAGGCCTGAATTTCAGCAATATATTGCTGACTAAAATGCTGCAAAAATGCCATAAAACAACACCAAAACAACAAAAATGATCCTCCTCTGAGAATCCACAAATCACCAAAGGATGATCCTCCTTCAAAAATTCAAAACTCGAGCGCATCACTTGAGCAACCAAAAAACTCAACAAAAAACACTCTCACGATTCTTTCTCCAAAAAACACAACAAGAATTTTTTATTTTTTTTTTTTTGTTTTTGCCCAAAACCCAAATAAAATACTGCAGCCCATTAATCTCTTCACTACACTCATAAAGTGGCCAAACTGAGAACAAATACTACAGTAAAATGCACTTACTATAAGCCAATGATTAGCCCAATGGTCCAATAGTCAGCCAAAAAACTCATCTGCAGGTCTACGAGCAAAAATCACCAAAAAAAATAAGTCTATCAATTTCCAGTAAATCAGAGTGACCAAGTCAAACCCATATCCCATATCAGTTTCTGGCAAAACCGAGATGTCCCCCAAACTGCTTTCACTGTGATTCAATAGAAGAAGCCAACACAGAATTCTGTAGTTGCTTCAAGAGCGTCAACATTCGAAGCTGGAACTGCCGATTTTCTTGAAGTAATGTGACTGCAGTCCTTTTTATTAGCATCCAGAATTCCACCATCCACCGAGCTTGTAGCTAGAGCAAGACTAGAAGAAGAGGCAGGGATGGGTGTAGGGGTGATCCTCTTACCCGTAACACAAGGTTTACTTGAATCTCCAGCAATTTGCACTGACTTAGTTAAAATTCCAGCATGTTGCACGGTGGGTGCAACACTGACCTGTTTATGGACAGCAACGGATGGGGCTTGAACAGGCTTAATTGGACCTGCAGGAGACTTCCCACAAAGATGGGCCTTTTTCTTGCCCATTTACAGCAAGAAAAATAGAAGTGCAAGGCAGCCCACGTGCACAAGTAGAAAACCCAGCAGAAAATGAAGAAAATAGCCCACAAGAAAATAGGCCTAATGTGACAATGCCCCAACAAGAAGATGAAGAAATAGGCCCACAAGTTGGAAAATAAAAAAGGCCCAAACAAAGCGTATACCGGCCCAAATCCAGCAGAAAATGGCCCAGCAATAACAAATAAAACGGGCTCAATGACCTATTAAAACCCGAAAGGCCCAATGATATGACTGAACCCTAGATAGCACGTGAAGAGAGAAAATTCTGCAACCCTCTGACCAAACTCTTGGAGAGTGGGTGGTAAGGGACAAAAGTAAATCAAAATGACTGTAGCAAGTACCTCAAAAGGCTGCCAAACACCAACAACTTTGACCAAATCAAATTATGAAAATAGAAGAATAGATACACAATACAACCCACTGAACTGGCCGTCCAAGAACACCAAAACTGCCGAAGAACAACCCAAAAAGGAACTGACCGAATCTGCCAGATGACTGGAGCTTGAACAACAAATTTTGAAAAGATTTGGATCTGGGGTTTGGGGAGAGGCGGTGGATTAATAGTGAGTTCTCTACGGTGTATGACAATATGGGAAGTATGATTTCAGAAAAAAAAAAAAAATATCAAACGGGAGCAAGAAAATCAGAAGAAGAAGAACAAAAATTTGATAGCCGGACGAGCGGCACAAGGCCGCTCGCCGGAAATGGAATCTTGAATGTTTAACTCAAAGAAAATTAAACCTGGCTCTGATACCATGTTAAGATTTAATCAATAATACTCGGTACCTCTCAATGAGAGGTTCTCTTTATTATATAGAATTGGAATACAACTAAATATGGAAAGCAATAAATCTAAATATGACTAAATATTCAATAATAATAACCTACTAAATATAAAGATATTTCCTTATTTTAGCAATTCTGAATTAAGCTTTTGGAAATGAAAAGGCAACATGCACATATTACAGAGATTTCCATCGGAGGTAATTTGATAAAAAAAGAAAAAGAAAAGAAGATAAAAATATATGATTGCTCACTTCAACAAGAGAATAACTGATAGCACTGAAAATTATGTCATTTGCAGGCTATAATTGTTTCCTGCTGTGGCTGCTTTCATGGTCGGACACTGGCTGCTATTTCAATGAGCTGTGACAATGAAGCAACCAATGGTTTTTGGCCCTTGCTGCCAGGTCATCTGAAAGTTGGTTTTGGCGATGAAGTTGCCCTCGAGAAAATGTTTAAAGGTTTGTGAACTGAAGTTTTCTTATATTAGTGGTAGTTTGCTTACACATTTGGCCCGCTATGGTTCAGATTAAAGACCTTGATCATCCATAAGTTTGTAATCCACTAGGATCACCATAAATTTGATAATTTTCTACTGTACATAATGGGACTTATTTATTTTATTTATTTCAGAGAAAGGAGATCGGATAGCTGGTTTTCTGTTTGAGCCAATTCAAGGGGAGGCAGGGGTACGTATGTTCCACAATGAAATAATTGTTGCAGAAGAGAGTGTACATTTCTCATCTTCATTCTTATAGTTTGTGATGTGTCGTAAACAAATTAAATCGCATGTATGGTCTAGATGGAGAATAAACTTGCTGATCTGCCCGCTCGTACCAAAACTGACAAATGACATTTTACAAGTATCTTCAATTCACACAAATCATTCCTGGGATAGGCCTTATAATTTCCCGAACAAGTTAAACACGATCTATATGGTCTCCTATGTAGTGATGTTTAAGAACCAGTTGAAGGACCTTGTTAGCAGAGTAAAGGGGTAGGATTGGGGTAAGATGATGATAGGGTTGTAGGTGCCTGTAATGCAAGTAAATGATGATGACAGAATTAACAGTAGTATTTTTTGGGATTTTCTGTAGTATTACTCAATAGCAAAATGCTTGAAGAAGATGAAAGGGAAATGAAAGATAACAATCCAGCACTTCGAGAATTTGGTAATCTCCACAGGGAATTTCACTAATTTTCTCTCTACCCTACTGCCTTACTGCCCCCCCTTACATATACTCCCTTGCCATAACAGCTCTAACAGATTATCTAACAAAATGAGTGCCCCTAAGTATTTCTGGAATATTCTATGCCACCTCAGTTATTTGGTTAATTCCCCAGGGCCCGTTTTGCGTCTAGTGTAGGTCTATTTAATTGGGGGCCTATCAAATACCCCTCCCATTGCAGTCACCTTGTCCTCAAGGTGGAAAGTGGGAAACTGTTGGTTGATCAGGTCAAATGGCTCCCATGTTGCTTCCATTGATGACAGGCCCTTCCACTGAAGAAGAATTTCCATGCCGGCGGATGTCCTCCCATGCTGGGGTCTGTACCCCAATACAAATTCAGGCTCTACTAATAATTCCCAGTCTTCCCCCAGTTGCAGCGGTAGTGGAGACACAATGTGCGCATCCCCAACTACTTTCCTTAGTTGAGACACATGAAAGACGGGATGAACGCAAGTGGTTTCAGGTAGTGCTAAACGATATGCCGTCTGTCCTACTCTTGCCAATACCTTGAAGGGACCATAGAACCTTGGAGAGAACCTTGGAGCCAGCTTTTCGTTGGAGCGTGTGACCAATGACCGGCGCCTATACGGCCTCATTTTCAAATACACCCAATCTCCTATGTCAAATTCCACCGCCCTCCTATGTTTATCGGCTGCTAATTTCACCTGTTGTTGAGCTCTATGTAGATGCACCTTTAATTCTTCCAACACTTTATCTCGTTCCATCATCCGTTGTTCGAGTGAAGAGATAGTTGTGGTCCCCTTCTCGAATCGGAGTAATGGAGGAGGGTCGCGTCCATAAAGGATGCGAAATGGAGTGAGTGGAGCTGATACATGAAAGGAGGTGTTATAGGAATACTTAGCCCAATGCAGAAAGTGGTACCACTTGCGAGGCTTAATGAAGGCGAAGCACCTTAAATACGTTTTCAATCCCCTATTGACTACTTTGGTCTGCCTGTCTGTCTGAGGATGATAGGCGGAGCTGTGCCTTAGTTTAGTTCCCTGCGGTTCGAACAATTTCTCCCAAAACTGACTCACAAACACTTTATCACGATCGGAGACTATAGAACGAGGAAACCCATGTAGTTTGGCCACTTCTTTAGTGAAGATGGTTGCAACGGCTGGGGCAGTAAATGGATGTTTCAGACCAATAAAATGGGCATAGTTACTCAGGCGATCCACCACCACTAAAATAGAGTCGAACCCTTCGGATCGTGGCAGTCCTTCTATGAAATCCATGGATATATCTTCCCATACTTTGTCAGGAATCGGCAATGGTTGAAGCAACCCCATGGGGGCGAGGGTTGAATATTTATTTTGTTGACAGGTTGCACACATGGCTATGTACATTCGAACATCTTTCTTCATCCCTTTCCAGTAGAAATTCTCTGCTAACCGGCGAAATGTTTTCAGGAAGCCCCCATGCCCGCCTTTCTTGCTGTCATGGCCCTCGTGTAGTGCTAACTTCACCAAGGCAGAACCTTTAGGCAGCGCTCTTCTATCCTTGTATAGCAGGTTCCCCTGGATTAAAGAGTAACCTGAAGGGGCCGTGTGACCCTTGCGTATGGCGTCTTTGATTGCCCCCAAATCTGAGTCTTCCTCCACTGCCTTCGTGATTTCTCTGAGCTGCATTGCACTGGGAACACTCATAGTCATGATAGTTGATGTCGCGTCTACCCTGGAGAGAGCATATGCCGCCTTATTTTCCAACCCGGGCTTGTACTCAATGTCAAAGTTAAATCCCAGCAGTTTGGTCAGTCACTTTTGGTATTCCATGTTTACCACCCTTTGTTCCAGTAAGAACTTGAGGCTACGTTGGTCCATCCGCACCACAAACTTGCGTCCTAGTAAATAATGTCTCCACTTTTGCACTGATAGGACAATGGCCATGAGCTCTCTTTCGTAGATAGATTTGCTCCGAACTCTTGGTGGAAGCACCTGGCTGAAGTAAGCAATCGGCCTCCAATTTTATATAAGGATTGCCCCTGAACCATAACCAGATGCATCAGTCTCGACGACAAAGGGCTGTAAGAAGTCAGGCAACCCCAACATTGGTACAATCATCATGGCCTGCTTCAACTTGACAAAGGCAATCTCTGCTTCCTCAGTCCACCCAAAGCTATCCTTCCTTAACTGTTGTGTCAAGGGCCACACAATGCTTCCGTAGGCCTTGACAAATCGGCGGTAGTACCGTCAACCCCAAGAATCCGCTCAGCTCCCTCAGTGATTTTGGTCTAGGCCATTCTTTCATGGCTTCCACTTTGGCTCCATCGACGGATACTCCATTCCCTGAAATGATGTGCCCCAGGTAGTCCAATTCCTTCTGGCCGAAAAGAAACTTTTTCTCATTGGCGTACAGCTGATTATCTATGAGCAGTTGTAGGACCGTTCTCAAATGATCCTCATGCTCCTCTGTTGTGCGACTGAATACCAGGATGTCATCAAAGAATACCAAAACGAACTTTCGAAGGTAGCTTCTAAATATGTCATTCATAATGGATTGGAATGTTGCTGGAGCATTCGTCAAACCGAAGGGCATAACGAGGAACTCATAATGTCCCTCATGGGTTCGAAATGCAGTTTTCAGCACATCGCCAGGTCTTACACGTATCTGATGATATCCCGACTTGAGGTCTATCTTCGAAAATATAGTGGCCTTGTTGAGCTCATTCAGCAACTCATCAATGATTGATATTGAAAATTTGTCAGGGACTGTAACCTTGTTCAAAAGCCCGATAATCAATGCAAAATCTCTAACTTCCGTCCTTCTTCACCAACAGCACTGGACTTGAGAAGGGGCTGATACTTGGTTGAATGAGACCTGCAGCTAACTTTTTTCGCACTAATCATTCTATTTCGTTCTCTTGGAAATGGGGGTAACGGTATGGTCGAACATTGATTGGGGCGGTTCCTGGTTGCAAATTAATGGCATGGTCCCGGTCTCTCGAAAGAGGAAGTTGCTTCAGATCTTCAAAAACCCCGGCGAATTCTCGCAATACTGCAGTGATCATTTCTGAAGGATTCAAAGATTTTGGTTTAACGGTAATGTTTCCCAACTCTAGTATGCCCCCTCTCCTTGTGCTTTGAACGCCTTCGGCATTGATTTCAGAGACACTGAAGTTCTGCTCAAGCTGGGATCCCTTGTTAAGGTCACCCTTGTGTAGGCCACGGTGAATGTCATGGTCAAGTTCCTCCAATTCACACTCATTTCACCCATTGATTGCAGCCACTGCATTCCCAAAATGACATCCGAGTTTCCCAATTCTAACGGGAGGAAATCATCCTCCACAGCAAGGTTTTGTATCTGCAGCTTCACCCCCCGACATATGCCTTCCCCTTTAAGAGTGAGTCTCGTTCCCATGATGACACCGTACCCCGTGGTTCTCGACAATTAAAGGCCGAGCTGTTGAACCAATTCGGCTAAAATGAAGTTATGCGATGCTCCACAATCTATCAACACCACCACCTCCCTGACTCCAACGGACCCCTTCAGCTTCAAGGTTTCTGGAGTAGTGAGGCCAACCACCGAGTTAATTGACAGCTCGACGGCGTGACCCACCCCCATCCACTCTTCTTCGGTGGTGTCCGACGGCTCGTCGTTCTGCGCCTCCTGTTCGGCCGGAGTTCCGCCATCACCTGCGAACTCTTCTTCCAGCTCGCTAATCATCATTACCTGGAGTTCCTTATTTTTACGCCGGTGACTGACGGTAAACTTCTCATCACAGCAATAACATAGCCCTTTTTCCCGTTTAGCTTGTATTTCTGCATCAGTAAATCGTTTGAAGGGAGGGTGGAATTTGGGGGTGAGATTGGGGCGATATGGATTGGGATTTACGGGGGTTGATTGTTTTAGATTGGGATTGGGAGGTTGGGCTGGGTAGGGATTATAGCCAAAAGGGGAGGGTTTAGATTTAAATGGGCTGAGGCTGGTTAGGCCAAACCGGATCACAGTATTCCTTTCCTCCACCCTAAAAGCCACCTCCATGATTTGTTCCTGGCCCATAGGTTTAAGTAATTGGACCTCTGCCTTTATGTCTGCCTTCAACCCATTAATGAAGTTACTCTCCAGCACCTCCCCTGAGATGTTCTGCAACGGCGCCGCTAGCATCTTAAATTGCCGCTAATACTCTTTGACGGTGGTGGTCTGCTGAAGGGCTAGGAATTGAGCACAAAGAGACCCCTCCCGTGACAAACGAAACCGCCACAGTATTCGGAGCTTAAACTCCTCACAGCTCAAAATGTGTCGCCGTCGATCTTCCCATTGATACCACGCCAAAGCTTCTCCTTCCAAACAGACGGTTACGGCGTCCTTCTTGTCTTCCTCTGCCATTCGGTTAATGGAGAAGTAACGCTCCACACGGAAGACCCACCCGTCCGGGTCGTGTCCCTCAAATACGGGCATCTCCAACCTGCGTACCCGTGCATCCCATCGCCACCCAGTTTCTCCAGCTCCCCCACTGCTATGACTTGTTTCTGTGCTAGCCTGCGTGTCCCCCGACATGGGTGAGAGAGTTAGTTGCTTGGCGGTGGTCACCCCCTTCTCCTTTCTCTCCCTCTCTTGGTTGTCCCGTGATCGGAATACTAGATCGAATTTCTCCATCAATTCAGAGTGTAACTGGTGGAATTCAGATCTCATAGTCGCCATTCCGGATTGGATTTCGAGATGATTGTCCGCCTCTTGCTGTTCCAAATTTACAAAGTGGCTTAGTGAGGGTCATGGTGCTTTGATACCAGTTGATAGGGTTGTAGGTTCCTGTAATGCAAGTAAATGATGATGAAAGAATTAACAGTAGTCTTTTTGGGATTTTCTGTAGTATTACTCAATAGCAAAATGCTTGAAGAAGATAAAAGGGAAATGAAAGATAACCATCCAGCACTTCGAGAAGCTGGTAATCTCCACAGGGAATTTCACTAATTTTCTCTCTACCCTACTGCCCCCCCTTACATATACTTCCTTGCCATAACAGCTCTAATAGATTGTCTAACAAAATGAAATAACAACTTCTAACAAAATGAGTGCCCCTAAGTATTTCTGGAATATTCTGTGCCACCTCAGTTATTTGGTTAATTCCCCAGGGCCTGTTTTGCGTCTAGTGTAGGTCCATTTAATTGGGGGCCTATCAGATGATTTTAAGTAATTTTCCTTCTAAACTATATCCATCTATTATGTTATTCAGAGGTTTAATGAGGTTCTACTTGTTGCTAGGTTATTATCCCTCCAGATGGTTATCTAAAGGCAGTCAGAGATCTTTGCTCAAAATATAATGTCCTAATGATTGCGGATGAAATTCAAAGTGGCTTAGCACGCTCTGGAAGAGTTCTGGCTTGTGATTGGGAACATGTCCGCCCTGATGTTGTTGTAAGGACTTTTTATTTGATTCCGAAATAGACAGTTGGAAATAAAATGTAGCATATATTTTGTTTGCTTTGAGATAGAAAACCTGATTCTTGAAGCAACTAAATTGACGACCTACCTGGAGAAAATTACAAGCTTGTACAAATCCATCCATTTTCAGGGGAAAGTTTGGTAGTTCATTCATATGACAGCTTACCACCAAACAGCCGACATTTTTATCCACATGTAAAAATGTCGAGTAATAGTAGTTTTTGCATATTGAAGAAAACTAATTAAAAAATGTCCAGTAATAGTAGTAGTTTTTTTTTTTAAGACAATTAAGTAAGCGTAAATTAAAAATTCATGTATTTAATTGGGAAAATGCATATTTTGTTCCCTACGTTAAGCAATGCCCACGGGACTTCGAGAAGAAGAAAAAGATAAGTGCAGAGTAAAAGAGCACATATAAAAATGGTACTTTTCTCATGTTGGATGCTGAATTGCTGTCAGCACTATGAAATATGTGCTCAGCTGGTGGTCCATAAGTTTTGTAGCCATTATGTTCATCTTAATCTATGGTCGGGGGAAATCTTTTTCGGGTTGGGTTTTGGCTCCATGCATTCTCTAAACGAATGCTTAAAATTGACAGTTTATACACTTCCATGCTTCAAAATTATCTCTTCTTGTTGTCTTGTTAAGATACTTGGAAAGGCGTTGGGCGGTGGAGTTTTACCTGTTAGTGCAGTTCTTGCAGATAAAGATGTTATGCTCTGCATTCAACCTGGAGAGCATGGAAGGTTTGTGGGTTTATTGCATTTACTATAAAACTATTTATTCATTAATTTATTTTCTTCTCTTTTTTTAAAATTATGAGACCATGTGACAGCATCAAAATTATGCATTATTGGTGTATTCCAATGATTTGTTTCTCTGACAATTGAGTTCATTGTATAAGAAGTGAATTGGTGTCTCTCTCTTGTGAGATCAAAGGCATGCAGTATTTTTTTTCCATTCTGTTGAGAACCCTACAACTATTTTTAAGGCGTTGAAATGGATTTCCTTTCATGTTCTCAGTATATTCGTTTATGATGCATCTTTGATCTTGCCCTTGATAATTTACTAGATTTCCATGTTACAACTTACGTTACTTCTTGATTTTGATTGTCATTTTACAGCACTTTTGGAGGAAACCCTTTGGCCAGTGCAGTTGCCATTGCATCACTAGATGTGATAAGAGAAGAGAGACTTGCTGAAAGGTACACATCTTCTTATTACTGTTGCATAAAAGTCATCACCCTAAAGATTTTGAATTTAGTTGATTTGGTCATTTAGATCATAGTTATCAGACCCGAGCCACCATGTCACCAGGTCCATTGATCTGACCAGCGGTTCAATGTATAATACAGCAAAATTTTAAAAATGATTGATTATACCTTTTAAATGATGTACATTTTTTATTTTTGAAAATAATAAAGAAGTTATAAATAGTTTATTGTTCATTACAAAAATAATGAACGCGCTTTTTCAAATTTTCTTGTACATTCTATTCATAATTTTTTTTTCTAAGTTATCCTAATAGAAGTTAAAGATTATACGTTGATATTCGAGATTCAAGAAAATTAGTATTGCATATATAGTTTCAGTTATTTAAACTACCAACTGCACTAGCCTAGTTATTTGTGCTCAATGATAATCCAAATGATCATGGGATCAATTCCCCAAAACTCCAAAATTTGGACATTATCGGAAAACCGGGAGTTAATCAGAACTGGTTCTCTATTAAAACCTACTAGTTCGTCCAGTTTCCTGGCCAGTCCTGGTTGAATAACTATGATTTAGAATAAATGAGTTTTGAGGCGTGCAATTTGGAATGTGTCCTGTTGAGTATGTTTACAATACCTATCATGACTTTTGGTAGGGGAGAATGACTTTGCTAATAAGAAATTGAGACTTTTGAAATCTTAGCATGCATTATACTGGTACTTCAAAAGTGCTGTTTATTCGTGCTTTTTGTCTTATTAGTCACACTGCTGATCATACATCAAAATTGACCATTGAATACTGATTATAATACCATATATAGGAATGAAATATATATGAGTAATTTGTATTCCTTTCAGACATCTTATTTACAGCCTAATGGACTGAATTTATAGTACAAGTAGAGAGCTACAATAGGTAAGGTTCTGGGAAAAGGAAAAGTGAAATTTACCTAATCTAAATAAGGTACCTAATCAAACATAATCAATTACAAGCTAATACAAAATAATCTCTAATCATTCGGGATTTCTACACTCCCCCTCAAGTTGGATCGTAGATATTGATCATATCCAACTTGCTAATTAAATGCTCGAAATTTGGTCGAGATAGTCCTTTGGTGAAGATATCTGCAATTTGTTCTTTTGTAGGCACATATGTCATGCATAGAATCCCGTCTTCAACTTTTTCTTTGATGAAGTGTCTATCTACTTCGACATGTTTGGTTCGATCATGTTGGACTGGATTGAGGGAGATATTGATAGCAGCTTTGTTATCGCAATAGAGCTTGATTGGAAGGTTTACCCCAGTCTGTAACTCCTCCAATAGTTTCTTTATCCATAGCCCTTCGCATATACCTTGTGCAACTGCTCTAAACTCAGCTTCAGCACTGCTCCTAGCAACTACATTCTGCTTCTTACTTCTCCAAGTTACCAAATTTCCCCATACGAAAGTACAGTAGCCAGTAGTTGATCTCCTATCTTCTATTGATCCAGCCCAATCTGCATCAGTAAAGACCTCTACTCCATTTCTTTCATTTTTCTTGAAGAAGAGTCCATTCCCAGGAGTACCTTTGAGATATCTAAGTATTCTGTATACTGCCTCTAAGTGAGCTTCCTTTGGAGAATGCATGTATTGGCTTACCACACTGACCGCGAATGCAATGTCAGGTCTAGTGTGTGACAGGTAGATTAATTTGCCAACTAGTCGTTGATATCTGTCTTTTTCAACTATTCTTCCAGCATCTTCCCCTTTTTTTCCTTGGTCCATGGGAGTGTCATTTGGTTTACATCCAAGCATGCCTGTTTCAGTTAGAAGATCAAGAATGTATTTTCGCTGTGAAACACTAATTCCCTTCTTCGATCTGGCTATTTCCATTCCCAAAAAATATTTCATTTGTCCCAAGTCTTTTACTTCAAACTCCGTGGATAAGCTTTTCTTAAGTCTCTCTAGCTCCAATATATTGTCTCCGGTTAGTATTATGTCATCAACATATACAATCAAGATTGCTTTCGTCCCAGCTTCAGACAGTTGGTAAAACATCGTATGATCTGACTGTCCCTGCTGATATCCTTGACTCTTTAACACTTTTGCAAATCTGTCAAACCATGCTCTTGGTGACTGTTTGAGGCCGTATAAAGATTTTTTAAGTTTACACACTTTGTTTTCTTCATTCTCCTTACTGAAGCCTGGAGGTAACGTCATGAAGACCTCTTCTTCTAATTCGCCGTTCAGAAATGCATTCTTGATGTCAAGCTGTTGGAGAGGCTAATCCAGGTTCGCTGCTAAGGACAAGATGACCCGAATTGTGTTCAACTTTGCTACAGGGGCGAATGTTTCTGTGTAGTCAATCCTGTAGGTCTGTGTATATCCTTTTGCAACTAGACGAGCTTTGTACCGTTCAATTGTCCCATCAGCTTTGTACTTCACAGTAAATACCCATTTGCACCCAACCGGCCTTTTTCCTTTCGGTAACTCTACCACATCCCAAGTTTTGTTTTTCTCCAGTGCTTGCATCTCTTCTAGAACTGCATCTTTCCATTTTGGAATAGTCATGGCTTCTTGAATATCCCTCGGAATTTCTGTATTATCCAGATTAGAAGAGAAGGTGCGAAATCCTGCAGATAGAGCATTATAGGAAACGAATTTTGAGATAGGGTGAAGAGTACATGACCGGGGTTGTTTTCTGAGAGCAATAGGTAGGTCATTATCTGAGAGCTCAATTGTGTCTGAAACAGGAAAAGTCTCAGGAATGTCTGGAACTATCATCGGTTCTAATTCTTTTGATGCCTCAGGTGTGAGGTTCTCTCCATACATTTGCTTTGGCTTCCTTGAGTAAACTAATATCTCCTTGTTAGCTTGTTGTCTTGCATCTCCCCCTGAGTTTAAGTTACTTTCTGTAAATGGCATATTAGGGTGAGGAGTGGTTGAAGGTGTTATGACAGGTTTAGTGAGAGAGAGATCAAAGTCAAAGAATCGATCGTTACTTGGGAGCCGATCTTCACTCCAAATCTCCCCCTGAAGAGAGGAATTTTTGAAGTAGGGGGTGCGTTCAAAGAATGTAACATCCAGGCTAACAAATACTTTCCTTGTGGACGGATCATAGCATTTGTAGCCTTTTTGGGTAGGGGAGTATCCAATAAAGACACATTTACGTGCACGAGGGTCAAGTTTACCCCGGTGATGAGGGTGTATATGGATAAATGCAGTACAACCGAATATTCGGAGAGGTAAGTTTGACTCAAGGCGGGAAGTAGGAAAGGATTCTCGAAGTTTTTGGAGAGGTGATTTAAATGAGAGTATACGACTGGGCATTCTGTTTATAAGATAAGCCGAGGTTAAAATGGCATCTCCCCAGAAATGTTTAGGCATATTTGTGGTAAACATCAACGCACGGGCAACCTCAAGGAGGTGTCGATTTTTTCGTTCAGCAATCCCATTTTGCTGGGGAGTGTCGACACAAGAACTTTGGTGGATAATTCCATGATCCTGGAGGTATTCGTTTAAGGTGTTATTAAAGTATTCGGTACCGTTATCTGTGCGCAAAATTTGGATGTTCGTCTGGAATTGTGTGTGGATCATTGAATGAAAATTTATGAACACGGTTCGAGTATCAGCTTTTTCATTTAGGAGATAAACCCAACAAATTCGAGTATGATCATCAATAAATGTTACAAACCATTTTTTGTGAGTTCGATTAGGGATTCGAGACGGGCCCCATAGATCACTGTGAATTAAGGAGAAGGGTTTCGATGGTTTGTATGTAGATTGTTTGAAGGAGGCACGGTGATGTTTCGCCAATTCACAAGACTCACATTGAAGATTAGCAGGCATTTTATTTGAAAATATGGTAGGTAAAATATGTTGCAAGTATTGAAAATTGGGATGACCCATTCTAAAATGCCATAACAGAATTTCATCATCTCTAGGGATAAAAGCAGAATCACAAGTTACAATTTGATTTCGTTTACTCACATCTGCCTCTTCAAAGTAGTAAAGTCCCTCACATTCTTTAGCACTGCCAATCGTCTTCCCCGATGATAGGTCCTGAAAGATACAATGAGATGGAAGAAATTTAGCCGAGCAATTGGACTGTTTCGTTAATTGACTAATTGATAGCAAGTTACAAGATAGATTTGGAACATGAAGAACAGACTGCAGAGTTATTGAATTAGAAATACGAATACTCCCTTTTCCTGCTACAGGTGAGAGTGACCCATCTGCGATTTTTACTTTGATATTGCCAGCACAAGTGGAATATGTAGAAAAAAGATGGTAAGAGTCCGTCATGTGGTCGGACGCACCGGAATCAATAATCCAGGGAGTTTTGGATGGGGCGATTGTATGGAAGGCTCTTAAAAAATTACCTTTATGGGCCAGTGAACTAGATGGTACAGATGTTTGGAAGCTTGAGAATATTTTATAGAGTTGCTCCATCTGCTCGGGATTGAATGCACCGTTTGGATTGGAGTTATTTTTTTCTTCAACAAGATCAACATATGCCTGATAACCACGAGTTTTGTTAATTTGTCTTGATTTCCAATCTGCTGGTTTCCCATGTAAATCCCAACACGTGTCTTCTTTATGTCCTGGCTTCTTGCAATGATCACACCAAGGACGTCCCCCTCTTTGTTTCAATCCAGGCCCGTTGGTATATGACCCTTTAGAAGTTGGGCCCAATCCATAAGAGCCCTTTATTTGATTCGGCCCATAATTTTTAGACCCTAGGACCGCCGACCCACTTGGCCCATCTATTTTAAAGTTCAGTTTAGGCCCATTAGGCCCAAACCCTTTGGAGATCAACGCAGATCCAGCGTCTTTGTCTTCCAGGTCCATCTTTCCTTCCTTCAGCATGATCTTGCGTCTGTTCTCCTCCCGGCGGACTTCGGCGAAGGCGTCTCGCAGCGACGGTAAGGGACGTTTGCTCAAAATCCGACCCCTTACGTCATCAAGGTCCCGATTCAAACCAGCCAGAAACTCATACACCCTTTCGTTCTCCAATTTCTTCTTGTACCGTACGCTGTCAGCTGGACTATCCCATTCTTCTTCAAGGTTTTGGTCGAGTTCTTGCCAGAGAGAATTCATTTCGAGATAGTAGTCTGTCACCTCTCTTTCCCTTTGTTTCTTCTGCCATAGCCTCGCTTTGATTTCAAATATTTTGGATGAATCTTCGGTGTCTGAGTGCATGTCCTGTACAGCGTCCCATACGTCCTTTGCGGTTGGGAGGAAGAGGTAAGTTTTTCCAATCGCAGAAGTCATGGAGTTGACCATCCAAGCTGTAACCATCGAATTTTCTGATTGCCATCTCTGCAGATGGGCCGTGTCGGTCGGAGCTGGCTTCTTCTTCTCTCCGGTAAGATATCCTAGTTTTCCTTTTCCGTCAACGATAAGTTTAATTGACTGAGCCCATTCTCGATAATTCTTTCCATTCAATTTTTCTACCGTGAATTGGAATGATGAATTATCGAGTCCACTAGGGCTCATGGCTGAGAGGGATTCAACTTCACTGTTGGCAGACTCTGAAGTTGTCGACCTTGTGATGTGTTCCACGTTTTCTGCCATTGACGGCTTGTGACTAAGGTGGCTAGGTTAGGAATGAACCGAGCTCTGATACCATATAGGAATGAAATATATATGAGTAATTTGTATTCCTTTCAGACATCTTATTTACAACCTAATGGACTGAATTTATAGTACAAGTAGAGAGCTACAATAGGTAAGGTTCTGGGAAAAGGAAAAGTGAAATTTACCTAATCTAAATAAGGTACCTAATCAAACATAATCAATTACAAGCTAATACAAAATAATCTCTAATCATTCGGGATTTCTACACCATACTAAGTGTCCAAGTTTCTGACAGGTCTGCTCAACTGGGAGAGGAGCTTAGGCAACTTCTTGTGAAGGTTCATGGACGGTTTCATCAGTTCATCAAGGAAGTGCGTGGAAAAGGTTTGTTCAATGCTGTAGAGCTCAATAGCAAGGCCTTGTCCCCTGTAACGGCATATGATATATGTCTAAAGCTCAAAGAGAGAGGAATCCTTGCAAAGCCGACTCATGATTCTATTATCCGCTTGACTCCTCCACTATCCATAAGGTATGGAACTATAATCGCAAGTCTTTTGCAACTAATATAGCTATCATTTTACAGTTTTTGAGGTTTCCTTTGTAGTTTCGAGCCTCCAGATAAATCAGTGCACAGTCATCGAACTAGGATTGCCGATTATTCTAGTAATTATGCAGTAGCTGTAGTAGTGCGAAGTCATAGATGACCTCCTCTTCCTCTCTCTTTTGTTATCTTTTATAGTTATTTATTTATTTTCTCCATCTTAGAGAAAGGGGTGGTGGAGTATGTGGAGTGGCCATATTATCTGTTTTGTGGGTATCCGTCTTTGTTTTATCCTGATTTCATTTATATTGCTGACTCCATAGAAGAGCTGAAATTCAATCAGAAGTCTTGTATCACCGCAATAAATTTTGACAAGATGATACTTCACTTTCTTTCCTCATTAAAAACAGAAAACAAAATTGTTCTGCCTGTGTAGCTCAGGCGGAAACTTACATATTGACCTGAGATTCATGTGGCCCAAATAGTAGATAAATTTTGTTAGATATGACTGATGTTGACGGAATGTGTACATGTTTTATTGTCAGTATTGATGAGCTCCAAGAAGGCATAAAGGCACTACAGGACGTGTTTGAATTTGATCTACCAAAGATGCAGAAACAGAAGCCAGAAACTGACCATCATACTGCCTCTAGTATCTGTGACCGATGTGGCCGTAACTTGTAAAATTCTTCTTAAAATTCATGATATGATGTGCAGTTTTTGTTTTATCTCGTTTGATAAATTTTATATTGCGGTGGAGCAAAAATTATTTGTCTCGAGTAACTTTATTCATGCTATTTCTGTTTATTTATGCTAATTGTATCTGATACCTGTCATTTCTAGTTCTATTATCCGTACTTTCTTCATTATTAATTGTAAAACTTTTGCTTAGTGAAAGGATTGCGTGAAAGATAAATAACGTAAAATCTGGATCACTATAGATAAGATAAAATTATTATGACTAAAATGGCCCTTAGAAGCCGGTTTCTCCATCAAGGGATTTTGTATTTTTGTGATCAATGATCTATTCAAGTATAGAACTGGTTGTTTTTCAAGTTTATGCATATGCAGGTGTGCACATAAGGTGGAAACACTATAATGCAAAAACTTTTGGTTGTATAGAATATATAGTAAGAATTATACCTTTCCTTCATATTATAAAGAAGCAGATCATCAGGATAACCAATGAGAGGTCTGAAGACCTTTTCAGAATGAAATGGGATCTGGTTTAGGAATTATTTAGAATCCTTAGCTGTATTTCATTATTGTATTAGGACATTCTGGTGGAGCTTAGCTGTTACTATCAGCATGTTTTGAAGTTTCTATTCTTTGTGCCTTGACATGTCCGGTGTAATGCATTCCTCATTTGTTTTGTGGGGTCGAATGTACAGTACTGACAGGATTGAAAATAAAGAAGCTAAAAACTTGTATAATGTTTATCAGTGTTATTTTTTTAAAAATGAATCCTTGTGAAATGTTCATTTTATTAGAATATTCATAATTCCAACTATTGGTAGGGAAGCTAAGGTGTCATTGTCCAAGAAATGTTAGTCCAAAATTAATGACTAAGTATTTTATCCACAGCCATTGGTTTAAGATTAGATTGAAGTCTATTTCTATGATGAGTAGATTCAAAATATTTGTTCAATTTAGGAATCTTCAAAAATTGGTGTAAAACAACATATTTCTTCTCAATGCATGCTTGGGATTACTTGTTGGACTTGTAATATTAGTCATCCATGTGTGCAAGTATGAATATTCAAAGCATACTGGACATTTACCCGATGATCGATCGATTTAATATCTTCTCTATATAGAAAAATTGTGTGGAAGTGATTTTTCATTTTTTATTTGTTATTTTTTTTGAAGAAGAAAGTTATTTTCAAGAACTCATTTTCACACAAGCATTATAAAAGAAAAATAAGTTAAAAAGTGTTTTTTTACGTTGTACTGTAAAGTCTTGCGAATTTCGTGGGCCAAGGATGAGCTAATTGTTTTTAGGCCAATTCTTGGATGGAAGTGAAATACACACTGCACTAACTATGTCTTGTCTTCTTCTCCTTGTGTTAATACCTAAGTTTGCATTTTTATGCTTTTAATGATTATAAGTTGATAATGACTTTTTTAAAAGCTACTTTATTAGTGCATAGCTTATAAACGAACCATATCTATGAAACTTGGAGGGCATGTGGGGTTATTGTCTCCCTTTGATTGGCATTAATTCATTGTGGAGAGCCCTAAAAATTTGAATAGTCCTTTTCAAGATTTTGTAGTTTTACAGTTGTGGGGATGACCTAAAATTATGAATATGATACGTTTCTCCTTCAAGATTTTATAAGGAAGGGAATACATGTTTGGTTATGCTTAAAAGTTTTATCTAGTTACGGAAAAAAAAAATCAACCTCTACTTTTAATTATGACTAAACTTGCAGTATGAATGTTGATTCTATTTTCTGGTACGGAATTCTTGAAATATGTTTGATTTTTTACGGATCCAAAGAAAAAGAAAACACACATTGCACATGATACCTAGATGGGATACAAGGTTAATTAAAATCATGATCTAATTAATGTATTTTTAATTAGACTTTCATAAGTGTATTTCAACTCTAATTTTTATGTGGAAATTACACAATACCCTACTTTTTAAGATCAAATTTCAAAAATAACATCAAAGGTTTGATTATACAAAAATTAGATATTTTTTTATTAATTAATATATTTAAAAATTAATTAATTAATCTTACACAATCAAACCCTAAATTATTTATCCCTCTCGTGACACACGAGCCGGTCCGCGTGGCTTGCCGAGCCGGCTCGGCTCCCCCAAAAATGAGGCTCGGTGTCCCGAGCCACCCCCCCAATCAAACCTCTCTCTCTCTCTCACTCACTGTTAACCTCGCTTCTCTCTCTCTCTCTCTCTCTCTGTCGGAAACGACACGCCGACGGGAAGAAGCAGGCTATCGTTGCCGAAGGCCACAACTTATTACTTTGGCGACTTCGCTCTCTCCATCACTCTTCGATTTGGGATGGCGATTTCACGGATATCACCGTGGGAGATCACCAGTGATTCTCACTTTCCTCTCTCTTAATCTCACATCTCTCTATAGAACCTCAAATCTCACATCTCTCTGCAGAATCTCACCATTTGGGTCGGCGATTTTATGTGTGGTATATGCGGTGATGGTGTGGTTGCGTTAGATCTGTTGTGTTGGTGGTGGCTCCGTTGCGATGTTTACTGTTGGTTGTAGTCCGGTAGTGTTGGTTGTGGTCCGGTAGTGTTGGTTGTGGGTCTGTGGATTGTGATGTAGGTGCGGTGGTTGGGTGCTATAGTAGTGCGGTGTTTACTGATGGCGTGATAGTGTTTGTTGTGGGTGCGGTGGTTGGATGTTGTTGTGGTGCGGTGTTTACTGATGGCATGGTAGTGTTTGTTGTGGGTGCGGTGGATCTGGCGGCGGTGGGGCATTGGTTGTGGTTGTTAGAGTGGTGGTGGTGGTGGTGGTAGCTTCCATATTTTGGCGATGGTGGTCGACGGTGGTGGTTGTGGCAGTGGATGCGGTGGTGATGATAAGATTTTTGTGGCGATGGATCTGTAGGATGGATGCGATGATTTGTTTAAGACATTGGTGCTCTAGGGTGGTAGCGGTGGTTCTGGCGACGATGGGTAGCAGCGGTGGTGTAGTTTGAGGCGGTGGTTGTCACAAGTGTTGTGATGGTCACAGATTATTTGGTTGATTGTGATTATTAAATTGTTAATTCGTGACCATGTGACCAATGATTTGGATAATTTGTGACTAAGAAATAATATGTGACCTAAGAAATTGTTAATCTGTAACCATGTGATCAATTATTTGGATAATTTGTGACTAATAAATAATATGTAACCTAAAAAATTATTAATCTGTGATCAATAATATGATAATTTGTGACTGTATAATAAGTCGAGACTTATAATAATTGTGATTTGTGATCGATGAACAAATTGTAATATTTGAAATGTGTGAATCGTGACCATAAAATAATTTGTGATATATTAAAATTCTTATTTGTGACCCCAAAAATAAACTGTGACCTATAAAATATTTGATTTGTGATTTCGAAATAATTTTTGACTAATTAATTTGACAATATGTGACCAATAAATGAATTTGTGACCAAATTGTATATATTTGTGACATTTAATTAAATATATAATTAATTAAATAAACATTAATAAAAATCTGATTTTTAAAGTTTGAAACTTGTTTTCTTATTTTTGAAATGGACTATACTTATAATTTTACTTATAAAATTTTTTCAATTTTTATTGGTATTGGCGTCGATTAATATACAAGTCAATTTTTCGGATTTTTAATTTGTGCATATGCCATTGCTCATATACTTAATTATATTATCATGATTTTTTAGACGTGCATAACTATTGTAAATTTTTCTAATATAATGATTGTTTGACAAAGTTTTTGATAAAAATTGATGAAATATATGCTTGAAAAGTTAATAAAAGCTGTTGAGTTCAAAACGTGCTATTAAAATTTAATTGCTCACTTATTCATAGCTAGGTGGGAAAATTTATATATTTACTTTGTGCATGATAGGGAATACAATTAATAATTTTTGAATTATTAGTCATTATTTTCCGTTCATCACTTTTTTGAACGTGGATTTAAACTTTAAAATGAGCCACAATTTAGACTCATTTGTCCACTAATGCAAAACATGCGCTTGTGGTACACATTTTTTAATGAACAACAGTCGACGTCATTTTTATAAGTTTAGTGACCCAAATTCGTCCACATTAAAGTTCAGCGAGTTATCGAAGACATTTTCCAAAATATAGTGGACAATCGAATACTTTTTCCAAAGCTTAATGAGCAATGTAAGACATTTTCTTATGTGGTAATTTGGTAACAACATGTAGGGACACTACCTATGCATTTTGTTAACGATATCACTAATTTCGTTAGAGGTTTGAAACGGATGTTACGCAAACGAGTAACATTCAACGTTTGGAAGTTTAGTTGTCAAAATTCGATATTTTAAACAATCGAAAACATATACATTAGTTCACTAATTATTGGGATAATTAACTAAATTTTTTTTATCTTTGTAAGAAAACAATGAACCATATATAAAAATATATATAAATTTTGCCGTTATCTCTGGTAAGTTAATTTTTTTTGGGAAATTTGCACTTTCAATCCTCAATCTCTTTAAAATATAGCAAATCTACCCTTAACCTTTTCTAGCAAAATATATCACTAATATTTCAATTATATAACAAAACTCGTCATTCTTTTCATTTTGATCATTAAACGAGGATTGTCTTCTCGAATAACTCACCATAAATTCAAAATGAGACGAGAACCAGGTTGATCAAATAATAGGAAACGTGCGATCTTGACTCAATTGTACGATTTGAAAAATTGTAAATTAAGTGTCAAAACAAAGGTCGCTAATTTGGTTACCGAAAGCTGTAGAGAACAAAAAAGACAAAAAAAAATAAAAATTCATTGAAAGTCTATAGAGTCGTAACGTTGGAATTTAACTTTTAGAAATTAGATAAAATGATTCAAAAAGCAATTCGAATAAAAATTCAATCAAAGATATGAAAACGTCACTAACAATCTCATGACTGTTATGTAAGTGTGAGACAATCCTGGCCAGTGGCCAGTATGCATTTTTGTAGGGTTTTATCTATAAGTACAGGGGGGTGGGTTGTCAGGGGGCTGTCAAGTTACTCACTGTAGCATTTATATCCCCCGTTCAAGCAACCCCCCCCCTCCAATGAATTTTAAAAAACAATTGCAGCGAGCCCCCACCGTGTGAGAGACCTGATAGCCCCCTGGCAAATCCCCCCTGTACGTGAAGAACTTCTCTTTTTGTAGAGGACAATATCTTATTTTCTATACCTCCCATACCAAGAATAGATATGGTTGCACTTGTCTCATTTTTCGAACCTCCCTTTTTCGTTACAGTTTTCCAAATAGTGCATCTAGACTTTTGACTCAGAATATCTTTCCTCCGCAATCAGTAAATTGTAGAGCAAAAAACAGGACTAAATACCTTCAATCATAACGACATTGTCCTGGATTTGAAAACGAACGAAAACGAAGCATTTTTGGGGCATTAGAACTCAAGGACGGAGCCAGGAATTAATGTTACGGGAGGCAAAAAAATTTAAAATTTAATATACGAATAAAATTTATATGTAACTAGAAAAATTATAATATAACGTTCAAGCAACTAAAAATGAGAAGCAAACACGTCTATTTCGGTTATAATGACTCACTAAACAATTACTAAAGGTTAGATGTTTAAGGAAAAAAAAATCATGATCTACTGCCATTAACCACTTATATCGACACGCTCGCAGAAATTATATTACTAATGCATTTATACTGTGAGTATAATGAAGAATAGAATTTTAGAGTAGTAAGAATAGTTGAAGAGAAAAAAACGGGTTACACGCTATACACAATAGGGGTGGGGGCTACACAATCGACATTTTTGAATTCGCGTGAGATTCATATTTTTTGTGAGAGTGAGTAACTAATTTTGTATAAATATATTTATACTATTTTTATCTCTCTTTTTTTAATGTTGATCAAAGATGATTTGTCCAAAATCATTGCCCAATTAGCCAAATTTTCCTAAAATATAAATAATATGAAATTACACCTCTAGTGTAAACTCAAGCCCTAATTTTTCTTTCTCCAGGAATTTTCTCCACTCACATTTTATCCCCTCAGTATTCTGTCTCTCAAAATACACACACTGGCCGTGTATCCATCTCCGCCACCATTTTCCTCCGCCGATAAACAATTAAGAATCTTGTTTCTATTGTTCAAAGCTGAGATCTTTACCTATAAAATCAAGAATCTCTCCCCACCCATGTCTTTCTCAGATTTATAATTTTCACTGAATCTACTGATAATTAACCACCTATAGACGTACATATACATATATATACTTGCGGAAATACATACAGAAGTTGTGAGGATGGGTTCGATACGGCTAGATCTGAGTGGCAAGATTTATCCAGAACCGATCGATCACTTTGACAGGCTACCGGATTCACTCGCGCTTTTGATCTTCAACAGAATAGGAGATGTCAAGGCTTTGGGCCGATGCTGCGTGGTTTCTAGAAGATTCCACTCGCTCGTTCCTCAGGTGGATAATGTCTTCGTCCGGGTCGATTGCGTCATCTCCGACGATGATCCTGCCTCCTCTTCCACCTCGTCTGGCTCTTCTGCCGCCTATAAGTCTCGCAACCCTGTATCCTCTCTGTTTCGCTTCGTCTTCTCTGGTCTCTTTAAACCGCTTCAGTCATTGACCCAGCTTATTACTTCCTCGACTCGCTGCCACTCAATTTCATCAAATTCAGAAGATTTGAACCTTGATTCTGACCGGAACAGTGTGACTCACCATTCCCCTACTCAGGTCTTGAAGAATTTTAACGAAATTAAGCTTCTCAGAATTGAATTGCCGAGCGGGGAGCTCGGGATTGATGAAGGTAATTTGCTCAAGTGGAAGGCAGATTTTGGGTCCACACTGGATAATTGCGTCATTCTTGGAGCCTCCAGTGTAAGTCAGGCTGCGAATAATAATAAATTTTCTGGTGCTTGTACTGTTAATAATGATAACAATGGGAATAATATTGGAGCGGAGAACGATAACGGGAGCATGCCAGAATCATTTTACACTAATGGGGGCTTGAAATTACGTGTAGTGTGGACAATAAGCTCCTTGATTGCAGCCTCTGCTAGGCATTATCTGCTTCAGCCAATAATAGCGGAGCACAAGACGCTAAAGAGCTTGGTTTTGACAGATGCCGATGGGCAGGGAGTGTTGTCTATGAATGAAGAGCAGTTGGAGGAGCTGAGGATGAAGCCTTTATCAGCCTCCTCAGCTTCCAAGAGGACTCTGGTTCCAGCTCTGAACATGCGGTTTGTGGTATGCTCCCTATTTGGAATTGCCCAATGGGATGGTACTGAAAGGAGCGACTTTAGTGGCCATCAGGCCTAGTGAGCAGCCGAAGGAGGTGGTGGGATCAGAAGGGAATTGGGTTGTGTCAGCTTTTGAAGAGCCGTTTGGGACAGCTGCGAGGATGTTGGTAAAGAGGAGGACTTATTGTCTGGAAATGAACTCATTCTGAATTGGGAGATAGTGAATGAGTGTCTGAGGTAATGCCTTTCATAGTACTTAGTTTAAATTTTTAATTGGTTTATAAATCTATTTGTTTATGAACTTTCTTCTGTATTCAAAAGCCATGGAAGAAACAGTTTGGGATTTCACATTAAATAGTAGAATTGGTATTGTTGCACTTTCCTTTGTAGCATAGATTCTCAGTAGTTGACGTTAGTGTGTCGGAATCATGCCTAAATTTGCTTGGTCAATGTAGTTATATTTATTGCTCAGGGCACAATCTGTACTTCACCTTGCTCATGACGTCGCACATTTTTTTTCCACTTTTTTTTTTTTTTTCTGATTCTATGATCTACATCTTATGACGATTTTATGTTTCTTGTTGTTTAGCTTTGCCAATATACTGAGGAATTCATTTATTAGAATTTTGATAGCTGACGTAAGTAGCGGATCCAGGATATTGAGTTAGCTAGGACGGCCATAGACCCTTGATGGCCGCAATAGTAAGATTGTTTATTAATATTTAATTAAATAATATTGAAATATGTATAAATCAATGTTTTAAGCATCGGCCTGGGCATCGACCTGGAAAATAAAGAGGGTCAAAAGGTTGAAGGGTCAACCCGTATGACAAATTAAATAAATAAATATACAAATAAATTATATTGTATCAAAACTATAATAGATTTTTAATTTTAGTTTACCAATTCAAAAAAAATATAATCCATATTTATTTATTAGATTTACTATAGTAATTTGTTTTATAACATAAAAAACTAATAATTAATATGTCCAAAATAATTCACTTTGTTTGAATTTGTGATTATAATCTTGTTGAGGCTATGATTTTTAATGAAAATAATAAAGTAAACTAGCAAACACTTAGAATTGACAAGTATTCCACATTGAAAGATCACTAAAACATTGGAAAAGGAAATGAGTATTCTTTAAAAAGCTAGTATCCCACATTGGAAGTCATTTTTAAAAAGGAGCTAAATGAACATCACTTGGATAAAAAATTAATTTGGGCCTCTAGTATAATAGGTGAGCCCATCAAGACAGTTAAAATATTTTTTGAAAAAAAAATTAATATTACCCAGAAAATCGTGATCGATTTTTCGGTTCAAGGTTGAACAGGCCGGGTTAACGGTTTTTGGGCCGGTTTTCTATCATCCGGTTAATATATGAAGACCTGATCGGATTTGAGGTCAGTTCCCGATTTTTCCCGGTTGAATCGGCTGGTTCGGTCCGATTTTTAAAACATTGGTATAAATTCACTACAACGTAAAAGTTATATGCATTTAAAAATATAATTCAATACAACCCAAAACAATGAGAAAAAAATAAAATTTCCAATCATATATGCATGATCAAGTTTCAAAATTTTTATGAACTTAAACGAGATAAGTTGAAATTTATACACAAAGCAAGATTAAACGGTAAAGACATGTGTCCGAGCTTTGGCAAAGGTTATGAATTTTTTTGAAAATAATGATTTTTAGAATTAGAATAATTTGTGATCTATAAAAAAATATTTTTCGAGCTGCTTAAAAGAAAAAAAAAAAAAACCCTAACAATAAAAGTAACAATAAAAGTATATATATTATGAAATAATAATTTGAGTCAATAAATTCTTTAAAGAAATTATTTCGAAAACGAAAACTAATAATATATAATTGTTTAGTTAGTAGTTATTGTATTAAAAAATTAAACAAAAGGATGGAAGTACATTGAATTGAACCACATACCTCTCACATAGAAAGTGATCACTCCACCGTATGAGCTACATTCTTTTTTGTTGAAGGTGAGTACAATTATTCATTAATATTTAGTTATTGTTTACTGGGTTTAAAAATTAAATGAGTGCTCTTGTAGGGAATCAAACCCATGTGTCATCATATGGAAACGTGAACACCAGACCAAATGATGTGCAAGCCGTTTCGTTCAATGTTGATACAATATAAAAAATAAATAAAAAAAAATATATACACCAGATTTTCATTAACCTTTATTCTCAACGGATCCAACACAGGCGGTTGCGCTGGCTCGCCAGGTGCTAGATCCGCCCCTAGCTGATGTCTATAATTCTGATGTGGTATCCATTGTCTTACATGTGTTTTAGTTATATTCATGGTGCTCATGATTTTTGTAATAACAGGAAGCCGCTATTGCATTTTCTCATTTTTCTCCAACTTTATATCTACAGTCTACTTAATAATAAGTTCTTTGGTCAATGCACTTATACCTATTATAGCCTTTGAATTTGGTTAGTCTTTATTCTTTTGTCTCTGGTTTTAGAGAGTGATATTCTTTCTTTGATCTAAAAGTTGACAGTATATTGGTTTCATTAATGAAGTAATCTTGTACTTAGGTAGGTAACTACACGACAAATTGCTCAACCTTTTTATCGTCATCAGTGTGGGCCATTATGTTAACTATATTGAATCAAGATCACGCTACTATACTTGAATTTTGCATGCTTTTACATTTGTTCATACAATTCTCTTTGAACATTTGATTACGCAGCATGTTAAATCTCTTGTATGCGTGTTATTACAGTTGTATTGATTATTTCTCTGTTGTAAACTGGAGAACATAAAAACTCACTTCTAGAATATGTACCACGACCATGTATCTTTTAACTAGAGCCAGTATTTAGCTACTGCAATTTGCTTGCTAGCTTTCACACCATGCAACATTTATAGTCCATTATATAATTTACATTTTGTGTATATTGTTTTGGAAAAAATGCTTCCTTGGTCGTCAGCTAATTGTTGAACCAAGGTCAGTTTTTTGCAATCTTCATATTTACACATGCTAGCTTTGACACTGCTGGATCCCTCTCGTTATGCATTTTAAAATACTTGTATTAACCTGGAAATTGTTTCGCATGACTATTCTGAATTCATCCTTTGGTGCTCATAGGTCTTTCAAGGAAAGCTGAAGGATGCCTTTTCAAGAGAGGATATGTTTGTTCTGAGAGGCAGAGAAAACCCAATTTTGTCACCAGACAGAAGATAATTTTGATTTCTATTACAAATGAATGCCAGCCATTTGTTGGTTATGAACCATAAATCCGTCTGCCTGAGGTTAAAATTTGAACTGATAGATGATGGCATCTGCTTTTAAGAGTGACCAAAATGCTTCTGGATTATATTGTAAAAGCCTTGTGCCAACACGTTTGTCATCTACCTTAATAGTTTCATATCTGTGTATATTTTAGCCATTGTGATCTTTGCTGATGATGACCCGTTAAAGGTTCATTGAGAAACTTATCTTGCATTTCAGTTGTGTATTCGTGTTAGTTGATCACTGACAATAAATATGTGAATATGGCAGAGTTGTTTTAAAGTAATTTCTCGACTCTCTTTGGGGAGGATTCTGGTAATATATGCCACGTGCTTAAAATGAATCCATCGAGATACTTATATACATGAGCAGGGTTAATCAGTGTAGATTTTCATCATTCCAATACTTACAGCTTAAGGTTTCCTTTGTAAGAATATTGCCTCTTTAGGTAAAGAATCAAACCAACAGCTCATTCCAAGTAACAATGGGCTAGTGTTCAATACTGCGGCAGTTGGCCTATCATTGTTCCTTGGAGTTATGTACGTTGATTTTATTTATTTTTTATTTTTTTTTTTTTTCCTATGAATGCTGTGTGGGTTGATAAGGATGTGTAGTTTCCAGTTCCTGAAAAGTCGGTTTCAAATTTTCCAGCTATGTCTTGTGGATTTGAACAATCTGGGCAATTTTTTGAAGGCCTAACAAGTGGAATTTCACTCCAAAATGTTCATAGTTCAATACCAAGTAACAGATTGGCTATCCTCTGGACAGTACTCCATAAGATTAAGAAAAATAAGTTGGTTGTCTAGTGTAATGATATCCACTATTGAGTTCCACAAATGTGTGCCTACAAGATAAGCGTTTGCACTGTGCACAAGCCGTGTCAATTTCTGTACATGTTTTCTTATTTTGTTCGTGCCTACAAGCCGTCTCATAGGGTGACAACTTCTGGTTCCCATAGGTAGGAATTAAGGTTTAATCATACCAAAATATTAACATGCCAACCGAAAACACCAATAATACAAAACCTCTGGAAGGTGGGAGGAAACACAAATGACAGCAAACAAAATCGTAGGCCCTGTTTGATCAACCCTTGTTTTCCTTGGAAAATTCCTGTTTTCACTTGTCTGATGCATTTTTTTCTTTGAATTGTTTTTCCCACCACTTCGGTAGGAAAAGCAATTCCGACATTTTCATTTTTATTTTTTTGCAATTGAAACAATTTTAGACTCAATGGTAAAAAAAATTATTCTTTTAATTGACAATTTGAATGAAAAAAACAAAGTCAAATGAATGATATTTGATTTTTTAATTATTTTTTTGACAATTGGAACTAATTTTAATAATAATTGTAAAAAAAAAAAAAAAATTACTTTAATGAACAATTTTCATGAAAAACAAAATCAAATAAATACCAAAAGATCCAAATTTTCGAAAGGGTAGAAAAAATTTACAATCATGGAAATATATACTTCCCCAAGATACCCTCTATCTTACCTTTGATTTTGTTGTGACTTGGTCGATATCGCCCGAGCACTCACATGGAGAGGTCGAATCCCACTCCATTAAATTTGAAATAAAGGTTAATTTCATAAATTCCCCCTCATGTGAAGGGACAGGTTTATAATTTAATTTCAATATTAATTGTGTGGGTCGGATAAGGGAGAGGGTAAGTAAAGAGTGTACAAATAGCTTATTCCAAAAAATTATACCAATCAAACACAATTAATCGACAATTCCTAATAAAACAAGTTTTAGACAATTTAATTCCCTACAATTCATTTTCTTTCAACCCCAAATTCCATCTTACAATCAAACAGACCCTTAGAGTCGCATCAAATCAATAAACCGGCAATACACTCGCCTCAAAAAGATAGTCTAATATCATCCACCAATTCCCTCCATGGAACATGTCAATCATGTATTTGTAAATGAAGATAATCCAAGATATTGATCGAGAATAAATAACAAACACGAAAGTAAATGGCGTTAAAAAACTTAAAAAGGAGATTCGGATTCGAGAAGTTTTTTTTTTTCCAAAACAATGATAACAAGGAGTACAAAACACAAGCAGATATTGGGGGGAAAAAGAAACTTGCAATCACTACAGATTCTCTCTCATCACACACGAGAGCTGGCACTTTAACAGATAGGTCGAATACATGAATGCCAGCAGAATTACTTGAAAATGGACAATTGTGAGTAATAATTTAACAACAGAAAGTCTGCTGCAAAGAAAGCATGCTCCAGCAGGGACTTGTGGCAACTTCTTGAGTTACCTGCATCCAACATTGTTTAAGATTAAACAACATATTGACAAGATTTTAACTTCTTTTTTCCCCATAAATACTAATAGTGTCCAATTATATATAGTCCAACTTGTTAAGTTATGGAACCTAATTAAGATTTTGTATCGTCATCGAAATGAGAGAAGTTAAAGAAAATAGGGCGTGCTATTTTTCTCTTGTAAACTTCTTTTCATCAGTGAATTACCACAACGGCGGACTCACATTGACGCAAACCTCTATCAATTTTGTGTGTTCTTGTGTGTATATTTTCTTTATGAATGGGGTTAGGGATTCTAATTCTCGACTCAACTTAGTGAAGTAAACATAAGTAAATTTTCCCAGTGTTGATTAGGCAAATAATTAAAGTGAGTTCCACTTTATGGAGTTAATTAGTCACTGTAGTTAGATTGAAGAGGTTTAACATGAAGAAATTCCCTTTGCCAAAAAAGGAATGAGAAAAGGGAAGCAAGAAAAACATATTTTCACTTAATGAAGAGCATGCTTGACTAAGATTAAAAGTAAGTCAAATTCACTTCTAATTGTACAAATTTTTTTTCAAAACATTTTCAGGTCTGTTACTTTTTTCTTAGTTACAAGTAAAATAAGAACTTATCTATAAGTTTTAGGATACCATTACTTTTATTGTTTCTAGTTCTATTAAAAACATGTTTGTTTGATATAATTTTTATGCATAGTTTCTTCGTTTTTCGTTTTTTGAGAATATTTCGTGTTTTATTTACACGTTATCAAGAAAAGGATATGTATATGTTGAAATTTCTTGCTGAGGATATATTTCTAAAAACAGCTTTTAATGGAAATTAGATAGATATTATTAGGCTTAACTATTTCCATTAATTTGAAAAGATTCAACATGAATGTTTTAAAAAATTGAGATTAAAGCTTTATTCAGTAAAATATTACTTATTAAGGATGCAAGGCACTTGAGAAAATTGATAATTTGAACATCAAATTTTTAAAAGATAATTTGTTATCACAAATGCAATGGTCGCTCACAAGACAAATATCTAGATTTTTTTTTTTTTTTTTTTGGGGGGGGGGGGGGGGGGGGGGGGGGGGGGGGGGGGGGGGGGGGGGGGGGGGGGGGGGGGAGGAGGATTGGTAGACCAAAATTAATGTAGTCATTTATCGTTCAGTGTACGAATGCCCCTACCATGCGACAAAGTCTTAAGAAATAATTGCAATATTAAGGCTAAATATTCAACAAATTTATGGGTAAGTATTTATTTTGAAAGTAATGTAGCAATTACTTTGAAATTGAATTACTTATTTTCAACTTACTCACAAGCTTAGCCAAAAACATGCCATGACACAGTTGACACTCGAACCCTAAAAGTTGCTTACGACTCATCCAAAACCAGGTGTTAAGCTTCAGGCCCAGTTTCCTATCTAATGGGCGCGGAAGAAATAAAAAAATTCTCGACATTGGACAGTGTGACTAAAAGATTTCGTAGTAAATATCTGAAATATTCGACCGTATTAATAATTGTACAAATTAAGCCATAATATGTGCGTGTTTTGTATCGAATCGTTCTGATACCTATGAATTAGGGCTCATCCAACTGATGCTAAAGTGGACTGTATTGACGCACAGACCAACATCTTGGCTAAATGCATAGAAATGTCAGAAAGAAGGGAACCAAGCAAAGAGAAGAGACAATCAGCCGAACCCTATTCGCAGTTATCTATGTAACATCATTAAACAGACAACACAATGGAAATGTCTGTCAAAATATGAAAAATGCTAAACATCCCACTTGCTTGACCACCGTGTGTGAGTCCCGCAAAAATAAAATAATATTTTTCTCCAATGTGTGTGGAGATCGTCATCCAAGTGGTCAAGCAAATCAACACTATAGCATGACTCGTCAAAATATATGCACATATGGCCATACTTTTTGGGAAACCAAGAAATGAAAGTGTTCATTGTAGTGCAACATGATTCCTTAAAAGTTAACACCAAAAACAAGCCCTCAAATCCATGTGTAGGTAATGAATCAGATAAGCACAAATGTAATGCAAATGTTAATTTAAGGTATTGAAAGTTTTACCTGGGACAAGTTCTAGTTCTTTCCTTTGCTCTCATGGCCGGAATGCCTACTGCCACCATGAGCGCCGCCGCTGCCAGGGTACAACTGGAGTCCGGCGTCGAAGCCGGCCAGCAAATGGTTGTGATTCTCCACAGGTGGAGCAACAAGGCCCGTGTAGAAACTTTGTGATCCATGATCAATTGGTGAAAACCTGTGGAGGGGAGGAAATAGAGACGAAGAATTGGACTGAAGGGTCCCCCGATTGAATCCGGCAAGGCCGGAAGTAGAAGAAGACGGCGACATTGTGAAGTCGAGATTGTACTGGTTCTGACTATTACTGTTTTCGTTACGCCTAGCAGAAGGGAGAACTGATACGAGTTGATCTGGGAGAAAAGAGAAGCGGTGGAGCTCGGGGTGGCCACCGGCCAAGCTAAACAGCGGTGAAGGCACTGCCTTTAGTGGCGGAGATGGCGGACTTCCCATGAGCATCTGCCATGGCCGTGTTGCCACGGCCGGGCCTAATAGCCCACTCGTAAAGTAATCCATAGGACTACTCGTGGTATTACTGCTCACATTATTGATGCCTGCACTTAAGAGCTCGGTGAAAGAAGTGGTTTGGGAAATAGGGTTCATACGAGCAATTTGGGATGTCTCGTTGTCTTTCTCCTTCTCCTTTTCTGCTACTCTCTCCTTGGCACGCTCTCGGGCTTTGACCCGATTTTCAGATCTGGACAGTGACAACCCGGAACCCTTGCTGGTTTCAGAAGTACTACTACAAGCAGAAGATTTGGACAACGTTGTCATATGTTGGAAATTCGGAACGCCGTCACCGTCAATTTCAACCTCAGCTGAATCAAACCGGTGCTGATAGGCGGCGTCACCACTGCTGGACTTCTCCGTAGGCTGCTTAGGGTTATTGTCTGGAAATGCAGTAGTTATCGGAGGGAGCTCCGAGATGGATGTGGCCGCCGCCTTCAGCAACCACTCTATGGCCTTGCTAGGCTGATCATATCCTAGCCGATCCTGCAAATCGTAGAATTGAATAGCAGTACTCACAGAGAGGCGTACCCGGCGATCCCTTGGACCTTTCGAGGTCAGAACTTTGCTGTGACGATCTTTTCCTCCGGAAGCTCGAGAAACCCTCACGATTCTCGAGGAAGACCATCCGTAAATCCTACCAAGTCCGCCACCACCAGTTAGATCAACTCCACCGCAGCCCCTTTTCTGCTCTCCATCTTCATCATCTTTATGGGTCAGCCCTAACTTTGCTGAATCAAGTCTCCCATTACTTGTTCTTGAAAACTTACAGCCATTAGCTTTAATCTCTTCCACCTCCATTCCACCACTCTCATACCTTTTTCTCAACCCCTTTCTTCTTCCTTTTGTCACTCTCAATAAATGAGATATGTTTTAATGGAGACTGAATTTCTAGCGCTAGGGTTTTAGAGAGAGAAAGAGTAAACTCTAAACAGTGGGTGTGCAGGTGGGTGGTGGGTCTGTGTCTTTTGCATTGATGACGATTACACAGATTAGTACTTTGGCTTTTGTAATGACAGATACATACAACGCAGATATATATAGAGAGAAGATAAGACACAGAGAGAGAGAGACAGAGTAAAAAGGCTTTTTCTACTGTTCCATAAATCACGTTCTGCAACAGAGCAAGGTCAGAAGAGGAGAAGTAAAAGGGGGTGGCTCAAGCTTTTTAAGTTCGGAATTCTCTTAAAAATCTGAATTATAAGGGAAAAATAAAACATAATAAAGTCCAACCATCTTGCAAGAAAATACAAAAGAAAAAAGATTCTGAGAAAGAAAAGTTTGAAGAGATAGTCGTGAATAAAAAAGTAAGTAAAATTACTCGGTAAAAAAAAATTACTTATAAATGATGTAATAGAGAATGGCGTGTGGACAAGAGAGAGAAACTCGTGAAAGAATAGATAAAGAATTTTATTACTTTATCTTGTTCTATTAATACATTAGAGAAGTTAGTTAAAATAAAAATGGGACATTTTTCACTCGATGTGATTTTTTCGCAAAAAAATTAGTATTTAAACAGGAATTAGGGTTCACTATTTTGGTTGGTTGGTTCATAAATAAAAATTATGAATTTCGACATTTTCCAAATTTTCTTTCTATTCGATCTGAGTATCCAATGTTGCATAAACTAAGTTATTGGTTAAGATCAAAACTCAACTGTCTTTAGTGAATCATGATTGTTACTTTCCATAATCTTAAGAATGAATAGGGTTTGATCGTTCCTACTTTGTCACCATGACACATAATTTGGCATGTTTGGGTTTACTTGGAAAGAAAAAGCATCTTCCCTCTATTTTCTACCATGTAACTCTTCATAATACAAAAAACATGCTAACTTCAAAGCTATTCTTTTACCAGCAAATTTACTTTTTATTAACTTTTAAGTAGAGCCAAACACAATTGCTTTTTAACTTTACTGTAAATTGTAATTAAGATTTGGGTCTAATTGGAAAAAGGGGTTCACAGATAAGAGGAGTAGTTGCTGGTAATTATTAATGGAAAGTAGAATTGCAGATATTATTCTCTGCTCAAGGACAACCACATAAATAAATAAATAAATAATAAATAGATAACTCAGGCATCAAATATATTTTCAAAAATGCTAGATGTATACCTTAATTCGGAGGAGTTCTATAGTATTTTTGACATTTTTTATTCATACATGGGATTCACATCTATCTCACATCTGTAGTCATTCTGTGAGTTCATTAATGTACATTAATCTTTTTCCATATATTTTTGAGGCAATTTAATTTAGAGTGAAGGAATTGAATAATCCTTAAACTTCCTATCAACTATTATGGTCATCATGGAGTAAATACATGACAATTTTTATCGAAGGATAATAAAGGAATAAGTCACCAACTCGACATGAAAATTGAGGCATAATTCGGAGTTCATTTTAGCGAAAATTAGCACTAATCCAAAAGGAGGATTTTTTTTTTTTTTTCAAAATCAACTGAAAAGGTAAAAATTAAATTTTCTTGAAAAACAAATTAAAAAGGCAATAGAAGAACAAGAGGAAAATGAATGGGAGTAAAACTTTTATCCGAATTTCCAGCGGATTTGCTCCCTTATTTCCCTACTTTTTGAACCCCAAAGCCAGTGAAAATGCTCGTGCCACGCTCAAAAAGTTGCCTCCCTTTAACTTTAAATTTCATAACAAAAAAGAAAAGATAAAACAAAAGGTTAAATCGATTTCTTCAAAGTTACTTTTAAACATAGCTAAATATATTAATAATTATTGAGTTATTCTTTAGAATTAGAAGCTTGGATGGATGCAATCTAAAGTATTCATATGAATAGAAATATAACGTAAACACTTGTGCAGACTACAACTTTTTAAGCACATTTTTCTTTTTCAACTTTTTAAACACGTGTATTTTGTTTTTGTTATAAATCAAAACTCGCAATTACACTTGTGTACGTGTTGTATATTCATTGTCACATCATGTTAAGAAAATCATTTTTTTTAATGATAATATAAAAGAAAAATAAAATCAATGTTATAAAATTAGATGGACCGAGGCGACTAGACAATAGAAAGAAAAAATATCTAAGAATTCAATTGAAATTCGGTTTGATTATATGTTTTTTTTTTTTTTAAAGTATCGTGCGTCTATATTTTTCTCAAATTTTAATGAATCTCGAGAGAAAAGATGCATTAGGATGGTCAATGAATGTATGGATGAGAAATGACTGGATATTTTGGAGATTTAATCAATTTTATTTTTATTTTTTGTTTCAAATCCAAAATTGTAACGAATTAATAATGTAGCACATTATTTGATTATCAGGTTCTTGTCCAGTGTCGGGTCACCAGTTGATTTTTCAATCAATCAAGATTTTATATATATATAGAAATGATCTATTAATCATCGATACTTAATTTATATTAGAATTATTCTAGTTGTACAATCGGGGTTGACAACCCCGATTGACAATCACTCACATGGGAGGGGGGCCCACAATGGACCCCCCTTCTTGTGGGATGGTTGTCAATCGAAATTGTCAATTTCGATTGTACAACTAGCATGGTCCTTTATGTTAAGTACCGGTGACATGACACATCATTAGTTAATAAATAGGTTAATGGTAGGCCCATGAATTTTATGATTCACCAATTAATTTGTATGATATGTCATCGATACTTAACATAAGCTAAATACCGATGTTTAAGAGATCATATATATTCTGAAAAATCCAATGGGTGAATTAATGATAAGCTAAATACCGATATTTAAGAGATCATATATATTCTGAAAAATCCAATGGGTGAATTAATGATAAATCGAACAAATGATTGATCAATCGATCTACTCTAACATTCAATAAACTCTAACATTTATATCGTGCTAGGGAATTATACTTCTAGTTTATTTTCTTATTTTTTCTTTCTTTAGCAAATAATAATAATTACACAAAACCTAGCTTAATTTGGTAGTCAACAATCTCCCTCTTTGTGTCTCTATTAGAGAGAAGCATTAGAAATTTTACACCATGTAGAAATGTTTTTTTTTTTTTTTTTTACAATGAGAATAAAAGTTACAAATGATGATTTAAGTGTTATAAAATAAATAAACAATAACTTGTAGATAATTAGATTCATTAAATTATTATCTCAATTGCAAGTTAGTCCTCAATCTTTAGAAAGAAAGTAAGATGGTTAAAATATTTTGTTATAGTTATAGAATTCGTCTTCAATTATTGAAACTGTCAACTCTTATTTAAATTGTCACGTAGATGCCATGAAACACGTCTCATTTTAAATTTATGGGGATCAATCACTAGGTTGGATAGTAAAACCTATCTTCATGAAATTCAACAAAGTGTGGACGACTCAACGATTTAACAAAGACTAAGATAGTTTTTGTTATTAGAGGTTGATCATTCAACAACGACAAAAGGATTACATAACAACTTGCTCAGTTTTAAAAATAAAAGACCAATCACTATGAAACAAAAAAATTAAGAAGTAATAGTACCTGTAAAAAAGAGCCAAAGGATATAATTCAATAGAATTAACAAAATAAGGCTTGATAACAAATATCATGCAAATTTGTAACTTGCCATAAGGGAAAAATCTGGGAAAAATTGTAGCCATCATAGTTTAAGATTACATTATCACAAATATCAAATATTGAGAAATTTTACATTGTTGTAAATGGTAAGTTTATTAATGAATAACAATTGTACCTATACAACCCTAGAAATTATTATCGTTGTATCTTTGATTCTTAAATAAATATAAGGTTTTGATTCTTAATAAAACATACAAGTCTATTAATTTTTATTCTCTAGTCTCTTTTTCTCTTCTTTCATAACAAGTTATCAACGTGATAGCTTAATTTTTTTTTTAAATTTAGTGAAAATAGTAATTTGTTATAAGCATAAATATTTACACATGTATCAAATTTAATTTGATGACATGTTAATTTTTCTACATACATGTGCATCAAAACGAGGATGCTTCTTCTATACTTTTTTTGCTTATATGCAAATTGATAATGATTGTTTTGTCATATTTGCATGTCTATATATGAAGTCAATTCAAGTGCATGTTTGGAAGATATTTTTTATTTTAGTTATACATTTTTTATAATTAATTTTTCTATATAAATTCATATCACGTCTTTAAATTAATAATTTATCATGTTATTGTTCATAAAGTAACATAATATTATAAATTAATATTTCAGAATAATATTAATTGTATATCCATCTATTATAAATAATTCGTTGTTGCTTTGAAAGTAGCACAATATTGTAATTAATATTCTTGAAAAATATTACTTACTCTTAAAGAGTATAAATTATAATTTTCAAAATTTCGAAAGAATATTGACATATTGCTCTTGAAAAAACAAAAGTAAAATACAACGTGTTCTCGAAATAACATATTTTTTGAAATAATTTATTTTAAATTAGTATTTATCCTTGAAAGAAAATACGTAATTTATGTCGTGTTAATATTGACTACTTGATTAACTATTATGTGATGTTTAATCATATTTTTCGAAACAAATTGTTTTTTTTTTTTTTTTTTTTTTTGCTTTATTGTGTAGTTAATCAAATGACAAATACCACAAAATTTAAGTTCGTCGCACTTGACATATCTGGTAAAACATATCTATCATGGGTACTCAATGCTAATATTCATCTTGTCTTCGAAGGTTTGTGATAGACAATAAAAAAGTAAAACAAATAATCCCTACAGGATCATGCAAATACATTCACCTTTATTCGTCATCATCTTCTAATGGATTAAATATTGAATATCTCACTATAAAATATCAACAGGCTCTTTGGAAAAAATTAACTGAAAGATTTAATTATCAGAGGACTATAGTCCTCCCCAAAGTCTGATATGAGTGGATGCACCTTCGTTTCATAAAACTTCAAAACTGTTAGTGGGTGCAATTTTGAACTGTTCAAAATATGTTCAAAATTAACTTTGTATAGAGAAAAGAATCACTGGTGAAGATATGCTGAAAAAAAAAAAATTTCACCTTTTACGCCTCGAATGTGCTCCTGCAAAAGTAATATCATGAGTGTGGTTTCAAAAGGTACTCAAAACTCATATCTTGTCTACTTATGACTAAACAAAATAATGAACTATTGATAAAAAATAATGAATTACGTCCAACTGGTTCTACACCATTGTCTGAAGCAAATGGTATTGTATTGTCTAAAACAAATACAATATCAAGACAAGGACATGACGTGCGCGTGTCCACGTTCAAGTACATGTGGAATAAATCCCGGATTAAATAATGAACAAAGTTATCAGCTATAAGGCAACAATGTTAAAAGGTACAAAGCAAATAAAAGTAGCACATCCAAAAATGAGCACGAAAAAAGTTGTTTTAGATGTGGAATGAAATGACATTTGACATGTACCTGGATCTCTATCAAAAATCAATCAAGTAAAAGGAAAAATGTGAGACAAATTTTGCTAATTATGATGGTCCAATTGATATGACTCATTTGTCTCTGGTATTTTTGCTGATCCAAACGAGAATATTGATCGTTTAATCGAGGATGGTGTGATGGAAGATATAGATTACTTTACTTTCTAGTATTTTTCTTTATTTCAAAAATTCAAATGCATCGTTAATTTCACAATATTGAATTAGTTTACCCTTTTAAATTTAAGTTTTTTGAGCAAATTTATTTTATTATAGATTCATGATGGATTACCAAGATATCTGTTTGATTGATAGTACAACTACACATACTATTCTTTAAGACAAAAAAATATTTTTTAGACTAAATATTAGCAAAAAATAATGTTAATATGATATCGGGTGTATTGAATATCGTTGAAAGTTTCAAAAGAGTTTGTATTATTTTATCAAATAATACCAAATTATATATTGACAATACACTTTATTCTGTAATACCATATCTTAATGTAATTAGAGCATTAACTTATTTTGCAAATTGCACTTGACTCGACATAACTTTTTCTGTAAATCTCCTTATAAAATATGATTCTACACCAACTTAAAGATACTGTAATGATATTAAACTTATTTTTCGTTACCTAAAGGGTATTATTGATTTGAGATTGTTTTATTTTTCAAAAGTCGGGATCTACTTTAATTGGATATGTAAATGCAGGTTATCTCTCCGACCCACATAAATTTAAATCACCAACAGGATATGTGTTTACGTGTGGAGGAACAACAATATCATGAAAATCTGTGAAGCAATCCCTGATAGCTATATCCTCGAATCTTCTGAAAACTATTGCAATCTATAAAACGAATCGAGAATGTTTAGGCTGAGAAACATGACCCATCATATCCAAGAATCCTGCGGATTAACTTCAATAAAAGATAGTCCAACATTTTTCTATGAAGATAATACAACTTGTATGGCACAACTCAAAAGAGGCTATATCATGACAGGTATATTTCTCCAAAATTCTTTCATACACATGAGTTTCAGAAAAATGATGACATCGATATCCAACAAATTCGCTCAAGTGACAATGTGGTTAATTTATTCACAAAAGTACTGTCGACATCTACATTCAAAAAATTAGTTCATGATATTGAAATGCGTCGACTCAAAAATTTCCAGTTATAAATATCAGGAGGACTAGTTGTACTCTTTTTCCTTCACTTAAGTTTTATCTCACTGAAATTTTCTTGCAAGATTTTAATGAAGCAACATTTAATTTTAATACTCTAAGATAATCGTACTCTTTTTTTTTGTTTGATTTTTTTACCTTATAAATTTTTTATCAAACAAGATTTTAACGAGACAAATATTTTATAATGTGTCATTAAATGGGGAGTGTTGTAAATAGCTATGGCAACGAGCCGGGTCGGGAAAAAAAGAGCTCGGGCTCGGATCGAATTTTTTTTACCCGGACTTTTTTGGGTTGGGGTTCGTCTGGCCCAAAAAAAGTGACTCGGGTAAATTTTTTTTTGTAAAATATACATTTTTTACTTAATTAAATATTAAATAAAACATTAATTTACGTAATTAAATATTAACTACCTAATTATAATTAAATAATACATAAATAACTAAATATTACATATCCAATTCATAAAAAAATAATTAACTATTAAATAAATAATTAAATACTAAATAAATTATTTTAATTAAATATTATTTAACCAATTACAATAAATAATTAAACACTAAATAAACATTTAAATTAAATATTTAACTATAATTATAATTAAATATTACAATAACCAAGCTCGGCTCGATTTTTTTTTTTTTTTTTTTTTTTTTTTTGTAAAATTTACATTTTTTACTTAAAAAATTTATAAATTAAATGAATTATAAAAGTTAAAATCCTCCTCCTTTATCCGGGTTTGAGACCAGCTACAATTATGTAGGCGGAGTTAAAATTGTACACGAATCAAATATTACATGTACAATTTTTCTTAAAAAAATTTAAAAATTACGTATTTTTTTTTAAACTAATCAATTTAAAAACTTACAATCTCTTATGTTTGAATCTGCTGCAACTCTTCGGCCATTATACTGTCAACTTGTTCTTGAAGATTTAATTCGGCACATTCCCAGTCCTTCAAACATATTAAAGCCTCCAATATATCTTCTTTTAGTCTTGATCGTTCGTCACATAAAATTCGATCATCTAAACTAAATGCTGCTTCCGATGCTACCGTAGACATCGGAGGTGTTAGTAGATCGCGAGCAATTTTTGATACAATCGGATATTGCCTTTCGTTAGACCTCCCCCATGATAAAAGACTAAATTTCTGTAGTTCTTGTGGTTGTAACATACTACGAATTTCAAAATTTGTATCATTGACATCTATTGCTCTAGATATTGACGAATTATAACTAAATGAGGGAACACTAATATTGGTCTCTAAAAAACTCCATAAACTGACTGCATTTATTGAAGTATTTATTGAAAAATAACTTTGGAAAGTAGAACTACGCTGACCATCTTTTTCAGCATAATAGCTATACATTTCACATAACATAGATTCTATATGCACATGTGATAATTCTATATTCATGAAATTTGAATTTTCCATTTATAATAGTTTGTGTGCCAGTTAAATTAAATCGATGGTCCATCACCGAAACTAATAAAAATAAAGAGAGTAACTCATCCCAATATTTACGAAATTTTAACTCCATAAAATAAATTACATCAACAAAAATGGGCAAATTCATATATTTTTGAAATGCTTGTGAAATATAGAAAAAATGGTGTAAAACAAGTAAAGATGTAGGGTAATAAACACCGCTACATTTCTTTGTGGCATCGAAAAAAGGTTTTAAGAATTTTTTCACGAGAAATGCAAGAGACCATTCTCAATCTTCCAAATTATGTTCGGATCCATATGTATGCCTACCATTATGATACATTGAAATAACTTTATCATATTTTTCACACGAGTGTAACATAAGATATGTAGAGTTCCATCTATGTGATACATCAGTGACAAATGATTTATCTTCTAATCCATATTCTGCACATAAACTGTTAATTGCTTGCCTAATTTTATCTAAAGGTGATTTTATATGTGTCAATCCATCTTTTACAATCAAATTGATAATGTGACATACACAACGTTGATGAAAAAAATAAACCTCCAAATATAGTGTTCATATCATCAATAAATTTGTCGACAACAACTTTATTTACACTAGCATTATCAAAAGTTAACTTCGAACCATTTCTTGCATACCATATTCTTATATAATATCTTTTAAAACCATGTATATGTTAGTCGCATTATGAGGATAATCTACACATCTGAATGCAATAATCTTTTTATGCATAATCCATAAATGATCAATGTAATAAGCTGTAACAGCAATATAACCTTTTTTTATTAATACCGGTCGATAAATCAGAGGTAAATGATATAATACAATTAAAAAATTTTAGATTTTCAATAGCAGTTTGTTTTTGTTTGTTATATAATTTTATAGCATCCAAACGAAAAATATTTCTACAATAAGAACGATACCTGTGTTGGAGATAATTCTGCACAAGACGAGTAAAGTGTTCTGACTAAATCATCGTTAGTAGCATCTCTGCTGCAGCCACGTATACAGTCATTCCTTCATGAAATCTTTCATATGAATATACAAAAGTGGAAAGAGTAGAATTGGAACCATTAAATGTTAGTTCGGTCTGTTTCGGGTCAAGATCGGTTGGTTTCGCTTTGCAACTTCTTAATATATGCCTATTTAAATGCGATGTGCTCGAACTGGGCTTCCAACTAAATTCTTTACCACAATAATTGCAACATGCTTTCCAAATATTAACTCCATTTTCAACCTCAACTTTTTTGCGAGTCATATGTTGCCAACATTTCGCAGAATCTTTTTTCGACCTTTTAACCTCGACTACTTCCTCCTCTTCGATATCTTCCAAATTAATTGGAACATTTTGAAATGCATCGTACCCCAATGGAATGCTCGAACTACATCTAAACTATTAATTTTATCGCTAGTAAAATCCATGTGTAAGTATTATACTTATAGTAAGGAATATTTAATAATAGAATAAAAGAAATTGAATAACACAACCAAATGTTTAAATTGAAAATCAAAATTAAGAAATTGAAGAGTAGAATACTGAATATTGCGTAGAGAGATTAGAGATTGATTGATATGAAATTGTAAAAATTTTCTCGTATTTATAAATAAAAATATATCCGTTTTAATTTTCAAATTCAAATATTTGATAAGACAATTCAGGTGTGATTTTTAAAAAAATTCATTTTTTTTTAAAAAGCGTGCACGCAAGCAATAGCTTGCGTACACGTTAGCTGCCTGCACACGACAGGCAGGTTTTTAACAAATTTTTTTTTTTAAAAATAAAAAAGCACGGGCTGGCCCGGGCTCGGCTCGGATTTCTTTCGAGCCGAGCCGAGCCCGGACCGTCCGAGCTTTCGAGCTTTTTTGCCATCCCTAGTTGTAAATGATAAGTTTCTTAGTGAATGACAATTGTACCCCTACAACCTTAGATATTATTACCGTTGTATCTATGATTCTTTCATATAAATATAGGGTCATGATTTTTAATAAAACTCACAAGTCTATTGACATTTATTCCCTTTCATCTTTTTCCCTAATTTCATAACATGCATAAATTAAGTCATAGTTCATATATATATATATATATTCTCTTACAAAATTCCACTCTAAAAATAAGCAAGACATTTATTTTCTCCTCATTCAAACATTTGTTACAAATATGATAAGCAGAATAGTAACTACATCGATTAATGTTTTCTTGGAATGGATCCCGATAATAACCAACAATTTGCAACTCAATGTTCAATCTATTAGGTGTCACAATATTTAATAAGCAGTGGATATACAACTACTTTTCCATATACTAGATAGATTATATATATCACTGTTGTTGAATTTCACTTGTTTAGTCACATATGTTATCAAGTTGACACAATTCGGAGGACAAGGGGAACAAGGGAACGTTCACGCAAAAATTAGAATACCTCTATTTTATACATATTTGTCACAACTTTCCTGAAGAGATGAAGTCACAAAAAAACAATGCCACATCAGAAATTGCCATTTTCAAAGGAGATCATAATAAAATTCTCAAGAATATTGTCATCGTCCAATGTATTAGTGGCCACAATTTCACACAAATGAGAGAGAACAAATCCCAAACCCTATCATGTATTTTTAAATCTTCATTGCTTAGATAATGAGAATCCAGATATACAAAGTTACAATCATTACTATACTAAGCTCTTGTTTGGTGAGGGGGTTAAAATTAAATTTTTAGTAAATTTTGATAAAAATTGATGAAATATGTGATAGAAAAGTTATGTGTCCCATGAAATATGTGGTTAAAATTAATTTTTGACTTTAACTTAAATTAAAAAAATAACAAACAAAGAATAAATACGTATGTCTTTCAATATCAAAGATCACATTATAAAATCGAGATTATTGAAAGAAGGGAAATCTTTCACTCAAATGATTACGATTTCATATATTTTAAAAACGATTGGTGGATAAGACACATAGTTTAGTAAAAAGAAAAATAAACAAACATTGCCCGTACATGACATTAAGATGATTTTGTGTGATAGCAAGCCATTACTACGACGGTCCACTTGCACCAACAAACAAAATATTTCGGTGCTTTGCCCACTTCTTCACTTCTATGGAATGTGTACTTAGCTGGAAAAAACCTAATTTTTCCCACTTAATGAAAGTGACCTTCCATTGGCATTTTAGCTGCGCGATGCACGTTTTTGAATTGCGTGGTTACTTGTAAAAATTTAAGTTAGTAGCGTGATGCACATTTTCGAGTTAATTGATAGGTGCATGCATGATGCGTGTTCGACCAATAGATTCATAAAAATATATATTTTTTTTTAAAATTTCGAGTACACGTTTAGTTAATATTATTAATAACTTCAAAGTTACTTTTACTATTTAGTAATCAATTGTACATTTAGAACTACTACTCATTATTATATAGACATTTCGTGATTTACCTTGCTATTTCTTTTAAAAAGTTACAAATAATCCATCCTAAATGGATGATAAGTAAGTGCTCGGATGAAATTATTTTTGACATACTGGGTTTGGTGGGTCAAAATTGACTTGACTTCGTCAAAAGGCTTCATCTCTAAAAGTTGGGCTCGCGAGGTATCCCTCCCGCAATCACAATTGTATTGGTCGTTCCATATCGAGACTTCTACCAATATGTCACGAGAATCTAGATTTCTCTTCAAGCAAAAGTATATGAAAAAACTCTAATTTCAAGAAGTAATGAGTTATGCGTGTCTGCTATTTAGTTTCGATCAAGTGCTCCTCCATCTAATGGCGAAGACCCAAGCATAAATAAACCGGATTTTTAAATCGGAAAAAATCATATATACCCAACAAAGATAAAACTTTCCACAATATACTATTGTATTATGGATTAATATACTGTGGAACTGACCAAAAAAAAATACCATTTTTACTTCCTCAAAACTTTCTCACGTATCTTTTGTAACTTTCCCATAGATCACGCTGGCTTCCATACATATGCAGATTTCAAATTCAAATGCTCTTTTTAACTCACGAGAATCTAGATTTTTGGACTGCAGACACATTTCTTCTATGATTTTTGGAGAAAAATCAAAATCAAAGTCCAACAGGTATGTATTATTCTGATTGTGTGATCTATTTTTTTTAATTTTTTTTTTGACTTTTTGTTTCATTAATTGTTACTGATTCATTACTTAGATTAGTTTTGTGTGCACATTAAAATAGAATTCCAGAATTGGATAAAATCCAGCTTATTTATGAATATAATTTGTGCAGTTTTTCATTCCAGCACATGCGTTGATTATTCCTTTATCCATAATTGGTTTGTTCAAAACATTGTAAATTCCTCTTTTTAAATTCTTAATCCGAAAAGCAAAGCACGGCTAGTTTTGGGCTTGTCAGGATTTTTCATTTGGTTCTGGATAATTGTTGGGCTGTTTTTAATCATAGCCCAACACCAGTCACATTGCATAACCTAGCAAATACAAAGGCATTTCTCCGGAATTTTCACTTGCAGGAATTTTCTTCTTGTGAGATTTTCGTTAGAGCAGCTGAGAATTCAAACAAATGGCTGCATCAAATTCTTCGAAACTCTATCGACGTAAGTGTTTCCATCATTCTCAATTTCAAACCTTTTTCACTGTAAATTCATAAATGAGCAGACTTTTTGTACCTTTTAGTTAATTGTGGAAAGATACGAGTTTCCTCACTATGCCCAACACGTTTTAGTCAATTTGAGGTGAAAAAAATTCATCATTTGCATATTACAATGAATGTAATTTTATTTTTATTTTTTTCAATGCTGATTACTTTTTACTTCAATTTCTTGAGAACTCTTATTGTTCGATTGATATGTTTGTGAATGGTAGCTGTTTTGAGTTCAGTTTATTTTATCCCTGTTGATTTAAAGCAAAATTTAAGATAACAACATTAGATGATTGGTAACATGCATTTTCTTTTACCAATGCACAAAGAACAATTTTTTTTTTCTTTGAGAATTTTGAGTTACAATAAAAGCAAAAGTGATATAGATTGGTGAACCATTGAAGTCAATTTGCTTTATAAAAGAAGATATCATTGAATTTCTATAAATAATTTTACGAGTTTCAACCAATATCGTCACAGTGGGATATTATTTTAGGTATGAGTTGAGCATTTATTCTCTTATCTGATTGAATAAAAAGACATTCGGGATGATTAGACCAAGGCTTCAATGGCTGACCGCTAAGAAGATTATACGCATGTTTGGATGGATGTCAGAGGTGTATTTCATTGTATTTTGTTTAATATTACTTTAATTCTATTCATATCCATGATTTGTCTTGACTGCTAAGTAATATTTTTATTGAATTGATTTAATTTCATAGAAAAAACTCACAGGTTGTCAAACATAAAGTTGCATATGCTAATGGCAAAACCACCCTAACATTATACTTCTTTTGCTGTAAGTTCGTCTACTCATATGTTGTGAGCCGACAACACAATTAACTATTTTCTTATAAATTTTGAGTTAACATGTGCGTTTGTGCTTTTACTCTTCTTCTTACTTTGGTGAACTGAGATTCCTTAGTTTTTGGCGTCGACGATCTTTAGTAACATGCTAAACACCCAACTATTGCCTACGTTGTGCATTTGAATGAAACAACAATGACGAAAAACTAAGCCTTGTTCCATCCTACCCCAAGTCCAACACCTCTGACCTAATTTTCTCATGTCTTATGCAAGGGAACACCAGTTGGTCGTTCATTGGTAGGTGGTCTCAGCAACAATTGTCTTGGGACAATCAGGCCATCGTGTGAGATGATGTGCAATGATTTCTTATCTCAGGTTTGTATTGTTTCTTTTAGTCTTTTTATGAGTGTCCATTATTTAGTTTTAGTGCTTTCAGTTTATTTTTCTTATGACTGATTTTATGCAAGCTGTTAATGGTCTTTTAATTGTCTGATTTTACTCCCGACTAGTGGGGACATGTGCGATGCATGTGTTATGGTCATAATTGGGTACGTAATAGAAAATTTTACACCACCTAATTGTTCAAGCAAATTCTTTGGAAGAGCTCATCAATCAGAAAAAAAGTGCCTGCTAAGTAAACCATAGTATCATATTTCTGTTCGAATTTATTGTAAGAATTTACGAAAAAAACACTAATTTAAAGGTTCTCATCAGAAATTTGAGGGATAAAAAGTGTACAAACTGACAAATTTCAGGAAGTCGTTCTCGTGGATTAGTTCTGAAAGGGGCAGTGATTTTTTCAGATAACAAAATATATATCATCATAAATATTGGAACGTTAGAATATTTGATTTCTTTATTCCTTTATTTATTTTCTAGTTGCTGACTCAACATTGAATTAGGCTGAATTGATGATTGAAGTTTGACTTGTTTTATTAATCTTATTATCAAAATCTTTGTTCCTCCAGCAACAAAGGACATTCATACAGATGAGGACCAATCTCAAAGTGGTGGATAATTCAGGTGCAAAAAGAGTAATGTGCATACAGGCGTTGAAGGGGAAGAAGGGGGCGAGATTGGGGGACACAATAGTTGCATCAGTAAAGGAAGCACAGCTAGGTGGAAAAGTGAAAAAGGGGGAGGTTCATTATGCTGTTGTAGTTCGAGCGGCAATGCAGCGGGGTAGATGCGATGGGAGTGAAGTGAAGTTCGATGATAATGCTGTAGTACTTATCAACAAGCAAGGCGAACCAATAGGAACGAGAGTGTTTGGCCCTGTTCCGCACGAGTTGAGAAAAAAGAAGCATGTCAAGATTCTTAGTCTAGCTGAGCATGTTGCCTGAGTATTTTCCTTTTTGAATAAGTTTTCTTTTTTATCTATCGTTTGGGGTTTGGAATGAACATTATGAACTGGTCGAGGAATGGCTTTGTAGTTTATGTCATTTCTTGTCTTTAATGTTGTCTGTTCCAAAGAAAGTAGATATTATAATGTGTTGCTTTGTGGCTGTCGAATCATTCTAGTGCTACGTTATTGTTAGCCTTGAAGCCAACTTCTTGTCCAAGTTGAAAATGGTGCCTTTTATTTTGAAGTCCCGTCTCTGTAATTTTTTGCTTTACATCACTACTATCATTCCACACCAGACTGTGTATACTGCAACTTGAGTTAACATTTTGACGAAAAGTTGAGAACTACAGTAACAAAAAAAAACATGAAAATAATAGCGTATAATGTTCTAATGTGCTGATAAAAGTTTCATGTTTAATAAGAGAGAAAAATGCGTACTGAGCTCCCAATGTTAAGTGATACCCATTGGACTTAATCAGAAAGAAAAAGAAAATAAATGCTGCTAAAGGAGCACACATAAGTGGTAGTTTTCTCATGTTAGATGCAGACTTTCCAATTCAGCACTATGAAATATGTTACTTAGCTTCTAGTCCATAACTTCTCTACCCATAATGTTTGTCTTTACGAGTGTCTTAGTGAGATATTTTCTGTGTTCGAGTGGGTTATGGCTGCATGCATATTAGTAGTGACTACACTTTTATGCTTGAATATTACATCTCTTCTTGTTGCCTTGTTATGGTAGTTGGAAAGGCGTTGGGTGGTGGATTCTTGCCTGTTAAGTCCAGTTCTTGCAGAAGATGTTATACTCTGCATTCAGCCTGGAGAGCATGGGAGGTTAGTGATTTTTATGCATTTCTTGTAAAATTGTTTGTTCATTACCAAACGAAAATGCAAAATTTAATGAAGGAAACAAAGTAAAAACTTTTGGTTATGTTTAAGTGAAATCTTCTTAGTTTTAAGATCTCTTCTTGAATGTATAACTGGTGTATTCCATTTCTGATAGTTGAGGTCATTGTATAAATATTCAGTAAGTGAACTCCCATTATATATCGGTTGTAGATTGTCACCTTTTGGTCAGTGCAGTTGTCATTGCATCACTAGATGTTATAAGAGATGAGAGACTCAGTGAGACGTATCGAAACTCTTTTAACACCGTGTTGTAGAAAAGTCATCCTGATTATGTTCTCTCTAAAATTTTCTTTTTATAGAGTAAAAATACTGATTTGTCCATTGTTTTTTTTTTTTTTTTAAATAAGCAAAACAAATAATGACGCAAAATGCGATTAAATATTTAACCCTCATTTTAAAGTACGTTAATAAAATTTCTGGATGAAAATTATGATTAATGACCAGATTTTCTGAATAATGTAATTGTTAAAAACAAGAATGCTATGTGAAAAAAAGTTAAGAACATAAGTGTGATAATGAATATAAGGTCAAATCCCAATTTTGCTGAAAAAATAAATAAATTGGTGAATTAATATATTTCCTTTAATAAAAAAATGATGAAATATATTTCTTTAAAACACAAATGTAGTTGACCGTGCACATACACAAAGTCTGGAGCTTTTAAATTTTTTTAACGCATTTAAAGTTCAACTACGATACAAATTTAAACGAGCATAAGCACGTCAAAACAATAATTAGGATCGAAACTCATACATTCAATGAACTTCCACGAAAATGATCTAAACATCATGCTTTTTGGGTGGGTCAAAAACTTATTCGATATATTTTAGACAAAAGGCCATTACTTACACACATTCGGAGGGACGATGGCCCCCTGAATGCGTAACAATCATGTATGCATAATATCGCTCATATTTTAGTCTTATTTATGTTATTAGCTTGAAATTTTTGCTACCAAGTTTTCATATTATAATAAATATCGATCTAATATGTGGTAGAAATTTAAATTATATAAATAGATTTAATGCTATAAAAACCTGTCTTAGTCATGTATATTGATTAAATAAAAAATAAATTGAATGAAGTATTCATTTAATCAAATTTAAATATGTCAATGTGATTAAAAGGTGACATGAATAATTAAAAATTTAAGTGTCACAATGAATTAATTATTTTTTAAAGGGATAAACCTTATATCCATACTATCAACTAACTTTTGGAAGATAGTAATTAATTGAAACTCAAAAAATATTTTTGATTCTCATTTTTTGTATAATAATAATGAAAAATATAGTAGTTATAGGCTTCATACAAGAGATAAAAAATAAAAAATGATAGCTAAATGTGATTAATAATGATCATATTTTTCATTTTTACTAAGGAAAAATGGGTACCAAATGAAACTTAAATACGTTGTTCATATGGCAAACATGCATAATGAGCGGGCCCCTACAGTAGATAGGGCTGACTTTCTTGTGGTAGAAATTACGATCAACTCTTCTCTTCTTCTAACGTACACATTTTACTTACAAAAAGTTTGTATCCCTTGTTATTATATAAGAAGAACGTCTCAATTATCTATACAGCATGCCTAAAATAATCCTCATTAGTGCCGATATTATAAAAACTTATCTTGTAGGAGTTTTAATAATCCTCATTTTTTACTCAGGCAAACTTTTTTCAAATTATTAAAAATAAAGTATACATATAATTAAAAAAAGAAATTATGGAGATTGTCTCGAAATTCCAACACAGTCAGACCTACAAGAAAATTGGAAAGGAAAAATAATCGATTCAAAATCTAGCAAAAAGCCTCAATGAAACTCTCTTAATTAATTATTTAATCTGATGATTCACTGAATACTTTAATAATTAGCCCTTGTTTGAGTCTCATTCTTGTCAAAAAAAAATATATATATATTTTTAATGGATATAAACAAGTTTGAGTCTACAATTTTCTATCCCATCACTCACCTTCTGTTCTGGCGACAAATTATTTTCCAAAAATATAAAATTATCGTGTTCAATAATTAGGAAAAGCCTGCTCAAATCTGATTTGCACCACCAAAATAAACGTTTACTTTTACTTTTTGTGAAAAAATCATCTTGAATATTTTTCTATACTTTCAAAAAATTATACAAACATGTCTAAAAACTTGTTAATATCAAAAGCAACTTTTGACTTCCATAAACCTTGTCAAATGGGTGTCTAACTCAAGTTTCAAAGTCGAATCCGACCACCATGTCCTCTGTCTCGGATAACTATAAAACACCAAGTCGCGGGTTATATTAACTTTCTTGTTCCTATGAGTATCATAACAACTCATTAATGGACAAAAGAATTTCAAAAGGATTTCTAATTAAACTGCAAATGACAAGAAATGGGAGGCGATTTAAGCCCCGAATTTATTCTCGTTCGTGGCGCTCGTCTATGCTCTTCCAGCATCTTTAAAAACTGAAGTATTCTTGAGCTCAACAGTTATTTGACTGCAAAATAACAACGCCACCTGTATAAATTGGTTGAAATGAGACTTTGTATTGCGTACAAACAGCACCATTCGTTCTACAACTTGCAAAACGAACTCATATAAGATTTCGAAAACCAACACCCTGCTACAGGCCAAGTATAAAGCAGAGTTAGGAATTATAACCTCAGATAAGCAGACTTTGTATTGGGTAAAAACAGGCCATTTAGCGCAACTTTTTCAGGCGTTTAGGGTGTTTCGTCATTTCTTTCATTGAATCCTCTGGAGTTTTTTCGTCTCTAAATGGCTGCATGTTTTTTCGAAAAGGATCAACTATCAATAAATATAACATCAAGATAAAAATCAAAGATCACAGCACAAAAGGATACTTTCACCCTAGATATAAAGGTACGCTGCTAATTGGTTTCCACACTCAAAACACAAATGAATACTTACAATAAGAAAATTCCACACTGAAGCACAATTGAATACATAAAATTAGTACGAAAGGAAAAGCAAAACAAAAAAATATTAAAAAGAGAGAAGAACGCTTTGAGATACACAATATTGAGACTGTAGCATTGCATATTTAGCACTAGATGCATGTGTAACTTACTACACAGTAGTTCTATTACGTAACTAAACCTATATATAACAAGGCCAACTTCACAATACTGGCCTACATAAACAGAAACCCTTATTATGTAAAATATTTAACCATTTTATGTCTATGTAATTTTTAGTTTTTACTCAATCAAACCAACATACGTAACATATCAACTATTAAGTAGTTGTGAAAATTTGATAGTGGACTAAATCTCCACTTAGGAGTCTGAGCACTTCAAGGATCAAATTCACAAGGGACCAACAATAGTTTATTCACCATACTGGAAGTAATCGCAAAAGTAGGTTACTAGAATGGATTAGCCAAAACATTTACGAAATGCTGAAATCAAAGAAGAGACAGTCAAACTTTTATAATCAAATGGCTAGCATTAGATATGTCAGCGCTCATACTTATGAGTGTATTTCCAACGGAGGCATACGATATAGTTATCTCGTACAACGACTGTTACTTCAAATGGAATTATTCATCTTTTACATCCAGTCTTTTGCCACTCTATCCCAACCCCTGGCAGAAACAATTTTGGCGCACCACACCCCCCAACCCAAACTCAAACTCAATCCCAAACCCATCCACACGCACACACCAAGAAATGCATAAAGAGCAAGTAGCCAACGAATTTCTACAATTTCACCACAACCTGACCGTCCTGTTATTTCTTGATAACTTCCCTTCTTGAGCTTTTGGCACATCAACAACGTAATTCTATTTTTAGGGACTTACCCACTGGAAACAACAAAATACCACCAAACTTCCACAAATAGTTTAAGATGTAGCAATTTTCGCCAACCATTTTCCCATCCCATTTAACCACCAAAAGAGTGACCACATGCACGACATGCGACATCTATAGTAGCTTCACGTTGGCTGCCAATTTTTTTATAGTAGCACATGATTATTGGTCCTTTTGGCACCAAAATATAGTTAGCGGTTAAACACTTGGGCTAAAGGACGAGAAGTCACAGGATTGCCATTTTAATAGCACTTGCATGTGTATGGCATCACTTTTTTGGTGGTAAAGTTAATTGCAGGGTTAAGTACTACAACTTGGGGTAATTGTGATTCTGTTGCTTCCACGGGATTTTTGGAGTGTGTGGTGGTGGTGTCAAAATGCATAAAATTTGGAGGTGTGATGTGTCAGAAGTTCAAAGGAGTGACAAGGTGCCTAAAATTGTTAATATGAAGAGGCTGGTTGTTTTTTATGTTATTTTTTGGGAGTTGAGGGGGGAAGCATGCCGAAGATAAAATCTGCTTGACTTTCCAGCACCACACTTTAAGCACTACTCGTTATGTAGGACCTAACTATCAAAGATTTTGCAGTCAACATGAATGGGAACATGTTCTGTCAAGTCTTTCTATACTGTTACCTTATATGGTCTAAAAGTCGACATTTTTATCCTCTTTATTCGAGTGAGCTACTATCAAGGAACCCATCCCATCAAAATTTTCCTCTTATCTAGCTTTACCATGTACTTCCTAATAATTCATTATTCTTTAAATGACCCATCAAATTCCACCAAAAAGAAAAAAAGAAGAAGAAGAAGAGTATAAAGCATCCAACAATATTTTATTACCCTAACAAATTCTAGTGGTTCAGAAAAGGGAAACCAAACTCTAGGATACTCGACACTTCAAAAGGCAGAATCCCAATTCAAAAGAAAAGGGGCACGACAAAATTAGTGTCATATTCCTTACATCTTCAAGTTTGCTTTGAAGTTCCAAAAGTTCCTGGCAGCATGTGAGGCACTCTGTATGGTATACGGCTGCCAAGTCTTTAATCAACACCTTCCTTCTGATAATACCAATCACTAAGAAGTACCAGAAAAAAAAAAAAAAAAATTCACGCGTGAGATACTAACATGCATAATTTCCATAAGAAGCATATTCTATTGTCATTGCATTATAAACTGCTCCTCACTTCAAAGCCTGAAGCTTGGCCAAAGAACTCACACTGTAAAAAAATTTAAAGAACAATATCCGGATATTAATTTACACAACAAAATTTTATTATCAATTCTGATCTCTACAGAATTCTCTGTATTGAATTCATTTATTTCCCTTAAATCAGTGTTCAGAATATCATTCTCAAAGAATTTAGAGAAAATAAATTACTTTCACCAACATAAGTTTTTGAATAATCTACATACTTTTGGGTAGATTACAAAACCCTCAACCACACAGAGGACGGAATAAAAATCTAATTCTTCCTCAGTTCAATCTATTTGGAAATCGTGTTCAGAAAAGTTCTACTACACTACACAAATCCTTCGGTTAAAATAAAAATGCTAAATCATGCACATCATATACACTAATCAGATAAGTATATTTTACGATTTAACAACCTAGAAGAGTTTAATAAATGAAACTAGTAAACAAGTGAAGGAATAAATTAAAATCAGAAATAGGTCCATAATCATCAAGAAAAAGGAGTTTTCGTAAAGAAACGCATCATGAATCTTAGACAAAAAAAAAAACTAATGGACGTCTAATAAAACTTTAAGAGAGAGACTTACTTCGGCTGGGATCGAAAGGAGTTGGCGGGGTAGAAGTCGGCGTTGGGGAAGGTGGGGGATCACCGGATGATATCGACGGTAGCGGAAGAGGAGGAAGAAGCGGCGGCGGCGGAAGAGAAAATGGGTGTCGGATTGGAATTTCAGCCATTAGAGGGTGGTGTCTAGGTTTGGGTTTAATAACAATAATGGAAATACTTCAATTTAAGAACATCGAATATGGATTTTTTTTTTTCGCCTGCAACAAGATGGATTGAAGAGATGAATACACTCTATATACACTTTTTTTAAAATAAAATGTGGAAACTTGATTGAAAAAAACTATATTTAATTCTTTTGCTATATGTAGTCGGAGTTTAATATTCTGAATTACTCGATCCCACTTGTCCTCTCATATTGGGGGTCGGGTCACACATTTGTTGGAAGTAGAGTCCGACCCCATGTGAGGATGTCGAGGAGATCGGATAACTCAAAGCGTCAAACTTCGAGTACAAAAAATTTAATTCTATCTTTAAACATTCAGGATTAAATGATCAACTTTTCTAAATTATTGATTATAGAGAAGAATAAGGCCTATAAATAATTTTTTTTTCTATATTATTGATTATAGAGAAACGCCTTTCAATTTTTTTTTTGTTCAACTTATCTGCCCACTTCATGATCAGTGTTTTATTTGGTCCTTAAACTTGTGTGTTTGTTCGATTCATATTCTGAAAGTTTAATGGACTACTTGTTTTTAATAGGCCAAGTTCATTTATCTATTTTTTATTTTTCTTTAATATCTACAGGTCTATAAACATTTCATACTTTCCTGACTCAACGAGTTAGTTATTGCGCCATCCATGTCTATCAAGTTTGAAAATTAATTGATTACGTTTATTTAAAAACTCAAAAGCTAGTTTAAGACGATGCGAGAGAGCACCAGCTTCAAGCTCTTACAGTTCTAGGTTTTAGATCTTGGTTGAGTATTTGAATGAAAGTTTACATGTGAACACTAGCAAATGTTGCAGAACACAAATTTGTGGTGAATTTGGTAATACAAGTATAAATTAATTTGAGTATAATTTATGACGAAAACTTGTAATGGGCATTGGACAACGGATTGATGAGATTATGCTCAAGGAGTCTGAATAACAACCTTAGGTTCTATACTAATGATGTTGAGAAACATAGGTTCACAAACTCGTATGTACAACGCAAGGAAGCAACACCATTGATACACTTACTATGTTAGGAATCGAAATAAAAGATAGTATTTGAATTTACATAGAACATGAATAACCTAAATTCTAGCCGGATCAACTGTGTCAAATGCTTTACATATACTAGAATGACTTCTCTTGTGCTCTTGTTCTAATCATCTCTTTCTTTATGATATCCACCTCTCACTCACCTCCTGTGAAAGAACGTAGGAAGATGGCGCAAATGGCCTTTTCACATCCTCGATTCCTCCAACATTGTCCAGCTCGATCGAAGCAAATTCTCCTTGGAAAGCTAGCATGGCATTCGTTGAGAAGTAACATTGTGAATTGTAATGTACAGACCATCGACATGAAGGACTTGCCTTTTCATGTCAAATAATGAAAGTTCAATATACAACATGCAAAAGAAGGCAAAACCGGAACAAGTTAGATCACCCTCTTTCTCATAACACCAATTATTTCCGATACTTCCTCTGCAATCGTCTCGAGCTTTGGTGCATTAGAAGGCTTTTTCGGAGAAATCATAGGAGAGGGTGCAACCTCAACCCAATGGTGTATGCACCTTGTTGGTTTTCCCATAATCACCTCTGACCAAAAAAAAATAGAAAAAGAAAAAGCTGCGTTTTCTTGGTCTACTTTTTCTTCCTTGAGAGGCCTTTGAGAGAGATTTCTTGATTATCAAAGCTAATAGAAACTGATGGGATGGAGAAGAATTCATGCAAATGTAGTTTAAATAAACTTGTTTTGGAACCTACGATTGGGAAAAATCAACCTCATGGCAAATTAGAATGCCAAGTGTCTGTCGTTTCCAGATGGTCTCTTCCTCCACAATTACCCGCAGAGTAAGGCACCATAGTAGTCAAATTGAATGGAAGTTTCCATTTGAATACAACATTTTTGGACTAGTCAAGGGACAAGAATTCTCAAGTATATGGAACCCTGTCTAGAAGAAATTGTCATCAATATCTAGATAGAGCTACTAGAACCACATCTTTTAAAATTTTGTCCTTAAAAGAAATAAAATTTAAAGCTTTTAGAAGACCATACACATACAGGCCACAATCATTTTTTTTTTTATCAAAGGTCTTATACACGCACAATTTTTTTAAGGGTGGCAACAACTTAAATTTTTGACAGTTATCTGCTCCAATAGTGTGTTGATCCTCTCTTCGTTTAAAAATCTTAACGCTATTACAGAATGGATGAACTTAGAAATGCTAAGAATGAACAAATTAAGGATGAGTCAAGTCCTTGTGCAAGGTAAAAGCCCGCAACAGCTTGCACATCAGGGATTACTCATGTTAATTAGTGAAACTTAATTTACAGAAGACAACCCAATACACATCACGATTAAAAACAACTGTCGGTGGGGAACCCTCAAGGTTGGATTTCAACCTTTTTTTTTTTTATTAAAAACAACTGCAATTTATAAATGAGTGGCGTTGAGACATGAAAACACTGCAGTAAGTTGTCAGAAGGTACTCTGGTCTGGTGCAATTTCTTCTTCATCAACACTGGATTATTTCAGTGGCTCGTGATCTGCCATTTGTTTGTATATTGTTACGAGGGTTAGGTCAACTTGGAGTAGGGCGCTGATGAAATTGGAGTCCGGCTGGAGGGATGGATGTGGATGATTGTTTAACAGATGGAAAGATTTGGTTCCCAAACATCATTCCAAGAAAATGACACTAGTTCCTTCAAGCAGATTTTTCCTTCCTTACAGAATGTTTCATTCTAACCTTGCGTTTTCTATACTTTTCTGATTCAATACTGTCTTTCAATTTCTCCAAAGCTGGTTCAAAAGAATGATATAGGAATCAGAAAATAAGAGAAAATGCATTACGTGAATAGTATCAGTATGTATGCATTTTTCTTTTGCAAGGAAAAAGTAACATTTTCTGGAATATGTCAAGTTTGAATTACCTACAGGATGAGTTAAACGATATAACTAACTTCCAAAAGTCAGTGGATAAAATAATGCCCGAATTACCTGTAGTATACAGAGAACGGAGCGACTCTATTGATTCAGATGGGATTGAATAAACAGGACAGGAGTTATTATCAGCCTTCTGCAAAAGCTTTTTGAATCGCTTAACCTGAAATGAATTCAAGCTCGTGAATTCCAAGTGTTAAGAGCAATATATGAGGAAAAAATTATCAAATTTCAGAACCATCATTGTTTGCATATATTTATTTGATTTATGTTAATTAGAGAAATGTGCGAATGATATTCAATATTGCTTCAGAATGCACGGTGACAAAACATATAAATAAAGGAAAATACAAAAAATCAGAAAAGCAGAACCAGTAAAGAGAAGACGAAAAGGATGGGAAAGAAGCAGCAACTGAACAACCACAACACAAGCAGGAAAGAAAAAGAAATACCTCATCTTTGAGCAACAATGTGAAGCAACGCCCAGTTTGACCAGCTCTCGCAGTTCGACCAGCCCGGTGAATGTATGTTTTGATATATGCAGGCATATCATAATTAATTACATTTTTCACCCCTTCAACATCCATTCCACGAGTCATCGCATCAGAGGAAACTAGCACTTGTATTTCTCCAGATCGGAATGCCCTCAATGTCTTGCTGAAAGACAGATTTCTTGGAAAATTAGAAAGCAATCGGGCACAACTGTATAAATAATAACTATGAATTGATCAAGAACTGGACGTTGCAATCATCAATCTGAAATCTCTTTGCAACTGACCAGATTTTGGTGACTAGTCTTCCCTTAAGAAAAAATTATGACATTTCACCTAGGAAACCAGAAAATGCTTATTGTATATCTATTTATCGCTCGATTGCACAAGTTCACAGCTAGATAATTAATCCCTGTTCTTATCTTCCATAACAAGAAAAGCAAAATACTACTGTGGGGCAGAATAAAAATGTTACAGTTTCAAAATCCCATTCATTAACTTTCTATTTAAAACAGACAAGAAAAATATACATTACTAAGGATGCAACTTCATACGCACATAACTGAACTAAATTTTTTTGACATGCAATGTAGCTCGTCATCACATAAACAAATCAGAGCCGGCTGTCATTGACTCAAGATGAAATAGATACATGAACATCTATTTAGAATAGTTATTTAATGTGACTAGAAAAAATCAGAAAGCCACTTTCCAGTAAGATATATACAAGCATTCCCTTGGGCTTAGTTCATGTTCTCTCCCCAAAAGAATCCTTTCCAAGGAGAAGATATAGGTGCAATTTTCACTTCTATACAAACTCAAAAGCCATAGTACAATGGCCTCAAATATTTAGAGGGGGGCCAACTAACTCAACTGGAACCAATATCACTGACACAAGGATAGGTCTATTTGATATAGTTACATGCAGGTTATGGAACCTGTAGCACATAATGCTTATTTTTAGTCAATTTCTCTCTGGACTTAACAGATGTAAAGTTAAAAGCAAGTAGCATGGTCAGTGTGCATCCCCAGATCAGTATTATTTCCTTTTATCCCCATTATAGCATCACTTTTGGCGGAGGTGAGGGGTATATTATTTGTTTCAGAGCATTTGATTGTAGTTGTAATTACCCACCATAAGCAAATAAATATGCGTGCGCGCGTGTGGAGGGAGAGAGATAGACTGAGATGAATCAAATTTAACTCATGCCAACCCACCTTTATCCCACCATCTCCCCTCGAGTTCCATATATGGAAAACATTAAGAATGAACAGAAGATAATTTATTTTAATAAACAATGTAAGTGGGTTTAGACTACCTTCTTATGGTCTGACGTTGAAGACGTGAGTATTCTTTGATCTTGATTTGCTGATCACCAAAGAAATTCAGTAAGGTGCACAGCCTATGAGTCGACTCCACAGATGACGTGAAAACAATACACTTCTCCCCTTGCAAAGTTTCCAATAGGACAAGTAGATAAAGTGGTTTAAACTTTGGTTCACATATCTGCACTCAATTGAAGGAATTCATCAACATAAACATTAAGACAAATGTTACTACTTGACCAGTCAGAATTGCAGCCAAAGATAATAATTTAAAGAGCAACATACTTGAAACAAAAGACATGGAACAAGTACCAAAAATTGATGAATCAAGTTTTTGCGTCACTTCAGTGGTTCATCTCTTGAATTTCATATAAAAATCCCACAAGATATTTTTCAACTTAAAAAATAAAACAAAACAGAGGTTATTTTTCTTTTTGATAAGGAAAACAAAAACAAAACAATAAAAGTTGTAATGAAATAAAAGAGTGGTTGTTTTCAGCATATTCTAAAACCACAAAATTAGAAGCAAATATACATGTGGTAATAGAATACTTTAAGAAAGAGCATGGTTGCACATGTGAAAGACTTGTGTTTTGCCAGTAGAATTAGATGTCCATACCACTTTGAGGGATTTTAGTTGTTCAGGGAGCTGGTAACGTCTTGGTCCAGTAGTCAAGAACAAAGGATGGTGAAGATCAAGCTGTGCAAGCTTGCTTGGATCCTGGGTTAATGTGGCAGATAGAACCATCTTCATAAGCCTCGGGTACGGCTTAGCCTTAAACCCCCGTTCCACACCACTGCATCAATTCCAAATAGGTCCAACTAATAATGTTAGTGTCAACTAGAAAATGCTTCAAAATCCCCAAAGAAAAAAAAAAGAAAAAAAGGGAGATTTGAAACATATTGAAACCCCAAAAGTCACACTAAGTGCAATAAAAAAAAGTGAGAGAATGCATCTGACAGAAATCATATAAGATACAAATATTTATCAAGATTTCTAATGCCTACAATGTAGTGCACACCTCTATTTTCTTAAGACTAGCCTGAACTGAGTTATTATATACAATAAAAGTGTAACATGCACCACCAGAAAAAAAAAAACAAAAAGGATACCATCCAATGATCAATCTCGAGTACTTAACTATATTATACCAAACATATCAAGTCTTTAACCTTTTCATGAAATTAAACCAGCATGTTGTTAACAAAGGGAGAATCAAGAGTAGAACTCACAATCTCCTGATTGTCTTCAAAGACCCAAAAGTAGGAGACAAAATGTTGCTTGCATCTGGATACAGACTTTGATTATAAGTCTGTGCCAATTGAAGGACAGTAGGCAGCCATGATTGATAAGCCTCCCTAAGTAACCGATCTGTTTCGTCAACCACCTGAATATTTATCTCGTCAGTCATATGGATTACTGACCAACAGGTTGCCCAAGTGAGCACACACACAAACAGAGAGTGAAGACCTGCATGTAAATGTTCAGGAGCCTCAACAAATATAGCTTTTTCAGTTTTCATTATTAATTAATCACCGTTCAAACTACTGGCCACATTACGCTTATAAATAGTTTCCAATTTATTCAGGCAAAAGAAGAGTCATTCTGTCCACCAAAATGACTCCAGTAGAGAGAAATAATTGACAAGCAGAAGACGGTACTTCCAACGACAACACAACAAAGTAGCCAAATACTTGGAAACACAATGTTAGAAGCCAATACTATATACAGACAACAGAAATGAGAGATCACAAATTCAAGTTGTTAATGCAAAAGAGATTTAAAAGAAATTTTGATAAAAAAAAAGGAGTCGACGGCTTCAATAATATATGAGTTTATAGATAAATGGAAACAAAAATTTAAGCGCAAATGAAGAATATAGCTCCACTAGTAAAGTCAATCTCTTGCTTACAAGATAACAAAGATGATCAAGCGTAAAACCCTTCGTATTGTAAATATGGTCCATCAGCCTTCCTGGTGTTGCTACCAGTATGTCCACTGAACTTCTTAAGCCCAATAAGAAATCTTCTGAGTCAAAACAGATATCAGCCTCTGGTGTAGGTTTCTTGATGAGCTCTGAAATTTCATCGGCAATTGAAGACTGACCAACAGCCAAACCCACAGACAAACCCACTGCAGGAGCTAGGGAAGCAAAGACTTCCTTGACCTAAAAAGAACAACATCAAAGCTAATGTAATTTAGTACTCTTCAATATTTAACGAGAGAGTCTGCCATAAAAAATATTAGAATTACAAGAAAGCACAGACAAGTATAATCTGGAAAACAATTTAATGATTAGATTATATTCCAGAACAATAATTGAAATAAAAAGCTATAATTGTGCGGTGAATTTATAGAGATGAATATATAACCTGCACAGCCAAGTCACGAGTGGGCAACACCACCAAAGCACGGAGACATTTTATTGCACGAGTTGACAACGTCTGCACAATTGGTAAAGCATAAGCAAGAGTTTTCCCACTCCCCGTCGGTGAATTTATACAAAGATCACGTTCAAAAGAACCAGGTCCAATTGTCTCTTGCCAGACTGCAACTTGCACGGGAAAGAGTGAAGTGATACCCATGTTACACAAAGCTGCCTCTAACCTGAAAATGAATACAACTAAAATAAGGAAAGAGGGGAGGGTGACGGGGGGAGAAAGAGAAATTGGATCATAGAAGAATAAGTAACAAATCATTCAACTAATCTAAACACAGTATAATAAGTTGTGATAGTATTAATACATCCATAATTTAATCCAAACCCCTTTCCTCTGCTGCCAGAAATTTCCACTCAGCACAACAAACAAGAAAATATACAGAAAATAAAATAAATACATTGTCCAGCTGCAATAGTACCATCGTTGAACATATATTACCTGGGGTCCAGAAAAGGGAGGAAATTAAGCGGACATTCTTCGTAGAGGCTATTATCGACTGGATTTCTCATCCATGGCAACACTGGCACACTTGTCTTCTTTTGCTCTGTAGCCAACTCCATTTCTTCAATCTAAATCCCTTTAAACCATTAAAAATCAAGCCGTTAATTCTTCAACTATTTAGCTACCAACATATGCGTGCAAAGCGCACATATGAAGGTAAACTATCATAAATAACTACAAAGATTTCAACTTAATGTGACCACACTTGTAATCTGGTTGAACTTTTCAAATTCATTAAAAAGTAAACAAATTTGCTCAATTCCACTAATGTTGTAGAATGTATAAAAATGCAAATGCATAAACAGATAAAAGCAAATAAATCAAAATGAAAAGCTTCAAAACAATATCTAAAAATAATTGCAGTTTGCGTTTATCGGTACCAAATACATACTAAACAACGATCAAAAGAACCAAACAATGAATTGCTAGTAATCTATAAAGTCAGGGTTTGAAATTTTAATACCTGAGCTACGTAGAAGAATTGGAATTTCCGGCTGTTATTGCGTTTCTTTGCCTATTGCATATGGTTGATTCTGGGTCTCATAATTTGGGCAAACTGGTTTATTGTTTTAGATGGGCTAAACATTATTTTTAGATGGCCTGAAATAGTTTTAGCCCACAAATTTCAATATCATAAAATAAAAAGGCTAGACCAAATCGGACTTAGTCTAATCCAGTTCGACTCCACAGTGCAATGGGATTCAGTTTTGGGGGGGGGGGGTGGTTAGATTAGATTAGCCTATCGGCTCGGACCCAGCCCGTGATTAGCCCGAGCCAAGGCCATTTTGGCCCGTGACAGGACCGTCTGTTGCCTACTTTTTGTAGGCAACTACAGTAGCTGCTTGAAACAATTTAGAATTTTAAAAAAAAAAAAAAAAATCGGGTCGAGTCAGTTTTGTTCGGTGAAGCCTGAACCAAGCCACGGATTCTTGACTCAGCTCGAGTCAAAAAAGCTCAAGCCAATTTTTTGTCGGGGCGCGAGCTTCGGTGGACAAGATAAAGCATTATCGAGCACCCTAATGAGCCAAACTCCATTTCAAACTAGAATTTCTATTATTCAGCACTACATATTTAGCACTTATTTGAAGCCCATTTTTTTTATCAAAATACAATTCTTCAACAGTGATTTGACCCCACTTCAACCGCATATTCTTCAATGAAATAATATTACACGCAAATTCAAAAAATTTCTTTATTTTTTAAGCACACATTTCTCATCAATACACTATTTAAAAATGCTTTTTTTTTTTTTTTTTACAAAAATAAGGCTTAAATAAGATCTTAGGATTACATATTAAACGTGTCTTATATGCAATATAGTTTCTAAGTCTTAACATAATTCTGTAAACATCTATGGCCCTATATGTTTCATCATTCATTTCAATTTGTTCAATTAGAATTACTATTTAGACACGTATAGATCTTATTTCTTATGCGATCCAAAATGAGTGTAACAACTTTGAGTTTCGATTCATGTCACCCTCGAGAATATTTCGGATAAAGAAGCACACCACAGAAACCTCTGATATAATAGTAAACTTCAAATTGTGCACCTTTTTACATGCCAAATATCAAACCAAACTAATACCAGTCCTATGACGTTAATTACCTTCAACACTGAAAAACACAGTAATTCACACCTAATAATCAACAAGTAAATTGACTAGATTATTCTATTCATTCAGAGCCAAATACAGCACACAAACACAACGCAACAACTTTAAAAAATTATGCAACCGCAGGTTCAGTAAATTCTTTGTTTAAAAACGAAAGTAATTGAGGTAAAGAAGAAGAACGAGCAAGGTAGAGTGCCAACTGATTGATGTATATAAAAATTGCAACTATCTTGATTCAATCATAAATAATCTAATTTACCAAAATCATTGGAAAAAAAAGTACTTATTTCGGTATATTTTTGACAATGGAGTACTTACCAAGTTAGCTGAAACCAAAATAGAATTTTGACAATCTTCTTCTTCTTCTTCGTTGCTGTTTCCTTGCTGCTGCCGCTGTTCCAGAGACGTTTGTTTTTGTTTAGGGCTGAAGGGTATAAAGGTAAAATAGAAAATGAAAACTTTATTTTTTTTTAATAGAAATAACGGTCAAAGGCTAAAAAGAAGTTTTGATGAGGGTGAAAAGGCTAAGGCTTTTTGCAGCCATTACCACGATCGGAGACAACAGGCGAGAAGATAAGAGAAGAAATGGGTGCGAGCAGTGACCCGAATCAAGAGGGGTCGGACGAGCAACAACGAAGATCCGAGATCTACACCTACGAGGCTCCATGGAACATCTACGCCATGAATTGGAGCGTTCGCAAGGACAAGAATTACCGCCTCGCCATAGCCAGCCTTCTCGAAAAGTACAACAACCGGGTCGAAATCGTTCAGCTTGATGATTCCACCGGAGAAATCCGACCCGACTCGGCGCTATCCTTTGAGCACCCATACCCACCGACAAAGCTCATTTTCATACCAGATAAGGAGTGCCAGCGCCCTGACCTTCTTGCTTCGGCTTCTGATTTTCTCCGCCTCTGGCAGATATCGGATGGCGGTGGTTCCTCTGCGGACGGTCGGCGCGTGGAGATGAAGAGCTTGTTGAATAATAACAAGAATAGTGAGTTTTCTGGTCCGCTGACTTCTTTTGATTGGAATGAAGCGGAGCCGAGGCGTATTGGAACTTCTAGTATTGATACTACTTGTACGATTTGGGATATTGAAAAGGAGGTGGTGGATACACAATTGATTGCTCATGATAAGGAGGTTTATGATATTGCCTGGGGAGGTGTTGGAGTTTTTGCATCGGTTTCTGCTGATGGGTCGGTTAGGGTTTTTGATCTCCGGGACAAGGAGCATTCAACGATTATTTACGAGAGCTCCGAGCCTGACACTCCGTTGGTTCGGTTGGGATGGAATAAGCAGGACCCCAGGTACATGGCCACGATTATAATGGATAGCCGCAAGGTTGTGGTTCTGGATATTCGCTTCCCGACTCTTCCAGTGGTGGAGTTGCAGAGGCACCAGGCGAGTGTGAACGCAATTGCATGGGCTCCTCATAGTTCCTGCCACATTTGCACAGCAGGGGACGATTCCCAGGCGCTTATCTGGGATCTTTCCTCCATGGGGCAGCCGGTAGAGGGCGGGCTGGATCCTATTCTGGCATACACGGCCGGTGCTGAAATCGAGCAGCTGCAGTGGTCTTCCTCCCAGCCTGACTGGGTCGCCATTGCATTCTCCAACAAGCTGCAGATTCTGAGGGTATGAGTAGATAATTCTATTTGCCAATTAGTGGTATGACTGACCATCATCAGCCTCTACATTAGCTAGTTGCTGAGTGCAATCGATTATCTGAATTCAAAACTGTTTCTTTTTTTCTTTTTTGGTATTAAAGCTTCGCAAATTGTTGCTTTCAAAGAGTTAACCTACATCTCATGAATATTTCCATCGTTCTGTTATCTTGTATGAAGTAGACAGTAATTGTAGTTTCTGGCCTGGTTAGAAAGGAAAAAGGAGCTGCTTTAATTGTGTTTGTCTTGTTCAGTGTTCTGTTAATGACCATATTTCTTCCTTTTTTGTCTAATTCATCTTTACATAGATGTATGTACTCAATCCTCGAGCAATTGACTCGCATGAATGTTCATTTATGATGCGGAGCAAGAGCCTGTTTTATAGCGCGAAATTACTAAAAGGGTAACTGGCTCGTATATTTGACATTTGTATTGAGAACCGAACCATAGGTTAGACTAAATGAAACTTCTTTAAATTCCCAGGGAACTTCAAAATCTTTAGTTTTGGCGTTCCCTTTTGAATTCCAATCAGATTACTAGAGCCAGTTAATGTTCTCTTGCTAAATATCAAATAAACTCCGTTAAAACAGAAAGGTACAACCTTGTTGCAGTTTGCATCCATAATGCCACCAGTCAAGCCCTTCTCTGGGCCTGACAGTAAGATAATAAACAATTTTTGTCAGGATCAATGACGGTTTACCTCCAAGGCAATCCATCTGATGCTCGAGGTGGCTAAGGGCATGGAAAAAATAGACTGGAATAAATGGCTCAAGAGGCCAGTGAGTAAGTTTCTTTGTATGGAATTCTTGTTTCTGGTTACCGCAAATCTAATCTGACCAATATTGCTTGAAGCAGTGACTACCTATCAGTGATTATTTCAAGCGGTGTGAATTCATTTGTACTTGCTGTCAATGGCATTGTTCCTGTTTTCCTATCTCTACTGCTTACTTCTATTCAAGACTTTGTTCAATGAGTTCTGCTATTGTTTTACCACTTGCTTTTTGATTTGTTTTTAATTAGTCTCTGGTAAAATTATCATATATGCTGTTACTGATTGAAGAAAATGAAGGACTGAGCATGGACAATATGCTTCAGCTGAGCTGCGTAGTACTAGAGCTAGTGAATTTGCAAATTATTCCTTTAGTTGATTAATCTGACTTACTGAAATTTGTTGGAAGGTAAAATGAACCGGGTTGTGTAGCACCTGTCCTTTTGTTGTGTTTTGTGATTCTCTATTTAAGCTAAAAACACCAATTCTTGCTTCCATATTGTTTTGATTCCCCTAGTGAGGTTACTATGTTGTTCTGGCCTATAGTATTTAAATAGGCTGTCATTTTTTCCATGAAATTTAAATTGAGTTTCGAAGTTGTGGAGTTGTTGCTCTTGTTTGAACATCAAAGCATCTTTAGAAAAGTGTTGAGGCATGGGACAATACACAATCACTATCAGTTGGTCAGTGCTTATACAAGTTAAAAACACGATGATTGTTAACACGGACTGCTGGCTTGAACTTTTGAGTAACTAGTCTATAAAAACCTGTCATTTGATCCACCTTCAGTCCAGGCTGCCGTTGTAAACCATATCTTATGAGACTTGTAACAAAACTAACTATATTTTTTCGTTTCTGGTTGACAGGAAGTGGAGAATAGAATGCATTTTCTATCTGATGACAAAAATTTGTTTCGTTTTTCCTGTATAATGGCACTTCCGAGGCTTGTATTTTCACTGTCAACTGTAGATGTAACAAATGTGGTCATCGAGTAGAGAATGAAGTATATTTGATATTGAATTAACGTTCCTGCATCTTTATTCTAGTATCGTTTATGGATGTGCAGACATCTTATAATCTTGTTATAAAGTTTGTATCATTTGCATTTGAGTCCAAATGGAAGAATTCAAGATTCCTGACCACTGAATTCGTGGATAAAGAATTCCGACATTGATCCCGGTTCTTGTAGTGATCATTTTCAGTTTTTTTCACACAAAGTCTCCCAACTTATAATTTGTCCCACATTAGCTTGTTGAACTTCAATTTGTTTTGAAATAGCATTTATTTCAATTTCAACATTTCTGTGTAGGGATGATAGCAGGCCGAGTTGGGTTTTAATTACTATTCCCATCTCAGGAATTCCGAGGGGCAGGGCGGGATTGAAAAACTTCATTCACGGTTCAATTTAAATACTTATTTATATATTAAAATATGATTTAAATTAAAAATGTAATAAAGATTATAATAGAATAAAAGGTGAAGAAAGGAGTATGTTTTTTGTCCTTTCGCGTTTACTATTTGAGATATTCACATGTAAAATGAAATATATGATGTAGCGATAATTTATTAATCAGCTTGTCGACTTAAAAACTTGTATGATTCAATATCTTCATTAGTAATCTATCAATAGAACAAATGCAAAGTAATATAGCATCAAACAAGCTCATGGTCATACATTTTGTCTAGATGTGGTATGGATCATTAGTTTTTAGTCATTGAGAATTTGAGATGTGTGAAATGGTGGAACTGAACAAGAACATAAATTAGCCGAGCATTTTAAATAAATTGAAGTTTGGGGACTAAAATGGAACAAACTCACAAATCATATGACTTCCACTGAAATTTACTTTTTCTTCTTAATGCAAAAACCCATTTCAGAATTCAGAACAGCAAAACCCAGGAGTGCAATTTCCCTCCGCCGCTACTTAGGGTCGTTGTTGCGCCGTTACCGTTTTACTTGCGATTCTGGTACTTCCTCAATATTCATTTAAATTAAACTAATTATATTGGTATTAAAATACCTACAAAACTGTATCTTTTCTTTTTTAAAGGTTTTGTCAATTACTGCACAAGATCATGAATACATTATGCGGAGCAAATACAGAACTATCCCGTTGTGTTACCAATTTATTTAATCCTCATTTAGGCTTGGCCAAGTTTAATGCTTGTAATTGGGGCACGAGGCTATTACCGTTGTTCTCCAATAATTCTATTAAAGAAGCGAAAGTTGGGAGTAAGAAAAGTGGAATTATGTTATCAGTTTCCAGCTCCGGTACTAAAAACGAGGTCAAAACTGCCGAAGGAAGTAGGGCTGATGGCCTGACATATAAGGATGCTGGCGTTGACATAGATGCGGGTTCGGAACTTGTGAAAAGAATAGCCAAGATGGCCCCTGGAATCGGAGGTTTTGGTGGCCTCTTTCCCCTAGGTATAATAACTATAGTTTATGGTTTATATATATGTTACCAGTGTTATATGGTATTTATCTTTTGAGCTATCACTCTGCTTACATGTCTAGATCTGTGAATGTTGAATCGCTCCATTTGGGGCTATCCCCTTCATACTAAAAAAGTAGTAGCTGGAGTAAGTCTTAATCAAGCTACTGTTAATAGTCTCAGGCCAGTGACAGTGACGGCGTAATCAGATTGCTACCCTCAAAGCTCCAAGGGATTTAGTCCAAAATGAATGATCTGACATATTGTTTATTAATCTACCTTAATTATCAATGCGATGTATTCTCTGAAGAGCGATTATCATGAACATGACTGGGAATAGAATTAGAAGATCTATGCAAAGATGCTATTTTCTTTCCCTTGAAGGCTTGAATATTTGTGTTACTTGTGAGTGCACAAAAGCATTTGATAACACTGTCATGTGATAAATCGATTTGGAGGTAGAAGAGGAGGAAAACAATTATCGATGTGATTTATGCTAATTGTCTGTTGACTTTTAAAGCGTATTATCATTACTCAACACCATTTGAATTTAAGATTTGTTCTTTATTTTAGAGATGTTTGGTGTTCTTTTCTATAGCACAGGACAAAAGTGTACTTCAGTTTTCTAGTATGGTCATATTTATGCTTTTGAAAATCATCCATCACATGTTGAATACATGTCTAAACTGCATCTAATGTGCCATTTCCACCTGAATTGAAACACGATTAAACTAGAATAAAATGCATGTTGAAAGGTATCAATGCCTATTGTGTGTTCAAGATGGAAATTAGTAACGCATTTGGAATATTACTGTTTATGAGGGTTGTGAAACAAAACGGTGGTTGGCCTGACTTGTGAACTAATTAAATGATTCAACATTTCCACTAGCTCAAACTAGGAACGAAATCCTACAATTTGTTTTAGTTTTGCATGAACCGCTTATGCATTTTGTATAGTTGTTTACCTTCCTTCTGTATATTTTCTCTACCTCTTGTTTTGGATTCTTTAACAGTGTCTCCCATCTTAATTTCATGTACAAGACCCTCTTTTCATTTCAATTTCCACAGGGGATTCCTATCTTGTTGCCGGCACAGATGGAGTGGGAACAAAACTTAAGCTCGCATTTGAGACTGGGATTCATGAGACAATTGGAATTGATTTGGTAAATATTAATGGTTTCTATTTTTGTTCTATCAATGTTGCCAGGATTAATCCTCAATTTTGATAGGTTGCAATGAGTGTAAATGACATAGTCACCTCTGGAGCAAAGCCTCTTTTTTTCCTCGATTACTTTGCTACAAGTCATTTGGACGTCGATCTTGCAGAGAAGGTATTGCGATTCTACCAGCATACCAATTTCCTTTGGCTTTGGAAACTATTAGATATTTTTTTGGAAAGTTCCATCAACTTGGTATTCCCTGATGCAGGTCATAAAAGGCATAGTCAGTGGTTGCCAGCAATCTGACTGTGCTCTTTTAGGGGGAGAGGTACTTGTGACATTTTTTCCTTTCTTTCTCTGTATGCCAAGTAAATGTGTTCGTAATAAAGTGCATGCTACTTTCAGACCGCAGAGATGCCAGATTTTTACGCAGATGGTGAGTATGACCTTAGTGGTTTTGCTGTGGGAATTGTGAAAAAGGAGTCGGTTATTGATGGGAAAAACATAACGGTTGGGGACGTTCTCCTTGGCCTGCCATCCAGTGGAGTTCATTCAAATGGATTTTCTCTTGTCAGAAGGTTTTTACTTCAACTCTGAAAGCAAAACTTTTTACTGTGTCAGCCTCCAATGCCCTTGAAAATCTTAACCACTCACATCAAGTATTAGAATGGAGGGATGCTGCAGCATACTTAATATAAGTTCATTCTATTTCTTGTACTGCTCTATATCTTTATCGACTGAAATTCTGCCATTTGCTGCAGGGTTCTCAAGCAAAGTGGTCTTTCATTGAAGGACCAACTTCCTGGTTCATCTGTGACCCTAGGTGAAGCTTTAATGGCTCCTACTTGTATATATGTCGAGCAGGTCATGCCTCGAACTCCAGTTGAAGTAGTTGTGGCTAATGATATTGCATTGTTTTGTTTTCATGGGAATGCAATAATTTTCTAACGTAATTGAGGAATTCAGGTTCTTGACATTATTAGCAAAGGTGGCGTCAAAGGGATAGCTCACATCACTGGTGGTGGTTTTACAGATAACATACCTCGTGTGTTTCCAAAAGGTCTTGGAGCTATCATATATAAGGACTCGTGGGTGATTCCTCCTGTTTTCAAATGGATTCAAGAGGTAAGAATTATCTATCAGCTACATAATTACAGTCCAACTTATTTTCCGTTCTGTATTTTATAAATGTGCATTTCTCATTAGTTGTTTTCTTATGCGACCTTTGCACTACTTAATTCTGCTATTTTTTGGTATCAAATTTGTTAGGCTGGAAGAATCGAAGATTCAGAAATGAGACGGACTTTTAATATGGGAATTGGGATGGTTCTAGTAGTGAACAAGGAGACAGCTCTGAAAATACTTGGGGAAGAACATGGTGCAAGTATAACATATCGAATTGGTGAAGTTATACATGGCGATGGAGTGAGCTACCGATGACAGGCTCACACAAGATGCCCATAATCACGGCTTGACCAAATTTTATATTAGTAATGAGAAAAAACGATTGCGGGTTTCATAATTTCATAGTTGGCATGTCGTGAAATGAATTCGAGTAGCGTCTTTTGACGAGAAATGTGAACAATGAGCCTTGACAAAACTAGTGTTGTTTTGAATTATGTAAAAGCCAATTGCAATAAATATTTAGCCCAACTGCCTTTCTTTTCCGGTGCAAGTTTGTTCATTAGAGCTATGTTTATGCGAGGTTGTGGATCATAACTGGGTTGGGTAATTTTATTTTATTTTTTTTCAAGGTATCCGTAAGTCTATCTTTTTGCAACAGATAATAATATCAATTTGCAAAAACTATAAAATATCAAAATTCAAAACAAGTAACATCTTTGGTCCGTTTGGCTAGACTTAGAAATTACTTTTTGAAACAGTAGTTTCGCTAATAAAAAGATTCAATTTCTAAATTCGTGCTCTGTAAAGTAAGTAATAATAAAAAAAAGTACAAAAAAAAAAATTAATAGTTGGATAATTGCTTTATTTTTTTTTCGGCCATGTGATTAAGAGCAGCGTTCTCTCTTTCCCAAGTAATTCTCAAGCACTCTTTCCTCCGAAAAATACGTGGTGCGATCGTCGAATGAGGAGCCGTCACCTCATCAGGTGGCCCACTCTCATCCAATGAGGTAAGGCAACCTCGGAGCACCACATAAGACGATGCGACCGTCCTACCAAAATATTTCTCCATGACAGTCAGTATTTTACTTTGGACATGACAAACTTGTCTGAATAGGGAACTTGGGATTTTATTTGTTTTGATAAATAATATAAGCAGTCAGCTTAAAACATCATACCCACCAAATGATAAAAAATTTATATCCAAATCTTATCTACTTGGGCTCATCCAATAGTATAGTGACATATCAGCAAAAAGCATCTAAATCTATCCAGCATTGAAGCCACAAAATCTTCATGTGGCTGTGGTACAGAGTTCATAGCAAACTTAAAATATTTCAATATGGCATCATATTGAAAATATCACTTTAAGAAACAGGGATATTATATTTATTCTTAGATCAATTTCCAAGTAAAGAAAAAATGGCTAGTGCAGTGATGAATTCTCTCCCACAATTCAATGGTCTCAGACTCAAACCAGCATCAGCTTCTCCTGTCAAAAGCTTGGTCAGTGTCCCTTATTTTACAACCTTAGTAGTGCGTGTTCGGTTCACCTGAACATGATTGTTCAAATGAGAATGTCGATCGATTACTATTCGATTTTGCTTAGCTTATGTGACATAAATATGATATTGTTCCTCCAGGTAGCTGCTCAACCAATGCAGCGTAAAGGGCAGGGAGCCTTAGGCGCACGCTGCGATTTCATTGGCTCCTCAACAAATTTGGTGAGATTCTGACAACAATTGAAGTAAATTTTAAGAATAATGTTATTTAGCGCCACTGGTGTTAGTCTAAGTGACATCTAAGTGGTATTAAATGATATGTACAATTTAATGAATCTTAAATGAATCTCACATTATGACACTTAGACTAATGCCCTAACACCATTAATTTTAAAGGGTCATGGAGCTATCCACTTGACCGCTAATTGATAAGCGAGTGAATTGTTATAAATCTTCGTACACCTGCTTCACGCGTTTCTAATTGCGTTTTTGGCTCCACTAAACAGATAATGGTGACTTCAACAAGCCTGATGCTGTTCGCCGGTCGGTTCGGTTTGGCTCCATCTGCAAACAGGAAGGCCACTGCAGGACTAAAGCTTGAAGTGAGGGACTCGGGCCTTCAGACAGGGGATCCTGCTGGTTTCACCCTAGCAGATACATTGGCATGTGGGACTGTGGGTCACATTATTGGGGTTGGGGTTGTACTTGGCCTCAAGAACATTGGTGCCATCTAAATTTAATTCTTGACAAACCTGTTAATAACTTAAATATTTTGTGTCAAATTCCATCAATCTGCAGCAGTAATTTCCTTTGGCTTCATCTTTTTACTTAGGGTCCGTTTGATTGCAAGGGTGGAAAATGGATAGAAAGGAAATGGATTCCACGAAATTGGATTGCCTAGAATTGGTTTACCGGGAATTGAATTAAAAGTGTTTGATTGATATAATTTTCCACATTTCTATTATAATACGTTTGGCTTTATTTTTTTTATGCAAATTATCAATTAAATAGATAAATTTTTTTACCATTAGGGGCAAAATATGTTTAGATTGTCAAAAAAAATAAAAAATAAATTTATTTTTTATTTTTACGTTTGACTTTATTTTACATGAAATTTGTCAATTAAAGGGATAATTTTTTTTACACTTTATCTTAGAATTTGTTTCTATTGCTAAAATAAAAAATTAAAAATTAAAACAAAAAGGTGGAAACCAATTCCCACCAAATAGCAAGGAATTGATTTCCACGAAATCACGCTTCAAGTGGTTGTACCTTGGAAAAGGCTAGAAACCGATTCCATGAAAAATAAAGACTATCAAACAGCGCAAAAGTGGAAGTTGGAAAACGATTCCAAGTTCTCGAAAAAATTTCGGCTTATCAAACAGACCATTAGTTTCCGTAGTAACCCAGTAAGTTATAAATGCCTTGAGCTAAAATAGGACACACCCTGCGTTCAACATAAGACATTATAGTATACTTTGTTCAAGTACAAGAATCTCAAGACAACAGATTTCTATAAATTACAATCAATATAATATACCACCATATACCCTTTTGTTCATAAATCACTTCTTACAAGCTACTCAAAAACTTTAAACATGCGGAAGCAGAATTGCCTCCACCAGAAATAAAGAGGCAAAGGGAAAGGCAACTGGCACAAAGCAAAACCTTGAAACACTCAAGGACTATGGAGAATTTTACACTTTGCTTCGCACGAGGTTATGTATCTATTTTGAGGAGAGTATTAAGCGATGTACTGTTGAATCGTTGTGCAAGGCCTCGGATGACTAGGACAATGACATCACGCAGGTGCCTTGTCTGCACCATTAAGTCCACTTCGTTTTCACTGTCCACGACAATTTTAAGACGATGTTGATCGTTTCTGAAAAGCTCCACCTGCCCAAGAAAGTGCATATAAGATAGGAAATGTGTGGAACCAGCGCATGCTATATGTGCCTCAACATAATAAACAGTTACAGAATTACGTGCATAATCCACTTTCGGTAATTTATTTTTTCCATCAATGTTATGATATCCCAATTCCAATGATGGTTGGATCATCACTGTTTAAATAATGTTTAAACACGTTTAACAGTGAGCAATAATATCCAGTATGTCTAATTTTAAAGTCACCAAAGAGAAAAAAACACGTCAAGTATCGACATTTGCCACTCTTCCAAATAACCAATTTCCACATCAGGCGGTAGTTATGTGTCGATATCCGTATCTTAAGACTACCTTCACCTGACAACTCGATTAAGTAAAACAGAGGCCAATAAATCCAAGGATCAGTTTGTCTATGAACAAGCATGTTTGGGGTGATTTGTTTCATGCTTATAAGCATGAGAAAAAGTATTTGCTTATGAGCCACCCCCGACATGCTACAGGGTGCATGTTTTAAAGGGAACTTTTATATGGTTATTACTGTCAATTAGAGTCAGTGACGTGCAAAATTACTCAGAAAAATAGGTAATCTTCGTAGTCAAACAATTTGACCTACAAAATTAGGGCAGATTAGGGTTGAAGAATAAGGCATACATGAAAAGGAGGAGCGTAAGTTCCTCGAACTTCTGTTGTTGGGAACGAAGTTTTAGACCCCGGCTTCACAACCTTGATCCTCTTTCTATTGACTTCAAGATTTCTTCTCTCCAGAGGTCCAACTCCAGGATTCTGCAATGTTGAAATGGGTATGACACTGAGAGATCCATTGTTCCTTTCTTGATGATACCAAAGCTGTGTAGTAAATCAGGAAATAGAGAAAAGAAGTACCTTTCTAGAAGACCGATCCTTGTCACACAGTGCCTGGTTCAAAAGCATTGCAAGTATTAGTTTGTTGAAAGGTTAAAACATTTTAAGCACTAAACTAAGATAAACCTGCAGGATGTCTCGTATTCTCGTAAATTTTGTAAACAGCAATATATGGAAAAATACTATCGGTATTTCACTGATGGGAACATGGAAACAGAATGCAACAAACTATTGAGAAGAGATGATACCTCGAACTTCACAGATCCAAGATCAAGCTTCTGCTTCACTTCTTTAAGAATATCAGGCTCTGCAAGTTATGTAAGCATTCAAATAAGATAAATACAACTTTATTGATCAGATACTACCACATTATCATTTATCACATATCTCACAGAACTCTAGATTAGTGACAAAATGAAGTCTTTAAAAACAAGCTGTTTCTCAATTTATGTAGAGAACAAGTCCAGTTGAAAAATAAGGAAGCAGAACAGAAATAAAATAGTGATTCTAAAATTACCAACTGCAATTAGCTCTGTAGATACAGACACTGGTTGCCCCTCAACTCCATCCTCTCTTACTGGCGTATAAAGTGCAACCAGTCTGTAGCCTACATCATCAACATTAGCCTCGTACATTCTTCCCGTCTCCCCTGCAACAACATAGCACATCCTTCTTATTTCTAATGCACATTTGGATAACAATGGCAGAATCAGCCAGAAATATACCGTACCAGGAATGGAGATGAGATCAGGGCTTCCAACCATTGATCTAAGCCACTGGATTCTACTTTTGCCCTCTTTTCCACCACTATAAATGCCACGGACGGCATATAAATTGGTGTGGAAACCTCGGCCTTCAATTTCCAGCTTACCCATTCTAGGTAGTCCTGATATGAACAGACAATTTACAAAGACTTCAGCTATAACAATACATGTGAAGGCTCCTTACCTTAAACACACTTTCACAATGTGTAATTCCAGAAATAGTTTAATGAAGGTCTACAATCCAAAATCAAATTGATTACAATCAATTATAAACAAAATACTATGCATCCAGAGAATGAACACCTGGTAAAATCACGGTAGTTTCTGCATATGCCGGTTCACTCAATCTTCCAAACACATCAGTAACAATGCATTCACACCTCAGATAGCGGCCAATGTCCTCAAATCGCACCTTATAGGAGCAAGAATATTGCGACAGGAATGGCTCAAAGGATTGGTTGTTTCCAGGTTCACATGAGTAAAGCCTGCAATATACATGGTATCATATGGATTATATATCGGACTGAATTTAATAGCTCTAAATGAATCTAGCATAAATTTTACTATTGATTATATACGAGTGAACAGAAAAATTGTGACTATCATAGCAAGTGAAAAAAGTACAAAATTCTAAATCCTACATGGTGAGACAGCATTTGATTCAAATAAATATCAAGCAGCTCGGTGCAGAGCAGTACCACTGGTATTTGACTTCTTTCTTGTACTTTCCCCAAACATGCTGTTGACTTTCACTCTCTGGAATAACTTCAACAGCAGTCAATACTTCTCCTTCAACAGCCTTGCCCGTAAGAGCTAGCATCTCAATTCTAGGCAATTCTGAAATATTAAGTGCAATTTTTAGATGGAAATTCAAATTGTTCAATAGACTAGTACAAAACAAAAACTTGGAATAGGGGAAAGAGCCTGATAAGGAGAGAGTAATTTCCAAAATTTACCGGTTAAAATGTTAGCAAATAAAACAAGCGAACATGTACAATATATTCTGCAAGAATATGAATATGACATTTAGATAACCAATATTTCATATATGGCATGGACCTAAGCAGAAAAAATAGAAACCACCAATGACATCTTGTTAAAAGTTGTAGCAAGGGGATTATAGGAAATGTTTTTGACCTCTTTATCTTGTTTTTCCTGATTGAATCAAGTATTAGTTTAAATGTGTTAATGAGGTTAAATAAAGATTACGGAGATCGTCGAAGATTACGGCTATATTATTATTATAATTGTACCAAATATAGATAGATTGTTTTTACAATATTTAGTTTTGATTTGGTTCTATATAATAAGAGAACCTCTCACATTGAGAGGCATCGAATCTTATTGAGTATTATTCAGTATATTTGACATGGCATCAGAGTCGGTTTAACTTCATTTTGGGTTAAACTTATAAGCTTTTGTTCTCCGGTGAGTGGCTTTGTGCCGCTCATCCGGTCAAATTTTCTAGCTCCCCTCCAGTCTTCACCGAATTGAGTCCATTGTTTTCTTTTCCTATTAATGTTTCTTTTAACGTATTGAGGAAGTAATTCAAAATCAATGTCAAACTAGGAGTATTTGTCTTGGCTTTAGATCCTCGGAGGGAGAGGGCAACAACTTCACAGGCAGCTTCAACAGTAGAATCTTATCTCATTAGTTCCTCCTGATCCGTTAGCTTCTCCACCGTTGACCACCCTCACCGTCGTCGTCTGATTCGGTGTGGGACTCTAGTTTGGATCCGAACCCTTCACCTTCCTACTCGGATGAAGAGGAAGGATACTGAGGGCTTAGACGCAGGCTGCAGCTGCAGTTTCTTAGGGGCTGGCTAAAGTTGAAAAGGAGGCGGCAACGACTTTTGTAGATAAGAGCGGGAGGACTGTAGAGATTGAATAGCTTTTTGATGTGGGTCCGCCGGGTATGGGGTGCATGCGATAATTGGGCTTGGATGTCAGCGTGGATTAATTTAGTTTTTGGTAGAGGAAATGGCAGAGTTGGATGGGCAACGGTATGCCGCCGTGATGGTCAATGGTTGGCGATGTGGCAGTGGAGGCGGCAGCTTACGGTCGGTGACTCTGCTGTAATAATTGACAAAGTGTGGGGTCTTCCTTTGGTAAGCAACTGTCGATCACATCTCACAAGATGGGGGTACAGATTTGTTGTTGAATTGTGTGGGGAGGTAATTTTTGGGCTTGCCACAATATAATTGAGTTTGGGCTCTTAATTTATTGAGTTGGGTTGTTAGTCTTGTTGCATTATTTGGTTTTTATCTTGCATTGTTTGGCCAATTTTTGGACTGCATTATTAGCATTATTCTAGTGATTGTTGGGCTGCATTATCTGGGCTGATTTATTAGAATAATTCTGGTGACTTTGGTTAATTGGTTGATTAATTTTATTGTGGGCTAAATTTTCTTCCACAGCATTAAGCTCAAATTTGAGATAAATATCCATCACCTCTACTTAACTTCTTCATCAACAAACTTTGAAGATGATGACATGCAAAATGACTAAAAGCGTGCAAGTGAGTGAAGACATGGGAGTGCAAATCGTTGAGTTTTGGTTGCTCGAGTGATGAGCTAGAGTTTTGGATTCTCGAAGGAGGAGTGAAGACATGGGAGTGCAAATCGTTGAGTTTTGGTTGCTCGAGTGATGAGCTAGAGTTTTGGATTCTAGGTGGAGGAAGATCCTTGGGTGGCTTTTGGATTCTAAGACGAGGATCTTGATTTTTTATTTTTTTGTATGCTGCTTTGTGGGATTTTTTCCAAATGCAGCATCTTGGCCAGCGATATATTGCTAGAATTTTGGCCGGCGTATTGGCGTTAAAGCTTGTATCGGAACACGAATTATGTGTTCGATTGAGTTCTCCCGACAGATAGATCTCACTGTGTGCGTCGGCACACTTCGTGAATTTCTATTGGAAATTCTTCTTGGGGTGTAAGCTCTCTAGAGTGTTTTTGGAGTTCTTCGTTTGGAATGTTCTGGAGTAGTTTTCGAGTAGCTCTTGGTTGTTTCTTCACATTTGTTATTTTTGGTCTCTCGTCGCCACTAATTTTCGTAGATGGTTGCTCTGATTTGGATTTCTTCTTCATGAGCACAAGTATTGTCTCCATCGTCAGTTCATGGCTACAAATTGATGCTTTTACCAACATCAATTTGAGGGGATGTTAATTAAGTTAAATAAAGATTAGGGAAATTGTCGAAGATTACAGGTATATTATTATAATTGTACCAAATATAGATAGATTATTTTTACTATATTTAGTTTTGATTTGGTTCTATATAATGAGAGAACCTCTCACATTGAGAGACATCGAATCTTATTGAGTATTATTCAGTATATTTGACAAAATGTCGTATACATTTCTAGGCTGAAGTTGAACAGAAATTTTGTCAGAAAACTAAACCAGGAGAACTGGTTTTGATGACTGAGCATGAACGTTAAAAACCATGAAGATACTGCGAAATGTGCATGTTTAAAATAAAAGACTAATCACCAATTATGGCTCACCGCCAAAAAGAAGCAGCAGTAGAGCAAGATGAGATTGATACCTGGTAAAATTATACCAGTCGCCTCAGATAATCTAAGTTCTCCCACAACTGAATCTGCACGGACTGGGGTATAACTGCAAGTTCCATAAAATGTTTGCTTAAATAGAATACTAAAATTATCTAAGAAGGAAAAAACACTAAAGGTGGTAAAACAAAATGAGATCGTTGTGTATGAGGAAATATGTCCCGAGATATATTCTGATTTTTCTTTGTAGTAGATAGGACCAAATTACGATGATTATTTACAACCCAATGAAAAAACAGCTCTTAAAATCGAATCCCTGCATTTTTATTTCTTTCTACACCCTAATGCTGTGAATAAATTAAGGTCTTAAATATCTTTTCAAATTTATGGTATAAACGAAATGATTATCTTTTCATTAAAAAAAAACTTCAGACATGCAATATCCAAAGAAAAATACACTGTGCAATGAACTCAAGACATAAGTAACAGAACAGTGGGTGACTTTTCTAAGTGGCAGTCTAGGTACTTCTAGAAAAGACCTAGTCAATAATGCACGAACTTTTAATCATCTTTATCCAGTGTTTGAACCAAAAGAAACGAGAGGTAAAATGGTTACCCGAACAACAACCGGCAGTTGTAATCTTCATCTGTGACTTCATAAGTATTAGAATTAGCTCCATTGATAAGAACAATTGTTCCCTCGTCAGTTTCTCTATACCAGCTAAACAAGCTTGCACCCTCGTATCCACCAAAATATTCTCCTTCCCCGATGTAAGTATTTGAAGACAACTTTTTCACTTGGACATTAGAAACTATAGGAAGAGCTGCCACATAATTTTATTTCTAAATAATTAATACACATTCAAAGCATATGAAAAAAATGAAAATCTTTGGAAATCGTGTGAAAAAGAACTAGCAACTGATTTCGTCCAGGGAAAAGAGATCAGGAGAGAGGAAAAGAAAACAAAGAAATCCCGTAAATCTACTGGAAAAATTGCAGTTATCTACCAGATATGGCATCAAGTAAAGCCAGAGAGAAATAAAATCTTACAAGAAGAGCATTTGTATGGACCAAGCCAGAAAAGTTAAGCCAGGGAGCTAAGATCCTACCTGGAGTGACTGGAGATTCAGAAATTGATACTAAAGGTTCTCCACATTTGCCATCTGACCGAGTTGGTACCCAATACAAGGCCAGATAAGCACCTACGTCATCGAGAGATGGAGTATATGTCCTGCAGCAGAAATACATGATTTAATTTACCAGAACTTATGCAGTAGATACTAAAACTTGGAATTCATCGCCCCTCAGACAGTACTTACAATGTCTTGCCACATATATCAACATTCGCAGAATTGGTTGACAATTTTTGCAGAGCGGACCCGTGAAGCTTATCCTTTGTCCTATACCAAATATATTCTCCAACACCTTCTTGTCCTCCAAAATATCTAGTACGAGGGACCACTTTCTTGCCTTCACAGCAATCAGGAATGACCAAATCAATACCCAGAGGTTCCCCTGTGTTCAAGGAACTTTTAGATTTTGAATTGGAATACTGGATGTATTGGTTGAGGCGGGGTATACAATGACTAATGAATTAAACAAAAACACAAAACAGAAAAATAGGCATTATAGCTGCTATGTCACATGAAAAGAATGAATGGAAAAAAGTCAAGAATCACCATTAAAAAGAGAGACCAATTTGGTACAGAATCAGGGATTTCATGCTATATAGTTTAAAGGGCCTGCTATGCAATACGATGAGTGTTATCTGAAGATCTGAATGATTTTTGCTAAAAGACTGGAAATATTTTTTAGAGAATTATAGCCTCTATGGAAAGGAATAGCATAAATAAAACAGAGGAATTGCTCACCAGGAGCAACAGGACCAGAAACCAGAGTCCTAGGACTCCCTTTCAGTCCATCATCCCGCACAGGTGTATAAACAAGCTCCACAGATTCGCCCACATTGTCAAGAGTTAAATCTAAAAAATCTACAATGAAAATGTTTCCTGTTAAATCGGACCATCGTGAAAAATGAGGAAGGTGAGACAAATGAAAACTTCAAGTTTACCGTCAACAGTAAGTTTATCCTTCTGACCATTGTCCTTCACGCTCAACCACTCGTACAAGCAATCTCCCTGCGTCCTGAAGAATTAAAAGCATTACCCTTAATACAATGCTAAACCAAGTTCAGAAAGAAGCTAAGATGTAGTTTAAACTGAGGCTTTCATCAAAGACGCACCCTCCACTATAAGAAGCAATGAAGCTTAAACGTGTTCCTTCAACCAAGGAACCGAGAAATTCAAGTGAATGACAAGTTGGCAGTCCTGCAGTAAAATATTGCAGCTAAATTTAAAATTACTTCCAGGAAAAATAATGATTCTTTTGGAATAATATCAAAAACTATTGGCTCGACTCCATGTCCACAAGACTTGAATGTAAAGAGATTCGCTCGCTAGTTCATTTTCCAAGGAGAAAGACAGAACGGTGTGATGCTCATAGTCAGGATGAGAACATCATTGAAAGTGAAAATGCAACCATGCATAATAATACCTGGCACAATTGGTCCAACTTGTTCAGAAAGGACAATAGGGCCACGAGCCCAATCACTTCGAACAGGTTCACAGGACACTGATATGAAGTAGCCAATATCAGCTACAGAAAGCACGTATGATGAAGCAGTGGCACCAGTAATTTCAATGTGGGTTCCATCTGAACTAGTCTGCAATGAAATATAGAAAACATTTTCACAAATTTGCCATAAGATGATGTTAATTCATTGCAAAATATTGAAAAGAAAGTATGCCATCAAAATTGGTAGCCATATCTCACAGTACATGAACAGGCACGTGGAAGAGTTCATAATCAAATTCCAGTATTCAGTTTACAACCACAAGAAAGAAATTAACAGGTTAATGATGCTTTAAGTCGCATTAAATACCCGGAACCAGCGGTAAATGGGTTCTCCTTCTTCACCTCCCCAATATTTTTTTTCTACATTGAGAGTAGTGCCTTCAACAGCAGTTCCAATAATATGTAGAGTAAGCAATCTCGGGCTTCCTAAATAGAAGCAAGCAAAAAATTTGTAAGAAAACTCAATTTCCACATATAGAACAGTTTCTATAAAACAGTTGATAAGACAGGATAAAAAAAATAGATGAATATATATAGGAATTCAGCACCTGCTAAACATAAAATATAACAGACATATAAATCAATAGTAATCAAGGATGAATTTAAACAATTAAAGCATTTACACACCGTTAGAGTTCATGTGACAACAATAAATATCAATATTTTGGATTTCAGTTGCCAGAATTCAAGGGGTTAATCGATCAATTGGTTATAACTTGAAAACTTTTGCCCAAGGTAATTGAAATGAGTCTAATACAACATTTAACGATTCTAAACTAACTCCACAATTCAAAAGGTTGAGAAGTTCAATATGTAATATCTGAAGCTGGTCCTACTTAGAACTCTCGATAACTATGACTTCTTGAGAAGTTCAGTTTCTAGCTACTTCGTTTTTGTGAGAGGATAATAGGAAAAAATGAAACAATTCCTTTGAAGACCCAAATGGAACTCCTAAAACTTCTTAGCACATTCACCGTAAGCACTAATCCGCAGCAATGAATAGGTAATTAGCCAGCACGCTTCTACTAAAAATTGACATTACCTATCATCCACCCATTTTCAATATTTTCAAGGTAATATATGAACCATTCGGCCACTGTTATTATGTCAGTACCACAAGTATTTTTCCACTCTTCTGCAGTGCTCTCAATCAATTGGCAAAGACATGTCTCCTTACTCTAAAGGATTTTGTAGATAAATGAAGTGAAAAATCACTATACCCACTTAAACCTCGAGTCCCCAAGAAAAAAAAAGGCAAAATTAGAGCCATCTCAATGGGCCATAAAACATCATATTGCATGGAAAGTATCAGAATACTTTCTTAAAACACAATCACCAACTAGTTATAAATGTAACTACCTGGCCGTACACGTCCTTGTCCCATGACAGTTCTTGGCTCACCTATGATTCCATCACTGCGTACTGGGCTACAAATAAAAGATACGAATTTACCAATGGCATCTTTTGTGATACGATATTGAAGAAGACCTGAGACCTCAGGTATTAGAGCACCGGGGTCATTCTCAACCTGCAGAAAATTCAAGAATTGAGAAGTTGATAACAAAATTAAAAAAATGGAAACCCCAAAAACTGTAAAAATACAATCAAGTGAGTCAATACATTAAGGTTTTCTTTGGGTTTGACTCATCTATCAAGCTGTAATTACTTTGTATTGGCTAATGATATCAACAAGGACGTTTAATTTCACCTTTTACTGGAAAGGTTTTACATCTTTTTTTATTTTTTTCTTATTTTGTTATATTTTGTCATTTATGTTATGCAGCTTTTCCTTAATATTCCCTCTTTCTCCCCTTCAATAGTTGCATAGAGACATTTGAAATATTAAATTATTATACACTGGGCAATATTATTAATAAAAATAGCATTTACCTCATGAAGATACCAATTATAGATACTCTTCCCTTCATGACCCCCTATGTATCCATATGATGCAGTCAACATTTCACCTTCTGAGTAATCACCAGTTATAGACAAAAAATTTAGGCTGGGTGGAAGATCTGCAAAAATTAATGTGATGATTGTTTAAGAACCATAATGTTTACACAACTCCAGCATTATCCTAATCCGTATCAAATTGCGAAGGACTATACTCACTCTCAATTGCTGTTTCAGTTATCACATAAGCTGGCTCACCAGCTTCACCATCTGGAGTCATTGGGATAAATTTTGCAACAATGTAATAGCCAACAGCTCCTAAAGGTATACGAAATGCCTAAGAGAAGCCACAAGCTCAACTGAGATCATGCATCACAGAGATTAACTGAAAACTAGATGATAAAGGTTGAGCTTATATTACTTTAGCAATTTTTGACGCACTTAACACTTCAAGATTCTTTTCAACCTCAAAGGTAGAAGAACTTGTTTTAAACCACTGAACTCGGCTGGACGCTTCAGTTCCTCCGGTGACAATACCGGTCACAGTAACCTTACTTCCTTCCTTTAATTCACCAATTATTTTCACATTCGTTACTTTCGGGGGAGCTGTAACTCAAATAAAGAGAAAAAAAGAAATGGGGACAGTACAGTTAAATAATGGCAACCACGTGTAATATCGTAATATTACAGCAAAAAGCACTTAAAAGTAAGCTACTAAAGGACCTGGCTTAACTATCTGAGACATTATTGACATAGACTTTCCTTCCTGTCCTGAAAAATAGTGAAAAAAAACATCTGAGTTAATATCAGCTAAAATACCAGGGAATGCTAAATGAGAAATATTGTTAGACTAGTCAATACAATGAAGAATGAGCTAACCTTCAAAGTTCACAGGTATATAAACAAAAGTCAATCGTCGTCCAATATCATCTTTAGTTACATTATACTCATTCGTACCAGTTAACACCAAAGAAAATTCTCTGAAAAAGGAACACACAAGTAGAACAAAACTTAGATGATTCAGTTGGCAGGAACATAAAGGTAATGAGAGCTTATGATCATGCCAAAAAAATCACAGATTTGAAAGCATGCTCCCTTTAGACAAGAATGGGCCAATACTAATGCACAAGCACGAAGGCCTGGAAGCCTTGAGGTCAAGGCTGGTATCACATCATGTAGTAATGAAATACTGTGAACCATGTAACTAGGCCATAAAGAAATAAACATATTGCCTCCGCAGCTATATCCCAGTCATATCAAGGCAAATTAAGAGCAAATAGAAAATGGAAAACAAGTAAAGCTCCATTGCAGTTTTGATAACCACTAGCAGGGCTGGTAACCCAGCAAAACAATAGGTTAAAAGCAGGTAGCAGCAAATGATTAGACCAGTTGATGGAGTCACTTTACAATTAAAAAAATAACATTACAACAAAGAGATAACTGCTAACCCAGTGTCCTTGTCCTCACGACGCCACTCAAACTTGCTGGGGCCTTCTTTTCCTCCAAAATAGTCCCCTACTCCCCTAATGATACTTCCTTCGACAGCATCTCCGGTAATTTGTACATTGTTCACTGATGGAGGAGCTGCACATAAATTATAAAAAATAATAATGAATCACTTTCCGCAGTCAATTTTTCAGAAAGAAACCAATACAGGTCAAAAGAAGAAGAAAATTAAAGGCAGGTATCATCCAAACTGACACGCGTAACATCTGGAACAAGTTGTATAAAGCAACATAAAGATCTAATCACTAGTAAACAGCAAGAACAGGTAATTTTTAGCAAGAAGAAACTAGGACACTTGAATACAACTACATAAATTAGGTTCATGTCGGACACATAAAATATCATCGATGCTTGAACTCTTCAATACAAGCTTTGACATTATATCCATCAAAAAGTACAAACTTATCCTTGCCTCCAGCTTCACACTTCTCTACATCTGCATTCAACAGTCATTGGAAACATATTCAACATAAGTGTAAGACTGAAGTTACAACATGATTTCTTACAGCACGGCTAAAACATTCCACGACTTCACATAAAATGAAAGGATGTTGCTATAGAATAGAAATTACGATTCCATAGTGCAAAAGAGAGCGTTAAGGACCTAAGAAAATAAAGTAACCAATCTGTGTGTTATGTTCTGGGTGTCTAGTTAGTACTTTCAATTTGACACATATATATTGTACCTTCTTCTGGGTTCAAAGTCCTGCCTGTGCTGCAGGTCCAGCAGTAATGAACAAATTACTAGTCTAATGTGATAACACATAACTTGTCAAACATGATTTGGTCAAGCAATATGCACGACACAATTTTCACAACCCACAGCTGCTTTTCCATGTGGCATCACCTAACCGATAAAAAGGTTTCAACTTAGAAAGATGCAAGGTAGAGTTTTATCAAACTTCACACCTGCTTTTACATAATCAGTGATTGAATATTGAGGTTCCCCTTTGGCACCTTCTTCAGTTACAGGGGTGTACATATAGACCAAGCATGAGTCAATGTCATCTAGGGTCAACTGATATTCCTCATCTTCTGCACCAGCAATTACCATAGGGCTGCTATTCCATCTTTTCCTTAGCCAACTAAAGCAATAAAAAACAATTCTCAGTCAAGAGGATAAGAAGTGCATATGGGAGAAAAGAATAATTAACGTCAAAGTGCTCCATAGAATTATCAAAGATAACCGTACCTTGCAACACCTTTCCCTGGATTCCCCCCACACCATGCAACCTCTACACAGCCTTTGATTGTGTTTCCCTGCACCAGCTCCCCATGCATATCGATCTTTAAGACCTTGGGGATTCGAGTGCCTTCACAAAGAAAAGCTTGACTACTTAGTTAATTGGCATAAAACAATGGACAATCACCACATGAAACACTTCCAAATTATGTAAAGTTTTGCTTCCTTAGGTACTAAACAAAAACTATAATTACTATTGTAATAAATTAAGGAAAATGAACTAGTTAAGATCAAAAGGAAAACAGCAAAGTCAAGTACTAGATTTGAAAATGAAAACAATAAAAGGATGAAACTTGCTCCAGATAAGATTGGACACAAAAGAACATACTAGCTCACTGCTATGTTATTCAACCAGTTGTTCACTTTTCATACTAGCTTATCATGATTATACAAACGTCAACTTCAGGGACACGAGCAAGAAGATGCATCCATCATTACAATAACATTCTGGTAATGCATACAGCGTGGTTTAGTAAATTTCAACTTATATAGGAAACATGTTCGGTGATCAGATTTACTTCCTCAATTATGTGAGAAATAAGAATAAAGCTATATGTACACCTTATGGTGTACACAATAACTTACACCCTTCTCATATGGAGATGGGCCCACAAATATTTTATTGTGTGTGGGCCCTCCTCCATGTGAGGGGGGTGTAATGCATTTGGTGATGTATTATGTACATGTAGCATGGTTGGAGAAATAATACCCGGAGAAACCGGTGAAGATATGGCAAATATTGTGGGATACTCAGTCTCTCCAAGCACAGGTGTGCATTCCACTTTCAATATTCTTCCAATGTCATCATGCTTCGGAAAGTAGACCTAAAATGGAGTCAATGCAATGATTATACATTTAAATGACAAACCAGATAACACCCTGAAGTTCAAGAACTATGAAACAGCTGGAAACCAATAACAAACCTCTGCACTTGCACCAGGTATTTCTGTAAAATTTGATGGAGTTGTCTCTCCTATAAACCACTGGTATTTCAAGTTTAATTCAGGAACGCTACTCTCAGTATTGTCTCTGAGGAACTCAAAGTGGCAAAAACAAGCATCTCCCTCAAATGGTTGGTCAGTGAAGGCTTCTTTAAGCAGGTATCCAGGAGGAAGTTGTTCTCTCCATTGCTCTAGCAGAAACTTAAAAGTTGAATCTGTTGAAAGCGGTGTGTTTAGATATAAAAAAAGAAGAAACAGAGAGAAAGAAGCGAAAACATCATCTTTGCAATTTAATTTGGAAAAATCTGTACATCCTGTAACAGCAAGAAATGCAACCCCATGGTTCGAGTTGTAAAAGATTGCCCCAGTCCCAACATACTCAGTGTGATAATTTTACATTTATTAGCACCCAAAACCAGTCTAGTAATGCACATTGTGCTCCCCAAAGATTCATAAGATATATTATCTTTAATCTGGACCATAATGGTGGAAGAACTCAATTTCATTTCTCAGGATTCATACTGGAGGCATGTGCTTTGACCTTAGAAGAAGCCTTTACTCTGGCACTTAAGTTACCATATCATACACATGCCCAACCTCAAAACAACATACAATTATGACCCTTCAGAAATGGACATAAACTCTCGGCATGTGATAGGAGTCTGAAATGCTAATATACAACTGCAATTTATTAACAATATATCCTCTCTCATACTTCACACACAGACACCATTTTTCCCATGTAGAATATATATTGTTAGTCTTAAAGCTCCTTGCACAAACTTTACATTCAATACCCCAAATCCATCATTCTGTTATATCCACATCCACTCGAAATGTATTCCTCATTGCTTCCAGTTTGTTTCTAGTAAATAAAAGATCCATATTTGTAGACCACCTCTATCAAAATGTAATGAGACAACGATTGATAAATATGTGCAAAGGTAAGACAGAAAAATATAAATCCATCGGCCAAAACAAGGACATTGTCCAAATACTCACCTGTGGCCAGGTCAGGACGGCAAAGATCCCAACCACCACGAATGCACAAGGCAGTATGAGCAGGATACCGCTTGGCAGCTGTTATCTCCTCACGTGAAAGATCTACAAAAAATAGTTTCATAAATGAATTACGGAATTGGGAGAGTTGACATTTTGAAGCTAGAAATGGAATTAGATCTCAAACGACATAATGCAAGGTGAGAATGAAGAAGAAATTTTGAGGAAACTATAAGCTGAAGTATCCAAGTGAGAAAGAGGAGAGTGAAAAGACAGACTAAGATTTTGATGAAGAAAGTAGTAAGGAATTAAGTGGAACTATCACAATTACCCTTGTCATTGAATTTTTTTAAAGTTGGGCCAACAAGCAAGATGGAAGCTGCTTCTAGATGAGGCATCTTAAGTATGGGATTCTCCTCCATGCGTAAACTCTGCACGCCCTCATGGTAAAATCAGTACATCAATATGATTAGAAACCATACTTTGACACACTCAAGAATAATTAAATAAATCATAAAGTGCCTCTTAGTAATTTATCGAAGAAAGTAAAACAAGTGAGTAAAAATCTCCACAAGGAAAAACTAAAAAAGGAGTACTGATCCTATGTAACAACTTCTTTATTCCAACTCCCTCAAAAAGACCTTAGCATTTTTTTATTTTAAGTTACAGATATACACAATTTCCAGAAAGTTCACAAATTATGTAAATTCTAGAAACTCTATGCTAATCCGAAAGCCTGCACGACATCAAAATATTACATAATCCAAACGAGCAGATAATAAAGTATGCCTTGTCGTTAAAAATGAAAATAGTCGTTCAGATTTGTTCAACAAACCTCAAGCGCTGGTAGATATGGGAAGCCTTTCAACGTTGATATTTTATTCTTGCTAGCAGCTAATACCTATAAAAAGTGGAAATGAATTTTTGCAGAAAATATTAAATCACAAGTATTATGTCAGTAAAGAAAGGAGAAAAAAAAAACCTGTAAACGAGGTTGACTCGCCATTGAAAGGGACTTTAGCTTATTCTGGGCAACAGAGAGAAACTGTAACAAATAACAATAAACCAAAAGAATTAGTACTAGATCCATATGGGTTCACAATATGATAATACCGACTATTTGAGAAAAGAAAAAGTTCAAACATTTCACAGAGTTTCACCTCCAAGTTTGGAAGCTCGGGAAGGCTCGTCAGTGATGTGATTTGGTTTCCAGCAAGATAGAGTTGCTACAAATAAAAGAGTCATCTTAAAATGTCATGACATACTAGATTAAAGCAGTCTATGAATCCTATCCTTCTGAGAACACAGTATAGTAAAACAATCACCTGAAGTGCTTTGCAATTCTCTAGTGGTTCAAAACCAGGTCCTTTAAAGTTGTTGAAGCTCAAATCAAGAACCTGAAAGCAATATAGACACAAGATAGTCATTAGCAGATTTAGATAAACAATAGAAACCTGGCCATGTTCTTTTAAGAATATAGAATGTGGTAATTTGTACAACCTTCACCCGATTTAAAACTTCAATGCCATCCAGGGTAGACAAGAGATTGTCTCTGAGATAAACAAACTACAAAAAATGGAAAGCCAGTTTAGAAGAAATCACGTGAATTTTCTCTCTCCGGTAAAACAACAGTGTTGCTGAATAACTTGAGGCCAAAAAGGATAATCCAGACGCTAAAATTTCTAGTGTGGAGAATGGTAAAAGTAACGTGCGGTGTTAACAGATACAGAATCCATTTAAAAAGAAAATCTTGTTTCCAAATTTAAGTCGTTTTTTTTTTTTGATAAGTAATCTCTCATTTTATTAATCAAATGATAATACACAAGGTGTGCATAATCAATTTAAACAGGATAAAAAAACAATAAAATTAGGCAACCCCTCTATCGGATTAGTAGTTTGCCGCATTAAACCAATTATACAATGTCAGATAAAATAATTCCCTAAATTGCTCTGTCGTCTATGCTTGATCTTCAAAACAGCGGTTGTTTCTTTCTCTCCACACACACCATACAATGCACCCTGGAATGAGATCCCAGACTAGTTTACTATTTTTGTCTCTAAGTTTTCTCCTCCATGCTTGCACCGCGTCCTCTATACGCCTTGGCAACACCCAATTCATTTGTTGAGCAGCCAGAATATCGTTCCACAGCCAACGCACACCATCGCATTAAAGAAACAGATGGTCACTCGTCTCCCCATCTCTCTTGCACATATAACACCACTCTGTAATATAACAACCTTTTCTTCGAAGATTATCCACCGTTAACACCTGCCCCCTCACGGCTGTCCACAGTAAAAATGCCACCCGTGGAGGCAATTTGCATTGCCATACCCTCTTCCACGGGAATGAACTTTCCATAGGTTCCAATAAGGATCTGAAATATGTGCGAACAGAGAAAATACCATTTGCTGCCACCCTCCACCTGCTACAATCGTCCTCTCCTACCCGAATGTGCACCTCATGCAAAGAAGTCAAAAACAGTACATAATCATCCAATTCCCAATCCTGTAAGCCCCGCCCGAAGACGATGTTCCAGTTAGGACTTCCATTCTGAATATTTAATACCTCATTCACCATAGCAGAGAGTTCCAAAGCAATGCGATGCAAAGACGGAAACCTCATCTTTAGTGGTTGATCTCCATGCCAACGATCGTCCCAAAATCTGACATTGTCACCATTCCCCACCACATACATCAACCTATTCTGAAAATCATTCCATCCTTTTCTGATGTATCTCCACAAGCTTACCCCATGCGAGCCACGACCCTCAACTGAACACCAACCCCCCTCCATAACACCATACTTCACCCCTATGATTTCTCTCCAAAAACTCTCCCTCTCCACTCCAAATCTCCACAACCACTTGCCCAACAAAGCCTTATTGAACAGTACAAGACTCCTCAATCCAAGACCCCCTACTGAAATAGGGGAGCAAACGTCGCCCCATTTGACCAAATGAAATTTCCTCTCCTCCCCCAACCCTGCCCAAAGGAATTCCCTTTGGATCCTCTCTAATTTTTTTGCCACTGTAACAGGAATAGGAAACAATGACAAAAAATAAGTAGGAAGATTAGAGAGAGTGGACTTAATGAGAGTAACCCGGCCTCCTTTAGAGAGGTACATACGCTTCCACCCCGCTAACCTCTTCTCCACCCTTTCTATGATACTATTCCAAATATGTGTACTTTTAAATCGTGCGCCTAGAGGAAGCCCAAGGTATGAGATAGGCAGCTGCGCAACCCTACAGTCCAATATAGCAGCCAACTCATCTACGTTAGCGACCTCTCCCACTGGAATAGCCTCGGATTTCCTCAAATTTATCTTCAATCCGGAAACTGCTTCGAAGCACAGAAGCAGCCGACGCAAATTTCTAATTTGCTCATCATCTGCATCACAGAACAACAATGTATCATCTGCAAATAGCAAATGCGAGACCTGTAGATGACCAACCATAAAACCTCTTAACAGACCCTCTCTCACTGCTTTCTCAATCATCCTACTGAATGCCTCCATTACAATAACAAACAGCAAGGGAGACAACGGATCCCCTTGCCTCAAGCCCCTGCTACTCCGGAAATAACCCTCGGGTGTGCCGTTGACCAGGACTGAGAACGATACCGTCGAGATACAAAACTGAATCCACTTATACCACTTTTCTCCAAAGCCGCATCACCTGAGCATATACATTAGAAACCCCCAGTTCACATGATCATACGCCTTCTGGATATCAAGCTTACATAACATTCCTGGAACCCCCAGACGAATTCTAGAGTCAATACATTCGTTCGCTATAAGAACAGAATCCATAATCTGACGCCCTTTTACAAAAGCATTCTGAAACTTAGACACCACCTTACCCAGCACCTCCTTTAATCTGTTCGCCAAAACTTTAGCAATGATCTTGTACATTCCGCTGACTAAACTTATAGGACGGAAATCTTTGATATCCGACGCTCCCGGTTTCTTAGGGATTAGCACAATAAATGTAGCATTAGCACTTCTCAAGAACCTGCCACACTCGAAGAAATAAGTGAACACATCCATAATATCCGATCTCACCACCTCCCAACAAACTTTATAGAATGAGAACGAGAAACCATCCGGCCCAGGTGCCTTATCCTCATTCATACGAAACACCACCTCCCTAATTTCGTCCTCCTCAAATGGTCTCTCTAACCAATTGGCATCCTCCTCGGACATAGTGGAAAAATCCAATCCCTCTAACCGCGGTCTCCACTCAGATTGCTCTTTGTAGAGATTTTGATAGAATCCCACCAGATGAGTCTCAATATCTTGTGGGTCCTCATAAGTAACCCCATCAACCTCCAACAGTGTGATCAAATTATTGCGCCGGTTGGAATTAGCAACCCGATGAAAGAACTTTGTGCATTTGTCACCCTCTTTCAACCATGTGACTCTAGATTTCTGGCGCCAAGCAATCTTCTCCATCTCCAACAATTTCTCCACCTCTCCCCTTACCACTCCACGTCTCTCCCTCTCCTCCCCCTCCAACCCTCGAATCTCCTCCTGTCTATCCAACTCTTCAATTTCTGAAAGGCACTGATTTTTACGATAATTTACATCTCCCACCACCTCTTCATTCCACCTCTTTAAGTCTTCTTTTAATGCCTTCAATTTCTGATCCAACACAAAACTTGGGGACCCCCTGAAGTCATAAGAGGCCCACCAATTCCTTACTCGCTCTCCAAAACCTTCTACTTTCAACCACATCTTCTCAAACCTAAACGGTCTTCTTTCGCCCCCTCTTGTGTTCCCAGATAGTGCAATAGGATAATGATCTGAGTACACCCTCCTCAATCTCCTCTGAATAACATCTGAGTATTTAGCCTCCCACTCCCCACTAACCAAGAACCGATCTATTCGTGATTGAGCAGGCGAATCCCGATTAGAGGACCAAGTAAAGTCTCCTCCAATCAAAGGCAGGTCCATTAGCATATTGTCCCTGATGAAGTTTGAGAAGTCCTCCATTGTCCTTGTCAGTCTCCCACCACTCGACCTCTCAGTAGGAAATCGAACCACATTGAAATCACCGCCAATGCACACTGGTAGGTTCCACCAGGCCATCATACCAGCCAACTCATCCCACATATCTCCTCTATTCTCATCTGCGTTAGGTCCATAGACTCCTATAAACATCCACTCGAATCTATCCACAATATTTCTAAACGATAGCGACAGAGTGAATAACCCGACACTGACCCCCTCCATATCAAAAACTCTCGTGTCCCACATAACTAGCACACCTCCTGAAGCTCCTGATGATCCCAAAAACTGGTAACCAACATGTTGTCCCCCCCACAAACTACAAACAACAGCCCTCGAGACGACCTCCAACTTTGTTTCTTGTAAGCAAACAATGTCAGCTCTCCAACCCCTTATCAAATTTCGAATTCCTATCCTTTTCCCTGCTTCATTGAGCCCCCTCGCATTCCAATTAATGATTTTGGGAATCATCTTAACACTCCATCATCCCTCCCCATCAATCCTCTCCTTGACTCCCCTCCTTTTACGTCATAATTTACCGAACATTCGAGCCGCTTAAGCTCACGGTCGCCCTTCCTTCTTGTCTTATCTCCTGGTGTACCCATCTTCTGTCCTCTACTAGCCTCCAATTCCTCGAATAGTTGCATGAGCTTTTGTTCATACCCGTCACACGACACCCCCACTGTCTTGCTGAATTCAAGAATTTTCTGGAGCACCCAATTCGATGGCCCCTCATTACTCTCTACCTCTACCACTTCATTGTTAACATTCCCCCTCTTGGCGCCATCTACCCACACCACCAACGCTCTATCATTTCTTTGATCTCCCTCACTCGTACCCTTCGGATATCTCCTCATGTATGTGTTCACTGCCTTATTTGCACAACTTGTCACTCCTTGTTGTTTTCCAATAGTCAAGGCTGAACTATCTGCTAAAGCAATTCCGGTATCTTTCTCCATAGCCACAGCTAACCGCTCTACTGGATACATGTCCACTGTGCCCTCAACCTTGTAGCAATTGCCATCCACCTGAGACTCACCACTTGGCTTCGTTGTCTCCTTCGTACTATAAGTTTGGTTCAATTCCATCTCTTTGGAGTCCATGTTTGCTACCTTTGTTCCATTGATCGAACAATTCTCCACATTCACCCCACACTTATTACAATAGGACTTCCTGGCGCCAACTTCAGACCCATTATCCAATAACTCTATTAATTCATCCAGTTCCCCTCTCAAAGTCTTAATGCGGTCCCTTAATCCCCTACTGATCAAAAAGCTATCGAGTACGCCCCCTGTTATTGCTGCATCTGAGTTGGATGTGTCTCCCTTCTCATTAACCTTAAATTCCCTATGCCACATTCCCCGTTGTTTTTGCCGTTCTGTGTGGCTTGTATGTTCGCCGTAACTCCTGCATAAGTTAAGCCTTGTCGGCTCCTCACCTCAGTTATTCGACGTTTGGCCTTGTCTCCTGTGACAAAGAAATCCACAACTCTCTGAAACACATGCGAAACTGAGGCCCAGCCCCCTCCATTTGTCCCTTCTGGGACCATCACCACTCCTCTCCGGCGTCTCTCACCATACTGTGCTATCATCAAGTACCTGCCACGCCTGTTGACGCATCGTTGTACCAGAAAAGCTCGAGAGGACTCACTGAACTTCGCACTGAAATCCTTTGTCATATCAGCCGCCCTCAACTTATTCATCATATTCACCATCCAGAGTGCACCAAACCTCCCCATACAGATTGCGGTTGATATCTTCGAACCCCATTCTGTCATCCTAACAGTGCCGAACTCATTAACGGACACTGCGAACTCCTTCGCCTCTACTCTAAAACGGCTATTGAACACCATCGTTTTATGTGCTTCCTCAAACTTTTTGCCTTGATTCTGTGTACCCGGGACATCTGACAACGAAACCGGCGGGCGGAACGACCTCGGGCCAACGAGTAGAGTTTCCCCAGTCGCCGGCGGCGGCGCGTGAGCCCACGCGCCGGCGGACGTGCTGCCGGAGCGGCGCGTGGCCCCTGCCAACCTGACCCCCGGCGTCGGAATCGCCTGCACAGGCTGCTGGTGTGGCGCGTCTGTCAAGTAAGTGGCCGGAGCTGGGGGCAACTGGCTCTCAGATCCGACGTTCGTTTCTCCATCGCTGCCATAGCCGGCTCCAGTCCCTTCCACTCCGACCCAGATTGGCGCGCCTCTGCTTGCTGCTTCAAGACGACCGCCGGAACTAGGGTTTCCCCCTAGTGAAGCTGGCTGGTGCCTGTATAGTGGCGTGAGGCCGGGAATGAAAGGGTGGTTTTCAGATGTAGATATATGGCCGTCACCGGCGCCGGCAGGTGGTATGGTGGGGGTTGGATATTTGGGTGGTGGTGGTGGTGGTGGTTGGGTGGATTTGGATCTGACGGGATGGGACTCCATGGTTGGACGGCTAGAACCTCAGGGAGAGCAGTATAGTTTCCAAATTTAAGTCGTGATTCAAAGAAAAATAGTACACGTCTTTGTATTTATGGAAGTCATGTCTAATGCTGTATATTTTGTTCAAAAAAGACAGAAAAGATATCAGAGAGCTAGAATCTGCTCCCCCCCCATTTTTTTGTGCCATTTATCACTGACATGATATCAAAACCCTGTGGAACTATATGATTACAAGCAAGAGATTAATTTTGCTCCGCAGCATACATGTTCATTTTACCAAAGAAATGGTAAGCTTGGCACCTTGCCGTGGGGGTGCCCACCATCATTTTTTACTTGTAAGAAAGAGAAAGAATGCAGTCTTAGTGTTGCAGGTTACTCTCACCAGCTATCCAGCATTGAGAGACAAATGCCCCATGTACAAAAAGTTATTAACAAAGACTTCAAACACTTTTCACTATATCTATAAAATGAAAAATAAAGTATTCAATGATATCAATTTGTATTGCGTTAGTAAATAATAATTGGAGGAAGTGAGAACAGTGAAATCCATTCAATTAGAAATATAGCACCATAGAAAGATCAAGGTACCTCTAGATTTGTTGACAAGTTCAATCCACCACTGTTGAGGCTGCGTAACTTGTGACCCCGAAGATCCAACCTCTTTGTAGAAAATTGAAAAAGGGATTCATAAATTACTACAATATGACAGGGTGGCAAGGGTTGCAGAGTAAGAGTGTACTAAATATTCCTAAACCTTAATGTATAATAGCAAATGATATACATGATTTTCAGAGGAATCAATATCAACAAAAATAATCATGCCAGGGGGCAGCTCTAAAAATAGATAGTGTCTTTGTGCAACCCCAATTTCGTCATTAGGCCTTAAGCACAGTCCAACGTGACAAATATATGAAGTGGAGCAACACCTCAAAGTTACATGGATAATAGGTATTTCATTTTGATCATAGAAAACATAAATTTCAGGTTTGTTTCCATAGATTAATATAGAAAATAAAATATCCGACAACTTTGATAAATGCGACAGGAGTTCATATCAAGAAATATCAATGAACTCTTCTGGAGCTTATTGGCTAAAATTCATACCATGTCATCACCAGCCCTGACCTCCACTTGAGGAAGCATAATGAGATGTGAATCCCGATTTTCAGGAGTTCCCACTTTCTTACGGCCAGATAAATTAGAACTTCTGTCTAGTGTTGTTGACAAAACCCCAGCCTTGGTCCCACTGGAGACTCGATTAGAAGAGAAGAAACCTTTGAAACAGACTTTCTAAATGAACTGCTGCTGCCAGTGCTATCCATCGATGAAGAAGCAATCCTTTTCGAAGAGACCGAAGAAGGAGAGGATCTCAATGAAGTCCTTCGATTAAATTCTTGTTTGCTAGCATCAGAATTGGTTGATGTTGTGAGTGCTTTAGAAACAGGTGAAGGTGAAGAAGGAAACGACCTTTGTGTTTTTGGAATGCTCGTCCTGTTTGCGGGATTAGCACCAAGAGAAGGCATTGAGCTCCTCCGCATTTCCGGAAGAGATTTCCTTAGAGGTTCTGAGGCTAAAGAACTTGTCTTCTTACCCACAGCAGAATTAACCCCACTGCCCGGACGTTTTGTAAGTGAAATAGTCTGCTTTTCAGGTAAACCTCCAGTGCTGATCCTTCTAGTCACTGGAGCCGATCCCGAATTGTGCAAGGCACTGCTCATAGTTGGTTTGGTTAAAGTTGATTTGGTACCACTCTTAGTATCTATTTTCTTTTTTGCAACCACACCAATAGTAGAAGCACCCTTTGGTGTTGTTGTGGAATTCAGTCTTGAACCCTTTGAAACTTTCTTCCCACTCTCGGTGGAAGGTTCTTTTGATAACTCTTGACTATGTAGCTTATCCACAGAATCTTCAGCCGAAGAGTGATTATGTATTGTATTCTGGTGCATTTCCACTGAATCTCCAGCAGATTGCACTAACGGAACCTCCATTTTGGTTCAACACAGCCAAGCTCCAGTAGACTAGAATTCAAAATGGGCTTGAGATCACCAATATTCAGCTCAGTTTTCAAGTCTACAGACATAAGAGATGCAGAAAGTCAACATTTACTTATGCTACAAATATCCAATTCTGAAATCTCCCTTTTTCAATAAAAATGGCACAAACAATACCAAACAGTATAGAATTCACTACCTTATATAGTTTTAAATTTATCATATTCTCTGCTCACTTAAGAACGTATTAACCCCCAACACTTTATCATGCCGGAGAAGACATAAACACAACCCCTGAAGTCAGAAGCATGACATACAACATAAGAGTGGCAGTTAAGGATCATGTGTGGCCAAGATTAAAAATTTTAACTACACACATGTTTGGGTAACTTCCATTTTTTTATTTTTTTTAACTAAAGAAGTTACCTTGTTTCAAAACACTTATAGTTGAAATTATAAATTACTGATTTCCAACTTGCCCAATAATAAAATTATTACCTTGCTCCAGAATTATCAAATTTCCAGCCCCAGTTCAAAACTTTCTACCCGCAGTATCCAAATTCAGCAAAATTAAGCACGGGAAAAATGAAAAAGGAACCATAAACATAACATTTCAAGAACTTATCTTCCCTACCACAAAATCAAGCTCTTTAGTCTTAATCCACATTACAGATAAATCCAAAGAAATCTTCTTTATTTTGGGCATTCCTTACCTCAAAAGTTTGTAGATCTGGTGGAGTAGAGTGAGCCCAGCAAGAAAGCAAGACAGTTGAACCACACTTGGACTTTTTTTGCTTTAGGGTTTAAAGAAAGCAAGCTATACAGCCTATACAGACTATACATACATATTGTACAACTGTTCGTGAAAATCTGGCGTGGCCATTCATTTTTCCCGAAATGTGGCACGAAAAAGAGAGCTAAAGTGAAGTAAGAGGGATAAAGAAGCAGTGAAGTCGTAAATTAATTAGAGAGAGGGAGTAAAAAAAGTAGAGAGAAGTGCACTGCAGCCTGCACAGAAGCATTTATCTGTTCGGCTGCCAATAATATCGTGGAATGAATAAAATAGATTTTTTTTTTTTTTTTTTTTTTTTTTTTTTGCGTGTGTGTGTGTGTGTGTGTGGGATTACGTGGAACTGCTTGTTCTAGTACCTGTGTTTTATGACATCATATAGGAAAAATAGAAGCATTGATCCTCAACCTTTTGACTCAATAAGAAATTCACCTTAAACTTTTAAAAATTACAAGTTTTTCAAATTGCACTATCATTATTATCTTGTGACCTTGTGAAAATATATCTTGCCTCAAATTTGTAGGTACTAATTCAAGTTGCGAAGCAAAATTTAAGTTCATACATTGGATTCATTAGCATTCCCTCTCAATCTCTTGGTTCAACATATTAGATTATTTAGTTGAAATGGCTCAATTTGCTTGCCTCCTCCCTCGTCCCATTTTAAATTAATGCATCTTTTTGTGTACTCATTGAGCTTAAAAAAATTTCTCCAAATACGATGTGTTTATTTTTATACGAATGACACGTTAAATCACTTGTAGCATAAGAGGCAATTCAATTGAATATTTAGTTCATTTTTTTTTCCTTAAATTAATTAGAAAGCGATTATTTCCTTGTCTTGAAATCACTAAAATGCAAGAGAGAGGATCTTTTGACCATCAATGACAATATGAAGTTGCAAAACTGGAAGCCTAAAATAGTTAAAGTTTGAGAAAAGTAGATAACTCTTTTCTATTATGTTATGCCTATGTCGGTATCAATTAAAATCTATCTTTTAATTTAAATCAAAGCCAACAATTCATTTTAACCGTATATTTTATGGGTCCTGCAATTTTTTAATCATACATTTCTATCAAAATATACTAAAAATTTGATTTTAAACCCACCAAACAAAGGATATATAAGTTAGTGATGGGATTTGATAGTTTGTGTAATTTATGACTGATTGCACAATTACGACAAAATTTTGAGGATCAAGCTAGCCTTTATAAATGTTAAGGACCCAGCCTGTTATTAGAATAATAGGTTGAGGACTAATGGTGTAATTCCTTATATTTAATGTAATATTGGCTAATAATTTGAATAGTTAGTTGGCGGAAAATCAGTGCGAAAGGACAGGAATAGAATGGGCGGAGGTTTCAAATAAATGCCAAAACATTTTTATGCCTACTCAGTGGGTGGGGGAAACTCGGGCGAGTTATAGTTGTTGACTCGACCGTGGGCCTTGTGGTCCCTGCTTAGAGGGATGATTAATTGAAATTTGCAACACAGCCAACATTTGATTTGATTGGGAATCTTCTATAGTTTTTTTTTTTTTGGATATTTCGAGCCGTTTGGTGGAGATTTAAATTAGATTTTAATTGAAAAACTAGCCGTTAGTGGATCCCATGTGTGAGATGAAAGTCAAACACAACAGCTATATTTTCAATTAAAATTAGATTTAAATCTCTACCAAACAAATGCCCACTCATTTAAATTATTGTTGCCGTCGAATATGCTTGAAAAGCAATAACATTTTATATTGAAAAATTTTAAATCTCAAATTTATTTTGCAAAATTCTTGATCGTCCAAGGCCAAACTCCAAAAATTGAAAACTAAACGTCAAATGTGGAAGAGCGGGCCTTGGGATCGTGACCTAGCCATGGTAGCTCGATTTGCAAAAATAACATACACATAGCTCATACTCTACTTGTAGAAATATTCTACAGAATAATAAAGAAAATTGAAGCTCAACGACTCCCACGATTATCGAATGACGGGGACTTGAAACTTAAAAAACACTTGTAATGTCTCATTTGATTATCAAACTCATTTGATCGTCAATTCACCTTTCCATCACCTAGTACAAGAATGATTCATTGTAAAGATTTTATAAAACTGTAGGAAACAAAGATTAATAAGTTTGTAATTAGTCAATTTTTTCTTGACTAACATGAATTAGAGTTTTGCAACACTGACGGTTTTATTGATAGTTTTGTTGACATTTCATGATGTGGCAAACAATTTGGCCATTAATTTTAATAACACTTATATTCAACTCAATGGCTAGATTTTTTACACATCGTGGAATGTCCACTAAGATGTTCAAAAATGAATGTCAAAGTAGGATTTCCCACAAATTATCCTATCCAACAAGAAGAATACATAAAAAGTTCACTTAATTGGAGCAAGAAGAATGAAGACATGAATGAACAAGTAGCATCAGGAAAATCAATGATCAATCATGGTAATTACAAAAGTTTGTGACAAACCAAAATGTAACTTGTATACGGTTCTAGAAAAGATTTACAGCACTGGGTTCCAAGAAAGACTGAAAAAATGAATGCATAAAATCAAGTTGTAATGTATCAAGAACAAATCTTTCAAACAAATAGTGCATACTGCTACGGTATTTAGACTATTTTGCTCTGTATGTTATCAGTGATGTTTGTATGAACATGCCATCAGCATCTTGGACTTCCAGGATCGGGCGTTATATCCTGAAAAACCTGTAATCTTTTTTTCCGCATTAAATTTTTATGATTTGTAGGATTTTCAGCTCTGCCTTGCTTCTGATGCTGATAAAAACACAAAGAACGTTTCACGGATTGGTTCTTTAATGAAGCAGCATTCTCAGGTTGAGTATGGTATCCAGATTTCATATCTAGTGTGTCATTCTTTTGGTTTAAATCCTCGTACTGATTCAGTAATGTAGGACTCCCAGGAATTATATTGGTGTCCACATTCTCATCGCTGAACTCTCTATCAGTCAAATCCCAGTCTTTTCCCGGGAAACTACTACTCCAAATTTGCAGTTCTTCCTCATCCTCCTCAACCATATCAGCCCAACTCTTATTTTGACTTTCACAATTTAAAAATTCTTCTGTTATTTTCCGATCTTTCTGCAGTTGTTCGGCTGATTTTAGATTTTCTGAATCATCTTTAGCTGCTTTAGGTTCCAAACTACATGCTTTCGTAAAATTGGAACTCAGACCATGATCTCCTTCAGAAGTTTCTCTAGAGTTAGTACAATTGCCAGAAAAGTCTAATTCCAAGGGCAAATTGTATTCCTCCATAGAAGATTGTTCCTGGCCATCACATGCCAAAAAGTCGACAACTTTCCATTCTTCGTCACTGTCAACTCTAGAAAGATTACTCAGTGGCCTCTTTATCCAGTCTCCATCAACAGATGCTGAATGGTTTCCTAAAATTTGGGGGATTGCTTCTGGAACATTGGATTCAAGATTCTGGTTTGCTATCAACTGCTGCTTATTTTCGCCTTTAGTAGATTGCTCAAAGTACAATTTTCGACAAAAACCTCCTTCTTCATCCTCCACCGACCATCCTCTTCTTTGATCTCCACCATTGAACGACCACGAACATCTTGGCTGTGTGAATGGAACTTTTGGAATTCTTCCAGTGCCAAATGGTGAGTGATTTGCCATTTTTTGTGCAGAATCTGCATCCTCTACCGACCATCCTCTTCTTTGATCTCCACCATTGAATGACCACGAACATCTTGGCTGCGTGAATGGAACTTTAGGAATTCTTCCAGCGCCAAATGGTGAGTCGTGTGCCATTTTACGTGCAGAATCTGCGTCCCCTTGTCCCGTACCAAACTGATGATGTTTTCTTCTATTATCAGAATCTTTTCCCCTTTCCTTAGGCTTAAGAATGTGCTGAGACTCCAACTCAGTGAGCATTTCAGTGGCACGCTCTAAGGATTTGGCATACGGTTCATCCAAATGCTCATTTTCAGATGAAACTCTTACAGTTTGAAGCAGAAATTTGGCCTCTGTCAGCTTGTTCATGTGCATCAAGCATACAGCCAAATTGCACTGCTTATTCTTATCTGATTCAAAAGAGAGTCCTTTTCTGCATGAAATAATTTCACCTATGAGCCTTTACATAGAAAGAATGAGTCCATAGTATGTTAATAAGAAGTTGAGTTCATGTTTGCTACATAGAATATATAGAACCGGACATCATAAAAACGAGATTTAAAATTATTTTTCTTCCTTAATGTTGTTCAACTATCCAATTCTCCCTACTAAACATGTCACAAGGATTCAAGATTGATACCTATAATTCTCTTCGGCGGAATTGAAATCTCCCTGCTGCATGTATGCCCAGGCCAAATTCCCCAACAATCTGCAGAGTATTTCGACAGGAAAAAAATGAGATATCTAAAGAGAAATCATAATGTTCATTTATAAATTGAGGATAAATAAATACAGACAACCACCTTGAATATTCTTTTTCAATGGTAATTTGAATCTTCTTCCCTTGAGATCTAGCCAACTTTGTCCTCTTCCCACCAAAAGCAATCCCTTCTTCCAACTGCTTCAGTTTTTGTTGAAGGATTTCAATCTCTTCCTCGATCCTTCCAGATCGCTGCATAAAAATGAACATTTCAGGTGAAACATGAAACTTAATTGTTTCGATATCCCAATATGCCATTGTCATGCCAGCAAAATGTTAGGGAATAAGCCCAAACCCCAATTATGAGAGCGACCATAAACACAAACACGAGCAAACATATCGATTTATAATGGTTCGATCTCATTGAGAGGTAAAGGGAGTGTAAAGTAAGATTAAGCTTCACATAGTCTAGCATGAAATGATTGAATCCAGCACCTATAAACATGTGCCTTAGAAAGTATCAAATGAATTGCACTCACTTATAAAAGCATTTGTGAAGGTGTTAACCTCTAACAGTAAAATAAAAATTAAAAAAAAATAAAAAATAAAAAATTCAAGAGGAAGAAACACACAATTTAGAATTCAGATGATGGTACTCCACCTTATAGAGTTGAAATGATTGTACTTGCAAAGTATAAAATGAATTCACTCACTAACAAAAGCATTTGTGAAGGTGTTTATTCATCTCCAACCGTAAATTAGCCAAGGTGTAAAAGAATTCAAGAGGAAAAGGCACGAGCTAGAACTCAGCTGATTGTACTTTACCTTATAGAGTTCAACCAGTATATTGTCAAGAGATTCCTGAGAATCAGGGGGGCAAAGATGACGGAATGACTTTATAGCCTCAATTGCCTCATCAGAACGGTCCAATTGCTTCATAACAACTGCCATGTCTTTAAGGGCACTATCAACTCGATCGCCGGAATTTATTGCTGCCCAAAACAGGGAAATGGCCTTGCTTGGATCCTTCTCTATCAACTACTCTCCAAATGAATTAATCAGACAAGTATGAGTCAAGAATTGTTGATCGCTCCAAGAATAATTCAATTATAAGGAATTAATTTTTCTCACCTATAAGCGACTTTTTCCTTAATTTCATTTGAAGTCACAGAATATTATTTAGTTCATAACACTCAGATCAAATGTCTTTAACATTTTTTTGGCACTTTTTTTTAGCAAAATTAATTGAAAATAGCTGCTATATCAAAAGTTAACAGAAAGAACTATGAATTATACTCAGCGCAGGTTTGTTGATTATATAGTAATAGATAGAACAATGAGCAGGATTTTGACTTCTTTTTATCTCTTAACTCGTCATCAGTTTATAGAAATGAGTTTTTATGTAGAAAACACAATAGGATCAAATTAGCTACTTTCAAGGAAATATATCAAGTTCGTAAAATGAAACTAAAATTCTGTACCCAAAGAAAATATCAAAATACAACATTCAGGAAATATAAACATCCCTAAATGTCAAGATTCAAGAATCTAACCAATGATTAATCAGAAAGAAATCAATCGTCCTACTCAGTCATCAAAGTTTCAGGAAAATTAAAAACCATCATGTACTGAATTAGAATTTGGAACAGGAAATTGCAGTTAATCGGTACTCACCTGAACATGCTTCGCTTTGACATAGGGCGAGTCCCCAGAAGGGACCTTGTGAATCACATGGAAGAGATCACCTTTCACAGGAGGCGACCTCCTCGGCTTCTTCTCTGACGCGGGCAACGGCGGCGAACACCAGCTTGTCCTCCATGCCGGAGGCGGCGTCGAGAACCCCCTTGATGTAGAATTGTAATGATTCTTGTGATGATCAGAACAACTAGTACTCAACATTTTGATCACTTTTCTTTATTAACCATTCGAACCCTTCTCGTTTTTATTGAAGAACCCGTGAATCCCACCAAGAAGCAGATGGGTTAATCAAGAAGATTGTTTTAGCGATGAAAAGATTTCACTTTAGCGAAGAATTCCCTTGAGAAAGGAGAAGAAAAAGTAAAATGATCGATGTGAAGAAGAGAAGTAGCCGTTGTATAATTATCCGTTGGGAAAGGAGACGTCATTTTATAATGGGAAAATTGCAGTTGATGCCCAATCCTTTCCAAAACTTGCATATTTCGTCCCTATTTGATGTTTGACAGCATACATCCCCATAGTTGCTGGCAGAAACAAAGATGAGGGCGAAACTGAAACTTTTGAGAAAGATTGGGGACAAAAATTACAATTTCCCTTCTACTTATTAATGAGATTAAGGACATCATTTTCTATTTCATCATTTGGTCAAACACCATCATTGAGCCACTATTTGATACACATTAAAATAAAAATAATATATTTTTTATTGATGTGATAGTGAATATATAATTGAAAATGACGAAAAAATTATTAATGTGATAAAAATATTATTTTATCGAAGAATGTGTGATTAAAAATAAGTAAAAGAATGAAAATAAAAAATAGAATGTAGATCAAACAAGAGCTGGGTTATGGCTCCATCTAGAGTCGTAGTCGCTTTCACCTGGAGATCGGCATACGAAGAAGAGGCCAAATTCACCTCTTAAACGTTGATCAAAATTGTTGAAGTCTCCAAGTGGTAAAAAGAGAAGGTGGAGAAATTCAACTTTATTTGAGATTATTGCGTCGAGAGTTCGAATCCTGAAATATGGATTTGATTCTTGGATAAGTGTAAGTGTATAAACAGTTTTTCACCCTATACCCTTGAAAGTATAACTTATGGTTTACTTCTTTCATCAAGGTCCAGGACAAGTGGAAGCGCCAATAATAAAACGTAATCCCAAAAAAAGAAAAAAGAATTTGTTGAAGCATTGCCTCAACCTAGGCTTAAGTCATGGCTAAGCCTCATACAAAGGCCATGCCTCAGTGTCATCCAAGCTAGTACCTAAGCTTCCTTAGCCGAGACCCATGTTACACCAAAGCCTCTTCCAAGAAAACGCCCACTAGCAGACCCACAGTGGGTCCTACTTAAAAATGATTTTTTTTTTTGGGTAAGAAATCAGATTTGAAGCAGAAGAATCCGATTTTGAAAAATTCGAAAATTTTGTATGAAGTTTTAATTTTTTTAAGAATATGAAATATTTATTTATGAAAAGTTATATGCCTCATTTTTTGGGAAATTATTTATTTTTGATGATTTCTTTTGTATTTTTTATGAAATAGAATTAGGGATCCACTTAAATGTTCCAATTTCTATCTTATTTTGACGATTTTATGATAATGGATTATTGCTGTTATTCTGTCTTTGTTTAGACTGAAATGTAATTGATAATGTAACATTCAGAATTGTTGGGATTTTTATATTTTTCACTTAGGGTCCGTTTGATAGAAAGATGGAAAATGAATGACAAATAAAATGTTTGGTAGGAAAGTGATTTACCTGAAATTTGTTTGAGAGGAAATGTGTTTGATTGGTATAATTTTTTACCTGACAAATTTTTCGTTTGGCTTTATTTTTTAATCAAATTGTCAATTAAATGGATAAATTTTTTACCATTGACTTTGGAATGTGTTTCAATTGCTAATATATATATATATATATATATATATATATTTGGTCAAAAAGTTGGAAAATATTTTTCCACCAAAATAGTGAAAAAATATTTTTCAACTTTTGTGCATCAACAACTTGTACCTAGCAAACATTTTCCATAGCAAATAAAACGTATCAAACAGCCAAAAGTAGGGACTAGAAAAATATTTTCCTAATTCCATGGCAAATAAATGGTATCAAACGGACCCTTTAGGGTGTGTTTGAATGCAATGGTGGAATTTGCGTGGAAAGAAAACGAATTGAATTGTTTAGAATTTGTTTTAGAGAAAATTGTAATTAATGGTGTTTGATTGGTATAATTTTTTATCTAATCCGTTTGGCTTCATTTTTCATGTAAATTATTACTTTTTGAATAAATTTTTTTACAATTTGTATTAAAAATTGTTTGGATTGCCAAAAAGTAAAAAAAAAAAAAATTTAAAAAAAATTTTTGAATTTTTTTTTTCGTTTGACTTTATTTTTCATGCAAATTGTCAATTAAATGGATAATTTTTTTATTATTCGATTTAGAATATGTTTCCATTGTCAAAAAGTAAAAGAATAAAAAATATAAAAAAAATGGAAAACACTTTCTCACCAAAATCATGGGAAAATAAAAGATGAAAAATGTGTTTTAAATGGTTGTACCTAAAAAATGGGTGAAAATAAATTTCATGGAAAAGTTATGCAATCAAACACCAAAATTAAGCATGAAAAATGAAAACTTTTTCTTTTTCCACCCTAATCAAACGGACCCTTAAATTGATTGTGATGGAAAAATAATTTAAATGTAAATATGCATTTTCTTTTGCTGATCACAATGTTTGTGAAATAGATATTTGACATAAAAATGATTTTGGAGATATAAAGAATGTCAAACTGGGTGATATTTGAGATAAATGTAAATATGTATTTTTTGCAAGTTTGATTATATCCTACTAATTCAAAATGTCTGCTTCCGTCATTGACAACACCCATCCCCTCCTAGTTAGCATATACCTTAACCAAGACAGCATCTAAGCCTTGATCAGAGCATGGATTGTCACGCCCAAGCCCTTTGTCAAGTTTTGTAGAAAAAATGAGGTCTAAACAGATGTTGTAATATTGAACCACAGCATAAGACAAAAACATTAAAATACGGGGACAGAGCACAAAAGATGCCCAAATGATTGTGCAAAAACATCAAACCACGTACTATAATAAGTCCAAAAGCCTCAAATTTTGGAGCACTATGGTTACACATCCATCTTACATGCCTACTCGTATACACAAATGAACCACGTGGAGGCCTGACCTACATGTGCAAGTCGATGCTAATGAACCTGACAAGACAAGCACGTGTCTAAATGATGAGTCCTAACTCATGCTTCTGAAAATGTATATGGTAAGTCAAAATTGATGGGCCTCATGTGTCGAGCCCTAATCTAAGTGATGAGGATGACACTCATGCTTTTAGAAGTACGTAGACAAGTCGAGGTTGATGAGCCTAGCAGTTTGAGATCTAGTCTAAATGATGAATCCTACCCTAATGTGTTAGATTGACTCATGCAATGTGAAGAAAGCCTAAGGACCTGTTTGATTGCAATGGTGAAAAATAGATGAAAAGAAAATGAATGACAGGGAATTGAATTGCCTAGAAAACGTTTTACAGGGAATTGTAATTAATGGTGTTTGATTGATATAATTTTTCACCTGACAAATTTTTCGTTTGACTTTGTTTTTTATGCAAATTGTCAATTAAATTGATAAATTTTTTTACCATTGACTTTGGAATGTGTTCAAATTGCTAAAAAAAAAAAAAAATTTGTAAAAAAGTTGGAAAACGTTTTCCCACCACTATAGTGAAAAAACGTTTTCTAACTTTTGTGCATCAACCGCTTGTACTTTGGAAAACGTTGAAAAACGTTTTCCCTGGAAAATTAGTACAATCAAACAGGTGAATAGTAAAAACTAGGAAAACGTTTTCCACCTTTCACGAAAAACTACGACCAATCAAACAAGCTCTAAGATTATAACTCAATTCCCATATTTGAGTAAGATTATAACTGAAAAAGTATGAGTATAGCAAGAAAGCTCTCAAATGTGACGTGTTGAGCCACTGATCTAAAGGGTCCCAAATAAAGACCATAACTAGCAAAGATCAACAAATGAATGCAGAGATGAATCTAGCATGACGAATCTAGCATGAATGTTCAGTTAGAGCGGAAGTTGACTTTGACCGTTGACTGTCAACCATCAACGATCATAATAGCCTGATCCAGCCGGTCGTTTATTAAAATTTAATTAAATAATATTAAAAATTATTCAATATATATGTAAAACGTAAAAATTATATACATATGAAAATATAATTCAATACAACCCAAAGCAAAAATATTAAAAAAATATACGATGCAAACTTATTCTGTAGTTGTAAACTTAGACAACTAAATTCTACGATGTCTCACAGTTCTCAATAATAACTCCTAATTTGCTTTTCTATATGAATTGAAGATTGATTCACACTTATTAATAAATAATAACTAATAACACAAAATACATCAATACATCATTGCATCAAAGTTCAAACAAAACTCAATTACCCGAATGGATTTTAAATTATTTGATTATTACACATAATCGGAAGTAAATGAATGCAAAATTCGTAGTCTGTTCAAGTTCATATTCATCAAGTATAATTTTTTCCCCCAATTACATTCAAAATTATTTTAACTCAAAAAATAGAAAATAACAAACTTGATAGTTGATGCTTTAAACTGTATTATTCCAAACCATTTAACCATATGTTAAAATCTACCACTACCACTACCACTACCTAACCTTTCCTCACTCAATCGGTCAACCCAAATCAATAAACAATCGCAAACAGTGGTAACTATTCTTGAGAAAACTTAAAGAGTTAAGATCGTAAAGAATGTTGAACTCACCCATGTCGACGACGCCGCTGCTAGCTCAATTAGTTTGCACAGCACACCAGCACATAGTGATACAAACTTCGCCCCTGACTTCGCATCAATGAACACACCCGCTGCTACTTTTACTTTGAATAGAAACTGGAAAGAAGGGTTGCACTTTGGGTCTTTGCAATTGCGTCTTTGCTCTGCTGTCGATTTCAATTTGGTTGATTTGGATTGGGAGAATTGTTGGGGAAATTAATATGGATGATGATGGATCCTCTATTGGGTCTGCCTAATTTATTTTAGAAATAGAGGCCCGCCCAATGATCAATCCAAGCCCCAAAGAAAAAAAATGAAACTCTCTTCTTTCTTCTTCCTTCGGCGTCTCTCTCATATCTGCAACTGCTCTAGACGACACGACGGTGGTGAACATTTCGATGACCAGCTCTAACTCGTCACCCCCTGGATCCGCCCCTAATTGAATGGGACGAGGTAGGATGAGGTATCCAAATGCCTCTAATAGTTGTTATTAAAGGAAGGGCTACAGGAATGTCAAGAGAAAGTCACCTCCCTCAAACTACACACTTCGAGTAAAATGATGCGATGTGTTGACCATCCATCAACATCAGCATCAACATATGGGTGGGAATAAGTTCATTTCGCTTCTTGAACTCTATAAATATCCAGGCAAAGTGGCCATTAAACTACCCACTTCAAGTAAATGATATGATTGGTTGGCCAACCATGTTACATGTACATAATGCATCACCAAATGCATTACACTCCTCTCACATGAAAAATGGTCCACACACAATAAAATATTCGTAGGCCCCTCTCTGTGAGAGGTGTAAGTCATTGTGTACACCATGAGATGTACACATAGCTTTATTCTTGATTGGCCACCCATATGGCAACTTTTGGAAGGGAAAGAGCAGCCCAAAATACAAAGATGCCCATTATGCCCCTTGAACTCTACAAATACCTCTTGGAATGATGAGAAAAATATAATTATATGGGTAATTATATAACCACCACAAAATTGACTTGTTACACCACAATTTTATTGTTTACTTAAATGACCTTAAATAAAATTACTTAATTAACCATACTTTTATATTTACTTTTTAACATTAAACAATTTTCATTGTCACCATAATCATTAAATTAACTAATTTTTAATATATTTATCCCATAAATTAATTTATTTTACCACCACAATCATAAGCTTAATTTTTTCTTTCTTCCATATCATTTCTTTCCCAAAATTCATCAAAATAGCGAATAAACTAATTCTATATCAATTATTTCTCATTGAAATATTTTTATATCAATTAATTTATTTTTAATCGTCAATCATATAAATATGCAATTTAAATTGATGCCACGAGTAGTAATTGATGATGTCTTTGAGTTACTAATTGCATTTAATTTTTTCATCATAGCATAAAACAAATATTGGAAGAGTAATGCTATTCATAATGAAAATTAAGCCACTATTGATAATCTTCACTGTGAATAACATTATTTATCTTGGAATTGTTAGAAAAAAATATAATAATGTGAGACTTAGATCTGGAAATACAACAGGCAAAGAGAGTGAGACACCACCATGGCTGTAAAAATCCAGTTGCATGCTAATTGGGTTAACCCCGCCAAGATACGGCTAAAATTTTCCCATGTTTACTCAACCCAGCCCAACAAAAATAATAATCATTACAACCTGCACAGAGAAGCATTAAAAATCATCAAACATTTTGTACCCTGCAGTATGGAGAAGAAATCTCATGAATGAAATGCGAATGAAGTGTAGCTTCCATGATTTTCAACTTTTGCATCTAGGAAACTCGGTGGCATAAAAGGACTGTTGGTTCCGTGGATAAGAAAAGTGAGAAGAAATTTTGGGATGATGAGCATTGAGTACACCATAAAATTTTAATTTTTTTTTTTTTTCATTTTTAGTTTTTATTAAATTACGAGTATAATTATAAAATTGTCATGATGTATTTATTAAAAATATACTTTAATTGTGGTGTGAATATAATTTGGTAGGAGTAAAAATATAATAACCTTTATTATATTCCCCCCATAATATCTATACCACAATTTAATTAAAATTAATGACTATTTTTTTGCTAATTTTGACAATTATGTCTTTTTATTCCTTTTCGACGAATATTTGATTGATTATCATTAGAGTCGAAATTTATTAATTAATAGAAGTAGAATGCTTTTAAATAATTGATTTATGGAAAATGCATGATTAAAAATTAAACAAATGCTAAGTTGCAAAATGAACAACCAAATTTATGGTAAAACCCAAAATAAGAAAATATAAATCCTAAATATTGATAAACTACTTATCACTATATCAATAATTAAATATTTGACCCAAGATAATATTAAATTTAACACTATTTTATCTTAGTCCATTAACTTTCAAAAATTATAAATACATTGATATAAGAAGACGTTACTGCATCTGCTGCATTAGTTGTATAATAAGCATTTGGGAGAATTTTGGTGGAATTTTGACAACTTCCCTTGAATTAAATAATAATAATAATTTTGATTCAAAATAATTAATGATTAATTCTGAGGCCTCAGATAGTCGATCTCACATCAAATTATGTTCAGACGGTAATTCCAAATAAACAAAATGTTCCTCATAGGCCTCAAAATATTAAAGAAATTTGTTGATTTATAAAAATAAAAACTAAATTTAAGAAAATGTAATCGCATAAAACGGCTCCATGGATGAATGGAATAAAATTCAGTCCACAGATTCCTATCAACATGCGAAATATGAAATCGATTTCGGTCCAATCATAGCATCGCCGGTCACTGCGATTTCGCTACCGGCGACGTGGCATCAGACCTTTGAGAAAAAACAAAAAGGATGGAATGAAATCAAAATTAACAATTCAACACAAATTATGAAGTATTAGAGAATATGATTGAATCGAAACCTCAGAGACCCGTTCCAAATCACACACACAGAGAAGCACGGCGTAGGACGCACAATCCCGGCCAGCGAACAAAATTAGAACAAATCCAAAAATGTCCAATGGGGGATGGGAAAAGTGGCGACGCCGTGCAGCTGCTGCTGTTTAAAGTGTCATACGGCACTTCCTATACTTTGGGAATTCTTCCTCATCGGCGTATTTTCAATACGAATCTATACAAAAAATATTCTAACAACAAATCCTATAATCCAAAACATCGATCGTAGAGAACGATGGTGCGCTTCGTAAGGGGATAGATTATAGGGCTTCTTAACTTGGGGCACGGGGAGCCCTTATAAAGGCAAACCATAGGCTTGAAGAGGGCGGCGGCTGTTTCAGATATGAGTTAGGAGTTTAGGGTTGAGAAACATTCTGTAGTTTGCAAGACTTATTGCAAAAATATGGGCCCAAAACCTATTTACCAAAAAAATTCTAGTTCTGGGGGCAAAAAGAAAGAAGGAAAATGATCTTGGAAAAAATTTATGAGTAAGGGAATAAGAATACTCATTTCAATAATAAGAAATTAAGTTTCAAATTTCAAAAATTAAATTTTTATTTATGATTAATTATATATATAATTTGGTCACATATTCATAATTTAATTAGTCACATATTATTTTTGTCACAAATTAAAAATTTTAAATGTCACAAATTATTTTACGATCACAATTCAAAAAATTTATAAATCACAATTTATTCATCGATCACAGATTCACAATTTAGTTAGTTACATATTATTTTTCGATCACAAATCAAAAATTTTAAATGTCACAAATTACTATATGGTCACAATTCAAAATTTTTATAGCTCACAACTTTTACATCGATCACGGGTAAAAAATTTATACGTCACAATTTATTGATAAGTCACAAATTACAACTATTATAAATCACAACTTATTAGATAGTCACAAATTATTAATTTTTTATGTCATGGTTCGTTTATCGATCACATATCAAAAATTTATACGTCACAATTTATTTATTGGTCAGGGATTACAAATATTATAAATCACAATTTATTAAACGGTCACAAATTAACAATTTTGTGGGTCACGTATTATTTCTTGATTACAATTTCTCTTTCTCATTGGTCACATTCATTGGTCGCATGTTGTTTATCGATCACAAATTAAATCACTTGTGACCGCTACCAACACTTGTGACCACCACTCCACCCCTGTCGCCAGTCACATCGACGTCACAATTGCCGCCGCCAAAACCAATACCACCATCTCCCGACGGCCCCATCATCTCAAGCACCACAACTAGCACCATCTTACCACTAGCAAATTAGATACAAAATCGCCAACACCCCCCACAAAAAGCCACAATCGTACTGCCATCTTGCGCCCTACCACCACCTCTACAAAAGTCATCACCGCACTGCCGTCGTCACCGTCCCCATAATCTCCCCAAACCACCATTTCCAACAAACACCCATTCAATGTTAACAAAAAACGTAACAACACCTTACCCTCACCGCCACGGCCAGATCCACCACCATCACTGCACCCACACCACCATCACCATATGTCATCTTGTCTACCGCCGGTTAGATTGAGTCACCACGACGCCATCGGCCACCACATTTCACCATCACCTCTCCAAATCAACAAAAAAAACCACCAAAATCAAACAAAACCACAGCACACCGTCTCTTTCACGCAACTACCATCTTTTCCAATCTCTCAAGTCTCAGTGTCATTCATCACCTCTACCCACATCAACCCAAAGAAACCACCAACTGTCATCGACACCTCCTTGACCATAACCACAACGATCTCACACATCACTACATCGATCTTCAAAACCAAATCTCCCCACTAACAAAATATGTAAATTTTCAGAGAAGCTTTCATTTCAGCAACTCGAAGATATGTGGAGCGCATTGATGTCTTCGAGCTCATCGGAAGATCTGCTCAAGAAGTCGACAGCATCTGGTGGCTCCTCCTCCAAGTTGTCTGCGAACAACGTTAGAGAGAGAACGAGAAGAATAGACTGAATAGTAGAGACAGATTGAGAAAGTGCAAAATAAATAATATTAAGGTTTGAGATGAGTATATAATTAATTGAATTTTATAATATTATTATTTAATATTAAAATATTTTATAATATTATTATTAATATTTGATTTTTGTACAAGTAAATCTTTTATCTTATTTTTGAAATTGGATCTTTAAAAAAAAAAGTAGGTTAATCCGTTAATGTGTAATTACCACAATGGTCTTCATAATTGTGTGTGGGCCGGGCCATGGGCTAACAAATTTTAGTCAGCCCGTTCTCCATTTTCCCAATTCTGGAATTTCAAAATCCTATTCTCTCTCCATTTCAAATTATTCTTCCCACCGTCGGCCGTCCGGTCGCCGGCCGACCAGTCCTGTAGCAAATACAATTACTCACAAAGAGACACACATAAATACAGCGATATATATAAATGTTGATGGGAAGCGATACCACATGGGTAGGAAAGAAACCACTGAAGCGAGTGGGAGGCATGTCCGATGCTCTCTCAATTGCTGCCGATCTGGGATTCTCCGTCCCCCCGCCGCCTTCACAGGTGGTGCTACCAACTACTGTCCTCTACTGGCACAATATTGATAATTTTGAATTTATTTGAAATTTGGGTTTGAGTAATACGAGTTTTTTTTTTTAATAGATTTATGCTCAACTGACTATATTTTTTTGGTTTAGGAAGATATCCAAAATTTATCTGCCGGTGCTGGTGAAAAAGGGGATGACTTGGTAAGAATTTTAAGAGAATTAACTTCTGTACAGAGAAAAATTGCAGATTTGCAAGTGGAACTTCAGGGCCGGAAGGTGATGTATTGACATTTCCACCCATTCTTCAAAGAATTTGGAAATTTCTGTTTGATCTTTAAATTAGAAAGCAAATGGAGGTTTTTTTTACCCACTTACGCACTTACCGGTTGCTGAACGGTGTATGACTGCTGGAAGGAAGGTCTAATTTGAGAAGATTTATAGTCATTTCTAGGTTTGTAATGTGTTGGAATATGCATTAGCAAGCTACACCACATGCAGATCACACTTCCAGCATTCACCAGCATATTCACGAGTTCAGTTCTAGCAGCAAGCAAGCAAGCAGCAGATTCCCGTGCATCAGATTTGGTTCCAGCTGTAATTAGTTAGATCTCATTCTAGAGACTTCTATAGTTTGTTAGTTAGATAGATAGGTAGTATTTTTCTCTATAAATAGAGATCTTGTGTGCATTGTAATTTCTTGAGTTGAATGAGATATTCCTTTCTTCTCACCTGCTTCTCCAGCAGGTTCCTATTTTCGTTTCTTTCTCTGGTTTGCTTCTCCATGGCAAACTTTCAATAATAAATCTAATATGGTATCAGAGCACTTTGTGCTTCCTGCTGCTGCCTTCATCTGATTTCGTTCAGTGAGTCTACAGTTCAGCATTCCAAATCTTCCTCTTCAAATGTCCAAAAGGTGTTCGACGAAATGTCTCTTCACCATTATCTGAAGCAGCTCCAGTTTCTTCCGCCATTGATGATGGTTCGGGAAGGGCTGCGTTATTGCTGTCTTCTTCTTCTTCATCAATGAGTTATTCCACCATTGATGATGGATCTCTTCATATTTCTTGCTTTCTGGAGCAGATCAATTTCCAGTGATATTTTCTTCTATTTTCTCTAGCTTTGTTCTAGAGATGTTTTCATGGAATTTATTCCGATTCCTATCTTCTCCTTTTATGGATGTTTTATTTTTCTGTCATGGCCAAGCCTAGACACAAACTCGTCTACTCAAAAGGTCCTTTGGTTTCTTCCTCTTCGGGAGTAATGTCATTCTCAAGTCCGAGTATCTTCATAATCTTAGGTGGTGTTTTTCCCTTTGGTCATGTCAGCAACACCTACTGGGAGGTTCATGGACTGCTTTCCCAGAAGTTTCAGAAACAAACACAGCCTTTCCGAGAATAGCTTTTCTTCATTTTAATCTTCAAAATGGACTACTCTTCATAGTCCATCTTGAGGGGGGGGGGGGGGGGGAGTATTAGAAATAATATACACGTGAGCATCAGATATTCTAGCAGGCAGTAGCTCCCGCACAGTATAAAAGATTCATTCATTTTGGCGCCATTTCTAATGACTTCCCACCAGCTGTAATGCAGTTAGATGGATTGCTAGTTTAGTTTGTCATTTAGTTTAGTTAATCCTTTTGTCTATAAATAGAGATTATACATTGTAATCTTTGTTTTTCTCTCCACAATTCAAGATGTTCCATCTTGAGTGGAGTGTTGGAATATGCATTAGCAAGCTACACCACATGCAGATCACACTTCCAGCATTCACCAGCATATTCACGAGTTCAGTTCTAGCAGCAAGCAAGCAAGCAGCAGATTCCCGTGCATCAGATTTGGTTCCAGCTGTAATTAGTTAGATCTCATTCTAGAGACTTCTATAGTTTGTTAGTTAGATAGATAGGTAGTATTTTTCTCTATAAATAGAGATCTTGTGTGCATTGTAATTTCTTGAGTTGAATGAGATATTCCTTTCTTCTCACCTGCTTCTCCAGTAGGTTCCTATTCTCGTTTCTTTCTCTGGTTTGCTTCTCCATGGCAAACTTTCAATAATAAATCTAATATAATGCAATTGCACTGGTTGCACTGGCTTTGCTGCATAAATGATTGCCCATCTAAATGCTGTCAACCAATGCAAAATATGTTTAATGTATAGGAGTGTAACTCTATTTTAAATCAATATGAACTAGATATTTTTGTCCAAACAAGTTAGTATGCAATGCAGCAGCGCATATTCTGGATCCAGGCAGAGGGACACTGGTGAGAACAATAAGCATGCATGTTCCCTTGTACAACCAGATCCAATGATCATTTTTCATAATTTTCGGTCATTACTTTCTGGGACATTGATAGTGCTTGCACTGTGATACTTAAGCAGCATGCATAAAGAAGTGCCTAACTGCATATATTGTGCATGTGTATGCTCAGATGAGTCTTTTCCCATTGAAAGAGCTCGCTAAGTTTGTACGACATACTCCCTATAAGTTTGATCCATTGCTCATTTAATTTTTTTTATACAATTATATAAATTGCGTATAAATGATTAACTGTTAATTAGTTTACTCCCTTAGCACCTTCCAATAACTGCGATTTTCACACTACACATTTAGATGTTCTACTTGGCTTGATGACAGTAAAACATATATAGTAAGCTTAGTTGGCCAGATATTGTTAGGTTTAGATTCGAGCAGTTAGTAAATTTCAACAAGCAATACAAAATAACAATGCAAGAAAAAATGATAAACAGAACAAATAACACCGGATTTTTGCCCTAAGGCAAGAGATTCAGAACCGGAGTTCCTAATTTCCTTTTGAGCTTCCACCACCGGAAGAAATCACTATATTAACCGGAATCAAAGGATCAGTACAGAACACGTTTCCAAGGCACTCAGACGAATCACACAAGATTGCATCAACACAAGCCTCACGGATCCAACACAATATTCACTCAAGAATACCCTATACAAATCACTCAAAATCTATATAAGGGAATAATGAATCAGATCTACAGAAGCCTTTAGATTTAGAGAGAGAGAGAAAGAAGTGACTACGAAGAACCTACAGAGAGAGTTTCAGAGAGTGAGAGAATGAACGGTCAGCTGCACAAACCCTAGACTTTGGGTTAGTATGGAATCATCCAGAAGCTGATTAATCCAATGGCAGGTGAGGTGACAAATGGCATGATCAAGTGTGTCTGTTCCATTAAGAGAAAAAACGCGTTTTCTCTTAAACACGGTTTTACCAAGATAAAATTAAGCAGCCAACAATTATCACAAGACCCGGCCCATTCAGCAGTCAGCAGCCCAGTCAATCATCATTGCTCATTTAATTTTTTTATACAATTATATAAATTGCGCATAAATGATTAACTGTAATTAGTTTACTCCCTTAGCACCTTCCAATAACTGCGATTTTCACACTACACATTTAGATGTTCTACTTGGCTTGATGACAGTAAAACATATATAGTAAGCTTAGTTGGCTAGATATCTTTCTTGGTGAATTCACATTATTGTCTGTTGAAATTCTAGGAGGATAAGAATGTAGCTCATCTGACGCATGCAAGTGAAATGGAAAAGAAGGTTGAGACTTTGGCTCGGATCACGACTATATTGAAAGATGTCATTCAGAATAAGGTACTTTCCTAATTAGAAATGTTGCCTAATATTTATACTGTGCGTTGAATTGATGTTAGATACTTTACTTTAGTATTTAACTATGATATCGTAAAAGAGTTGCCTTGTGGTCTTATATAAACATATTCACCCCGCATAAGCTGGCAGTCTGCCTGAAGAAGATTTGTCAAAAGTAAGAATTAGAATGAAAATAACTTAGAGAAGGCTAGCCAAAGACAGATTTGAATTATTATGCACTGGTGTTGTGTTCATGGCAGAAGAAATAACTCCATATTGGCGGCCTGTGGAAAATATATTCTCTAATGCTGACGCAAATCTCTGCCTTTCTTTCTTTTTCTTGATTCTTGAGCCACGTGTTCATTGAACCATAAATGATATGTGTTGCTCTTAGCTGATGTGTTTGACTTCTTGTTTTTTAGGATAGGATTATAGCTCGCCTACAACAACCTTATTCATTAGACTGCATTCCCGTGGAAGCAGAATATCAGGTATGTTATTCAGTGAGATAAATCTAATCAGTTTCTCTTGCAATAAAATCTTATGCTCACACGCACATTTGCGTGTGTTGCACATTGCCAAGTTCACTTCACAATTTGAACTTGCAAGGAGAAACTTACAAATTTTTTTTCTTTCTATTATTGACTACTAAATGCAGAATCGACACTATTAGAAAATTAATATTTTACACTTAGTATTTAGTCATTTTAATGTTTCATGATGCCTTTAACTTTAGTTTTATGAAGTAGATGGTCTGGACACTCATATGAACCATTGTCCTTGACAAACTTATTATACTTATTGCAAATTATGCCCCCGTTTGATGGACATTATTTTGAAAAAAATGATGTTTTGAATAGTGATTTTTTGGAGAATGTGTGATTAAAAATGAGGGAAAAGTTTTGGGTTTACGTACAAAATATTTAATTGTGTAAATGTGTGGTTAAAAATGAGTATAAAAATTAATGAGTTTTGTTTTAAAAGGAGACAAGCGGGGACTATATATTATCAATTCACAAATTCATTAGCACCATTACTTAGTGTATACTACACATGTAATATATAAAGGTAATATCACGTTCTTCCATGTTCTAAGTTTGGTGACTACAAATGTTAACGGTTCTGAATTGTATTGAGCACACCCTACAAGTGAATTGGATTATTTGATTTTCATGGAAAGATTAATAATATTTCTTCATCTTGAGCTTTTCCTTTGTCTTCAAGGGTTACCACTAGCTAGACAGCTCATTTGGCTGCGCGCGCCCTACAATCCTACACCACCATTCCTCAGAATTTCTTCAAGGGCTGCCTGCCCTCCAAGTCATGAAAGATTGTGATGTATCACAGCTCTCCTACAACTTCCTAGTTGTGCAGACCCCATCTTTTAATCACTACAAATTTTCTGTTGAAAGACAAGTCCTTGTATTTTTAACTATGATTAGAAAATACCCCAAATTTTTTCTGGAAGGAATAATCTGTCTGTTTTCAAAATTTTCGCTCACTAGTTTAACCTTCAACATCACCTAAGTATTGTTGTGTTATTTTGAATATTACTGAGAGATGCTCATGTCCATCTTGAATTTGTGCAGAAACAATTTTCAGAGTTATTAATGAAGGCAGCAAGTGATTATGGTGCCTTGACGGCTTCTGTGGCTGATTTTCAATGGAGTCTGAACTTTAAAGGACCACCTACAGTATGGGGGGTATGTTAACTGGAGAGCCCATATTTTCTTTGATGACTTCTGCACACATCCTCAACTGTCAACCCACCCTACCCCAAATGAAAAACCACAAACATATGCACCCAAAAATGCACACATATGAAGATATTGTGTGTTCTTTCTGCTCAGAAGCATAATTTCGTTATACATCTCTATCCCATCTTCAGAATCTTATATAGTGTTTCCTTTTAATTTGTTCTTTCTTCATTGCTAGTACAATACATCTCAATATCAAGTGTGATCTTGTACTGAAATGTTTGCACTACTAAGCCAGGATTGTTTTGGCAGTAAACCATTTAAGTATTTCTTAAGTCATGTCACGTGTGGAAGGGGTGGATTGGTAAGTGGTGACTATAATGTATTTTGGCATAGGTTGACAACCTCATGTCCACTTGTGAAGCTATACGCGTAAGGTCTGCCTGATTGATTTGCTTCTGGCAGTAGCTTAGAGAGAATGAAAAAGAAAAGATACAGAAAAATGGTGTGACTCTGTACTATGAGTTGGGGGAGTTCTTTGTCATCAATGTTTATAAGTTCATGTAATTTTTGAATGTGAAAATTAGCATTACTTTGCTAGATGCAGCTGAAATTGTAGAAATTCATAATATTTGAATTCACGTAGAATTTTGAAATACAAAAGCCGTGAACAGATTCGGTCGCTGAGAAAAATTTCTCTCCTTTCTGTGTTTTGTTTAGAAGTCTATCAATAATGATTGCACCTAGTGAGAACTCTACAACACCAAAATGTTTTCCTTTTTCCGCTACTGTTGTATGTATTTTTCTTATTCCCTTCTTATTCCTCCCATTTTTTGCAACACTTGTCAAGTTGTCAATGTTTTACTTATTGTTAGGCAAAATAATGATTTTGTTGCATTAATGCACCTTAACTATATCTCATGATTTTTAGGAAATGCTCCGTCCGATTCCTGTTGCTTTAGCATCATGCACTCGATTCTTCGAAGCCATCACAGCAATGAGAGAGTCATTTGCCAAACTTCAAACTCTGAGAATTGGACATTCCTCTAAAAGAGTCTCAGGAGATTCCAACTGTGTAACTCCACCACCTTGGAGGAATGAATCAAGCTTTGATGATTTAGCCATTGGAAGTGCGAGAAGGCAAGGAACCGAGCAGCCAGAAGGGGACGATTCGAGTAATGAAATTGGGGATTCAAATCTAGTTGATGGCACAGGTCTTAGGAGACTGTCCTGGCCTCCTTCAGTGAAGAAAAATGGACTTTAGAAAAACCCCCCCACACCCACCCCCTGTTAATTTGCAAAGAAATGAAAAATGGAAATCGTTTGCCGTATTTGTGGAAATCTTACTATGATTTGCATTTGATAATGGAGTCTATATTTGTTGTAATTACATTTCTATGCTAGTTCCATTTTATTAGTCTTTTGTGTGTTAAGGAAAGGATACTGGGAACAAGAAAAATTTGCCATGTAATGGAATTCTTTATGATGGGGTTTGGAAATTTTCAAAACCATCTACCACTGGGCCAAGTTATAAACCTTGTTAAACAAGTCCAGATTCCTGGTATTGGCCCAATCGTTTCAAGAGCATGCAAATTGTATGTTACCATAATTTGAGCACAGATAATTGTGTTTTTTTCTTTCCAAATTTAAACAAATATTAAGGTATACCCAGAGGGTTTGGGACACATCATGGGATAGTGGTGTAAAATTGTCCGACCTTTATGCCTTTGTAGAGGTTCAGCACGTAACGCTTTTATTTATGTATTTATTTATTTTGACAGTGAAGCCGCAAGAACTCAATCATTCCCCTCTCCCCCTTTCTTTTTTTTAATTACAATAAACAAAAAATAGAAGACATAATCAGGGTCCCAGAAGGAATTCCCACAAAAGGTCTATGTTCTTTTGACCAATCACTTTTGTCCTTATTTTTCCTCTAAATAAAGGTCATTGCGAGAGATATTTGGAGTGAATTGTTCAAATGGCCACTGAACTTTACGTCATGTTTTTAAAGGGTCACTGAACTTTGAAAATAACTCAACTAGTCACTGAACTTTGTATTTTGTAATCTCATTAGTCACCAAACTCAAATTCTGTTAAAAATTTGACAAAGTGCTGACGTGGCCGATTGATGTGTCAGTTATTGAATGCCAAGTCAAACAAATACTATACATGTGGATTTTTTTTTGAATTAAAACATGTTTTATAAGGAAAAAAATTGGCAAAATTAAAACCACCAACAGAAAAAAAAAAAGATAGAAAAAACCGAACTCAACCACAGCAAATTCGCACAAGCAAAAACCTCCCATCTAACTCCTCAAAATCAACCACCACCACCACCCACCAGCAGTCACCGTAAACCACATCGTCGACGCCCATAGCCACTACCAATTGACAACAACTTCGCACATCAATAGAAAAAAAAATTGGGCAGATTTGAGTCAAATGCCAAAAAATTAGCCAGATCAAATTCATAAAATTGGAGCAAGTAATGGATTAATTGATTCAATTGAGGAGTTACCCAAGGTCGAATTAACCTACTGAAGGCTATACTGGGTTCAATGACATCATTTTGCCCGTCGATTGGAGGCGATTTCATCTTGGTGCGCGCGTGAGTGAAATTTTCTAGCCTGAAAATTTTGAAATGCTGCATTATTTGATGATATGAAACCATGGTTGGATGCGCCTCGGAGTGTGGAAAAGGCCAATATGTGTTGGTCGTGATGGGTGTGATCGAAAAGGTGGTTGCCGCCAGGTTTTTTTGCTGTGAACAGTGAGCGATTTGGTGGCTACCGGGTGCGTTTAAGGACGACGTGAGGTCGATACCTGTGGAGGTGATACCCGGCGGCCTAGGTGGCGGGATGGTGGGTGGCGGTGGACGTGGACGTGGTTCAGTTCGATTTTTCCTTCTTCTTTTTTTGCCATTTTTTCTTATAAAACATGTTTTAATTCAAAAAATAAAAATAAAAATCCATCTGTGTAGTATTTGTTTGACTTGGCATCCAATAATTGACACATCAGTCAGTCCCGTCAGCACTTCGTCAATTTTTTAACAGAATTTGAGTTCGGTGACTAACGAGATTACAAAATATAAAGTTCAGTGACTAGTTGCGTGATTTTCAAAGTTGTGACCCCTTGAAAGTATGACGTAAAATTCAGTGATCATTTGGGCAATTCACTTGAGATATTTGGGTAGCATCGTCCTACGTGATGCAACTATCCACTGAGGAACCATCATCTCATCGAATGACGTCCTCGGGACTTGAGTTTGAGGTGCCCTCACCTCATTGGATGAGGTTGGACAATTCGATAAAGTGGCGATTCCTCATTGGATGATCGCACGTAGGACGATGCATCCTATCCTAAGTATTTCTTCCACATTGCAAAAGATATTTGGCTAGCATCGTCCTACGTGATGCAATTGTCCAGTAAGAAACCGCCATCTCATCGAATGCAAGTGAAGTCACCTCGGGACTTGAGTCTGAGGTGACCTCACCTCATTGGGTGAGGTTGAACAATCCGATAAAGTGATGATTCCTCATTGAATAATCGCACGTAGGACGATGCGTCCTATCCTAAGTATTTCTTCCACATTGCGAGAGATATTTGGATAACATCATCCTACGTGATGCAACTGTTCAATGAGGAACCGTCATCTCATCGAATGACGTAAGGCCACATTGGGACTTGAGTCGGAGGTGACTTCACCTCATTGGGTGAGATTGGATAATCCGATAAGGTAGCAATTCCTCATTGAATGATCGCATGTAGGACGGTGCGTCCTATCCAAGTATTTCTTCTACATTGCCATCTTAATTCCAACCTGGCAGCCCGACCTCCACCACCTAATTCTGTTTGACCTCTTCTAGGTAAGTTGTCGTTAGTCGTTTGTCTGAGGTGCACCGTGCATACATGTGGATTAAGGATTAAATGTTTTGTCATTACATTTTGAAGTTTTCCCATTATTACTAATTTGACTAAATTATTATCTAAATTAGACGCTTCAAAAATTGACATAATTTGCCAAAATGTTATCTAATTCGTGGTTTTGTCTCCTGTACTACGTCTCCACTACACCTGTAATGATGAATTGACCGATTCTTAGATAATTTCTGAACCAATATTAAAAAGGCTTCAATCATTAGCCCTAGAATCCTAAACCCTAATAATTTTTTCATTTCCGTTTCCATTTCATCCTCAGCCACTCCTTCAATTCAATTCAATGCACATCTTTCCCTTTAAATCAACTGTTATTTGGTCAAAGATTATAACCCATTCATCCCTATACACCCTAATAATTTATAGAGTAATCCATCATCATGAATCTACGTGTAGCAAAATCTTGGGGCATAGATTTTCTGTTTTTTCTTTATTGTGTTTGAAAAAAACAAGATTCTTAGTTGTTTTTTTGCCACCTTTTTTCTTGAAGAAAACAGTACCATGAAAAGAGGATTCAAATGCACGCTTGTCTGAATCCCCTCTCTCTCTCTCTCTCTCTCTCTTCCAACTGATAAAGGAGGAGAGAGAAAGTGGAGACCACGCGAGTACAGTTCTTTATAACCCATAGTCTAGAAGAAGGGGGTTGGAGCTCAGCTTTAAAAGAGGCTCGAATTTCAAATGCAAGAAAAGGAAAGCCCTATACAAAGATGCTATTCCGACGCCAAATCTCTGCACCTCACTGACATGCATGCATGTACATGTCATGTATTACACTGACAAGGGATGCATAATGCATATACATACATTCAAAGTCCAGAAAGAGAGAGAGAGAGAAGAGAGGGGGGGGGGGGGGGGGGGGGGGTTGTGTTTTTATTGTCTTGACAAGTTAGTATCACAATTTGAAAAATGATCATGCTACACGTATAATCGGAGATGACAATTTCGATTGACAATCACACATATGGGAGGGGGACCCACGATGAATAAAAAAATCGTGGGTCCTCCTTCTGTGAGGACATTGTCAATCAAAATTGTCATCTCCAATTGTACAACTAGCAAAATTCTTTAAAAAAAGAGATGGGTCTTCAATCTTTTACTATATTAGTCAACATTGAACGTGCAAAACACATTATTATTATGAAATGTTTTATAAGTGCTGTAAAAATAATGTTTGAATAATCTTGAATGTCAAATGATTTAGAATTAATACCAGAGAATATATGTATGATAATGAATGTTAAATCATTTATTTAATTTTCAATTAAGTAAAATCGGATGTTAGTTAGCATATATGAACGTGAATAATGAAATGCATTCTTGAATATGAAATTCTAATTAACTTATATTTAGAATTAATAACACTTCAATGTATAAGTGAAGATGAATATTAATTAAATAAATGTTAATGTTAATTAATCTAGAATTTATAATAGAGAATTCATACATTAATGAAAGCACACATGTGAAATAAATTTGTCAAATTTACATGTATATTGAAGGTAACTAAATGGTTAAATAAATTAAATACATATTGAAAAATAAAAAGTAATGTATTATTGAGATAATTGAATTATAGTATGACTAAAATCATCCAAAAAATAATTCTCACTTGATGTGAAATAACTGAATTATAGTAGAGGTGTAGAAAGTTGAGATATGCTAGAATTTGAACGGATCGCATGCAACTATAATGAAAGTGAACTAGCATGCTAATAAGGTAATAAGTAGAGGACTAATGGTGCAATTTTTTGATCGAGATTTGAATAGTTTTAGTTGTTAGGGACTGATTTTACAAGTATAATAAAAAGGTTAGGACTAACTTACTCCTCATTAAAGATTGGAGACCAATTTGTTATGTGAATAATTGGTTGGGGACCACACGATAACTGTTCATTAAATCACTTTTGACGGCAAGAAATATGAGCACGCCTTTTGATTGCTACTTTTGGGGCTTATATTAATTTTGCGGAAAACCCACAGCGACTTTACCTCAACAAACCAACCGCCATGCTTACCTTCTTATATATTATTAGTAAAAATGAAAATAGGAATACAATCGACCTAATTCGAAGAGATCAAGAAAGTGATAGCACTTTGAAAAAAGCCCAGATGTCTGTTTAGATCAATGCATTAGGGGCGAGGCTCGACTCGAATTGCAAGCTCAAGTTTTGCATCGTCCACATGCCGGTGATGAGTAGCAATTCATAATCCTATTTTTCTTGAATTATGCTAGTGGTACATCAAAAAATGTACATAAGGGTATCCACCCCTCACATGAGAGGTGGGATCCACTTGAATAATATTTTTTCAAAAATGCTACTTGTACATCAAGATTTGTACATAATGGTGTCCCCCCTCTCACATGGAGGGACTCACTCGTCGATTATTTTATTCGAATGGACCCTCCTCCCATGTGAACAGGGTGTACACTCTTATGTACATCTTGATGTACCAGTAACAAAATCGATATTTTTTTTATTCAAGTGGGTCCTACCCTTATGTGAGGAGGTGGATATCCTTATGTACATCTTTTGATGTACAAGTGAAATTGTCCATTTTTCTTTTGAATTACGTTAGTTGTACAAATGTATTTAATAGATTAATTTATAGGTGCTGAATTGACAACATTTAATAGGTTGATTGGACAAAAAATAAAGTTAAATCAAACGTTTGAAATGTTCTAATAAATACGTTTGTACAAATAGCATAATTTTTTTTCCTTTTCAACGATTTTACCATCCCGTGGACAGTAGCGATTCATAATCTTACGTAATACGTACATCCGTAGGAAAGATTTTGTCATGGTCAAGACAATAAACAGGTGACTTCACGCGGGTTGAATGTGGTCAGTACGCAATGGTTAAAAACCACATATGACACGGGTCCCATAGGTTTGACCCTTTAGTCACAAGATTTTGGAAAATGCTACTTGTACATTGAGGATGACCACATGGATGACCCCATGTGAGTGTGCGGGTCCCAGGTGAATAAAATAATTTTTTCCTCCACACTCATTGGGATCATCCATGTGGTCATCCTCAATGTTCATGTAGCAAAACTCCAAGATTTTACATAATACTCTGCCAAAATCCTGCACCCATTGCTTTCAAAATGATGACAGACAATATTTTCAGATTTAAATCCCACATGATGCATTTAATTTCAAAAGTCAGTACCCTTTTTTCTTTGTAATAATTTAAATTTTTAGAACAAGATTTAAATTTGTTGAGTATAAATTCCACTCCAGTCCTTGATAGACAAGTTAGCTGTATAAAGCTCAAAAATGTAAAAATTTATGCAATTTAACCCGCAAGTTAAGACTAACACTATCTCCTGCACCAAAATTTACACCATTTTGTATCAAATTTTGTACCAAATTAAAATTCATCTCAAATCATTACACTTAATGAACTGTGTTTAATCATTTTTTTTTTAATTCTTAATAATTTATTTATATGAAATATTATATATTTGTTTATTTTACAAATACATAAATTACTAAATAAATAATTACGTTAAATTAAAAAATAAATATTACATTCATTCATTTATTTTTATGTATCATTTTCTTTAAATAAAAAACTAGATTAATGTAACTACTAGTAATTGTAGCCCATGGTTGGTAGTTATTTTTTAGAAGAATACGTGTTTTGAAAAAAAGAGAAAAAAATACATTTTTTATAATATTTTTAAATTTTTTTTGTATTCTCATTTTAATTAATTAATTAATATTTTTTACATATAAATTTTATTTTAAATGTAAATAATAATAATAGTAGTAATTATAATTATAAAAATAAAAATAATAAAAAGTACTATATAAAAAAATGATATAAATACCCTTATATCAATTATTTTGATAAATAAAAAAAATGGCAAATTTGACTTTGCACCATGGTGCAAAGTTTGGCACCTCATTGGAAAATGGTTGTACTCCAATGTTTTCCAATGAAGCACCAAAATTTGGTGAAATTTGATTTTTGGTGTCACATTGGAGTTGCTCTAATGACACCATACAGCTGAAATTAAGAGGCTCGAAAGAAAAACAAACACAAGCATTCATGCATAGATTGTTAGAGACACGAGGCATCTCACAAGTTCAAAACCCAGTTAATATGTCTTACACAACAGGGTTTTAGACAAAATAAAGTACAAATAACTTAAGGCCATCATAGTTTGTGCAAATTCTGATGGGAGTTTCTAATCCTTCACACAAAGGACCAGTTTATGAACATGAAAGCTAGGCAGTGATTGGAATCATCATCATTCACAACCTTCCAGACGATCGCTTGCTCGTAAGAGATTAGCCGACCCATGCTTGAGACACATACTCCAGACGGCAAGTAGGCATAACCCTGCAGTTTGAACGGAAATAATGATGATGAAGATATTAATGAAATTCTAAAATGACTTTGGTATCTATGCTAATTAATCAGCAAAGAAATATTGCGTGGCTAACCTGATGCATTATCTTGGAGAATTCAGACAGTAGTGTCTTTCGACCAGCTTCATCCAGAATCTTCTCTAGTATTATATCTTGAAGGGCCACCAGAGTAGTTTCTAGCATGTCCAGGCCGGCCTGGTTTGCAAATGTGAAAACTGCCGATGCCTGCAGTTACCAATTCCTCCACCCGTCAAAATTTTCTATCTACTACTTGAACAAAAAGCACATTGAAGCAAAACCCAAGCAATCAAGGGAAAAGCAAATACAACAGAAAGATATTGGAACTTCACTAACATTCATTTTGACAGAGCAGCACATAATAGCATCTGTATGGTGCCAGAGTTGTTTCAGAACGGCGTCGCTGGCTTGTGCATCAACCAGAAAGAGATCTCTTCCAAGGTGCACCCTAAAATACGAGAAACAGATTATCAGAAAGAAGTCTACATAAGAAAATTTGTAAACAATTTTAAAACACTAAGAAAACAGGACTACGCTTCCTATTAGAAAGAGGGAGGCTCGAATAGATAGCTCGCATATGTTAATCCGAGTTCTCAATTACTCTTTTGTGGTGGTAGAATTACTGTCAGTATCATGGCGACTCCGAAAACATGTACAAACTGACATATAGCCCCTGTTTGATACACATTATTTTGGAAAGAATGCATTTTTTTGGTTGATGTGATAGTAAATATGTGGTTAAAAAAGGAAAAGTTATTGATGTGATGAAAAATGTGTCGTTGAAAATAAGTAGAAGAATGAGAATGAAAAAAATAGTGTGTATCAAATAGGGGCATAATGTTTGTTCCAGTAATGGCGTGTTTGGTAGGACTTGAACAGTGTTAAGATAAAGACCCATATGCTTGTACATTCTACTATACAGTCCTATCATGTCTTGTGTACTGCATGTGCTTTTGAGGGTATATATTTCTAGTGACATTTTCTTAACATCATACCTATAGCTTCTGCAAATCCATCTAGCCAATGTAACAGCTTCCGGCGAACCAGGAAGTGGCTTAGGCTCCATATGGGAACTGAGCCGAGATGGGGCTATTGCCATGGCAACTCTCTGAACTGAGCCCACAATACTACGAAGATAGTGACGAGCCATAACAGCTACGCTGTCTCTGTAGTGATTTTCATAAGCAAACTGGAATGCAATAGTCAAAACAGACCTAAGGTTCTGATTACTAGCATCAATCTCCCCAGGTGGACGAGCACCACCTGAACCAACTTCAAGTGCAGAGGCCAAATCCAGCGTTCGAGTTGCTCCTTGCCCATCCTGCTACATGAAGAGTAAATCATTGTAGAAAATAATAGCATAATCAAACCCTTATAACAGTCTCTCGAAGTGTAATGAGTACTAGCAATTCATAGTGTCCTTTCAAAATCCAAGAAAGGGGAAAGAAAAGCATGTTTTAAGCCAGAATGTAAAATCAAAGGTATTGCCCTACCGTTTTAGAATCCAACGGTATAACACGAAAACCAGATGGCAGCAAAGGAGCATCATCACCAAATGATTCATCAATTGGTGCAAAAACAAGCTGAGAACAGGATCCAGAAGTTTCATCAACCCCACTGCATAGCTGCCATGTTGAATTAAAATAAAAATAACAAACAAAATAGATCAATAATAAATGACATTTTCTATTTAAGTAAAAATCTGTAGTTAACTTCACATTAGATTAGAATTAATGACCAAACCTGTAACAAGTACATATCACGTGACAAGGCCAGGTCCTCTGGGGAGAATGCATGACCCTCTAAACGAACCACCTCCAGAAACTAGGTTGAAAAAAAGATTGTTTCATTACACAAATCGTGTAAAAAGAGTTAAAAAAAATTAAGCAAATGCTCGATTTGGGGAAAGGGAATAGGCAAGGAACATGGTTACCTCCTCATGTTCCACAGTCTGTGCAAGAGGTAAAATTACTTGACTACTAGGGAAACCACCCAGCTTTGCACAAGGTACAGCATAGGGACTAGCTTTAAGGGATGCAGCACAGTAAGCGTCAACACCATAGTCAGCCCATTCAGAGCGGTGCTCCCGCAGGAAACGGATAAGCAAAGCTGGGGGTACATCCTGCATATTTAATCATTATAAAAATTGGGATTGATTTTTGTAGATCATTAAACGAGTTGTAAGAGAACAGGTAAAAACACCAAATAAAACACCATGCCCCATAATTTAGTCAACTAACCTGAAGAAGCATTGATGCTCTCGCACAAAGGATTCCCCCAAAAGTTGGAAGCATGGACAAACTGTTACTCTGAGAACCAAGAAATTTACTTGGAGACGAGTTAATGGCAATGGTAATGTCGTCCACCCCATCACTACCCATACTTGACCAACCGTCATCGATAAATCCATTAACAGCGTCATTGAATCCCCTAACAAATACATACACAAAATAGTCATATATCAGAAGAATAGGAAACAGAAAGTGCAGCAAGTTATAGTTTTTCAGAGGCCAAGTGAGTTCCAACTCAAATATCAACAGCAATTGATTTGGGCATTTCAGTTGGTTCCTCGTTTTTAATGTAATCTACTCTGCACCAATTCACGTGTTAAGCATCTCACCTGCACAACTTTTGACTTAACGCCCTCAGCACGGCTGGTTGGCGACCACCGCTACATTGAATCTCTCCATTGGTTTCCTGAGCAATTTGTCTTGCATAGCGCAAAGCCTGAATGAAAGACCAGGAATACATACGAGTAATTTAAAAGGCAAAAAATAAATATTTATAGACAAACAACCTAAGGGATAATGTTCTCACAGCCATAGTCATCTGCTGCGCAAGAATTTTGGAGGATTCATAAAGTGGCCTTAGAACTTCAGGGACACTCCAAGCCTGTTGTAGAATAAAGGATGAGAGAGGCTGAAAAACTAGAACAAAGGAATGAGAAAGGTTATTCCTTACATCCAAGTCAATGTGATCGACGATGTGAATAATGGAGCCACCACCCTCACAAGGACGTATCAGATAACCACTGGGCAGCATTTCAGCTCTCACAAAGCAAGAAACAGGAGGCCCACTTGGGCCACCAGTTGAAGATGTTAACGACCTCTCACATATCTGCAGGTTTTACAGTTAAGTAAACATTATAGGGTACAAATTAGTTTTTTGGATTATTATAATTATACAATGTCATACCCATGGCGAGACTTCTAAGCAAAAAAATTATACCACTTTTTTCTTTATAAAAAGAGATGAATAAAGAAAAAGTTCCTTGGATGAAAAGTTAAAGGGTTATTGGAAGTGCATGACTAAAAAAAATTGAAATCATAATCATGCTTACCACAAGACTGCCATCTTCCAAACTTGTAGTATATCTCAACATCCAAAATTCACGAGCTGATGCCAATGTTGTTGGGGCATACATCTAACAAATAAAGGAACACTTAAACAAGTTGCAAATATCTAGTAAAATATAAGAAATTCCATGACAGAGGACAACTTAACATAGACTAAGTTGTCAGCAAAGATAAGTAACCTGCATGTATATGAGCTCTATAGTCCCTCCATTTCCAATAGGAATTACGCTCACAACATCGAGGCAACGGCAGTCACGAAACCAAGAAGGACGATCTTTTAGAATTTCAGCAAGCTGCATGAGAAAGCATGTTCAAGCAGAACTCTTACGGAATTTAGCAAGTACGTAAAACAAATAGAAGTTACAAATCTACCTTCGTGGGCTCAAGGCTCACGAGGCCACAGGCTCGTGCTGCAACCCCACTACAGTTGCGGGCAACAGCAACGATGCCAATAGAATCCGGACCAGGCTGTAAAGAAAGAAAACATTATTTGCCAAGCAAGACAAAGTTTGAACCCTTGAAGAGAAAGGAAATAATGTCTGAAATGAAATGGATTGAAATTAAACAAACACCTTCATCCCAATCATCTGTACCCAGTCGACAGCAGTTCCAGTAGCCTTTCCAAGAAACTCTGCCAAGGTCTCCTCAGCGATTGCAAGAAGACTGACAGTGTGGACAAAAATGAAAAATAAAAATAAAAATGTTACATGTTGATCTAAACACCAATCACAAGCAGATCAAAATGGTTATGAGACAGAGTAAATACCCAGCTGGGCTATTAGCATCCCTTTGGGGATGCTGAGGAGTTGGGTTATGTTGTTGTTGCTGACCACTCACGACCACAGACTCACAGCTGGTATCCGTGGTGGTTGTACTTACCTATTAAAGTACATTAAGGTTCCAATGAAATCAAAAGGCCAAACGATAAAGAGCAGAGATAGGTCATGTGGTATTAAAACTTAAAAGGAGACAAAGTAGAACATTATTCTTACATTATATTAATCAAGAACAATTGTTTAGAAGATTGTCATATAGTTGCAAGATCGCGTAGAAGATCCAACAAAGAAGTGATTGTTGGCAAAAAATTAATCAAACTTACTGTGTGCAGTTTCTGACGCATGAAACCATTATCATAAACCAGCTGCGAAACCTGCTTCTGCAAGCGGTCATTCTCTTCCATCAACAGCTTGTTCATGGCACTCAGCTTCCTGTTAACAGTATGGAGACGAGAAGCCTCCTTCCTTTGCTTTTCACGGCATCTACAGAAAGAATATGGAAATTGTATTTCTTAAAAAATATCTGGAATTTCAGCTACTTGGAATAACACATCACATTTCATGAATATGATACTAGAACCAATAACGAGATAGTTGACTTGAGCATGAATTTACATGTCCTAAGGCATCCTCCTTCACAGCAATAAAGTTCTGTCGTTAACTAGTATATCTCAAAAATAGTGGATTTTCACATATTTTCCAACCTTACACAACAAAGATCTATAGTCTAAACATTTTATTCATACACAAAATTATCCAACACATCTAGCCCAAGCCAAGCCAAGTAAAAGTATCAAATCAAATATATTTTCGACACAAAAGGCATATCTAAATCAGATCTATCAGAAAGGAGTGACTTTCACTTTATACAACAAAGAAAATTAGGTATTATTAGAAGTAATTTCAAGACCTAAATCAGAGTAAATGAATTTCAGCAATTACACCATGTAATAGAAGGTACATATTACTTGTTCTAAACTAACGCAAGCAATAAAACATACAAACTAATAAACTAAATCCAAAAGGAAGCCACAAAAATTATCTGTTACAAAACACTAAAACTACCAAAAGGAAGCCACAAAAATCCACTAAATCGAGATTCAAACAAAGAACCCTACAATGAGACATGGATAATCAAAAAATAAAAAATTCAAACTACATCGAAATACTGTAGATCGTTGTTCATCATACAAGTAATCATTCTAAAAACCATAAAACCAAAGAACGGGATAACAAGACCAAGTTGTTGACATTGATAAATGACCAAAACAACAATGAACTGCTTACTAGTATAATACCACATTACACAGCATTAATTTCTGACAATGATTTTAGAAGATCAGAAAGTTTCTAGAACACTTAAATATGAAAGAAACAACAAACAATCAACGAGAACGTAACAAGATTCTTTACAATCTCACAAACTTTTCTATATGCAGAATAACAAAGAAAATTGTCTCAACTGAGTACCGAAAACCATTTTGAGGAATGGAGCCAAATCAAATCAAGAATCCAAAGAAGTGAACCCACATTTTTCCTCGAACGGCTATTTTCGCAGGAAAAAGAAAAAAAAACGGCAGAGTTTAAGACATCAAAAGAGTGCATCAACTACTCCTTTCTCTGGCCCCCATTTTCCAAAGGGGAAAATCTCCATCCGTTGTTATTAAGTTAAAGCAAACAAGAGAGTGATAAATCAAGGTAACATTTTTGTTCACAAAGAGGAACCAAAATCTGTTTCAGCAAAATATTCTATAAATACACACAATAACAAAAATACTTCTAAGAAAGAAAACAAATAACAAAAAAAGTCTGTGATTTCTCCAACGGCACACTGGACAAAAAGCAGACCCATCTATCTATTTTAAAGTATCTATACGAAAACTCAAAATAAATCTTACAAGGAGAAAGAATGATAAAAACGTTTGATTCCTAAAAAACCCACATTCTATATAAAGACCATATTTTTTTAGATAACAAATGTAAAAACGAAGCATTAAAGAAGACCAAAACTATTTAAGGTTTGAACAATACCTACGATTCTGAAACCAGACTTTGATCTGCTTAGGTTCAATGTTAGAAAGGATAGGGCACTCCCTAATGAGTTGTTGCCTTCTTAAAGAGCTGGGCTTTGGGCATTCTGCATAGACCCTCTCCAAAGCGTCTACTTGCTCTGGTGTATACCTCACATACTTGCTGGCGTCCATTTGCTGCTTGCCACTACTACCACTACTGTTGCTTTCTCTGTGCATTTGAAGAGCCATTAGAGTTAACCCAAAAATAAAGTGTGAAAATCTTTGAAAAAAGTTCTTTTTTTTATGATTGATGGTGTGTTCGTGATAGTTGCATTAACAGGCAGGCTCTCTTCTCACAGAGAGCCTCCTCTCTCACTCATCAAGGCAGTGTGTGTTTTTTGCAGAGAGGATAACCGAGGGCGATTTTGTAGAGCAGAGAAGAACACAGAAAATGGGTTGGAAATAGTTTTGAGTAGAGAACCCTAGTCTTTATCTTGAAAGAAAATCTCGAGAATTTCAAAGAAAGTGAAATGTAGAGAGAGAATCCATTACTGTATATACTTGAATATATACAGTCTACAGAGAGAGAGGGGGGGTTCAGAAAAATGTGAAATGTAGACAGAGAAACTACTGTATATACTTGAATATACACGAAGAGAGAAGGAAAATTGGGATAGGGGTTGGGGTTGGGGTTGGGGTTGGGGTTGGCGTGGGAGTGGAGTGGGGGGTGCGAAGGTGGAGTACAAGAAAAACAACATTAATGTGAAAATGTTAAAGAACCACGCTTTTTAAAAAAAAAAAAAAAATTGAATCTCAACCTTGAAGTCCCTTATCGTTCCACTCCTAAAATATTATGAAGAAGATAAATCGTAAAATATGCCTCAATAAATTAGAGTACAAAAACTATCATATTGATGTCCACAAAGAATTCAATTTCAAGCCTTGTAAAATGCAGAAAAAAATTATTTGATGATTATGAAAAATCTTTTAAGCCCTCTTTGATGATGATAAAAAAATTTAATAGATTTTGATAGAAATTTTTGAAATGTGTGATTTAAAAATTATGGGATTCATAAAAAAAATTAGTTCATATTTATTGTTTGACTTTGATTTGGATTCAAATCTGATTTAAAGCAATATCATCAGGGTTAAATTATTTTTTCTACATACTTTTTTTTTTTTTACTTAGTTGAAAATCAAATTTTATTATTTAGATTTTTTGTCAAATGGAGGAAAAAATAATATATAAGAAATTGTCGTTAGTTAGCCTTTGATTGAGTCTCATTTTTCCTATTAAAATACATTCTTTAGCAATAATTTGACACAATTTCAATCACACATTTTTCAATAAAGTAATATTACATTCAAATATTATTATTTTTATTTTTTAATCACGCATTTTCCGTCAATACACTATTAAAAAATATATTTTTTTGATAAAAATGGGATTCAAACAAGGACTTAGCAATGGACTTATGGTCATACTTGTTCAGGTGGATAAGAAAGAAGATTATCTGATGACTAGTGAAGGAGTCGTAATTGAAGATAAATGAAGATAGACACAGTTAAGCCCCATTGATGGTCATTATTTGGCAAAAGTTTTATTTTAAGGCCTCATCTATTTCTCATTATTTATCCATAAAAATACAAAATATGATCGTTATCTATCATATTCAACTATTATTTTTTACTTACATCTCTTGTGAACTCATAAGGACTATATTTTTTATTCTCATTTTACAAAGAATGAGAATCAAAAGGGCCTAATTAGTGAATTTTGGAAGAAAGTGTGGTTAAGCCTATATTTGACTCCATTAAATTAAAATTCATTTTTCTTTCTTTTATCAACTACACATTTTTTAATAAAACAATATTATACGTAAAGTTTTAAAAAATTCCTTCATTTTTAACTATATATTTTTCAAAATTTAAAATAGATTTCATTATAATTCGAAATAATAGAGCCCAAACAGGGGCTTAAAAGTAGAAAAAAATTGATTTATGTACAGAAGATTTTATTGTGTAAATATATAATTGAAAATGAGTATGTAGAATAAGAAGTTTTGAAATAATAATTGTTAAACAGAGCTAAGTTTTACATCGACTTAAAGAAATTATCATTTAAAAAATAACTGAAAAATAGATAACTGATCGAATTTAGATTTGTTACCCCGATTATGCCTCATGTGTTTTTATTGTCCCGATGTTAAAAATTTGACACCTCCTTATAATGGTCCGTTCGGTAGAATTTAATTGGGAACAATGATTTATTGAATAATATTTTTTTGAATAATGTATGGTTAAAAAGTAAGGAAATTTTATTAATTTGTGTGTAAAATATTTTTTTACGTGAATATGTGGTGGAAAATTATCTTGTAGTAAATAATTTAAAATTTTAAAGGATGACAAACACGTGTTACATTAAGGCCATGTTTGAGTCCCATTGATTTGAAGTTTGAACAAATGTATTATGAAATAGTGACTGATGAAGAATGCGTGGTTAAAAATAATGAGATTTTTTTGATTTGCATAATATTATTTTAATGAAAAATATGTAATTAAAAATAAGTACGGTACAAAAAAATTTAAAAAAATGTAAAGTAAAATATGATAAATAGGGGTTAAGGTATCAAAATTAATGGGTGAGATCGTCAAGTCGGGGTACGTTTGCTTTGTAGTTATATTTATTTTCTTAAAAAAATAATAATAGTTACTAGTTGAGTGTGCATTTGCCAGAAATATTGAAGAAAACTTACATTTGTACCACATGCATGATGCATAGGTGTAACAGAGATACACAGAACAGTGAAAAGATTGAATGCATTTATTGCTGAAGTAGGTGGGTGGGGTGGCGTGGGGTGGGGTTGCATGCATATGTATTCATGTCACTCATGTATAAGCATACATCAACATGTGATGGCTATGGTTCTCTAAGCAAATAATGATTGTGTGATTTGGGGACAACATTGCATTTTAAGACATGTCACAGGAATAATAAAAATATTCTGTATAAATCTAAAACAACGCATAGGCAGTTTGAACCACATTATTTATAAAATGAGAATAAAAAATATAGTTATTATAGATCCTATAAAATATATAAAATAAAAAATGATGGTTGAATGTAATAGATAACGATTATATTTTTCATTTTTATAGAAAAATAATGGGAAACAAACAGACCCATAATAATTTATAAAGGTGTGTGCTACAAATTTTTACAAGAAACCTCGAACATCGATTTGTTATCATAGTAACGAGCAATACGTTTTAAAAATTCAATTAAGAATTCACATACGAGTCGATTAGTAAAATACATTAAACACGTCACTAAGAACGATGACAACCCTTAGTCACAATGCTAACATTTTTAAATCATACTACAAGTACAACACTGATTGACAATCACTCACATGGGAGGAGGGTCACGATGAATAAAAAAATCGTGAACCCCTTTATGTGAGATGATTGTCAACCAATATTGTTAATCAATGTTGTACAAATAGCAAAATTCTTATTAAGAAACACTCAACAATATAGTTTTATTGTTTCAAAAGTTAAAATAATCAATTCAAAAGTTTAATAGCTCAAACAAGAGTGTCCATACATTAGGGTTTGCCTTGAAATTGTTGCCAATTGAAATGAAACTTGAAGGTTCTAGGAAAATGGGATTAATTAAGACAATTAAAAATATTATTAATAGCTCCATAAATGTTTAAATTTGAAGAAGGTGGATTGACAATTTGACAGCCAACTAACCCTACACTTTTTGTGACACTTGAAAGCGTTTCCCACTACCACCATCCATTTGATTCACTCAAAAAGTCAAAATAAATCCGAGAGAGAAAAGTAAAGCTATGTACTTTTAGATTTCACTAGGTTGACATGCATTACACTTATTACTAATAAAATTTTAATTTATTTCCTAAAAAAAATAAACTTTTGAGTACAAGTCCTATGATTTGATCCAAGTGTTGTAAAATAAGAGAACCATAAGACGTTTTAAATTCAATTTAGATCGAAATTTGATAACATCTCCATACAAGTTTATAGTGAGATTTAATGATCACTCTCGTAGAGTGTAAAAAATCACCCGAACTGAAATATAATTCAATGAATTCAAAAACGTATCTTCTCCTCTCTCTTTCTATTATAAATAGTCTATAGAGAATTCTTCAATTATGTATATTTATAGATATTCAAGTAATATCCACACATCATGAATTTCAAATCACGAACTATGCCACAAATATCTCGAAACTACAATGCAATAACGCATTCGAAAAGATCCCACATTAATATGTCTTTTTGTTTTTGATTTATTACCTTTCCTTTTGGTTGTGTAGGAAAGGGTTTTGCGAGGGTAGAGGGCCCCACCAATGGGGCAGGCCCACTTAGGCATGTCCCATAATCCCATTGCGTGAATTCGCAAAATTAAACGAAAAGTCGAAGCACCCTTTCCAGCTGCCCCAGTGGGCCCACCACACTAATTGGGCCCCATTTTTTGTCGTGCTCATGCACCAATACCAAAAGTGTCTTGAGTTGAGCCTTCTTCAAGCCCCACCATGCACACTTAATTCTATTCTCTCGTCTCTTCTTGAAAAAATGCGTGCCTTTGCTTCCATTTTACATCTCTCTCTCTCTCTCTCTCTCTCTGCACATACATCCATGCATACCTAAACACAAATGTCATTTGATTTGAGTTGATAATACATTCTTTGATTTCAAATAAGACTTTTACCAAATATGATAGTTACAATTTGTGCCAAAATGGGTACCTTTTCTAGGGATGAATGTTGTTGCAAAGTGAACGATCTAACCAATGTAAGACAGGTGCCGTGAAGTCATGTAAATGGAAACATTAATGAATGTCGATAATGAAAGAAGAATAAGAAGAGATGTAATGTAACGACTTCAATGTTATCACTTGGTTTGTGAGTTTAGATTTGTTCAAGCACGCTCTCTCCAACATGGTTGACATATATGTATGAATGCATGTATGAAAGGGAAAGAGAGAGAGGTGTGGAGATCATTTGGGGTCCATTGTATATGTAAATGATAAGGGTTGTAAAGGTAGTCATGGAAACAAAGCTTGATTGGATGCTCATGCAAGGGAAGACCCTAAAAATTCCTTTTGCCTCAAATAATACCCCAAAATCTTATTATAATGCTTTGCTATGATTATGAGTGATGCCAAAGAATAGGAATTTTATTCGTCAAAGTGTCCTAAATCGGACAAATAGTTAACCAAGATTGATTTTATGGTTGAAAGCGACCACACAACTAACTAATGACACCAAATCAAAGTCAGCATCAAAACACTATTAGACCGTGTCCTAATTTTGTTAATTACTGACCTTTTTAATTAAGCTTGCAAACCAAAACAAAACTAAAGCAATGCATATTCCCAAAAATGACACTAATGATTAGTCCCAAAGGAAATAAAATAAAATTTTCCCATGCAACACGCTCTTCAAAGCATCGAAAGCTGTTTCTTCTTGATATGGGTTGAAAATAACATAAGTCACACATTTAGAGTTTATCTTTAAGATTAAGCTACCCCAATCATGCTCGTAGTCTCGTCTAGCACATTCGTCTTATTATGCATAAACTTCACGGATAGCGCAAAACAAATTAAACCCAGAAAGAGGGGAATGACATATGCAATGAAACAAGACTACCATCACGACAAACATGAAGAAAATAAACCGAACAGGTAATGATCATGGGAAGCTTCTGTGGCAGCTACTGCCTACCAGTTAATCTCACTATAAAGGGAGAAAATAAGAGACCCAAGCAAATATCCACTTCATCAACCAAAAGTTTTCGGTCAAAGCAACTAACTTATTGTGTATATTAACAATAATGATAACATGATGACACATTCCATAAACCTTAAAAGAACATAATCCTACAGCTAAGAACTCTAAATATTGGGTTGCTAATATCTAACTCACTAAGTTAAAACTGTAAAAGAAAGTCTACAGCAACTCAACTAACATTCCTCATGGGAAAACCATCGCTCGAGAATTTTACTTGCTATACTTTTGAAATTCATGATCTCTATTCTCTAGCAATTTCGCAACTCCCTACAAACCTATTGCTCAATTTGTACATGGAACACTGATATTGAAGAACCTTTCTGACCTATAAACCACCAAAACTAACTATTCTAACCGTCTCATTATGGCCAACAGCAGAAAATCAAATCTTCAGGAGCCACTTTCTGAAGAAGTAGGATCTTTTTTGTCAGAGTTCAGATTGATGTTGGCCTGTGATTCCTCACCTGATTCATACTCCTGCTGCTGGTTCTCACTCTTCTTTTTAAACCTGCCTCCTGTTTCTCGAGCTCTTCTCACAGCATGCAAATGTCGAGATTCATGCAAATAGGACTGTAAAATAAGTTAAATGGTTAGTAGTAATACTTGGATACAAGAAAATACATGGCTATAAGTGGGGGAGATCTTAATATGGTCAGATATTCAAAGCATATGTGCCTTTGCCAATTTAGAATTTTCAGCCTCCTACATCCCCTTTTTAATGGTAACACAAAAAACTAAAAAGTGAACGACCCAATTGACCAGACCATGGCCAGACTCTATATAATATGTAGAAAAGGGGGAACAGAACAGTACTGCATTTATAAACCAAAAATTTAACAAAGTTAAGAAAAAGATGATTTAAAAATACGGAATTGTCTAACTTTTAGATGGTTTTTCAAGCTATTACCAAAAAAATAGAAGAGAGTAGAGGTATTTCTTCACTGCGGCCCAATAGAACGTGTTTGATACGGTGGAAAGCTGGAAAGATTGAATGGCCAGGAAAGAAAATATGAAAGATAAAAATGGTTTCCATTTGCGTATGAAGGAAAACGGGAGGGAATGCTTTCTCTCCACAAAAGATTTTCAAAAATCACGTGATTAGAAAGGAAACAGATATAAGTTTACCACTTAAACATTTCTCTCACGATCTTTGGAATTATATGAAAAAAATTTACTCCGAATCTAGGAAGGGTAAAAACGGTAAATTGATTCAGGTAAATAGCAATTCATTAGGTTATAAGAACTTGGTCTTTCATTTTGGACCCATAAAAACTATTCATTGCTGTTCTCCCTTCTCATTAAATGATTTATCTCTTGTTGTAATATGTGCTTTATATAGAGTGGAACACATGTATTTTGGAAAAATTAGGAAAATGCCAGAGTGGAGCGCATTGAACACAACGGAGCAGAACGACAACATCAACCTTTCGGACATGTAATTTATCGATTGTTTGCTAGGGATGCTTAATAGGTTGGGGGTGCATGGGTAACGCCCCTGCGGCATGAAGATCCGTGTAGTGTGGCGTGTGCGTCTTTATGTTTTGATAGGTGTGTAAAAGAGCTAGATCAATGAACCAGAAAATAAGACGGCATAAGTCACCATGTTGGAGTGGTACTAAGATTGTGTATCAAAGCAAAATTTGGATTGAATCAAATGGATGAAGTAATGAGAAATGCAACAACAGGACGTGAGTCAATCCCATAAAATACCTTTCGGGGCTTGACAACTTTATTCTCAGACTCAGCCTTTGCACGAGATTGTCGTCGTCGCAAGATGCCATGATATTGCTTTGCATTGACAAATACAGGCTCCTCAACGGCATCCGATGGCAAAGGCAAAACAGCTTGCTGAATTCCCATCAACTGAAGGTGGACCTAAATTGAGGAAAAGTTGAACTCAAAATTTCAAATCTACAGGCTAGTTCCATTAAGATGAGCTTTATCACAAGAAATACCATTGGTTGGGCTGGATAAGGCTGCACAGGATGAGGTCGGGCATCATAAGGAGCAAAGATACTTCTATAGTAAGGATCTGAATATGGATAAGGTGTTGGTGCCTGCAATATTTAATTTTTCAACAGCGATGAAGAATGAGAACAAGTAATCATCCATGCTCACCGTTCAGCTTAACATCAGAACTTAAGCATAAAATTAGCTAAATATATCTCGATAGCAGCACTTCTAATTGTCAGGATGGTATGCTGGCGGTTGCATTTTAAAATTAAAACAGTGCTTCAAATAGTACCACAGCATTTTCAGCTCCAAGTTGAGTGGGCATTGCATAATTCATATTTGGAAATGCAATACCAGAATGAGATGTCGCATTAGACTGGGTCTGAGGCTCTGAGTACTTTTGTTGCTCATCGGCCTCACTATTATCTGCATAACACCAATTTATTCTATAATCAAAACACATAGAGTTTACGCATAAAAACTAACTTCGGAGGAGAGATTTAAAAAGTTCAAGTTTCACGTAAAAACAAGATAAAATACATATGTGCTTCCAATTATGTTCAAAAAGTAGAATGAAGAGAAGAAACTCTGCCCTCCAGCATATCAGCTATGTGATTGCAAGTTTGCAACATTATAAGCCAAGCACGAGTAGTTTCTTTTAAAAGGTAATTGCATTATGACAAACAACAACGACATTACCAAACCAGATGCAGTTTAACCCCTTACTCCTCAAACACCAAAACTTAGTCCAATTCTTTAATTGTTCTCTATTTAGAGCAATAACGAATATGCAATAATCGCATAACTATGCCAAAGGCTCCAAATTGTGATGCCAAAAAGGTCATTGTCAATACACCATTACTTCATCCTTTCAAAAAAAATAAAAAATGCATTGCTTACTGAGGAACATGTATGGTGTATCCCAAGTTCATTTTTCCCATTAATCCTACCATAGGTTTAATACTTCTATTTCCCAATGGAATTAACGAAAACGTGGGGCACAAACATGACTGGCCTCATCCCTAACATCATTTTTGTCTCACGTGCCTTCACAGTCTCAAGTTCAAAGATATTAGTCTTCTGAAAAATATCATCAAAATTCCTTACCGCCTTGTAAAATGAAAGTGTATCCATGTGAGTCATACATTATCATCGAAGAACTTCAATACCAGAAGTCCTGTGGCTACCAGTGTCAATTGGTCATCGATCTTGATTAGCAACCTTTCCATAAAGATATGTTAATGATTAAAGTTGATCTATTAGTCAGTGAATAAGTGTACCCATTAACTGAACAAATATCAGGCCACAGAATGAAGTAGAAAGAAGCAAAGGTGATGATGATTGAGTTGCAGGCTATGTTCGAGAAGGCCAGGCTTCATGAATTGAAACAGTTCTTAAGATTTTTCAATGCATAAACTACTATATCTTATGTTTCCAATAAAGACGCAATGATAAGTCACTGGTTCAGACATAGATTTCAGTTGATGAAGAACATTGATGTGGATCATTCATTAGGATATCAGCTCGAGGTGGATGAATCATTTTTGGTGAACGCGGAACTTTAAGTAACAACTTTAATGTGGACCCACTTCCAGGCATTGTTTTGAACTATAAAAAAAATAAAGACTGAATGAGATAAAACTTCTTACGAGTAAAATTTGATTGCTTGTTATTACAATCCTTAATCTATGGTCCTTCACCAGCAAACAAGGGGGGTTATACAGTCGTTTAGTGTGTATCAAAGCATACAGAAACTCATGGAAACAGATCCCTTTTGGAGAAACAAAAATCATTATGTGATTGTATAATCACATCATAGTGATAGACTACCTACAAAATTTTAAAATTGTATTACACTTCTCCTGCAGCAAAATGACACATTACAACGATCAACATCGTTTTTTTGTAACCTAAAATTAAAATATTAAACACACTATCAGTGGTCTTTGCCTGCCATCAAAATGTTATAATATTTCCATATGCTTTCTTGAAAAGTTTTCCGGTCGACACATATCAAACCAAAAAGGGTCCAACTTGTTTTTTTTCTCTAAATTCTGTGCGTAAGGGTAACAGAATTAAATTTCTAAAAGAAATTGAAGAAAAATATTCATGTATCACCAGTATCAAAATAAAATTACCAGAGAGGCTATGAACAGAAGATGTCATAATGGAGCTGAGTGCTTTCAGACCTGACAATGCAGATAGCACAATGTATATTAGTATGATCAACAAGTAAAAACACAGATGTGAAGCTTGACAAAGCCATAAGTCCAACATGTAACTCGAGCACGAATATATATGAAGAATTATTACTCAAGAGTCAAAATACAGTTTCCAACAATATCCAGGAACTAAACATGATTCATTTTCTTGAAATTTTATAAAACAAAATCAGCTGCATCAAATTTTCAATTGAATTGAATACAATACATGCCTACAAGATACTAATTGAAAAATTAAAAACTATTAACAAAAGGGGAAAATGGAATCCTAAAACCTAATTCAAATTATCATTTAAATATTATAATTAAACTTGAAATTTAGGGTTTGTAATTAGGGCAATTTTCACCTGAAGAAAATTCGCTCTCTATAAAATTCTTGCTCCTGGGGGCTTTTATTCTCTGCGGGTAAACGGAAAGTGAAGATGGCTCAGTCTGAAAAATACAAACAAAGCAGCACTTGTTAATGGGAAAAAATTTTAAAGGACAAAAATATCCTTAATAAGATTATTAAACTACAAAAAATACGGTGATATTAAAAAGACAATAATAACATTTTAGTTACAAAACAAAAACAAATAATTTTCACTTAAAAATTTAAAATTAAGTCACTTTCTTTATCTATTCTCTTCAATACAGACAACAACTCTTTTATTTTTATTTACTCCAACTTTAAAACCTCAAAAATTTATTGAACGGTCAACAAATTTTTTTTGTTTATATCCAACCATTTGAATCGATAAGAATATTTATGTATATTTAATTTCATTTTCAATAAATTGGTATATTTCTTTAATGGTTAAATTTTATTTCAACATATGCTGATACGTAAATAAGTATTGAATTAAGATTTTTATTTCACGAGCATTCAACTATTTCAATTTCACTGGTAAAAGTTACTTTGAAGTAGGGCTGTAAGAAAAAACCGTCAAACCGGAAAACCAAACCGAAACCGCATTTTGGAAACCGTCGGTTTGGTGCCACGTGGACCCGTCAACGAAATGGTTTTGAACCAAACCAAACCGGTCAAAAACGGTTTGGTTTAGGTTTGAGAAATTTTATGGCGGTTTAAAACCAAACCGGACCGGTGAAAAAATATATAAAAATTAAAAAATTAAAAAAAATGAAATTTTCTAATTGTAACTTGTAAGACTTTTGTGTTGGACTTTTTATTATTTTTAAATGAGGTTCATATATTCCATAGACTTTTAAACTAAAAGTCTGAAACGATTCATCAAGCAATCCCATGTTATATTCCATATAAATTACTATCATAAACAATCATCAACTTATATAAACTGCATAGTACTCCAATAATTAAATAAACTTCAATAAAAATCAAAATCAAAATTCTACATTGAATTGGATATCCTTTTAAAAATTATTGCAACTTCTGGTTCTGTCGATTATAATTTGTAGAAATCTAAATGAAAAGTTTTGATCGGATCAACAACTATGTAATCAAAGTGAAAACAAAATAAAAATTTCGGATCTTAGAAATGAAATTATATATTGTAAATAAATTTATTTAGGTATAGATTTACCCAATATTCTAATTTGGTTTGAGAATCAATTAATCAAATAATTATAAGAAGAGAAAAGAAAAGAATCAAAGAGAAAAAGGAAAGTGCTAAGGTCTAAAATGAAAAAGGAATCTTATTATTTTTTTATAAAAGTGATTGGAGAGATTGAATCATATATTTTACAAAAAAAAAAAAAAAAAATCATATGAGAATCATCCGGTTCCCAGTAGTTCCCATACTAGAACCGAGAACTGGACCGAAACTAGTTGGTTCTTAATAATTTGTCCCAAAATTAAATTATTTTTCTAAATGGTTCCGGTCCGATTCTACAGGTTCTTGAAAAATTGTCCACTCCTAAATAAATGGCATAAAAGTAGATAGACAAAAATATACGGCGAAATCGGTGGTTTAAAATCGGACGACGGGCAAAAAAAAAATATACGGCGAAACCGGCGGTTTAAAACCGGACCAAACCGTTAGGTTTAGGTTTGAGTTTTTTTCAAACCGTTCAAAATGGTTTGGTTTAGGTTTGAGTTTTTCTCAAACCGGTGTAAACGGTTTGGTTTGAAAATCTGTCAAAAACCGGTAAAACCGGACCGCTTACACCCCTACTTTGAAGTGCAAATGAAGTTGCTAATTAAATTGAACTAAGGCTGTGAGTCGACTCCTATTATATAATTTTTTTGAGGAAAAAAAGTCTCTAAGAGTAAACACGAAGATTCTGATAAAGAGAATTATAAAGGGAAGATTTTTTGGACATACTGGAGATAGCTCGTGAAAATGACGTGATTATTTTCAAAACAATTGTTACTCAGTATGATCTCACTGTTATGCACATAATTCACGAGCTACCAAAAGACTTGGAAAGCTAAAGAATGTGTATCGAAGAATTTAAATGTGTTCAATCGAGGAAATTTATACTAGATTGACCAGATATTGTTATAAACGTGAGTACAACTAATCATGATTCGCCTTCTTTATTGAGACTAATATCAAAAATAATTTCAAGTATTTCTTTATGGCTATTGAAAAATGTATTCAATGATTTTGAAATGCGATGTGATCCTTAATTCTAGTTGACGATACAAACTTGAAAGTTGGATACAAATGAAAATTGATTATTGCTACATATCAAGATGCCAATATTAAAATTTACCCTTAACTCTAGTCGACGATAAAAAGTAAACCGAAATAGAAAAAAAATAATTTAAAGTAAAGTAAAGTAACAAAAATAATTTAAATAAGAAATTAAAGAGAAATAAAAATTAATATAAAAAATAAAGAAAAAAAATTATAAAAAAAGGAACAAAAATAAAATAAAAATAATTAACTAATAAAAATTAAATTATACAAAAAAGAAAATTATAAAAACATAACAAAATGAAAAATGAAAGAAAAATTAATGAATTATAAACAAATAAATAAATAAAATCAAGGAAAAAATAAAAAAGAAATTGTAAAAAAGTATAAGATTTAAAATTGAATATATATATATATATATATATATATATATATATGGAAAAAGGATATTATAGTTAAAAAAAAACTGCGGTGTCCGTGAACAGACCCGGACGTTTGGGTCCTTTTAAATTGAAATGAATAGACAGAGCTTTCAGAAATCGTCATTTTCGACGAGTTTCACAACCAAAAAAAAAAAAAAAAAGAATTTCAACCATAAATTAACCATAAAATTCTACTTTTCTTCCATTTTAACCATAACTTAAATTCAATACTTTTATTAGACTCATAAATGATAAGTTTTATTGATATTTCATGTAAAAATCAAATCTCTAAATTAACAATTTACAAAACAATGAAAAACTAAGATTTAAAACAAAGGTCCAGTTTGATTCTCATTTTTTGTAGAATAAAAATGAAAAATATAGTCGTTATGGGTCTCACACAAGAGATAGAAAGTAAAAAATGGTGGTTGTATGTGATTGACAACGATCATATTTTTCATTTTTATGGATAAAAATTGGATACTAAACAGGGCCAAAGATTAACCTTGTCAAGGGAAGAAGATGAGGAGTTTGTATTCAGAGGCTTCTTCCATTGGGTCCAATTTTCTCTCCTCTTCAAAGGGTGTGTTCGCCTTTATCAAGATTTTTCACCTTTTTATCATTTTTGTTATTTAAAATTGGTCAAAGACTGTTGTGAAAAATGGCATGAGTCAACTAGCCATCTACCACTATTTCCTCCTTGTTAATGGCAATTGAAATTATAATTTTTTATTTACTATTTTGCCATCATAACATGATGTGTCCTTTTAATTCTGTTAAGTTTTATGTAATTGGAAATTCTGTAAACAAAAAGGATTAAATTGAACATGCGTGAAAGTCAAGAAGTTATGTGTAATTTTATATGGATAAGTTAGACGTGTTAGAGTTCGAGCTCGAAATAAAGAAAGAGGAATCGTCTCAATTTCGCTAGCCTCTCTCCAAGACACTGCTCGAGCGACAAAAACAAAATGCTTGTTGCTCGCTTGTCGCCCAAATTCGCTCGAGCGACAAACTCGTCGTTCGCTTATCGCTACCCTTTGCTCGAGCGACAATATTTCGTGGGTAAACCTAATTCGCGTTTTTTTTAGAATTTTATACGGCCCATACTACCTAAACACCTCAAACTATAAATACCCAAGTCTTGCACGATTTTGTGTGTGGTTGTTCGTCGTGTCTCTCATTGATAATACATTTATATCATCTTGTGAAGATCTAAAAACATATTCAATCCTGGATTCAAATCATTCATTCATGAGATCCTACAACCACATATTGAGAAAAACACCTACCCTCCAAAATCCAAAACACTCACTTCATTTGTGCAACAAGGAAAGTACTTTCTCAATTGGAATTTTAGATGTTGTTGGAGATTGAAGAATGTTGGACTAGAAGTGCAAAAATAAGAATAAGAATTGGCAATTATTAGGTATCTAATTAGAAGAGACAATTGTACAAAATCGGGAAGTTGGAGAAGACAACAATATCTTGGAGATTATAAGAAGTAAATCATGAAGTCTAGTAGAGTTAGCTAAACAACATCTAACTATAACATTCATTGTCTATAGCGGATGTAACTGGCTTGGTTTTGAAATTTTTACTCAGTTGGGCTTCTCCGTCAACAATATTGGTGTTATTTATTGTTTCCATATTACAAACTGTGGTATTCCAACAAAGGGAATTTGACTTGTATGCTTAATTATCTATAAACTATAAAAATTTGACTTGTTGCTTTTGGTAGGTTAATTCCGCACGTCAAACTAATCGGTAATCTAGAACGCGTAATTTGATAATCAGATCTGATAATTCACAATTAGCATAAGACAGTTATAGGTTTTACAACGACCATGATGTCCCAATCCATTTTTAGCTGCAGTAATTTCGAGAGAAGAATGGGAAAACAAAATTGGAATTACTATAGCTATATTTTTCGAGGTTTTGTTAAATAAATAAATTCTTCTGCTTAGTCTCGAATTGTCTCATAATTGAATTTTGATTTTTAATATTTTTTGTTAATTCTAAATTTTAAAATTTAATGTTTTGAGCCATACTCTAGAATTCTGGACCATGGAGAGTGGTTGATTTAGCCCCCGTTTTGGCCCCCTTTTTTGGAAATGAAACGGGTGGAATAATATTTTTTTGAAAAATGAATGGTTGAAAAGAAGGAAAAGTTTTCGATTTATGTATATATTATTTTATGGAAGATTATATGATTGAAAATAGGAAAGAGAAAAATGAAATGTAATATAATGAGATTCAAACGAAACTTAGTCCAGTCCACCCATTTGGCAACGAGTGTGACGGAATCAACTAACATGATAGAATGTCAATTTCATGTCAAAACCTTTTGTCTCAGGAAAGGTTGAATCTACTACTTTTATTGCATTGGTGTCTACATTGCATAAAAATAGTTTCGAATTGCGGAGATTAAAGGAATATACTTTTGTCGTGATAAAAAAAAATATGTCTCTATCTATTGATCATAAAGTAAGGTAAATGTTTCTATATATTTATATATACACACACATACATACATATATTGCTTTTATTATTTATAAAGCAATCTAATTTACCTCTTGTATTACAACATAACCTCACTTAACATCATTTTTACGTCTCTCAAATATCAAAAGTGACATTGTATATTTATATGAAACTCAATTGAATAATTATCTTTCATGAGTAATTGTAATGAAGTATCTATGAACATAGTGCTCCACACTCTTTTTTCATTTCGATGACCAGGTAATAAGCATGCCGTCCATCCCTTTCTCGTTCGGTTGTGCAAAATTGGGCCGACTTTGTTCCTGCTGTCCCTCCAACATGAGAATTAAAATACTTTTAGTATAATATTTTTGAGATAAACTTAACAAAGGAGAAGGTACGAAAAGGTCTTAAAAGTTTTTGTCGACTTACCTTAAGTGCATTGAGTGCCCTCGTATAGACATGTGGTGAAGTATGATTGGTTATCTATTATATAAGTGGTATTGTGAGACTTGTCATGATCTTGATAGATATCGAAAAGGAGGACAAGTGTTGTCATGTGGTTATCTCATTTGTGAGCAAGGAGTTGTATGGATGGGGCCGATACAAGACATCCGATTGTAGGTCCTTCCCTACTTGACCCATAAGTTGAATGAAGAGGGGGTCGTGCTCTCTTTCTTATTAAAAAAGATGAGTTGGAGATGAGAGAACGGGGAGAAGGTCCCCCCTCTCACTTTGCCGTGTGGTCTAGCGAAAAAGGGCCTCCTCCTTTCGCTTGAACACACGTTTGGACGAGAGGAATACTCTTATATCTTCCTTGATGCTGCATGCGAGACAACGGGTGATGAGTCTCCTTCAATACTTCTACCGTCTCTATGGAATGAGCAGGTCCGATGTGTTGGATGTTTAACTACAAACTAACTCGTAAGCCTTAGGTTGGGATGGATTAGAAATTGTCCGTGGAAGACATGGACACAGAATCCTTATTGAAATATTTAACATTTTAGAAAATACTCATAATCAAAGCCTATTCAAGATTTATACTTAGAAGGATGTGGTTTTCTCATTTATTTGAAGAAAATTAAACAATAATTTAAACTTTTGTTTCTTGTTAACATCATGGTACTAGGCTTCCAGTTAATATTTTAGTGACATGTTATCTAAAATCAATTATCTAAGTTTGAACTTTAGTAATCCCCTCGTGCTACTCGCGAGCCAATAGCCATTAAACAAAAAGCAGATAGACGGCACATGCCGCCTGCTCTGTCCCTTTTTTTTTTAAAATTATGCTATGTGTACATAATTCTTTACACAATACATTACACCCTCTCACATGGAGGGGAGCCTACGCACAATAAAATATTCGTGGACCCCTCTCCATGTGAGGGGATGTAATGCATTGTGTACACCTCATGGTGTACACATAGCATAATCCGTTTTCTTAACGGCTAATAATCATTGCTATATTGCAAGAAAATTTACCACTTCCTTGACATAATGGCATATGATATTATATTATTAGATTGTTTAAAAAATAATTAATTTTACATCCAATCATTTGTTGCTGACGCTGCATCTGTTAAGCAGGTGGGCAAAATTTTCTTTTAAAGCAGCTTAATCCTACGTATAATTTTAAAGCAGCTTAATCCTACGTATAATGAATCTCATCTTTTATTTATTCATTTTGTGGCAAGTGTTTCATAAAAGTCAATTACTTTTTATTTATAACTTCACAAATATTATTTACTTATTATTCATCGTTTATTTTTATCTTTTTATAAATATAAATACTTGCCAAACATATAATAATTCAAATTTGAAAATAATTAAGATGCAAGCAACTTTCTTTTACTACAATAGTTTATTCAAGTACACGAGTACACTTACAGGTGTATATTCTTACTAACTCGATCTTGGACACGTTAGTGTCATACTACGTTGGCGCATTTGTTGATCCATACCATGATGTGTTGTGTAGTCCTTGATTGACATAAAATCTTTCTAAAATTTAATTTTTTATACACATTGTTAATTACACATTATTTCGATAAAATAATTTTATACTTATATTCAGAAAAAATATTTTTCACAAATTTTATTCTAAAAAAATCTACATTCCCCCACTCCCTCAAATTTTGACCCTCCTCCCCCAAACAATTCAAAACCTTACAAAAGGAGTCGCATATCCAGAGAGGGACGCGAGGCTACATTGAAGAGCCAAAACCAAAAGCATGTCCCTTTCAATTGCCCAAAGGATCACCAACCTCGCATACCCAATTTTTCTAGCACCCCCACCCACCGTCTCCTATATACAAACCTCCTCCATTTCTCTGCATTCGAGATCCTCAGAAAATAGTCAAGTTGATACATACACATTCATCTATTCTGAAGAGTATATTTGATCAAATCATGGCTCACTCAGTTCTCTCTCAGGTTACTTATAAGTTAAATTTTGGCCCCTTTTAATTTTTCCGCACTTGCTTTATTTAAGTGGGTGACAAGTCTTGGATTTCTTGTAGGTCCCGGTTGCGGTTCCTATCAATGGCGATTCCTCTATTCGAAGATCCGTGTTTAAGGTCCTTAATTACCCTTTAATAATCTGTGAATTTCTTGTTTGGACTTTCAATTTGGTAGCTTTTATTTGGTTTTCGGATTCAAAGATGATGATTTGACCTTCAAGTTTAGGGATTTTTCATTTTAGTCACTGAACTCTTTAGTTGTTGAATAAATTGAAATGGTGATGTAGCATGAAAAGTATGTTGGTGTTTTATTTTTATCGGCCATTTAAGCAAGAATGCATTTTGTTTAACAACTTGTGCTTTCTTTGTATTTTTTTATTTTTTTTCCTGTTCTTTATACATTTTGGAAGCACGACATGACCAACAATGCGCTTTTTTGCCAAGTTGGAAGATGTAAATAGTGTACTAATAAAGTTTGCGTGCCTCTTCATCAGTTTCATAGCTGCACCAACATTTCTATTAATTCAGTAAAATGTGATGCCTAAACTAAAACAAAAATAACAGTCTAGTGACTGACTTGGAGCTGGAACGAATAAATGTTTGGTGACCAAAGTGAAGTCGCTGTGCGTCTGAAAGTGTTTTTAACCGATTTATGTGCACTTGTTTGATGTGCATATCCGTTGATTTCAGGTGCATACTTAATGAGCCACCTTAAATGGTAGCTGCAGTTATTATATTTTCTATCTTGCCTCTGAGTAGCTAATATCTTTTGTCCTGCCATAATTTTTGCAAAGAACACTTGCTTCATTAATTTGTCGTAATTTTAGTATGGTTCTAGTCTTAGTTATGCACATACGAAAATCAAGGCCTTGGCGGATAATTGCCATACTTGCATTTCCTATATTCTTTTAACCTCATTATGTTTCATTTTTTCTAACTTAGTTCTTCTGCTTTTTCTTTATGATGTTTTCTCTATTTTCTCTCAACGTTATTTGGCTGAAACTAGTTTGATTTGTATGGAAATCGAGTTAAATGGATTTCATTGATGTGCAATGTTTCTTATTCCTTCTGATTGCATAGATGATATTATTTTGTTTGTTTTGTGTTTGTAGTGATCCTTGGAATAATACTACTACTTTCTCATTTAATTTTTAGACAAATAATGTGACATTTCATTATACATCATGGACTTCTGCCTCACACTTGGACTTGAAAACTACAAGCGCTCGATCAAGAAGTCGATTTGTGGTTTGCATGTCAGTGCAAGAGGTTATCAAACCTAAAGTTGCAGTTCAACCTTTGACATTAGAAGATGTGAAAGAGATTCCTCTACACTTGTACAAGAACAAGGAGCCATATACTGGAACCATCGTCTCTGTTGAAAGGCTCGTTGGCCCAAATTCACCTGGGGAGACGTGTCATGTCGTGATTGATCATGGTGGCAATGTGCCCTATTGGGAAGGACAAAGCTATGGCGTCATTCCTCCTGTATATCTTAATACCCTCTTATAGTCTTATTGCATGTTCATCACATTTTATTGACTAAGGCATGTTTGGCGTAGAAAATTGGACGAAACTTGACTCTACAATTAACAAGATTTTGGTTTCTTTACTTAATAGTGTTCAATGCTATCGAATCCACATTACCAAACATGACATAAAGGTTTATCATCAAAATTAGGCTATATTATCCAATCCCTTCCTTTGAAAGTGGTTTAGGCTCTTGCTAAAATTTTTGACCTTTTATTCCACTGTTGGACCAGTAGGGTGTATAGTGTCACAAAAGACAAGCAATGGCCAAAAGATTTTGGCTGATTTTCAACACAACTAAGCCTTTTTCCCAATGAATTTTCGGTTGGCTGCATATATAATTCTTTTGCCATTCCGTTCTATCCAGAGCTATTTCTTTCAGAACATTGTGGATTGTTTTATTTTATGTTGTGTTTTTGAGCCATTCCTATGGTCTGCCTTTTTCCCCGGCATATGAGTACAGCATTATAATGTAGTACCTATACCGAGTCAACATTTCTCTGAACTCATCTCCTATATTTCATTTCAGGGTGAGAACCCTAAAAAGCCTGGTAGTCCACACAATGTTCGTCTATACTCAATAGCGTCTACCAGGTATGGAGACTATTTTGATGGCAAGACAGCAACTTTGTGCGTTCGGCGTGCAGTCTATTATGATCCTGAGACTGGAAAAGAAGATCCTACGAAAAAAGGTGTATGCAGCAATTTTTTGTGTGATTCGAAGCCTGGAGACAAAGTCCAGATCACAGGTAAGATTTACTTGTTTAGTGAGTGCGACACTATATCGAGATATTTGAAATCCTTTTTGAATTTCAGTGATGATTTTCTTTGATATTGAACTTGATGCATTGAAGGTAATCGCTACAGCCTACAAGGTTTCAATTAATTGGAATATAGTTCCTTTTTATCTGATCCAACAATCAGATGCTTCAAACTGGGAATTGTGCGAAACTATCACATGCATATTTGTCTCATCAATAACCGAGGCAAGCCTTGTCTGATTGGAAGATTGTCTGCTTTCTGTTAATCGATTTTGTTAAGACTTAATAATTGCTACTTCAGTCATAGGTAATCACCAATGATTTGATCTTGTAATTGCCTGGCCTTCCTTAAACTAGACGATGAGCATATTTTGCCAGGCTTCAAAGAAAAATGTAAAAGTACCTTTCTGAAGACTTGTTTCTGAAAAATAAGTTTATGACTAAAAATATAAAAAAAGCAACTTAAGACAACACAAGCATGTTTGGCAAAAGAAGTTGCGTAGAAGTAACTTTTAAACTTAGCAAAATGTGCTTCTATATGATGAACGTTCTAATTGATACGACTTTTTTTTTTTTAATGAGGTTCCCTTTTCTATGTTGCTGACAGGTCCTTCTGGCAAGATAATGCTTCTGCCTGAAGACGATCTTAATGCTACCCATATTATGATCGCAACTGGCACTGGCGTGGCTCCTTTCAGAGGCTATCTTCGCCGTATGTTCATGGAGTCTCTTCCCACATTCAAGTTTGGTGGCCTTGCTTGGCTTTTCCTCGGGGTGGCCAACAGGGACAGTCTTCTATATGACGATGAATTCTCTCAGTATCTTCATGACTACCCAGATAATTTCCGGTATGATTGTGCCCTTAGTCGAGAGCAGAAGAACAAGAGTGGAGGCAAAATGTATGTTCAGGATAAAATTGAAGAGTACAGTGATGAGATTTTCAAACTTTTGGATGGTGGAGCACATATTTATTTCTGTGGGCTTAAGGGAATGATGCCTGGGATTCAAGGTACACTGAAAAGAGTAGCAGAACAGAGGGGGGAAATCTGGGATGAAAAGCTTTCACAACTGAAGAAGAACAAACAATGGCATGTTGAAGTCTATTGACAGGCACTTGTATTCATCTTTACCTGTAGTTTTGAAGAATAATTTGATTTTTTTTGCTCGAAAACGAATTGAAAGACATGCATTCTTGACATAATTCTGTAGCCCGACTTATATTTATGTTATTTCCTTTTTTTATATACGTTTGATATATTAGATTGGACTGAGTTGGATTAGAAAAGAATGCACGGCAAAGAATGTCCCGTGTTAGGTCTACACGATCGATGATTTTTCTATTATATTTTTCAAAATCAAATCCACCAGGTTGTATGAGGCAAGATTACAGAGATTCCATGTGATACACGATCATTTCGTAAAATAATTTTTGCTATTCTGTTTATGGAGAATGTTTTTTGTTCAAAAATGAATTACAAAAGTAGGGTGACAAAGTATGTTGGCAAAATTCAGGCGGTTCATTTCAAATGATTTAAAAATTTGTTTTTAAAATAATTGGTGTAAATTTGATTTTGTAATCCAACTTTGTACACTTCCCTTGTAGGTGTAGCAAGTGGACAATTGTGATATAATTTAGGATAAATCCCTCAAATGGTTCCCAAGTGTGACAAATGTTGACCTAAAAAAATGGTCATCCAAGCCGTTAACAGATAAGTTTTCAAGTCAACTCTTCCTGCACACGGTAGCAAGTCGTGAGTCATTCGTGGCCCTTTTCCGATGGGGGTGAAGGCGGCCGCGAGCACTTCAGTTTTTTAATTCACCGGAAAAGGTCACCGACGATTAGAAAATACAAGAAAGTAACAAAGTGTGTATAAAAGGAGAGAATAACTTATCTTGTTTGTGGGAATCCAAAATCCAAAGTCCCCCTTCTAGCACTAAGTGGAGATATTTATACTAAGGATGAGAAGAAGAAAATCGTTGGATGAGGAGACACGTGACCTCAGATCCTTCCAGGTTGTCTCATCTCAGGTATTAGCTTGTCAATTCATAGCTTGACGGATATTAAATGTTTTGATGAATGCGGTTGAATTGACCTTTTGAACTCTGTCACACGTCCCCTCAATCAGTTAGGGATTTGGCTTTGGAAAGATCTTTATACAAAAGATCTTGGTAGGGGAGAGGCGGGGTAGGTTCATGAAGCGCCGTAGATGAGGAGTGCGAGCATTTGCATCCGCTGTGAAGTACTGATGAGTTCAGTTCTATTGTAGGTGAAGGCGCTTTAGTTCGGATGAGCACGTTCAGTTCGTCAATGCGAAATTAGTGCTTCAGTTCGGAGTCGCTCATTCACTTCGTCCGTGTGAATTCAGTTCGTTTGCCGTGTGGCGGGTCTCTATAGACCCGTAACAATAGTCCCGCAAGTCCATGTACGGATATGTATATAATGCGTGGACTTTAATGAGTTGATGTAGCTGTACCATTTTCACATTGAGGTGCTTTCGTTGTAGAAGAGGCCAAGAGTTGAGCGGAAGAAGCGTCCTGGTAGGGTTGGCAACTCCGAGGAGGGTCGTTGCAACACCGAATTCTGATCTGGCCGAAGTGATTGGGGTTGGCAACTCCAAGGAGGGTCGTTGCAACGTCGAATCCTGATTTGGCCGAAGTGATTGGGGTTGGAAACTCTGAGGAGAGCTGTTGCAACGCCGAATTCTGATCTGGCCGAAGTGATTGGGGTTGACAACTCCGAGGAGAGCTGTTGCAACGCCGAATTTTGATCTGGCCGAAGTGATTGGGGTTGGCAACGCCGAGGAGGGTTGTTGCAACACCGAATTTTGATCTGGCTGAAGCGATTGGGGTTGGCAACTCCGAGGAGGGTTGTTGCAACACCGAATTTTGATCTGGCTGAAGCGATTGGGGTTGGCAACTCCGAGGAGGGTTGTTGCAACACCGAATTTTGATCTAGCCGAAGTGATTGGGGTTGGCAACTCCGAGAAGGGTCGTTGCAACGCCGAATTCTGATATGGCCGAAGTGATTAGGGTTGGAAACTCTGAGGAGAGCTGTTGCAACGCCGAATTCTGATCTGGCCGAAATAATTGGGGTTGACAATTTCGAGGAGAGCTGTTGTAACTCCGAATTCTGATCTGGCTGAAGTGATTGGGGTTGGCAATTCCGAGGAGAGTTGTTGCAACGCTGAATTCTGATTTGACCGAAGTGATTGGGGTTGGCAACTCCGAGGAGAGCTGTTGGAACGCTCAATTCTGATCTGGCCGAAGTGATTGAGGTTGGCAACTCCGAAGAGGGTCGTTGCAACACCGAATCCTGATCTGGTCGAAGTGATTGGGGTTGACAATTCAGAGGAGAGCTGTTGCAATGCCGAATTCTAATCTGGCCGAAGTGATTGGGGTTGGCAATTCCGAGGAGAGCTGTTGCAACGCTGAATTCTGATCTGGCTAAAGTGATTCGAGTTGGCAACTCCGAGGAGAGCTGTTGCAACGCTGAATTTTGATCTGGTCGAAGTGATTGGGCGCTTCATCAAAGATGGCTCCTGCTCCACCTTTGACTAGACATTTGTCCTTGGAGGTGATTCCCGATGAATTTGCACCTCGGCAAAGTTGATGAATGTGTGAGAACACTTGTTGTTTCATCAAAGATGGCACCCGCTCCACATTTGATTAGGCATTTCCTTAGAGGTGATTCCCGGTGGATTCGCACTTCGATAAGGATGAGGCCTTTGGATGGCCGAAGTGCCAAGGCGAGGTTGTGCCTTTTGCTTCCCCGAACCGGAGAAGGAAAATGGTGAGGCCGTGGATGGCCGAAGTGTCTAGGCGAGGTTGTGCTGTTTGCAAGACCGAACCGAATAAGGCAAATGATGAGGCCAACGGATGGCCGAAGTGCCCAGGCGAGGTTGTGCCGTTTGCAAGGCCTAACCGAACAAGACAAATGATGAGACCAGTGGATGGCTGAAGTGCCTAGGCGAGGTTGTGTCGTTTGCAAGGCTGAACAGAACAAGGCAAATGATGAGGCTAGTGGATGGCCAAAGTGCCTAGGCGAGGTTGTGCCGTTTGCAAGGCTGAACCGAACAAAGCAAATGATGAGGCCAGTGGATGACCGAAGTGTCTAGGCGAGGTTGTGCCTCTTACAAGGCTGAATCGGAGAAATAAATGTTGAGGCCAGTGGATAGCCGAAGTGCCTAGGCTAGGTTGTGCCTTGTTCAAGGCCGAACCGGAGAAGACAAATGATGAGGCCAGTGGATGGCCGAAGTGCCTAGGTGAGGTTGTGTCGTTTGCAAGACTGTTGACCTAAAAAAATGGTTTTTCGAGTCTTCAACAGATAAGTCTTCAAGTCAACTGTTCCTGCACACAGTAGCAAGTCGTGAGTCACTCGTGGCCCTTTCTCGGGGGAAGTGTGGAGGCGGCCGCGAGCACTCCGACGGTCAAATCAGTTTTTTAGTTCACCGAAAAAGATAACCGGCTGTTAGAAAATACAAGAAAGTAACAAAGTGTGTATAAAAAGGAGAGAATAACTTATCTTGCCTGTGGGAATCCAAAATCTAAAGTTCATTTTCTAACACTAAGTGAAGATATTTATACTAAGGATGTGAAGAAGAGATCCGTTGGATGAGGAGACACGTGGCCTCAGATCCTCCCGGGTCGTCCCATCCTAGGTATTAGCTTGTCAATCCATAGATTGATGGATATTAAATGTTCTGACGAATGCGACTGAATTGACCTTTTAAACTCTACCACACGTCCCATCAATCAGTCAAGGATTTGGTTTTGGAAAGATATTTGTACAAAATATCTTGACAGGAGAGAGACGGGGTAGATTCATGAAGCGCTGTAGATGAGGAGTGCGAGCCTTTGCATCCGTTATGAAGTGCGGATGAATTCGATTCTACTGTAGGTGAAGGCGCTTCAGTTCGGATAAGCACGTTCAGTTCGTCCATGTGAAATCAGTGCTTCAATTCGGAGTCGCTCATTCACTTCGTCTGTGTGAATTCAGTTTGTGTGCCGCGTGGCGGGTGAAATGGTGGGTCTTTATAGAGCCGTAACAACAATGATGTAACTAATCTTTCATTTGCACTAGGCAATATTGTGTAATTAATCTCCTCGCCTGACAAAAAACTTTTATTTAAATGTTAATATGTCTACAAAAAGTTTTTCTACCTAATTGAACGTTTAAATATATATTTTCCGGAGTTGTTGCATTGCCATTTAACGTTTAATATGGGCTTGTTTGATATCCATTTTGTTGGAGAAAATGTATTTTTTGGGTTGATGTGATGGTGAATATATGGTTGAAAAAGAAGAAAAAGTTATTGATGTGATGAAAAATATTATTTTATTAAAAAATGTGTGATTGAAAATGAGAATGAGAATGAGAATGAGTACCAAACAGGAGCTATATGTTATCTGTGACGTGGAGATATTGCACGCAAAGAGTTAAAAAAAGATTGAGGTTATGAAGGTCACAAACGGAAGGTCTAGATCAACTTGCCAAAAAAATAAGATGGAAGGATAAAAAAGGCAAAAAGGTACAGTCATACGTTTTCAGTAGCAAAAGGTGCAATCACATCGTAGAAGCAGTTATCTTTGTCGATTTTCCATTATTAATTCTAAGTGAATGAATCTCAGAAACTCCTGAATATTATATAAGGTTACAATTGCTCACTCTCTTTTCGCAGATATTTAATGAATTTTTGCTGAAAATTAAATGTACGTGTCAATCTGAATTCATAATGGTTAGTGGTTACCATAATTTTCTTTTCTTTTATGGAAAAAAATGTCTGATTAGCATTAAAATCAGTGATCAGAAGTGTTTTTTTTTTTGGCTTGATTGACTCAATCGTCGTGTTACTACTCCGATCGTATTTCAAGATCATATCTTTAACATATAATAAAATTTGATTTATGGGTTCCTGCGGAAGATTCGGATGCTTAGATTTTGTGACATTATTTGTATTAATGATCTAGCTCTTGGTTTATGATTCTATTACACGATCTTAGGTGTTCTTACATTGCATTGTGAAACTAGAGTTCTGTTTCGATTCTGTAAAATTCAGATATATATATGCTTGTTAGGATTCATTTTATTCGATTGTTCTAGAATTTTGATTCAAAGTGTTTCTTTGCCAGCTTAACTGGGAAAATACTGTGCAGAATTTTGCTTGCTTGTATTTAGATATTCTCGTAAATTGTATATAAGCAAATTCATATACGGAGTGAGAAAATTTATATTCTTGACCTTCTTGATGGGGCACTATTTGCAGGTTATTATTAATAGACTAGTTTAGTTGAATGGTAGTGGTGTATTAGCAGAGAGAATGAGCCAGCTAGGGAGACCAACTTCAGGTATGGTTTTATGTTATCTGGAACTTGTGGTACTGAATATTGAGGAATATCAATTCGTGCATTTCAAGTTCAAATTGTAAGAAAACATCTGCTATAATTTACTACCCTTTTGCATAAAGTTTGAGTTGAATTAATTAACCTATTTCAAAGAACAATGCATGTGTATTCTGCACTCTGGATTCTGTTAAGAACTTACTAAAGAATATAGTGCGTTGACTTCACCAATTGCGTGCGAAGGCACTGCATAATGACATAATAATGGAATAGTCCTTTTCTTCATGCAATTGACATTGTTTGCCAAGCTCTTTGCACCCTGATGAGTGTGCTTCACGTGACACTATGGTAGCATGGAATCATGGATTATTTTCACGTCAAAATCAACTTTCACATGTTTATGGTGATTGCTAAACATTAAATTTGTTCCAAAACATTTCATTGCTAATTGTTTTACGTGTTCATTATCCTTTTTTGGGTGTAGGTTGTTAATTAGTTCTGGGCTTTTCTTTATTCTTTGATGAATAATGAATGTACAGGAAAAAGAAGACTGAAAGATCTTTTGGTCCAACGTGATAATCGTGTTTGTGCAGAATGTGGTGCTCCAGATCCAAAATGGGCGTAAGTTCCACTCTGGTTTCCTTCTGATTTTTTTCTCTTTTCTTCTTGCTAGATTATTCATAACGCCAGTACTTGTTGCCTGCTCACCTTAAAGGGTTTAGAATTCTAGCTCACCTGTATGCATTTGTCATTATTCAAAAAGAACTCATGTAAATGCTGTAATTTGTATCTTCATTTTTTTTTTTTTTTTTTTTCAATTATTTTTCTTGTTAATGTTTTACGTGGCATGTCAGGTCTGCAAACATTGGAGTTTTTATTTGCTTAAAGTGCTGTGGCGTGCACAGAAGCCTCGGTGCACATATTTCAAAGGTGACTTCCTCTGCTCTTTTTTTCTTCCACCATCTTCTATCTCTTGCACTTGTACATTTTATAATCTTTTAATCCTTACATTTTCACCATAATATTTTGTATGATACAGGTTTTATCTGTGACATTAGATGAATGGTCTGATGATGAAATTGATGCACTGATCGAGGTTGGAGGAAATGCTTCTGCTAATTCAATTTATGAGGCTTACCTTCCTGAAGGAGTCTCTAAACCTCGACCAGATGCTAGCCATGAAGAGCGTTCAAAATTTATCAGGTCTGGTTGAACATAGAAGCACTATCAGTTTTATGCTTTCTTCATGTGCTGGTTCTCTTTCTCTCTGGTGAAGACCTGGTCGTTATTTCTTCATTACTTTTCAGATACTTTTTGTTAATCCACCTGCCATATCTCACCAAGTAATATGTAGTTGAAATTTGTTGTGTCGCTCTGACCAGGCATTTTTTACTTTCTTCAATGACTATCATGTTGAACATTCTGTTCTATCAAATCATAAGTTCAACTCTTGAATCTGTATATATCTTATGAAATCTCCTCATCATGAGACAGAAGTGGGTTCCTGAGTAGTTTGCATGGACGAGGAGGACTGTAATTTTGTGGGCTGTTAGGTTTCATCTTTATGTTGTTCCATTTTTGTCATATAGGTCCAAGTATGAGCTTCAAGAATTCTTGAAACCTAGCCTACGTATTACATCAGCTTCTAAAAAAGGCTCTTTGCAAGCAAGTTTGTCCAAGAAGATTATGAATAATTTTCAAAGTTCAAGTTCGTCATCGCAGCAATCAGTAAGTCCTCTTCCCTTGTTTGTGCCCCTTTTGCACAGTACTTCTTTCCCAGAGATTTTATGTTTCGGTTCACCTAGTTTCAAGTCACCACCTTATCGGAAAATATATCTTATTACTGACAGTCTTCCAATGACAAAATTTTCTGCGTTAAGGTTTACACAGCTGCTTATCCCCATTCTCCACATTCCGGTGGTGTCCATTTTTTTTGTCCTTCTTAAGTTTACATCACAATAATTAGACTGGCCAAACATATGTGTCCTGAAAGGAAATGTCAAAAGTTAATTAAGATAGATAAGATTTATCAAGACGTTACAGATTTCACTGGCTTCTTGATGCTTCTGTGAATTACTATTTCTGTATTAAGTGCTTGTTGGATAAAATTTTGCTAAATTTTATCTGGGCAAACTTCAATTTTAATTACACATTTCAGGGGACTCACAACTTTTATCAACTTTTTAACCACACATTTCATCATCTTTATCAAATTCTGCTAAAACTTTTATTAAAAGCCTTGTCAAACAACCCTTAAGGTTACAAATCAACTTCAGGAAGGCATGGTGGAATTTGTTGGAATGTTGAAGATCACAATAATCAAAGGCACAAATTTAGCTGTCCGAGACATGATGTCAAGTGATCCTTATGTTGTCCTAACTCTTGGGAAGCAGGTTAGTGATTCTCTGTTTTCGTTTGTTTTAGGGACTGAAACTGGAGGATCGGAAAGGTGATAATCTGAACCTACGTACTATAACTTCAGATTTCTGATTTTTTGGCTAGTGAGATCTGCTAAGTATGTTCTTATTTCATTTCTTTTCACATTGTCTTAAATATGGAGTGCTGATAAGCTAAAAAATTTATGGTAGGATTGGTAAGGTAGATTGAACGCTAATGACAATATTAAGGAAGGATAAGAAGTTAAAATCTGTGCCAGTATAGTTCAATACTGTGGACCAAACCTTTTGTTCTACAATTAGCCTTTTGGGTATATCAGAGTACAATTATTATAGATTTCCTGTCCAAACTTTATTAGAAGCAATATCTGGACAATAAACATATCTATATCTCATTAACCTCAAATCATAAATCCTGTATAACAGTGCTTGCTTTTCCTTTGTTATTGAAAACTGGGTGGTTCAATAAGTCAGTTCAAAGTGCGGTATATATTACCAACTTCTATAAAGCTTCATGCTGGTTCTTTCTGTTATTAGAAAGCACAGACAGCAGTCGTTAGGAGCAGTTTGAATCCTGTCTGGAATGAGGAACTCATGCTTTCGGTTCCACAAGATTTTGGTGCAATAAAACTGGTAATCCGTCTACTTTCTTTTCTTCGCATTTTGTTTCCCTCAAGATTTTTATTCTTCGTTGGTTCCTTGCATTGGTATTTTACATCTTGTCTAAACTACAGAAAGTTTTTGATTACGACACATTTTCGGCTGACGATATAATGGGAGAAGCTGAAATAGATATTCTGCCAATGATAACCTCAGCAATGGCATTTGGAGATGCAGGAATGTTTGGAAACATGCAGATTGGAAAATGGCTGAAATCACATGACAATGCACTAATAGATGATAGTACTGTTAACATTGTTGATGGGAAGGTGAAACAGTCAGTCTCACTCAAACTCCAGAATGTAGAATCTGGAGAATTGGATTTAGAACTAGAGTGGATACCTCTCGAACAATAGTGGCTTGTCCCACTCAACAGTATTGAACCAGAAAGAAGTTAAAAGTTTTGTTAATTATAATCGAGTAATGCATACCAAACATGTCCTAGATGTATATAAATGTTTTTTCACTTCCCATTGACAATTGGAAATAAACTTCTCACGTTTGGTGAATTTTCATGCGTTCTTTTGAAATTCTTTCTTTTATATTTCATTTTAATTGTAGAACATTTATTGTTCGTATAAGATATTCTTATTTTGACAAGCTCGATTCATGGAACCTCGTCTCCGTATTGACATGTTTACTACTCTGAAAATATTTGTATAGGCACAAAAGTATATTGTTCTAATTCACAGTCCACGTCATAAAATATAATTAGAAAATCACAAAATATAAACAAGAAATGCATTACTAAATGAAAGTCTCACATATTTATCGATCAAGCCAACACTAATGATCATGTGGGGGTGAAGTAGGACCAGCTTCAACGGTCATGATACATGTGATCAATAATGAAGATGCCAACGAGTCACCAATCATAATAATGCATTAATCGAACCAATTACTCAAACATTCAACGTCAATGCAACTATTGTATTGTGTTTATGTTATTTATCAATTATTTTGCCACAAATCCCAAAAAAGAAAATAATTTGTCAGTTTGTGGTGGATAATATAGTCCAATCCTGCACATGGGAATGCTTATCTCCCTGTTTATTCAGTCAGAGTGAGTTTAAAGGCTTGCACTCCAGGTTCGTGGCTAATTACTCGGAGGCCCACATGCCAGTGCTTGAGTTGCCTGTCGACGCTCCATCGAAACTCGACGGTGACAATAGTGGTTGTCCGGCGGAAAACTGGCATGCAGTTTGTTGATGGAGTTTTGTGCCTGGTCCGTGGGCTTATCCAACTCGGCCTCCAGCCAGGTCACGTCGTCTCCATCTCTGCTCTCAACAGGTTAACTTATGTCTGCCGTTTTAGATTGGTTGAAGATTAAATTTTAATAAATAAAGTTGACAGCTTGGTGAGTGAGTTCAAACAAGATTTAGATAAATGGATGTAATGTATGACATTTTAATTTTAGATGATGAGATTGTTTTTCTCTTTTCATTTTCATTTATGGCAAAAAAAATTCCAATTCCAAAACTGTGTGCATGGCAAGGGTAGAGTCCCATTAATGCAGCAATATCCAATCGGCCTTGGATCCATCACACACAGCTCATCGAAAAATTGGTCGAGATTTGGAGCTGTGTATATGGTTTTGAAACTGGAGATAGAGGATAAAGAAGAAGAGAGTGAAAGTTTAGCTTATTGTTGTTGCTTGCGTGTGATGGATTTCTATAACTGCTGTCTTTGAATTGGTCTAAGGTGGGAGACCTTCTTATTGGTTACCGCCTACTGGTCTCATATCCCATCTGGAGTTATGAGCCAATCGCAAGGGGTGCTTGAAGTTCATCTTTCATTTACCTAAGATTGTCAAGGCTGATCGAATTTTGTTTCAGCGATTTGTATATGGAGTGGATGCTTGCTATTGCTTATGTAGGAGGAATTACTGCTCCTCTCAGCTATCGGTGGGTGAGTAACGGATCACTTGTATCTTAACTCTGCTTTTTCATCGGTCAATTATCACACACGGTGTATTTACGCATTGAATTGGGGCAGAGCTTCTTGAAAACTGAAAACAGGATAACTATTTATTAGATTCTGAAACCCCAATTCTTTGCCTGTAGATAGCTTTCAGGACATGTTTTATTCACTAACAACTCGTCTAAAGTGCCAATTGTTTTATCTAACCACTACTAAAATGTATCAGTTTGCAGAGCTTAGAAGAGGCCAAATTGGCAATGGGGGTTGTGCATCCAGTCTTGCTACTGACTCGAGCCCAGATTACTGGCATTCTGAAATCCACATTGGTTCTGTACCATCTCTACAATGGCATAACCTAATGGATACCCCTGTTAAAGCCAACTGCACTGGGACTGGTAGATATCCATGTCCAAAATTAGATGAGCTTCGAATAAAAATACTATGAAGATCTTTACATGTATAGCTCTGCTCTTAAAAGTGTAGATCTAACTACTGAATTGCTTATCCTTTTGATATATTTTCCTTTCTGCTGTTACTTTGGATTCGTTTTGTGCTTCGAATTGAAAGTGTTAATGAAAAAAAATTCTAGATCGAGGAATTTCAAAATCTTCGTAAACAACAGATTTTTGGGGATAGTTCAGTGAAACAGAAGTCCTGCATGACGCACATAATTGCAGCAAATTTAACTCCATTTTTTAGGAACTTCATAGTACATAAAGAATGTTTTTCCACCAAAAGATTGTCACCTTGAAATATACTATTCTAATGGTATCTCCGACAGTCTTTTCGTTGGATAAGCATTATCACATTTTTATATCCATTCTAAATGTGTTATGGGTTTGTAATTGTGCTGATGTAATTAATAGCAAACAAGCTTTGAAAAACATGACCTGAAACATAATTTTTCTTAAGTTAATTTTTTCTTGAATCAGGTGCTTAACTCTCGTCTAATTTAAGTACCTTAATGAAATTAGGGGTTTGCAAGTGCCAAGATTCACCTCAAGCTGAAACCCAATTTCTGTACCCAATTTTTAATACCACACATTTTCATGACTAATCTCCTTTAACAGATAATTTCCTTTTTCTTGATGTCCACAGGTTCCACGGGAAGGCCGAAGGGAGCTACCATAAGCCATTCGGCTTTAGTCATACAGTCTAGCAAAAATTGCCACCGTTTGCCACGATGATGATGTACGCTTTTCCTTTCAAGTTTTTCTTTGTTCTCATTTTTCATGTTGAAACTTCTAAAGGAATTGCCTAGATAATTTGTAATTAACATTCAAATGCATAAAAAATGGCCCAGGAATACAAATATGTTTACTAAATTTTATGAAATTTTGCAGGTCTATTTGCACACTGTTCCATCATGTCACATTGGGGGAATATCATCTGCCATGGCCATGTTAATGGCTGGAGCTTGTCAGGTTATAACACCCCAAGTTTAAAGCTAAATTAGAAGTTGAATCCATTCAGAAACACCCCGTGACTTCCTTTCTCACTGTTCCCACAATAATGGCTGATTTAATCTCCTTTAATAGGTAAAAAAAACATCTTCATTTTTCAAAAACTTTTGAAATGAGAGATAATTATGTTGCATAGTGTCTGCACAGCCTTATTTTGGATTCTCTCCTTCCAAGATTGGTGTATAGACGAGTTAGTAGAAGATAGAAGTATCTCGTCTCCTTTTTTTGGCTATTGGCAAGCTTAGAAAGAGTTGGGATGGAGTTTGACCTTGGGACTGAGTTAATGGTTGGATCCATGACCATTGAACTGACCCATTCTGGTTTGAGTTTTGTAATTTTGTGTGTTTACGTGTTTGCATGTACTTATATTTCTAAACGAACTTTTCACAGGACGAAGGAAACAGCTGAACAATTAGAGTCTGTGACAAAGATTATAAATGGAGGTGGTTCTTTGTCAGCGAAGATCATTGAAGATGCCACCAAAATTTTCCCAAGAGCTGAACTTCTTTCAGCTTATGGTGCGTTTGTTGGAAATTTATGGATCGAAAGCTTTAAGATTTAAAGCTCAAAACATTGTTGGAATTTTGATGTCAAGGAGGAGAGAAAAATACCGTATATGAACTACCGATTTTTATACAAAAAGACATAAACCCTGCTGTAATTTAAGAACAAAACAGAGGAGAAGAAGATGATTTTCATTCAACAAATTTCATTTCATTTTCTTCTAATAATAATGAAGATACATGGCTCTATATATAGCCAATTTACAAGATTTTTCTACCAATTAATCTATCAACCTACTATCACTTTACCATAATTACAAGCAAGATAATTGTATTAGCCCATACTAGACAATACATTACTTGTACTAGCTACAATCTAGTCTAACTTTTACATCATTACATTGAGTTAGACAATAACCAAAATCTACAACTAAATACAAACTAAAATACATTTGTTATGTGACAACTAAAATGTCACAATTCCAACACTCCTCCATGACATTTTGTTGGAACCATCAAAGTAGTCTTTCAAACCATTTTTTTTGTTGGTGACTACAAGTTTGAAGTTTTTTGTTTTCTATTTGATCGAAGCACTCTTTGGTTGCAACTCTATATTCTAGTTGACAACTCTTTGCATTCAAATCAACCACATACAAAAATTCTTCAATCTCACATCTTTTCTTTTCTCAGCAGATTTTCAGAATGAGTTAACCAGATTCAAATCATTTTTTGATGACTACACGTTTTGATTTTTTTTGTTTTCGATTTGATCCAAGCTCACCATGGTTACAACTCTCTTTCGTAGTTGATAAACTCTTTTAGCCTTGGATCAACCACAAACAAAGAACTTTGAACTTGCATCATTTCTCAGATTTTCGAAAGCCGCTATTGTATTTTTTGGTCAGGGCTGCTACTGTTTTTTCTTTGCATATCGGATTTTCTCATTTCTTTGCATAATATCGGATTTCAAGAACATGAGCATACCGATTTTACTTGAGCTTACCAGCTTCATATTTGCATAGCTGATTCACACAGTTTTCCATCTCATCCCAGATTCACTCCTTTTGGCTGAGCTTACTAGGTTTCGAGCTTATTGGCTTCTACCAGATTTACTCATTCTTTGCTAACTGAATTCACTCATTTTTCTTCCCATTTACAGCACTTAAAAAAACAACATTTCTTCTGATTTTTCTGGCATTTACAGCACCTTCAACTGCTGTTTTCTTCAATTTTTTCATGGCCAATGTTTAGATTTTCAGCTTTGATCTTCAAAGATAAGTTTTTCAGCTCTAAATCCTTGCCAACATATCAGATTTTTCTCATTTTTTCAGCACTTCAACAGCCCCTTTCAAAGCAACTTTCTTCCATTTTTTACACTAGATTTCCTCAAAATTTTCAGCATTTTTCAGCACCTTCATTGCAGCCAAACATTATGCCAGTATTTGCTTCTTTTTCTTCATGAGCATACGATTTTTCTCTTTTTACAGCAGCTTACCGTATTTGCAAAGAGGCCAGCACTTACCGGATTCCAAAAATTTGAACTTACCGGATTTGGACAATGCTTACCGGATTTCAACGATTTTAGGCAATATACTGTATTTGAATTGCATACCGGATATAGGCAGTTTTCACACGCATACTAGATATGAGCTTTATTTGCATACCGTATATCAGTTTTGCATATCGGATTTCAGCATTTGATGGCTTACCGGATTTTGACATATTCTCATACCGTATTTCAACATTTCAATACCGATTTTGCTTTGTTTATTTCTTCAGCTCTTCTTTCTGGTTTTTTTCACTTCTTTTGGCTCATTTTCTGCCATTTTCAAAGATCAGTAGGGCTCTGATACCATTATTAAAAATTTATGGATCAAAAACTTTAAGATTAAAGTTCAAAACATTGTTGAAATTTTGATGTCAAGGAGGAGAGAAAAATACCGTATATGAACTACCGATTTTTACACAAAAAGACAAACTCTGTTGTTCTTTAAGAATAGAACAGAGGAGAAGAAGATGATTTTCATTCAACAAATTTCATTTCATTTTCTTCTAATAATAATGAAGATACGTGGCTCTATATATAGCCAATTTACAAGATTTTTCTACTAACTAATCTATCAATCTACTATCACTTTACCATAATTACAAGCAAGATAATTGTACTAGCCCATACTAGACAATACATTACTTGTTCTAACTACAATCTAGTTTAACTTTTACATCATTACATTGAGTTAGACAATAACCAAAATTTACAACTAAATACAAATCAAAATATATTTGTTATGTGACAACTAAAATGTCACAATTCCCACAGCGTTTCATGATCTATCTTCAAATTTTTAGGTTTTGGTTTTTTTTAATTGATCTGTGAAGTCGGAAGCATACAAAGAAAGTCAAGAATAAGTGAATTCCGAATAAAATTTTATTGCCTCACAACATATATATCAATGACCCATTAGAAGGTTTCTTAACAATATTAGCTTTCTTCCTTATAGGAAGCAAATTACATCTATTCTCCTTTTAACTTCGTTTTCCGTTCTTTGATTTTTTGAAGGGATGACAGAGGTATGTTCTTCTCTAACCTTCATGACCTTCACAATCCAAGAAAAGATAACCATTACCTCCAAATGTCTGAACCTAAAAAATCCAAATTAAGTTGTCATGACTCCGGGGGCATCTGTGTTGGTAAGCCTGCAACATATATCGAAGTAAGAGTAATCGTTAAGGATTCTTCGAATGCTGGGAGAATATTGATGAGGGGTCCCCATGTAATGCTCCGATACTGGGGTCAAGTTCCACCTAAGAGTTCCGATCCAGGCTGGCTCGATACCGGAGACACGGGACAGATGGATGGTCGTGGTAACCTCTGGCTCATTGGGCATGCTAATGATCGAATCAAGAGTGGAGGGGAAAATATTTACCCTGATGAGGTAAGCATGCAAAATAAAACTTTATCTTGATTTCCCACAAAAATGTAGAAAAAGAAGACGCCATTTGATTTCTTTTTGTTTTGTTTAAAATCGGCATAACTTTCAAAAGAACATTATAGTATGTGACGAGGTCGACTTTTTTGGTGACATAGATAGAGGCCATCCTTGGCCAACATCTAGGGATCTCGGGCATTGTTGTTGTTGGAGTTCTAGATTCTCGGTTGACAGAGATGGTAATTGCCTGTATTAAACTAAAAGATAGTTGGCGATGGTCTGAGTTAAGTTTTGATCACTCAGCAAAAGACAAAGGCAACACTTTATCCAGTGAGATCCTCAGGAACTTCTATAGGGAAAAGAATTTGACAGGGTATTCCTCTTCATATATTAGCATATCTTCCCTCTTAGGTTTAATCATGTTCCTATCCCTCGTGTTTACAAATTTATGCAGGTTTAAAATTCCCAAGAAGATTTTATTATTGAGGAATACATTTCCAAAGACGACGACTGGGAAAATGAGAAGAGACCTAGTCAGAGAAGAAGTTATGTCTCGTCCAGCAAACTATAATTCCATCAAATATTCTCGTGTCTGAAACCAGAAAATTGGCTGCAATCCAAGTAATTCAATTTTTATTGAATCTCGTTCCCCCTCCCCTGATTTATTTTAACCATCTGGTGAGCTTTTCTTTATGTTGATTGAAATTGAGTAATTTGTGAATTATTGATACTAAAATTACGTGTCATGGAAGAAAATCAGTGTTATCTAGAAGTTATTTGTACCCATTAGAACTTGCTAAGAAGTAATACCGTATTAACACTAAATCGGATGGTTATATAAAGTTCTAGCAGTTGATTACAGAAGATGACAATTGACAAACTGGCTAAACAAACACGTGAACATTCATACGTGATAAATTAATTACTCACGCTATAAGATTGAAGAAGCATTATCTACATGGTGTTAGATAAATCAGCTCTCACTTCTATCCATGACAATATATTGTTCTTGTTCTGCACTTTCATTTGGTTCCCCAATCAACTGGTGCCACACGCCTGCGAAAATCTTCAGTGTGTTATCCTTGCTAGTTGACGATTCGTACAGAAATATTTCACCCTCAGAGTCACCTATCATGTCCTCGCTACCATGCACAATTAACATAGTTACGTCCAGTTTATGGCAATTCCTCTTTATATATTAACAAAGTTTCAGAAGCTGTAAATCAGCTTTTTCTTCCACTCTTCCTAGTGCGACCTACTTGCAGGAGGTCCCGTAATCACAATCTTCCAAGACGGTGCAATGAAAGCAGCAGCAGGAAGTAGCTTCACTAATGGCCACATGGGTCTGAACTTCTTCGAAATTTCACACATTGCTCCATTCAGTACCAAACCTTTTCATGCAGTCCTTTGCTTTCACGCACGGGTACTGCAAGAGCAGCGCCTAGCGATTCACCATAAAGGAATGGTGGATGATTCGAATGATCAGCTCGAGCTGAGTAAAAATAATGGATGCAGTCACAAACCAAGGGCTGAATATCAGGGATGTGATCAGGTGAGCCTTCAGAGAAGCCATGATATTGTAAGTCAAGAGCACAAACAAAGAATCCAAATTCAGCCATTGAAGCTTGACCTTAACGTGTTTGGCTAAAATAACTATTGTACGGTACCATTAAGTTCAAATATTAATGGTGGTTTCTCTACATTTACGGACCTTTCAGAGTTGTATATATGCTACCAATATCTTCCTTAAATTCTGAGGATGTCTTGTAATTGTCTTTGAAAATAAAAAAAATGTTCTTAGTTTGATAAGGTGAACTCTACATGACTGAAACATATTCATAAAAGAAAAGAGACTATTAAATCTTATACTTTATACTGTACATGGTTGATTGAGGGTAGTCTGTGCCGGGAATGCGTTAACAGTGCGAGAAAGGTAATTTTTTGCTAAAAATCATTGTTTCAAGATCTTTGTCATGGAATGTGATGCACTCATTGTAGTTGAAACTTTACAATCTGATTTTAGTCTTATTACGTACGTTTCCATTCTATTTGAAACTTTAGCACTTTTAAAATATGTAAATGTGATTCTTATTGCTTTATACCTTATTAGGAAACGAAGTAACCCACAAGCTTGCTTCTGTAGCTACTAATGTCCCATGTAGAACTTGTATAATTAGCATGTGTAATAACTAATAATCATGAATATCCTGAGAAACATTGGTAAATCGGTAATAAGAGACTTTTTCTGGTTAATCAGAACACCACCCAGGTGTAGTATTTACACATTATAAGAATAAAAAGAAAGCACGTACTTTAAGAGGATGACATATGACTTAAAATCTAACCAATGAAAGTACATTATAGAAAATTTAACTAGTTTATAAAACTCAAACTATAAAGTAAAAGAAACTAGTTTTATGTTTCGTGTGCCCTCGTCATCGTGCTTTGTTGGCTCATTGTTGCATACTTGCTTTCATACATTGATATTATTGTTGGAGCATGTCTCATAATCCATGTTTGGCATTATCCCTTGTCAAATCTTCATTTATGTGTCCAAATGCATCTTCTATATAACGAATGTCTTGGGACATCAGAACAATCTTGTAGTCCTTGCCCAAAGGGTAGCTGATGAGGTCCCATTGAAATTGGACGGAGCATTAGCATCATAATTTCCTTTGCCAGTAGAATACGGATGTTGTTAATGTCTTCCCACACTCTATATTCATTGTGTACTAACCCCTTTCTGACTGGTTGTCTCACCTAGAACTGCCATATACGAGTAATCCTTATATCATTTATACTATAAGAAGAAACTGACTGACTCAAACCTTGAAGAATTTTGTTGACCTCAAAAAATGTACATATGAGCTGTCAACGGATCCCAGAGCTTGTCACGTCAGGTTTAGCCTTTCTTTCGCACACTAGGACAAACCGTCCGTTGCACATGGCCTTCTCCAAAAAAGGGGGGAGCCGACCGCGCGCACTCCGACGATCAAATCAGTTGGAGTGGAAATATATATGAGTGTGGGAAGGCTAAAACATGAGCATCCAAAATATATAAGGGAGTCGACTTTGGGGAGATAAATAGAACAGTGAGATATAGAGAGAATTGTTAAGTAGAATTAAGAGTCCAATTTTGCATTACCTTCAAATGACACAATGTGCGAGCTTTTATACTGAGTGAGGGTGAATAAGGATCGTTTGATAACTGGGCACGTGGCCTTATCCTAGTGATTGAGACCTCTTATCATAAATTTCAATGCATTTAATGTTCTGACTACTCATACATTCACTCTGACATGTGGGATTGGGATTGACCTGCAGGATTGATGTAGCCGCCATTGCAGTGTGTTGTCACATCAACCATTTTCCAGAAGATATTTCCATGAGATCTTCAATAGAATAGCCATACTGCATACTGTTCACACGATAAGAGTTTGGTACAACACATAGGTTCGGACACAAGAGGTTCGCCACTACTGGTTTGGTTCCAGGGGCTCGGGCCGTAATGCGGGATCATAGGTTTGGCCACGTGACTTGTGAGCTTCTGCCACGCATCGCATGCTGGGCCCTTCTGCCACGTGTCGTATGCTGGGGGTCCTTTTATAGCTGCCCGTAACAAATTTCATTCACCAGCTCTTCATAGCAAATTCCATTTCTCTATTAATTGTAACATTACAGTGTCTAAAATAGAGAATGATGCTATTAGCTGAACATTCAATCCCTGCATTTTCTAGCTGAACATTCAATCCCTGCATTTTCTATCTCCTCAAGTCCAATAGATGACATGTCCCCAGCCTTTTCAACATCTTTAGGAATATTAAGCTCCTAAGCAGAAGCTTCCACTTCAAAATAAAATCATTAGCTGTTTTAATCTACATTAAAAAAATAATAATAATAAAAAAAAATAATTAGAAAATGAACAAGAACATTAACGGTCACAAAATGGTGCAAATATAAAATAAACACCTTCCTTCATCCTGTATAAATTCTTCTCCTACTAAACAATGTTGAGAGAGACAATGCGTTTGGAAAGGTAAGGGAGCGTTCTCTTTACTGTTTTCTGACTGTTTTTTATTTTCGATTTTTCAAAACATTGAAAACGCATTCTCTTTCCCATTTTTGAAAACGAGTTTTGAAAACGACTGAAAATTTTGTGAAGAAAACAGAAAACAACTTTTTTATATTTTGCCTGTTTTCTTCACAAATCTGCCAAAACTCAAAAAATACGAGTTGAGAAATATTTTTTCAAAATGACAAAAAGAACGAGTTTTCAACAATCTCAAAATGGACACCCAAAATACAAAACACAAGACGAATTCAAAACTCAAAACACCAAATTAAAACACGAATAGAACGCCCCCTAAATTTCCTAATAACGTGTTTGAAAAATGGAAAAGACATAAACTTCAAGGAAAGAGAATTTATTTTAAACCCAATCAACATCGCCGTCTCACGAATCCACTGAAAATGGTCAATCAATTAATTGAATAATGCTCTGCTACCTTAGCCTCCCCATTTGAATCAACAAATTCATTCCCCTATATAAAAAAACATTTATGTCTAACCAACAAATTCATTCCCCTGTATAAAAAACATTTATGTCTATATGCATTTCTAAACAGTTGTCACATTTCTATAATATCCACTAGAAACAGACTATTTCTTGGACCATTCATGTTTTTGTCTCCTGCAAGTGACCTTTAAAAAAAGGAGAAATAAGACCCCACCTTCTACTTTGTGCAGCCGGACCCATAAGAAGAGACGGATGATTTTAAAAAAAAATCATGAACTATGTGTTTTTCAGTAATAGGTGAACATATTATAATGATATCCGTCGCACAGAAACTTAATTTAAAAAAATTTAATAAAAAAAATTAATAACAAGTATAAAATTAAATTTATACTCTATAGATTAAAATTTTAAAGAATTCAATCAATATTTCAGGTCAGTATTTTTCTAAAAAATCGTGCTTCGTGGTATTTGTGTTCGTATCGGTGCATCATAGATAATGATCTTAAATGTGAAAATAAGGATACAATCAGGATTTGAAACGAAGACCTTGCACCATTCCCATGCTTTCATTTTTGAACAAAAAAAAAAATCCAATTTTCATTTTTTATTCGAGTTTATAACTTGCACCCTAACACACCAAAATTAAATCTTTCATAACAAAAGGACCCAAAAGATGTTGTCTTAGCATTTCTAGAAGCCAGGATTGATGAACCTAGGATTACCTACCAAATTGTTAACTTTAATATTCATGATAGCCTCAATTAATATTTTATTAGCCACTAGGAAAAGGTCTACCAACGGGACAAGCAGTCAACCCCAAGTGGGAGCAGCACTCACTTTAGATTTTTACATATTATACTGTAAACAGTTAATTATATCAAAAAATTGTTTTTAAATCAAGAGAGACTAATAGTACAAAGAGTGATGCTTAGGGTAAAGGGGTGGTTCACAGAGGGCGTACATACCCCTCACAGTGGCAGGGCCCACACAATTTTTTTATTTTTATTTTAAAATTTACTGTGGTGCTCACCCCATTGTGAGGAGCCTGTACGTCCCCTGTTAACCACATGGGGATTTACTCTACTACAAAAACTCAGTAGTTGTAGTTTAAAAAACGTTAGCAATTAACATAGGTCAAACATGCTCAATGAAGATAGACTTCAGTCCAAAATTCTAGCAGTTAGAGTAAAAATGCATTAACACTTAACATAAGTCAAAAACGGGCTCAATGAATATTCAAAATGCACAATTAGTTAATTCCTACCAACCGGGGCCCCAATTTGCATTAGTCTTTCGAAGAAGATGGCCTGCACCAGTATTTATACATTCACGGTAATAAGATTCATCATTCATTAAAAGTAGAAGCACATATAAATTATAATAGCTGGAACTGAGAATAGACACAGAAATGGCACCTAAGAGTAGACTGCTTCTTCATCTAATGATCGTATGCATAATCTCAATATTCTTCCAATCACATAAAACAGCTGCAGTCTCCTTTGCATTGGATGGTTGCCAAGAAAAATGTGGAGAAGTAGAAATTCCTTATCCATTCGGCATAAAGAAGGGCTGCTATCTTGATGGGCAATTTGAAATCATATGCGATGATGCATCGAATTCTGCCTTTCTAGTTGATTTCAAAATGACGATAGAACGCATCTCCATACCACATCACCATGTAAGGGTTTTCAACTTCCCAGTTCTAAATATGACTTTCAATAGATCATCGGGAGAAAGTCTGAGAGTACAACCTACTCCGGAATTTAATTTTAGACGTTTCAGTTTGTCCCACACAGAAAATAAGTTTTTTGTAGTTGGATGTGATTTGTATGCCTACGTTGTTCAGAATACAACTAAAGAGTTCCTCACAGGATGTGGATCTCTTTGCAACCGCACTGACATAGTCAGATCCACTTCATCTTGCTCGGGCTTTGGTTGCTGCCAGTCAAGTTTACCGAAAGATTTCTCAATTTTTACTTTGTGGGTTAATAGAATAAATACCTTGAAAGAGTCCTGGCCATCAGATCCATGTGGCCTTTTCTTTTTTGCGGCCAAGGACGTCCAAATTGATCATCGATATAATCTCTCTGCTTGTAATGAAAGGAATTATGTCCCTGTAGTCTTTAACTGGACAGTTGGAAACACCAGTTGCAGCAACGCGAAGACAAAAAATGACTATCACTGCGGCCCGAATAGTAATTGCTATAACAATGATGCAGGTGGGGGATACAGATGCATATGCAATCCAGGTTACCAAGGAAATCCTTACCTCCCCAAGGGATGCGAAGGTAACATTTCTTCTATCTCTTCCAAGACTTGTCCGTTCTCCTCCATAAGCCCAAACTTTGTTTCAGTTATAAATGTACGAGGCAATGAAAGAAGTGAATTGAGTAAAAGATTAATCTACTCCACTGTAAATTTGACTTTGTTTCGTTTAATAATATCCATAGGATGGATCGGAAAAATGGTGAACGAGGAGAAATTAATGGAAGCAACCTCACAAAGCATAAATCATATGTCATATGTCACGAGTGTTTAGAAACAACAAACTGTCCACTCGTAACAAATTTACTTCTCTATCCCATGACAACATTTAAGCCCTTGTTTGGTTTGGCTTGGCTTAAAATCAGATTTTAATCTAAGTCAAAGTCAAACAATCAATATTAATCACATCTTTTATGGATCACACAACTTTTCAACCACACATTTCAATTTTTTTTTTATCAAAATCTACTAAAAATCTAATTTTAATCCCTATCAAACAGGGGCTTAATTTCCAGACAACAATAAGATAATCTTTACTTGCACTTTGTGTCACTTTTGCAGATATTGATGAATGTATAAAGCCCAATCACAATGACTGCCAAGGGAAAGGCCGCTGCATAAACACTCAAGGAAGCTACTATTGCCAACGTAGTCAAGGACATATATTGGCATTGTTCATTCCCTTAGGTATATCCTTCTCCACTCTTTGTCTTCATTCATTCTTAGAAATCTGCTAATACTAGCCGTGCAAACAGGAGTTGGCCTCGCTGCTGGCCTTCTAATTCTGGCAGCTGTTATTCTCTGGCTCTTCCGTAAAATTAAGAAAATGAACGAAAGGAAAGTTAAGCAGAAGCTCTTCAAGAGAAATGGTGGTTTACTACTTCAACAACAGATCTCTTCGAGTACAGGAAATGTGTTTCCTGAAACAAAACTCTTCGTGATCGAAGAGTTGGAGAAGGCAACAGACAAATTCAACAAGTGTCGTATTATTGGTAAAGGAGGAGTTGGTACTGTCTACAAAGGAATGCTGTCTGATGGCAGCATAGTGGCTGTAAAAAGGTCCAATATCATTGATGAGAGTCAAGTCAGTCAGTTCATAAATGAACTTTTCATTCTGTCCCATTTAAAACATAGGCATATAGTGAAATTGTTAGGTTGTTGTTTGGAGGCAGAAGTTCCATTATTAGTATATGAATATGTGCCCAACGGAACCCTCTCTCAGCATCTTCATGATGAGCCTAACGTTGCGACAATTTCTTGGGACAACCGTCTACGTATCGCTGCAGAAATTGCAGGAGCCCTGGCTTACTTGCATTCATGTGCTTCAACAGCCATTTTCACAGAGACATAAAGTCGAACAACATATTGTTGGATGAGAATTATAGGGCTGTAGTGTCCGACTTTGGACTCTCAAGGTCAGTATCCATTGATAAGACTCACTTAACAACACTCGTAGGGGGCACATTTGGTTACTTAGATCCCGAATACTTCCAAACAGGGCAACTAAATGACAAGAGTGATGTTTATGCATTTGGGGTAGTTCTTGCTGAACTCCTAACAGGTCAAAAAGCCATCTCTTCCAAAAACAGTAATGAAGGTCTAGCAATACGCTTCCGATTTGCACTGAAAGAGAACCGTTTGTATGCGATTCTAGAGAAGCTAGTGGCAAATGAAGGTCATAAAGAGGATATTATTGCAGTTTCCAAGCTCGCCAAGAGATGCCTAAAGCTAATTGCGCGGAAGAGACCAAGCATGAAAGAAGTGGCATCAGAACTTGAACAGCTGAGGAGGACAAGAGAGCATTTGGTTCTTGACGAGAGTATTCAGGACAATGAGTATTCCATAAGTCCAAGCTCAAGCTCCAATTGCACCAATGAAATTGTGGAAGAGAACGATTAATCGAGATGGTGGACAAACTAGCTCCACTTGAATTTGAAAGTTTAGGATTTTCCTTCGAATAACGAGGCAGCTACCATATTAAACTAAATGTATTGCCTCGATGAATTTGATCCTCTTCTAGGACTCATAGCAGCTAATCTCTAAGTATTTTTCTGATCATACAGCTATAAACAATTTCCCTAATCCCCTTTTTGAAAAAGTTAACTTAAAAACTTATAAGTAGCTTTAGCTTCGTTATTACTTATAGTAAATATTTAAAGCTTAGCCAACTGTGCTCTAAACTACTTATAAATAGGTTTAAGCATTCCAGCTGAAAATCTTTTTTTTTTTTTTTTTTTGTATTTATACATACATATAACTAACATAAGTAACTTTTGTTAATACACTTACGGATAGTTAAATTGACATCATATTTGTCTTTAGTTTGCTTTTTTATTGCACTAAAGGTATGTTTGGTACACCTATTGGATTAGGGTGATAGAAGTATGAAAGATAGATTAGGGAGAATACGATTAGAGGATTGTATTAAGGTGGATTATGGTGTATCCTCCTAATAAGGCTTTTGCTGCTACACTATATTAGTAAATGTTGAAGTATTGATATATAAGTAAAATATAGTTTTATTTATAAATATTTTTTTAAACTTGTAAGTAAATCCTTTACTTTTAGATAATTCATAATTTTTTTATTTGTAAGTGAATTTTTTACTAATACGTGAACTTTTTACTACTTAAGTAAAGTCATTTTTTGCTTAGAAGTGAAGTTTTTAACTTATGAGTGATTTTACTTACAAGTAATTTATTAAGGGGAAAATTGATGGAAATTCTTTTTATTTGGTGAAAAAAGAAAAATGTCTACAATTTATAATTTAACGAGAAATGTTCGACATACGTAAAGTCTAAGTTGCCCTTTTGTAGAAATGTCCACATTATTGATGGCCCATATATCATTCACGATGGAGGTAGGGACAACATCGTGCGGCCTAGATTTCATGTACTGTGGAGGCATATGTACGTGCACATAGTTCAAGGATTGTACATAGCTTAGCTTTCTATGATAAGTTGTTAGTACACTTCTTAAACTCTTCATGATTGAAGAGTTGAAATACGCACCATACAAATTTAATGAAAGTCGAATTCTTGGAAAAGAGGGAAATATTGTCAAGTGAAAGCGTAGTGGCTGAAAAAGGTCTGACATAATCAATCAGAGTCAAGTAGGTCAGTTCATAAATGAAGTATTTATTCTATCGCATATAAACCTCAGGTACATAGTGAAATTGTTAGGATGCAGTTTGCAGCCCGGAGTTAAATTATTAGTGTATGAATATGTCCAATGGCATCCTCTCTCACCATCATCATGATGAGCCTAGCACCTCGACAATTTCTTGGGAGAACCGTCTACGTATTGCTGCAGAAGTTGCGAGTGCCCATGCTTGCTTGCATTCATGTGCTTCATGAGGCTTGTATCCGACTTTGGACTCTCGAGATCGGTTTCGATAGATAAGACTCAATTAACAATACGGGTAGGGGGCACATTGGTTACTTGGATCCTAAATACTTTCGATAGGGGCAACTTAACGATAAGAGCCATGTTTATGCTTTTGGAGTTGTAGTTACTGAACTCTTAACAGGACAAAAAGCCATCTCACCCAAAACAAGCAATGAAATTCTGGAACCTGGTAGCAAATTAAGGTCAAAAGGAGGAGATTCTTGCAATTGCCAAGCTTTGCCAAAAGATGCCTAAAGCTAAATGCATGGAAAAGACTAAGCATGGAAGAAGTGGCAGCAGAATTTGAACAGCTGAGGAGGACAAGAGAGAATCGAATAATTGAAGTGAGTTTTCAGAATATTAAAATTCCATGAGAAAAAGCCATTATAGTAGTCATATGAATCTATTGAAGACATAATGTACCGGACAAACTAGCTCTACTTCTAGATGTAAAATTTGACGAAGACATAACATAGAAAAATTAGCTTTTAGCAAGCAAAAGTCCTAGATCAAGTCTTGTCACTGTATAACGAAAATTGTACACATTTCAAGCTCTCGTAAAAAAATGAATATGGTCTGCTGGATATGGAAGGGGCTCCGGCTTGGTGATAACCTAATTGAGAATAAATAAGGTTGTCTAGCATTTGTGCACTTGCTTTTTTAACATAAGAGCATCTTCGAGAGGCTCTCTATTTTGAAAGAGTATATTCTACAATTTAAAGAGTATATATAAATTTAAAGAGCAAAATTTTTAAAATACTCCAATAACCTTTTTATTTTTAATATTTAATTTTACCATTTCCAATATGTATTTATTGTTTTTTTTTTACTATCTTCCCTCCAATAATTATATCATTCTTCAAGTATATTTATTTAATTAAGTCAATAAACTATGCATTGGAAGTTGGAATATTTGAAACATTAAATTATAAAGAGGTGGATTTGGCTCTCCAAATTTGGAGAACCAAACCCACTCTCTATTTTAAAATGTTAAATTGAAGAGTTTTTTGGAGTAAAATTTTAAAAACGAGCTCTTTAAAATAGAGAACATTCTGGAGAGCCAAACCCTCTCTCTATTTAAAAATGTTAAATTGAAGAGTCTCTTGGAGTAAAATTTTAAAGATTAGCTCTTTAAAATAGAGAACATTATATTTTTAAAGAGTCTATTAAAAATGTTCTAATTGAAATAAATATGGTCTCAAATGTTCGAGTCTCCTGGTGTTAACAGAGCTATCAGGTTCAATCACTCAGTGTGTTCAAATGTCCAATGGTCAAAGTTTAGGATTTTCTATGAAAAATCATTCTTGGCCAGCTGCTGCTTGACATTTCTAGTATTTTAGATGTCTTTTCTATATTGTCCGTCACTTCTTAGATATAATTTCTCAACAATAACACATTCTCTTCAGAATGAAAAATTAAACTAAAATCAAAACTGAACAGACTGACAATAGGGGAACTTTTTAAAAACGCCAAGTGAACAACACCATGTTCCACTTCGACTAAAGTTTTTTTTTTTTTTTTTTTTTTTGCCATTCACTATAATGGCCCTTTCATGCATAAATAATGTTATTATCCTTATGTATGTTTTATATATGTTATTTAATTACAAAAATATATTATTATTTAAAAGACAATAATATCATTTTTAAGTTATAAAGAAATCCAAACACTTTCCACTTAAAATTTCAAAATCAAATCACTTATTTATTTGTTTACTCCAACACAAATAAAAATCATTTCATTTTTCATCTGTTTCAACCTTAAAATCTCATAAAATTATCAAAAACTCAACAAAACAATATTATTTATAGCTATCACTCACAATTAGTAAGTATATTTATAAATTTTTAATTGGACAATGCAGGTGTACACACAACCTTACACCCCCTCACATGAAGGGGGACCACAAATATTTTATTGTGTGTGGAGGGATGTAATGTTTTGTGTATACGGTTATGTACACATATAATTATCCTTTTTAAGTTTATTTTAATTATTTTGACGTAAGCAGATAATTTTTTACAATCTTAAATGGATCTATAATTTTTTTAAGCAAAAACGAGAAAAAAAATTCATCTGCATGCATATTATTTCAAAAAAAAAATCTTTGTTGTATGTAAAATTGTTAACCCAAACAGATGGGCACGAAGTTGACTGTTAACAATATGCCCAGACGGTCGAGCTGGATTAACAGTCGGCTCGCCCAGAGGAACAACCTGCTGGAATGTGATATTCATTGAAGGGGTCTTACTAATGGCATGTTTACCCAAACAGAAGAGCACGAAGTTGACTCTTAACAGTATGCCCATACGGTCGGGCTGGATTAACAGCCGGCTCGCGTGGGGGAACAACTGGCTGGAATGTGATATCCATTGAAGGGGTCTTACTAAGGGCATGTTTGGTTGTCAGTAACCTTATGTATGTTAAAAGATTTATTTTTCTAAAAGAATTAAGGGTCCGTTTGATTGTAAATGTGGAATTTGAGTGGAAATAAAACGAATTACAGATAATTGAATTGCCTAAATTTTGTTTTACTAAGAATTGTAATTAATTATGTTTGATTGGTATAATTTTTCACATAATTCGTTTGATTTTGTCAAATTGTTAATTTTTGGGATAAATTTTTTACAATTGTAGATAAAATTTGTTTGGATTGTCAAACAGTAAAAAATTAAAATTAAAAAAAATTATTTTTTGACTTTATTTTTCATGCAAATTGTCAATTTTTGGGATAAATTCATAGAATTTGTTTCAATTGCTAAAAAAAAAAAAAAAAAAGTCAGAATGTCATTTTCCACAAAACTAAGGAAAATCTTGTCACATCAAAAGAATCTAGAAAATCAATTCCAAAGAAAAAATGGTTAATCAAACAAGTAAAAAAGTGGAACTTGGAATTCCATGGAAAATATGTTGAATCAAACATAGACTAAATTAGAAACTATTTTTTAATTAGAAAAATTAGGGATGGGCCCCAACCTTTTAGGCATGGTCGTTTTGAAGAATTATTCTTTAAGTACACTCTTTTTTGACACTTTTTTGACATTGTACTCACAATGCATGGGATTCACCATTATTTTAATTGTGGGCTCCATCATTTGATTGTGAGTAGAGTGTAAAAAAAAGTGTACTTGTAGCAAAACTCCGTTTTGAATCCCAATTCTTCAAAATATTTTAAAATATATGAATTTGAATCATTTCTGGATAAAAATTGTCTATATGAACTTTAAAATCATAAGCTCTAATTCACTTGAAATTAATGTGCAATTTTAAAGTTCACGTTGACCATTTCTATCGTGTGGAAGATTCGATCAAAACTGAGCTAGTCCTTAACTTTGATTACGCATTTTTTTGACAAGCGATTTATAAATTCAATCAAATTTACCGCGTCATAATTTTTCAACGGATGGTTAGTTCTCTCCTCCACAATTTTCTCTCAATCTTCTGATTCTTTTCTTTTCCTCTCTCAGGAATTATTTGACAGCCAGAAAGTGAAATTGTTGGATCACTTCCATTTTCTCCATCGCTTTAATTTCTTCCTTTCCACAATTCAATGCATAATTGCATATAAACACACACACTCCTGCAGCACTGAATATCTGTCATTTCACTGAATCTTACTCAACACAAGTTCTTTTATTTTCAAGAAATTTGTTTCTTGATCGTTCCATCGAATTTTTAGAGAGACTTAGTGTTGTTCAAGAAAATAAAGAAAAGTGTTCGAATGGTTTATTAAGAAAAGAGACGGTATAACATCAAAATGTTGAGTTCTGGTAATTCTAATCATCACGAGAATTATTACAATTCTCAATCAAAAGGGTTTTTGACACCGCTACCGGCATGGAGGACAAGGTTCGCTGCCAATACCAGAATCAGAGAAGAAGCCAAGGAGGTCTCCTTAGGTGAAAGGTGATCTTTTCCATGTGATTCACGAGGTCCCGTCTGGAGACTCGCCCTATGCCAAAGCCCAACATGTTCAGGTGATCACTGATTTTGGATTGTCCTTGTTTCAATTAAATCTTATGTCCTTGTGATTTAGTGTTTGTAATTGGCCTGATGATTGTTTGTATTTATTCTGCAACTTTATGTTTGAATGTAATGCTTAATCTCTTATGGAGCAATCATTTGTCATTTCCTCGTTTTTAGCTGCCAACTGTGAGAATAAGACTTTGTTTGCTGTTTTCGTTGGACCCCTATTTTTAATGAAAATAGCTAACTTGATCCTATTATGTTTTTGGCATATAAAGATTTTCTTAAAATCTGAACGTATTTCTATAGTTCTTATGCTCTGTTTAATTTCCATCAATTCTGCTCGGAAATTGCCAAAAATGGTATACATTTGATCAGCACATTACGAACTAAATAATAATTTATACTTGATTGTGACTTCAGATGAAATTAGAAAAGAAACAGCTCCAGAAAAAGCAAATCGTCATAGTGGTTATATAATTGAATTGTTCTTGGAGTATCCTACTGTTCTTGACTTCAATTTATCTGATTAATTTTTCCCTCCACGTCTGTCTCAACGGTATACTGGGCAAATTTTATAAGGTAACATACTAACATACAATCATCTAAATTCTAACGTGTGCTTTTTTTCCTTTGATATGTTCTACACATTGGTTAATTAATCTATGGTTTGTGAAGAATTACATATACATGAAGGTTTCTGTTAGAGAATGAAAAATATTTTTTTACAGTCTAAGGCACATGTAGCTGTCTAGCTGACACGGTATTCACGCTGGACTCAGTAATTATTGGACAATGTGGACTGAAGCCTAAAGATTCTCTCTGCTTATGCCCTCGACCGCGGATTTATCATTGTAATCCCCTTTTCTCCTTTATAGTGAAAACCTAGAGGACAAGTGGATGTAGCTCTCAAGAACTACTATGAATATGTGTGTTTGTGTAATTTTTTATGATTTTTTTTGTTTATTGTTGGATTTTGGCTTAATCCCTAACATTTTACTTACATGATCATTGGCACATTGAGTTACTGAATTGTCCAAACACTTTCAGCAGAACTTTTCCTGTTCATGCAGCGATCTGGGAGGATCGAGGAAGATATTGAAATGCTTCAGATAAAACTGAAGCAGTTGGAAGAAGGGATTGCTTTTGGTGAGAAGAAGACAAAGATTGCTAGATCTCAAGGGAAGAAGATTCAAATTACAATTGAAAAAGAGTATTCAAGGTTTCTGTTTACATTTTACTGCTCCTCAACTCATAAATGAATGTTCTAATTTCTCTTATATGCTACTCATTTGTTTCCTTCCAAAATTAAACTTCAGATTGTTAGGGAATTAGGCCTGGGCATACATGCAGCAGGCAGATTTCAAATCCGCGGAAGAGTATTACAGGTATTTCTTTTGTGCTGTGAACTTACTATTCTGACATTCTAAAGAACTAGTTCTTTTAATATAAAAGTTCAAACGTGGAACATTATGATGCAGAAAAGGACTCTCTTTTGAGCGATAAGAATAAGCAGTGCAATCTGTCTGTATGCTTGATGCACATGAACAAGTTGACAGAAGCCAAGTTTCTGCTTCAAAATGTAAGAGTTCCATCCTTTGAGCGTGCCACTAAAATGCTCACTGAATTGGAGTCTCAGCATGTTCTTTAAGACTATAGAAAGGGGAAAATATTCTGATTGTAGAAGAAAACACCATCTGTTTGGTATGGGACGAGGGATGCAGATTCTGCATGCAAAATGGAACACGACTCACCCTTTGGCGCTGGAAGAATTCCGAAAGTTTCATTTACACAGTGAAGAAGATGGTCATGGCCATTCGATGGTGGAGATCACAGCAGAGGATGGTCGGCAGAGGATGCAGATTCTGCACGCAAAATGGCAGGTGACTCACTGTTTGGTGCTGGAAGAATTCCGAAATTTCCATTCAGACAACCAAGATGTTTATTTTCATTCACCAGTGGATATCAAAAAATGAGGAAATGCAGAAGGAGATGTTTGTTGAAAATTGTCCTTCGAGCAGTCTACTAATGGCAAAAATAAGCAATTTGTAGCAAACCAGAATCTTGAATCCAACATTCCAGAAGCGATGCCCCAAATTTTAGAAAAGCATTTAGACTCTGTTTGATTCGCCAAAATTTTTCCTGGAAGTTGGAATCGAATTCCAACTTCCATTTTTTGTCCGTTTGATAGCTTTTTTTTTTTTTTTTTTTTTGTCCATGGAATTGGTTTCCACCCATTTTCCAAGGTACAATAACTTGAAGCGTGATTTCGTGGAATTCAATTCTTTGTTATATGTTGGAAATTGGTTTCCACCTTACCTTTTTTTTTTTAAGCAATAGAAACAAATTCTAAGATAAAGCGTAAAAAACTTTATCCATTTAATTGACAAATTCCATGCAAAACAGAGTCAAACGTAAAAATAAAAAATATTTTTTTATTTTTTTTATTTTTTGGCAATCTAAACATATCTTGTCCCCATTGGTGAAAAAATTATCTATTTAATTGATAATTTGCATAAAAAAAAAGCCAAACGTATTATAATAGAAATGTGGAAAATTATACCAATCAAACACCTTTAATTCAATTCCCGGTAAAACAATTCCAGGCAATTCAATTCCCTGGAATCCTGTTGGGTATGCGACCAAAGTCCCACATCGGATAAAAATAGGGATGATCATGGGTTTATAAGTGTGAAAATATATCTCCATTGGTATGAGGCCTTTTGGGGTAAAGCCCAAAAGCAAATCCATGAGGGTCGAGGCCCAAAGTGGACAATATCATACCAATGTGGAGATATGTGTGGGTCCATACTTATAACAAGTGGGATATGTGGTGTTACATATTCCTAATAGTGGTATCAGAGCCAAGCCCCAAAAATTGGCAATGTGGATGAATCCTTGAAATGCCGAACGAAGGTGGTGCCTCGGTTAGCTCGCGATGGAATCCGTTGATGAGCTCTATTAGATAGGCGGTGTGCTCCGGATGCTTCACATAAGGCGTGTGCCAGAACGCGGTGGAGAGGAGTTGATGTGGATAGAGCAAGCTCTTGGTGAGGAAGATGGACGGATAGATGATCGTTTGAGGGGAGGTTCGATGGTCCTTTGTTCGAGGGGAGGATTGTTGGGTATACGACCAAAGTCCCACATCGGATAAAAATAGGGATGATCATGAGTTTATAAGTGTGAAAATATATCTCCATTGGTATGAGGCCTTTTGGGGTAAAGCCCAAAAGCAAATCCATGAGGGTCGAGGCCCAAAGTGGACAATATCATTCCAATGTGGAGATATGTGTGGGTCCATGCTTATAACAAGTGGGATATGTGGTGTTACATATTCCTAACAAATCCATTTCCTTTCTGCTCATTTTTCACCCTTGCAATCAAACGGACCCTTAGCATCTGTTGATAGAGACTGGACAAAGAGGCCACTAGGTAATCTTTCTAGAGTTGACAGTGAAGAAGGATGGAACTTTATGGCATATGATGGCCAGCAGAAAGCTTCCACGGAGGAATACAAATGGCCTTCAGAATTACACTTTTCTGGTGACTGCACGAACTTCAGAGAAACTTCTGAAGGGGATTATGCTCTGAGTTCCAATTTCATCAACACATGCAGTTTGGAACCTAAAGCAGTTGAAGAAGATTCAGAAAATCTAGAACTGCAGAACGATTAGAAAATAACCAATTAATATTCAATGTGCGGAAGTAAAAAAGAAGAGTTGGGCTGATTTGATTGAAGAGGAGGTGAAAGAAATGCAAATTTGTAATAGTAGGTTCCCAGGAAAATTATTGAATTTAACTGACAAATAGTTCAACGATGAGAACGTGGACACCATTATAACTCCCAAGAGTCCTACATTACTGAATCAGGCTGAGTATATAAGCCAAAAGATCGACGCACTGGAGATGGAAAACTGGATACCATACTCAACCCAATAATATTGCCTTATTAAAAAACCAATCCGTGAAGCGTTCTTAGTGTTTTTATCAGCATCATATCAGAATCAAGGCAGAGCAGGATAAACATACTTTGCATTCTAATTCTATACAATTCTTCTTACAAAACATACAAAAATACTATAAATACCATGCCAAGTATGCATTAATGTTACTGGTTCATTACAAATTCATTTTATAGATGCATTTTTGATTCAATGGTGGAAAATGGAAATTAAATGCTGTACATCTTTTCTAGATTATACACAAGTTACATTTTAGTTTGTGCTAAAATTTTGTAATTACCGTTTACCATAATTTCAAGTGTGTTTCACACCCTACTCTACTAATCTTGACTTGACTTAAGCATCAAAAGGCTGTTGTTAAAGGAATTTAGAGAGAGAAGAGTTGGTGAATTATGGCATAATTACACAATTTACAAATATGAAAATCCCTTGATGTCGTCAATTAGATCCCTTAATATCCTCATTAACTTTATCAGTTGTCTAGGACTAATGCTGTCTTCGCATATCTGTGATCTGTGAGATTCTGAAGAGATTTAAAAATGTTTATTTAAGCCAAAAGAGACTATATAATAATTATATATTTATATTATGTAATCCTATATTTTTCTCATTTATTTCCCGCCGTCCATAAAGTACAAGTAGAACAAATACATCGCCTTCTTCTTCGTTATTCATATTTCACTCTGCTCATTCTATTCTTCTCTACCTCATGATTTCTTTTGAATCTTTCATACATAAAGTCGTTTATAACCTCCGGAAATCCATTGATGAAAATCTCATAAAGAAATTCAAACGATGTCCGCCCAACTCCACCCTAAAAGATCATATTACCCGTCTTTACAATCCTTTTCATTTGATGTATCAACAGAACAAAATCGATCGTACCTCGCGTTCTGATGCTCTTTTTATTGAAATCCAGGATAATTGATGAAAAAGCCATAAAGAAATTCAAATGATGTTAGTAGAATACCGCCCCAGAAGGTTGTATGGTTCAATAGCACAAAATTGAACCAATCCCTCATTTTGATGTTATTCTACTTGGAATACTGGATAATTGGTTATAGTAAGTGATTTCGCCATGCCATTTCCATGGAAGAAGGCGAAGAACTCAAGAATTTCGCAATTGGTGAACGATCATGTGCAGAACTCTAAGAAAAGGCCCGGGGGCTCTCCTCTTATAGTGGACACCGGGTTCCCTACCTCCCTTATAGATTTTGCAATCAAGAATGGGGACAAATTGAAAAAGCCATCCAAGAAAAACCGGGCAAAGCCACCAAAAATTCCACCAGAAAACGAAAATAATGATCCGGTGATCCTGCAATCCTCAAGCATTTTGCCAAGTCCTTCATTTACGCCTTCATCTTCTCGCTATTCTTCGCCTTCTTGCAGTCCTTTGCCGCCGGAGACTAGGAAATTTGATGAAGCTTCTGTGTGTGCCAATGCGAGTGGAGTTGGGAGGCGGGTTGTGGTGGCTGTTGTGAAGATAATTTTGGTGTTGGTTTTGGCTTTGGGGACGAAGAAATTCGTCGTGGGGATAACCATTTCGGCCTTCTTATTAATTTTCCTGGAGTATGTTGATAAATATACTTGCAGAATTTTGAAGCCGTGTTCAGACACGCAAAAAGGATTAAGATTGATTGTTCAAAGGGTTTTCAGATTAAAAGAGGATAATTCAGATCAAATGTATAAGGATTCTTTTGATCCTGGCTGTTCTGACTTCGAGAGTTGTGAATCAATGAGGTCATTTCAAGAATCTCGAGTTATAGAACCAGACTGTGGTGAGGAAATTCCACGTGAGAAGGAGATAATGGAAGAGCACATTTGCAAAGGGAAATTGGGATATGAACAAATAGACTCAGAGAAGGTGGTGAATGAGGAAGAAGAGTCTATATGCGAAGTGTTGGAATTGAAGAGAAGGATGTCCCGGAAAGATAAGATTAAATCAAAGATGAAGAAACTAGTTCCAAAGAAGCTGCGTAGTTCAAAAAAAGAGGAAAATAACTCCAGAAGTTCTAAAATTTATTCCTTTACATGTGAAGAAGATGAAAGTGAGGAGGAAAAGAATCAGAAATTGTAGCAAAATGTAGTCATTGTCCAGTACAAGATACAAAGAGGAAGATGTGTTATATTGCTTTTATACTGCTATTATTGGAGGCTGAGGAGGAAGTAAATATGAACAGGGAAGAGGAGAGGATTTAACCGAAGACATTTAAAGTCTGTCTGGTTGTTCCCACTGGACTTGTTGGATCTGATGCTCACAGTTTTGCTTCTCTTATTGTGGTGCTTGGTGACGAATAAGGTGCAACATTACAAAGATAGTTAGATAAAAGTGCCTATCATCCGTTCGAAAAGCTCATGTCTTTGATAGATTATGGATTTAATAATGTAGAAATCTCGAGTTTTACTTTTTGTGTAGTCTGTTTTTTGTTTGTTATGAAGTACTCTTCAGTCTCGGATTGTTATCCAAGAGATTAGATTTATAGGATGTTCGACCTTTGGTTGGTCTCACAAATCGAGGTTCTGTATCTTCACCTCCAAATTTATAGATTCAAGTTACAGATTATGATATCAGAAGTTGCACATCTTCATGCTTATTGCTCGAATATGCTTTTCCTCAAGTTTTTACTTTATCTGATATTTTACATTGCATATCTATAATGCGTTATTGAACTTCACTCATCACGTTGCTTGAATTCAGCTTCGCTAAAAGAAAGCGTCCAATTCAAGCCTTGCATTCAATGACTGACATTTTAGTTGCACAACCTATTTGTCATCTTTTTTCGTGTTTTTGGTCCATGTTCCTTGTATGAATCACTAATCTAATAAGGCTGCAAGAAGAAAAGGTAACAATAAATCTACCATACAACAGTAGATCTGATTGATGGATCAGAATCCATTGTTTATAGTAACTTCAGTAAAATATCCTCAAAGAATCAAGTAGAGCTTTATCATATTTCTGGGAATCAGGCCAACTTACAGCCTTACAGGTGCTTATTCCTTTTGTGCACACAGTAAGTTCTGTTTCTGAGTCGTATATCTAATAAATTGTACAAAGAACGCTACTGTCGGGATCTGCTTTGTTGACCTCATAAAATGTACCTTCGACGTGTCAACAAATATCAAGGCCCCTCACGTCTAAATAAGTCTTTCTTCCTGCACACTAAGAAAAATCGTTAGTCACATGTGGCCTTCTTAGATGGGTGGAGCCGACCGTGCTCACTCCAATAGTCAAAGTCAGTGAAAGTGAGAAAAATATATGAGTGTGGGAAGGTTTAAGCGTGAGCCTCCAACGTGAAAGAAAGAGGGTCGGCCTTGGGGGTGATAATTAAAAGGGTTAGTAATAATAGAGAGAGCAGTAAAGTTACATCGAATGTTCAAACTTGCATTACCCTTAAATGACACACTGTGTGAGCTTTTATAGTGAACGAGAGTGAGTAGAATCGTTGGATGGCGAGACACGTGGCTTCATCCTCGCGGCTGAGACCTCGTCATAGAAATCAATCCATTTAATGCTATGACTACTTGCAGTCCTAGGTCTGACATGTAAGATTAGGATTGACTTGTATGATTGATTGCAGCCGCCAATACAATGTACTGTCACATCATCTACTTGCTATGAGATCTTTGTATTAGATCATCCCTATAACGACCTCCCAGAATATGCCTCATCTGTGAGGGGTTCAATTTCATGAGGAGTTCGGTCCCATGATGGGCTCGACCAAGATGGGTTCGGCGACAACTCAACCATCATGGGTTCTGTCGTTGGCGCAGGGTGATACATATATGAGCGTGTGGGTTTCTGCTACGTGTCGCACGGTTGGAGCCCCCATTTATGGGAGGCATAACATGCTTAATCCTGAAACTTGTCTAACATTTTTTTTCCCGTGAAGGCTTTAAACTGGAAATAGCGACACTTTGCTGTCATTCGGCTGACCAAATATTTCGAACACCATGAAATGACTTGTATAGTCTTGTTTTTCATTTTTTGCTTTCGTGGTTCGGGAGAAAATAGTGCTGAAAATCTGCCTGGAAAGGTGTCTTCAATCAAGAAATTCATGAATTCGGAACATAGAATACAATGGTGGGAGGCTGATATATTAGCACGAGAAAAAAACTCGTGACCTTACACAGATAATTCGGACATGTATCTTTGAAATAGTGAAATCTCGTAGAAATTCTTTTGACTCGTGCATTATAATAATTGTTGAATCGGAAATCGATCGAAGATTTTTTACTCGCAGATTTTTTTCCTTTTTCTTTTTGATCATCATTCTTCGTTTCTTTTTATTCAATGGTATCAAACAGCTTCCTTCTTATAGAGATCAAGGCCTCTCAAATAGTTCAAGTCTCAACTGGGGTAGGAAGAAATTAAAAAATAAAAATAAAAAACTTCCTTTTTATGTTAAAGTATTATTTTAAGTCCTATTCAGATATAAATGATGCAATTTCCCCGTCAAACCACAGTTTTGTTTTACATACATTATAATGTAACATAAATTCTAAAAAGAACCAAAGTTCCAAATCCAATTGTGACATAATAATATTTTTTCATTCATTAATTAAAAATATATATATTAATGACACGAAGGTTTGTAGAAGTTTGCATGGCTCCCCTGTGAATTCGCTAAAGTGATTGGTTGATATATTAGTGTTAAAATTTTGTGTTATTTTTAGTTAGCAGTAGCCCAAATTCTCTCTCTCTTTCCCTCCGACAAATACCTCGGAGGTTCAGAACTATAAAAATTCATCCATCTTTTCCATTCATTTAAAGAAAAGAAAATAATACTAGGAAGACCAAGTGCTTTGAACATCATTCCGGCATAGTCCTAAGGTAGATATTTGCATGCCAGCCCTTTTCTTGTTCTTGTTTTTTGCTATTCCTTTTACATTTAGATCCAACTTGTTTTAATGGGTTATATGTGTTTTCATAGTCGAGGATTGTGTGACGAATCTCACGTCTCTTATTTGTGTTTCAAGGCATAACTACAGTTATAGACAACAATTCCCACGTCTCTTATGAAAGACCGACTACGTAGATTTATAGTTAAAAAACGCCGTGGTTATAAACCAACAATGCAGTCTTCCATTACGGGTTGATGCTATGTTTCCCAAATTTGAAATTCTTTAATCTTAATCAATGAATGAGGTTATTGCAAGTTTTATTTTATTGGGGGGCTTATTCCAATATATGCATAAAATATTATGTAATTGTAAGCAGTTTTCTTTTATTACCAAGGAATGAAAGATATCGAGAATTTTATTTATGGTTGAGAGAACTATGTTAGAAGGATCAGTGGCATAATTTCATTAGGGACGTTTTGCTCTTCGTGAAGTACAACAAACCTTATTCTCAATAAAGCTGAGGTTGGTTAAAATGTTTTGAAAACCTTACGATTTTTACATAGAATATGGAATGGTAATATACCATTTACCCTAAACAGAACAAGATAAAGCTATCATAAATTGATCCTTAACACGTAAAATTGGATTATGTTTATTATCCCTCTCCAAAAAATAGGAAAAATGTTATCAAAATTTGTAATCCGAAGATTATTCTCAAAACAAAGGTTTAGGCTTCAAGTTTTGAAGCAATATTTATGACTATAAATGTTGAAATATTTATTTTTGATTTGATTATAGATCTTCATATTTTTATTTTTTATATCAACAGGTGCCAAGATGGTCAACCAGGCTTTTACAGTGGATTTGAACAAGCCACTTGTTTTTCAGGTCAAATATCATACCATTTTCTATTATTACCATTGAACTTTTTCGATTACACGGTCTTTTTTGGTATTCAGTTCAAGTATTACGTGTAATGAGCGAGTTATCTCAGAAGTTCAAATTGATCTCTTTGTTGTACTTATTCATTGCACAAGTCTGCTTGTTCAATTAAGTGGCGTAGAAAAAAGTGTTGCGACTAAATAAGAACATATAATGAAATCGAAAATAAGAGACTAGCTTAATCAATTGAGTGAAATTTAGTAGAAACTATACTTCTTGTTCAACTATTGCCGATATACTAACAATAGTAACTTAGGAATCAAACGATGAAAAATGGAAAGGCGAAAAGAGAACCCCTTCTCTATATGTACTCTCGTATTAGTTCCATCTCCCTTATGGTTAAAAGTTTTTATCAGGTCGGCCATCTTGGAGAAGATTACGAGGAATGGGTTCACCAACCTATTGTCAGCAAAGAAACCCCACGCTATTTCACAAATGACATTATAGAGGTAATGCAAATTAGAGCAAGTTATGCATAGATGTGTGTTTCTCAATACCATTGACAATATTCTACATCCTGAACAGTTCTTAACACGCACTGCTTGGTGGGTAATTCCTCTCATCTGGCTTCCAGTTGTATGCTGGTCTGTCTTTACATCTGCAAAGATTGGCCTTTCTCCTTACCAGCTTGAAGCAACAGTGATTGGTGGCATCTTCATGTGGACATTGATGGAGTACTCTTTGCACCGGTTTCTTTTCCACATAAAAACAAAGAGCTATTGGTTCGTTATCTCCCTCCATCAAACTTCGGGTTTTCTCTTTTCCTCATTTTGTTGGCTTATAATAAGCCACCTAGTACTGAGAGTACAAAAATTACATGCAGGGCGAACACGCTTCACTACCTCATCCATGGCTGCCATCACAAGCACCCTATGGATGGCCTCCGACTCGTTTTCCCTCCTGCTGCAACTTTAATTCTGCTTGTACCAGTATGTGCAATCTTCCTTCGATAATGTTATCCTCGGTTCATTGTTTATTCTGTTTGCTCATACTCTACTTCTGTGATGTCAGTTTTGGAATCTGATTAAGTTTTTAGCACCTGCATCTTATGCCCCTGCTGTATTTGGAGGTGTCTTGTTGGGTTATGTCATGTATGATTGCACTCATTACTACTTGCACCATGGGAAACCATTGAAAGGAGTATCTCATGATCTCAAGGTATAACTAGCTTGAAAAAGAATTCCATATCTGTTGGCAAAAATGCTCTGTTGATCTAGAGTAGCAAGTTGGTGCATAAACTTTCATTATAGCTGTACAACGTGAATACTTAATAGAGATTTGGACAGTTTCTGTTTTTGGGGACTGTTTATACAACTATAACGAGAGAATATCTGACTCCTTTTTAAAGGTTAAGGGTAGTTGATAATCTTTTTATGCCTGATGAATTTTTTGATTTTTTCAAATGTAGAGATACCACATGAGCCATCACTTTAGAATTCAGAACAAGGGATTTGGAATCACATCAACATTTTGGGACAGGGTTTTTGGAACACTTCCTCCACGTTCTTCCAAGAAAACTAGCTGATCTAGTAGAAGGTAAAGAGGCAAATTTGCTCGGTTGCTCGCAGGAGTTTGGCTAGCAAAGATGGCGTTGGTTTTATAGTGCAGAACAAGATGTACTTGGCTAGTTGTTGCATGCATTGCCAGCTTGTGTCTGTTCTTTATAATCTTTTTGTATATTATGCTTTGTGTCTTTGTATAATTCTAAGCTGTAACTTATCCCATGACAACTTTTGCAGTAAAAGAGTGACTGGAGTTTTCTTAATTTTTATTATTGTGCAATGTTAGGGGAATATTCTTTTTTCTTGCAATATATATCCATTGCAAGAAATTATTAATTGCTTATTTGTTTCTTAGCATTTACATACAGGGAACTGTTGATTCAAGTTTTCTCATTTCTGAGACACACCGTTGGATGACTATTTGTTGAATAAATACTTGTGTTCCCTTTTGTGAAGTTTTAATCTTTACAGGATATGGTTAACATGATTTAATTTCAAGTCTTGCCACCACTCATTTATAAAAAAATTTACGTTTAAATAACTTTCTGAATGTGTTACGTCTGGTTTCAAGAGCTTTTAGAAGAAGCAGGTGCACACTTCCTCATAAAACTATTCTACAATCCGCCAAATGGGCGCTTGGTAACACAGTGGAAATTTAGTATGTTGTACTATCTAATAACTGTGTAGTAAAAACATGACCGTGTGACCTTGCAAAATAACGCTATATGGTTCCTGTCTTCAAGTATAGTTACTGTTACAGAAATTAAAGATAGAATGCGTGATTACAGATACAACTTCTGGGCATACGGACACTGTCGAAGAAGTGCCTCAATGCTCTGTAGCCACTAGTATGAAATACACTGCACTTGTTGCATTGTTTGGCTTCTTCTTAATGGACAAGCAGGGGAATACTTTGTTCATTTCTGAAGAAGTTCTCTGGATCAACCCGAGTCTTCACTCTTGCCAATTTCTTGAAGTTCCCTTTGAAATATTTTCTACCCCAAATCATAGCTCGTGAGTAGCTTGTGTTACCTGCTGAAACACTAAATTTAAATATATAAAATTGTCTCCTCTTCAATATCTTAAGCATTTAAACTAGGTGGTTTAACATTACCTTCCTCGTTGATCCCCAAGTCAAGATCTCTATAATTGATGTAGGCTGCCCTAGGAGATTGAGAAACATATGGCTCCATGAACTTGTAGAGAATCCTGATCCAGTTTACATGTTTTTCTGATGCAGAATCCCCATCAACGCTCCATTTCACTAAGTACTGTATATTGTACAAATTCCCTTTTCTATGGGGGAAAGGGAGCTCAGTCTTAGGAATTTCACCCATTTTCCCCCCATAAGGATCCATGATCATGAAAACTAATTTTTCTTCAAGAAATCTCTCCCAAATCCCCTTCAATGCAGTTTCACTTATTGGTTTCTCAACATAATCTGATTTTGCCTTGAAATAGCTCTTGTATTGTACTGTTCTATCCAACAAGACTTCCAATGGCTGTTCTTTTTGATATCCCGTGAAATATAGGACGGACTGTATCCAACTCATCTCAATACAATCTTTTGCTTGCAGGCCAAGCTCGGGAAATCTCTTGCCCATCAGAAGAACGAGATCATTTACTCGTCCCAGAAACAGGGAATTGAACAATGCTTTGACTGTATTCTGTTTGGATTTCCCGTCTACATCTGTGTCTTGAATGACAATCCTGATGAACAGATCTTCTGGCAGTTTATTTGCAATGTGTTGCCATTTGTGAACAAGTTTTGTGCCTTCTTGATCTAGCTGCTTTTGGATGGTGAAAACAGTCACCACTGGGGGTACGCGAACCAGCTTGATTTTCCAAGCAACAATGACACCAAAACTTGCTCCACCACCTCCTCTGATTGCCCAGAACAAATCTTCACCCATTGTTTTTCGATCAAGGATAGTTCCGTGCACATCGATCAAATAAGCATCGACGATGTTATCTGCAGCAAGGCCATGCTTTCTAAGCATAGTGCCAAATCCTCCTCCACTGAAGTGCCCACCAATGCCTACACTCGGACATAGTCCTGCTGGGAATCCGTGAACACTACTTTTCTTTGCAATGCTATAATAAAGTTCACCAAGTGTTGCCCCGGACTGAATCCATGCTGTTTCGTCTTCCAAATCTATGCTAATAGATCGAAGATTGACAAGATCGACAATGATAAACGGGGTTCTACAGAGGAATGATAGGCCTTCATAGTCATGCCCCCCACTCTTGATTCTGATTTGCAAACCATGTTTTTTACTACAAATTATTGCAGCTTGGATTTCAGTAGTACTATATGGTGCAATGATGAACATAGGTTTAGGAGATGTCGAATTCAACCACCTGGGATTTTGTTCAGCAGATTGCAAGAGTGATGAATATGATGGGGTGCTAGAAGTATGCAAATATTTGAAGGTGTTAAGGTAGCCTGAAGAATAACTGGACATGCACTGAACAAATTCTTCATGATTTGCATCAGAAATTGTCCCTCCAGTTGTAATCAAGAGTAGGAAAAATACTGTTCGGTGAATTCTTATTCCCATACCCATTTCACAACAGGAACTTTAAAGTTCAAGGATGAGAATATTGGGGTTATATACGTGTATGATAAAAGCATGTGTATATATACACACACAAATAGAGGATTAAGAACCTGGTTTTTCCCACAGAGTCGCAATAGACCCTAAAATCAAAATGTCAATATCTATTTACTGAACTTTATAATGTTTACCCTACTAGTCGATGAAAATGACTTCAGTAGTCAAAACCAACGGCGAGGCTGATTAGCCTGATTTGGCTCAAGGCATGCTTATATAGCATGTTTGATCGATACAGAGGATCAAACAATAATGGATGTACTAATGAAAAAAAGAAAGAAGAAAACTAAGATCCTGTGCAATATATCATCTGGTAGCATGTTTGGGAATGTGGTATAGTCTAATGATATGTACCAAACACGCACAGAAGGAAGTTATGTGATCATGATAATTCCAATGAATATGTTTGAAGTTCTAGAACAGGGAGCTTAAGAACGATGATTCCAATATGCGGGGATAAAATTCTGAAAATCCATGGAAACTTTTGTAGGTTGTCTTGATGCATTTCAGTCGGCAGTTTATTATATACCATTTTCAGGTCACTGTCCCCTTATGAAACCCAAAAGTTGCATTTAGCATCAAAGAGAGAAAAATATTCCATATACACTCAATTGTTCACTGTGCATGGGGATTTTTACATTTAATAATTGCAATGGTGGGCTACTAACACTTGGAAAATGGAGGTAGAAATGGAATAATTTTAGGATCTTAGTTTGACAGAAAATAATAAAAGCAAAAATAACGAGGACAAAAAAATCATGCCTGGCCACAGTTTGTGGGTTTTTATTCCAGCGGCAGAAACATAAGAGAAATAAATCCCCGGCTAGTACCCTATTCTCCACCACTTTCTCTCTAGATTCCCCTAATATCCCACCGCCCGCTTAGGATGGCAGTATGGGGGCATCTGAGTTAGGGATGGAGCTGGGAGGAAGATGTTTTTTCACATAACTATAAACTATACATCAATTAAAGATAAAAGATGAACATATAAGGACACGAACTACTCGTCTCAATAATAAGAGAAAATTTGTCCACTAAAAACCAAAACATGCTACTTTCAAAATAGCTTTAAAGTTCGCATGCTAAAAATTAAAATCCAGGAAACTCATTTATACAATCTCAATATATTAAGAACCATAACTGCAAATTTCCCTAAAAGCTGTCAAAATTACACTCTTCATTCACATGCCTGCCTTGGTTGCTACTGTTTCGCAATTTAGTTTTTCTTGGATTCCTCAATACAAAAGGGATCATAAAACTCATCAGATTTCTTGTCCCATCTATGTATCAAATATATTATATATAAAAACCATGATTTCTACGTGTTCTTTCAAGAAAATTTATACAATATGAATTATAATATAGCATATTACCAAAATTTTCGCATCCTATACTGCTACTAGCCTATAACGTGAAAATATCGGAGTATTTGTTGGCATTTCCTCCGGACTACATGGCACCAGAAATTGGAAAAGAAGAAGCATTTGTTTGACAGTTCTTTCCTGACCCAAAATCAGTTTTATTCTTTTAGCTTGAGGAATATCAGAACTCGTTTTTTACTTTTTATATTCCTGCAAAGATAATTTTCATTCCACACTATGGAGTCAAGAGAAAAGCCAGGCATGTAAAAAAGGATCATTAGACAAAAGAGAATGAGAATTCCGAGCCAAAGACAACATTTATTCATTCTAATACATAAAAGAACCACGATTAGACGAAAGGGCATTCTTGGTATACAATATTGCACATTACAGCAGACACAGTTTTCTATCTCCTTTAATCCTATCCTATCCAATACGCAGTACACCAAACGCTCCACAAGAGTGTGAGCATTTAATGGTACATTTGTGGGTGCTCATGTTTGTTCCTATACAACTCACAATCTTTTATGAACATATGAGATTGCAGAGGTCCTGAATCCTTTCTTGTGAGAGACTAACAAAAGGAAACACTCTGAACTTGCCATTGCCGGAACAAGTCAACGTCAAATGCTCTGTGCTTGCCATTGTCTGCAACCAAACAAGTAGAATTAGCTCCATTCAATTCATTGTTTTTGGAACATTTTTTAATTATTTTCTACAATTTCCTTTAAATTTATTTTTGCGAGATGCATGTTTATTTGAGAAGTTCATTTCTGCTGTACCTCACAATGTGTCATTTTGCTACCGCAGCTCCACCATTTGAAGGGAACACAGTCGATAAATTGGCACCAGGTACAATATTTGTTCACATTTATGCCTTGAACTACTGCCACAATAACTCCTGCAAGTCTGAATAATGAAGAGATGTCACATTTGAGATTTCATGCAAGGCCAATGAAAGGAACTAATAATAGGTAAAGAACACAACTTACAGAAGACTGAAGATGGCAAGAGAAATACTCCTCAAGACTGGTCTGTCTAACTTCTGCTTAAGTTTGATAGAATGCTTGACATCATATTCGAATAAACCGCCTTTGTTTTGATAAATTTTCCCCAATTCAGGTTTGAATAAGAGCAAAAAACCAAGACACAAACCCGAGATGAATCCTCCTATGTTTGAAAAATTGTTGACATATGGCATCAGGCCAAGGACGAAATTTAGCATCAAGATCACGGTAAAAGCCACAAGAGTAGCAAACTGCGATCAAATGAAAGATGAATTATCAGTCTCATTGAAGATGAAAGCAAACAAAAGGCCCTTAATACAGAAGTATCGAGGACCTTTTTGGAGTAAAATTTCCAATTCCTGATAAGCCCAGATAGCATTGCACCAAGCAATCCAAATAACGCACTAGAGGAAGAAACTGATGGCCTATCCTGAAGAAACAGAGCAGCTACCAAACTTCCACTAAGAGCTGAAAGTATGTAGATAAGCCCCGTTCTTACTGCACAGGAAAAAATTGCAAAGGAACAATAAGATAACTCAATAACAGGAAGAAATTCAAAATTTAGTTACGAATTTTCTCAATTTAGGATAATAAAGGACAGAAAAATTTACATGGTCCAAACTCTTGCTCTAGGTGAATTCCAACAAATATTACACAAGAGAGATTGATAATAAGGTGGAAAACCCCTCCATGCAAGAATGGGCTCGTGAAAACACGCCAAAAATCCTGATCTTTTGCCAAATATGTCAGCTGTAAAGCCCCCATTTCATCAAGCCTGCAGTAGCAGAAGAATTATCAGTGACTAGATACCACTTTTATTCATCTTAAATTAGGACTATCAAGCCTAGTTGTATTTAGTAAGTGGAAATTCAGCTGAACAAAATTAGTTACATCTGAGACACATCTAGTTCTTGTAAGTAAATTATGTACTTTTTACTTGAAGAAGCAGCAAAGAAGCTGAGGGTTTTCAAGTTCTTCAACCAAAACAGATCAGACTAATAGAAGAAAAAAGTGGGATTATGCAAAATTTTGTTTGGGATACAGAGATAGGGATTATGCAAAATTTTGTTTGAATGGAAAATCAAAGTAGTTTTTGAAGGAAAAGTTAGAAGTTCAAAAGCATCATCCAAATGAAACAAGTTTTAGCATTCAGATCAATATGTGAACCACAAAGCTTCATTAAGATCTAAGACACCTGTTGTTAGCCAAGCAATCATAATTCTGTTAATCGAGAAAAACACAACTCAAGATTTCCAAATAAAACATTTTTATGTCAAAATCCTTAGCATCATAGGAGTCAAATTAATAGTAACTAATCAACCAACCAGCAATTCAAATTCAGCTGGAGATGTTCAACTACTTCGAATTCAAAATTCATGGATAATAACTTGTTCTTCGTAGCAATCAATTGATTATAATAGGTATTGAAAACGTCCAAAAACTTTTTCTTGAGAAATTGTAAATATCCTTCTACAAATCCTCATCAATAGAAACTAAGAAAAGAAAATACTCGACCAAACTTCTAGATTCAGCGGTTTACCTAAAATACCCAAATTGCAGAAGAAATTCCTAGTAAAAATGAAGAAATCAACAAAACCATCCTCTCTTTTCATATAATAAGAAATATACACACATTTGTACTTGTTTTCCTTGCCCAAACACAGATAACAACATTCTCACTTCTTCAATGAATCCCAAAAGAAAATAAATTAAAACGAAATGCAAGTCAACAGAGGGTGAAAACATAATAATGAACCCATTTAAAAGATCAAAGATTATCCAATCAAATAACAACTTGATATATAAACCTGAATTGGTCCATTAATAACAAGTTGATTAGGGAAACTCAAATTAGATTTATTTAAGAAACTCATAATTAACATATGATAACATATTTATTCATGAAAATCGAACTCCATATCAAAGAAAAAGCAGAAAAAAGATTTACGCAGAGGCAGAGGGACCAAGAAGCGGGTTCTCAGAGAGGGGCTGAAAGGAGAATCTCCCGAGGGATTTGAGTGCACACTGTCCGTGGGAATTGCTCCAACAGTCATTGACAATCATTGTGGCAGTAAATGCTATCAAGTGAAGAATCACAAAAACAGAAATGACCCATGTATTCTCCTTTCTCTGAGATAATGGCCTGAAGAATGGGAAGGGCAGCTTCTGTTCTTTGAGAAGCTCTTCTGCAGTGAGTTCAATTGAGGTTCTAGGCTTTTGGAGCTGAATGGACTTGATTTCTATACGGGTTTGAAGTTTTGGGGTGTCTTCCATTCGATTCTTGTTAATAAAAAGGATTTCTTGAAATTGTGAAGTAAAATTCCAGAAGGGTTTTGCCTTAGAAGAGAATTTCTTGGAATGAAGAAGGTGAAATTGCAGCTGAATTTCTTTAAAAAACTATGGTTTCTTGGAATTGACAGCGAGAGATAGAAAGAGCGTCTCTCTCTGTCTCTCTCTCTCTCTCTAAGCAGTTAGGCTTGGCGGGAAGGGATTTTTTTCCAATTCTTGAAACAGTTATACACATCCTTTTTTATTTTGGACAGTTTATACTTGCACATCCATATGTGAACAAGGTAATACCAAACATTAGTCTAATTGATCTTGTTTGTAGAGTCGAACGTGTTCGCCAGAATGTCGTGAACAACAGTTTATGAGTAGCTGAACTTCTTCACTCTCAAACTCATAGTAAATATATTCGTTCTCGTCAAATTTAATTTAACTTGATAAAATGTACATATTAACATATAAAAAATTCCTCCATGTAGGAACTGCCATTTTTCTTTTCCTCTATCTCTAGGTGGGTTATTTTGTTTATAACCTATTGAGCAACCCCTCTTTTCTAATTTAAATTATTATTTCTTGAAATAAAATTTTCTTTTTAACCTTAAACAATAAATTCAAGGGGGGCTGTTTCATCAATTAATCCTGGTTGCACTTAAAAGGTCTGAACTTTCACCTGCCTTCAATCAATTTGCAGAAGACGCTTCTGTCAAGCATTTCTATCGTATTCTTCAGACAAATCAAAAGAGGTCAACCAACAATAATGACCATTCCTTTATTTTCCGATTGTCCAAGGTGCAGAAAATAATGCCACTACATTGTCGTGCTAGAATCCCCACAATAAAGAGTTACCTTTCTTGACCCAACTGACGAATCATCCTCTTACATAGCCTAAACATAGCTTGGACACAAATCGAACCGACTAGTTCCAGTCCTGTGTTTGATTTATCAATCACATCTCTCAAAGCATCCGCGCCCAGAAATTTGAGAAACTGAATGCATAATACCAAGAAGGCATATGATGAGATCTCGTCCCTTCAACACTACTAAGAATTCATCAAAACAACAATAAATAACTGGTTATGAACTATGAAAACCAAAAGGCATTTGAACAATAAAAGTTGAAGGGTTCAAATAGTTCAAAACAAGTTCTTAAGATGCTTGCAAGATCATAATTGGCTTCCCTGTCTCTATTAACGCCAACTGTGAAACATAAGACTAATTAAGGTAAATTTTATATTTTTTGCACTTCTGTTTCCCTTAACCATTGATAGATATTTCCAATGTAGATTACAAGGTTTTCTGTTTTTTTAATCAACCCAACACAATGGTGGATTATTCATTAATGTTAGAAAGTACAAAGTAGAAAAATTAAATGACATATGAATCCACCTTCATTCAATGTAAGACACAAATTTTTGAAGCAAAATAAGATATAAAATTACGTGCATGACCATAAAAAATGGTTGAAGGAGACGGAAGGGTGGATGTATTTTGGTATGCTCGACTCCTGGTACGCCACTCGACTCAGCCACTCCATCATCCTGAGTGATTTTGTCGTGGGGCGTACAGGGAGCCAGGCATATCCTAACTCACATTTCCTTCATCCTCCAACCTCTTTCTTTATCTAGAGATAGAGAGAAAAATTAGAATGTGTATGTGAGAAAAAGAGGGGGGGATGTAGTGACTTGTGAGTGAATTGGCTTGGAGAAGGAGGAAATATATAGGGGAAGGATAATTATTTACTTACCATGTATATAAAAGAATACACTATTACAAAACACAAATTTTGAAAATCAAATCCCAAAAAGATGATTCCATAAATAAATGTAATCCACACTCAAAACCACAGTCAATCCAATCTTTAATTTCACATCTCATTCTTCTTCATAATATCATAATGACAATAATACCACCACTATTGGATTGGTTGGGTAAAATCTTAAAAGGATGAATGCATCTACAATCCCCATTGTCATTCCTAATTAGCAAAAAAAGATTTAAGTCAAAATATTTATGTGCATTTAAAGGGAAATCTCTTCATTCAATATTGATACTATACCGAGACACTTGTTTTTGCTTCCGCTTGTATATAATTTACCAAGATAGTACATGAAAGTGTAAACCGCTCCTAGACATTTTCCGATCGAGAGCATAAGGAACATAATGAGATGATGTCATCTTAATTTTCTTTAACTTACTAACTATACTTTGTTCATGACTCTTACCTCGGAAATGAACGACATTAATGATATGCTAAAATAATTATAATTATAAAGATATAATATTAAAGTAAGATATGCTTACTCTTACCTCTGTACATGTTCTGACCGTTACATCTTTCTCGTTGGAATTTACGAAAATTTTTCATCTTCATTAAATGTGTTGATAGCCCAAAGGAGTCATAATGACATGATGTTATTTTGAAATAATTATAATTATAAAAATAAAATATTAAAGATATGTTTCGTCTTAAATAAAAGTCTCCGTAGATGATTCGACCATTACATTTTTCTCGTTTGAATTTACGAAATTTTTCGTCTTCATTAAATGCTTTGATAGTCCATACGAGTCATAATGACATAAGTACAATGTAGTAAAATCATCTACCTTAAAAAGATAAGCTCGTGCGGTCAAAGCATCTCAAATTGTTTCTAAGGTTGCATTCTACGTGGTAGACAAATAGAAAGACTTCTATTTCACATGACATTGATGTCTATTGAATAGACTACCGATCCAATGGATTATGTATATAACTCAAATATTTAGCTCCTATTTGACAACCTTTATTTCAAACTCTTTATTTTACATACTAATTTTCAACTACACATTCACAAAATAAAATATTCAATATGTAAACTCAAAACCTTTTTCTTACTTTTTAACCACACATTCTTCAAAAATTCACCATTTAAATTTATTATTATTATTATTATTTTTAAATAATGATTGTCAAATAGGGGTTTAGTAAGAGCAAGAAAATATGAGAGAATAAGAAACAAAAGATAAATTTAAATTTTGCTGCTTTAACATTTTTTATATTTTCTTTGCCACGGTAGCTTAATGTAGTCTCGTTCAACATGCATTGAAGAGGAATATTTTTAAATACCGTCTATTTTTACTCATATGACATAATTTTTAAAACAATTCATTAGAATTTTAATACCTCGTTTAGATAACATTGAACGATGGGTCCAATAACATAAGTTTCATATCCATGTATTTAATTGAACATGTCATTGTATTAATCTTACATAAGTGATGATTGTCCCGTGTGATGACAAATTGAATTATTCAACTTCATTGGATAATATAGCGATGACATTGTCGAAGTTCATCTAGACTTTACGTGAATAGTATTTTTCATAAAAAGCATGAGGTGAATTTTCAACTCGAAACATTAAAAGGTACAAAATTATTGGATACTGCTTTAATAACTTTAGCAGGATTTATTAACAGTGATAAAACACCATTTAGGTTGTTCAATTAATTTTGTGTTGCGTGTCTATTTTTTGCTCTTAGATTATATATAAATGAAAACAAGAATCGTCTCAAAAATTGAAAACACGATATCAGAAAAATAAAATAGTATAACAACAATGTACAAATATTACAATTCATTTTTATGGATTCACATATCTAATTTTAAAAGTTTTTATGCTAATTACAAGAGTTGGATTGGTATTTGGTACAATTCGAATAACAGTTTCTTGAATGCTTACATTAGACAAAACATCAGTTTCAACCGAATGAGATCACCTTCAATATATTCTAACCAACGTATGCAATCGAAAAACTTAAAACTCACCTGTCTAAAACTCCTTATTCACTTATTTACAAAATAATCAGCAAAAAAACGAAGAACATCTTTTTCTCCATGATCCTGATCAACCTCTCTCCCCTAGTCTGCATTGCTCATTTCAGCAATGCAGCCACACCATGTGGCACTGTCGACATAAAGGCCACCACTTGTATCTCATTTGCCGAAGTCGTCAGCTCCATGCTGCAACAGCTTTCATAGAGCGTCAAATCTTTTGACGACAAAAAGGACATTTGCCGGGTGTCGTCATTAAGAACTTCACCAGAGTTCAAGGCAAGTTCTTGTGCAAAATCCCTGATGCTTGCAAAATCAAAGTTGGTTTCCCTGTCACTATTAACACCAACTTTGAAACGTAAAACTGAATAAGGTAAATTAATATTTAATACTAGGTTTTTTTATTTTTTTAATGAATCCAAATCTTTCAGAGGGACGTTGATACGGACTCACCTTCACATATTGTGAGATACAAATCCTTGAAGCGAAAGAATATACAAGATAACATACATGACATGCCATAAAAAGAAAAAGGTCGAAAGAGATGGAAGGGTGGATGGATTTTGGTATGCCTAACTCCTGGTACGCCACTCGACTCAGCCACTCCATCATGGTGAGTGATTTCGTCGTGGGGCATACAGGGAGCTAGGCATATCCTAACTCACCTTTTCTTCATCCTCCAACCTCTTTCTTCATCTAGAGATAGAAAAATTAGAACGCGTATGTGAGAAAAAGAGAGAGGATGATGTAGTGACTTGTGAGTGAATTGGCTTGGGGAAGGAGGAAATATATAGGGGAAGGATAATTATTTACTTACCATGTATATAAAAGAATACACTATTACAAAAACCAAATTTTGTAAATCAAATACCAAAATGATGATTCCATAATTAAATGTAATCCACTGTCAAAACCACAGTCAATTCAATCTTTAATTTCACATCTCATTATTCTTAATAATATAATATAATGACAATAATACCATCAATGTTGTTGGATTGGTTGGGTAAAATCTTAAAAGGATGAATGCATCCACAATCCCCATAGTCATTCCTAATTAGCCAAAAAAAGATTACCAAGATATGTTTGGTAGCCATTGTTTAGCAAAAAAAAAGAAAAAATGACCGTTGAAGATGTCAAAAAAGACGGCTGTGAGAGGGGAAAGTCAAAAAAGTTGGCTGAATTGAATTTCTAACGGGCAAAAAATTGTATTCTTTGGGCTGAAAAATGGCTACCAAACAGGCCCTTAAGTCAAAATATTTATGTGCATTTAAAGGGAAATCTCTTTGTTTAATATTGATACTATACAGAGACACTTGTTTTTTATTCCGTTTGTATATAATTTACCAAGAAAGTACATGAAAGTGTAAACCGCACATAGACATTTTCATAAGGAACATAACAAGATGATGTCATCTTAATTTTCTTTAACTTTTAACAGTACTTTGTTCATGGCTCTGACCTCGGAAATGAACGATGTTAATGATTTGCTAAAATAATTATAATTATAAAGATATAATATTAAAGTAAGATATGTTTCGTCTTAAATGAAAGTCTTCGTACATGTTTTGACCATTACATCTTTCTTGTTGGAATTTATGAAATTTTTCGTCTTGATTAAATGTATTGATAGCTCATAAGAGTCATAATGATATGGTGTTATTTTGAACTTTCTTTAGGTTACAAGTACATGGAGTAAAATCGTGCCTACCTTAAAAAGATTCTCTCCAATTGTTTCGAGGGTTGCATTCTACATGATAGACAAATAGAAAGACTTCTATTTCACATGGCATTGATGTCTATTGATATAGACTACCAATCCAATGGATTCCGTATAAAACACAAATATATGCAGTAAGAGCTGAGAAAAAAAAACAAATATGAGAGAATAAGAAACACGAGAAGTTTAAATTTTGCTGATTTAACATTGTTTATATTTTCTCTACTACAGTAGCTTGATGTAGTCTCAGTCAGCATGCATTGGAAAGGAATACTTTTAAATACCATCTATTTTGCCTTATGTGACATAATTTTTAAAACAATTTACGGTTGCATTAGAATTTTTAGGGTTGTATATGGTCCGATTCGGTTTTTGGACCTAAATTTTAGGGTATTTAGTAAGTGGAATCATTGAATCCAAATTTAATTATGGAACCGTTTGAGTTCCGTTCCAGTCAGTTTGGTTCGGTTTCATTCTATTCCCGAGTTCTATAATATAATCAATTTTTTTAATATTTACGAAGTACATTAATTCAATTAATGAAATTTCAATTTTAACTTTTACAGAATAATATAGTCTAATTTATGTTTCTTTCGCGTCTCTTTTTGTTGAGTTCTTTATAGATTTGATTATTAAAATTATGGAAAGATGAAGATAGCGAGTTCACAATAATGAAGAAATGCGTAGCCAAGTTTTAATTTGATTTCTCCAAAACGGTATAAACGACACTATAGTAAAATAATAAATTTGGATAAAATTTAGGTCAATTTGATTAAATTGGGCTTGAATTGAAAATTAAAAATAGAAAAATCATATTTTTGGGTTTGGGCTAAATAATTAGTTAGCAAATTTATTTTAAAAAAATAAAATAATCTGGCTTATTCAAGATAAATAAATTTTTAAAAAGTAGGAAGATTCGGTTCTTCAATTTTTGATCTAGAACTAATAAATGAACCGAACACATTGGTTTTCAATTCAGATATACATCTGGGTATTTAACTTAAAAAGAACCACTCTTTTCAGTTTAGTTCGAATCAGATAGGATCCAATTTGGTTCAATTCGAGAGTTTTGTCCAACCCCAAGAATTTTAATATCTTGTTTAGATAACATTTAATGATGGGTCAAATAACATAAGTTTAATATCCATGTATATAATTGAACATGTCATTGTATTGCCACATAAGAGTCCTAAGTGATAACCAATTGCATTATTCAACTTCGTTGGATAATATAACAATGACATCGTTACAACATAGATCGATGGTCAACTAGACTCTATGTGAATAGCATTATTCATTAAAAAAAAAGTATGAGGTGAATTTTCAACTCGAAGCATTAGAAGGTACACAGTTATTGGATACTGCTTTGATTAATTTAGGGTGATTTATTGACAATGATGAAAACACTATTTTAATTGTTCAATTAATTTTTGTTGTGAGTCATTTATACAAAAATGAAAACAAGAATCGTTTCACAATGTGAAACGTTATTTGAAAACACTATATCAGGATAATAAAATAGTATAACAATGATGTACAAATATTATAATTCATTTGTATGAAATCACATATCTAATTTTAAACGCTTTTATGCTAATTACAAGAGTTGGATTGTTATTTGCCTATTTGGTACAATTCGAATAACAGTTTCTTGAATGCTTACATTAGACAAAACATTGGTCCTTTTCAACCGAATGAAACCACCTTCAATATATTCTATCCAACATTTGCAATCGAAAATCTTAAACCTCCACACAATCCAATGTCAAAAATACCCAAAAATTCTCTATATAAACACCGTGCACCAGTCGAATTCACTTATTTACAGAATAATCAGCAAAAAAATGAAGAACGCTTTTTTTCTCCATGATCATCACCCTCTCTCTCCTTGTCTGCATAACTCATTTCAGCAATGCAGCCATACCATGTGGCACTGTCGACATAAAGGCCGTCGCTTGTATCTCATTCGCCACCGGGAAAGATGCATAGCCGTCAGCTCAATGCTCCAACAGCTTTCACAGAGCGTCAAATCTTTTGATGACAAAAAGTGCATTTGCCGGTGCCTCAAGGCCGTCGTTAAGAACTTCACCAGAGTCAAGGCAAGTCTTGAGCAAAATCCTTGCTGCTTGCAAGATCAACGTTGGCTTCCCTGTCACTATTAACACCAACTTGTGAAACGTAAGACTGAATAAGGTAAATTAATATTTAATACTAGGTTTTTTCTATTTTTTTTAATGAATCCAAATCTTTCAGAGGGGCATACGGACTCACCTTTACATATTCTGAGATACAAATCTTTGAAGCGAAGCGGAAGAATATACGAGATAACAAGCATGACATACCATAAAAAGAAAAAGGTCGAAGGAGACGGAAGGGTGGATGGATTTTGGTATGCTTGACTCCTGGTACGCCACTCGACTCAGCCACTCCATCATCGTGAGTGATTTCGTCATGGGGCATACAGGGAGCCAGGCATATCCTAACTCACCTTTCCTTCATCCTCCAACCTCTTTCTTCAGCTAGAGATAGAGAGAAAAATTAGAATGTGTATGTGAGAAGAGGGGGGGGGGGGGGGGGGGGGGGGGGGGGGATGGAGTGACTTGTGAGTGAATTGGCTTGGAGAAGGAGGAAATATATAGGGGAAGGATAATTATTTACTTACCATGTATATAAAGGAATACACTATTACAAAACACAAATTTTGTAAATCAAATCCCGAAAAGATGATTCTGTAATTAAATGTAATCCACCGTCAAACCACTGCCAATCCAATCTTTAATTGCACATCACATTCTTTCTTCATAATTTCGTACATTTACATTTAGTTAGGTAAAATCTTAGAAAGACAAACACATCCACTATCCCCTAGGCCCTATCCTCCTTGTCATTCCTAATTAGCAAAAAAGAATTAAATTAAAATATTTATCTACATTTAATGGAAAATCTCTTCTTTCAAAATTGATACTATACTGAGACTCTTGCGTTTAGCTGCCATTTGTATATATTTTTACCAAGAAAGAATATGGAAATGTGAACGGTTATCTAGATATTTTTTGATCGAAAGCATAAGGAATACAATGACTTAACGTAATCTTAATTTTCTTTGACTAATTATCATCAATAATTCGGTCAAGACTCTTACCTCAAAATGAATAGATGTTAATGATTTGCCGTAATAATTATAATTATAAAAATAAAATAGGAAAGTAAGATATGTTTCGCCTTAAAGGAAAGTCTTCCGTACATGTTCCAACCATTATTTCTTCCTCATCGGAATTTACACAAATGTTTCATCTTCATTAAATGTATTTCTAGCCCATAGGAGGCATAATGACACGACGTTATTTTGAACTTTCTTTAGCTCACAAGTGTACAACATAGTAAAATCATGTCCTACCTTAAGAGTCTTTCACATAGTCAAAGCATCTTCAATACATTCTATGAATTGTAGTCCACGTGGTAGACATATAGGACTTCTAGTCCTCTTGACGTTGAGGTCTAATGAATAGACGACCAATATATTCTGTCTAAAACTCAAATCTAATTAACATGAGCAAAAAAAACTAACAAACAGAGGAAAAAGGATAAAAGAGAGAGAACGTTTAAATTTTATTGACTTACTTCATCTAATAGAACATCAACATCTAGACAGACCTCTAGATATTGTCTATTTTTCTCTGTTACATCATCTTGACGTAATTTCAGTTAACATACATAAGAGCTAAATGTTTTTAAACATCATGTAACACAATTTTAAAGCAATTCACTGTTCCATTAGATTTGTCTCAATTGCTACGTCTTTCAACATGTTGAAAGTTGTCCGGTAGAGCAATAATAATCCTTTCTTGAGTCATATATAGCACTTTCTACGCGTGCAGTTTTCAATGCTTCGATGTAAACTTTTTATTTGCTACTTTTTCTTTCATCATTGAAATAAAAAGAACTGCTTTCATTTCTTAACAAAACTTTTGCCGGGCATGCATAACTACAAATTTGTGATTCTATTGCCAACCATGGCCTCCAACAATCATCTTGTCCTCCATGTTTTTTCTTGTTTCTCACTTTTTTTAATTAATATCAAGAGACGAGTATCTGTAATGTCGATTATCAAATTTATTCACAAAATATATTCTTGATATAGTTTGGAGCTAACTTGATATAACTGGTAACACGCTGGCGAAAGGGTTAAAAGGCATGTAATCGAGATGAGTAAGAAAAACGGAATTTTTAGTTTCCGTCTTAAGCAGATGATTTACTATTCTTTTTCTTTTCTTTTTTTCCTTATGATAGAGAATCGAGCAAGTATACGTTTCTTTAGTAATTTAGAAGATGTAAATACTGTTAGTGACATTAGACCGAGTGAATTTTTCAGTCAAAAGTGTGGCAATATCAACATCAGACCATGTTGCCTAGCCTACAAGATTAATTATCGTGGGGAATATTGATGTAAGGCATGAAAGTCATCTATTTAACTCAGCTCCACATTGTCTAGCTAGGAAATCTTGGCATCTAAATGACTTGGTAGTGTGGTGGAATGATTCTCCGGATTTTGTTTCACACATTATTGAGCATGATGCAAGGATGCAACATTTTTTCTAGCTGTCTTAATGAAATTTGCTTACTATAAAAATAATAATAATAAAAAAAAAAACAATTGGGAGTTACTATTCACAATCACAAGATTTCTCACCCAAATTTCCAATTGCACAAAATCATCAACTTTCCTAGCCACTTCTGTATTTTCACACCACTACCATCCTTTTTCACCATCACCTTCGCTTGAACATATCTTATACTATATTAAAGGAGGATAGCTGCAAACAGTGTTCCCACCCATTTTCCCGCCCATTTGATGGGCTTTTTCAATTTTTATTTTTAATTCTTAAGGCTCATTTTTAGTTTTCAATTTTGAAGTTCAATTCTAAGATTGTTAAAAAGGAGTTTGGTTAGTCATTTTGAAAAATTATTTCTCAAATCAGAAAACTAGAAAACACATTTGATTTGAAATTTAAAAATATTGTTTTATGACATTTTATTATATGAATTTGATTATTATGTAAAAAGTAAAAACTGAACAATTTTATATTAATAAATTATATAGTAATATATACATTTTAAAGTTTGTTAATTTTAGTCCAAAAATAAATAATATTTTTAGTTCAAAAAATATATTTATATGTGTTCATTTAAATAATCATTAAGAGTTTGAACTATATTTAATTTTTATATAATTTCTTTCCTAGAAATTTTTATAATTTGAATTTTTTCAAAATGTTATTTTTATTTCTTAGAATTTTATTTATTCTTTCAAAATTTGTAACAACTCTCCGTGTTCGTGATATGGAGAGAGTGTCACTCGCTCCATGAGAGTGTATTTTAAATTTTTTATAAAAATAATCATTAAGAGTTTAAACTATATTTAATTTTTATACAATTTCTTTCCTATAAATTTTTATAATTTGAATTTTTTCAAAATATTATTTTTATTTCTTAGAATTTTATTTATTCTTTCAAAATTTGTAACAACTCTCCGTATCCGTGATATGGAGAGAGTGTCACTCTCTCCATGAGAGTGTATTTTAATTTTTTTATAAAAATAATCATTAAGAGTTTGAACTATATTTAATTTTTATATAATTTCTTTCCTAGAAATTTTTATAATTTGAATTTTTTTCAAAATATTATTTTTATTTCTTAGAATTTTATTTATTCTTTCAAAATTTGTAACAACTCCGTGATATGGAAGTGACACTCTCTCCATGATATGGATTTGAAATTTAAAAATATTGTTTTATGACATTTTATTATATGAATTTGATTATTATGTAAAAAGTAAAAACTGAACAATTTTATATTAATAAATAAATAAATAGTAATATATACATTTTTAAAGTTGGTGAATTTTAGTTCAAAAATAAATAATATTTTTAGTTCAAAAAACATATTTTTATGTGTTCATTTAAATATATAGATTTTAAATTTTTTATAAAAATAATCATTAAGAGTTTGAATTATATTTAATTTTTATATAGTTTCTTTCCCAGAAATTTTTTCAAAATTATTATTTTTATTTATCAGAATTTTTTTTATTTTTCAAAATTTGTAACAACTTCGTGATTGTCACTCTCTCCATGAGAGTGACATGAGAGTGACAATCACAGAGAGAACTCTCCGATATATGGAGAGTTTTTTTTTTTTTTAACATGTCCTTTGTGTTTTTTTTAATTATTATTATTATTAGCTTTTCACATTTTGATCAAATTTTAAAAATTGACTTAATAAATAATTATGCAAAATGTGAAAGTATTTCGAGCACATTTTTTTACTACGATTATTAAAATCGTGCTCATGACCCCAAGGATATAAGCTATTTTCGGTGCGTACGTCGTGGCCATCAAGTTTCACTTGTGTGGGTCATTTTGGAGGGCTCAAAATTCGCTGTTTTCCTTCAATTTAAGTTATTTTTTTCTTTTTCAATGTGGAAAAATATGTCGTTATTGGATTTTTCTTTCAAAAATTCATTCATCAATTAGCATATGTTTCTCATATTAGAATTATTTATCACTTAATATAAATTTGTACATCGCACCATATATCACATGGGTGAAAGACTAGTGCATTTTAAGGGTGATATAATTCTACTGAAGATGTAAAGGTAGAAGTGTTAAACAAACACAAAACCAAAGGCCAACATGGCCCACATTTTTTGACGACATTTATCAAGCACGACCAACATGACCTATATCGAGTAAGCCCTAATTTTTTCAATCGACCCAATAAGAAGTGGGGTGATGGGCTGTGAGCCGAAATTATTGCAGCTTTTAACTATGGAAAAAAAAAAAAAAAAAAAATAACTTAAACTCGGGTTTTGCATAAAATCCCATTTCTTCTTGGACTTTAGTTTAGCGCCCCCCACCCCCCCCCCCCCCCCCCCCCCCCTCTTTTTTTTTTTTTTTTTTTTTTTAATCAATCATTGAAGTTAATTGATTACGTTTTAGGAGGTCAACAACTTTTTTCGAATGTTTTAATCAGTATCAAATTGAGGAATTTCCTTTCCTTATTAACAAAGTTATGAATTTTTCCATTTCCTGTGTTTAATCGGCAGATTTTTGTTATTTCGCCCTGTCAATTTTCTGCTTAATACCATTATAAAATGGGAAAAATTCATATCTAAGGTATATACTTTACCTCAATTCAAAAATAAGGTAAATAGTTTTAAAAATTCAAAAATCAGGTATGTATTTAATTAATTAAAAATATTTATTAAATAAAAATAATAAAATCACAGTTTGTAATTAATAGTCACAGATTCATAATTATAAGTCACAGATTCATTTACTGGTCACATATCGTCAAATTTATTGGTCACATATTGTTTTAATGTCACAGATCAAAAATTTTGTAGGTCACAAATTATTTCAATGTCAAAAATCAAAAAATTTATAGTATGAATTTCAAATGTCACAGATTACACTCAGAAGTGATTAGTTTACTTCACTTCATATCACAATCCACCACTTAGAGAGTAGAATTTCACATAGACTAGAAGCCTTGAATCCCAACCCCAAAGTTATGAATATCGACCAATTTTCCGCTACCTAGTCAAAACCAAGAGCCACTTGCTGTGTTTAATAGCTGATTTTTGTTATTTCGCCACTGTCAATTTTCCCAGTGCTTAATCCCCAAATTATAACTGCCGCCTGCACCAAATGACTAAATGGGTCACAACAAAACCCAACCTTTACCGTCTCCACCGCCAGAAACCACCACAACCACCAGGACCACAACCACAGTCAGAGGCACCTAGAATCACTGAGCATTGTCCACATTAGAAACTCCACCATCACCCCAAATCCACCATCACCACCTCATCAAATACTTCTGTATCGCCACCACACACAAAACACCTCAAACCTAATTCTGCACTACTACGAAAATGTCAGGTCAAAATTTTTCTAATTTGTACAAAACCTAACTATGCTGGCCTTGCAAATATGAATACACGAAGTGCCACAAATAGTTGCACAACGCGAGCCAGGATTTCTCCCTGGAAAAGAATCGGCATAACGAGAAAATAGACCAAAGAATTTTGCTACCTAGAATCCAAAAAAATAGTTAGCTGTCAGACATCTAGCATTTTTTTAAATAAAACCTTATTTGTGCTTAATTTCGCCATTGGGTTAAACTTAAACCCGTGACCCTGTCTTATAAAATTTAATGACTTGCAAGTGCTACTCTCCATTCTGAGCATGGGCTACTCGACCCGTTGCATAATATTCTATGCATTATCTCCATCTCCTGAGAATCAGATTTCTTCTTTCAACGAGAAATCTTCAAAAAAAAATAGTTATGTACTGTACCTTATCATCAGATAAAGAATTTACTCGACCCGCTATTCTATGCATTATCTCCATCTCCTGAGAATCTCAATTCTGTCGTACCTTATCTAGTTCAAGATTTATTTCATCATGCCTCGTTTCCCCAGGGTACAGAGAATCGCCTGAAGTGGATAGCATTTTCATGAGCAGCTTGTTCTTCCAGTATTCGGTGCACTGGTGAAGGGGATCAAGAGCCTCGATTGCCTGAATTTGTTTTTGTTAGCATGTAAGAAAGTAAATACTATGAAATAAAACGTTTAAGAAACTAATGCAAACAACAAATAATTTCAGAAGGAACAGTAATTCACTTGAGAAACTACAAGTCATGACAGAAAATTGTACAAAATTCCTGTCTAAAATGGGATCGAATTTAAGTCGAATTTAGTCATCCTAATACCTGAATAGCATTCTCAAGAGATTTTTATGTAGGGGTGGTTGAACGGATAAAATGTAAAAAAGCTTTACTTTTTATTCTAGAAACAGCGACTACCCAAGCCAATGATGAAGGTAAGAAGAGTTTCCAGACAGGACTTAATTCAACAAACCTCACAACTGCAACTCATCTTTTACACCGATGGACAACATATACAAACCTGTTTGGAAACAATTGATATGAAGCTAATGTAGCTAAATGTAAGGTTCTTACCCGAACGATGGATGAAGAAAGAAATCCGAACATTTCGAGACCATTAATGCTACTTGAAGGCAGTAAGGGTGGCAGTCCTTGCTTCCCTGAGGATCTCTGTCTCTCTATTTCTTGATTAAGTCTCAGCAGCACCATTTCCCAGCATTTTTCCGGAGAGACATTAGCAAAACTTTCATATGGATAATCTTCTAAAGTTACCTGATATTGGTATCTTGAAGTCAGAAATGTGTTTTACAAAGGTCATAATTTAAGAGAAATTTCAGGCAACCATTTTGAGAACAATTTATTCTTTGAAAAATTTAGGCATTAAGCATACAGACTCCAGAATCTTTTATAGTTGATCCAGGTCGAACATAATATTCTGCATTCTATTGTAAGATTACTTCAATTAATATTGCATATAAAATACTGCGCTTTCTTGACAGGACAAAGAAGATAGTAAAAAAAAGGGATCCCCGAAGACCCAACGTTTCAAAGATACGTGTGGGAGATTTATTTGACGTTTTTAAATGAATCTAGTAGTAGACAACTGTTGTTAGCATTTTCATATAAACCTGTGTTCTGTTGAAAAGACAGAAGATGTATGTGTGCGTGTGCGTGTGCGTGTGCGTGTGCGTGTATATAAGCAAAATACCTTGAACATGGGTCCAAGTAGCCCAGCATCCAGGATTTCTGATACATAGTTACTCTTAATCATTGGATTGTATACGTTGAAGAACTTAACACGGCTTTTAAATCCTGCAACCATCCAAGTAAACACTTAGGGTCCGTTTGATAGAAAGATGAAAAATGAATGGCAAGGAAGTGATTTGTTTAGAATTTGTTTTAGAGAAAATTGTAATTAATGGTGTTTGATTGGTATAATTTTCCACCTAATCCGTTTGGCTTTGTTTTTCATGCAACTGACTACTTTTTTGGATTATTTTTTTACAATCTGTATTAAAATTTGTTTGGATTGACAAAAAGTAAAAAAAAAAAAAAAAAAAAAAAAAAAATATTTTCATAAATTTTTTATGTTCGTTTAGCTTCGTTTTTCATGCAAATTGTCAATTAAATGGATAAAATTTTTTTACTATTGAATTTAGAATATGTTTCCATTGCCAAAAAGTTTTTAAAAAAAAAAAAAAGAAAAAAAAACACCCAACAAGGTGGAAAATAATTTCCCAACAAAATCATAAGAAAATATTTTTCTACTTTTGTGCTTCAAGGGATTGTACATTAAAAATTGGTGGCAAACATTTTCCAGGGTAAATTTGGCTAATCAAACAGCCAAAAGTAGGAATTAGGAAAATATTTTCTTAGTTCTATGGCAAATTTAATGAATCAAACAGGCCCAGGGAAAAGGTCATTCCTTGGACAATCTCATGTTTAGTATGAAAATAAAACTACATGTACCTTTGGGAAATATGTTCTCCTTGTTGCACCACAGCTTTCCATGAACAACAGATCCAAAATTAATAGGATCAATACAGAAGCTTAACTTCAGTTCAGAATCTGGATCGGCGTGACAGATGCCGTTAAATGAAAAGTCCTTGGTTTCAGTTTTTAATGAGCCCGTCAGTAGAACACCTGAAGGTGGACTAGAAAAAAGATGAACCCCAAACAACTTAGTTCCAACAGGTTCAATACAGCTACCCGCATTCCTCGACTTTGGAGGACAACTGTTATCTGAAGCAACATTGGATACTATCGAACCACAATCACTCCCCCGTTGTATTACATACGGCTCTCTTTTTGCGTCTAAATCCAAATTCATCTCTTGCATACCTTTTGATTCACGGATCCCACCAGCATTTATGATCTCATTTTTACAGCTATTAAAAGCTTCTTGCAACTTGCTTCTATGGTCATCAGATGACCCATCAAGATTCATATCAGTATGGCATTTCAGCCCTATCTTAGATTCATCCGCTAGGCAAGGAGATTCAGGTTTATCCTCATTTCTCAAGGTTTGAGGATCACATTCACTAGAATCTGGGTTCCTGATTACAGGTAACAACGTGCTAGGAATTTCCATTTTCTCAGGGAAGTTAATTCCATCTCTCTCTCTCAGTTGAGATGGTATCACATTCTCAAAATTATTACTAGTTAATGGAACCGATCCATTTTCTTTGGATCCCCATAGTTCTATAACATCCATGCTCTCTTCCAATGCCTTGACAAGCATGCTTAATTCCTCCATAGTGTAGCGAAGAAGGACAGTTCTGTTGTGTGGTTCACAGGAACAGATGAGATTTGCATGTTTAAGACACGCAAACTGGTCCGAGGAACAACTGCAACAAGCAGCAGATAGGTGCAAGTCATAGAAGCATGAAAAACATTCCCTCTCGACTTTCAGATCAAAATCCTTTTCCATCTTCTGAAAGCAAGTGACTTCTGAAAGATTCCCTATCATTTTCTCCTCTAAATGAACCCTTGTCTGTAATTTAAGAGAAAAATGAATGTCACAAATAACAATCTAAGAGAAAACAAAATTGTGTCTGTAAATGCACAATTACATGTACAAATGCATTCAGGAATATGTGGTATAATTATGCAAACACTTAAATCAGTGCATCGGTCAACATATCAATTTAACTTATTTATAGGTTTCTACATCCAACAGTTTACCTTGATTGCCTTGGTAAGCATCCCATCTTTTCCACAGACACTTCTCCATCTCAAATTTTCTGGATTTTCTTTCTTCAGAACTGAGATTTCCCGAAGTGCCCTGACAGCTTCCCGAGCTGCAGCAAAAAGCAATTTATCGTGTGATAATGATGTCTTTCGATGTTGTGCACTATAGAGCTCCACTGCATTTTGTCCATGCTGTAACCAATCAACTGGTGCCACATTTACAGCCTCCGCACAATTAAAGCCACAGTTAAATCCAGAGTGATAAGCTCTTGGAAAGGTAAGAACAAACTCCCCAGAATGCTGGACGGCTCGATACACTGGCACACCCTCCGACTTTAAAACCGAGGGAGACAACTGAGTTACCTGTCACATACAATCAGAAAGTTAAAGCATACATGAACACAATTTATATCAAGACGATAAAATAGCATTAAGTATCATAAATCATACTGTTGTAACATGAAGAAAAAGCTCAAGAGGAATAGCATATTTTATTTTATTTCAAAATCAACGGCTACATTTGGTACAGTACCGGAGTGGACTAAAACAAAATTATAAACAAGTTTTTAGCTCTTTTTTTGTTAGTTACTGTAAAGTACTGTAATGTACAGTCCACCCTACCAACGAGCCACAAGTGATTTCCTTGTGTAGCCTGATACGTCGGACCTATAAACAATACTTTCACTACTAAAAAACTCCCTCCCTCAAGAAAATTGAGAGGCCAGATATTTTACTTTTCAAACTATGGAAAACGAAAACATTAGTGCACATAAAGTACTTCAATTGCTGCTCATCCCCATTGGACTTTTTATTCCTTTTTCTACTTCTGCTTCCAAGTACATGATAACCCCAAGGGGTTTCATCTCCAAGTTTTGTATTCAGATGCACCAAATCGGGCACAATCATGCATAAGAAGAAAGTGATGGCTCTGTGACTAATCAAAAAGGTTAAAAAAATTGATCTTACCAGTTCATGAAGTAAGTCGGGTTGTTCTTCAAACAAATCTGGCAAATGCTTTCTCATTGCATCCTCCAGTGCAGAGGCATGACTTGTAGGCACTCCATACCAAACTTTTGGATCACCCCAGTGCAAATAGTTCAGTGAGTACAGATGGTGGTCTTCAACATGCTTTTCATAAAAATGCAAAATAATAATACTTGCATCAGCTCACTTACAAAAATACTTTCTTTTTTGGAGTAAATGACAACCTAACGAATAAAGCATAAAAATGAATAGAAAACAATAAGCATTTCGAAGTTCTTAACTAAGCATTTCAAATTGTATTCCTTTGTTGTATTTATACAAGTACATATTTAAATAGAAATTTTCCAACACAAAAAAATGCATTATATATATCAGAAGAACTAGTTACATGATTCAGACTTTAAATTATAGAAGATGAACTAACATACCCAGCAGAATGATGAGAAGCACATTCCAATGTAAAGCCAGGGTACAACCACCCCAGAGATGTCGCACTCTTCAAAACGCAGTATAGAATCAGGCAAACGTGGGAGATTATTCAGGTTCCAGCCTGATGTCACATATTGATCTATTTCAGTCTCCATTGATAATGTTGACTCCTTAGGAAATCCACTCCCGAGAGTTCCAGTTTCCAAATCAGCTCCATAGTATACCTATGTCAACATATAAAGTGGAATATAGTTCATATAGTTATGGGGAAAAAAAAAATCAGAAGAATATCGATATTATGATATCACATGTTTTCATACCTCCACTTCATCTTCTGGCTTCTCAATAATCCGCCAGTACTCACCTTCAATATCTTCAACTGATGGCAACAATCTTTTCTCCTCTCCAGTCTCAATTAAACCTCCTTCTCTTGTGTCGTTAATTTTGAAGTAAGATTCTTTAAATTCATTGGCAAACTTCTGAAAATACTCAAGTGTAACGTCTGGTCCTGATTGGAAACCAAACTTCTCTTCGGAATCAGAAGCAGCATTTGATTCTGAATCTTCAGTACTGGCACGTTTCCTTGGCCTAGAACCAAATTGCCTCCTACGTTTTCTCTTTCGATGTCTTTTCTTTCTCATTGGCTCCCTATTTTGAAGTAAATCAACTTGCTGGATTCGTGTAGAAAATTTAGCACATTCCCATGCATTCTTGTCTTTAAGGGGACAAGGTGGACTCCATGATGGAGGAGGTACAATTCTACATATACCGTATGCCTCGGCAATGGGTCGTATGCTCTCTATGTAACCAATTGTATCTTGAAATTCCTAAACCAGAAACGATATATTAAGAAGCTACAAGTAGAACTCGATTTCTATATCAGAACAAAAGGAATACCTCAACAGTTGGATGAAAGATGGGAGCTTCATCTACAATAGGCCTGCACGCATCGAAAGGATTCCATTTTGCTGATACCTGTTCCAAGAATAGAAAGGAGTAGAAACTAAAAATTATTACGAGATGCCATAACAGGCAAACAAATTGTTAAATAACCGTGTATAAATAAATATATCTACCAACGTATGAAAAAAAAAAAAAAAAAATATGTGGAAGGCATTTGTGGGAAATCCAATCATCAAAACATCCCAAATAAGTAGTGATTTACTGTTGGAAACATTCTGTGATCCAAAAAGGCTCTTTTCTCACCTTTTCTTTTCTTGGACTACCTGGACTCTCGAGGATGTTGTTGCTTTTCTGAACATTTCTAGGAGGATGATCCTGCAAAAAAATTACAGTAAATACTTGATCATATCACAAGATAACTTTTTCCTCATTTTAACCATCACTAATGTGAACAATGTGAATAAGAAAGACTTAAAGAATCATATAATTCATATCAATGTTTCTCTATTCAGTCAATAGATGTTGGGAAGGTGATGTTATTCATCACAGGCAGCCAAGAACAAGCAAACTAGTGCTATGTTCTCTTGGATTCTTGACATGTAATATTCATGAAAGATTTACTCTTCCATTTTCGTCTGTAAAGTACTTGCAGATAGTACGTACAATAACATGTCTCAGAAAATTTTACCTCATAAAAACACTAGGCTTCCATAAACTCAAAAAAGCTGTCTTAACTTTATGGCTTGGTCTTATAAGTATGAATACAACTGCTATTGAAAATATACGAGATTTACCAAAAATTATCGAGGAAGCAGGAGTAAAGATGTACGAAACACGACCTTCGGACAACAGATTTTATTGGCTAAATACTCGTACAACTAGAAATATAAATATTACACATATATGATCACATCTCCTATTCATCATCACTGCAGATTTCTTTACACTATAATATTTCATTTTGCAAGGTACTGTAAACAAATAGAGTTCATACATCAAGTTATATAGGTAAATGACAGAACGTAAATGGTATGGATGGAAATAACACAAAAGAATTTCAGCATGTTTCACATAAAGCTTCAAAATGCATTCATTTACAACATATAAAGAGTTCAGCATATCACAACTAGATCGTCAAACCTTTGATCTCATTATAATTTAATTCTGACTGTGAAGCATATAAAAGCAGTTCAACTTCTTGCTGATTGAAGACTTTTTGAGGAGCTGTCGTGTATTACTGTTGGTCCTGCTGTGAAGTTGAATTGAATTGAATGAATTTGGCAAAACAAAACGTTAATATTAATAAAAAGTAATAGACAAGTAAAGACACAATTCTTCCCCAGATAACAAGAAGCCAGCTAACAAAACGAAACACTCTTAATAATTAGGATATTTAAGATCTCAAAGGCTTTGAACATGAAGTGAGACGGAAAAGTCATGGTTATGACCTTTCTCTTGCATTGATACACTCGAAGTTTTAAAGTCTTAAGAGTTACCGAATAAATCAACATTCATCATACACATGCTATAACAAAACACGAGTAATACATCGTTAGAGATGAGCAAATCTTGCATTAAAAAAAAGGGGAAATTGTTGAAATACAGATAACTATAAAAGGTGATTTTTATTGTTTGGGGGGGGTGGGGGAAGAGATCTGCACATACAAGACAAAGAAACCTAGTATTACTGTTGTCCCTGCAAGAAGAATTTGATCGTGAAAAGGGGATCCTATCAACTCGTTCCGCCCATGTTACCAAATCAATACAAACACAAATCAACAAAGGGCATCAAAACTTTAAACAATTCTTGAAAACTAAATAAAACCTAAGTAGTAACTGCAAAAACTTCTACCTAACATGATCTTACAAAAAACCAGAATCAAGAATCAGTTTCAACTTTCTCATTCAATGCTCTAAGAAAATAAACAAAAAACTAAAAATCAATTAATCCCATCTACAAAAAAAAATAGATAATTAATCAAAACCTTTTCAAAAATAAAGCCTATTATCAAACAAATCACAGTAGTCAGTCACAGATTAATACCTTTAATCAAAGGGTAATAAATCGGAAAACAAAAACTAGGTAAATATGACCTGGTCAGAAGAGGGGAAAAAAAAAAAAACCACGAGAAATCGGTCAATGAATTTATTAGTGGGACTCAAAAAAAGAACCGAAAAGATTTTCCTTTTCATTTATTTATATTTATTAATATGATATTGACAAGTTTTTCATGATGAAAAGCCAAAAGAGGAGATTGATTGATTACCTGAATGACGGTTAAAGAATCGCACATTGGAGTCAGTGTTGCTTTTGTTCTGATCGCATTGTTTCCAAACGATCACTAATATATACAAAATTTCTTATTATTGGTAAAAGGTACTTTTTTTGGAAAATATTTAATATTCCTAACTGTATAGGATAAGGAGTCTCCTAGAACGAGGAAGTTGGATCGCAGAGGGAGAGAGAAGGGGTAGCCGTGTTTGTTTCTGTGTTTCTTAACGTGTATCTATTTGTATAGTTTGTGTATGGGGGATAGAGTGCGGTATTCGTTGGAGAAATAAAACGATTTTGCATAAATTATATATAAATAAATGAAGATTAGAGTAAGGCATTTGAAAAGTCGCATTGAACATTGTTGGCCGATATTAGCAATTTAATAGGCTATTCAAGACAAAATTAGTAGCAATATCTTCTATTGATACAGGGGCTTGCAACCTCAGTGTGGATCGATATTAGCAGTTGAATTAATAATATGCTATTCAAGTTGAGTGACAAAATTTAGTGGTTTGAGCAGTTTGGTGATTTAATAATCATGAAGGAGGTTTTTTAGGCTAGGATATAAACACGGACCCATCAATGGGAATAAGTTTAATCGTTGATCATGACTGGTGATCAGTTTGCTTGAAAAACCTGAATATAAAAAATAAATAAATAAAAAACTTAAATTTGAGTAAATATGTCAATCAAATCGTTACTCGGTCATAAATGGATACTGTGAGTTTCCCTTCCGCCTGTCCCCTCGCCCTCGTATAGAAAGGGGATGGGAATGGGGGTGGAAACAGGGAGGTGGACAGGGATGAAAAATGGGGAATGTCATCCTCATCTCGTTATCATTCTTATTGCAAGTATTAATAACATACTTTTTTAATGTATCAATATCTGAGTTATATAAAATAAAAATTGTATAAAAATTTTAGATCGTAACTCATAATTACTTCTTAATTTTTATACCGTGTGTATTAGATTGCCATTGCATATCTATCTAAGTACTCATTTTGATTTCTTAAAAAATGAATGATCAATCAAGGTTAAAATTTGACTCATTTACACCTTCAAATCAAAAGCCTAGAGGGGCACATCTTCATTTGGTGGCGGTCTCCAATTCAAATACGAAGGGATTTGTTTAAAAAACCTAGTCAATAATAATATTTGGTAAAATAGCCTACACTTTTTGGTCAATTAACCTTTAGTCCATTTTATCATGTCTTAAAAATTTTAAATACCCTTCATTATAAATATCTAAAATGTCCAATTAGAACTCAAAATTTATCAAAATCCCCCATACTTATATCCTCCTAAATTCACCTTCATTCTCTCGTTCCAAACACATTTTCATATATTAAACTCACATTCAAACTCCGCATTCTTCTTCTTCATATGCATTATCCTTCGTTGTAGTTATTGATTATATATCTAAAGTATTTTATTTGAACAAAAAATAAATAAAAGGGTATATATTTTGGAAGTGGATCAACAAGAATCGATTCTAAACAATTAAATGTATGCTTTATAACTTGAAAATTAGCGATTTCTTGTTATTCTCTAGTTGTATTTAAAAAAAAAAGATCGAATGGGTAAGCAAAATTAGCAATAAAATATAAAAATTGAACGGTGGCTTTTTTATCATCCGGGTGCCCTTTTTCTGTAGTGTTGTTTTAAATTGTTAATAGTGTTGCTGATATAATTGTTTGTTAATTAGTCATTCATCAATTGTTTTAAAAAATTAAATGGAACATATACATTTTAACCTACTATTTTCTGTCTATTTAAAATATGTTCTATAATAATATGTCTTTTATTTGTTATCGAATCTATATTTTATAATGTTTTCTTTTGACAACTAATGGAGTAACATATTGCATATTTTTTGTTAAATTACAATTATGAACTTTGGGGCAATGATTGTCGTTTGTTATTTCGCTAAATCTGAAAAAAAGTGAAAACATGGAAGGGAAAAGGGACTTGCAAATGGAATAGGTGTGGTCAGAGGGATCATGATCGACTTGCTAGCAAAAATGCTCTATACTAGTAAACAAATCAATTAGACTTATTTTTGTTGATCCTAATCTTGAAAATGTGATTATTTTTGATATATTGTGATGACAAGCACAAATGATCATTTTAAGTAATCAATGAACAAGTATGAACATAGAGCCTGTTTGATGTCAATTTTTTTTTTTTTTTACAAAAAATGCATTTTGAAATAATAATTTGATGGAGAATGTGTAGTTAAAAAATAAAATTAAAAAAAAAGTTTTGAATTTGTGTATAATATTATTTTATTGAAAAATATGTAGTTGAAAATACTAAAGAGAAAATTGTATTTTAAAAAAAATGAAAATCAAACAAGTTATGTTAAGTGATACTTAGTACAATTAATTTTCAGAACCACATAAACGACAGGATGACATTTTTAGGACTACTTTGCACAATTTGTTATACCCTTTTTGGCGGCTACTATGTTCTACTATATAAGTAAATGTCATTTTTCCTAGTAAGTTTGGAGATTCTTTTTTCTCATTCACTTTTCTCAGCAAATTTAATAGTGGTTCGTGTCCTTTTGGATACTTTACTGACAGTTCGAAAATATTGGCACGAAAGTATTAATGGAAATGATTCTATCAAACTTTGCATTTCTTTATTTCTTTAAAATTATGGGTCACTAATCCTAATAAACACTTCTATTGAAGTAAAGGAAAATACCCATATCCATAAAAATAAATTATAGAGAGACAAAAGCCAACTAGAACCAGATGTTTAATGATGGAGCGTGAAAGTTTGTTGCTTTAGAAAGCATAGCCAAATCCTCGAGAGTCGTACAAAAATAAAAGGTATAAAAGCAATTCATTCAAATACGGTAAATGTTTGTGTTTTCTTCAACTTATACATGCATATAATGCATTATTTTTTTTTAAATAAATGCATACTGTATAATTATAAACAAATTCGCAATCAAATAAATCCGCATGAACCTCCACTCCATCAACCAAAGTCACAATATAATAAATTCAAAAGAATCTGCACTCAATCAACTAAAAGTAATGGAGTAAGTCAATGTGGTACTTTGTGCTTCAAAAAATAAAGCCTTGTTACAACCCTTGTTTGGGGCTGGTTCTGTCAAAATAGATTAAATAAATAAATAAATAAAATAAAAATAGTTTTTTAAAATAGTTTTTTTTTTTTTTTTTAAAATATGTTGTTAAAAAGAATGAAAATTTATTTGTTTAAATGTAATATATTTTATTAAATAAAATGTAGTTAAAAAAAAAATTATATATATATATATATATTAAAATTAAAATGGAGCCCAAACAGGGGTTCGAAGGATTCGTTTGATTGTAAATATAGAATTTAGGTAAAAAAAAAAAAGAATTGCAGGAAATTGTATTGCCTAAAATTTGTTTTAGTGTGAATTGTAATTAATTGTGTTTGATTGGTATAATTTTTCACCTAATCCATTTGACTTTGTTTTTCATGCAAATTGTTAATTTTTTGGATAAATTTTTTACAATTGAAGATAAAATTTGTTTGGATTGTCAAAAAGTATAAATATAAAATATAAAAAATCAAATTTTTTTTTTTTGTGATCGTTTGACTTTATTTTTCATGCAAATTGTTAATTTTTGGAATAAATTTTTTTACAACTAATCATAGAATTTGTTTGGAATTGCTATTAAAAAATAAAAAAAATAAAAAAGCCAGAAGGTGGAACTAAGAAAAATCTTGTCACATCAAGAAATCTAGAAAATCAATTCTAAGGAAAAAAATGGTCAATCAAACAAGTAAAAAAGTGGAACTTGAAATTTAATTTCCAAGTTTCATGGAAAGTATCTTGAATCAAACATAGCCTAGATATTACTAAGTCCAAACAAATTTAAACTTTATTTATAAGTAAATTTAAAATTCCTGAAAATCCGTAAGTTCCTACTTGGCGTTCAAAAGTACATATCCACAAATTTCTCTAATTTTTTTTTGCATAAAATCGTAATAAAACAGGGGAAAATGAATGAAACCTTCATACATGAGGATAGCCCCACTACGAATTGGTTATTGGAACTGGTTGTTCGAGACGGTGGCTTTTCGTGAGTTTCAGTTTGATCAATCTTAAGAAGTGGATGAAACCTTCATACCTTCCTTCTTTCGTTCAAGAAGATGAAGTCAATCGATTTTCAGTTGCATAAAGATTTGGGGATGAAGAAGTTGAGAAGAGAGAAGAAGGATGAAGAGGATGAAGAGGAGAGAAGAAGAATAATTTGGGGATGAAAAAATCACAAAGAAAGGAGAAAGAGATTCAGTTTAGGGTTTTGTGATTCAATCGATTTGATTTGAGCAAATAGGGAATTGAGTTTTCTATGATGCTGAATAATAGTATATTAGGCCTCTATTTGGCTTCCATTAAAATGAGATTTTGGGGGAAAAAAGTGTTTATAATAAGAATTTTTTGGATAATGTATTATTAAAAAATAATGAATAATTTTGAATTTACATGTAATATTATTTTATAGGAAAATGCATGGTCAAAAATGAGTTTTGAAAAAATGAAATCCAAACATGAGCTAGGTAGTTTAGAGATCTTGATTCAAAATATTTATTTAAAAAACATTATTTTAATCAAATGTTAAAAATTCAAACTGTATTATGAAGGAGGCTATTTTAGCCCATTTCCATAATATACTAGTATGATAAAAGAAAATTAGACTCTCACATGATTTTTAACTTTCAACTTCAAAATTCAAGTTTAAAGCATTTATTCAAAAATCAGGTCATAATTCAGTTTTTTAATATTAATAATAAAATTTATTAAATTAAATTAATCTACTAATTATGGATAAACTTATAATCCACCTCACACGCAATATGTTTACAAAATCTCTCTATTTTGAAAAGGAAGTTTGTCATTCTACAACACAACTCTCTTTACATACAAACACAAATATATACAATATATCTCTCTCCCCACCCATTCTATGGGTCGGCGATGGCAACCATCCGTGATGTCACTGTAGTGCGTTGCAGCACAACCGACAACAACAATGGGTGCCCCCGCAACAATGACAAGTGTCGCTACTTCATGTCGTGTGTATGGGTATGTGTGTGTACTGATTTGTTTCCTATAGCTATTTTCTAATGCAATGGTCGATCTCAGTGTAGTAGTGATGGCGATCTTTGTATGTGTTTGCTGATTTATGTGTATGTGTGCAACATGATTGCATCGATGGTGTGTGGTGTTAGTGTGACGTGATTGCATTGTGATTGTGTGGTGGTAGTAGTGGTCTAGGCCGCGACAACGTTTTGGGGGGTGGGAGAGATGAAGGGTAATTTGATTGGGTGATTGTAACTATTGTGATATTTGTGATCGAAGTAAGGATCTAAGGCCGCGAACAACATTTGATAATTTTTTTTATAGATAAATAAGTTGTGATAAATTAACGGTGGTGAAAAAAAGTCGTGATCTAGGGAATTTGGGATGATTGTGGTACGTAAATGTGATAATAAATTGTATGGTGATGGAAACATTTAAATTTTGATTCTAATTAATTAATTGACTTAATTTTTGAAAAATAAAAATAAAAATTGATCAATTTGAAAGTTGAAGGTGAATTCCATCTCATTTTATTTTTTGATCTTTCTTAATTTTTTTTTAGATAAAATAAGTTGTGATTAAAATTTTTTATAAATTTAATATATTTTTTTGATCACTAAAAAAAAAGTCGTGATCTATTAAAAAAATTCAAAGACAATCTAACTCTGCCATTGAGCTGAATTCATATTCTGCTGTTCGTCCGGCTCTCTGCTCCTACATTTTGTTTATGAACTCAGCTATTCGTATAAAGGAGATGGACACAAAATGTTGATACTTTATTTGCTCCGCTTATTTTTTGACTTTTTTATGCAGACGGGATCCATGAGTGGATGTGTTACTCTTCTATCAAACTTTCTCTTTATTCTTTGTTTATAGCACCCACCTCTCTCCAGGCACCATATTTCCCGATCCAACCTGCATCGAGCTCAGAGTGATAAATTTCGCCATTGATACAGTCCCAGATCAAAATCCAATTGTTTGTTTTACATTCTGTTTGTCTGTGTATATGTATATAATCTGTAGACACATATATAGATCTTGATTGCATAATGGATTCACCGCCTTCCCAATCGCCGGGAAGGTCCGAATCCCCGCTTGCGAATAGCAAAAGATCATCGAGTTTTACTTCTTCTGCATTATCGAAATCACTTTCTGACGCTAACAGCCAGAGCCTTTCCTCAATCCTAAACAACCCCAAACCTTCTTCCTCCGTCGTGGGCTGGTGGTCCTCCCCTACCTCCGTACCAGCTCCCGAATTTACTCCTTTGCTCTCTGTTCCAAAGCCTGGATCCGAAATCACTCGATCCGACTTCCTTTCTTACCTGTCGTCTGTTTCAGAACCTCACTCCCGGTTTCAAGATATTCTCAAGCAGCATGATCGCGACCACCAGGTGCTGGATGGTGTTTCGGAGGGGGCTGCGGGTGAAGCGCTAGTGGCGTGTCTTAGGGAGGTGCCAGCGCTGTACTTTAAGGAGGATTTTGAGTTGGAGGATGGCGCGACGTTCAGGGCAGCGTGCCCGTTCAGGACGACGTTGGAAAATCTTGCTCTCCAGGAGAGATTGTCGCGATATTTGGATGTGGTGGAGTTGCACTTGGTTAGGGAAATCTCGCTTAGGTCCAACTCCTTTTTTGAGGCGCAGGGGCAATTGGAGGACTTAAATGCTAAGATTCTTAAGGGGTGTGGGAGAGTCAGGGAGTTAAAGGAGACCATTAGGCTCTTGGACTCCAACTTGGTGGGGTCTGCCAGGACGGTGCAGGAGCTAAGCTTGAAACGGGGGGATTTGATATCTCTGCACAACAAGCTTAGACTTGTGCTCTCTGTCAACCAGGCTTTCTCCACTCTTCGATTGGTACGTTATTTCCAGTATTGTACTCAATAGAGTGATTTGTATCCTGTTGTTGCGGATGATAGTTTCTGAATTTAATATATGTAGCTCTATCTCTGTCTGCTGTCAAATTCAGCTGATCTTCTATGCTTGATTATTTTCAAGGCTAAACTTCTGAAGCTTAATATACGGGTGTGTAATCAATTGAGACTTTTAATGAATTTTTTGGGATTTAAAAAGTTTAGGTGTATTCTGACTTTTTTAGACTCTCCATAAAAGTTATGGTGAATTCAATTGAGATTTTTATAAACTTTTAAATTTTTTTTAAAAGTCACGTTGTATTTAATTAAAACTTTTTAGAAGTCTCTATAAGTTTTGGGATATTCAAATTTTAATGACTTATGAAAACTTTTATAAAAGTTTCTGGAATATTAATCTTTAAGCAGAAAGTACTCATATAAAATATCAAAAATTTGTCACTTATTAATTACGAGATTTTGGGAGATTTTTATAAAAAATAAATAAATAATATTTTCTTTTTAATATTTCATTAGAAATATGATTAAAATTTATTTTTTTCTATTGATTCTCTCTCTCTTATTGTTTATATCTATTTTTCTATGAAAAATTAAATTGGATTCTTGTAACTTTTTTTCGTTCATTTTTTTGTGAAAAATATCTATTTTTTTATTAAATTATAAAATTTTATATGACAAATTTATAATTAAATGTAAATATATGTATTTTTATCTATTTTTAAAAGTATATTATATTAATAATATTGAATATTAATTTTTTTTATCATACATATATGTATATTTTTGATTATTATTTATTTAATTCAGGTCTTAAATTTTTATTCTTTTTAAAATAATTTTTAATTATATGAGGAGGTGAAGTAGAAGGAAAATTGAGGGAAGTACAATTTCGTATGTGAGAATTTCACATTATTGCACTAAATTCACGTGAATTCTATATCAAATGAAAATCTTTAAAAAGATTTGAATTCTACAAAAGTTTATAAAAGTTTTAAAATAAAAATCTATAGAAGTTTACGAAAGATTTCCACTAATTCTATGCAAATCTATGAAAAATCCACGAAAGGAAGTCATCAATTAAAAAAAGTCCAATAAAATTTTCGAAAGTCTCAATTGAATATACCCTCCTACATTTAGCAGAGATTGTAACTCTAGTTCTAGTGTCTTGGACAGCGAGCCACCTATAGGTCTTTGCAATTAGAAACACAGGTTAAAGATCCCTGTGACATGTTTTTCTGTCCGTAAAATATTCCCCTTTCGATTTATAATCGTTTTTTGAAAGAGACTATCAAATATTCGCTTGTCCCTTACACTCATTTTTAACCACACTTTTTCAAAAAAAATAAAATAATAAAATAATAATAATAATAATAATAAAATCATTTTTCAGGTTCTCCCATAATTTCACCTTTCAAAAAATTACTTTCATACAAGCACCTTGTAACATCTTTTATCTGTAAAATACCCACTACCCTACTGTATTTCAAATATATATAAACAAGATGTTTACATTTGAGAAAGATGCCAAGGAGGAGTTGAAACTATAACTGATAACAACATGGATTTGTTCACCACAATGCAAAATTTCATAACAAAAATCTTGCTCCACATCTGGAGGTGAGCATTATATATGTGATGATATTGGGGCAACCCAAATGCAAATTCTCTTTCATGATGATGACGACGACAACAACAAGAAGAAACTAAGTCTTGTTTCAATCAATTTGGGGATATTATCTTTCACGATAAGTGAAGCAAAACTATCTTTGCTCTGCGTGCCTAAGATGAGATACATTACTGTGTTAGAGTAAATCATAGCATCCATGTTGAAATCATTGAAATAGTAAGCGGAAGCGTACTTTAATCCATGTGTTTGATTGCTTGAATGTGTTATGATCTTCCAATTGATATGTGGTCTCCTCTTGAATTTTTTCTCTGTTGATAGGGATGCAGAGATGTGAAAAACCACATACAATCAGGGACCATGACCTCTTAATATATAATAACTGAATGTGAAGTTATTATCTTTCGATTTTTATAAATTGGCCTCTCATTAATTTAAATAACCATTCTGGTCTCGACACTTTAATTGAATGACATTTAATATCCATTATCCAAAATTAACTTTAGTGGATCACTTTATTAACTAACTGTAAAGATAGCATCACACAATATATACACATGTGTGGCCCCATACGTTGGAATTTTTCCAACATACTGGACTCAATATAGTCTAAGCTGTCAATTATTATTATTATTATTATTCTTCTTCTTATTATTATTATTATTATATAATGGCTTTGAACTCTCTTCTTGGGCATTTAATTGTTCCAATTTAGCTTTTGTGTTCATTTTCCCTGCCCAGAGCCTGTTTGTGATTAGCTTCTACCTTATCTCTGGTTATAGTGTCGATTGTGTTGTGCTTCTAGACAAGTGCTTATGGGCATTCACAGTTAGTCTGGGGCTTCAATTTTTAATTTATGTATTACTAACGAGCAACTGTTAGCATGCTGACATACCATATCCATTGCCTATGTGCAGCTTGTTGCGTCCGCAGATTGTGTTGGAGCTTTAGACATTACTGATGATTTGCAGCATTTATTGGTATGTCTATGGCTGATGATTCTTTTTGTTTTTTTGTTTATAGTTGCTTAAAATATCTTACTTTATATCTATGCCAATTATCTTTCTTTTATTTTTTAATATATAATTTGTGATGTGAGTTCCATAACTATTTTCTTAGATTGGCCTCTGTGTTACTAGCAAGATCTATTTTTTTTCGTATTGTTATTTGTTCCTGGTAATTCACTAGTTTGATAATTAGCTCGAGGTTTAGAACCCTTTTAACTGAATTGTAGAGTAATGCCGTGGTAAGGTGTAAGTCATCGGTTCTAATCCAATAAGGGGCTTTGTTTTTGTTTTTCATAAAAAATCCAGTAGTGGTATTTAGAAAATAGAGATATTTGTTTTATTTGGAATAAAAAGTAAAGTTTCCACAAGATTGCTTTGAATGATTACCTTCATAGTTTTGCCTAATCCATTGTTGATGTTATTTCTCCATTTTCAACTGCAAGAATTTGAGAATGCCTTTTCTTTTATGCAATGTATAAATCTTCATTCTTATTGAAGAAATGATCAATTTGAATTATGACCATGTAAACTCAGTTTAAATGGCTAAAACCGTGTTGCTTTTTTTTTTTTTTTTTTTAACAGCATCATAACTGTTTGGACAGAACTGGCAAGAACAATAATGGCCTTCTGATGTTTTTGAATACTAATACAAAGCACTATATTCATAGTAGCACTCAATTAGGCGTATCGTAATACTTTGCAGTGGAAATGAATAATTGAATTCTGTGGCCTACCTTTGGATGCATTTGCTTGGGTGCTTTTACCTTTATACTGCACAATTCATTTCTTACAACTATTTCTGTGGCAGGGGACGTCTGTTCTTTTTATCTTCTCAGTTATTCTCTTTCCATTTTCCTCCTTTCTTCCTATAAAGCGCCAATGTTCATTTTTTTTTTTTGGGTAGGATGGTGATGAGCTGACTGGTTTGCATTGCTTTCATCATCTTCGGGATCATGTAGCAACTTCAATAGATTCTATTAACAGGTTAGTATTTTGTGCTCTGAGATGAAGGGTCATGGCGAATTCTTATTTTTTCTAGTGTTGCTTTCCAGCTTAAGATTGCTGTTTGAATGTAATTTTCTCCAATATCTGTTCTTTTGAGGAGACTTTCCTACTGTATTAGAGGTCATCTGGTGCAAGCCTTCAGGAGCATAATTAAAAGCTAGCTGTTACTGTTTTTGGTTCCTACTGATTGCCTTTTCCGTTGATTTTCATGGGTTTTGACCCGCTCTTGATTGGGGTGGTTTATATGCTAATAATCTCTGACCTCTCTGGTCCACATTTAAAAATGTGTTTATATAAACTGATCTGAAGGTCTTACACTCTGCTTTGTAGTAATGACTGTAAAATTGGAAACTGAGAATGTGGTTATGCATGAGTCTGATTCTGTGTTTCTGTTGCACCTTATAATCTAACCTACACATAGATCTATACTCCTGATGCACAACCTGGATCTTAGTAGAAATACCAAATGAGTTACCACTCTCATATAGCTTGTTACCCCTTGACTTTTTTTGGGTTCAATTGCCACATTTTGAAGTAAATTCAATTTACTGAGTTTTAGGAGGCATTTTTCACTTTCAGATATGCTAAAAAGTTTGTAATTCAAAATTCTAATACAACAGCATAATATGGCTAAAAAAATATTTAAGTTGACCAAAAAAATGGTGGCAAGTAATGTGGGATGAACCATTGAATGATGATATGAGTACCTACCACATCCCGACTTTCTCACCAAACATATATCATTGATTAACAGCCTGATATTTGTTTTTTTTTGGTCTTTGGTGTATCCTTTTTCTAATGTCTTCTCTACTGTCGACCTGTGCAGTGTCTTGTTATATAAGATGTCCTAAAGCTTGTATTCCTGCTGCATATATTGTGAAAATTTCAACAAAGCTTTTCTTTGGGTATGTGAATGACAATATTGTCATAATTATTTGAATGAAATGCTGAAGTTGATCTAATAATGCAATAAAGTTGTACGAAGAAGTTGAGAGCGAGGAAGAAATATTCTTCAGAGAATAGGCATTTTAGTTGCAAATAAAGTTCATTGGCATTTAACTTAAATGGTGAGTGTAGCCACTTAATGTTATTTGTTTTTTAGAGCTTGTTTTTGAATGCTTGTATTATTGTACATGCTTTACTTCTCGATTTTCAACTCATTCACTTGATTCCCCGGAGTTGCTTTAGATTGAAATTATTTTCATGTTTCAGTGTACTATATTTATTTTACCCCAAACATTAACTTCATTTCAAGTTACACATGAATTATAACTTTTTAATTGGGCATTGATCTTTATTTTCTGGCCGACAACCTAAATTTACCTTTCTATATGACAGAATTTTTATAGTTAACACACATTTTGATTGTGGAATTACATGCAAGGTAGCTTGGTATCTTGACTTATCAAATTCATTCTTGTAGCATTCTTTCAGCAGAATTCATCCGTGCATCTTTGCATGGTGCTGATGATCTGGAGGCATCATTAACAAGGCATATCTCAGCTTCTAACGGAAGAGATAATGATGTAAGCATGAGATATACATGTGCTCACCTTTGGGTTAATATGTATGCCTGTTTTAGCTGCTCCCACACGTAACGCTGATGTCTATTATTCCATAAGCTTTCATGTCTTGGATTCCACTTCTTTCTGTGCATGGGAAAAAGGAGTTTGTTATAGAGCCTAGTCATTTCAGGCTTCTGTTCATCTGCATTGTTATCATCACGTGGTTCTCCGCCTTATTGTTCTAGATATGAAAATATTGCTTAATGGTTGATAATTCAACTGATAACTTCTGAAATGCTGAGGTTGCTGTCAGCTATGTTCAGACATCAATATTTTTATTTATTTTTCTTGGGTTTTGATTGATTCAAAAGATGCTTACCTTTAAAGTTACCTTCACTTTTGATTACAGTATGCTGATGTGCTCTTGATGATTTTCTGGTTCACCTTGTAATTTGGGGTCTTGTTTTCCTCGATCGTGGTCCTTATGCAGTGTGCTTCTTGTAGCCTCCGTTACTGTTTTTGATTGCTGTCATGTCTTTTTTGGCAGCTGGAAGCTTTCTGAATTCTGATTATGTTTCTCTTTGCTTCATTGTTTTTTATTATTGTCATGTCTGTTTTAGGTCATTAGTTACTTTCTGTTTCTGGTTCTCTATTCCCGCTTCAAACAACTTTATGATGAAGACAAATATTAAAATAATGCAGGTTAGACTAGAGGAAGAGCGGATTGCTAATTTTCAAGACCAGCTTCTTCCCCTTATTGTTGGATTGCTTAGAACGGTCAGTTCCATATTTATCATTTATCAGACTATTTACTTACTAATCATCTGAGTGGTTACTTGCGTAGCTGAATTCATGATGCCTAGATTGAAAAATCATCTCATGTCTGATCCTCATTTCAGGGAAAGCTACCTGCTGTGTTGAGAATATACCGTGATACCCTTGCTTCTGAAATAAAAACTTCAGTCAAACTGGCAGTTGAGAATATGCATTTGGAGTCGGATTCTTTTTCTGGAGATGGGATGGTGGATGCAGATGGTGGGTTCCCTTGCATATTGACCTTTCATGAAAGTTTGATTTCCGGACTAAATAGCATGTACACACCTAAAGTGACATCCAATTTCCTCTTTCGCTTCTGATCAGCAATTTAAATTTCATTATCGGGACTCGGTGTATCCACTACATAAGCCAACCAGCTTTGCTAGAAGTTCTTTGCTTTAAACTCTTACCTTTTTGTTCTGATTACATGCTAAATAATGATTCAGGTGGAGGCTCATCACTAGGAACTAAGTTGAAAAGTCTGTCACCTGATGGCTTTCTTAAACTTTTGGAGAAAGTTTTCAAGATTGTACAGGTAACGTATAGTGCCCATTTCTCTTACATCTTCAAGACTATATTTAACCAGAATAAACATATTACACTCCATATGACATTGCTTCTAGTGGTGTAACTGCTCTTCGTGACTGTTGCCTAAGTTCCTTTACAAAATTTATAAATTAACAACTACAAGTTAAGTATTGCCTACGTGATCCATGATGCTTCTTTTGGGGAAGCAATGATGTGATGGAATCTTTCCTTGAGAATGAGAATGCCTTTTTGTATGATGTGCTCGGATGTCTAGCCACTCTACCATGCAAATAAATGCAAAAAAAATTGATGCAGGTGAATGCGTGAAAGAAGGATGTTTACTTCAATTCATGGTCAAAGTCTCAGCTTTTAGGAAATTCAAGGAGAATACCTTGAGAAACGGGGATGATTTGAGCAATCCCAGTGTCCTCCAAGGAACAGTAAAAGACAACTGCTAATTTTTCAATAAACGAAGTTTGAAAAGAAGTTATTATGTGTTGTATGACTTGGCATTTCTGTTGACTGAATCCCACCAAACTTATCAACCATGAAACATAATAAAAGAGAATAAAATAAAACCTAAATTATCTTGGAAAGAACATATGCTATATTTAGATCAAAACTTAGCCTCCGTTTGGGAAGAATTTATAAACTTTTTAATTAATAAATAGATAGAAATGAGTGGTGGATAAGTGAAGAGTACTTGTTATAAATTTTGCCAAATTGATGCTTAATTTGACTAAATACTGGAAAGTCAACAGCCATGTGAACAGTATAGTTGTAAATAGTAACTATTCATCTATTAGTTCTTTGGATATAACTTGGTGTAGGCTGTCTAAAAAACAAGAAGCAATGGAAGTGGACGATTATCAGCTGATATTTCCTTGGTGTGTCTGGAAAGCAAGGAATAATTATATGTCAAAAAGGTCTAAGAGGATGTTTGGTGGGGATTAAAATTAGATTTTTAGTAGATTGTGATAGAAGTTCTTGAAATGTATGGTTGGAAAGTTGTAGGATTCATGAAAGATGTGATTAATATTAATTGTTTGACTTTGACTTAGATTAAATTTAGATTTTAATTTTAACCAAACAGGCTTTAAATATAGGAAACACACAAGAGACATTATGGGGAATAAAGATACAAGAAAAGAAGAAAGTCCAATGCTGTGCTGCAGCCGATAAATTGTTACATGAACTGCAATTTTGGAGAATTAGGACTGATTTGATTAGTTATGTTGTGGGGAATCAATGAGCTTTTGAAGAATTGGAATTATGATAAGAAGAAAGACTTACAAAGCTGGAGTTGAAAAGAAGGAGAGGGTCAAAGAGAAATAAACACTGAAAGAGTTTATAGTATAGAATAGCATTAGCAATTGTTCTATAATTAAACCTTGGGTCTCCAATCGGAGCTTAAAAAGATAAGCTACTGCTTGTTAGATTTCTTTTCAACATGAACTTTAGGATTCCCCTGGCAAATCAGATTTTAGTTGAAGTTTATAAGGTAGATCCCCTACACCAATTGCCAAGAATTTTTCACATTGATTTTTTTTTTTTCATTTCATACAATATCTGTACTGCCTCTTTTGTTTCTCTTTTCATACTTGATTCTATTTCGCTGTGTTTCTCTAGATTTTGCTCTAACCCTGCGCCTTTTTCTTGACTCAAATAAAATTTATGGTCATGCATCCTATTATCTTTGTGGAAAATACTTTCAGGCCTGTTGATGTTGTGCAGTAGTACATGAAATTTTGTTTTCTAGCCTTTCTTTGAGGATCTATATTCTTGATAATTGCATTGATTGACTGAATTGACTCAAAAGGTTCAGCATCATTCATCGAGATTTACTTTGCATTCTAAATTTGGCATGATGTTACTTGATTCTTTCTTTTAGTGAATGCAGATACGCTTGATGCGGGCTTCTGATGTTAAAAAAGCAATAGAGTGGATCATGGGCAATCTCAGTGGTCACTATGCTGCTGCTTCAGTTGCTGCTGCAATTGCACTTGGTGCAGCTGCTCCAGACACAACACAGGAGACTTACGGGCACGGGAGTTCCATTTTATCACAATCTTCCCACGGGAATGTAACAAGAGTTCCATCTATCCAGGGAAGGGGAAATGATACCACAAGTCCGTCAAATCTTTCAAGAAACTTCAGGTAAAATTCTGTTCCCTTTTGCTGATAGTTGGATACACATTTCTTTGACCGCTTATTCAGCTGGCAGGGAAATAGAAGGGCAGAGGAAAACTTCCTTTTGGCTCATGGGTCTTCGTTAAATCTGTAAAATTTTCTCATTGAGATTTAGAGCAGACAGAGCTTGCTTGATGTAAAGCACCCAGTAATCATGGCTGTTTTACTGGATATGGTGGAGGGAAAGGGTTTCCTGAGCAATGTAAGAAAAGGTTGTTGCTAATGGTGAAGAAATGTGAGCCAATCCTTCCTGGCGAATAAAGTTAACTGATTCTATCCACTCTGATTCCCTGACAGGGTTAAATAAAGGCCACATCCATCCATAGTAATTAGAATCACAGAATTCGAGTAGCATGTAAGGACATCACATGTTCGTCTACTCCACGCTGTTCTAGCAAACAATTTACAATACGAAAAATTATGTATCTTCAATTGCAAAGGGATGTGGCTTATTCTGCCAAAGAGAGAACCAAATATTAATCCTTGAAAATGCTGGCATTGAACAGAGACTGTCTAGAATAACTTTTGTACAATTGGTATGGTTTTGTCTTGCTTTCTTCACATTGAAAATTGAATAACAGAGAAAAAATATTGTTCCAGTTATCAATTGATGAATAGTATCAGAAATTAAAGCTTTGGTTAGAGTTCCCCTCAAATGAATGCCTCTCAAGGATAGTTATATTTAACTTGAAGTTGATTCTTCAAATACATCAGTGCTATGATTTATTTTCTTTATTTTCTGAAATAACAAATTTGAGGACCAACTACATTGCCTATATGATCCTAGAGACGTATTTAGAAATGGAAATGGAAGCATGTACCATGTGAAATGCACACACTTGATTAACATATATTTTCCCTTTTTGTCGACAGAACTGATATTTTAAGAGAGAATGCAGAAGCTCTATTTGCAGCCTGTGATGCTGCTCATGGAAGATGGGCAAAAATTGTTGGAATCCGTTCTCAGATTCATCCGAAATTGAGGCTGCAGGATTTTCTAAATGTGTATAACATCAGTCAGGAATTTATAAGTTCAACAGAGAAGGTATCTATTGATTTCCTGGTCCATTTTTGTCTAACAAATAGAGCTTTGTATTATTGTGGTCATGATACCATATTATGCTAACATAAACAGATTGGTGGAAGGTTGGGATACAGCATTCGTGGAACGCTACAGTCACAGGCTAAGTCCTTTATTGAGTTCCAGCATGAATTTCGAGTTAGTTAATATTCCACCTGACTTTGTTGTCTTTTACCAGGTTTCTAGCTATTTTCCTAGACTGATTCCCATGCTGATAATTGTAGATGGCAAAGATGAAGGCTTTACTGGACCAAGAAAATTGGACTGAGATAGATGTGCCAGATGAGTTTCAGACCATTGTCACTTCATTGTCTTCTTCAGATTCCATGTCTGATGGACATAGAGATGAAGCTCCTGGGACATCTAACAGTGAAACAGTATCAAGCAGTGAGGATTTCCCCGTGGCTGATGCTGGACTTTCAAATTCATCTCAACACTTTGAACTGCCTGATTCTAACGGAATGTCAGCAGGTCATGCACCAAACACCGATTCTTCATACCCGAGTGGGGCATCTGAGAGTGGTAGTAGTGATGTTGGAATTTCTGGAACTTCTTCCACTCACAGTAATAACGCTAATACGAGAGAACGAGGAAAATCTTCCCTCCGAGTGCTTTATTTTAAAGGTGTTGGATATCACATGGTAAACTGGTGAGCCATCCTTATTTATTATCTTCCTTTGAATACTTAAAATTCTGATGTTGAAGATCTCATTTGGGAAACAATAGACATGTTTCTTCTATTAGTGCATTCATAAGTCATCTGATCTAAATAAGATGGTAAAAAAGAAAATTTAGGAAATGGACTACCTTGGTCACATAATAAAGTACTAGGAGCTTTTTGCCTACACCAGGTATTTCAATACTGCACTAGTCTTTCAACTTTATAATTGCATTGATATTTGAAAAATTAGTCAACTTCTTGATATCAGCTACTATCTGTCCTGAGGCAAAAAAATACCTTGATAATTAACCTCCTTTTTTTCTTCCTGCCCTTCAGTGGCTTATATTTGGTGAAGATGTTGTCAGAGTACGTTGATATGAATAATTGTTTGCCGATGCTATCTGCGGAAGTTGTTCACCGTATTGTTGAGATATTGAAAATTTTCAATTCAAGGACGTGTCATCTTGTTCTTGGTGCAAATGCCTTGCAGGTATTATAGTGGACATGTAATTGGTGACTTTCTATTAGTTGGTTGAACAAAATGCCCAAAACGAAAAATAGCATAAGTAGAGACTGTCAAATAATGCAACTTGATGTGAAAATTACGTCCTTTTTTTATCATGGAATAAGCCTTAAAAATCATGATTACTGCCCTTGGTGTCCATTATGTTCTAGCATTTTGCAATTATATAGCATAGGTACAGATCTTCAATATATTATTGCATCACACTTATGGTCAGGTAGCAACAAGAGGAAGAAGAAATACCTGAAAATGCCAAGGAACAAGTACCTGTCGAGGGTCGCTTATCACGAGATCCCAGAAAGGTCTTCAATTTTTATTATGATACTTTGCAGTATCCTTCACTTCTTAATATGTATAAAACAAAAATCAACCTATTAAAATATATTAAAGAAGTAGGTAGATGGAAATATTCCTTGCATGCTACCTCCTATCAACCAAAGATGCTATCTTAGCTCCAGATGGTTTCTTATTTGGTTGATCAATTTTTCCACTTTTTACTTTGAAATATCTACCCTTAACTATCGCTAATGGTCCATTTGATTGTAAAGGTGGAATTTGGGTGGAAAGAAAACGAATTACAGAGAATTGAATTGCCTATGAATTGTTTTAGATGGAATTGTAATTAATTGTGTATGATTGGTATAATTTTTCACTTAATCCGTTTGACTTTGTTTTTATGCAAATTGTTAATTTTTGGGATAAATTTTTTTACAATTGCGGATAAAATTTGTTTGGATTGCCAAAAAGTAAAAAATAAATATAATTTTTTTTTTGTGTTCGTTTGACTTTGTTTTTCATGCAAATTGTCAATTAAGTGGATAAATTTTTTTTTAGCCTTTGAGTCTAGAATGTGTTCCAATTGCCAAAAAAAAAAAAAAAGGAGAGAAAAAGCTGGAAAACCAATTACCACCACTACCTAAAGAATTGGAATTCCTTCAAATTGATGAAAAGTGGTCACGTGTAGCCGCCACTAGAAATTGAATTTCAGGCCAAATTTCTGTTATCAAACACTAATTTTTGTATGGAATGAAATTATTTTTCCATTTTCCTAGCAATTGCCAGCCTATCAAACAGGCCCTAAATAACTTATTTTTACGCCAAACTTCTTTTGCGGATGAAGTGTGATCTTAACAGTAAGATGCACGTGTTGGGAGTTCAGGGCTTAAAGGTGTAAAATTCGGCTTCAAAGAGGTTAAAACCGTGTCCTTCCATGTTGAAAAGGACTGTCTTGACTGATTACAGATTTTCCAAAATTAAATTAACATTAAGCTATTTTGTTTTGGGGAAGATAACTGGAAAGGTAATTAAATTCATATGCTGATACTGAGTTCTCCCTCCTAGAAAAATGAAAGAACTGATGCCAATAGTGCACCATGAACAAGTTAGTTTGACCTTGATAAATGTTGAACAAGGTATTTTGGGACGGTAGTACTGGTGAAGATTTCTTCTCGGGTGCTGTAAATGTTATTTGTTAAGTTGATCGTGGTCCTTTTGATTATTTGTGTATTTTGCATAAAGGGGATGTTTGATCATGTACTTTACCTTTTTAATAAGATGGAAGTAATGTCTTATCAGATATGGGATTTTATAAAGCTTTAAACCTCACAAATGTAGGGAACTTTTGATATAGATGAGTGTGTTTTAATAGGTCTAAAAAGTACTAGAGAAAATGGTACTATTTTTATGGTGATCCATGATTGGCATTTCAAATCAGTTGATAAATAAGGTCGAGACCCATTGTTGATTCACCTTGTATTTAATCAGAATTAAATTTACCTTTTAGTTGATTTTACTTGCATTATTTTAATTTGTCATACGATATTAAGTACTACATTCTGTGTTTTCTTACTAACATTTTTGGGAAAACAAAATCCATTACAGGTCTCTGGTTTGAAGTCTATTACTTCTAAACACTTGGCTATGGCAAGTCAAGTCATCAGCTTCACTTATGCCATCATTCCTGGTAGGTGATAAAATTCTGTCTTCCATGTACTTCAATTGAATTTGATGGTCTTGTTTTCTTTTTGGTTAATTTAAAGTTTTCCCTTTGAAAATTGTGCACTCGTGGTGTGTGTTGATATTTTTGTTTGATAAATCCATCAACTGTGTTCATTGAGAAAATATCTGACCTATTTTCTAGATGTATACATTCAAGTTGCCTCACCCAAATACAATACTTACTCGCCAAACTTGCAACACGAATATATCCATAAAAAACTGTTAAAAGTGGGTGTACACTGAAACCATTTAAGCAAACAAAAAGGCATGCCAGGATTTTCATCATCTTCAAAAGCTGCTCCCCTTTTGCTCAATCCATTTGGTCCACATAATTAAAGCAGCAGCACTTTCATACCTTGCCTATTCACCAAGCGATTCCCTTTACCTTCCAATTATGGCAAAGACGCTTGCAGTGCTTCTGCCTCCAATACAAGTAAATTGTATCTTCAAACAGTTTGGTTGCTGCATAGCACATTAATAGGTGGTTAACGGCACATCTGATGGCTTTCAAGCATATGTTTCTTTTGTAGTTTTTCTTTCCTGAATTGTAGTCTTTGCCTAAATAATTGAAGCCCTATCCAGTGATTTGACTTCTTTCTTGGATGTAAGAAATCAGGAGAGTTCTCTCCTTGAAAGTGCCTGAGACATACAAGGGGCTACTGTTGCTAGAGATCGACAGAGTAGCAAATGTAAGAGAAATTTCATTCTCTTCCTTTTCTATTTTCTGCAAAGAAATTTTTGCTTTTCTGATGCTCCTTGTTATGGTTATACTACCAGCAAAATAACTTCCTATCTTTGTAGATTTTTGTAATATGCAGGAAATTTCCAAAGTAATATATTTTAGCTTTCGATACTGTAGGACATTACGAAAAGTCACCTTCATTGATATTGTGAATAGATAATTCCTCTCTTTTAAGTTTATTATGTTTTAATTCATTTACTTTGGTATTTGACCTACGTGAAAAATTTCTAGTATCAATATAATCGAACCCCTTTTTTTTATACGAGGCAATTAACCATTAAACAACGTCGTACAAAAAGGTAGTTTAAGATCTCCCTTAGTTAAAACAATGGGATGCAGTTGATCAACATCTTGGCTGACAATCACAAAGCCTTGAGGCTGTTTTGTTTATTATTTTAACTTCCGAATAATTGTATTTCTTTGATGTTGTCTACAATCTTAGGAATAGATGCAAATAGAAATTGGCCACAGCACTTATGACCTACATGTGAGGTGATGGTTATCCTTGGATGAACAATGGGGTTTCGGGAATTTCTTAGAGAGCATTGACCAATGGTAACATAAATTGCTATAAAGTGTGAGAGAGAAATGACATTTGTTTTAGGGTAAAAGCAGTGACGTTATAAATCAGAGTTAAAAGTGTTGTTTTTATATTAATTTTAGGGTTTTGCTATGGGGCCAGGCTCAATGCCAGGCCCCATGCCAGGGGCGCCAAATGGCACCCTTGGCATTGTGCCTGGCCAAGTTCCTTTTCCCTTAATTTTAATGTTCCTATTAGTCTTTCTCTTTCTTCACTCAAAATGGTATTAGTCTTTCTCTTTCTTCACCCCCAAATGGTTCTCAGATTTTCTTTTAACATATTCAAAATTTCAAATTCTTCAAGAGTTAGCTTATCTTGTGGCCGACTTTTTGGTGCCAAGGAAGTTAAGCAGCTAGAGCACTTTAGAGACTAAACTTCATTCCTTTTGATTCTTAAAGCATCCTATCCTTGCTAATTTTGTCTTTCCAAATGAAACAAAAAATGATAAAGTTAGAGTATATGCAACTGATATCATCTTACTCATTTCTTTGGTGCTTGAACATCACTATAAAACTTGTAATGTTCCTCATATAATCAGGTTTTGTGCAACTATATTACAGGTTGTCAGACTCTTCTGATAAGCTATTTGACACTTTTGTTTTCCTTGACTTAAGGATTATAAAGTTCACCGCGATGAGATACACACTAAGCTGGTTCAGATAATGAGAGAAAGATTGGTGGTTCATCTACGTAGCTTGCCACAAATTGTTGGGAGTTGGAATAGATCTGAAAATACTGATCCACAGCCGAGTCAGTTTGCTCGGTCTCTCACTAAGGTAGATAAGAAGGTCCATTTTATATAAATTTCTAGCCATGGATTAAAGAAACCTGCCAATTTGTTCCTCACCTTCTGCTCCCTTTGAAATGTCAAGCAATATGAGGGCAGATCTTGGAATGCTAGACTGATTGTTTTCTTATTGCATTACACTTTATCTACTGAGGGAAAAAAGGCTTACAGAGAGTATTGAACCAATGCTGATTTAAAATGAAAAATGTTGGAAGCAAATTGAAATGTTGGTGCGAAGATAGGTAAAATTATTAGAGAAGTAATTATTAATTCGTTGCTCCATTTTATCATTTACCAATGTGTTTATTCGCGGTTGCTTTTGTTCAAAGATATAAATCTACTGCGAACTTGGAATTACATCGATCACTGATCATCTGCTTTTGTTTCTCCCTTTGACCAGATAATGATGTTCTAATTCCATCTGAAAGTATTGTGTGTTTTTTCAGAAAGTTGAACAAATTGCTGAACTTCTGTAGAACTTTAATGTTATTATTTTGTCCTCCTAAGCAAACAAATCTTTTCCCAAAAATAAAATAAAAATAATAATAATTAAAATAAGTCTGCATGCAATGCCCACCCATCAAGTGGTTTCTTCGGTCCCGTTTCTGAACTTTCCTGATATTAGTTGTCAATTATCTTCCAATGGTTGACTCAAGTTGCAGAAATAGAGAGATTTCTTTACTTTTCACACATGCCCGTGTAATTTTGTACAGAGTGAAGAAATGACAGTGACATGTCACCTTTTAGGATGAGCTGCTGTGGCTTGTTACTCCAATAGGAATGCTCCAGTCAGAAAAAAAGTGATTGTAATTTCTTCTTGAGGAAGTAGCTGTTTGTGGCTCTAGCTTTACTTACACGGGGAAGATACTAAAATTTTAGCCTTGGACATTGTTCATCCTAACATCGTAATGACTGCCATCAATTATGCAAGAAAAATACAAAGGATATTATGAGAGAGAGAGAGAGAGAGAGAGAGAGAGAGAGCGAGCGCTTGAGCTTGAGCTTGAGCTTGAGCTTGATATAGTACTTCCTTCTGAGATGAAATTTTGATATATAGTTTACAGAGGAAATGGTGAGCTTGATATAGTACTTCCTTCTGAGATGAATTTTTATATATAGTTTACAGAGGAAATGGTGTTTCCCCCTTCTGGTTGATATTAGCAATAATTCCAAATGTTTTTCAATCAATAGCAAAAGATGCAACTTTTCACTGATTTTCTATTTTTAATTTGTTAATTCAGGAAGTTGGTTTTCTTCAACGTACATTATCTAAACATCTGCTTGAAGAGGACGTTCAAGCTATTTTTGGGTAAGACCTTACTTTCAGAAGTCAGGTTCACTACGTGTTTTTATTTGTCGTTCAAGCACAGCTAGTTAAAACATTTATATGCAATTGAAAATCCATTTACAATTAGATGCTTTCAGATCTGTTTTATATTTTCTGATTGATACCTATTTCACATGCTACTTGCAGGCAAGTTGTTGTGATCTTCCACACTCAAATTTCTGAAGCATTTAAATCCTTGGAGATCAACACTCCACAAGCAAAGAACAGGTACCAATGACCTTTATACAGCAGTACTTTGAATACAAAATGTTTCTTAGAGAGGTTGATCAGATGATGTTAGGTTTATAGCACATTCTTCTTTGACATTTGTCTTCATGTCTTCATGGCACAAACTTTACTATGAAGTACATCATTTATTTGTTCATTTGCGTTTTTAGTATTCAAATTTTTAGGATATCCTATGCCAGGCTCTATTGCGACATTCAGCATATTCTTGGATGCATCAGATCGTTGCCTTCTGTTAATTTGGGCAAATCCAGTCCACCAAATTGGGGGCAACTTGATGAATTCTTGGCTCAACATTTTGGTACAGAAGCTGGTGAATAGATTCTTCATGATATATTTATTGATATATTTGGACGAAGGTTGACCATTACTAATTACATGAAAAGCTAGAAGCCTGTGCATCAAGTTACTACTTTAAACGAGGTAAACAAGCTAGACTTACTGTTGTATGGGACAATTTTGTTTAATTGCAAAAGTTCAAACACAAAGCGCCCCATATTTCACTAAAAGTGCGTTTGATTGTCAATATTTTTCACCTAAATTCCCTACTTTTATGCTGTTTGATTGATATTTTTTTGCATGAAAAATATTTTCTTTAGGAAAAGTAAGTTTTTATTTTTCAGGTAATTTACTCTCTCTCTCTCATCTATCTTTCTCTCTTCCATCTATCTACCAATAAAAAATGGACAAGTATAATATTTTTTAGGTTGAAAATAAAATCAATCCAACACATTTAATTGACAATTTTCATGCAAATAATTTCTAGACAATTGAATTGCCTAAAATTTATTTTCTTTTAATGTAAATTCCATACTCACAATCAAACACGCCCTAAATATTATGATCAAGGTGCAAAGTTGCATGGTGAGAAATTATACTAGTCTGAATGCGTTTTAAATGGTATGCATCAAGGGTGAAGATAGAAAGGTGCTATCATTTTATGTTGAGTATAACACATCCCAGTTAAGCCCTTTAATTACCCACGTGAGGTACTCGTGTAACATTTCAAACAGATGGACTGAACTGAACCAAATTCAGATGTCTCACATGGAATAATAATTTATAATAGTAAAATTTGAATTAATCATGTAATTACAGGGGTTAGGTTACGAGTGGTGGTTCATATTTAAGCTTGTTTTATCTACATACTTCTTTATCTTGTACGTGCAATGTGCACAAATTTTAGAATGCCTTGGGACTTGTGCACAAATAATTCTATAATGCCATAATAAACAAGTGGCAGCCCTCTATTTGTTTATTATGGCACCCATTCGGTAACCCATAATGTACAAGTAGCAGCACCGTTTTAATTATTCTACACATCTCAGCTATTTCTGCTGATTTACGAAGCACATAAAAGTTCATTTGCGAACGGAACTCCAGCCTTCTGCTCATGCTATCTTTCTTGCATTTATTGTGTCCTGATTCTTACAGGAAGTCAGCATACTGAATATATTGCTGCGATCCTATGCTCAATTTCTGGAGGGGGCTCTGTTTTGTAATACTATACACAATTTTCAATGATCACGGTGCTTGCTTTTTGTAGGAAAGAGTGTATTCTTTGGTGACAATGTCTCGTCTTCATTTCATTTCCTTTTCCGGGACTGTTCATTCTCCCTTGATATTGTTTCATTGTCAAAGACTTTGTCCCCCTTTCATAATTTTGTGGGGTTTCCCCCTTTTTTGTTAATAGAAATACTAGCGATAAATGGTTTGCCTGCAAGTACATTTCTACATTTACCAACTTAATGTCTCAACTTGAAATTTTGATGATAATATTTAGAAGACTCGTTAAAGCTAGAGATAATTGCAGCCGCGGTCCCTAACCGTTTCGTTTTTTGTAGACTTTACCCTAACCTTCAATTTGTATCACTCGGAGTCCCAAACCTTTCATAAATTCGCAACCGAGGTTCAAATGGACGGAAACCGTCCAAGTTGACCAATAAAATTGATTTTGACCAAATTTTAACTATTTTTAAAGGGTAAAAATATAACTTTGTTTTTTTTTTTCATTTAAATAATAAAAATAATTAAAAAATATAAACCCAACCCTAACTTACCTCACCCCACCCAATCAACACCATATAGCCACCACCCAACAATTTTTTCACTGCAGAACAGCGGTATGATTTTTCCAGAACCAGTGGCAGCGTCCACGACTACGTCTTTGTAGTTGCAGAGCAACGGTATGGTGGCAGCTTGAACCAGTGTACAGAACTGGAAATCGGCGGCGGTAAGGACTTCCAGGATCGGTTCTGATAGCGGTGTGTTTAGTCGGAGTATCGGGTGCTCGTTAATGCTTTGTTCGAGTCAATGATGTCAGTTATTATTGCAGTTGGTGTAGAAAAATGGCGTTTCCAATTCCAAATAAACGATCAATTGAGATTGTAGGGTTTATGATTTCAGAGTGTGTTTGGCGGAGCTTAAGAACGATTTTCGAATATTGCAGTAATGATCATCCACTTATTATTTTCATTTGGGTTCCATTTGGTGGTGATAGCAGCGACGGTGGTGGTTTGGACAGGCATAGGAAGGCGATGTTGCTGGGGGCCTCCGCCTGCGTCATCAGTAGGGTTCCATTGGTTTGGTACCCATTTTTGTAGCAAAGCTCTGGAGATGAAAGAGTAACAGAAATTACCCTAACCTTGAGCTCCAACCTGAAATGGGTGGAGGGACTTAGGACTTGACGTAGTGAGGTTGCTCTCCCTTCGACCACTGGTGTTGCTCTCCCTTTGATCACCGGTGTGGACCGGAGTGGGCTTGAGAATAGAGATTGAATTACATGCTTCTGGGTTTTCATTACAGAGTGGGGTGGGTGGTCTCTTTTTTCTTTTGGGGGTGGTGGTTTTGGGCAACGGGAGGTGGTTTTGGGTAGGGTGGGGGATGGGGTGAAGAAGATGATGAATAGTTCATTTTTTATTTTTATTTTTTTTTGGTTAATTGTTTATTATAGGGTTAAATAATAAAGTTACATTTTTACCCTTTAAAATAGTCAACATTTAGTCAAAATCAATTTTATTGGTCAACTTGGATGATTTCTGTCCATTTGGACCTCAGTTGCGAATTTATGAAAAGTTTGGGACTTTGTGTGGTACAAATTGAAGGTTAGGGTAAAGTCTACAAAAAAAACGCAAAGGTTAGGGATCGCGGCTGCAATTATCCCTTAAAGCTATTGTAAATATTATATCATGCACATTTGCAATCAAGAATCACTAACAATGCTTCAAGTATACAGGAAATTGATAAAAATGCAAGTTCTTTTCGTTGGTATAAATTGTGCATTACTCTTGAAAGGAAACGTTTGTTACCTTTCCATATAGGGTAAGAATCAGTTTCTACACATATTGGGTAATTTTGATGAAGTAGTGGTTCCCAGCCTATCATCACTTTAATACAGGGGGTGGGGTTCGAGCTGATTTAATGTTATTTTTTAGTTACCCCTGTTGTGAATAAACCGAGTTGTGTACCGTCACATCAAGCATAATTAGTTACCTTAAGCGCGTCCAATAGCAAATTATTGGTTCAACATTAGCAACTACCATAGTGTCAAAAGTAAATTGAAAACTATTACAAATTTACTTTTCACACAAGCACATAACTGAACCCATGCATTTGTTCACTTCTTGGGTGTAATCTCCAACACAAATTCTTTACCCACAAGAATTGACAGGTTCAATATCTCCACATTAACATACACATTGCTGTTGGCTTTAATGCTTATATCCAAGTGTCTATTCTCTTTCACTCCCATTCCAGTAACTAATTGATATCCTTTAATCTTGTTGAAACTTTTGTTCAATCCCAGAAAAGTCACCTTGTCTATAGTCCACTTCTGATTCAAAGCGAACTCTTCATTCAAAACCTCAGATCTTAGTATTAGTCTATTCCTTACTATACCACTGTTAAATTTTATCAAACTCCAATTTTCTCCTTCACCTCCCATTTCCATGTCCTCTCCATCATCCAAGAAAACTTCCCCTGAGCTGTTTTCTCTTCCGCTAATTGCTACCAACAGTTGGAACGGAGTTTTCCTGGCTTCTTGTGTTGTCATTGCTTCTCCTTGCATGGCTAATATGTTTCCTTCCCGAATATGCACATTGATATGATCAGGAGGTGCATCAAGCTCGATATAACTTCCTTCTTGTGAATTCACAGAACGTGAGTAGTCAAAGAGGTCGAACCAGCTCCCTGCTGGAAAATACGCATCAACAGAAACTACTCCAGGCTTTAGTACAGGTGACACCAAAATCCCCTTACCGAGTAGAAACTGTGAGCTGATGTTGTAGGTGTTTGAATCCTGGGGAAATGAGAAGAAAATTGGTCGTGCTATAGGTATGCCTTTAGAGTGTGCCTCGTACATCAATGTGTAGAAGTAAGGCAATAGGCAGTAACGAAGACCTAACACTTTCCTGGCGGTTGTAGTGACTGAATTCCAGAGATATAGCTCTTGATGGATGGCATCCTTGTCCGAATGGTCTCTTGCAAAGGGATAGAACGCCCCTAGCTAATATAGAAGGAAAATTGGCACATGAACCCAGGTAACCTATTTATCTCTTATAATTCACAGCATTTACAGATGATGAGAAAGAACAATAAACAATTTGATACATCATAAGTGAATCTAATTCAAGAAATATTATAAGAAAAGGAAGATCTAACAGAAGTCACGAGATTAAAATCAAGAGACGAAGTCAAATTTTTTAACTTAATTTTCTCATGAGAAAACCATATATTTTACCTGAATCCAGCGCTGGCAAAGTTCTTCAGTCGTGTTCCCAAAAAAACCACATATGTCGGCTCCCACCATTGGAATTCCAAATATTCCAAAATTCAAGATGCTTGGGATCGAGTATGCCAAATCACTCCAGGTGGCAGCATTGTCTCCAGTCCAGTGAGCCGAGTACTTTCCAGAACCCACAAAAGTACATCTGCTTAGTACAAATGGCCTTTTACCAGTTACATTGACTAAGGCTTCATTAGTTGCTTTGGATTCCAAAAAACCGTAGAGATTGTGTGCGTTATACTCTGTAATGTTGCTAAAATGTAGTGAAGTTGCAGGTATAGTTTCCTCGCCAATGAGACGTTGAATCCCAGCATTATTGATCTTATAGGGAGGATTATCAAGAGTTGATGATAGATTGGGAGGTGAAGTTATGAAATTGGCTGCCTCATTCATGTCAATCCACAGGCCATCAACAGGGAGAAGTTCGAAGAATTTTTTGATTTCATTACCCCAATATATTCCAGTGGACGGGTTCAGAAAGTCCGGGAAGTAGGTAAATCCAGGCCAAACTTTTCCAAGGTAAGGTTCACCATTACGCTTTATGAAGATGTCAGCTTGCATTCCTCTCGTGTAGGTAGGATACGTCTCATTTACACTAATGCCTGTAGTTTACAGCAATATGGTCAATAAGCAGAAACAGGCCTCTTTAACTAATCTAACATTTTTATGTCAATGTTTTTTTATCGAAATTGTCTGTTGAAGCAGGGCCCAAATAGCAGAAGTACATAATTATTTTGATTGGTGAGCTTACCGGGATCTAGGATGACCACATATTTCTGACCATTCTGGTGAAGAGCATTGACAAATTTCTTCATCTTCTCCGAGGGAAAATTGATGGGATCAAGAGTGAAATCTTTGTAGCCATCCATGTAATCAATATCTGACCACATAACGTCTAGGGGAATTCTAGCTTCGGTATAACCAGATACCACATTCTCAAGGTCATAGATATCTTTGTAACCCCAGCGGCACTGATGAAATCCTAGAAATGAAGAAAGGACACTACTTCTCACAAGAACCTTATGAATTAGAGAACTTGAACAAAGAAGCAGATTATAGAAATTGAAGGTTCGTAACCAAGCACGATAACCGCGAAAAGTGAGGCTCATAAATGGCCAAAAGCAAGCGCCATACCAAAAAATTGAGGACATGCCCTTGGAAATACATTTCATTTAATAGAAGCAAGCTAGATATTGTGGTAGACTGATAGTTGACAAATCTCATGTACTTTTTTAAGTATATTTCCTTTAGATGGCTAATGTTCTTTGGACTTGTGAATTGCCTAAATATCAGTATAGCGTAGCTTTCTATTCGATCATTGAGAAATTAGTTCTGGAAACAATCGCCAACTTTGCAATCTAAAATTAAACCATCTTCAAATAATACAGTATGGACTAATTCCTGACCCTGAATTGAAACAACATAACACCCTGATTCCTAAAAGGAACTATCATACTTACCAAAAGACCAATAAGGCATAGGTGCAGGGCGGCCGATAAGCTCAGTGTACTGTTCCATAACCATTTCTGGCCCCGGCCCAGCAAAGAAGTATAAGTCAAGCATTCCACCAATCACCTTGTAGGTAATCCTATCTCCAGTGTACACAATATCCATCCCATTGCTATTGAGCAGCAAGACTCCATGAGTGGTCCCACGAGGGGACCGGACGTCCATGTAGAAAGGGTGAGATCCATATAAGTTGAGATCAAGGGTCTCACTGGCAATGTTGACATTCCACAGGGTAAATGTCTGGTTATGCTGCAGCCTGAATGAGCTCTTCGTGTGCTCCCCTAAGCCATAAAGATTGGAAGTGTCTAGTGGCAAAGCGGAAGAGAGTTGAAGATACTGGTCTTTGAAGACAAGGTACGTTTCAGGGTGATGGTTTACAGGGCTGGTGTTAAAGAGGGTGTCGCCGGAGGATAGGCGGCTGACGGCGAACCCAAATGGTGTAGTGTTTAGAAGGGTGAAGGTGAGGTCAGAGGCGGGGTCTGAGAGGAAAATGCAGTGGTTTTTTGGTGGTGAAGGGTGGTTCCCGGCGAGGTAACGGCGAAGTGGGGAGTGAGATTGGCGGGGGAGGACTTCTTGAGGGATTTCCCATCTTGGATTGTTGGCATCTGTAATTCTGATTCTTAAACGGTCCTTTGTCTCGAAGCTGTAGGCAAATCGAAGGCACGAAAAGTTTCATTAATCGAATTTTAAATTATAATTATTTTTGCAATTACTCACCGTGTGCCTATAAAAAGGAGTTAATTGTTTCGATAGTAGTTTTTGAATGCAACTCAAAGTTCGATTAGTGGAACGTGACATTTAATTATAAAGTTCATGTATTAAGACGATGAGTGAGTGCAATTGTTCAAACAAGTGTTTGAATAACTCAAAGTTCAGTTAGTGGAATGACACGTTAAAAGTGCGAAAAATAAGTAAAAAAATGCGAAAATAAGAAAAAATTGCAATTAAAATGTGATGCTTTTCTTTTCTTATTTCTTTTGCACGACTTTTTATTTTTTAAATGCACTAAAGATACTTAAACTTTTATTTTTTGTTGTGTTTATGCCTTTTTAACTTTTTCTTTTTCTCTTCTCGCTGCTAAAATATAAGGTCATGTTTGATTGACACATTTGTCATGAAAAATATCACATTCAAAAAAAAAAATTTTTCACTTTGGTCATTTGATTGTAACATAAAAATTAAAAATATTTTTCAAGATACAATCACTTTAAACTTATTTTCAACAAATTTTATGAAAAATATTTTTCTATAATTTAGGTGATTTTTTGTTTTCCAACTTACAAGAAAAATATTTACCTTTCCATTTTTGTTATCAAACCGACCTTAAGTAATTTTATAATTCATGGATAAATAACTTGCAATCATAAGCTCATCCTATTAAAATTATAATTTATTTTTCTCTTTTTTATCAATCACACATTTTAATAAATATATATATATATTACGCGCAATTTCATAATTTTTTCTTCTTTTTCAAATACGCAAAAATAATAATAATAATAATAAATAAATAAATAAACCTATTTCAATCATTAAAATTTCTACCTTTTTAAGCCAAACAGATGCGCTCTTGTTCTTCAATATTCAAATGATTTTGTGGCTTGTTTAAATTGAACGAAACTGAACTCCTCCTCCTCGAGTATATAATCCGAGAATTAATTATCGAAAAATATTGTTGAATAATTGGGATGAAGAAGAATTCAATTACCTGGCAGTGAGGGAGAGGAATTGAATATCAGGACCGAAAATCGAGGAATTATTGATGAGCTGAAGATGAGCAGTCAACGTCTTCCCCGATGAATCGCCAATCACAGATTGGATGCTGTAACCATATCCAATAACTTCATCACCTCCTTCTTCCTTTGATGATGACGATAATGTGAAGAAGATGAACAAATAAATAAAAATAAGGTTATGAAGATGTTCTGATCGTATTCTTCTGTGCATTTGCTTCAGATTTAAGGCGGAGATTTCCTCCTCAATCAATTATTCTTTTTTTTTTTTTTTTCCTATGGTCGATTCTGAATCAATTACTGTAGTCTTCTCTCTTCTTCACAAAGTAGGATTTAATTCACAAAATTCAAGGGGTCCACGTTGATCCTCACAAATCTCTGCACTCCACGATATGCTAAACAAGACAAAAGATGCTGAACCCGTCTCCTTTTCCAAGTGTTGGAAAAGATAAATGGTAGCAATATAAAATTGGGTTATTGCTCAAGTTTTGTTTTACTGTATTTGATTATTTATTACAAACAAAATAGAAATGCTTAAAAATGTTTCTAAACACTGCATTTGACACTGTGCGTTACGATGTGTATGTTATGCACATTCCATTCCACCGCCACTACTCGTGGCTAAATTATGTAACACTTGTAAAAGCATTTTTATTGCTACTTGTAACATATCTCTTGTTTAAATTCTCATTTTTCTCAAAATTCATTTTTAATCACGCATTTTTTCACAATAATAAATACAAAATCATTTTCCAAAAATCACTGTTCCAAAACAAATTTTTCGCTCCATCACAATTTGCACCACCTGCCACCAACTATCGTCACCACCACGAGACCACCGCCTGCGGCCTCCTCCATAAATCACCAATAATAAATAGAAAAATTACACCCTTTATTGTTTTACAACGCCGTGCATATTTCATCACTACTTTACCCCAAAGCACTGCCACCTCCACCACTCACACAATGGCGAAACACCAATCCTCCACTCATGAAAATAAAAATCTGCCAAAAAAATCACGACAAGAAGAAGCAGTAGATCCGCAAAACTTGGGGTCAAGAAAAAACAGGGTTTTCTTCTCAGCAATCGATTCAGGGTGCATGGAGGCAATGGTGGTCCGATGGATTTTATGGGGGCTGTGAAGGTGACAGTTAGTGGTGGTAGCAGTGGTCTAATGGATTTTATGGAGACGAGTTATTTTGAATAAAACAATTTTTCGACTGATGCTACCAAAAATCGTACCTGGTTAATTCCGAGCTTGACGATTGATGATGAGCACGAACGTAATCTTCCGATACCCGAAACAAAGGCGTCGAGGTGTGTTCTCGTCGCCCCTCCGATGCTTAAGTTAGAGAGATAATTTGTGCATGAAATTATAGACTGAAAATTATATATATTGTGTACCTGAATAATGGATTGATGGGCCGTATTTATAGAGGGGGAGAAATATTCTTATAGCAGGACTCAAACACCCGAATCCTTAGGGTTGTTACCATGTTTTTCGGAGTTGTTGTGGAGTAGTGTTTAGTTTTTGGTAGGATTCTAGTGGTTTGGAGAGTCCATGGTAGAGTCAACTTTCCTGAATGGAAACCGGAATGAGGATGTCCAGGTGTTTTCCAGGGTGTAGGGAGTTCGAGTGGATACCATGGCCGAGGACGAAGTAACCCGAGGACTTTCCAGTAGAAGGCTTGATGACGTTATAATTCGAAGGAGTTGAATACCCGAGGACTATATACCCGATGACATCCAATGTAAAATGGGGGAAACTGCATGAAGTGATCGGGCATAATTTTCATGTGCTCGAGGACCATCATTCCCGACGAGGAATCATGGGAGAGTTTGGGACTTGTCAGACCTACATGGTCGAGATATAAATATTGACCATATCACCGACCATAATCATTGCAAACCTAAATAAGTGCTTATTTGTTCAACATTAGCAACTACCATACTGTAACAGTAAAGTAAAATTGAAAACAACTACAAATTTACTTTCACACAGGCACATAACCGAACCCAAATAAAAGTTTTGTTTCAGAATGTATTCGTTCACTTCTTGGGTGAAATCTCCAAAACAAATTCTTTTCCCATGAGAATTGACAGGTTCAATATCTCCACATTAACATACCCATTGTTGCTGGCTTTAATTCTTATTTCCAAGTGTATATTCTCTTTCACTGCCATTCCAGTAACTAACTGATATCCTGTAATCTTGTTGAAACTTTTGTTCAATCCCAGAAAAGTCACCTTCTCTATGGTCCACTTTTGGTTCAAAGCGAACTCTTCATTCAAAACCTCAGATCTTAGTATTAGTTTATTCCTTACTATACCACTGTCAAATTTTATCAAACTCCATTTTCCTCCTTCACCTCCCATTTCCATATCCTCGCCATTGTCCAAGAAAACTTCCCCCGAGCTGTTTTCTCTTCTGCTAATTGGCACCAACAGTTGGAATGGAGTTTTCCTGGCTTCTTGTGTTGTCATTGCTTCTCCTTGCATAGCTAATATGTTTCCTTCCCGAACATGCACGTTGATATGATTAGGAGGTGCATCAAGCTTGACATAAATTCCTTGTGAATTCACATAACTTGAGTAGTCAAAGAGGTCGAACCAGTTCCCTGCTGGAAAATAGGCATCAACAGAAACTGCTCCAGGCTCTAGTACAGGTGACACCAAAATCCCCTTACCGAGTAGAAACTGAGAGCTGATGTTGTAGGTGTTTTTATCCAGGGGAAACGAGAAGAAAATTGGTCGTGCTATAGGTATGCCTTTACAGTGTGCCTCGTATATCAATGTGTAGAAGTAAGGCAATAGGCGGTAACGAAGTCCTAGCACTTTCCTGGCTGTTGTAGTGACTGATTTCCAGAGATATAGCTCTTGACGGATGGTATCCTTGTTCGAATGGTCTCTTGCAAATGGATAGAATGCACCTAGCTACAGTTCAAAATTTTTTGAAATCAGTCGAATATCAGATGGAAAAAGAGCACATGAACCTATGTAACCTATTTATCTCTTATCATTTACAAAAGAGGGAGAGGAAGAACAATAAACAATATGATATGAGAAGTTAATTCAAGAAATATTACAGGAAAAGGAAGATCTCACAAAAGTAGCAAGAATAAAATCAAGAGGCGAAGTCAAATGTTTTTGACAAAACCATATATTTAACCTGAATCCAGCGCTGGCAAAGTTCTTCAGTCGTGTTTCCAGAAAAACCACATATGTCGGCACCAACCATTGGAATTCCAAACATTCCAAAATTCAAGATGCTTGGTATTGTGTATGCCAAATCACTCCAGGTGGCAGCATTGTCTCCAGTCCAGTGAGCTGTGTACTTTCCAGAACCCACAAAAGTAGATCTGCTTACTACAAATGGCCTTTTACCAGTTACATTGACTAAAGCTTCGTTAGTAGCTTTGGATTCCAAAAATCCATAGAGATTGTGTGCATCATACTCTGTAATGTTGCTAAAATGTAGTGAAGTTGCAGGTATAGTTTCCTCACCAACGAGACGTTGAATTCCAGCATTATTGATCTTATAGGGAGGATTATCAAGAGTTGAAGATGGATTGGGAGGTGAGGATATGAAATTAGATACCTCATTCATGTCAATCCAGAGGCCATCAACAGGGAGAAGTTCATGGAATTTTCTGATTTCATTACCCCAAAACATTCTGGTGGACGGGTTCAGAAAGTCTGGGAAGTACGTTAATCCAGGCCAAACTTTGCCAAGGTAAGGAATTCCATTACGCTTTATGAAGATGTCAGCTTGCATTCCTCTTGTGTAAGTAGGATACGTCTCATTTACACTAATGCCTGCAGTTTAAGGAAACATGGTCAATAAGCAGGAACCGGACTCTTTAACTATAGTCTAATATTCTTATGTCAATATTTATTTTACCAAAAATGTCGGTTGAAACAGAGCTCAAAGATCAGAAGCATATATTGATTTGATTGGGATCTTACCAGGATCTAGGATGACCACATATTTCTGACCATTCTGGTGAAGTGCATTGACAAATTCCTTCATCTTCTCCACGGGAAAATTAATGGGATCAAGAGTGAAATCTTTGTAGCCATCCATGTAATCAATATCTGTCCACATAACTTCTAGAGGAATTCTAGCTTCTGAATAACCAGCTACCACATTCTCAAGGTCATAGACATCTTTGTAACCGTAGCGGCACTGATGAAATCCTAGCAATGAAGAAAGGCACGACTTTTCTTACGAACCATATGAGAGAACTTAAGTCACACTTGAAAGCAATAATGATAGCCATCCACGTAACCATATAGAAATTGGAGGCTCACAACCAAGTACAATAATGATAAAATGGTCAAACCCCGAAAAGCAAGGCTCATAAATTGAAGCAATGTGATGGCCAGAAGCGACCCCATAATCGAAGTCCCATGACTTTCCATGAGCGAAATTTTTGAGAAAAAATACAATTCATTTAAATGAGTGAGCTAGATATTGTAATTGTTGACAAATTTCATGTACTTCTTTGAGAGGGTATATTTTCCTCTTAGATGGCTAACGTTGTAAGGACTAGTGTTTTAGCAGAAAAATGACATATATATATCCTTTTCACAAGTTCTAGTTGGCATTCTTGAATCCACTAAATATCAGTTGCATTACTTTCTATTCAATCAAGAGACATTAGATCTGGAAACAATTGCCAACTTTGCAATCTAAAATCACACCATCTTCAAATAACACCAAACACCATGATTCCTAATCCCTTGAAGGGGAACAAAAATAGAAACTGTAATATATATTCTCGGATACTATCACACTTACCAAACCAATAAGGCATAGGTGCAGGGCGGTCGTTAAGGTCCGTGTACTGTTCCATAACCATTTCTGGGCCCGGCCCAGAGAAGAAGTATAAGTCAAGCATTCCGCCAATCACCTTGTAGGTAATCCTATCGCCAGTGTACACAACATCCATGCCATTGCTATTGAGCAGCAAGACTCCATGAGTGATCCCACCAGGGGACCGGACGTCCATATAGAAAGGGTGAGATCCATACAAGTTGAGATCAATCTTGGCAGTGGCAATGTCGGCATTCCACAGGGTAAGAGTCTGATTATGCTGCAGCCTGAACGAGCTCTTTGTGTGCTCCCCAATGCCATAAAGATTTGAAGTGTGGGGTGGCAACGCGGAGGAGAGTTGCAGATACTGGTCTTTGAAGATGAGGTATGTGGCCGGTCGATGGTTTACTGGGGTGGTGTTGAAGAGGCTATCGCCGGAGGAGAGGCGGCTAACGGTGAACCCAAATGGGGTAGTATTGAGAAGGGTGAAAGTGAGGTCAGAGGTGGGGTCTGAGAGGAAAAGGCGGTGGTTTTGAGGTGGTGGATGGAGGTTTTCGGCGAGGGAACGGCGGAGTGGGGATTGAGATTGGCGGGGGAGGATTTGTTGTGGGATTTCCCATCTTGGGTTGTTGGCATCTGTAATTCTGATTCTGAAACGATCTTTCGTCTCGAAGCTGTCGGCAAATCAAAGAGCAATAGCCAAAAAATAAATTTACTTAAATTCTAAACAATAGTTAATTTTTAAGTAATTATAGGCAAATCAAAGAGCAATAGCCAAAAAATAAATTATGTACTTAAACTTTAAACAACAGTTAATTTAAGTAATTTCCAGCTTGTTTGATAAAATTTTATTGACTAACTGATCAAACTTTAATTCATGATTCATAATTTTTAATTTTAATTGACATTTCAACTACACATTTTATCTACTTTTATCAAAATCTATTAAAATTTTCTCAAATAACTCTTATTACTCAAACTTGATAATAAAAATTTACTTAAATTTGACTACTTTTAAGCTTAATAGATATTCTCAAATCTCATGTTAAATCTTTATGATATCGAAGGTAATTGGCATACTCTAATAAGTGGTTTCATAGATATAAATAATTAGACTCGTAAGAAAAGTGATAATCTAATCTAGTTACGAATGAACTCCTCCTCTCCAATTAATTATCGATATTAGAAGTGAAGAAATTAATGTTGAATAACTGAGATGAAGAAATTTAATTACCTGGCAGTGAGGGTGAGGAATTGAATATCAAGTCCCAGAATCGAGGAATTTTGGATGAGCTGAAGATGAGCAGTCAACGTCTTCCCCGATGAATCGCCGATCACAGATTGAATGCTGTAGCCATATCCAATTGCTGCTTGTATTTCTTCTTCTTCTGGCGATGATGATGATGATACTCCATTTGCAGATGTTGCTGAATCCAATAATTTGAAGATGATCAACAAATAGAAGAGAACGAGCTGCAGAAGATGTTCTGATGGTGTTTTTCTGTTCATTTTCTTCATATTTACGGGGAGCTTTCCTTGATGAATCAATTAGTCAGTATGTTCTTCACAAAATATGATATAATTTATAATTCTTCTGAAGCTTCAAGGGCCCACGTTGATCTCGTCCTTGATCCTTACAAATTTATCCACTTCACACGTTAACATTGTGATTACAACGCTCAGGAAAACAGAAATATTTAAACTTTTCCCCCTTTTAAGTAGAAGATTGTTGTAACTTGAAATCATATTCTTAAGTTGAGCTTAAACGAGCATCTCTCAAGCTACACGTTGACATACCAATTGGAGTTCGAACTTTGAGCTTGCTTCGCTGCCACTTTTCTGTGGTGTATCAGGCTGATTTACACATTCATGAATGGGATGTACTGAACTTGACAATATAGACTAAGTTTGTGCAAACTAGCCCAAGCAGATCCCATTAATTGCAGGAATTTAAAACAATAGTGCATTCAACATTTAAGCCCATCTGACCTTGAGGCGAGCTTATACATTGAGGCGGTTCATAGAAAACTATGGGGAAAATTAGGTGTTTTTGTGATGGTGGTAGTGGTCACGTGGTGCGCAACTCGCTATCTGGTGTGGGGGCATTTAGTGATGCCGCGATCTAGGAGAGATGATGGCAGGGATGGATCCAAGATTTGATTCGAGACCGGGCTACAAAATTTCAAGCCTGGCTACTGCGTAAAAAAAAAAAATTTTACACATGAAAAAACAGTTTTTTGAAAAAAAAATATAAAAAATCTTTAAAAAAAAAAATTTGGACCTGAGTGGGGGGTTGCAGCCCAGCCAGCCCCCCCACTGTATCCGTCCCTGGATGATGGTACCGGAGTTTGGTGTGGGGTGGTGTTGTGGTTATTGTGGTGGTGGTTTTGCATTGCTTTGAGTTTGCGTTGATGTGGTGTGTGATGGTTGGTGGTAGTTTTGCGCGGTCTGGAAAGACAATAGTGGTCGTCATGGCGGTGGTTGTGGGTAGATGGGATAGGAGGGGTGTTTGCGACCAATTATTTGGTTTATTGCGACCAATAATTGGTTCAACTTATGACAAATAAATAATATTTGATCTAAAAAATGTGACTGTAACTCATAATTTATCAAGTTGTGATCGAGAAATTAATTTGATAAATTGTGATCGATAAATGAGTTATGACTAATGAAAGTTATGATTATGTAACTAATGAATAATCTGTTATCTAGAAAATTTTGATTTGTGATTGAAAAATAATCTATGGCTTATAAATTTTTAGATATGTGACCGTAAAACAATTTATGACCTTTACAATTTTTTATTCGTGATTGAGAAATAATTTTTGACCAATTAATAAAAAAATTATTTATCACAATTTATTTATCGATCACAAATCACAAATTACAAATTTTATAAAATCATGTCTCAAACTTTTAAGTCACATATTATTTATTGATCATATGTTATCGATCATATATTATTTATCAGTCATAAAATATACAATTCATTGGTCGTAATATCAAATAATTGGTCACTTATTATTTATTGATCACAAATTAATCAAATAAGACCAACAAATTGGTTACAAACACCCGCACCCCATACCATCCCACCACAACTACCGCACCACCGCCATGACCACCACCTCCGTCAACCACCATTACCATCACCTCAGCCAACATTACAACCACCTCCGTTAAACATCACCAAAAAAAAATCAGAACCAAAATTATCAATCACCACCACGACCACGACCACCTCACTAGTACCATCAAAATTGCAAAACCACCATCGCTCTGCACCACACACTCCCAAAACTTTGACTAAGCAAATCGGAGGAAGAAATCAACCCAAAACCCTAAAACCATCGCCTATGTACCCTACCTCCACACACTGCACCACCACCACTAGCATCACTGCACACACCACAACACACAAAGATCACCATCGTACAGATCCACACACGCATATCACTACCACACACACACCATAGATCACACACCACTGCAAATTCACACTTTTTTTTTGTGTCAAACACAGATCCGCAACCACTAAGAAGTAACAGCGCTCGTCGTTGTTTATAACAAACCCACTATCATACATCTTCTTAGCAGACATGTAGCGACAATGTCTACTTCGAAGTGGCGAGGCCTCAGCAAAAGCTTCACATCAGCTATGGTTGCTTCAAAGTAACGACGCTGTGGTGGTGGTGGTGTCTTGAGCGTCGCTCTGCAATGCCAACGATATGTTCGTCAGTGATGTGTGATAAAGAGAAAAGAGAGAATGGTGGGATATATATATGAGCTTGTTCAATTGAAGCTAATGCTATGCCCCTCGAAAAAGAGAAAGCAAGGACTTTCTTTTAGCTACTGGCCCAAAAAAAAAAAAAAAAGACAGCCTCTTGATCAATCGATTGGCAGGTGATACGTCGCCTAGGTTGACAGGGGAGGAGCGAGCGAAAGCCAAGTCAAGAAAGGAAATCGAAGATTGTGCGGGCCCTTTCAGCCTAGCGTATGCCTTCCTTTCGCCTAGGGGAGCGTGGTGAGATAGACAGACGTCCAATTTTTACAGCAGCTAGTTGCTCGTGTAAGGTTTTTTAATCGATTATTTGGGCTTATATGTGAAATATTGTGTATTGGATTAAAGGCTATCAATTTTGGTTAAACCCGTCTGGGCTTTAATGCATCTAATTAAAGTATGGACTTTTATGTGTAGAGATCGGGCCTGTTCCTAATTCATGATGGGCCGAATTAGGTTAACTAGGCAATCTATATATATATAGGGTTATGGTCCCCGGATCACACGATTTGTATTCATTCATTCTGGATTCCATCACCAGAGAGAAACAAAAGAACAACGTGTTGATCTGGAAGACTAAAGTCGCAGAAATTATTCATTACAATAATCATGTCTGATTCAGGTACGCTTCCGCATTCGGTTATAAATTCTTAATGATTCAACGTGGACAATTTAATTTAATAAATCTAACAGCTCGGCCTTAGTCTTGGGCTGATCTCACACTTCAATGTATATATAAAAAGAGAGAGAGAGAGAGAGAGAGAGAGAGTAGGTGTGTATTAATTTAATTGAGAGAGAGGATAGAAGAAAATGGTTGGGTAGGTAGATATGTGTATTAATTTAATTCTATAATATATTTACTAATATTAAAATTTTGAATTATTGTCTGATTTTAAATAAAAAAATTGTAAATATTAATTATGAATTGTGAAGTAAAAAAATTGTAAATATTAATTATGAATTGTGGGAAGTTAAAATGTCTGCATAGATGTAATCTCCACTAAAATATATTAATTTGGATTTGGGTGAACTCGATGGTTGAGTTGAGCTCATCCAACTATAAACCGCGACTCGACTTGGGCAAGTAAATTGGCTGGACGAACCTATCACCTATGTGACACCAATTTGAAATCATTGGACTAATATTTGTACAAATAAAGATTGTCGTGTACAATTTGCAAGTGTAAATGTTAAATAAGCAATAAGGCGAATGAGTATAGTATCCTAACTTTAGTTGATGAAATTGATTTTAGTGGAGGTTGAATAAGATAATTTTAAATAAACAATTAAGCAACTTAGATAAATCAAGATATTTAGAACACTAGAGCATCCTATTTCAACATATCTAACCTAATTTAATTTCTTCTCAACGTGTTGTTAAAGTTTATTATCCATATTGCTGGTTAAATTCTCTAACTTATTTGATAGTCTTTTTTGAGTAAAATCAAATCTAAATTTTCGTAAGAACTCACTATATCTTTAAGAATTACATTATATGAGCCGCATTAGATTCCATGGTGATTTGTAAATGAACTATACAGACCATAAACGCATGTGTTCCATCTCTTATCGAAAGTTATGATATTCATTGCAAAGAGCTAATACTACATATATCATTTATGGGTTTTGTTATGCCTCGCCACATTGGGTTCCATGTGGCAAACCCACCGATGCCCATCTGTCAATTATTGAACTAGCCAACCCACTCCATGGAAAAGCACATCCACTGAAGCAGTCCTGTGTCAAGCCCCGAAGCTAAACTCAATTATTTGCCGAGGTGATGAAGCTCGACACAAGTCAAAGCCGAAGCTCAAGTATAGTAAATGACGAACCCACACAAGGATTCTGAATTGGATTAATCTTGGTGTACATAATTATTGTACATAGGGGTGTAGATGTACAATAATTATGTACATTTAGCATCACTCTTCGGAATTTATGAAGGAGATTCTTTTGAAATGATTGATGTGACTTTTGTAATGAGTAAAATGTCTCATTTTGATAGTTTAGACATATAGGTTGGCTTCTTTTTGTAAGAGCATTAAATGCGTCACAGGCTAGAAAAATCAAATTGATGTTTAGGATGGTATGTTTCAGCTAAGGAGATAAGGCCATGTAGATTTTCATCAAACGGACATCATTTTATTTGTAACAATATAAATATCCCCCATGTATCATTTGAAGTCTAATGTAACTCAACACACTCGAAGCTGCTATTTGTCCTCTCTCATTGATTATGCATTTGTTTGACTAGAGTGTAGATCACTTTGCTTTGTTTGAGTTATTTGTAATTGGTAATTATTATATAATTATTCCCAAATATATTGTCACAGCCCGAATGTATTAATCTCTTGTGATAAAGCTTCTCCCACGCCTAAATTCAGAGTATTATTAATTAGCGACTTGTCCAAACGTGTTGAAATTTGTTTACGTAAGCACGAGTGGGCCCAATATTTGTTGTCCGCGTCATCCTAATAGAAAATGAGGTCAACGGGTTTCAATATCGTTTTCGCAAATTAGTTAAAAGTTGATCATGATTTCAAAAACTAAAATCATTTGTTCAGTGACTCAATTAATTTATTTTAAAAAGTTCAGTGACCACGGATGAAAATCTACCCAAAATGTATGAAACCGTAGAGGGACCGCCCTCTTATCCTTTCATTTCAAGTTTAAACCCGTGAAACGACAGTATATAATGTAGAAATACAGCCGAAAATTTTTGTGTGACAATGGCACTAACATCATCATTTTCATCGATTCATTCTCTCGCGCTCGTCAAATTAAACCGACATTCAACAATAAGAAGACCTAATGCGCTTTCCCTGGTAACTTGCAACAGCCTCCTTGACGATTCCGCCCTCCTCCAAGCAGCCAAACACACCGTAATCACTTCTATGCTACTATTTTTTTTTTTTAGGCATTGTTGCTTAACTGTATGTCTATTTTTATGGGTATTTAAGCTTTGATTTTTAATTGCATTCCAAAGGTGGATTCGTATGTCGAGAATGGAATGGTGATTGGACTGGGGTCTGGCCGTGCTTCTGGTCTAGCCATACAGTATTTGGGGCGCCAGCTTCGTTCCGGTCTGATTAAAGATGTTGTTGGAATTCCTACGTAAGTCAAAATCCTCGATTTTGTGTAAGGATCATGATAAGTTAAAGTCTCTAATTTAAGGTCTGTTTGTTTGGCAAGAATTAATTTCTCGAGAAATCAGGAGTTTAAAAATATTAACTTGACTAAACCGGCTGAATGTGGGGAATGCCATTTTTTTTTTTTTAGACAACATGAGCTGGACAATATCGGCAGGGCAAACGTTTTATGCCTAGTCCAAATCTTCAAATTTTCACAGAATTATGATAGGAGTTTCAAGGTTTTAGAGAACAAAGTACAGAGCTTTATTATATAGTGGAATTTTGTCTCAATTATTGTGGTTTGGGATGATGACATTAATTGATTCACTGGTTGCACAAGATATTTCATCTAGCGTCAGCATTTCAAAGTACTCCAGTATATTAATAGCATATAGAAAAATTAAACTGAGTAGACATTCCACTTTTAGAGTATGCATTTGAGTTTTGCCAACGTCCAAACTCAAGGTGCAAGTTTGACGAGCATTGTGCTTGCAATGATGTCGTTTTGGTTAACACTTACAGTTTCTGTTTCATTTTTCCATTAGGAGTAATCAGCAACACTGTGATGCAGATCTGTTGGTAGTGCAAGTGAAGCTGCAAAGGTCGGAATCCCATTGGATCAATATGGAGACAGATCTAAAGTGTGCATATTTTATTTTGTTTCATTGTACTCAATTGCATTGTTCAGTTTTAGTTATGGTGAATGATTTTATTGGATGGCTCTTTTCATTTTATACTGTTTATTGGCTTGGATGGTGCTTTACCACATTCTACTTTGCCATGTTTTAGATTGATTTAGCATTCAATGATGCTGACGTTATAGAAGAAGAAACACTTGCAGCAGTCATTGGGCGTCAAACATTGCAAGGCGGCGAGTCATTAATTCAAGAGAAGGTCACTCAAAAGTGCATCCTTCAATCAGTACATCAGTATATTTCAATTCTTATTTCAGAGAGGAAAACCTCAAAATGTAGATTCTAACAGTACTATGGATAACGGTGTAGTGCAACACTAAAATGACTTTTCTTATAGTATTCTTGTTTCGAATCATCTTAACTAAATATGCCTTGGATATGCCATGTACGATATTCTCCTTATCTTGCATAGATTCCTTTCAAATCACGATTATTGTTCAGCTACACTAGTTAATTCTGGTGCAGACTGTTCTTAAGGCGGCTGGGAAGCTTGTACTTATTGTCACAGGAAAACAGTATCAAGGGGCTGTAGATGGATCGATACCAGTTTTAATCAGATCCGTAAGCTCAAGCACAAGAAGTACGCAAGTTATTGACTTATGGGACATTTTTTTCAAACATTTTGTTTTGTTGTATTGCAGATCAACTGGTTGGAAACTGCTGAAGAAATTGATGAACTGTTCCTTGGTGATGCTGAGGTATTCTTATATAAGACATAATTTCTATGTGATTAATTTGAAAATTTCTTTGCTTTACACACTCCTCTAGATTTTGTAGAATTTGAACTTCTTCAATAATATGGTTTGAAATTTAGAAGATAATTTTAGTGCATCGTTTTAGCATCTAGGTCCCCATTAAAATTGTAAACCATTGGATTTTCAATTAGAAAATTACTGGAATGTGAAATCTTGTGCTCTCAAATTTTCCTTAGTTCCCAGTGCCGAACCCAAAAAAATGTTATATCTAATTCATTCTCAGTAAAGACCATTGAGTCTGCCACAGAGATGGTGACGTGAAGATATAATAAGTTATTCCATGCCTAGCAAGCATGTGATTAGCAGTTTAGGGTATAGATTTTTTAATTCCTGTTAATTCTAGGTTAATAATTGTAAACTTCCTGTTGTTCATTGTCAATCATCACATCACATTTCTTTTGTTATTTGTAGCAGAAAGGATTTAGTTACATTATAGTTAGGCCCAGTTATAATGAGGTTTGGTCATGTAGTAGTATTTTCTTTCATGCTTCCTAGAAAGAACCAGAAAAAAATGAGAATTATAGGATCAACCGGAACACTAAATTGGAGGACAGGAAGTGATTGGATAGATTATTACCGACTGAGGCCTGGACTAGTTTTTTGGATATCTCAGAATGAAGGGTCTATTGAGAACTGAAACTTGTCTAGTCTTATTTATAGTCTAGATTTTGGTTACTCATTTCGCATTGCACCAGTTATGCGTTACATTTAACTTACATTGATGAGAGTTAGACAACTATTATTGACATGGAGGACAAAGTTCATGAAGTTTTTTTTTTTCTTTTAATTTTGTCAAGGTTTGGAGGAGACCATCTGTAGGGTATGCAGGTCCATTAGGGGGTGATTTCCCTCTGGTCACTAAAGAAGGGCATAATGTTCTCGATGTAATTTATACATCTCCAATAATAAGCCTCGGTACAATTATACATTTCGATATACTAGTGTTTTTTCAGTTTTTCTCTACTTCATGCGCAATCTTTTCTTAGGCTGGTACTGATTTTCTTGCAGCTGAAGTAGCTGATAGTTTGGATCAAGTTGATGGTGTTGTAGAGCACGGGATTATTTCCAGGATCCCGTCAGTTCCTTATACTTGAACTTTTTCTATTTTATCAATGCTGCTATCATTTATTGACGTTGCTCATGTTAATTTTGGCTTATTCACGCCTTTAAATTAATTTTTTCAGTAGCTGATCCTAATAGTAGCGCGTTTCTTATTAAACTCGCTTTTGTTCCCCATTAGCCAAGAATTTTCATCATAGAAATAATTTAAATGTGTGTTCAAAGGTTTCGGGCTGAATGACAGGTGCACAGCAGTGATTGTCACAGAAGATGGGCTGCGAATTGTTGATAATACACTAAAGATCGATGGGAGCAGAGTTTAATCATACAACCTTCTAATTAGAGACTGCTGGATATTATTTGTATTATTGCTTAAAGTATGTTAAATATTGATATGAGAAGATTATTCAGATTAACTTATCACAAAGAAATTGGATCTTCATTTGTTTTGACGACTTGTACGGTTCTACCATGTCATTTTAGTTCTCTATTATTGAGTTATATTTCATCTCTACCCCCTATCTAGAAATGAAATTGACTAATCCTAATATTATCAATACTGAATCAAAGGATCAAGGAATTCGACGCCGTTATTCTTGAACAACTTGGAGCAGATTAAAATTGTTGATATGAGATAGAAATTTTAAAAGAACTTCTTCCCTACTGAAAATTTGGTGCTCTTTATGAGATGTACGAACTGCAGAAAATTTGATGTCTGGTGGAATAAAGGTAGAAGCAAAGTCAAATTCACATAAATGTGCGTTTGATTGCAAGGGTGAAATTTGAGTGGAAAGAAAGCGAATTGTAGGGAATTGAATTGTTTAGAATTTGTTTTAAAGAGAATTGTAATTAATGGTGTTTGATTGATATAATTTTTCACATAATCTGTTTGACTTTGGTTTTTCAAGCAATTTATTTAGCTTTGTTTTTCACATAATGCGTTTGGCTTTTTTGGATAAATTTTTTTACAGTCTATATTAAAATTTGTTTAGATTGCAAAAAAGTAAAAATAATAATAATAATAATACTTAAAAAATAATTTTTGAAATTTTTTTGTATTTGTTTGGCTTTATTTTTCATGCAAATTGTCAATTAAATAGATAAATTTTTTTAATTGTCAATTAAATAGAATATATTTCCATTGCCAAAAAAGTAATAATAATAATAATAATAATAATAATAATAATAATAATAATAATGAAAAACACTAAAATCAAGGGAAAATAAAAAGTGAAAAATGTGCTTTAAATGGTTGTACCTAGAAAATGGGTGAAAATGAATTTCATGAAAAAAGTTATGTAATCAAACACCAAAATTAAGCATGAAAAAGGAAAACATTTCCACCCTAATCAAACGAACCCTAATTAACTTAAAAATGAGGATGAGGAGAAATTGAATGGTATAAAAGTAAGATTTTTGAAGACCTTAGACCATGTGTTGATAGCATTGTGAGACGGATCAAAACACACATATACAAAGTCATCTTTACATTGAATTCTCGTGTTTTGATTCACTTTTGAGTATCTAGCGTTGGGTCATTAGATGTTTGTCATTTGTACATATTGTGCTTCTTGTTAGCCCGGGAATACCTAATGTATTTGTACATGAATTTTGATCAATAGAATTTATATTTACCAATATATAATAATAATAATAAAAAGAAACATTTATTTGTGTAGAGCAGGTCATAACTCGCAATAGTTAACAAGTTGTGACCACTCTAATTTATTTTGAGTGCTATTGTTTGATTAGTTTAACTTCCACAAAGATTAAGCATTTGAATTTTACTAAATAATCGTTGATCAAATCATAATAGTTAAGTGTGGGTTGAAGGGATCTGGATGTTGAAAGGTACATCGGTAAAAATGGGCGACCAAATTATTCAACTGCTAATGTAACGCGGTTTTGGTATTTTTGTCCTGACTTTCAACTTTGAAGCATCTATATCTTTATATCAAAAAGTTAAACTTCAGGGTACTTTGCAGTCTTTCACAATATTAATACAGTGGTATAGAGTGGTTTTTCTCTGAGAGTTCGTTTGATTGTAAATATAGAATTTACACGAAAAGAAAATAACTTATTCACATGAAAATTGTCATTAAATATGTTTGATTGATTTAATTTTCAACATTGAAAATATTATACTTGTCTATTTTTTTTATTGATGAGTAGATGAGAGAGAAATAGAGAATTACATGAAAAATAAAAACATACCCCCTTCAAGAAAATATTTACAATGTATTCAAAGAAAATATAATCATGACCCCCTTCAAGAAAATATTTTCATTGTATTCAAAGAAAATATAATCATGTGATCAAAAGTAAGAAAATATTTTCCATGAAAAAAATATCAATCAAATAATATAAAAACAAAAATTTGGGTAAAAAAAATAACATTTTCCATGAAAAATATTGGTAATCAAACACATTCTTATATGTGGGTTCTTGAATGTATTTGGAGTTTGACCTTTTAAAATTTAATAGAACTTTAAATCTTAATAACTTGAAAACTTAATTACTTTATTGTCAAAATCCTCCATGTCAAATCACCAAGAGAATAATTAAATGTGGAACATACCTTAATTAATTGTGAATGATTTTTTATTACTGGGTCTTGATTCCAGATCTTGAATTTTGAAAATCAATTGCAATATTTTTATGTTTGGCTTCTTAATCTTTAATCCTAATCGCTTCATTTCCTTGATCTTGATTGTTGATTTTGAATCTTCATTTTCAATATGTTTTCAATTGTTATTCATGTGTTGATGAGATGACACAAAAAATAAAAACCATATATGAATTGGAAATCATAATCTATATATAGTTTTCATATGTATTTTGTCCATCAAGAAATACAGTCGTAATGGATCCGATCTCTACACATATTTAGGCCCTACGCTTTGGCCTTGTTTGATCCTCATTATTTTCAAAATATATTTATATTTCTTTATTTTCAATTACACATTATTCAATAAAATAATATTTCAATTTTCACGCAAACGCAAAAAATTTCCTTATTTTTTATCCACGCATACTTCATTAATATAATATTTCAAAATGTATTTTTTTTTTGTTGCTAAAAATGGGGCGTAAACAAGCGCTTTATTTATATGTACAAAGTATATAACTTTAATTCTTTATTAGATCACTTTAGTTAGGTTTAATCTTAAGATAGCCTTTATATACAATTAATTAAATACGTAGGTCCACATGACAAATTAAATTCAACAATCTTCTACTTGGGCCACATATGCATAGTCTTATGACGTCAAAACTTTTGTTATCATAATCAAAAGCATCTCCGAACAATCTCGTCAATTAATTATGTCAATATATGATCAAAGTTGTCTTCGTTGCAAATATCATTACTAAACTCTTCAACGCTCACGTATATCAACACAATCAAATGACATAGATCAAGTATGACAATTACGTTTACTGTGATCCAAACATGAATATTTTCAATATGTCATACCTTATTCTTTAATGAGATTAAACCAAAAACTTTAATCGGAATGAAATTGAACTGAATACTTTATATTTGAAGTAACATGAATATTTATGGATAAAATATGTGTCTAAAACAAACAACGTTCAAATACAAACTCCCACTAAACAATCATATCATCAGAAAATGCAACATCCATATGAGTAGTATGCTCATGAAAGACGTTGAGCGATAGTTCTTTAGTAAACAAATTCGTATCATAGAGTTTGTTCTAATATGCTCTATAGAATCTGACCGCTCCATAGAAACTTGACCATTCTGAACTTTTCTCTTAACAACAAGGAACTTAATGTCTATATACTTTGACATCGTCGAGCTCATGTTGGAATACAAAGATGTTATTGTCACATAATAACTTAAATGGTCTTTCAATTCCATTCAAAATGTGAAGTCTAGTGATATAATTCCGCAATCATATTCCACGATTAGAATTAGAATATCTAATGATCTTCAATTGATCTGATTTTCTGTATGTGATTATGTAATCCATAGTTCTTTGTAGATACCGAATAACCTACTTGGCTGCTTTTCAAATATTCATCCCAGAGCTACTTAAGTATCTGCCCAGCATTCTAACAATGAATTCTATATCTGAATGTATGCAAATCTAAGTATACATTAAACTTTCAACTACTGAAGCACATGAAAAAAAAAATTATTTCCTTTTCTTCAAGTTTATTTTTAAGGCATTCCTAAATCTCTTAAGAACCTTATCGATATAATTCTTTTGTAAAAATCCAAAAAATACTCCGAGAAAGATCTTAGGGTGTGTTTGATAGAAAGGTGGAAAATGGGTGGCAAATAAAATGTTTGGCAGGGAAGTGATTTGCCTGGAATTTGTTTGAGAAGTAAAGGTGTTTGATTGGTATAATTTTTCACCTGACAAATTTTTCGTTTGGCTTTGTTTTTTATGCAAATTGTCAATTAAATGGATAAATTTTTTTACCATTGACTTTGGAATGTGTTCCAATTGAAAAAAAAAAAAAAAAAAAAAAAAAAAAAAATTTGGTCAACAAGCTGGAAAATATTTTTCCATCATTTTTGTGGAAAAATATTTTCTAACTTTTGTGCATCAACAACTTGTACCTAGCAAATATTTTCCATGGCAAATGAACCTTATCAAACAGCCAAAAAGTAGGAACTAGAAATTTTTTTTCCTAGTTCCATGGCAAATGAACCTGTCAAACACACCCTTAGTGTATTCGTATCATCACTATAAAAATAGTTGTCACTAAGATCTTTCATTTCAAAAATTCATGATAGAAATCTCTAGGTTTCGTAAAGTAAGCCTATATCACTGCAAACAAATAGTATGCTATCGACATACAATACAAGGTAAATATGCTTACTCCCACTGAACTTGTAATTTACACTATCATCAACTGCATTCATCTCAAAATCAAACAAAATAATTATTTGATGAAATTTGTGTTACCATTGACGGGAAGCCTATTTAAGCCCATAGATTAATTTCTTTAATTTGTAAATTATCTAACGTAGTTCGAGATCAAAACGTGTCACAAGCGCCACAATAGTCCTAAAAGAGTATTTCAAAGAATTCGGAAAGAAAATCTCTTTTAAAGTCAATGCATTTCTTTTGAATAAAGTCATTTACAACAAGACGAACATTACATCTCTCTACATCACCCTTCGAATCCCTTTTGATTTTAAATATTCATTTTCAACCAATGGATTTCACACCTTTAGTCAATGGGACAAGTTCTCAAACATGTCTTTCATGGACTTTATCTCTTTATTCATGGCATCAATCTAATCTTGAGAATTATTCTTTTGCATTACTTGATGAAAGTTGATTGGACCTTCTTCCACCATTCTAATGCCATCCTTATTTTTCCTGGAAAAAGATTATTAAGTCATCTTGAATTGCCTTTTTCTTTCTCCAGTTGATCTCTTTGATGGCATTTGTTCTTGAGATTCTTGAGTTTGTTCTTCCTAAACAATATCTTGATTGTGTATAGAGGATTTTGTAATATTTTCTTGACCGGAATTACTTCTTGAACGAGATCTGGAGTAAAAATTTGTCCTTGATCTTGATCAATGTTAATTGCAACATAATATATATATATATATTCTTCTTTAAAGATAAAATCTTTAACCTTATAATCTTATCTTCCCCGCAAACTCTATATCCTCAAAGAGTCGGACATTTCCCATTTCGAAAATTGACGTAATAGTGGGATTTTAAAAAAAAAAATTGTAACCACTTAACCTCTTATAATATCCAATAAATTAGCAACTAACGGTTTTGAAGTCCAGTGTCATTTTATTTGGCTCATAAAGGATTTTGACAGTTGTTTTACGTGGAACTATATTGAGAATTTAAACTGTAGTCTTTAGTGCTTCTTCTTAGAGAGATTCTGGTAAGGTAAATAATTGATCGTACTTCTTACCATGTTCTTAAGCGTTCTGTTTCATCAATACCATTCATGCAAGTGGACCCCGACATGATGTACTGTATCACCTAGAAATTTCAGCAAAATGCCGTGGATGTTGTTATCTTGATCTGGCATGTCTATCATAGTATTCACTATCACGATCGGATCTAATGTGTTTAACTCTTTTGCTGAGTTGATTTTCAACCTTAGCCTTGTGAACTTTGAACATGTCCAGTGATTGAGATTTCTTTTTGATAAGATTCAAGAAGCCATAATGAGAAAAATCATCTATGAACGTAATAAATTACTGTTAATCATTTAAAGAAGCTAAAGAAAATGGCCCACATACTTGTTTGTCTGTTTTCGCTTAATGTAATTAACACAAATACGTAACTCTAAAAAATTAAGGGGGTCAAGAATTTTTTCCAACACAAGTTTTTCGTTTCTTTATTGAGAGATGCGACCTGATTGCTGATAAGTGTGTTTTTACACACTTATTTTACACTTTTTCTAATTTATTATTAATAAAATTGAGTTGATTTCTATGCATAATTGTGTATTTTGTACTTTTGTAGACTAAAACCCTGAATGGAAGTGAAAATGACCGAATAGAGAAGAAAATGGACTAAAAATGAACAAAGTTGTGAAGCTGGGGACTTAAGTGCAAAAGTCTAAAAGATGAAGGACTTGAAGTGCAATTAAGGAAGGGCTAAAATGTAATGAAAGTCAAAGTATGAGGACTTAATTGCACTAAATCAAAGTTGAAGGACTGCATTGCACTAGACCAGAATGCTGAAGGACCTGAGCTGCAAAATAGAGTTAAAACATGCGACCGCATGGGTTTTAACCATGCGACCGCACAGGTTAATCAGAGACGTCAACTTATTATCTGGATTTGTCTATGCGACCGCATAGGATTGAACTATGCGACCGCATAGAGTTAAATTTCAATGGCGGTCTATTTTTCTTGCACGATTTTTTTGGTCAAACTTTTGTATTATTTTTGGCTTATTTTAATGTTGGATATTTTGGTTGTCTCACGAAATATCCTAAAATATCTAAGTTATATTAGTATTGTATTTCTTTCCTCCCTATTATATACTACTTTGGTCCTCATTTGCACACACATTTGCACACACTTCTCTCTCATTTTCTCTCCCTCTCTCTCTCGAAAATCTCTCTCTCTCTCTCTCTTTCCATTTTAATTAGTTTTATTTTATTTTGTGTTTTGTAGGTTGTTTTGTTGAAGGAGTGGAGGATTAACAAGAGGTTACACACAAAGAAAACTTTGGGAAATTGTTGAAGAAGTGCAAAATCCATTCTTAAAGGGTTTTTTATCTTTATTTTTGTATTCTTCAATCATATTTTCATTGTTTGTAATGTTTTGTAATTTATAATCTCTTGTTTATTTTGTAGAATGATGAACTAACTAGTTATTGTTGGAATTTATGTATTAGTTTAACCCTATTTTCATTAATATCATGTTTTGAGTTGATAAATACATTTGTTATCAAAATATTGGTGTTTTGATTATTATGTTTAAACTTGCAATATTTATTTGATATTCATAGATATTGTGGTTAGGTGGATGTGTAGTTATTGAAAAATAATTGCACATATTAGACCGAAATAATCAATTCTCTGGGTTTGTATGGTCCCGACTATACGCGTTTAGGTATATAGAAATATATACCTACCCTAGGTGACCCGTTGAGTATTTTCACAAAATTAATGCAATTGATTAATTTTGTATCGACATAGAAATATGTGGTATAATTTAATTGATTAGGGTTAATATTGCTCGAAAGAGGATATTAATTTAAAATTGAAAAATCGGGTCTGACTGATCATTTTGGTAATTTGTATTAGCGCATATTTGGCTTGATATTAATGAAATAATGGTTAAATGAAATCATAAATTCCAACATCCTTTTCAAATCAAATCTTCAACTTTTCCAAAGTTTTAGTTAATCTTTAAAATTAAAATTAGTGTTTTCATAGTTTTTAATTGTGTGTGTTTATTTCGTAAAGTTGAAACAAGTATACTAGTAATTGAAAACAACACTCTTCGAGGGATCGATATCCGAACTTAAAAGGTCCGCTTTTACTACTTGTTCTCGACCCGTGCACTTGCGGCATCGTTTCGAAATTAGCGAACAAGTTTTTGGCGCCGTTGCCGGGGAGTGTTTTTATCAAATTACTTGTTAATTTGTCAATCAATTTTTCGAACTTTACTTTTTGTTTTTATATTCCCCTTTTAAAATCCAAAAGTTACGTTGTTTCTGTTTTTGTCAATTTCTTGACTCTGTTTTTGTTTATGCATCGTTCGCGAAGTCTCAACCTACTTGAATTTGATCCTGAAATCGAAGGGACATTCCGAAGGAGGCTTAGAGAACAAAACGAGTTGAGGAGACAATAACAAGACATGGAGCATCAAGAAGGTCTTCTAGAACCTTTTCCTGGACCTGACCAAGCTCCTCGGGATGGTGTGCCGCCTGGTTTCGATAATCAAGCGGGCAGGGTTCAAAACCCGGTGGTTAATGAAGAAGATATGCTCTTCCGGGATTTTCTGAATCGCCCTGTCGTTGAGAACCAGGCTGGTATCATCTACCCTTCATATGGACATCCCAATTTTCAACTACGTCCGGATGTCATAAATCTATTCTCCAATTCTTTATCATTCTATGGTAGAATAGATGAGAACCCTCACGCTCACATTGCGAGATTCATGGAAATTGTGAGCAATTTCACATATGAAGGTGTGAACGTTGAGGCGATAAGAATGAGGTTATTCGTGCATACTCTAAAAGATAAGGCAAGAGAGTGGATTGACACTCTACCTTCGAGGAGTATCACGAGTTGGGTGGAGTTGGTACAAAAATTTACAACTAAATTCTTTCCACCTGCTCGTGTTGCCAAGTTAAAGCACGACATAACCACCTTTCAACAACTTGACTCTGAGACCTTTCACGAGGCATGGGAGAGGTTCAACGATATGCTGAGGAAGTGCCCAAACAATGGGATTACTTTAGCACAGCAAGTCCAGTACTTCTACGCTGGGTTGACTCCTCATCACCGTTCAAATGTTGACTCATCGTCAAACGGATCTGTCCAAAATAAGAGTATCCGAGAGGCGTATGAGTTATTTGAGGTGATGAGTGAACAGAGTGCTATGTGGCCAGACAGACGTGCTAAAGTGGGAGTAAGTGGAGTCCGAGAGAGTGAAGCATACTCTCTTATGTTATCAAAGATAGACTCTCTGGCACGAAAAGTAGAAGGACTTTCTACTTCATCATCTGGTTCATAGACAGCTCATATGGTTCAATCCCCACCAGTCTGTGAAATTTGTGGAGCTAATCATTTGAGCTCAAGTTGTCCTTTGATTGCCAGCGGTTCGGGATCGTCCGAGCAACTGGCATATGCACAAAATTTTCAACGCCCCGGGTATAATCCATATTCACAAACCTATAACCCTGGTTGGCGTAATCACCCTAATTTCTCTTATGGGAACAACCAGAATGTGTTGAATCCTAAACCACAAGAGAAGAAAGAGGGTTGGGAAGAGGCCATTGCTAAATTGGCAAATCATCAGCTGCAATATCAAGAGCGCAATGATGCCTCACTGAAAAATTTGGAAAGGCAGGTGGGCCAACTTGCAAAAATTCTCTCTGAGAGGCCTCAAGGGGCTTTACCCAGTAACACTGAAACCAATCCCAGAGAGAATGCAAAGGCCATTACTACCAGGAGTGGGGATTCAATTGACCCAAACCCACGGTAGTACAGCCAAAGGCTCGAGCTGACAAAAAGAACCGGTCGTTGAGAATGAGGTTTTGCAAGCACCTCAAGAGGTTGTTGAAGAGGGTAAGACAGAGGATCAGGAGCCATCAACATCGAAGGCTCCAGCTCCAGTCAAAGCCTATGTACCTCCTATTCCCTTCCCTCAAAGGCTCCAGAAACATAAGCTGGACGTGCAATTTGGTAAGTTCCTGGAGGTGTTTAAAAAGTTACACATCAACATTCCGTTTGCAGATGCTTTGGCTCAAATGCCAAGTTATGCAAAGTTCATGAAGGATATTCTTTCCAACAAACGGAAACTTGAAGATCATGAAACGGTAATGTTGACGGAAGAGTGTAGCGGCATTCTCCAGAACAAATTGCCTCCAAAGAGCAAAGATCCAGGAAGCTTTACTATTCCATGCGCTATTGGTAATTTAAGCTTTGGTAAAGCTTTATGTGATCTCGGAGCGAGCATTAATTTAATGCCATTATCTATTTTTCAAAAGTTGGGAATGGGGGAACCAAAGGCTACTACGGTATCGCTGCAATTGGCCGATCGGTCAATTAAATATCCTCGAGGTGTTGTTGAGGACGTACTGGTAAAAGTGGATAAGTTCATATTCCCTGCTGATTTCATTATACTTGATATGGAAGAAGATAATGATATCCCTATCCTTCTGGGACGACCATTTCTTGCTACCGGTCGAGCCTTGATTGATGTGCAGGAGGGTAAACTCATTTTAAGAGTACAAGATGAGCAAGTCACTTTCAACATCTTGAAATCCATAAAGTACCCGTCGGAACCCGATGATTGTTTTCGGGTGGATTTGATTGATCACATGATTTCCGACTCTCTTTATGGTCGTTCTGAGGATAATCTTGAAAGATGCCTAGTACGTTCTTCTCAAATAGGAGATGGTGACCCCGATCTTGAGGGTATGGCAAATTACTTGGAAGCTATACCTTTTCGCACCTTCAAGAGGGCACCATATTTTGAGGAGTTAGAAAAGACTTCTTCTGCACCACCTCCATCTCATCAAAAAGCCCCTACTCTTGAATTGAAAACACTTCTACCTCATTTGAGGTATGAATATTTAGGAGAATTATCTACACTTCCAGTTATCATCTCCAATTCTTTAACCAAGCTAGAAGTAGAGAAGCTACTTCGAGTTTTGAGAGAACATAAGCAAGCAATTGGATGGACGATAGCTGACATTCGAGGGATTAGTCCGTCGTTTTGTATGCACAAAATACTGATGGAGAATGACTTTAAGCCATCAGTTGAGCATCAAAGGCGACTAAACCCGAACATGAAGGAAGTGGTGAGAGCGGAAGTTGTTAAACTACTTGATGCAGGCATCATTTACCCAATTTCAGACAGTCCATGGGTAAGTCCTGTACAAGTTGTACCTAAGAAGGGTGGGATAACGGTAGTGGAAAATGAGAACAATGAACTCATACCCACTAGACCGGTGACTGGTTGGCGAGTCTATATTGACTACCGCAAGCTAAACATTGCAACTCGAAAGGATCACTTCCCTCTTCCTTTCATCGATCAAATGCTTGAGCGGTTGGTAGGGTATTCACATTATTGTTTTCTTAATGGATATTCGGGCTACAATCAAATTGCAATAGCCCCGGAAGATCAAGAGAAAACAATATTTACATGTCCGTACAGTACTTTTGCGTACAGAAGAATGCCCTTTGGCCTGTGCAATGCACCTGCAACCTTTCAGCGGTGTATGATGGCAATTTTCTCCGACATGGTGGAGAAATGCATTGAAATTTTTATGGATGATTTCTCAGTTTTTGGTACCTCTTTTGATAGATGCCTTAACAATTTAGAGATGGTACTTCAACGTTGTGAAGAGACCAATTTGGTTCTAAATTGGGAAAAGTACCATTTCATGGTCCAAGAAGGCATCGTTCTTGGCCACCGAATTTCTCTGAAGGGCATAGAGGTAGACAAGGCAAAAATTCAAGTAATTGAAAAATTGCCCCCACCAATTACTGTGAAAGGAATTAGAAGTTTTCTGGGACATGCAGGTTTTTACAGGAGGTTTATAAAAGATTTTTCAAAAATCACAAAACCTCTCTGCTCCTTGCTTGAGAAGAATAATACTTTCAATTTCTCTCAAGAATGCCTAAATGCTTTCAATGTACTTAAAGGAAAACTTATCACAGCTCCTATCATCGCAGCTCTAGATTGGAGTCTTCCATTTGAGCTGATGTGCGATGCTAGTGATTTTGCTGTTGGAGCAGTTTTAGGGCAGAGGAGAGACAAGGTCCTGCATGTTATCTACTACGCCAGTCGAACTTTGACCGATGCGCAACTAAATTATGCTACTACTGAAAAAGAGATGCTAGCAGTAGTATTTGCATTTGATAAATTTCGGTCATACCTCATTGGTTCCAAAGTAATTATCTACACTGATCACTCGACCATCAAATATTTGTTGGCAAAGAAAGATGCCAAGCCGAGGTTGATCAGATGGGTACTCCTCTTGCAGGAGTTTGACCTCGAGATCAGAGATAAGAAGGGAACTGAAAATGTCGTTGCTGATCATTTATCTCGTCTTGAGCAACCCCAAGACATTGTGGAAAGGGAGATCAATGAGGTGTTCCCTGACGAACAGCTGTTTAAGATCATCCTTTCAATCCAAATCAATCATACACCGTTGTATGCTGACCATGTGAATTATCTGGTAAGTGGCATCACACCCCCTGATATGTCTTATCAACAAAGGAAGAGGTTCTTCGCTGATGTGAAGCATTACTTCTGGGAAGATCCTTTGTTATTCAAACGGGGTCCGGATCAAGTTATCAGAAGATGTGTTCCGGAGGAAGAGATGGAGAAAATTCTTGAACGATGTCATTCTTCTCCGTATGGTGGTCACTTCGGTGCTGTGAAAAAAACTGCATCGAAGGTCCTTCAATCTGGTTTTTTACTGGCCAACCTTATTTAAGGATGCACACACACTTGTATCTAAGTGTGATAGATGCCAACGGACGGGTAATATTTCCAATCGGAATGAAATGCCGTTGAATTTCTTATTAGAGGTGGAAATATTTGATGTTTGGGGTATTGATTTTATGGGGCCATTTCCATCCTCATATTCAAATCAATACATACTGGTGGCTGTTGACTATGTGTCAAAATGGGTAGAAGCGGTAGCTTTACCTACTAATGATTCTCGGGTGGTGGTAAACTTTTTAAGGAAAAACATTTTCTCACGTCATGGCACCCCCCGAGCCATCATTAGTGATGGTGGTAAACATTTCTGCAATCGCCTCTTCGACTCACTTTTGACTAAATATGGAGTCACTCACCGTGTAGCCACACCATATCATCCCCAAACAAGTGGCCAAGTTGAAATATCTAACCGAGAGTTAAAGAGAATTCTCGAGTTGACGGTCAATGCATCAAGGAAAGATTGGTCCAAGAAGTTGGACGATGCATTATGGGCTTATAGGACTGCTTTTAAAACGCCGATTGGAATGTCTCCATTTCGGCTTCTATTTGGAAAAGCATGTCATTTACCGGTCGAACTCGAACATAAGGCCTATTGGGCTATCAAAGCTCTGAATTTTGATGAAAAGTTGGCCGGTGAGAAGAGATTGCTCCAACTTAATGAGCTTGATGAACTCCGCCTTGATGCTTATGAAAGTGCTCGTCTCTACAAAGAAAAAACAAAGAGATGGGATGATCAAAGAATTGTCAAGCGTGAGTTCTCTGTTGGGCAACAAGTTCTTCTTTACAATTCTCGACTCCGGTTATTCCCTGGTAAACTCCGTTCCAGATGGTCTGGTCCATATACCATTACCAAAGTTTATCCACATGGAGCGGTCGAGCTTTATTACAAAACAGGGAATTTCAAAGTAAATGGCCATAGATTGAAACCATATTTCGGAGGTGACTTTGTGAAAGAAAAGTCATTTGTTCATCTGGCCAATCCGTAATAATGATGCCCTATTGTCGAGCTAAGGACTATAACCAAGCGCTTGTTGGGAGGCAACCCAACTGTTTTAACTTTTGTTTTCTTTACTTGCTTTTAAGTAGTTGTTATTATTTGTGTTTACTTCTTTTTGTATTATATTGAATACTAATATACTCATTTTTTGTAGGACATTTTTGTAATCCCCGCCATTAGTTGATTTCTCAGGTTTTGGAAGAAATGAATTGCACACTGGTCTATTGCTAAACTACTCTACTGAATCTCAAGTCCAGTACACGCACTCGTTCCACTTCACAAAAGGCTGCTCAGGGAAGTTTCTTTATTCTTCTTTACTTTCGTTATAATTTACACATTGAGGACAATGTGTGAATTAAGTTTGGGGGTATTAGCCTTGCAGGCTATTGTTATTTGCTTGATGTTTAGCCTTGCCGGCCATTTTTGCGTTTGTACATATTTCATTTGTTATATTAACATATTAGTTGAGCCTTGCCGGCTTTGAAATGCGTGATGTTGAAATTGTTATTGATTCATAAGCTATGCATGCATTCCAGATATGCTATTTGTGCCTAAAATTTTTCGAACATTGTTTATTCTATGTGAGATCTTGAGTTATATTGAGCACATAGTCACAATTGATTATCATTTAGATACGGAAATAGGTGTCAGATGTGAAAGTTTTGAATTGGTAGAACTTAGGTTGTGAGCTGTTTTGAAAATGTTTTTTATCAACCTATACTTTTTTTTTCTCTTTCACTTTACCATTTACTGTGAAATTTTTTTTGAATCAACTAGTTTGCTATTTTTTATTGAAGAGGTAGTAACTGAATTGTGTGAACACAAAAACTGGTGAGATCTTGAGCTTATGGACTGACATTTATTATAGTCTCATTTTTTTCATGTGTGATTATTCCATGATTTTGTTTCTCTAGAACTTGCGTTGATTCTCGTCAAGATCACATTGACACATGTTTGCATGAACATGATTAAGGCCATCTTTGACTTACCACATTATCCAAATAGCTTACCCTGAAGTTAATCTTTCATTTTGATAACCCTTTGTGCCTTATTAGCCTTTTCTTTGGTTACCTGCATTACAAGTTTTCATATACTGAAAAACAATATTCTTAACCAGCCTTCTAAGCTAGTGGAGTATTGTTAGACATCAGAATGTTGGGTGGCGATAGAAAAGAAGTTGGGGGTATCAATTATTTTTGAGGTACTCTGTTTGGTGTAGTGGTTAAAAAAAAATAAAAATGAATGAATGAAAAAGAAAAAAGATGAAAAAAATGAGTGACAGGGAAAAGATGTGTTGAGGAGACTGTTTTGTATGTACATATGTATGATTCCTCCTGATATTCAAAAGAAAAAGGTGATTGAGTTGAATAGATGTTGATTGAGAAGTTATTGTTTTGGAGTGATAGGATTGTGTACAGATCCTATCTCAGTTGAGCTGATTTGAATATATGTTACTCCGTTGATTTATTTGAGGCTTCTTAGTCACTTATCCATATATTTCCACACCTTTACCTTAAGCCACATTTAAACCCTGCAAAGTCCTTATGATTTATGTAATGCATGTGATCTAAGTGGTGGCGATTGAGAAAATATGCAAGCTTATGGTAGAACATTTTCACAGGAATGATATGGAGCGAAACAGTGACCTGATCTTATACACTTGAGAGTGAGTGTTCATACTATACTATTTCTGTGAGAATCTACATGTTCAGTTACTTTATCTTCATTTGAAATGCTTACTATTTGATTTTATTTGAGCCTTTACAAAGAAAAGAGTGATTGAGATCAACCTGTAAATTTACATTTAGGAAATGAAATGAATTATCTATATTTGAGTGTGAATCTTACGAGCGGGAAAGAATATATTTGACCACTGAGGATCGGGTTGGTGCTAATTTACATATTTTTCCATCTTGACATTCCTTTTATGAGTTTAGATGATGATTGAAAATGGCTATGCACACACACACACAGAGATCGAACGTTGGATAAGCTTAATCTGTTTTCGATAGCATTATTTGAGATACATGGCTGTGAATTGATATACAATTTTGAACTCTTGATAATTTTTGGCAAGGTAGCTAATATGTTGATCATTAGTGCATTTGCATGATTAGGTTAGAAGTCAATCTTGCTCGAGACGAGCAAGAACTCAAGTTTGGGGGTGTTTTAAGTGTGTTTTTACACACTTATTTTACACTTTTTCTAATTTATTATTAATAAAATTGAGTTGATTTCTATGCATAATTGTGTATTTTGTACTTTTGTAGACTAAAACCCTGAATGGAAGTGAAAATGACCGAATAGAGAAGAAAATGGACTAAAAATGAACAAAGTTGTGAAGCTGGGGACTTAAGTGCAAAAGTCTAAAAGATGAAGGACTTGAAGTGCAATTAAGGAAGGGCTAAAATGTAATGAAAGTCAAAGTATGAGGACTTAATTGCACTAAATCAAAGTTGAAGGACTGCATTGCACTAGACCAGAATGCTGAAGGACCTGAGCTGCAAAATAGAGTTAAAACATGCGACCGCATGGGTTTTAACCATGCGACCGCACAGGTTAATCAGAGACGTCAACTTATTATCTGGATTTGTCTATGCGACCGCATAGGATTGAACTATGCGACCGCATAGAGTTAAATTTCAATGGCGGTCTATTTTTCTTGCACGATTTTTTTGGTCAAACTTTTGTATTATTTTTGGCTTATTTTAATGTTGGATATTTTGGTTGTCTCACGAAATATCCTAAAATATCTAAGTTATATTAGTATTGTATTTCTTTCCTCCCTATTATATACTACTTTGGTCCTCATTTGCACACACATTTGCACACACTTCTCTCTCATTTTCTCTCCCTCTCTCTCTCGAAAATCTCTCTCTCTCTCTCTCTTTCCATTTTAATTAGTTTTATTTTATTTTGTGTTTTGTAGGTTGTTTTGTTGAAGGAGTGGAGGATTAACAAGAGGTTACACAAAGAAAACTTTGGGAAATTGTTGAAGAAGTGCAAAATCCATTCTTAAAGGGTTTTTATCTTTATTTTTGTATTCTTCAATCATATTTCCATTGTTTGTAATGTTTTGTAATTTATAATCTCTTGTTTATTTTGTAGAATGATGAACTAACTAGTTATTGTTGGAATTTATGTATTAGTTTAACCCTATTTTCATTAATATCATGTTTTGAGTTGATAAATACATTTGTTATCAAAATATTGGTGTTTTGATTATTATGTTTAAACTTGCAATATTTATTTGATATCCATAGATATATTGTGGTTAGGTGGATGTGTAGTTATTGAAAAATAATTGCACATATTAGACCGAAATAATCAATTCCCTGGGTTTGTATGGTCCCGACTATACGCGTTTAGGTATATAGAAATATATACCTACCCTAGGTGACCCGTTGAGTATTTTCACAAAAATTTAATGCAATTGATTAATTTTGTATCGACATAGAAATATGTGGTATAATTTAATTGATTAGGGTTAATATTGCTCGAAAGAGGATATTAATTTAAAATTGAAAAATCGGGTCTGACTGATCATTTTGGTAATTTGTATTAGCGCATATTTGGCTTGATATTAATGAAATAATGGTTAAATGAAATCATAAATAGAAAAAAACATCCTTTTCAAAATCAAATCTTCCACTTTTCCAAAGTTTTAGTTAATCTTTAAAATTAAAATTAGTGTTTTCATAGTTTTTAATTGTGTGTGTTTATTTCGTAAAGTTGAAACAAGTATACTAGTAATTGAAAACAACACTCTTCGAGGGATCGATATCCGGACTTAAAAGGTCCGCTTTTACTACTTGTTCTCGACCCGTGCACTTGCGGCATCGTTTCGAAATTAGCGAACAATTGCTTGTGCCATAATAAAATGAAATTCTTATTTGGTAATTTACGCTTAATACCTCTTGAATTCACATGCAAACTTTCATTATAAGATGCAACTGTAATAATTAAATATAGGTTATCATAACCAACTAAAGAATCGGCATCCACAACATTTGAATTAAGAAAGAAATTTTTTTGACTATTTTCTAAATGAACAAGAGTAATTGAGTTTGTCCAACGTAGAAATAGAAATCAAATTTCGTCTAAAAGACGATACCGCAAATGTCTTTTTCAAATTCATATAATAAGTTAAAGTCTCTATAGTATCAACTTTAATTGATTTGTCATCGTCTCACATAGATGAATCTTTTAGCATTAATTGACTTTTGACAATTCAAGGAATCCGTAGACACACATATGTGAGCAGTGGCATATAAATTTATCCACTAATTGTGTCTTTGTATTAAAACTATATTAAACTCAGACAAACAAAAGTGAGAAGTGCACTTTTCTTTACACGCTAAGCGGGATATTTAGTACACTCCCTCTTGATGTGTCCAGGATTTTCACAAAAGTAACGGCCAAATGATTAATTCTTTTCATCCTTTTGCTATTTCTTTTGAGCTGAACTAAATGTGGCTTCCCTATTTTTTATTTTCTTGAACTTGTATTTAGAGGTACTTGGCAAGTGAGCACTTTCAGTTTTCTATTGCTTAAGCATTTCTTCTTTTTTGCACACAATATGAAATGAGCTCAATAAGACTCCACATCCCCTTTTGACAATTGCAATTGACATTAAATTGACTGAATTGTGAAGGAAAAGAAATTAAAACTAAATGCACGAGCAAGTTATCATACAACTCAAACTTTAATACCTTTAGTTTTGAAGCAATGTGAGATGTAATTATGATGTGCTCCCTTATGTTTTCTTTAACCTTATACATTAGTGTAACTAAGTTCACAAGAAGTGTACTAGTTTCAAATTTATTGCTTTTAGTAAAGCATTTTCAATTTCTTCAAGAAATTCCTTAACAATAGTTATCTTATTAGATACAATGCCCTTGAATATTACTAAAATTACACGCTTCGTGATCATAAGACTCGTGCGGTTTGAACAATTCCCCTCATTCGAGTCCCTTTTTTCATTGGCAAAACTCTTATCCGTAAGATTAGCGAGTTGTTCAGTTCTTAACGCAAGGTCTAGATCCATGTAAGCAAGAACGATAGGAATATCCTCTTTTCAGTCCTTAAATTTTGGTTTCACTAAGCACATAAATTGAATTGATGTTGACAGATATTGTAAAATTAGATGGATTAACCGAATAAAGAACTTAAACCTAAATAATTTGTTCACATGATAATCCATATTAGACAATTAATAATTTCAAATGATGGTGGGCCCATAGAAAATCGGACACAACATTGATATTTAATATTAAGACAGAAATATCAACTTTTAAGTGGTGCTCTTGGTGTAATAATCAAATATTAACAATAAATCAAGTCAAACATCAAGTCTATCTTAGACCGACTTAATGTTCACATAATGGAAAACTTTATAATTGTCAAATATTTATTACCACATACGTGCATACAATTTGGCTAAATATTGACATTCCTTTGGTATGATCTATACTCGTTACGACGTTGAAACGCTGCCTGGGCACTTGGGTGCTGCAACTCATGTAGTGTTGCGCTGTTGGGAAACTAGCGCAGCAGTGCTGCAACGTCTAAATGAGGCGTTGCGTTCCGGCTCCATCCAATCTTTTTTCGAAAATTAATTACAAAAAATTCTATTTTTTTGTAATTTAGGGCTTGAAATTCACATTCCAAATTTTGGAAATCCATATTATGAATTTCAACCCCAAAATGAGTTCTTGAATCTCAATAGTTTAACATTAACTTTATCTCTGATGCCACTCGTTAGAATTTTATATAACTTTAAATCTCAAGAATTTGAAAACTTAATTACTTTATTGCCAAGATCCTTCATGTTAAATCATCAAGAGGATAATTAAATGTGGAACACACCATAATTCATTAGGAATGATTCTTTATTACTTGATCTTGATTCCGGACCATGAATCTTGGAGATTAACTGCAATATCTTCATGTCTAGCTTCTTAATCTTTAATCTTATTTTCTTCAATTCTTTCTTCTTAATTCTTGATCTTGAACGTGAGTTTTAGACCATCCATTTTAATATGTTTTTTCTTATTATTCTTGTGTTGATGAGATGACATAAATAATGAGAATCACATATGAATTGATATTTATAACCATATATATAATTTTCATATATATTTTGTTTATTATGAAATACAATCATAATGGACCCGTCTCTACACATATTTAGACTCACACTTTATTTAGATATCAAAAGACTGTACAATTAATTTTTTATTAAATCACTTTTATTGAGATGATAAGGGTGTCTTAAATTGAGATAGTGATGAATTTTTAAAATCTTTTTAAATTTAGGTATCCTCAATTGAGATTTTAATGGGTTTTAATAAAATTTAGGTGTCCCCAATTGAGATTTTAAAGAAATTCAATGGAATTCTTTAAAATTTAGGTATCCTCAATAATTAGTGAATTTATATATAAAAAAAAAATATTAATAGAGTGATTTAAAAGATTTGAATGGATTTTAAGCTTAAAAATACATATAATCAATTTTTTTTTTTTTTTTTTTTTATGAAATTTCATCATATTTGATAAGATTCTTGTGGAATTTGTGAAAATCTATTCAAATCTACAAAATTCATTAGGATCTGTAATTTTTTTAAAATCCATCAAAATTTTAGTTGAAGACACCCCATTGAATCTTAAAATAACGTTTATATACAATTAATTATCAGGGGCGTCCTCCACTAAGATTTTGATGGATTTTAAAAGATCATAAATCCTAATGAATTTCGTGAATTTGAATAGATTTTCTCAAATTCTATAAGAATTTCAACAAATATGGTGAAATTTCAAAAGATTTGATTATATGTATTTTTAAGCTTGAAATCCATCCAAATATTTTAAAATTCATCTATTAAAGAAATTGTTATAAATCCACTAGTTATTTAGGACACCAAAATTTTAAATGATTTCATTAAATTTCATTAAAATCTCAATTGAGAACATCTAAATTTTAATGGATTTCATTAAAATTCATTAAAATCTAAATTGATGATACTTAAATTTAAAATGATTTTTAAAATTCATCATAATCTCAATTGTGGACACCCTCTACTACGACAAATTAAAACCCAACATGACCGTGACAATTTTCTACTACCGTCTTTTGCATCTTGTGCTTTTTATAGAATGCTTTCAAATAAAAGAATCACACCACAATGTCAAGAATACAGAGATATAACAAAAATATGCTTGTGCTTGGCTTTTAGAAAATATTTGCTTCAATAAAAAATTTAAGCTCTAATAGATACATACCTTCACCTAATAACAAAAAAACTGTAATCTAGAATGGAAGAAACACATGTCAAATTCTGCAAAAAAATAAAAAATAAAAAAATCACTTTCTTACCCTAAATCTCTAACTCAAATACATGAAGGAAAAAAAATGGAATTTTCGACAATTTCGAGAGAAAGTAACAGAAATTGCGAGACGAAAAAATATTTTTGGGCAAAAGGTAAGTCACAGAGAGTAAATGCTCAACCCTTGAAAACATGACCACTCTTATTTTGGGTTCGACCTCTTCGAAGATCGAACAAAAAAAAATGAAACCTCAGAATAGACTGAACTAATAAAAACGAGAAGCAATATACAGAAGAGGAAGGAATCGAAGCATCAAAGATCATACTTACATGTATATGTTTCAGTTCCCTCGGGTTTTCTGGAATTTGTTGTTACCATGGCGACGATTGTCGAGAGAGAAGAGAGAACGAGAGGCATAAATTTGTTGATTGTTGAGGGAGAACAGAGATGGAAGAGCGAGAGCAATTAGAGTTAGGACAGGGAAAAATAGGAAATGCAATGTCAAGGTCCAGCTACGTTTTTGTCATCTTTGTTCGGCTTAAACGGCTACACGGCTCAATGAAAAATTGGCAAGGCTTATGAACAGTATTTTAGGAAGTGACTCTTTTATTTATGTAGGGATAAATTATGAAATTCGTCCCTATTCCCATCAAGTGCTTGTCGATTCTAATAAATATCTGTTAAACTGTGAATAAAAGGCCAAGGGTAATCAATAAATAAAAATTGAAGCCCATGGCCTCTACTTCCCTCTGTCTTTCACATGGTACGGTTTAGAAAAATGTAAATCCCATGGAGGCAAAGTTAATGGATTTTTCCATTTATAAGCAAAGAAACCTTTTAATAAAATAATGACGCAAAGCTTTACACTTCATTAAATATTGAATATATCCTAAAAATTGAAAGTCGCGTGACCAATTTCTTGAATAGTGCACCTCATATAACCAAAATAAGATGAAATGCTAGCTAAAAAGATCTAAGCACGAGTATCTCAAACGATGAAGCACCCAAAACAATCATACAATTATTTATTTATTTATTTAAACCATATTTTGAGCTTTAATTTTGTTCATATCATGAGATTATAATAAAATTATTAAACTTTCATCCCCTTTTTCCACACACTTGGTGTAATCTTTCATTGAAAAAATGCAGTATTATAAACTTTTGATCGAATAATTCCACCTACTAGTCCGGCCAGTATCAACACTCCCAACTCCTAACTGTAGGATTAGTGGGTAGGTGAACATTCTTTTGTTAAGTGGACTTGGGTATGTTATTTTCTTACTTTTGCTTTTATTTTTGTTCGTGTTTGATGGGAATTAAAATTAAATTTTGATAGAAGTTGACGAATTGTGCGGTTGAAAAGTTGTGACTCATAAAATATGTGGTTAAAATTGATTGTTAATTTTGATTTAAATTAAAATCTAAATTTTAATTTGTTCCAAAGTTTCTCAATAAGTTTGCCCACTAGTTTATGTTAAGAAGTTTAACCTAAGTATTTATTATCATTAAAATATTCATTCATTTTGTACCATCCTTTAGTTGTACTCTCCAAACATGGCCTTGGAGTTATCAACCTCCGCATTGGAGGAAGAGGTCAATTTTTTTGACAGAATAAAATATAACTTAAGCTAATTTTTCCAGCGTTTTATTTGACGTGCTTAGAGATGGAGATTGAAGATAATGTTTGATTAGCAATTAATTATTAAAGAATATTTGGATAAAACTAGTGGGGTCCGTTTGATTTCAAGGGTGAAAAATGGATGGAAAAGAAATTGGATTCCAGAGAACTGAATTGCCTGGAATTATTTTATCGGGAATTAAATTAAAGGTATTTAATTGGTATAATTTTTCACCTTTCTATTCTAATACGTTTGACTTTGTTTTTCATGTAAATTGTCAATTAAATGAATAAATTTTTTTACCATTAGGGACAAAATATGTTTAGATTGCCAAAAAAATAATAAAAAATAAAAATAATAATAAAAAAATTATTTTTTATTTTTACGTTTGATTCCGTTTTGCATGAAATTTATTAATTAAATGGGATTTTCATGGAATCACGCTTCAAGTGGTTGTACCTTGAAGAAGGTTGGAAACGGAATCCATGGAAAATAAAGGCTATCAAACAGCGTAAAAGCAGAAAGTTGAAAAACGATTTCTAGTTCTTAGGAAAATTTTTGGTTATCAAAAAGACCAGTATAGTATTTGACTATTTGTACACGGTCCAGAAACAACGTCAGAAAAATGAGTTTGAGGGGGATGATTGAATAGAAAAATTAATTTTATTTAAAATTATTTAATGATAGGGTGTTATGCAAAAGCACGTGAGTGACAGCTCACCTGGGATCTGATTTCGATATTATCGCCATGGTTTTGTTGCTACGTGACACATTTTCTGTCTAATATAATATCACTGGAATCTTAATCATCTAAAGGCACACTCGCCCTAAATTATTATTTTGTACCGAAAATGTCTTCACCCCTACTGTCTTAGCCCGACTAATGAATTGCCTTTTCCCTAAAAAACCCTTCCTATTCACAGTTACAGAATAAATCGGAATTTTTTTCGCCTCTTCCCATTTCCTCCTGTCCTGTTTTCTATCAGTCTCACTCTCAGGTACTCTCTAACACTCTGTCTGTCTATTTTATTTTCGCGTTCGGTAAACATTGGCACTTTGTTGATCTGATGGACTTCTCTGCTTTGTTTGCGTCTGTTGATTTAAGTTTGAAGCTTGATTTTTATTTTTATTTTTAAAAGTTGCTGCAAAAATTATGGCTATTTTTCGTTTTTTCCCACTGAAAATGTCTGGATTTTGCTATATGGTTTAGATATGAACTTTGCGTGCCTTCATTTTTGTTCTCTGCTCATAGATCTATGGAATGTTTGTGTCGTTTTCTTTTACTTCGACATTGCTTCTCCTTATAGTTGGTATTCTCTATGTTGCAGATCTGGCTTCTATATAAACTATGAATTATGAGTATTGCTTGAGAGAAAACTAGAAGAACAAAGAATTAAGTTCTTTATTAATTAATTTAAGTCCAATTTGATTAGTTGGAGCCTGTAGGACTATGCTATGTGTGCTAACCTGCATTCGCCCGTGGCAAGGTAAAAATGCTGAAAGAGCACCGTCATCTTTGGTATACACGCACCATGCGCGTTTGATGTATCCACATTCATTAACAAGTTTCTGTCACTCACAAATGAGCACGATATCTTTCATTCTCAAAGGATGTGCCTGACTGCTTATTTTGACTTTGAAATGTTGAATGGAATGTAAAGTGTAGTAGTATTGTCAAAATAAAGAAGGTTTTTTCCGAAAATAAGTTTAGCCAATAAAACGTGCGAGGGGCTCTTAATTGTAAATTATTATAATATAAAAAATTTAAGTATTACAAATTCTTCTTGTTCCATTTGGATAGGAATTGTTGTTACCTCCCAGCCCGACTCCCACTCAGAAAAATAAAAATTAATAATATTAAAAATATTTGAAATAATTTAACGTAATAAATTATGAATTTGTTTAAAATATTAAGCTTAGGTCATCTGTAGTCCTTTGACATTCGCACAGTACATAAAATTTACCAAGCAAGTCATTTCAAGTATAGTTATTCAAATACTATTACAATGAGTACTAATACAGCATCAGTATTTTATAATTAAATTGTTACTATGTTAAAAGTATTAGCAGAAACAACTTCTTAAAATTCGAATTAAGTATTCATAAATTTCAAGCTGCAACTATATGCCAAAGTACACAATGTGAAAAAATTTCCCACACTTTCTTATTCAATAGATATATTATACGAATCAACTTATAATTTTACCTTTCAAGTGAAGTATGGATTCTAAAAACATGATGCAAAGGTGTTGTTAGACTTAGTAAGTGTGAGTCTTAGACACAACAATTTGCTGGCTTCAGTTGCAAGTGGTGCAATTAATGGGTCTAATCCATCTATGTGTGCCGTAGTCAGAGAGTCCAGTATATCTAGGGATCAAATTTGCCAGTTGCATCAGTCTCGAGTGATGGTGGCATTTCTCTATCCTCATTGTTCCTTGTGGGTCTATTTTAGGCCATAATTATATATGTTAATAAGGACTGGCTTTTTCCCCACAAGAGTGGTGTTTGTATATGACTGTTCATATGTTGAATAACTTATATATTTTGTTGCACTTCTTCTTTCTGTATCGACCTTAGAAATTTTTTGTCATTGACAATATGAGGTTGGCTAAAGATTCTTTAACGTTTCGTCTTTTCTATCTCAGGCCTCTTCATTTTCCAACATGTCAGATCTTGAGGCACCCCTGCGCCCAAAGAGGAAGAAGATTTGGGTAGACTACTTTGTTCAATTCCGATGGATTATTGTTATCTTTGTTGTTCTTCCCATTTCCTTCACATTGTACTTCCTTACATATCTCGGAGATGTGAGATCTGAGTGCAAATCCTTTAAGCAACGCCAGAAGGAGCATGATGAAAATGTTAAGAAAGTTGTAAAACGCCTCAAGGAACGGGACCCAAAAAAGGATGGGCTGGTCTGCACTGCCCGAAAACCCTGGATTGCTGTGGGAATGCGTAATGTGGACTATAAGCGTGCTCGTCATTTTGAAGTCGATCTTTCTGCCTTCAGAAATGTTCTTGATGTTGACAAGGAGAGAATGATTGCCAGAGTTGAGCCTTTGGTCAACATGGGTCAGATAAGCAGGGTCACTGTCCCAATGAATCTTTCCCTTGCAGTTGTTGCTGAGCTTGATGATCTTACTGTTGGTGGTCTGATCAATGGCTATGGTATTGAAGGAAGCTCCCATATTTATGGCTTGTTCTCTGATACTGTTGTGGCCTATGAAATTGTTTTGGCGGATGGGAAGTTGGTTAGAGCTACAAAGGATAACGAGTATTCTGATCTTTTCTATGCTATCCCCTGGTCTCAAGGGACATTAGGGCTCCTTGTTGCAGCTGAGATTAAGCTTATACCTGTCAAGGAATACATGAGACTCACATACAAGCCTGTAGTGGGTAACCTGAAGGAGCTTGCACGAGCTTACGTGGATTCTTTTGCTCCATGGGATAGAGATCAGGACAACCCTGAAAAGGTACCAGACTTTGTTGAAACCATGATTTACACTCCGACAGAAGCAGTTTGCATGACGGGAAGATATGCTTCGAAAGAAGAAGCCAAAAAGAAGGGTAATAAAATTAACAGTGTTGGTTGGTGGTTCAAACCCTGGTTCTACCAACATGCACAGACTGCGTTGAAAAGGGGGGAATTCGTGGAGTATATTCCCACCAGAGAATATTACCACAGGCATACTAGATGCTTATACTGGGAAGGTAAGCTCATCCTTCCATTTGCTGATCAATGGTGGTTCAGGTTTCTCTTTGGGTGGTTGATGCCCCCCAAGGTTTCTCTTCTCAAGGCTACTCAAGGAGAAGCTATCAGGAACTATTACCATGAGATGCACGTCATTCAAGATATGCTTGTTCCCCTTTACAAGGTTGGAGATGCTCTGGAGTGGGTTGACCGTGAGATGGAGGTATGCATCTGTTGTTTTGCCCATATCTTCATGCTTGAGCTTCTAATTTCAAATTTAATAACAATTGTGTTTCTCTAGATATATCCCATCTGGCTATGTCCACACAGACTGTATAAGCTCCCCGTGAAAACTATGGTGTACCCTGAACCAGGATTTGAGCTCGAGAGGAGGCAGGGTGATACACATTATGCTCAGATGTATACTGATGTTGGAGTCTACTATACTCCTGGACCTGTCTTGAGGGGCGAGGTGTTTGATGGAGCCAATGCGGTGCGTCGAATGGAGAACTGGTTGATTGAAAACCATGGGTTCCAGCCACAATATGCAGTATCCGAGCTTAATGAAAAGAATTTCTGGAGAATGTTTGATGCTGGTCTTTATGAGCAATGCAGGAATAAGTATGGAGCTGTTGGTACCTTCATGAGTGTGTATTATAAGTGTAAGAAAGGTAAGAAGACTGAGAAAGAGGTGCAGGAAGCTGAGCAGGCAATTGTTGACACTCCGGATGCTGAAGCTGATCAACCTGCAGATTATTAGGGAGCTGTTGAATGTTTTTGTTAGGAGTATCTAATTTTTCCGTTTTCTCCCCTTCAGTTTGGTATTTGGTTGGATTCTCGGATTTCCCTTTCTCGTGTTTAGCTCCCCATTGAGCCTAATTTTCTTGTGTTAATCAGATTTCATCATTTGCAATGACAATCTAAGTTCTATTTTGATGGAAATTGGCCTGCATTGTTCGTGACTCTCTTCTCGTGTGACCTTTTATTATTTTTGGAAAATCCATTCTTGAATTGGCAAAGGCCGACTCGCCAAAACTATTCCCATACTGCATATGAGGATATAAAAAGATGGATCTTTTGTGCATTACTTGTGCGCTAGAGGAATTTTAATCAACGCACAACGAGCCAATTAAATTGGGAGGGCTGGGATGTCGTTATTTTGTGAAAAAATAATTTCAGCTACTTCATTTGTGCTTGCTCCTAATCAAATAGAATTAAGCTACTTTGGCAGAAAATGTTGACATCATTTCTAGATCCCAATAGACCCAATGCTAGGTAGCTGCCAAAATGCATAAGCCGGAAAACACAATACGTGCCCCAGCTACACCTTCGTGATTGACAGTTGTATTGGTGGCAGGAAATGATTGAATGTAAAAGTTGATTGTTTTCAAAACAGCTCAATGACAGAATAGATGTTAAACTTTTTTGGCAACGTAACATAGTTGAATCCAATACTATTTTCCACCGTGTTGTGGAAGAACTTTTGGGTATGGTTGAATCAAATACTATTTTCCACCATGTTGTGGAAGAGCTTATGGGTATGGTTGAATTCTAGATATATAAATTTCAAAATATGATGCTGTCTGATGATACCAAAAAATAGTACCTGATGATTTCCGAACTGGATTGCTATGACGACCGCGAGCAGGATCTCCAATGACCTGAAACAAAGGCGTCGAGGTTTGTCCTCGTCGCCCCTCCGATGCTTAAGTTAGAGAGGGAAAATATGCATAAGGCTATATGACTGAAAAATAATAATAATTCTCGTAACCTGAAAAAGGAGCTTGGATCGCCTATTTATACAGGCGAGTAGTTGCGTTGTAGAAGGAGTCTATCGCTTGTGATCCTTATCTCGTAAAGAGTTTGTGTTTCGCTCAAACTGTTCTACTGGTATTTGAGTAAGATTAGGAAAGGTATTTGGACAAGGAGTGCTGAAACGGATTATAGGACTAGTGCGTGGGACCAGGCCCGATCTAGAGACCCAAGTTCAGCACGTGTTCCCCGACCTTAAGACCCCGAACTCATCGAGGTTGTTTTCATGGGAGACAAAGGTCGGGCCACTTAGGTCGGGGGTCGTCGAGTCACCAAGTCCGGGTCTCCATATATTGCCTCATCATAGGCCCCTGTGCATCAACGTCGTAGCTAGGATAAGCACGCACGAGCGTCGAGGTTGGATGCAGAGAATGGTTTCTGCACGACGTAATCCTGGGACACGAGCTTGGTGGATAGGCGCGAGTTAAAAAGTAAAATTGATATGCGCGAGGTGGGAGATGGAACACCAAAAGTTAACTCGTAGAGGACACGTGTCACATGCCCGTTGGAGTTGTCCAGGACCCGACCCTCGATCGTCGACAACTGTCCAGATTCAATGGCCCAGATGGAGTGACTGTTGCACTCCCAGGGGCCACTATAAATAGTCTCCATTTTCACTCACATTTTTCACTTTTTCACTCTCAACTCACTGTGCAAGAAGCTCGAGCTCGGGGATTATAGGTTTGTGAGCGAGCGACCATACTAAGAGGTAAGTGTTCGAGCCCCTCAGCTTATTATTCGACTAGCATAATGTCAAGTTCTAGCAGTAGTTCGGGGTCGAGTAGTAGCAGTAGTAGTAGTGAGACCTCTAGGGACACGAATCCTAGGCTCGAGGACACAGGGACTTCCATAGTACCAATGGCCGTACCTATTAGTTCCCACCACGGGGAAAAGTCGAACTCACTTACCCAAAAAGCCCGAGTAAATATAAAGAACATGTAATTATTAAGATTGCGAGAGAGTTCGGGGTAATGCCAGCATGTGATGTGAGGGCCCCCGGGCGTAATGAGACGGTGTTGGGAGCTCGGGAGGGAGAGATGACAATTTTTTAGGGACGCCCTTAAGGCCGGGCTTAGGTGGCCCCTTCACCCTTTCTTTGTTGAGTTCCTAACTTCCTTCTTAATTTGCCCGGGCCAGCTGGCCCCGAATGGGTGGAGACTCCTCGTGTACTTTTTCATTTTTATGTAGATGCCTCGGGGTAGAGCCTAGGATCGACCTCCTGAAAATGGTCTTCGACCTTAAGTTTTTCCCCAGGTTATAATTGCTTCGTGTATCTATCCACGAAAGGGGGTTTTAGGGTGCCAGACACCCCTAGCTCACTTCGAGGTTGGAAGGAGCGTTTCTTTTTTATCAAACCTCAGGACCCTGACCACCCGTTTAGCCCGAAGTGGGAGAGACCCCTTAAGGATATGTTCAATGAGGGCCAAGCTTACTTCGAGGTTTTGGAGAGAGATAGGTTGAGGTTAGTGAACCATGATCCCCTTGCTGAGAAGATTGATTACCTACTCGATGATGACACCCTCGACCTTGCAATCGTGAGAGGCCTCGAGGGTACGATTTCTTGCCATTATACTTACTTGTATCCGTACGTATCCAAGGTCGAGCTAATACCTTTTGTATTTTTTGGCAGATTTGGAAATGTCTTTCGACCCATCAAAGCTCTTGTCGAAGGTCCAACATAAGGCTAAAGGCCCGAAGTCCAAGGCTCCCGTGCAGTCCAAGGGAAAGAAGAGGACTCGGGTTGAAACCCCAAAGACTATCCCGAGTGGGTCGGGACAAACGTCTAAGGGCCCGACCTTGCCCAAAGGGTCTGTGCCTCCAAATGAAGGTCGGGCTTCATCAGCTCGTGATCTTCACGTGGGAAACCCCGAGCTTGACGACGAGGATGAGGCCTTTATGACCGACGAGAATCTGCGGGAGTACTCACAATGTTCCTTGATCAAGGACATTGTGGAGAAGTACGAGAGGGTGGTGAACCTCCACGACGGGGTTGGAGTCCTCGAGATGCTGACCTTAAAGGTATGGTCACAGAGTCGAGTTGTTCTTTTGATTTGTATACATGTTTTGTGAACGATCTGACCTCGTGCTTTCCCTTTTGACCCAGACGTTGAGCGTTGCTCGGGGGCTGTCCCTCAACGGATTAGACCTGGCGAACAATGTCCGCGAGCTCGAGGTCGAGAACGAACATCACCGGGCGCGCATCCGTCAGCTCGAGGAACAGCGTAACGCCGCGAAGCTCGAGGCAAAACAAGCCCGGGAGGAGGCTGAGGCGGCCAATAAGCAGGCTGAGGGTGCAAGGGAGGATGTCGAGTAGACATTGCTGCACCTCGAGGAGGCAAAGAAAGGCTTCGAGGAGGAGCTAAACCAGGCGAGGGCCCAGGCTGTTGAGGACTTCAAGAAGTCCGACGAGTTCGGGTCAATGCTTGGGGACTATGGTTCGGGGTCTTATGCCTACGGTTTGAGGCTTGCTCGCTCTTTCTTGCGGACCCAACTCCCCGAAGAGCAAAAGCATATCGTCGAGGGTCTGAAGACAGTGGCCGATCTTGCAAATGACCTCGAACTGTCTTCATCAGAGGTCGGGGATGAAGAGGCCGACGACGATGCTGGCGACGACGGAGGGGACGATGGAGGGGACGATGGAGGTAACCCCGAGGATAGGAACAACAGCCCAATAGACATAGATTAGGCCCCCTACCCCGAACTGTATTTTTGCTTTTACTACATGTACTTTGCTCGAGCATTGCCTCGAGAATTTAGTAATGCACATAGCCCGATTTGGGCGTTTCAATGGAATGGAATTTTCTTTTCAAAGATCGATGCTTTGTAGTCGTGTGTTTGCTTTTAGTCGCTTTATATCGAACCAAGGTCGTGGCTTTGTAACGCACATAGCCCGATCCTAAAGAGGCACGGTCCTCGGCCGTTTGACAAGCCGCGTGCTCGAGGTCGAGCAGGGCCTTTATGCTAGTTCGACTAGCTGCGTGCTTGAGGTATGGCCTTATGCTATGTTTTGACTAGCTGCGTGCTCGAGGCACGGACTTGTGCTAAGTTTTTACTAGCTGCGTGCTCGAGGTCGAGCACGGCCTTATGCTAGGTTTTGACTAGCTGCGTGCTCGAGGTCGAGCACGGCCTTATGCTAGGTTTTTACTAGCTGCGTGCTCGAGGCACGGCCTTATGCTAGGTTTTTACTAGCTGCAACCCCGAGGCACGGCCTTATGCTAGGTTTTTACTAGCTGCGTGCTCGAGGCACGGCCTTATGCTAGGTTTTTACTAGCTGCGTGCTCGAGGCACGGCCTTATGCTAGGTTTTGACTAGCTGCGTGCTCGAGGCACGGCCTTATGCTAGGTTTTTACTAGCTGCGTGCTCGAGGTCGAGCACGGCCTTATGCTAGGTTTTTACTAGCTGCGTGCTCGAGGCACGGCCTTATGCTAGGTTTTTACTAGCTGCGTGCTCGAGGCACGGCCTTATGCTAGGTTTTTACTAGCTGCGTGCTCGAGGCACGGCCTTATGCTAGGTTTTTACTAGCTGCGTGCTCGAGGTCGAGCACGGCCTTATGCTATTTTTTTGACTAGCTGCGTGCTCGAGGCACGGCCTTATGCTAGGTTTTTACTAGCTGCGTGCTCGAGGCACGGCCTTATGCTAGGTTTTTACTAGCTGCGTGCTCGAGGCACGGCCTTATGCTAGGTTTTTACTAGCTGCGTGCTCGAGGTCGAGCACGGCCTTATGCTAGGTTTTGACTAGCTGCGTGCTCGAGGCACGGCCTTATGCTAGGTTTTTACTAGCTGCGTGCTCGAGGTCGAGCACGGCCTTATGCTAGGTTTTCAACCTCGATCTTAACATTCCAACCCTATTTGACGATTCCAAGAACGGGCCTTTCAGGTCGGGACTTGGATTTATTAGTTTTTCGGACTGGACTTGGATTTATATTCCACCCAAGCTGCCTACGTACCCAACCGGGATCAAGCCGAACGTAGTTCGTTACAATGAAAAATAACTGACGCAACTCTAGGTGGGCGTGCAAGCCCTATACTGGAAATGTAAACAACGGTGGGCACGCAGGCCCGACAAGAAAAAGAACAAATAAATTGGAAGACATGGAGCTAAGGCTTACTACTTGTAGTAAATTTTGAGATTGTCGGCGTTCCACGGTCTTGGCAGTGGTTTCCCCGAACTGTCTTTGAGGCTGTATGCCCCGCCCTTTATCCTTCGTATAACTTCAAAGGGTCCTTCCCATTTTGGCCCGAGCTTTCATGGGGGATGACCTGCGGCTTCGGATCTCCTGAGAACCAAATCTCCCATCCTGAACCTTCTTGCTTTGACATTCCTATTGAAGTACCTAGCTGTCCGGCTCTGATAGCCCGCGGCCTTTAGTGAAGCCTGCTCTCTAACCTCTTCGAGTAAATCCAGATGTTCGGTTGTCTGCCCATCCGAGATATGCTCAAGATTTCTCCAAGTGGGAAGACTGACCTCGATCGGTATAGTAGCCTCTATGCCGAAAGCCAGCATAAAAGGAGTTTCGCCAGTTGACGTCCTATGTGAGGTCCTGTAAGACCAGAGAATGGCGGGCAGTTCTTCGGGCCAACATCCTTTTGCTTCTCCAATCCTTGTTCGAAGGTCCTGCAATATAATTCGGTTGGTCACTTCTGCAAGGCCGTTACTCTGGGGATGTGAGACAGATGTCAGGTGGTGGTCAATCCCGAGCTTGGTACAGAAATCCCTGAAACTTGCATTATCAAATTGTCTTCCATTATCTGTTATGAGCACTCTGGGTATCCCAAATCGACACACGATAGACTTCCATATGAAAGACCTGAGCTTAGGCTCAGATATTGTTGCCAAGGCTTCGGCCCTCGACCCACTTTGTGAAGTACTCAACTGCTACAACAACAAACTTTAATTGGGCTCTGGCTATAGGGAAAGGTCCAAGAATATCTACTCCCCACTGTGCGAACGGGGCGGGGTGCTGAACTGAAGTAAGCTCTTCTGCAGGAGCTCGTATGGCGTTACCGAACCTCTGGCACTTATCACACTTCTTTACGTAATCTGACGAGTCTTTCTTCATGCTAGGCCAATAATACCCATACCTTATGAGCTTGTAGGCAAGAGCTCGACCTCCTTGATGATTCCCACAAATGCCTTCATGAACTTCGGTAAGAGCTTGACGCGATTCGGAAGGTTTGAGGCACCTTAAGTAGGGGAGCGTGAAACTGCGACGGAACAAAACGCCCTCTATGATACTGTACCTCGAAGCTCGAGCTCTTATGCTTTTCGCCATTCGAGGATCTGTTGGTAGGGTCCCATCTCTTATGAATTCAACAATGGGATCTAACCAAGAAGGCTCCTGGTCGATGTCCACGACACTGACTTTCTGAACTATACTTGGTTCCGTTACAAACCGGATGTGTACTGTCCTGTCAAGCCCATCCACTCCCATGAACACAAGTCGGGATAGGGCGTCTGCTTTATAGTTGTTGGATCGGGGGATCTTCAAAATTTCGCAGCTCTTGAACTTTCTTCGGAGGTCATGCACCATCAAGCAATACGAACTCATCTTCTCATCTTTTCTATCAAAAGTTCCCTCTACTTGTCCAACGACCAGTTGGGAGTCGCTGAAAATTTTTATATGCTCGAGCTTAAGATTCTGCGCAAGTTCTAGTGCTATGATGACTGCTTCATACTCTGCCTCATTATTGGTAGCCTCAAATTCGAACCTCAGTGCGCACTGGATCTCTACGGTTTTTTTTTTCCGGGTTGGTGAATATCACTCCTGCCCCCGACCCCGAACTATTCGATGCTCCATCAACGAAAAATTCCCAGAATTTTGTGCTCGAGCTATTATCGTCTGGCCCCCGAGGCCTTGGCGTGAGTTCAGCAATGAAGTCAGCTAAGGCCTGTGCCTTTATTGAGGGCCGTGGTTTGAACTCTATATCGAACTCGCCTAGTTCGATGGCCCATTTCAGCAATCTTCCCGATACATCTGGCTTCTGAAGTATGTGCTTTAGGGGTTGATTAGTGAGCACAACGATCGGATGAGATTGAAAGTATTGCCGTAGCTTCCTGGCAGTTATTACTAGGGCAAGAGCGAGCTGTTCGGCTAATGTGTACCTCGTTTCTGCATCAAGGAGTACTTTGCTCACATAATAGATCGGTTGCTGAACCTTTCCTCTTTCCTTTACCAGGACACCACTTACGGCGTTAGGAGAAACGGCCAAATATAGAAACAAAGTATCTCCACGTTCGGGTTTTGTGAGAACCGGAGGCATTGCTAGAGCTTGTTTCAGTTTTTCAAAGGCGGAGTTGCATTCCTCACTCCAGTTGAAGCTATGGGTACCTCTGAGAATTTTGAAGAAAGGGAAGCACTTGTCTGCTGCTCGAGAGACGAACCTGTTCAGGGCCGCTATCCGGCCTGTTAACCTCTGGACATCCTTTTTATCCTTTGGCGGTTCCATAGCTACCAAGGCCTGAATCTTGTCGGGGTTGGCCTCTATGCCCCTGTGTGTGATCATGAAGCCCAAGAACTTCCCCGAAGCAACCCCGAACGCACACTTCGTAGGGTTTAGTTTCATCCTGTACCTCCGCAATGTAGAAAAGACATCTTCCAGGTCTGAGATATGATCTTCCACTTGTTTACTTTTGACTACCATGTCGTCTACATATGCTTCGATGCTCTTTCCAATCAAATCAGCGAAAACTTTATTGACGAGCCTCTGATACGTTGCCCCGACATTTTTTAAACCAAAAGGCATGACTCTGTAGCAATAAATGTCTGAATCTGCCATGAACGAGGTCTTCTCTTGATCTTCCTCGGCCATGAGGATTTGATGGTATCCGGAGAAAGCGTCTAGGAAACTGTATAGCTTGTGGCCCGACGTATTGTCTACGAGGTTGTCTATCCGAGGTAAGGGATAGCTGTCTTTAGGGCAAGCCTTGTTTAGGTCGGTGAAGTCAATGCAGACTCTCCATTTCCCCCCGGACTTCTTAACAAGTACTACGTTCGCCAGCCAATCTGGATACTGTACTTCCCTAATGAACTTTGCCCTAATAAGATTAGTGACCTCTTCCCGTATGACTTCTTTACGTTCCTGCGCGAACTGTCTCCGCCTCTGCTTAACCGGCTTAAACTCGGGATTTACATTTAACTTGTGTACAGCGACCGCGGGGTCAATACCAGGCATGTCTTCCACTTTCCAGGCGAACACATCTATGTTTCGGGACAAGCAACTGATGAGTTCTTTCATGACCGTTGTGTCGAGGTCACGCCCAACTGTAACAGTTTTACCAGGCTCGAGCTCGACCTTTCTCAATTCCTCCACTGGAGCTAATCGACCACGATTTTCAAGCTCGAGGTCGAGCTCCGATAGTTGCATGACATCCGACTTGATTTCTCGTACACTAGTAACATAGCACTGTCTTGCTACTTTCTGACTTCCTCGCACTACGCCCACCCCGTCTTTTGTTGGGAACTTGAGAGCCAAGTAAAAAGTGGACACAATAGCCCTGATTCCATTGAGCAGAGGTCTCCCAAGTATGGCGTTGTAGGCCATTGGAGCTCGGACGACCTCAAAGGTAGTGATCTGAGTCACTTGCTTTCCATCTGATCCTAATGTCAGGGGTAGGTCGACAAGGCCCTCGGGGGTAATGATCCCCCCACCAAAACCTTGGAGGGGTGTCTTTGCTGGCTTGAGCTTTTCTGCCGAGATGCCCATCTGAAGGAAAGCTTCGTGGGACAACACATTGGCCGCACTTCCATTATCGACCAGAATTCTCCTTACTTCGAAATTTGCGACTATCGCTGATATTACCAAGGCATCATCGTGAGGGAAAGATATGCCTTCCAAATCACTTGCTTTGAAGGTGATGTCTCCTGTTTCGTCGGGGTTTATACTTGAAACTGAGTGGTACTGCCTGGCATATTGCTTACGGCCACTGCTCGAATCTCCCCCCGAGGCTGTTCCTCCGACGATGACGTTTATAGTACCGGCCGTAGGTTGCTTACTTCCCGCATCCTCTGATGCTTTCTCCCGATCTCGGTTGTTCCTTTGGCGTTTGTCGTTACTGACGTAAGAGCCCAGAAACCCTCTCTTGATGAGAGCTTCAATTTCTCGTTTCAGGGCAAAACAAGTCTCGGTGGTATGCCCATGGTCTCGGTGGAAATCGCAGTACTTGCTTTTATCCCGTGCCTCGGGTGGGGCTTGCATTCTAGGAGGCCACTTCAACTCTCTGTGGTCTTTGATTTCCATCAGGATATTAGACCTTGAAGTGTTCAAGCGAGTGAAAGATGTTGGGGACTGGTCTTGCTTCGGCCTATTTCGGGGGAGGTCTCGCCTTATACTTGATTCATGTGGTCTTTTATGTTCAGGCTTGCTCGACGATGGTGCCTCTTTCTTCGGGAACATCGTTTCCTCCATATTAATGTACTTTTCAGCCCGAGTGAGTAGTTCCGTTACCGATTTCGGCGGGGTCTTTGAAAGAGACATCTTGAAAGCTTCACACTTGACGGCGTAGGTTAGGGCTGAAACCGCCGCCGTTATGTGAAGATCAGGGATCTGAAGTCTTTCCTTATTGAATTTGGTCATGAAGTTACGCAGGGTTTCGTTGGGCCCCTGGCGCATCTGCATGAGTGATGCGGCTGTCTTTCTGATACGCTTGCTACTGGCAAAGAATGCAGAGAATTTGTCTGCCAAATCTGAAAACGAGGAGATGGAGTTCGGTTCGAGTGTGGAGAACCAATCTCTGGCCGCACTGGTGAGTGTTTGGGGAAAGGCCTTACACATGACGGCATCTGGGGCTACTTGCAAATTCATGACGTCGGTATAAATGTTGAGGTGGTTGATGGGGTCAGTAGTTCCGTCGTACTCTTTCACCCGGGGGTACTTAAATCTATCTGGCAGGGGATGTGACAAGACCTCGGCAGTGAAAGGTGTGTTTCGGGATGAATCGTGCGGCTGTCTGAGAGTGTTCTTTATCCCCGCCGCGATTCCGTCTTCAATGATCTTTGTAAGTTCAGCTGAGTCCAGGGTTACCAGCCTCGTGGCTGAGGCCGTGTGAGGTACGGGGGGTGTTCCGGCGCTGCCATGCCCGGTTCTGGAGGGCCCAGCTCGAGCTTCGGCCATAAATTCTCCCTGCGGCCGCAGTGTAGGAGGTTCCCTCTGGCTTAACAGTTGTGTCAACGTAGCAACCTGTTGACGGAGCTCCTCAAATGCCTCAGGGGCTACGGGGGCTGGCAAAGGCACGGGCTCTCTCGATGTCTCCTCTTGCAGAACTGGAGGGTCTCCGACGGGCGGTAGCTCGGGTGCGGACGAGCTTGCTGGAAGGTGTCCTGATCGCGTATTAACCATGACTTTTTGTAGGGGTTCCCACAGACGGCGCCAATGATGATACCAAAAAAATAGTACCTGATGATTTCCGAACTGGATTGCTATGACCGACCGCGAGCAGGATCTCCAATGACCTGAAACAAAGGCGTCGAGGTTTGTCCTCGTCGCCCCTCCGATGCTTAAGTTAGAGAGGGAAAATATGCGTAAGGCTATATGACTGAAAAATAATAATAATTCTCGTAACCTGAAAAAGGAGCTTGGATCGCCTATTTATACAGGCGAGTAGTTGCGTTGTAGAAGGAGTCTATCGCTTGTGATCCTTATCTCGTAAAGAGTTTGTGTTTCGCTCAAACTGTTCTACTGGTATTTGAGTAAGATTAGGAAAGGTATTTGGACAAGGAGTGCTGAAACGGATTATAGGACTAGTGCGTGGGACCAGGCCCGATCTAGAGACCCAAGTTCAGCACGTGTTCCCCGACCTTAAGACCCCGAACTCATCGAGGTTGTTTTCACGGGAGACAAAGGTCGGGCCACTTAGGTCGGGGGTCGTCGAGTCACCAAGTCCGGGTCTCCATATATTGCCTCATCACTGTCAAACATGGATAAACCCGTCCAGCCTTCTAAAAATGAAGTTTTTTCTTTTGCTGGTAACTTGAAGAACTTACTTTCAGAGTCCCATGTTAGCAAATCTGATATTTCCAGTGTGGCAGATACTAATCTCTAATCATCCTTTGCTAGCTTCCTTAACTCTCTCTCACTACTCCAACAACCAGACCAGAGATCTGTTTGGTTATAGTGATATCTCTGCCTTTATTTATTTTGTCAGTACTTAATGGTTTTGGCTGTTACATTCTTGGTAGATTTAAAAGCAGACAAAAATTATACACCAACAGGTGCAGACTCTCATCCTTCTCTGCCAGTCTTCAAAACCATTGATACACTTGTGCAAGAAGCCCTTTTTCTTTTTTTGTGTTAATTTGAAATTTTGTACCCTGTAGAGAGTAAGTGTTGATTGAATATGAATTCCTTGCGAGGTTTTTGTTTATGGTGTGTACCGTTTCCTCATTTTTATATTTCTATTGGATTGTGACAATTGAAGTTATATATTTGATTGAATTAATCAAAGTTCAATGCCCCGTACCTTGAAATCTTCTCGTGATTCATATGAACAATGTAACAATTGAAAACGAAAGAACAAAATTGACATTTTTGTGCAACAATTTTTTTATTTTTTATTTTTATTTTTTTTGGCAATATGGTTCAAATTTCACTGATTTCATTGGGTCTATCGAGTATAACACATCCTCATATGTCATTTTTATGTAGCGGTAAGACGTTATCACAATTATCTAATAATAAAAAATCAGTTAAACTTTATCTTCAGAATCTACTCATCACTTGATGAATAGAAATGACTTGAAATATGGCAATTATCTTGAGTTTGGATTAATGTAAGAGATATGTAAAAATTTGAAGATTCTATTTTCTTAGATCGTGAAATTACTCCATAGGATAAATTTCATGTTCTTTCCAGAGTTTATTTCTTAATTATCTTAAACACGTGACGAACCTGAGCTGTGCATATATCCGATTATCCTCTGTGGATAAATTGAAAGGAAAAGGGAGAATCTGAATCAAACCTCTAAACCAATCACAACCATCCACCTCAGCACTTGTAACTCGTTCACTACACCTCCTTATCCTCTCTCACAGCCATTACTCAAATTTCTAAACATCATCCCTCCACACTTAACTCCATTCAAACCCCTCTCTTCTGTACTCAAAAATGTCACTCACAATTCCTTCAAACCTTTCAAAGCCCATTTCTTTACCAAAATTGGGCACAAAACAAAGGGCTGCAACCATTATTTGCCAAGCTAATTCTCCTAACCAGAGTACGTCATCTGATTCAAGGTCAGAGCAATCGCTCAAGGCCTTTTCTGCTGCGATTGCGCTATCGTCGATTCTGTTATCGGCACCAGTGCTACCAGCATCGGCTGACATATCGGGTTTGACGCCGTGCAAGGAGTCGAAGCAGTTTGCCAAGCGTGAGAAACAGGAGCTCAAGAAGCTCGAGTCTTCCTTGAAGCTTTATGCTCCTGACAGTGCTCCTGCTCTTGCCATCAAGGCCACCATGGAGAAGACAAAGCGAAGGTAATCAATCAATTCTTTCAAGATTTGCTTGAAGTAATTATTTGATCTCGATGTAAGAAAATTTTGCAATTGGCGTTGAAGATAAAAGAGTCTAAAAGATATGCATCTTGCTATCACCTATGAAAGTTATTCGAAGTGCTAATTCGTATTAGGAATGTCTTGGATCATTTCCATTTATGAAATCCCGAATTTGTGAGTACGGTGCAGGTTTGAGAATTATGGCAAGCAAGGTCTGTTGTGTGGATCAGATGGTTTGCCTCACTTGATAGTGAGCGGGGACCAGAGACACTGGGGTGAATTCATAACCCCAGGGATTCTGTTCTTGTACATTGCTGGATGGATTGGGTGGGTCGGTAGGAGCTATTTGATCGCCATCAGGGATGACAAGAAGCCTACCCAGAAGGAGATCATCATTGACGTTCCACTGGCCAACAGGCTTATCTGGAGAGGCTTCATCTGGCCCGTTGCTGCTTATAGAGAGTACTTGAATGGGGAACTCATCGACCCAAATGTCTGAATATACAACTTTTTCAGGTAGAAAACTCTCGGCTAAACTCCGAATGTTGACACAGATTTCTTGTTGGATTAATTATGTTATTATTTGTAAAGTTGTTAATTTGGCTCTTCTTACATTATACAGGAATGAGACTGGAAGGGCAGGCTTTACTTGGGGCATTCATTCTTGTATCTAATATCTGTAAACATTTTTACTTGTATGGATGTTTTTATTTGAATCTGGAAACCAATGAGAATCCCTTCTGTGTATTGTTTGTCGTTTCACACCTAGGCATGGTCTAGAATGAAATAAAATAAAATTCCTAATTCATACCTTCGTATGAAATAATATACAGTTTATAATACTCAGATATATTTCCTCTGTAGATTTAACATCGCCAAGAACAAGAAATGAATAACTGTTCAATAAAAACTCGAAACTAACACAACCGAGGAACTGAAAGAGTTAAATGTTATATCCTTCAAGATCATCAAGGTACAAGAATAAGTTCTTGCAGTTTGTACCTTGCTTGTCGACCGACAAATTTCTCATGTGCATCTACAAAAGTATAATTTTGGATGGGTGTATTCGAAAAATAGCATCAGTAGCTCACTTAGAGTGATTCTTGCGAGAATGCAACTGGATAATATACAGAACCATGCATAGGATCAAATAATATACCCAAAAAGGAGAACAGTAAATCTGTGATTGCCTGTACATATTGAATGGATATCTAGTTTTTCGCTAAATTCTAGACACTGTAAGGCCAATACAAAACTTCTACAAAGTTGCCAAGGAAAATTAGAGGATCTTGAATCCCTAAGAATCGGAGAATTAAAAGAGATTCATGGAGCAAAACAACTGCTGACCAATTACAATTGCTATTGCAAGCTCCATTATACACAATCAATTTGCACTATTCCTTTATACCTTTACAAACGAAACCTTTCTGGGAGCGAGGTTTCTAAACCATCTCCTATTTCAAGTGCTTATTGCATGCTTACATACAATACAGATCTCCATGTATGTCGAATCAGCTAGAAGTAATCAACAGATTTGCACCTCCACACCAAATTTGTGCCGAACCCTCAAAGTGCATGAGAGAACCATGATTTGGTTTTCATTGGATCGTTCTGGTCAGTTTGCATTTTGAAATGAAGATAGTATCCGAATAATTCAGACTACAGAGCTTCAAAAGCTCAGCAGCCTGCTGCTTCAGAACAGGACTGCAACCACTCTGGATGACAAGAAGGAGCTTCGCTGCTACACCCCTGTCAACAGCTATTAACGAGCATTCCTCGGGGGAAAGTTTGCATATAGACAACAAGATTGAGAGTGCATATGTTGTACAGCTTTCTGAAATTCGCATAAGTAGTTTGACCATGCTAGGTATAGTGTGTGAACAATCCTTCAAAGCTTGTCTCCCTTCAGGCACAGAGGACAAGGTGTCCAAAATGAAAAGGGCTATTTCCAAACATTCTGTATTTAATCCAGATAACAATTCCACCAACTGAGGGATAGCTCCAACACTCACAATCAAACTCCTAACTTGCTTATGTACGCAAATCGATTTGAGAAGACCAAGCCCAGGCAAATGTCCATTAGGGTGTTTCTTATCCCTCACCAGCCTCATCAAAGCAACCAACAAGCTATGGCTTGATACAATTTCTGTTCGAAAATCTTTCCCCTCCATCAATGTTTCAATCAACTTAACACAATTGACTTTTGTTTCAATGGAGCCTTCATTCAAAATATCTATAATTGATGATACCTTTGCAGGTTGCATCAAATTCATTTTTGATTCAGAATTTAGAGATAAGTTCACAAGAATGGCTATAGTTTCTGAACCTACAGCATAGGAAGTAAATGGACCAAGCAAAGATGACAGAAGAGCCACCCCACCTTCATCAACCACTGCCTTCCTAGCAGTCAAATGAGAAGCTGCAACTTGTTGCAGCTCCTTGAGGGCTTGAATTCTAGCCTGGCCCTTTACCTTCTTCAGGGTATCAATTAGCTCTGATGCCCTTCCATGTGCATCTTCAGATCTCTTCTTCATTTGCACGTACTTCTGTGAAAACCAAGTATAGATTAAATGGTAAAGGGTCCTGTTAGGCGTAACAGTATCATCCCAAAGTTCTTGCATGGTAGTTGGGCAAGTATAATGCCCCAAATTGAACCATTTCAGAATGTTGGACCTCTCATAGGTTTGCCCGGTACAAAGTGTAACCGGGTCTTGCATCGTCTCGAGAGAAATGGGGCAAATGAACACTGACGGAACTTCAGATAGATTTAGCTCTTCAATCAGTTTCTTCAGATCCAACTTCTCTCCAAGCCCTCTACCGATACCCACAACTCCACCTCCGCCTCCACCTAAGACTCCATCTTTCACAGCAGTTTCTAGATCTAGAACATGCCCATTACTGCCACTGTCAAACCCAAGCCCTTCCCTCTTTGAAGGCTGAAACATAGGCATCTTGGGCGAAAACTACCCAATTATTGAAAAATACAATTTACAGACTTTGAAGAAAGCACATTAAGACCCACGACTGGCGCACACGAGGTGTGAAAAAGGATAAAGAAAGAAGGAAAATTGAACTCCTCCTATATCGCTTTCCAATGAAAACAACAGCCAACAATTCTCTGTTTCAAAGAGGGGTGTGTGTCTTTTATTTTTTTCTCTCTCTTTTCACTTTTTCTTATTTTATCTTTTCAGCGGTCAAAAGACTCGTCGCCATCATCATACAACACATCATAGAGCATTCATAATCAACTCTCTTATCCAAAAATCAAATCTTTCTTCTCATTCAAGCCTCAAAATGAGTTCAATCATAGAAAACGTTGTTGCACAATATGTAAATCTGGACTAAACCAAGATCCAAAAAATATCAATTTTAAGCAAAAGATGAACCAAAAAATCGAAAAATTAATTGGACTCGTAACTAAAGAACCTGTGAAAATGGGCATTCAGAGGCAATCGGGCACGAGAAAGAGAGAGAAATTGGAGCGAAGAAGAGAAAGGGCATCTCCAGCAAAGGCTCCAGAGTCTCGACTGTAGAGAGAAAATAAAATATAATATCCTAATTTCTATGTAAAAAGTAAAAAATATATATATAAGGGCATAATTTCACTAATGACCACTGAAATTTTCATTTAGTGTCATCTTCGTCACTGAACCTTAATTTGTTTCGGACTCATCACCGAACTTTGCAAAATATTTCATTCTCACCACCCATTCAGTTTGAAGTCCTTTTTCAACTGAACATACGTGCCAAGTTATCAAGACGTTAAGGTTTTCAAATCCTACAACTTGTCCACAGATATTATTTTATAGGAGAATGTGTGATTAATAATAAGAGAGAAAAATGAATTATAATTTTAATGGACGAAATTTTTTGTATGAATGAAACATTTTAAAGTTAAACAATGAGTTTGCAATAACTTAAAATTTAATTGTCAAGGTGATATTAAATGCAAAGTTGAATGGCAATTACATAAATTAATGCCCTTGTTTGATATCTATTTTTGGGAAAAAATAAATTTTTTTAATTTGATGAATGGTGAATATGTGGTTAAAAAAATGGAAAATTTATTAATGTGATGAAAAATATTATTTTATTAAAAAATATGTGATTGAAAATAAATAGAAGAATAAAAATGAAAAAAATCGTGTATCAAACAAGGAAGTGGAAGGTTGTAAATTGTGACAATAAAAAGAATTTTAAAAAAGAAAAAAAAATTATCGGAGTTTGTGGTGGGTCCCACAAAAGACAAATCTTGTAGTGGAAAGTGCCAGCAAGGCAGTTTGACCATGGTGACAGTTTCGCTTTGACTGTACCCATCTCGGGCTTTTCCCGTGTATCTTCGATTGGACTTGCTTCCAATTACATGCTGCCACGTTTCAAATTGTTTTTCTATTTCTTTTGCCTTTAAATATATTTTGTAAATTGTAATATTAGTTCTGTCGTCGTTGTAGGTTGTGTGTGTGTGTGTAGTAAAAGTAAAACATAGCTCCTATTTGTAGTTTTAATTTTTTTTATAATTAAAATTAATAAAAAGAATTTAATAAAATGATGGACCAAAGAAGGGCCTATTATATTTAGGATTGTGCTATGTGTACACAATTTTGTCCACACCAAGTGAGGATGTAAAAATACTTATGTACTTGAAATTGTGTACAATTAGCACTATCCCTATATTTATTAAAGTGGGTGATCAAACGTATTTTTTTTGAATAATATTTTGTATATTCTCTCTTGATAAATATTAATAATTTATCTGAGTCCACCACCATAAATGCCAAAAACATTAGGGTCACCAGTTGTGTTAATGTATTTTCTGCTTCAATCAAGATTCATTAGGGTAGTGTTATTTATGTCAAATTCATTAGTTGAGATCCGTTTCTAGTCCAAGTACGTACGCTTTCTTCTTGGCCTGAGAACTTTTATAGCATAATAATTTACATAATTGGATCGGAATTTCTTCAACTCATCTATAAGTAAATCATTCTGTAACTCTTTATGTATAAGTAGAATTATTAAAACTTAAATCTTTTTATTTACTTTTATTTAATTTTTAATCCCATATTTTGTTGGCCTAAAATGTAAAATTTAAAGAAAATAAAATACAAACAGAGCAAGGGGATTTTTTTTGGTGGAGAAGGTTTTTTGTACAAAGATGGATTAGGGTGATAAAGTGTGTTGACAAAATACAGACCGTTGATTTTAAATGATTTAAAAATATTTAATAATTTATTTTTGAAATGATTGGTGTATATTTGATTTTGTAACCCAACTTTATACACTTCCTTTATAAGTGCAGCCTAACTCTTTTTTGGCATCCTTGGTGATCACACAAAAACATTGATTCATGTTCATTAATCGAAAAAATTTGGATTTTAAGAATCAAAATCAATCAACCATTTTAATTGAAATCTTGGACTATCCTTAATTTGCGTTTCTATTTTCTATTTTCAATTCATTTTCCATTTTTCGTTTTGAGAGATTATTTTAAAATTGCAGAAAACATGTTTGATTTGTCATTTTAAAAAATTGTTTTTCAAAACAAAAAACTAGAAAATATGTTTGGTTTAAAAATTTAAGAAATAGTTATAACATTTTTGTTCAATTAGTTTGATTATTTAGTAAAATATATCAATTTTATGCTAATATGTGATTAAAAAATAGAAATTTTAGAGTTGGTAAAAAAAATGAATTATTGTAAGATTGAGAGATAGCACCAGAGAGATGGATTCTTGGAGGATCTTGGGACGAGAGAGGGGGGAGGGTATTTGTATTTGTTTATGTTTTATGTGATAAAATATTCCTTGTTTTCGAAAACTTATTTTTAAAAATAACACACAAAATATGTTTTTGGTATTTTAAATAATTGACAATTGAAAACGATTTCAAAACGACAAATTAAACGCACTCTAAGTTTCTCCATTTTTTTAAAAAAGTTTGTTAGTCTAGCAATTTAAACACTTAGACAGGCTCTTCAAGAAATTGTATATACTAATATTCGAAAATAAACGATAACTCAGGTTCTGATACGACCGAGTATTTGGACTCACCGTCGAAGAGGAAGCCATTCAATCAATTGAGGAAAGAGAACAAAGAACTGTGGAGTTTGCATCAAAGAAGACTGCAAATTGAGGACAAGGCGTTAATGGTCTCGTTGAAGCCATCAACAAACTGGCCAATTCAATCCATTCTCTGGCTTCACAAAAACCTAATTAAATACTACCCTGTAATCATATTTTAATTGATTAAAAATTATTAACTGCACATGTTAATTTAATAATTTAGGTTGATATATGGAGATTAATTAGCCAATTGTTTGTAGGGATTTTGATTAATGTTGAGTTCAAATCTCATCATCATCCATTTATAAAGATTTCCCACATTTTAGACATTAATAAGAAGAGCATGACACGTACATATGCAGTTTGGACATGCGGCTTTATAGGTATATTAGTGGTTTAGCCTCCTTTTGGAAAATTTATAAAGAGAAATTGGATATTTTGTGGGCACAAGTATGACAGTTCTCATATCCTAACCTGTTGAAGCATATTCTGCGATTTACCTCATTCACAATGCTCTAAGGACGGGACGATGGAGGATCCTCAAAGTTAGAGTTCAACTTTTTTTATAAAGAGAAACAATAATGAATCTTATTAAATATATCAATGATAGTGAGTAGAAGTTATAAATATATGATTAAAATTAATAAGAATTTATAAATAAATTGCATCAAAAATGATGCTTTAGTAAATGAAAGTAAAATGGTGGGGAGAATTGATGTTGGGATCCCAAACTTTTCAAATTATTCCATACTATACTCAAACCTTTTATTTTTGCACCTGTAGTTTCAAACATTTTCATTTCGATTGTAGCGGGAGGAGGACAATCCGTCCATTTGACCATTAGTCAATCCAAAAAATTGTAATTTTATATTTTACCAATATAATAATTAAAATTTTTGAGAACTGTTCATCTTCTCACCCTCAACACTAACCAAATCAAAAATCTATCCGCATCTACCTCCATCGTAGTCGTCGCCAGCAGGCTCCCTCCACCACAAAGGAGCAACGCTGGAAGATGTAATACCAATAACCAAACAAAAACAAAACAAAAAGGGCGTCTAATGTTCAAAATTTCCAGATGAGACAATTTTCCTTTTGATTCTCTTCAACAAATAGTAGAGCCAATCTTTAATGCTGCAAATCTTGATTGATAGAGCTCAAGGACTCAATAGAAGTTGCTAGACTGTTGTGAACATCCAAAGAACCGCCACCCATTTTTTGAACCCTTAGAGTACTGATTTCTCCTTTTTTTTTTTGAGTGAAGAAGATGAAGGAAAATTGAAACGTTTGAATGTTTGAAACCCAACTGCAATTCTCCCTAAAATAGTGGTAGTCGTGAGTAGAAGTTGTGGGCATCATGTGTAGTGTGATCCCAAAAGGACTGGTCATTGGTCAACAGATCTCTGCCAATGTTATTACAAAATGGCCAGTTATTGGCTTGCTGTAGAATTACTTGTGCTTAATTTCGCCAAAATAAAGCTAATCAAACAGCCCTGTTCGAACGGTGCGCCACTATTGGCAGGGGGTCTGACACTGCTGCCAATAGAGAGGGCGCCCCTGTTCGAATAGGAACAAGGTGGCCCTGCTCTAGTAGCACCGTCCATTTCACCAATCCATTCAACTTTTTCCATTCACTATTTGTATACATGCACAACGGAAACGGGAAGAAATTTCTTGGAAAATGGCATGAAAAACTGGGTGAATTGTCATTTTTGAGTCGATATTTGAGTGGATTTGCATATTATTTTTTTATTTTTAATGAAGTCTAAAGTGAGCTTATTTAACTTAATATTGGAATATGGAGAGTGAATAAATTATGAGCCATTTTAGGAAACCCCAAATAGTGAATACCTTATGTTGGCTTTCAAACGGAAATCTCAGGTGCCTATTGACAATAGAAACCAGTGTAAGGTCTTGTTTTAAGAATAAAGCGTGGAAATGTTATCTCGACTTGAAGTATGTTTACATCAAACTGTTATCTCGACCAAACAAGCAATATAACATTTTCCCAAAGATTTCTTTCACAAATGTTAAATATTTATTTTTCAGTGCTTCTGCTAGAGTAAAGTCAAAGTTAATAACGGATTACACTTGCACCTTACTTGCACTAGGAAAAAAGTTTATTCCCTCCAAAAGTTTACATAAAGATCCACTTCTAGCTTGGTAAGACTCTAGCTACAATCCAAAAGGGTATAATTTGTCGTAGATGCATAATGCATCTTTACAATTTTCTGACTTTGTAATTTACACCGTGTTTAGTGGAAGACGTAGATAATCTAGAGTGGTGAAGCTCGGATCTGTCCTCGTTGAATGCCCTTTGAACTTCATCTCTGAGTTCAATAAAGCGTGTCCGCTTGATTCTCTGCTCCTCTTGAGTACCCTTCTCAAGATAGAATAGATCAGGCAAGTCATCCTCCATAAACCTATCCAGTACTTGAGAGCAATGCGGGAAATACCAACATCCCAACTCCACTGCCATCATGTCAAATACAGAAAGTTAAAACAACATTTTAACCCAGTAACTTCGGAAAATAAACCTTGAACACAGATCAGACCCATCTATTCGTAAGGTTTTTGTATCGCTTCGTTATTCTATCAAGAACTGCCAGGAATGATGCTTTACAATACATCCTCAGTAAAATCTCCTAATGCGTTCAGATTTCTTGCAAGAAATACTTATATTAGGAGATAGATGAAATAGAAAAAAGGGCTTTGCAATTCGCAACAAAGAGTGATGAGAAAAATCAATTGCCGCAAGTTAACCATACAAGAAGAGAGAATTGAGATGAGGAAAACAATTAAGTCTTAGAAGTGTTTTTTATACCTGTTCTTGAGAGGGTTTCCATTCTTGTCAGGAACCTTTTGTTCTGCATGTGGGGTGTCTCGTTCAAATCAACCTCCCTCAAGTTCCCACTTGAACCATTTGATGATAGAAGTCCAGATAACTGGGAAGCTGTCTCAGCATGTGCAATTTCCATAGCTAGCTTAGCTTCAGTGGGGAAAAACATTCGTGCAAATGCCACTGTGACCCATAAATAAAAAATATACTTATTTATATGTATGAAACATCATATATCTTGCATAAGATTCAAGCCATGCAATTTTATAGCGGAAGCAGATGCCAGCATTGTAAGCAAATCCAAACTCCAAACATCTTAAATTGACATTTGGTTGCTTCTACTTCCTTAGCAAACAAAATAAACTTGTCGCAATGTCAGTTTACAAGCTATCATGGATCAAAATATTCATAAACATTTTTAGCTTGTTCTTTTCGAGGTTCTGTATTAATGTTCTCATGACCCCAATAGTGAAGAACTTCTCAAGTCCGACGCGTTGATTCCACCGGCGTAGTTACCAAATGTAATAGCTTTCTTTGCACATCGGATATACTCGTAAATAGCTTCTATATGTGTATTACTTTGAGTCTAATTTTCTTTAGTTGAGCATGGAAGTACCCCGTACCAATTCCTCTCTCTCTATATTCCCTCATGTTATTTTGGGTATTTGGGTGGAGGGCCTCCCCTGCTTAGAACATTCAACATACATGAACCTTAAAAGCTTTTTAACTTTTCATAGTATCTCTTTATTGGCAACAGGTTTAGCATTTATGAAAATAAGAGCATGGAATGATTTCGAAACTAGAAGTGACTACACAGTTCAAGAATACCAGATTAAGGAAGTTACCTGTGTCTTCTAGGTAGAGCAGTTTCATATGCAGATCATCAACATTTGTCAGGGAAGACATTAAAACTTCTCCAGCCATTGGATTCCTGTGCATCTCTCTCTCCAAAACATCAATACATATCCTGTCTTTGTTCGCTTCCTGCCCCTGCTTCGTCTTCGCCTGATAATCTTTCGACCTTGTCAATCTCCGGCAAATACTAACTGCACTCCGTCCTTCCAATGTTGTTTCTGATGCACTGGCTCCCTTGGTAAAAAGAGAGACTATAATTGATGGCTCCTTGCGCATAGCAGCAATGTGAAGCACAGTGTAACCCTGCCTATTCCGAAGGTTGACATCAGCCAAACCTAGACTAGGAACCTCAGATACTATCTTAGGATCACAATATGCAACAGCATAGTGGAGAGCATAAGCCTCGTCTAAGGTTACATCAGACTCAGTTAGAAGAAGCCTGACAAGTTGAACATCATCTGAGTCTAATGCCTTGTGTATTCTGTTAATTATCTTCTCGCGCAATGGATTAACAGTTACCTCATTTTCAGCCAGAGAATTAAGGCGGAGCAATCTAATATCCTCTGCAACATTGTAGGGGAGCTCTGTCTCAATAGCGATGGACTCAAGGTTTGATTGAGCCACTCTATTGACACAATGCGAGAGAAGTTGAGGTAATTGACAATGAAAGGCAACCAACAGTATTGGGATAACATCTTCTACAATAGCCTTGCAAACCAAGTTGAGAAGTCAACGCTGCAAATTAACATTGAGATATTATCCCTTGTTGTGAAATTTTGCAGGAAAATAGTCGAGGAAAAGATGCACTACATGATTTAGTTGGAAATTTTAAAGACAGACTTCTTTTCATGCTAAGGCAAAACAGCAACAATCCTGATCTTGTCGTTTGCATCATATACACAAGGTTTTCCTCAAACAGTTTCCAGATGTTAAAATCGTAAGCCAAAATGCAGTGCACTTCACATTATTGCTTTAATATATGATGAAGCAGCATACAAATACATTTAAAAACATGCTCCTTAATTGTTTAATCTACCAGTAGCAATCTATAATATCATCGTTGCTGTTGCTGTTGTTATCATTAGCAATGTAAATGTTAACTCCAGCCCATTGACTTATTCATTGTCCACAAAATGCATTGATTTGAATGTACAATCCCAGCCACTTATATTGTTAATTTTTTGAAAATCTATTCCCATAATAATGCCACATTTGGCTTTAGGGTGGTTTTGAGCACACATTTAGTCAAGCGCTTGCGACATTGCATCATTTAGAAACCAGAGAAGTTTTCACTTCAAAGCAACTATGACTTGCAAATAGCTGAATAAACAACTACTATTGAAGCAGGATTACCAATATGCACCTCACATCTAGAAATCAAGGGCTCAAAAAGGGATCAATATTACATCTATCAAATGAAAATGCTAAGTGTAATCAACTAGAAACTGATAGTTTACCTGAAAAAGTGAGACCAATTCCGAAACTTGAAAAACAGTAGATGCGTACATCAATTCCACAGCAAAGTTGATTGCAGGTCTGCAAGCATCGTGGGTGCATATGTTATCAACGCATGTTGACACCTCCGGTGGAGATGATCTTATCTTTCCAGTGTACAAGTAGCTCAAGAAGATAAGAAAAGCCTCATATCCTACCGGCCAAAAGGCAATAGGTCTGTCATGAAATACTTGGGCTTGCTTTCCTTTCCAACGGATCCCTTGGGGCGCTCTCTTCATGTTTTAATTTTGTGTTTTGAGTTTTGAATTCGTTTTGTGTTTGTGTTTTGGGTGTCCATTTTGAGATTGTTGAAAACTCGTTCTTTTTATCGTTTTAAAAAAATATTTCTCAACCCGTATTTTTTAAGTTTTCTCAAATTTGTGAAGAAAACAGGCAAAACGTAAAAAAAATTATTTTCTATTTTCTTCACAAAATTTTCAGCCGTTTTCAAAAACTCGTTTTCGAAAATAGGAAAGAGAACGCATTTTCAATGTTTTGAAAAATCGAAAACAGAAAACAGCTCGAAAACAGCAAAGAGAACGCACCCTTTGTAGCGACTCGAATTTTTAAAGTACAAATTTTATAACTTAAAGTGTGTCGCTACGACATTTTCGTCAAATTTTAGAATTTATTTAATATAATTCAAAACGATTTTTAATCTTAAAAATTCAATATATTTATCGAGTTCAATCTCGAACATTTTAAAAGTATCAAATTCTTATCGATTTAAATCCAATTTTAATATCCGATATTTTATTTAGAGTCAAATTTTATTAGTCCAAATTTTATCTTTTAGTCCAATGTTCCTTAATCCAATTAGCCCAAACTATCCTAGCCCAACTTCTTGGCTCGATTACTTCCTAGATTTTCGTGCCCTAAATCACTGTTCATTATCACCTTCACCACGCCCTCAACACCTCCACAGCCTCTCAACACCACAGCCAGGAATCAGGTAAGAAATTATCCAAAATTCCTTCAATTTCACTTAATAATCAACTAGTAATTTCACACAATCATCATCATCATCACCCTAGCCGAAATCCTCCTCTCAGCTCACAGAATCCCCACAGTCGAGCCACCTTCGCCACACCAACCTCCCCACAGTCGACCCACAACCATCCCACACGGACCACCAACAAGCCACCACCAAACCCCTGCCTGCAGCACCATTGATCGTCCCCCATTTTATCTATGTCAACCCAAAATTCAACCACCAAAACCAAGAATAATGAAACTCAATCACTTACCTCAACTCCACAAACGTTTTGGCCGGATTTCCCGCCGGAAACACCCAAGAAATCCGAACTGTTGGCCTCGGTTTTGACCTCTCCCGAACACCAAGAAGCGCCCCAATCACCCTCACCCACCGGCGCTACCTCGCAACGGTGGCGCCTCTAATTTTGGCCGGAGTTCACCCTCTTCCCTCGTCGCTTCCCTCGCCTCCCTCTCCTCTCGACCTCTCTGTGCAAAAATCGCATGAGAGAGAGAGAGAGAGAGAGATGAATAGATACGTATATATGTATATAATTCATTTTTGGAAATTATTGTTTTAGCCCCAAAGTTTTACAATTGATTATTTCAGTCCATAAGTCTTAGTTACTTTTAAATTAGCCCATAAATTTCAAAAGGTTTATTTCAGCCCTTCAAACATTTAAATTTCAGTTTTAATACTTTTTCGATTAAGTCCCTAAAAGTTTTAAAGTTTTAAGTAAGACTTAGTATCTTATTAATTTTGTTCTTACTAAACGAGGTCGCGGGAAAAGTTTAAAGTGGTAACATCACATCTGTTCAATTTTCAAGAAAATTTTCAAGACTTTGAGGTGGGATACATTTAAGCAATTGTGGTTATTTGTCCATGTTAATGCTTGATGTGTGATTTTGATTGTGATATAATGTTTATACATATGAAAAGGTTGTCAGGGACTGTAAATAGGTCCGGGATTGAAAGTGGGTCCTTGGGGTTGTCCCACAGTGCAAAAATTTGCTAAGCGCTTATAACATGTTGTCAGGGACCGTAAATAGGTCCGGATCGAAATTGGGTCTTTGGAAATGTCCACAGTACATATTTCTACAGTATGTTATATTGATATTATATTCATCACTTGATTTCATATTTAGACTTAACTTGGACTGATTGTTGTATCTCCACTAAGTATAATTCTTTATACTCATCCCAATATTTTCCCACCCTTTCAGGTTAAGGAGCTCGACAAGGCAAAGCAAATGAGGGGGCAATCTTAATTAAATAATAGACCTTTAAAATTATAAGTTTTGAAATAAGTATTTTAATAGTTAGTTTCTATTTTGATAATTAAATATCAAATTTTAGTATCTTTGCAAATCTTGGTACTTGCTAATCCTATTTGGTATTGACTCTAAAATGTGAGAAAAATTATCACAATGATGTTTCCGCGTTTTGTGCTAAGTTGCTATAGGTTTTTAAAGTATTTGCATGCCTTCACATTGTGGCGATTTCTGAAAATATTTATTTACAGGTTAGTTTTTAAAATATATGCATGCCTTCGCATTGTGACGACCTTTGAAAATATTTATTTACAGGTTACTTTGATTTAAGTAACGTCTTGAGTTAATAGAGAATTTGGGACGTTACACCCTTATCTTTTCCAAAATGATCATAAGAAAATTTACTCCTAGCAGCTAATATACATCGGCGAACACACATCGGCGAACACAACACTAATAGCCTTCAACTACAATATCCACATCACTGAAATCACTACCGAAATCACATAAAAATTGTTCCAAATTAGTGCTTAGCTTACTTAAGCTGATGATATCAAGATTGGACCCCATCTCAGAGCCTCCAGGGGCATCTTTATTATTATTAGAGCCATTGGGTACATGAGAAGATAATGTAAAACTGATGGACGATGGTTCAGCTGGACTCCCCATAACATAAATTGCTAAATTTATGCAAGCATAGAGAAATTAAACGAACACAAATTACCACCCCCCCTCCCCCACCCCAAAAAAAAACTAAAATTCCCAATACAAAATTTTGATCTACCCATGAAATATTCCAGACAACTATCTCAATAGGCAAAAGAAAGAACAAGAACAAAAACCGCAAAAGAAGAGGAAAACCAGTGTAATCCCTGAATAAGGTGTGATGTGGAGAAGAATCACTTAAAAGAAGAATTTACAGTTGCAGAATTATTAATCAAGCATCGAGCTAGATCCACGGAATAGTCATCAAAGCTTAGAATTCAGAAAACGTGGAGAAATCATGTTAAAATAATAGCATTATTCATATAAAATAACCTTATGTTTTTCTAAATAAAAATGAAAGAAAATTATTGCAATAATGGCACTTATTTTATAGGTAAAAGTAATTTTGAAAGTTAAATTGTCGGTTGTAAACAGAAGTGGTAGTGCTTAAGTCGTTGGCATGACATTGCAAATGATGCCAGGCTTCGTCACCCTCTGTCATTATATTGGAACCTGGGTATGTCCGATTCAAATTCATTTTTTAGGCCAAATGTAAGCTTCTAGTCATATGCAATAGATAATTAAGGATTACAAATTTGCACAATAATAGTTCGACAGATGCGTAGAAATACAAAGAGAACAGTCATATTACAAACTAAGATTAAAAAGCAGAAGACACACCCACTCATGCAAATATCCATCACACACCATAGTAAAGCAGACAGACGCGATAATAAGTATGTTGGCCTCCCTCATGTACACACACATGACAGAAACCTCCATTAGATTCCCGCACAAACTCGTTTACTAGACATGGGAAACGAGGTTGGACGATTTGGCTCAATCTCCTTCACCAAGACCAGGAGATTACATGGCCATTCAGACAAAGAACATTATGTTCTGCAGCTCCGGGTGCAGAGTGTAGAAACTCTGATCAAAAGAAGCAGCAACAGCAGAAGAGGAAGATGATGATTCACGAGGCCGCATCTCCATTGCAACCTCCTGGAACAGACGCCCTCTATAAGCAACAAGATCCGCATAATAAACCGGCGGCACAAGTGAAACTGGCTTTGTGCAACGTGCAAAAGTGAAGCACATGTGGTGAATGAGTTTCTGCAGGCTATCAGAAGTGAAGTAATTCTCGTCCCAGAGAACATAGTAGTGAGTAGGTTTGCTGGTCCCGAGGCCTCCATAGTGGCTGCATAGGTAGAAATCAAACTCGAAAGGGTGAACAATTGTTGTATCCACTACAGTTCCTGGAGGAACATTGCCAGAGGAACCCCCATCGCGAGCATTTTGAAGAAAGAGCCGAGTCTGGTGCCGTTTTATAGCAACTACTAGTGTGATTGTTGGTTTGTAATCACCACTGTAAATTGCCCTCCTCAGATCAATCAACTCCTCATTGAGGACCATGTCAAACTGACCCTCACTAACCCCATCACGGAAAACCACAATTTTGTTCGGCCTGACTCCGTTGATCCGAGCATAATTATTAACCAGATCTGAACCCATTGTCCCAAAATTTAGAATCTTCTCTTTGCGATTTTCCTGTGGACAGACTCTTGCAGCATACCTATTTGCTGCAGGCCAATTAACTGTGCCAACAACTGCAGCTATAGATGGACAAGATGAGTCCTTTGACCCCGGGTGATTCACATCTGCCCCGATGAACATAACATGTTCTTTACCCTCAAAATGAGGAAGCCTTCCACTTAGCTCCACATTGCTTCCTCCAAGTTTTGCATTTATCTTTATACAAAGATTTGCAAAGTATTGGTCTTGCCCTTTGTTTGCAGGCATGGACAAGCAACACTGAGTTATAACTCCAATTCTTGTTTCTGACACAAATTTAAGATACTTGTAGCCAGGATCTTTCCTTGTCATCACGCAGACAATCAATTGCAACTTGCCACTTCTTATCTTTGTAGCTTCCTTAACAACACTGCTAAGAAGTCCCTCGATCCTACTAATAGATGAAAATTCTCTCATATTAGTGGATTGATACCTAAGAGGCTCATCCATAGACATTCCAAGATTTCCGCAACGACGCCTCAAATTGTGGATGAATGAATCCACATGCAGCGGAAATCTATCACCAGAGGTGAAGTCAATCAGAGCCCAACGTTCAATTGATTTTCCCTCCACCAAAGATTTTCCAACAAGGTTCCACTGGCATTTATCCTTGTCCACTTTAACCACACTAGGAGAACCGAGCTTCAGATCAGGAGCACCGATGACACGACCAGCAAGCCTTGTCATGTTCTTGTCGACTCCAATTTCAAAATTTTTCATGACATCCCTACATTAGATAATTTGAATATATAAATAACACCATAACATCCTCACAAACAACAATCAACAGAGAAAAAGTATATTCAACTGAATCACAAGTTGCCAAACACGCCATTTATTCTTCTACACAAATATTTTCCATTTTACATTTGTAATAATAGGTTCTTTTTACAAAGAAAAAAGAGGGTAAATTAAGGAATTTCAACTCATTTTCAACTAATCTGCATGCAAGGAGGTTCAAAGCTCTGTTGTAACATGTCTCCAGCTGAATAGAGCAGTTTGACAAGTTCAGTTTTCAAGTAACAAAGATTAGCATAACTTTGTCGAATAATAGATAGCATCAATTCACATAGTACCTACATGCAGAACAACTAGAAATGTGGAATACTTAAGTCTTTTGTCTCCCTAGATTTCAATGCGAGTGTGCATCATATTCAATTAAAGCACAGAGATATTCAATGACTAGAACTAACGATGAATCATCACCAGAATACTGGACAGACAAATATAAAATGCCTTAAGATCCAGAAATCCTTGTATATTGTTTGCAATTCTTGAGAGGTAAATCCCCCTCCCCCTCCTTTATCCATTGAAAGGTACCATAGAAAACAACAATTGGGGAAACAACACAAGCAAACACAAAAATGCTAATAAAGAAATGAAGAAGGTGATTGTACTTACCCACAAGGTCCATCCTCAGCATGCACCATTTCGTAAATTGTATCTCTTCTTTCATGTGATGGAGCAACTGATAATTTCTTCAAGAACATGCCTGCATTTTTGTCCAAACGTTCCAATTGTTCCCTGGGGTATCTCTGCCCCTCAACTAGGACACAGAATTCCAGAGGCACATAATTGGGCCGGTTATTTTTTGAAAGATCCAAGCAAGGAATGTCCTTGTACACAATATTCTTTCCCCACTTATCCATAAAATAACCGACAAGGTTGATTTCTGTGGGTGGATTTATGCCATCAGGGTCATCAAATGTAAAGGAAATACCACCGGCATTCTTCATAGTCAGCCCTGAAACAGTATATTTCTGTTTTGTGACTCTATGAGTAACTCTTACTTTCAGTCCTTTCAATGCACCGATCACTTGTTGCCTCAACCTTGTGACATCATTTACTCCATTGAACCCTTGAACATGGTCTTTCAGAAACTCTAGTACTGGTAACGGCTTACGAAATGCCAATACTGAGTAGTCTAAGCACAATGTAAGACCTTGAGATGTAGTCCTCAAGCTCTGTTGGAAACCTCTATATGCTGCAAGTCCATGACGGAGATCATCCCCCGCTCTGTAATTAGGGGAGTAAAAGCTTCGACCAACAGAGATTCTATTCCTCGAAGGATTATCCTTCGTTACCAAATCCATCCCCTGTAATATATCACGAGGAATATAGGACAAATTCCCCATTAAGTAATCTTTCAGCTTAGAGAGCTTCAATTCATTCACAAATTTGATGGTAAATAAGAAAGATCGAATCTTAGAATCTTCCCCATCAGACAACTCCACCTCATATTCTCCAGTGGGAAGAGTTACTGCACTGAAAATGTTCTTTTCACCATCATAAGCAGTCTTCAACAAAGGAAACCGATTATCACCAGAAGAAAATAGCTTGTCCCTAATTAGACGCAAATCAGATTTAGATACTGTTTTTTCACAAAACGATCCCCAGGGGATGCCACAGGCTTAACATCCACATCATAGTGAATTATGGTTGCATTTGGGTTAAAATTGACAGGGAAATGGTTAACAAGAAGCGGGATGGTCCTGATGGCAAGTGACCCTCCACGATCAGGCCTTTTGATAGGCATGGTTCTGTTCTCAGTACTCTCAGACGGAGATGATATAGGCTGCCTATCTGAAATCTTCAGGGATTGGATATCAACTACAAAAGACAACAGACAAGAATTTTATAAAAAGGTGGAGAGTTCAAACTTGTTATATGGCATGTAGAAACGACAGCTATTATACTTAAAAGCTAATATCATTAACTGATTAAAGAGTGCTCATCTCCATGGCAAGAATACACATTACACCATTCAAAATTGAACTAGATAATTAGTTTGCCTATTCTCTTCATAACAGCAAAAATTTTCATAAGATCCCCATCTGTTTGCTTTTTCTTAAATTTTTCTCTCAACCATGAAAAAGTTCATTTCTGCCCAAAAAACTCAAATCACCAAATAAAATCGAAACAAGATACATCTTCAACCAACATATAGGCAACAATGTGTGGCAAAATTGAAGTCTCCTAAGAGCCAATCTCAGCCAGACAAGTCAGCAAATACTGAAAAATTTAAAATATGAAACTGTCTGCACGAGATCTAAAGATTCGGCTTTCGATCATTAAGGGATCGTACCGGCAGATGATTGAGGGGAGGCCTGAGGCTGAAGCTGAGTTTGAGGTGATGAAGCAGAGATAGATGGTCCCCAGGGTCTTCCAGTCCAAGTTCCTCTCGGAGGAGTAGACCCCACACCGACTTGCAGAGGCTGCTGCGCCGCCCTTTGAACTCCGGTACCACTTCCCTGGCCCTGATCTGGTTGTTGTGGCTTGTTGCCCCACGCCCGCGGAGCTGCCAATGGGTTGACTTGAGATCCACCAGCACCACCTTGGTACGCCTGAACCGGCGGCCTGTTGACCGAATGCTGCTGAACCGGAGTCTGATATTGAGAACCCTGTGGGGCCCTGCCCCTCCCTCTTCCACCACCGTGACCCTGATAGTCACCACCTCTGCCGCCGGCACGTCCACCGGAAGCACCAGCACCACGCCGGCCAAAGTTCTTTCTGCCACCACCGTCCATTCTCTCAATATAACTGTGAATCTCACTACCCTCTTTAACTCTTAACAAGCAAATGATGTGTGTAGGTCAAGTTGAGGGACTAGGGTCCTTTTTATACACGGCTAGGGCTTGGGACGAATGACTATCAAGGGCTTAGCTTAACCATTAAGAATCTAATAAGATTCGAAAACGAGTCGAGTTAGAAATGTAGTGATAGGGTAGAAAGGTAATAAGAGTGAGCATGTGTGAGGAAGGTTCGAGAATGATCAAGAAAATGGGGAAGAAAGCAGGAGGAAGAGGCGGAGCAAGTGACCCACATCACCTAAACGAGTGAATTGCATTCGACTTTCTCTATAATTTTAATTAGGTCGCTCCACTTCGATTAATAGCTTACATGTCCCTCAAATTATAACAAATGTTCACTTTTAATTTTTTACATTATTTATCTTTGTTCACAAGGTGTCTATGCCTATAATGAAATTCGTAGACAATTTATTCTTACTAATGAAGGTGCAATGAATTAAAATTAGTCTAAATAATACGTTCTAAATTTTTTTGACTTGAATTAATCTTTCTCGATAACGGCACATTGATGTTACAACTTACTGAATGTGCAATTGTAATTGAGTACATTGAAACTGTAACATGAACCTTATTATTTTTTCGTTTTCCACCAATGATTAAGTGAATAATGAAGAAAAGACAATGGAGGGGTTCTAAGAATACGTGTTGGACTATGAATAGGAATTGGTTTTTATGTGTCTCGTGTGGCCATTTGGGTGTGTGGGATAAACACACAGCAGCATTATAATTCCAAGTTCCGTTAGATATATTAAATTGAAGTTAAGTAACTCAATTAGAATTAGATGAAAGTTGCATGACCCCTATTAAAATTTACTCTTCACCTAAACTTATTGTGTCCTTGATTTCCTCAGTATGTTTCAATCGCTTTTTCCCGTTTGACAAAAAAAAAAAAAAAAAAAAAAAAAAAATCTATCGACCAAAATTAAATTAATTCCAAAAGATTAATTCCTTGTTAGTACTCTAGTCATTTTGTTAGGTTCCATATGATGCTACAAATTTTAGGAATCTAAAACTATCCATTCAGAGAAAAAATAAATAAAATTCCTCAAGATGCAAAAATATTTTTTGAACGTTAACATTGTAAAATTTCAAATAACAGTCGATATATAAGTCTTAAGAATTATTTCTATTCGAACAAAATTTGGTTTTGGAATTTAATATTTAAGTCTCATAAAACAAAATTACTTAATAATACCTATAACTTATTAAATTATTATTTTTATCTTAAAAGTAAAAGCAAAAGCTAACTGAATGATGGAAAAGTAACAAGTCGACAAACTTCCACTATCATCCTCCTGGAATTCTGACTAGGGGAAGTGGGAATAGATAATTCTTCGCAGGGGAGAGCACATGGCCCCCCAACTTTTTATTATTATTATTATTATATTTTTACCTTCATTAAATTTTCCATATATATATATATATATATATATATATTCAATTTTTGAAGTCATTTCTAGATGTCAAACGAAGTCAAAATATAACATTTTTAATACCATTTCAAAATGTTGAGGGCCTAGTTTTTTACTTCGTTAATGGCGTGGGAAATGTTCGACCGTAGCAAATATTAAGGCTAATCTAAGTAGACCGTTCCAAATTAGAATTTCGATAACATGCTAATTTTTTTTTTAAAAAAAAAAAAAATTTGATGATCTTACACTAAATCACCTATATCATCTCGAAGCTCGTTTCGAGAATTATATCATCGACATATCGGATGTAAATTTACATAGGATATGCTTTTTTATGTAAATTTTTGGATGTAGATCATTTTTTGTGAGTTTGATTGTTCTCCTTTATCTCAAAAAATCTGCGTCCTTCACTGCTCCTTCGAGTTCTCTTTTGAAATAAATTTGAACACACAATATCTTTACTATTATTGTTGCTTAAAGTAAAATATTAATTTTAAATATGGGTTAATTTCATAAATAGTCACTGAATTTACCCAAAAATAATAAAACGATCACCAAATTACGAAACTTGCACAAACGGTCATTGAATTATCATGCGCTTTCACAAACAGTCATTGAAGGACCGTGATGATTTAAATTCAAACTTAAAGGACAGAAACACGTGAACATATAACCGTAAGGACCTCAAGTGCAAATTTCATATAAAACCCAAAACCATTCCCTTATCAACCCGCCACCTTTGGACCACCATAACTCTAACCTCCGGCCACCAAAACCACAGGACCAACACACCACCTCGAAACTCTCATTGCCCTCTACATAAACCACCCAAGAATGGGTCCTAACTCAGCCGGAAAGTGCCCGAAATTTCGTCCCAAAGTCGGCGGGTCGCACAGCACAAAACTGTCTGCCGCCAATTTGGGATGAAATTCCGACTGATTTAGGGGCGATTCTTGGGTGGGTTACATAGAGGGAAGCGTAGGCTTCAGTTTGGTATATTTTTCCGGTAGTTTTGGAGGCCGGAATTTCGTCCCAAATTGGCGGCAAGCAGTGTTTCCTATGCGGTCACGCCGACTTTGGGACGAAAATTTTGGGCACTTTTCGGCTGAGTTATGGGTGATTTTTGGGTGGGTTACGTAGAGGGAAGCGTGGGCTTCAATTTGGTGTGTTTTTTCGGTGGTTTTGGAGGCCGGAAGGTGCCGGAATTTCATCCCAAATTGGAGGCAGGCAGTGCTTCCTGTGCGACCCGCCGACTTTGGGACGAAATTTCGGGCACTTTCCGGCTGAGTTAGGGGCGATTCTTGGGTGGGTTACGTAGAGGGAAGCGTGAGCTTCAATTTGGTGTGTTTTTCCGATGGTTTTGGAGGCCGGAAGGTGCCGGAATTTCGTCCCAAATTGGCGGCAGGTAGTGCTTTCTGTGTGACCCGCCGACTTTGGGAAGAAATTTCGGGCACTTTCCGGCTGAGTTGGGGCCCATTCTTGGGTGGGTTATGTAGAGGGCAGTGAGAGCTTCGAGGTGGTGTGTTGGTCCTGTGGTTTTGGTTGCTGGAAAGTGGTGAAATTTTGTCCCAAATTGGCGTCTGGCAAAGCTGTCCTGTGCAAGAGGCCGACTTTGGGAAGAAATTTCGGCCAACTCCGTTTGATTTAGGGGCAATTTTTGGGTGGGTTACGTAGAGGGAAGTGAGGGCTTCAATTTGGTGTGTTGGTCCGGTGGTTTTGGTGGCCGGAGATTGAAGTTATGGTAGTCCAAAGGTGATGGGTTGACAAGGAAATGATTTTGGGTTTTATATGAAATTTGCACTTGAGGTCCTCACGGTTCTATGTTCCCTTGTTTCTGTCCTTTAAGTTTGAATTTAAATAATCACGGTCCTTCAGTGACCGTTTGTGAAAGCGCATGATAATTTAGTGACCGTTTTGCAAGTTTCGTAATTCAGTGATCGTTTTGTTATTTTTGGATAAATTCAATGACCATTTATGAAATTAACCCTTTTAAATACACTACTGCTACGCATAAAATGGATACTTGTAAGGAAAATCAATCAATGTACATTTACTAGCCTGTCCTCTCTACACTTATTACATGCACTACAAAATTTCATTAGTTTATTGTACGCAATAAAGTTAGGTTAGAAGAAAATGAGTTTCTTGTTTTGTGATGCCGGATTTGGTTCATGTTGGGTTACACACATCTTAATATGGGATACTATTTCAATGGCGCCCTTGACTCTCAAAACACACGAATATGTTCAAAATATAAGTGATCTATTTACACGAATTTGAGAACTTAATTGAAGGAACCGAATAAGATTCGTACGGAACAGAAAGCTCGATGATTCGATTCTCTTTTTAATACCTTGTTCGATTCGATTCTCTTTGGAATCGTACAGCTCCCACACCTACTTTTATTTAAATAGAAACTTGACTTTCAATTTATTTTGCATTGGAGTTCCAATATATAATGGAGATTTAATTATTCGTATAAATATATGATTCAAATTGCACTATGATTTTCCTCAAATTTGAAAATTCTAATCTCTATCAATAAATTCAGTGAAGGGCAACAACCAAACTGGGACAATAACTCAAATTTGACTCAATGACCTGTAATTATGAGACATAATAAATTTAATTTCTTATAATTATTACTGACACAGAAATTTAATTAGTCTTGCCGCTTGCATGGTAATAAATTGATGTTTAGATAATTACAGTGGATTAATCTATTTGTACATCTTGTTTGACACTTCTATGTATCAAAAATCTAATCATTGTTTGAATAAGAATAGTAGCTTACCAGTTTGCTCTTGAACATCCAACATGTCAATTTAACGAAACAAATTAGAAATTTTAAATTGCAAAAAATTGAATAGTAAATTGGGTTGCCAAGAATGATTTAATTTTTTATCACACGGGGTTATGAACTTCGCAACCAAAGAAGTTCACAAAATAAATATATGTAGTTAGACTAATATTTTGACTTGTATTTAAACACGCTGGCCAAGCTGTAATTGAGCTTCAGATTATTAAGCGCATGCAACTGTTACATTCCAAAAAGTCATCAAGTGGAGGAGACCACCAAAAACCGAATTGCAAAATTCTTTCGACCTTCGACCAAACATTTTTTATTAAGGACTTGTAGCACATTTATCGTCAAACTCGAATCATCTTACACAACGCAAAACAAGGGATTCATTCAAGCGAAAACCTTAAAAACAAAATTTTTGAAATCCACCAAATTATGAAAGAAATAAATTCACAAAGTTTTATTAATGTAAGATGTCCAAAAACGAATAATTAACTGTTTATTTATCCTTATTTATAAGGATTTACATAAAAACCTATGGGTTTGTTAGTCTTTTTTTTTTTTTAAAATGCATTTTGTAAGTGTTATGATGGATAATATGTGGTTTAAAAATAAGAAAAAAATATTAAATTTGCATGTAATATTATTTTATTGAAAAATATGGGGTTAAAATGTGTTCAAATCACTGTTTAAGAATACATTTTGATGGAAAAAATGAGGCACAAACAAGGGTCTAGTTTAAAAGAACTAAAATTAAAAAGTATTCGCAATAAATTAAATGACAAAAATAGCACTAAAATTTTAAAAGCAATTTTTAAGTCATAAACAAACTCAGATGACGAAAATCTATCATATGTTACAAGAAGTTGTGAGTTCAATTCGACTCGTTGTTTTCTTTCTAGAATGGTATTATGGGCTAAGGTTGGGCATTGTCTGATTTGGTTTGATTTTGATAAGAATCGAACTTGACCAAATTTTTTTAGGTATTTAGTAAGTGGAATCGTTAGGGTCCAAATTAAATTATGGAACCGTTTTGGTTCGATTCGATTCCATTCGGTTCCTAGATTCTGTACGATAATTAATATTTTTAAAGCTATATTAATTCTACTAATGACTTGTTTAATCTTAATTTTTACAAAATAACGTAGTCCAATTTTATGTGTTTTCTGTGTCTCTCTTTGCTGAGTTTTTCATAGTTTTGATTGTTAAAATTACAAGAAAAAAATATAGGGAGCTCACAATACTTAAGAGAGGCACTATCAAGTTTCAATTCGATTTCTCCAGAACAGTAGAAAAAGACACTTCGGTAGAATAACATATTTGAGTAAAACTTAGGTTAATTTGATTGGATTGGACTTGTACTAAAATTAGAAAAAATAATCTTATTTTTGGGTTTGAGCTAAATTAACTAATTATCAAAGTTAGTTAGAAAAAAAAAATTTAATTTATTTAAAATAAATAAATTAAAAAAATAAGAAGATTCGATTCTTGATCTAGAACTGAGAATCGAATCGAAACCGTCAGTCCTCGATTCAGATACCTATTCAAGTATTTAACTTAAAAAGAACCGCTCGATTTGATTCAGCTCGGTTCAGGTCCGATTTGGTTTGAGAGTTTTGTCTAGCCCTATTATGGGCTCAAATCGCAGCTCGAATGCTAAAAAATTGTATTTTATTGTTTTTTCATTCTCGGTTCAACTACTCCTCAATCCATTTAGCCATCTATTTTATATAAGTCCTTTCCACCTTAAAAAAACTCGACCCCGAATAATTATCAAGATAGAAAGACTCATCATCTTCATGGAATACGTACAGATCTACCACATTGAACATACTAGAAATTTCCATAAGAACTGGTAAATTAATAATTTAGACATTGTTGTTAATCCGCTTAAGTATTTTGTAAGGCCCATATTTTCTATAGATTTCAGCTTGTTGTAAGTACCAATGAAAATTCTCTCATTTCTCAGAAACACCATCAACAAGAGAAGTTGATGTCTTAAACTTTGCATTAGTCTTCTTCAAATTCTGTTTTATTTCATCATAGACTGCTAGCACCTCTTCAGCTAGATATTTAACAGTAACATTCTTACTACTGGCATTGAACAACTTCACCAAATCTACCACATGATAGGGAACCTCTGTATACAAAATAGCAAACGGGGAATGTGAATTGCGCTTGAATGCAACCTCCACCTGAGGCAATGTAAAATCCTACCATTTGGGTTCATCTCCACAAACACTTTGAACCATATTTCCAAGGGTACGGTCAGTGACTTTAGTCTGTCCATCAATCTAGGGAAGGATAGTGTTGCTTCGATTCAAATTCGTTACAAACAACTTCTACAATGTACTCCAAAGGTACCCAAAAAATTTTGTATCCTGATCTAAGGTGATAGATTTGGGAACTCCATGCAATCGAATAACCTTCCTGAAAAACTGTTTGACAATATTCGATGCATTTGAGGTTTTTCGACGAGCTATGAAATGAGTCATTTTGGAGAACCTATTAAATACCACAAAATAAAATCTACGCCTCGTTGAGTACGATGTAATCCCAAAACAAAATCCATAGAAAGATCTTGCCATATACATTGAGGAATAAAAAGTGGCATGTACAACTCGATATCTGCACTTGACTCTTAGACGCCTGACAAGTTTAACATTTTCTGACTATAACTCTAACATCTCGCTTCAACTGTGGCCAATAGTACCTGGCTTCCAAACTGGTTATTGTTTTGTCACATCCCAAGTGTTCACTTCTCGAATCAGTTTTTCACGTAAAGATGATGTGGGAATGCAAAGATGGTTGCCCTTGAACAAATACCCATTGCTAATATAGAAATCTGTCACTGTTTCACGATTCCCGCACTAGCTCCAAAACTCCTTAAAATGATAATCATCTGCAAATAGTTCCTTCAAACTTTCAAATCCAGGAATCTCATGTGACAGTGTGACTAACAAAAATGCTCTCCGACTAAGGGCATCAGCAACTCTGATGCCAAGATATAGATTTGAGCTATCTCAAGGGCCACGACCATGTCAAGGCGACTTGAGATGACCACGCCTAGGCAGTCTTGGCCCTAAGCCCTTAAAGCTTAGGTGTCGTTTGGTTTTATGTTTTGGTTAGTATTATTATTTCCTTTATTTTATTAGGTGACTTTATTGGTATTTGCTTGAGTAATCAGGGTCTTTTGGAATCGAATATTTTCGTTGGTTGTTCTTGAATAAGCTAGAGAGTTTTCTCACTGACAATCCTTTGTGTTCTTTAAGAGTATCTTGTGTTTTCAAGTAATTGCTTGTGCAGATCCACGCTTTCGCCTGCACCAACCATGTACCATCTAATTTCATCGTTTACCTTGCTTGCGCAGAGCAGTAGAGAGGGCACATACTGGCAAACTAAGTCGAAGAGAAACAAAATGAAATTACGAAACATCAGCGCAGTGGAAGCTAAAGGGGTGCCGATACTTCCGAAGTTGCAACAAAATGTTAGCAAATACACCATTTAGACTGTAATATAACTTTTTTGATGAAAAAATGTAATCCTTGAAGCAATATATGAAAATTACAGATATTTCTGTACGTACATATAATAACAGATTTCTTGGCAGTCAAATCAACTAAGATGCTTTGGCAACAAGATCAGCACACGTCTACGAATGAGTTGTCGTAGCCAGATAATATTCATTTTCCACAGTCGAACCCCTTGCAGACAGAGAGAACTATGATGAGGATCAAGGCAACAACAATAGCCAAAACAATGAGTTTAATCTTCATGTTTTGCAGCCACATTTTTCTCCGAAGTGTTGTTCCAGTATTCCTGAAGTCTTGTGCCTGTTTCAACAAAATAATTTAGATATGTATACCAATCTTTATGATGTGCCTTATCATCAATGCATCTGTAATAACACCAAGAAAATGGATTCATCGAGGAGCACAACATTCCTGTCTCATAATATTGTTAGTATATTTTTTCGTGCAAATTTTCAAATTTGAAGTCTAAAAAGAGAAACGAAAGTCAATTGTACAGAAAAATACATTCTTTTTCTTACATAAAATTAATCAAAATCATTGCTCTCACTTTGACTGCATAATTAAAATGTGCACCAAATAAATTAGTAAATTCAGGAAACACAACAAGGGTCAGGCCAGAAGGCCCAAAACTTAAATCAACTTAAACACTAAATGATTTCTCAAGAAATTCAAGGTTGGCTACCTGAATCATTTTTTGCCGGTTCATTTGTTAGATCAAAAATCAACCCAAAAACTAGTAATAATCTATCTGATGGGTACTAAAGATGAGGATTGAAATAGAGTTTGGACTCAGAAAAGATATGGATTAGGACTCCCTCAAAAAAGTATAAATAGAAAGGATATCGATTATGAGAGAAAATATTTTATACAAGTCCATGCTCGGCTAAGCTAAAAAAATTTAAGTACTTATAAGTTGTGAGTTCTACGAAATATGTGGATATTAAGTGGATAGTAAATTGTGAATCCTATAAAATGTGTGGATAGTAAGTCTGTTTGACCAGCTTAAAAAAAAAATTAATCTTTGCCAAACATGCATTAAATTATGTTTGTATAGATTGGATTCTATTAGTTTTAATATTTTAACAAGGTTTTAGTTTTCTATTCCTTTAACTTCTTTACCCTATAAAAGTGAACCTGGGATTTCCCAGTATTCAGCCATTTTTTGATATTGACATTGAATAACAGATTTCCTCCCCAAAATCTTCGTCTTATTCTTCCCCCTGTCTTCTTTCTCTGTATGAATTCTGCATGTATCAGAGCTAATAGTTCTGTGTCCTTTTATTCCAGATTCTACTTGCAGTGAAAGAGCAGGCATTAAAAACTAATCCAAGAAAAAGTGAAAATAACCACTCTAAACAAAAACTAAATATTGTTCTCATCAATAATTTTAATGTTCAGCTATTAAAATTCATTTTTATTATGCAACAATAGATACATCAAAACCAATCTCAACAGAATTAAAAGTACAGCTGAATGCGCGGGTGCACCCACAGAGATAGCGACATACCTGATGATGAAGATTCTCAGTCTTATCCACAAGAAGCTCTATCTTCTCCCCACGATCAAGAACCTATAATAAACAACAAAGATAACATAACAGATGATTTTTACTTGTCCACTAAATTCCATGATACTGATTGGTAAAGGTTTCAGTGGTCATAGTTGTTATCAATTTTTCTCATGGCAGTCTGTGCATCTGGTAAAAACAGTGATTACCTATCACCTTTTCTCATGCAATAGATTGACCTGGTATGTCCTCCCTTGAATAATGCTAGGCGCACAGGGTTGTACACAGATAACCTACAGGGATTTGAATTTCTTGTTGAGCTGGCAATTCTCTGTTGCCGAAGGGAGAGAGAAGAGAAGAGAGAGACGGAAGAAAGGGAAAAAAATGGAGGGAAGAGAGAAGAAAGAAAAAGGAATAGAAAAAAATATTTTTCAACGCGTTCAAGATCCATTCGTAACAATTTTTAATCCTAAGTAACTCAAGTACATAATAAATTTAACGAATTAGGTAAGAATTTCACTACATACCAAGTAATTTTGTGTTTTCACTTTTTAATTTATAAATTAAATATTTTATGTGCTATTTGTAATCTAAATTAAAAATAAATAAAATCGTGTGAGTAATATCATAGGGTATTATTATATAGATCTACACAAAATCAGTCATATGACTAAGCATGGAATGAACATATAAATACACTCAATACAGATTTCGTGTCAGTATTTTCACAATTTAATATAAAAGCAAATACGCACATAACATAATTTTCTAGTGGAATAGAAACATTACTGTCTCATTCCCACTTATGTCATATCCATTCTCAATCTCCACTTAGAATATTTAGTCATATGACTAATTCTGTGTAGATCTACATAATAATACCTTACGATATTATCCACACAATTTTCTTTAATTTGGATCACAAATAGCACATAAAAAATTTAATTTATAAGTTAAAAAGTGAAAACACAAAATCAATTGGTATGTAGTGAAATTCATACCTAATTCGTTAAATTTCTTGTGTACTTGAATTATTTAGAATTAAAAATTCTTGCGAATGGATCTCGAACGCATTGAAAAATCTTTTCTTTTATTTTCTTTTCTTTTTTCTTTCTTCTCTCTCCCCTCCATTTTTCCCCCTTCTTCCGTCTCTCTCTCTCTCTCTCTCTCTCTCTTCTCTTCTCTTCTCTCTCTCCGTCAACATAGAATTGCCAGCTCAGCAAGAAATTCAAATCCCTGTAGGTTATCTGTTTACAACACTGTGCGCCTAGCATTATTCTTCCTCCCTTTTGCATATACTTTATACTCAAGGTAACCCAAGTTTCAACTCTCAGCAACTGAATCAATGAGATTAGCATGGCTCCTAGAAAATGCTTATATGATTGGATGAAAGTAGGGAAACTATTTATTATTATCATTGAGCAGAAAGTAGGTTATGTATCTCCATATAATTATTAATCAAAACAGTAAAAGATTGTATTCCTAGGTCAAGTTTCACTTCCAGAATATACATGCTAAACAACACTCTCCGTACCTTCTCAATATTTTCCATCATAACACCTTTAACTTCTGAAACCTGTGCTCTCACTTTTGAAAGTTTGCTTATCTCTTCAGGATGCTCAGTGCAGTACTGCATATGTTCCTTCAACTTTCGCCTGTAACAAGGAATTTCTACATATCAGTTTTGTTTCATTAACACAATAAACATATCAAACCATCTCATAACTGTAACAATAATCTAAAATACCCAAATTCCTTGCTAAGGCTATTAGCAGGAGCTGTTGCAGCCTTTCCACCGCCATACATTTCTACAAAGTCATCCTTAATACGCTCCAGAAAGGCCATAGGAACCTGTCTTCCTGCTGATTCTTCAGCAACCACACAGTATGCTACACAGAATGCCACGACAAATAATGGACAAAAAATATGACTCGATAAGGGGCAAAAATAAAATAGCAATGACATTTTCTCATTTCAACTTCTCACAAGGCATGAAAATTACACCCAAATAACCTCTTTCATAAATTTAGTCATTATTTTAATAATATTGGAGCAGTTAACAATTTTGGATTGACAATCGAGAAAATTTTCAAATTACTAAGAAAATTAAATGTTGCAAGTCATCAGAGAGAGAAGTAAAAATAAGGCGATACTGTTAATTTACTTGGAATCCACGTTGAGAAACAATTATGCACATAATCATATTTTAATTTTTCAATTATAAACGACTTAATAAAATAATCATAACTCAAATCGTCCTGTCCTTAGTTCCAAACTCAAAAAAATTATAAATCAACACCTCACTACATTCAAAATTACTGTAACCACGCAAAGCCTTAGAAAAAAAAACTATTGATTCGAGCTAAAACTAGTAAAATTAGCACATACTGAAGCCATCGTGAACAAGGTAGTTGAAGGTGTGGCTATCGCAGTTGTAGGTGAACTTATTGTTGGAAGAAGGAAGCTTCTGAAGGCACTGGTAAGCTATGGAGTTGAAATTGCCGCTGAACTCTGTGTACTCCGCCAGTATCACCGGTGGCGTCCCACGCGCCACCAGCGCATAGATCAACGTCTTCTTGCGGTTTTGCGCCATTTTCAATTTAGCCGGTGAATTGATTGCTAGCTTGCTAACTACGGTATAAAATATTTAGCTGTTTAGGTACTATTTTTCTGTAGATCTTGAAATTTTGATCGCTGGAGTATAGTTTTGTAGCCCTTTTCTCTTCCACCCTCCCTCTTTACTCCGTCCTGGCTTTTAGACTTTAGAGAGAGAAAAGGCGGAGAAGTACAGTGGCAGCAAGAGCCATTTTGCATAAACAACTTGGACTTCAAATGTTAACCAAAACTTGATAACTCAAGTCAACAATAGTTTGCACAAAACCTCATTGACTTTTGTCCTTATTACGGAATACTTTTCTATTCTTTTAAGCTACTGTTTAGTATCTATTTTTCTCAAAATATATATATTTTTTTCTATTTTAATCACATATTTTTCAATAAAATAATATTATACGTAAACTCAAAATTTTTTCTTAATTTTTAATTACACATTTTTCATCAATCAACTATTCAAAAATATATTTTCTCTCCAAAAATGACTATCAAACTAGGACTAAATTAGCCAAAAACCCTCCATATGACCCTTCAAGTACGAAAGACTCCATATCGTTTTAGTCCGTTACTGAAGCCGTTAATTTGACTTAAAGAGGGCCAAAATTAAAAAGAAGTAATTTCAATTATGGTTTCAAACTTTTTTTTTCTTCTTTTTATTTTTTGGGTGCAAACTATACACAAACTTTCTATTTCGGCTACACGTGAGTCCGAACCTTTAAAACTTTAATCTTCTTCCCCATTCCATTCCAACGCACCCTCAAAACTAAAACTTACCCAACACCCCTGCACCACGAATTATGCTATTTGTCCAGAAAAGAACATCAAAAAAGTGCGTCAGAAAATAATGTGTAGTGAATTGAATAGATGAAAATGTTGATTATGTTTTAAACTGTCGAACGATAGAGTATTATGTGACATTATATAATTAATTATGTAAGACTTAATGTACATGCAACAAAGTCATCACGCCACTACATCAACCCTCTCCCAAACAAAAAATAAGAACTAAAAAGGGCCAAAAACTTGTGGAAGAACAAATGATTTATCAACCCGCCAGCAATTTTCCTTCGATGCTTCACAAATCCAAGTCTGAAATCATCTCCATCCCAAAAAATCAAAATTTCTTGTATGACAAAAATTGATACAAAGGAAAGAAAAATTTGTTCTATACCAAAATGAAGGGCAAAATGTGTACATATTTTCTTTGCACCATTTTTTTTGGGTACTTTTTGGTGTTTTTGGGTCACTATTGAAGATGCCCTAATACTTTTCAGGAATTTTTTTTTTTCCAAATATTTTGTTCACAGTGAGAATGGCAGAGGATATAACACCAAAGAATTATAAATCAAGATTCAGAAGAGAAATTTACAAAATTGGGACTTCCCAAGTGTGGAAAGTTTATGAACAAGAAGAGAAACTAAGTAGGGTGATTCAATTAGGACTTTTAAAGATTTTTAGAGAATTAAAAAGTTTATGGTATTTAATTGAGACTTTTTAAGATTCTCTAAATGCATTGATATATTCAATAAAGACTTTTAAAAAATCTTCAAAAGTCACAAAGTATTAAATTAAAATTTTTTAGAAGTCTCTATAAGTAAGGTGGTATTTAAATTGAGAATGACTATTAGGAAATTCCACATTTATGAGCCTTTTTGAGACTTTTCATGGAAATTATAAATAGCAAATCTCAAAACAAATCTATCATGTTATGGGAGATTTGTGAAAAATTCTAGAACCCAAAAAGAATGACCATTTCATCTTCTCCTAGAACTTTCTTGTACCTTTTTCATTCAGGTAATTTACAACATCATTTTTTATAAATTTCCCGTTAGTCCATTTTCTTCCTTAATGAAGGACGAATCTAGAAAAAAATTTAGCACGAACTAATAAGATAAAAAAAAATAGCACTGACTAATATGAGAATATTTTTTTTTTATTTTTTTGCATAGACTAATATGAAAAAAAATTTAAATTTTTTTTTTATTAGTATTTGGATTAGATGGCCAGTCTCCTAAATCCGCCCGTCCTTAATTCATATGTGATAATAGTGTGTATTCATTATGTTTATAATTAATTGATATTCAATTTTTTTTTTTAATATGAATTCAATTGAATTTGCACCCTCACTTTTTAATTGAATTTGATGTTAATCCGCGTTCTTCCTGCATTCATCTGTGATAATAGTAAGTATTTATATAGGCTTTTAAAGTTAATTGATAATAATATAGGGTTTAAGGGAAAATAAGAATATAAATTATTTGGATTATATAGTGCAAAGATAAAATGATATGTAGGCCAACTCATGTCATATTTTATTTGCTCGAGAGAATTTGATGTAATATTTTTGCATTAATCACCAGTGACAAATATGAGCTCACCCAGTTCAAAATATTATTTATATTTTTGTGTTAATATTTTTCTTTCAAAAAAACAGCCTTTAAATGTCTTTTAGTGGAAGTTTACAAAAGTCCATTAAAGTCTACGAAGGAATTCTATTAAGTGGAATAATTTTCAAATCACTAATTCAAGTTAAGATTTAAAGTTTTTTAATTCAAAAATCAGATAATAATATATTTTTTACATATTAATAATAAAGTTATAGAATTAAAAATATCCACAACCCCAGCCCTACGTAGCAAAAATCTCACCCAACTCTCTCTCTCTCTCCATCATTTCTTCGATGGAAAAATCACGCTTAATGACTGTGATCGAGCAGTGCGACTATGATGACACTAATTCGTCATCACAGAGTGCTTCCACTACTCGTCCCTCCACTTCTTTTTCTTGGAGTCATCTTCACAAAGGGCACAAGTCGTCTTCTTCTTTGGGGATTTTTTGGTGGGGGAGGTGATTGTGGTGTGGTGGAGATAGATATAGATGAGATGATAGCTGTGATTTTTTGTACAAGTGCTAGTGGTGGGGTGGCAATGGCGATCGTGATGACGAGATCGATGGTGGTGACGATGGTTGCTACGGCGACGACAGTATGGTTGTGACAGTGGCTGTGATAATTTTTAATATGATTTTTTTGTGATATTTGTGTGGTGTGGTTGTGATGTTGGTTGCGGTGGTGGGGATGTTGGCAATGCTTGTGATGTGGTGGTGGTACGGGTGGTTGTTGTTGGTACAGTGGTTTGTGATCAATTATTTGATTGATTGTGACAAATAATTAATACGTGTGGTGGTGTTTTCTATGATAGGTTGATTTGTTTGAGGTGGTGGTGTTAGTGTCGGGAGGTGGTGATGGTGGCGGTGTCGTTGGAGGCAGTGGAAAGATTGTTGTCGCAAGTGTTGGCAATGTTTACAAATTATTTGATTGATTGTGACAATTAAATTATTTAATCCGTGATCAATAAATAATATGTAACCAAAGAAAATGTAAACTGTGATCAAGAAATAATGTGTGATCTAAAAAATTGTTAATTTTTGATCGATAATTTGATAATTTGTGATTGTATAATAAGTTGTGACTTCTATTATTTGTGATTTGTGATCCATAAATAAATTGTGACTTATAAATTTTTGATTTGTGTTCGATGAATAAATTGTGACCTATAAATTTTTTTATTTGTAACCGTAAAATAATTTGTGACATAAAAATTCTGATTTGTGATCAAAATTGTATAGATACGTGACATTAATAAATAAATTTTAATAAATATATGATTTTTGAAATTTGAAACATTTTTCTTAGTTTTGAAATGGGTGATGCTTAATTTTTTAAATATGATTTTTTTCCTTCTATTAATTCCTAACAAATCCATAAAAGTCACTTAGAATCGAGCCGAGGCTGAGGCCGAACCCATTTTGAGAAGTTAGCTCGAGCCCGAGCCCGAGCCCGAGCCCGAGCCCGATCCAACCATTTAATAAATATCTTATTTTTGAAATTTGAAACATTTTTTCTTAATTTTAAAATGGGTGATACTTAACCTCTTAATTATGATTTTTTTCCCTTCTATTAATTCCTAACAAATTCATAAAAGTCACTTAGAATCGAGCCAAGGCTCAGGTCTAACCCATTTTGAGGCGTTAGCCCGAGGGCGAGCCAACCGTGTGGCTCAACATGAGCCGTTTTCAGCTTATAACGAGTTGAGCCTGAAAAAAAAAAGAGCCCGTTTGATGCACATTATTTTGAAGAAAATGCATTTTTTTTATGCAACTATGTGGCTAAAAGGTTATTGCTGTGATTACAAAACGATTTTATTACCATGTGTTTGAGTAGAAGAAAGAGAAAAAATTTCCTCCAATCAAAAACGTAAAAAACTATTGCAGGAAACTACTGCTGCACAGGCTGGCTGCCTTACACAACGAATACCATGTGATTGTAAAAAATTCCTCCAAGAAAAACGTAAAAAATCCTTCAGTTGACAAAGCATAAAAAAAAATGTGGAAATCGCGTTAGAGAAATCCCGAATTTAGGATTTGGTTAGGGGTGAATCTCATTTGGTTTTCTTTTAAATGTAAAATGTATCGTTAAATGCAATTTAAAAAGTGAAAATGTATTTTAGTATTTATCAATTTTTCTAATAAATGGGATGTATTGGGCCTATTTTACTCTCTTTCCCGAGTTATTGAAGCCATTTTGATCTTCATATATGAAGAACCAGCCTTATCCAGCCCTCTTGATGAAACCCATCAGCCTCATGTTGCAGCATTAATTGTCGGCCCTTGTCATGTACCAGTTTGTAGTCACTGTCTAAGATGTAGAATATGCAGCTCGAACTCACACGGATCCTCTTCTGTTGATAAATATGCTCCACTATATGTAGGGAAGAAGGAATATATTCAAAGTTAAGATGCTTCTTTTTGTAGACCAATTCCCATTGTTATTATGCCGTGGCTAGTTGGAAAGACAGTGCGAGGGGAATTGCAAATGGATTCTGGAAGGAATATTGTACGCTCTTTCTATGGGCTGATGCTATTTATTAGGGTAATTAACACAAAACGTACTTATCTTTCAATGATATTGTGCGAAATGTCTACACATTTCATTTTTTGACATTTTCACCCCCTATTTTCATATTTCATTGCGAAAAAATAATTTTCATCTAATTTCTCCAAAAAATGGTCAAATATACCCTCCTATTTAAATAAAAAATTAAAAAATAAATTGCAATTACACTCCAAATTTAAAAAAAAAAAAAACTACAAATGAGTCTAAATAAATTATTAAAAGGGTAATTAGCACAAAACGTCCATACCTTTTATTTTATTTTATTTTGTCAATTTCACTATTATTTTCATATTTCATTGCGAAAATCATCACTTTCATCCATTTTTTCCAATTAAAAGCTGTAAAATAACGAATATATCCTCTTATTTAAATAAAACAAAAATAAAGAACAAATTACAACTTGTAGAAAACAACCGAGTATTGCAAGTGTATTATGGAAAGTAAATTGTAAATAGTTAAAGATTATAATTTTACAATAATTGGTAGGTTAATTTTATTTCCTCAGCAAATTGGTTTTCCTTTTTTCTTTCCATCTCGTATAATATAAATAGGTTGTTTTAAGGGTTGTTATTCATCATCAATATACAGAAATTTATTTTAGCTTTCTTTACATGGTATCATAGCCTAGATTTTTCTAACGTAGCGTACTAATGGTGGAATTTCCCTCAAACGATCGGGAATCCACAACCTTTGAGTTTTCACAATTTGAAAGCAGAGGGCAATTCTTCTTTCAGCCCAAATGGACTTGAAAATACTTATTTCCAGCTCACGGTGGAGAACTTGAACGGAGAGAAAACTTTCGAGAATGGGCCCAATCCATAAAATTAGTGATCGACGAAAAAGGGAAACTAGGATATCTTATAGGCGAGAAAAAAATGCCGATTGATGTTAAGCTTCTACCGAGATGGAATTTCGAAAATTCCATGGTACTCCGAAGATTATTCTCACATATTTGAAATAAAAAATCGATTACGGCAAACAAATCAAGGTTCTAGAGATGTTGCGGACTACTACATGGAGATGGTCTCTCTGGTAGGAATTGGACTTGAATGTCAATGAAAAATGGAAGTGCCTAAAAGATAGCACTCTGCATTAGAAAAGCAAGAAAATGAGAGGGTCTACAAGTTCTTGCCAGGGCTGAACTGTGAGCTTGATGACATTAGTGGTCGAATTTTGGGCCGACGACCACTATCTCCTACTTGCGAGGTATTTACCGAGGTGCGACGGAAAGAGGCACACTAATAGGTGATGATGAAGGAGAACTATGGAGAGATTTCGACCTTGGCTGCAAATGGACATTTGAATATGAGAGATAATGGGCCAAGAAGCGTGGAACCTGAAACTGGGTTTTTAAAGTTGAATGCGCCAACCAATTTTGGGCCACCAAATGACACTCCTGATAAATCTTTAATTGGAGGTGGTAATCTCAGCCTTTCATCAAAATAAGGTACTAATGTGCGTAATAAAAAACAGCAAGGAAGACCTAGGTGTGAGTATTATCAGAAGCCTAAACATAAAGAAGACACATGTTGGAAAATTCACGGAAAACCCACTAATTGGAAACCGAGACAAAACACTAGGAGCTGGAGGTACCAGGCAGAACAAAAAAAAAATCCAACTTCAAATGATGCTTTCAATCTCGAACAACTAGAACAACTCTATCAAATGTTCGCAAGTTTTCAAACATCTGGTAAGCAGTTTCCTAAAAGTCCATCTAGTTCACTAGCCTACAAAGGTAACTTTCTTTGTGCTTTAAACATCCCACGATATAAAACTGCTAGGATTATTGACTCCGTTACGTCCGACCACATGACAGACTCATATTACCTATTCTCTTTATATTCTACCTGCTTGGGAAATATTAAAGTAAAAATATCAGATGACTCACTTTCATCTGTTGCCGAAAAAGGGAATATTCAAATCTCTAATTCCATAACATTGAAATATGTTCTTCATGTCCCAAATTTGTCATGTAACTTGTTATCTATTAGCCAGTTAACCAAAAAATTCAATTATTCTGCTAATTTCTTTTCATCTCACCGTATCTTTTAAGACTTGTCATCGAGGAAGACAGTTGGCAGTACTAAAGAGCATGAGAGATTGTACTACTTTAAGAAAGCTGACGTTAGTAAACTAAGCCGACTTTTAAGCTGTAATTCTGCATCTACCTCTAGGGATAGTAAAATTTTGTTATGTCACAGTAGAATGGATCATCCTAGTTTACAATACTTGAAATGTGTTTTACCTTCCATTCTTTGAAGTACAACCTTTGTACACGTTCACTTCTAACATCGAAATAAACTTGACTCACGTGCAATCAAATGCGTATTTATTGGATACTCACCTACTCAAAAGGCTAAAAATGCTATGAACCATCCACTAAAATGGTCTTTGATAGCCTCGATATCATTTTCTTCGAAACTATACCTTGCTTTCAAAAACATTCTCTTCAAGAGAAAAATTTCAGTAAAGATCAGTCTCCAATGGAATTCTTAGACTTTGATCTTTCCCTGTCTGACTTAACTTATACAAAAACTATCACCCTGCCTTCTGATGTTACATATATAAAAGGAAACTTGAACTCAGGAGGTAGAAAGATATTGGTTTACTCAAGAAGCCCAAATCAAAACATAAGGAAACTCTCACACCTGATGCACCAAGAGAGTCAGAACCAATGATAGGACCTGATGAAAACCCCTTTGATGAATCTCCAAATCCTGATCTACCTATTGCTTTTCGAAAATAAACTCGATCATGTACTTTTTACCCCGTTTCAAAATTCATATCTTAAAATGCACTAGTTTCATTGCTAACCTTGATAAAACAGAAATCCCACAAAGTATTCAGGAGGCATTGGAATCACCCAAATGGAGAGAGACAATAATGGAAGAAACAAAAGCTTTGAAGAAAAATAAAACTTGGGAAGTGATAAACTTACTAAAAAAAAAAGGAAATCGGTAGGATGCACTGTTAAGGGATATAACCCCACATCGAATAAAAATGAAAATATAGACCAATTTATAAGAGTTTGGATTGCTACTCTTAAAAGGTTAACATTTTAAGATGGAACCCCAAGTTTTAACACAATATCAGAGCCCATTAAACTCTAACGAGCAATTCGATCCAATTAAGACTAAAAAAATGAACACACGAATTTCAATATTGGTTTGCTAAAAAAGTCACCATATTGCGGGGCATGTTAAAGGATGTAATCCCACATCGAATAAATATGAAAACATAGACCAATTTATAAGGGTTTGTACTACTCTTCTTTAAAATGTTGCCATTTTAATATGGACCTCCAAATCTTAACAACAAGTGGGTCTTTAATGTAAAGTATAATTAGATGGAACAATAGAACGCTACACTTAAACCTATAGCATAGAGTATACAGAAACATACGCACCAGTGGAAAAACTCAATACCGTTTGAATTCTCCTGACATTAGCAGTAAATCTAGATTGGCCGCTTCAACAACTAGTTATTAAAAACGTATTTCTCAATGGGAAACTAGAAGAAGAGGTCTTCATGAAAATACCACCAGACTTCAACAACAAAAATGAGGAGAATCAAGTATGTAAACTCAAGAAATCTCTCTATAGGCTCAAACAGTCACCCAAATTATGATTCGATAGATTTTCAAAGGTATTAAAAAGTCAAGGGTACCAGTAAGGGCAATCAGATCATATCACGTTCTTTTAACAATTTAGAAATGGGGCAAAAACCATCCTAATTGTGTACGTGGGTGATATAATCCTAATAGGGGACAACATAATTGAGATAGAGAGACTAAAGAGATGCTTAGCAGTTGAATTTGAGGTAAAAGACTTATGATAAATGCTATACTTCTTGGAGATAGAGGTTGCGAGATCAAAGAAATGTGTTAGTGTGTCCCAACGAAAGTACATTCTTGATCTTTTGATCGAAACTGGAATATTGGGGTGCAAACCAAGCGACACATCGATTGATGTTGGTAAATTATCAAAGGACACAGGAGACTCAGTGGAAACAGATAGATATAAAAGACTAGTTGAAAACTTTATCTATCTATCACACACTAGATCTGATATAGCTTTCGCAGTCAACATGGTAAGTCAACATATATATTCATCCAAAAATGTTTACTTGGAAGCAGTATATAAAATCCTCAAATATTTAAAAGGCACATCTGGCAAATGACTATTCTTCGAAAAAAAAATGTAAAGAATTGGAAATATTCACTAATGCAGATTGGGCTGGATTAACAGAAGACATGAGGTCTACTCCATGCTATTGTATATTTGTATGAGAAAATTTGGTAACTTGAAGAAGTAAGAAACATAATGTAGTGGTGCAAAGCAGTGTAGAAGCTGAATTTAGAACAATTGCACAAGGAATATGTGAATAATTATCGATAAAGAAACTCGTGGAAGAACTAAAAGTTGGAGTGAAATTTTCAATCAAACTCTATTGTAATAACAAAGCAGCGATCAATGTTTCCCTCAAAATGATAGAACTAGGCATGTAGAAATTGATAGACATTTTATCAAGAAAAATGTAGACAATGAAATTATTTGTATGATATATGTTCCTACAAAAGAGAAAACAACGGATATTTTTATCAAAGGATTATCTAGACAAATCTTTGATGACCTCAACCGTAAGTTGAACTTGCTCAACATCTAAAGTCCAACTTGAGGGACAATGTAGAAAAAAACCGAGTATGGCAAGTGTATTATGAAATGAAATTGTAATTAGTTAAAGAATGTAATTTTACAATAATTGGTAGGTTAATTTTATTTCCTTAGCAGATTGGTTTTCCCTTTTTCTTTCCATTTTGTAAAATATAAATAGGTTGTTTTAGGGGAGTTGTTATTCATCATCAATATACAAAAAATTATTCTGATTTTCTTTACACAACTATATTCCCAAATTTTTGAAAAAAGTACAAATAAATTTCAAAAAATAATTAAAAACAAATTATATTTTAAAAAAAAATTACTTTCTTTTTCCAATTATTTATTTGAAATTTATTTATATTTTTTGAAAATTTTGGGAGTATAGTTGTAATTTATTCTTTATTTTTTTTTATTTAAATAGGAGAATATATTCGTTATTTCACAACTTTTAATTGAAAAAATAGATGAAAATGAAGTTTTTCGCAATGAAATGTGAAAATAATGATGAAAATGTAAAAAAATAAAAGGTAGAGACTTTTGTATAATAATATTGAAAGATATAGATGTTATGTGCTAATTATTCTTTTAATAATTTATTTGAACTCATTTGCAGTTTTTTGAAAAGTTTGGGATTATAATTGCAATTTTTTTAATTTTGTTTTTGTTTTATTTAAATAGGAAGATATATTTGTCATTTTACATTTTTTTTAATTGAAAAATTAGATGAACATGCCAAAAAATGAAATATAAGGACATTTTGCACAATAATAATTGAAAGATAAGGACCTATGTGTTGCAACTACTATTTAATTTTACCTTTTCTAAAACTTCTTATTTCTTTATGGCTCTTCTGGAATCCAATATACAAGTAAGATCATAAAGGAAAGCTGAAGGCATATATATTGTCCACCAAGCATGACCTAGGTAATTTTACGCGAGAATATATTCTAACAAGTGGACGCGGACGTGTCAAGTCAATCACATTCTCTTGTAAAATTGACACGGTTTTGCTGAACCTTTTCTTCCTCTTTTCTGGAATGATACTTGAAAATTCGTAAAGTGAAATTTCCCTCTCTCTATATATATACACACAAGATCAGTGGGCAGATTAATTATCATATCGATCTTCATACACTTGTAAGTTGTAACTGTATACTACTTATTCTAAATTTCAGGGAGTTTTTGCAACACTGATGAAATATGGCCTATAAGAGTCCACACTATGAAGGAGATCTTTCAACGATACAAAAGGTACACTATACATCCTCATTTTTGTAGATAACTAGGTATTTATCTCCAACACTTGTTGCTGAAACTGTTTTTTCTTGGCTAAGAAAAAATTACACTAACACTCTGCACTGCCTTCATTGCAATAGCTTGTTTGATGCCCATTTTGTTGGAGAAAATGCATTTTTTGGATTGATGTGATGGTGAATATGTGGTTGAAAAAGAAGGAAAAGTTATTGATGTGATGAAAAATATTATTTTATTGAAGAATGTGTGGTTGAAAATGAAAATGAGAATGAGAATGAGAATGGGTACCAAACAGGGGCACAATACCTTGAGTACAATTCAAATATTGTAATTAACTTCTGTATTATCAAGAATTTACTAAAGAAACGTTATGGTTTTGTTCGTACAGGATAAAGAAGGGAGAAAGTTCTCTATTCCAGCCAAAGCTCTGAACATAGTTTGGGGCAAAGATGGACGCTACTGGAACCTACCAGAAAATCCGTGAGCCACTAGCTTCTCCATTTTCATATTTCCCTCACCACATTAATATCATAGTTTTACTGTACTAACCAGGTCTTTTTTACAGTAATATGTCTGCAGAACTGTTGCAGGTGTCCTGGCTTGAAGTTAGCAGTTGTGTCGATGGGATAAATCCTAAAAAGAAGTACGAAGTGGGGTTCAAAATATCGTTAAAGGCAGATGCATTTGGTTGGAACAAGTATCCTGTCTACATTATGATGAAGAGAGGACAGGAGGGAGAAATTTCTTGGAAAAAAGTCTCTTTGAACACCAATAATGGTAATGGAATACAACCATTTGAGATATTAGGTGAGCTGATGAAGACGGAGAAGCACATGACTGATACTAAGCTTTATTTTGGTTTATATGAAGTGTGGAGTGGGAAGTGGAAAGGAGGCCTGCAAATTCACGGTGCATTTGTCAGAGAAGCAGCAGCTTAAGTGCAAATTCCTTCTTTACAATGAATAATGTATTATTTGCTTTATATTTTTGAAACTTATTCAATAAGAAAATAAGAGGGCATGAGAGAATTAAAGTGAAGTTAAATATGTATCGATATTCGAGATAAGCCAGATTAATTTTCTGGCAGCTGTATTTGGAATATATAAGAGATGATTGGAGCTCATAATGTTTTCTTTCCGTGATGAACTTCCATTGATTTTGATACCTCATGTTTTTTTTTTTTTTTTTTTTCTCAAAAATACTGGCTAGTACCTCCGAGTTTATCCATGTTATGTATCTTTAGTAGGTTGTCGTTGTTTATGTTAGGATATGACTAAATATAAATAGGTATTGGATTATAATAGGATTGCCATGAACCCCACATTAAATGTAAAACAAAAGGCTCTCATAATTTGGTATACCTGTAAATAGAGGATTTTAATTATTGCAATAGCCATGAACTATCTCGGTGAGACGTGGTGGCTTGTTATCCTTTTTTAGTCTTGCTAATACATATATGAGGGTTCTTCTTAGTACTAGTATGTAACACGTACGTTGCATGTGATTTCATGACAGTGTCACAAGATACTTTTTAAACAAATATTTAAATAAAAATAGTTTAAAATTTGATTTTTAGTGCCATACACATCTAAAAATGAGGAAAATATAAACATTCATCTCAAATTGTTCAAAGTCGGAAACTGGAAGATTGAAGCTGTATACTACTAAACATGATGAAACCTAAGTGTTCAAACCAGATGAATATTTAATGGAAATTCCTGATATATTAATCTAAATCATCTCTTTTTGGGTGTAATGAAAAAATACATGCAAATGATACCAAACCAGAAATTTGAAACTTTCACATTTTTCTTTGCTAGCTAGTCGAATCAGTCCTTGGTGCTGGCGTTGCTGTTGCCTGTTGTTTAGAACTGATACAAAAAATAAAATAAAAGGATATCCGACAGATATAACTAACCTAAAAAATCAAGAAATATGTACAGAATGTTACAATTCAATATTCCTACCTCACATAATCACATGCACTGGTATATATGTAATCGAAAAGATTATGTTTAAAAAATGCATTGAGATCCTCAATCAGTATCACCATGAGAAAGCCATTGTTCACGACGAGCACCAAGCCAGAGTGCTTCAATTTTGCCTCCCGACTTGCCTAATAATTCCAAAGAAAAAGTAGACATTATAACTTTAAAATTCACAAAGAATAGAAAGTAATATACAGAAAATAGCACAGCAAAGGAAACATCACGAATTCATGACAGCAACGGTTCATAATCACTTATTCAGTATGAAATCAAAGCAATCATGCATTTAATGGGAACAAAGGTAGGACTAATATTGGAATATGAGGGGTTCATTTTGAGTTTTTAAAGTTAGTTAATTTAAGGGTACCGCTATTTCCATCCATACTTTTTATATTTACGTCCACTTTTAAAAATAAAAATTTGTTATATTTTATATCCTATGTAAATTTACTGAAATAGATATAAATAAAATAAAAATACATAACTCTATATTCATCCACTTATTTTTATTTTCATTAAATTACCCTACATTTTTTTATACTTTTTTTAGAATTTGTATTTAACAAGAACTCTAATAGATCTGAAAAAATTACATAAATATGTTTGAAGCATTTTAATACTCAAAATTTCAGTAGATAAAGCGAATAATATATGTTTATATAATATTCAATTAGTCCAACTTTGTTTTTATTTTGTTCATCAGTTTTAAAAGATATTATGATTTTAGGGAATATATGAATTTATAATGTTATAGACGTATTTAAAGTGGGATGAATATATAAAATTCATTTGGATATATAGTAGTTAAATGAATTAATTTAATAACGACAAAATTGGAATATAAGTGGATGTAAATAGTATTTTTTTTTAAAAAATTAAAAATTTAATAGGAATGAACTTAGAGTGGGATGAATATATATAAAATGTGGATGAAAATAGTGATACCCTAATTTAATTAAGAGTAATACTATTTGCAGTTACACACTAAGAACGTTGCCATATGATCCAGAAATTTTTTTTTAGTACGGGCTAATACGGGAAAAAAAAAAAATTAAACACGGGCTAATATGAAAAAAAAAAATTACACAAAAAAAAAATTAATTTTTTTTATTAGCATTTGGACTAGAGGGCCGGGCAGCAGCCCAGCCAAGCCCGGCCCTAAATCCGCCCTTTCATACGTAGCAAATACATGTTAAGTATATAGAATTTGAATGTATAATGTACAAGTAGTAGTTATAAATTATTATAACAAAAATAATCTTAGTTGAAGGATAAATCAGGAATTGTAAAATATTAGTTAGGACATTATGGTCCAAAATTTTTTTCCAACCGCCATATTTTTAGAGCATTTTTCAAGAGGTTTTCTATTATTATTATTTTTTAAACAAGAGCATATTTTGCAATTTAGAGAATAATTTTTTTAAATACTCTAACTGCCTTTTCATCTTTAATACTTAATTTTACTACTCCCGGTATTTATTTATTATTTTTCCATACGTTTTATTTTCACCAACTTCCGTCCAAATTATTACATTATATTCCTATATTTTCCTTGTATATATTGTTTAGTTGGTCAATAAATGGAGTATTGAAGATTGTAATATTTTGAATACATTTAATTATAAATAGTGTTTGACTCTCCAAATTTAGAGGGTGTTTGGGAGTGATTTTTGGGGTAAAATTTGATTTTTAAATAGTGATATGATGGGAAATGTGTGGTTGAAAAAGAAGGAAAAGTTATTGATGTGATAGAAAATATTATTTTATTGAAGAATGTGTTATTGAAAATGAGAATTGACTGAGAATTGATTTTTAAAATCAATATCAAACACCCTCTTAGATAATCAAACACACCCTCTATTTTAAAATGTTAATTTGAAAGGTCTTTTGAAATATAATTTTAAGGGTTGACTCTTTAAAATATGGAGCATTTCAATTTTAAAGAATCTCTTGAATATATATATAGGTAAATTACAAAAATAGGTGTAGGTTCTAATACGCCTCCTATGAATAGGGGCTCTAACCGTCGCCACATGGCAAAAATCTACCCCTTGCACCACGTCATTCTAAATCCATGATGGTCGAACCCATGTTAGTCGAGCTTTCATGTAGCCGACCCCCATATAACTGAGGTTAGAGTCATCAATAGTGTTTTAGGGAATATCTTATGTGAAGATCTTATGGCAAGTGGATGATATGACAATACACTGCATTTGTGGCTCCAATCAATTTCACAAGACAATCATAGTCTTACATGTCATCCTAGGACTGCAAATAGTCATTAAATGGATTGACACTATGAGAAGAGGTTCCATCCGCTTAGATAAAGTCACGTTAGTCCTCATCCAAAGATTCTTACTTACCCTAAATTACTATAAAAACTCACATTTGGTGTCATTCAAGGGTAATGCAAGTTTAGACTCTTAATTCTAATTTGCAACTTCACTATTTTACTGCTTGTTTTTCCCAAGGTCGACCCCCTTCTTTCTCTAACATTGGAGGCTTGCGTCTAAGTCTTCCTATACTTATATATTTCTCCTACTCCAACTGACTTGACTATCGGAGTGTGCGCGACCAACTCTGCCCCATGGGAGAAGGCCACGTGTAACTAACGGTTTGTCCTAGTGTGCAGAGAAAATGACTTATTTGGACGTGAGAGGCTTTGGGAATCTGTTGACACGTACAGTTTTTGAGGTCAACAAGTTCTTGGTTGTACATGAGGTTTGGAATGTGTGAGAAATATTATGTGATAGTAATGATTTTTGACAGTGAAACTCTTGTGGTTTTTCTCCTATTTTGAAGTTGTCAATGTAAACTCTTGTATTCATTTTATTGCTATTATTCCCTATTTATATTTAAGCAGGTCTTATGAAGTAAATATGGAAATCATTCTTTGTATCGGAGCATCAAGTTCCTTGGCTCGTAGCATAAATATCGAGGTTAAGTTCGAGTAGAGAAGACAATTAATTAGGACATCAATCTAGGAACAATGTTGTCCCTTAGATGAAACGGCATGCACCTATCTAGCTAGATTCCTACGAGCCACTGTCAAAGTTGGAATTGCGTCTGTTGGCACTTAAAATGGGAAGAAGGCACACTTCTTTATATTAAATCAAAACAAGTACATGAAACTTGGTAACAATCACTCTCAAAATTGATCAAAACATAAACTCTCAAATATCATCAGAACACACACCGAGGAAAGAGGACTCCATTCTCTTCAAAAAACTGCTGGACATTAGAGATAGCATTGTGAGGGACGAACACACTGTTGTAGCAACTTTTCAAAAGCTGTCCAGCTGGGTAAATGGTGACAGATTCAGCATTTCTTGCGCGTATGAATACTTCAGGCCGAGGTGTGACAAGGTAATCTGGTATAGTTCTGTTTAGAACACATAAGTTGTTGGAAATTGGTTTGAAAACGATCGAAAATTGGTTAAGTATCGAAAACCAAAAAGTGTGACTTCAAGTCAACTTCGACCAAATATTCAGACCCGATTTGTTTTTGCAAATGGTTTGCCGCTCCTCGCTTCTAAACAGGGATCAACCTGCCCGGTCAGATCGCGAGGGTCGTGGGGACTCGGGGTCAACGCCTTGAAAGGGGAATTCAGATTTCCATGTATATTTGGCGTCTTGAAACCAATTTCAAATGAATGAGAAGTTGCGGTCCAAAGTTGGAGAAAATTTAGCTGAAACTAGATAACACTATCGCTCAAGCAACGAGCCAGCGAAAAGCGAGCGAAAAGTTTCTATTTCTTGTGCTCTAGCGAGAAGCCAGCGAAGTAAACTGAGGCTTCTGTTCGAAAGGTTGCATGATTTTGTTGCAATCTTTCATTCACACCACTTCATCCTCTATATAAAGGACCCTATGCACGACCATTTAGCATATCATATCATATTTTGCATTGAGAAATTTTCTTAACTCTTACAAAGCTCTCTCTTCTTCATATTCTTACATTTCCCGGTAAAGAGGAAAAACTTCGTCGAAGTTCATTGGGATTTGTGGTTTGTAGTGATACTACCACAATCCGAATCCGTTGTATCTTGGGAGACAATTGTCGTGAACCGTAAGCACCGTTGCGTGGCAATATTTTCTTAAGAAGAGTGCCACTACTTGCCTTGGATTGATATTATTCTTCTCTCCTTTTCTATTTTTTCCTTCTAATTTTATTGAAGTTGTTATACTAATTCATTTGCCCTTCATAAACCTATAGTTTGATTACGCTTCTGCGGGTTGAACTTTAATCATTGTTCATTACTTACAAATGATCATTTCTTGCTAGTTATAAAGCTCGAAAGCAACATATGTCACACCAAAAACGTTTTTATCTTATAGTTGGCAGCCAAGTCTAAATTGCTTACAAAGGACAGATTGCATTACCTACACATTGACCCGAAATGCTGTTTTTGTGAGCGTAAGGATGAGACAACAGCCTACCTGTTCTTCAACTTCTCATTTAGTCATTCAGTTTAGACTATTATACGTGCTGTTGGGTTTTTAAGTCCACTTCATGTGGGCTTAAGTATTAATAAAAGCCCAAACCAAAACAAATTCTATCAAAGTGTTTTGTGTGTATATAAGTGGCGTAAAAGTCAGTCCCATTTCAATATACACAAGCCAAAGGAACTACAGAAACCGGCAGAAGCAAAACAGGGAGAAAAAGAAAAAGGGAAAACAGAGGTAGTTTGCAAGATTCAACGGTGGATCCTCCTCCGATCTTTCCCAAATTTCAGTATATCATTGTCGACATCTCAAGCAACGTATCTATCGGTTTGGATCGTCGATTCCCTCCTTGTATTATTTTCGAACTGGCTAGGGCACCCAAACTTTAGTTTGATGTATTTTGTGAAATCCACCTTTGTGTGAAGATTGTGATACTTTGGATGTACCTCTAGTGTTATCTAGAGAGAAACTTGTGTAACCCATTATTTTTTATAGTGGAGGGTTTACTGGACTTGGTCCCGGGATTTTTCATTTTATAGGTTTCCCCGTCAACAAAATCTGTGTTATTAATTTCTGAGATTGCTGCCATTTATTTCCTGCACATTGGTATAATTTAGTTGACTGGCTGATATCCCATTTTAGACACAAAGAGGGAAAATCATTTATTCCGCTGTGGCTGTGTTTGGGTTTTGTTGTTATAGAGCCCAGTTAATTTAATTCTACAGTCATTTTCCCAACAAAGTGGTATCAGAGTATTTGGTTGCTAGAATCTATTTCTTGTGTTAAAATGGATGGGTCTGATGGAATGATTAAATTAAACTCAACTAATTATTCCATTTGGAAATGTATGATGGAAGACTTGCTTTACTGCCAGGATTTATACAAGCCAATAACACTAGGTGATGAAAAACCAGATGATATTACACAGGGTGATTGGAAAGTCTTGCACAGAAAAACGGTTGGCTATATTAGAAGATGGGTTGATCAGAATGTGTTTGAAAGTGTATGTGATGAAACTCTTGCTCATAAACTTTGGAAAAAGTTAGAGAGTATCTTTGAGAAGAAAACGACAAGAAACAAAACTGCCTTGATTAGAAGACTTGTCAATCTGAAGTATAAAGATGGAAGCAACATGGTAGAGCATACAAGTCAGTTTCAAAGTATTGTGAATAAGCTGGTTGCCTTGGAATTAAAGCTTGATGATGAGATTCAAGTTTCTTTACTACTTAGCTCATTGCCTGAGAGTTGGGAAACGTTAGTGGTGACAGTTAGCAACTCGGCTCCAGATGGAAAACTAACTATGGATTTGGTTAAAGACAGTATGTTAAATGAAGATGCAAGAAGAAAAGAAATAGGCGAATCTTCTTCAGGGGCACTTCTAACAGAGAAGGAAGAAAGACATGGAAAAAGTCACAACAGAAATTGGCGCGGTCACGGCAGAAAGGATCACTCTAGGGGGAGATCTAAGTCTAGACCAAGGAAGACTATGACTTGCTATCACTGCCACAAGGTAGGTCATATGATTAAAGAGTGCAGAGCTTTGAAAAGGGAACAGAATCAAGGCAAGAAGAACGAAAATGAGACTAACACAGTTAGCAAGGTTGGTGATGTAGAGATTGTCTTCGATAGTGCCTATGTCAACCTTGTTTGTCAGGATACCGATTGGGTAGTTGATTCTGGTGCATCGTATAATGTAACCTCTCATGGTGAGTTTTTCACATCCTACACAAATGGTGATTTTGGGAAAGTTAGAATGGGAAACACAGATACATCCAAGATTGTGGGAATTGGTGATATCTACTTGGAAACTGACATCGGCAACAAGCTAGTACTTAGAGATGTTAGACATGTTGCAGATATCCGTCTCAACTTGATTTCTACCGGCAAACTTGATGATGAGGGCTTTGATAGTCATCATGGTGGAGGTAAATGGAAGCTCACCAAAGGCTCTCTAGTGGTTGCCAAGGGAAAGAAAATGAATACTCTTTATTTGACACAAGTTACACTTTGCAAGGGAGAGCTAAATGCAATTCAGAAGGAGGTCAACATTGATCTTTGGCATAAGAGGCTCAGACACATAAGTGAGAAGGGACTTCAAACTCTTGCTAGGAAGAAACTTATGCCTCAACTACAAAGTATGTCTTCTCTTAAAACTTGTGATCATTGTATATTAGGAAAGACACATAGAGTTGCATTTAATACACATCCTCCATCTAGAAAGCCAGATGTTATTGATTTAATACATACTGATGTTTGTAGCATGCAAAGTAGAACTCTAGGTGGTGCCTTTTATTTTGTGACATTTATTGATGACCATTCTAGAAAAGTTTGGGCTTTCAATTTGAAAACTAAAGACCAAGTACTTGATGTTTTCATGAAATTTCATGTCTATGTTGAAAGAGAAACAGGAAGACGATTGAAATGTGTTAGATCAGACAATGGTGGTGAGTACAGGGGTCCTTTTGAGAAGTATTGCCAAAGTTACGGTATCAGACTTGAAAAGACAGTAGTGAAAACTCCTCAGCAAAATGGCGTGGCAGAAAGAATGAATAGGACCATTGAAGAAAGAGTCCGATATATGTTTTCTCATGCCAAATTATCTAAGCCATTTTGGGGGGAAGCTGTGAGAACCGCAGTTGATTTGATCAACCTTTCTCCGTCAGTTCCACTTAACGGTGATGTGCCTCAAAGAGTATGGACAGGGAAAGATATCTCATACGATCACTTAAGAGTTTTCGGCTGTAAGGCTTATGTTCATATTCCGAAAGATGAAAGATCAAAACTTGATGACAAGGCAAAGCTGTGTATCTTCTTGGGATATGGTCATGAAGAGTTTGGATATAGGTTGTGGGACCCAGTGGACAAGAAAGTTGTTAGAAGCAGAGATGTTGTATTTCTTGAAGACCAGTTTGGTAAAGACGTTGAAGAAACTGATAAGCCAGAATCCTCTGCTAGTTCATATGTTGATCTGACACCAGTTCCTCCTCCTCCAGCCCAAGATGATTATATGGGAAATGATCAAGAAGGCCATGACAATAATAATGACAGAAATGATGAAGTTGATGAAGATGAAGAATCTGTTGAAGATGAAGAGCCGAAACCTCTACAAACAGGTACTGAAACTCCACTGAGAAGATCTACAAGGGTGAAACAGATTTCTATTAGATACCATCTAACAGAGTATGTAACACTTACTGATGGGGGAGAACCAGAGACTTACCATGAAGTCATTTCACATGAGAAGAAGGAAGAGTGGTTGAAAGCCATGCGAGATGAAATGAAATCCTTACATGAGAATCACACTTATTGGTGAAACTACCCAAAGGCAAGAGAGCATTAAAGAACAGATGGATATATAGATTGAAGACTAAAGAAAATAGCTCACAACCGAGGTACAAAGCAAGGCTAGTTGTGAAGGGTAGGGCTTTAAGCAAAAACCGCCAGAAAACCAAACCGAAACCGCATTTTGGAAACCGTCGGTTTGGTGACGTTTGAACGAAATGGTTTTGAACCAAACCAAAACCGGTCAAAAACGGTTTGGTTTAGGTTTGAGAAATTTTATGGCGATTTAAAACCAAACCGGACCGGTGTAAAAAAAATGAAATTTTCTAATTGTAACTTGTAAGACTTTTGTGTTAAACTTTTTATTTATTTTTAAATGAGGTTCATATATTCCATAGTCTTTTAAACTAAAAGTCTGAAACGATTCATCAAGCAATCCCACATTATATTCCATACAAATTACTATCATAAACAATCATCAACTTATATAAACTGCATAGTACTCCAATGATTAAATAAACTTCAATCAAAATCAAAATCCTACATTGAATTGGATATCCTTTCAAAAATTATTGCAACTTCTGGTTCTGTCGATTATAATTTGTAGAAATCTAAATGAAAAAGTTTTGATCGGATCAACAACTATGTAATCAAAGTGAAAACAATATAAAAATTTTGGATCTTAGAAATAAATTATATATTGTAAATAAATTTATTTAGGTAGGTATAGATTTACCCAATATTCTAATTTGGTTGAGAATCAATTAATCAAATAATTATAAGAAGAGAGAAGAAAAGAATCAAAGAGAAAAAAGAAAGTGCTAAGGTCTAAAATGAAAAAGGAATCTTATTAGTTTTTTTATAAAAGTGATTGGAGATTGAATTATGTATTTTACCAAAAAAAAAAAATCATATGAGAATCATCCGGTTCCCAATAGTTCCCAATAGTTCCCATACTAGAACCGAGAACTGGACCGAAACTGGTTGGTTCTTAATAATTTGTCCCAAAATTAAATTATTTTTCTAAATGGTCCCGATCCGATTCCACCGGTTCTTGAAAAAAATTGTCCACTCTTAAATTAAATGGTATAAAAGTAGATAGATAAAAAAAAAACATACGGCGAAATCGGTGGTTTAAAATCGGACGACGGGCAAAAAAAAAAATTACGGCGAAACCGGCGGTTTAAAACCGGACCAAACCGTTAGGTTTAGGTTTGAGTTTTTTTCAAACCGTTCAAAATGGTTTGGTTTAGGTTTGAGTTTTTCTCAAACCGGTGTAAACGGTTTGGTTTGAAAATCTGTCAAAAACCGGTAAAACCGGACCGCTTACACCCCTAGTGAAGGGGTTCAATCAGAAAAGAGGCATTGACTTTGAAGAAATTTTCTCACCTGTTGTGAAGATGTCATCCATCAAAGTAGTGTTGGGTTTAGCTACAAAACTGAATCTAGAAGTTGAGCAACTTGATGTTAAGACTGCCTTTCTCCATGGTGACTTGGTAGAAGAGATCTATATGGAACAACCTAATGGATTTAAGGCTCAGGGTAAAGAAGATCTCGTTTGCAGGTTAAGAAAGAGCTTGTACGGTCTCAACCAAGCACCTAGACAATGGTACAGAAAGTTTGATTCCTTTATGGAGACTCATGGGCATATCAAGACTAACTCTGACCATTGTGTATTTGTGAAGAAATTTTCTGACGACGATTTCATTATCCTCTTGCTATATGTGGATGATATGTTGATTGTCGGTCAAGATGCAAGTAAGATCGAGACCTTAAAGAAAGATCTCAGTAAGTCCTTTGCTATGAAGGATTTGGGGTCGGCTAAGCAAATCCTTGGCATGAAGATTGTTCGTGACAGGAAAAACAAAAGACTTTGGTTATCTCAAGAGAGATATATTGAGAAAGTTTTAGAGCGGTTTAACATGAGCAAAGCAAAACCAGTCGCATCTCCACTTGCAAGTCACTTCAAGCTGAGTAGTCAGCAATGTCCTACAAATGAGAATGAAAAACAAGAAATGATAAAGGTACCGTATGCCTCCGCGATTGGTAGTCTTATGTATGCCATGGTGTGCACCAGGCCAGATTTAGCTCATGCAGTTGGTGTTGTTAGTAGATACCTTTCAAATCCAGCAAAAGAGCATTGGGCAGCAGTGAAATGGATTTTTAGATATCTCAGAGGTACCTCCAAGATGTGTCTGTGTTTTGGAAGGGGTGAATGTGCACTAGATGGTTTCACTGATGCAGATATGGCAGGTGACATTGACTCCAGGAAATCTACTTCTGGTTACCCGATTACTTATACAGGGGGAGAGTGTCTTGGCAATCCAGATTGCAAAAGTGTGTTGCATTATCTACAACTGAGGCCGAGTACATTGCCATTAAAGAAGCTTGCAAGGAAGTCTTGTGGATGAAGAAGTTCCTACAAGAGTTGGGCCAGAAGCAAGAAAGGTTCATCCTTTACTGTGACAGTCAGAGCGCTATACACCTTAGTAAGAATTCTTCCTTTCACTCTCGTTCTAAACATATTGATGTTAGATATCATTGGATTCGAGATGTGTTGGAAATGAAGTTGCTACATATTGAGAAGATCCATACCGATGAGAATGGGTCGGATACGATGACTAAGACTCTAACTAGAGAGAAGCTTACTACATGTAGAGAGATTGCAGGCATGGGGGAGCCCTATCCCACATAAAGTGGAGGGGGAGATTTGTTGGGTCTTTAAGTCCACTTCATGTGGGCTTAAGTATTAATAAAAGCCCAAACCAAAACAAATTCTATCAAAGTGTTTTGTGTGTATATAAGTGGCGTAAAAGTAAGTCTCATTTCAATATACACAAGCCAAAGGAACTACAGAAACCGGCAGAAGCAAAACAGGGAGAAAAAGAAAAAGGGAAAATCGAGGTAGTTTGCAAGATTCAACGGTGGATCCTCCTCCGATCTTTCCCAAATTTCAGTATATCATTGTCGACATCTCAAGCTACGTATCTATCGGTTTGGATCGTCGATTCCCTCCTTGTATTATTTTCGAACTGGCTAGGGCACCCAAACTTTAGTTTGATGTATTTTGTGAAATCCACCTTTGTGTGAAGATTGTGATACTTTGGATGTACCTCTAGTGTTATCTAGAGAGAAACTTGTGTAACCCATTATTTTTTATAGTGGAGGGTTTACTGGACTTGGTCCCGGGGTTTTTCATTTTATAGGTTTCCCCGTCAACAAAATCTGTGTTATTAATTTCTAAGATTGCTGCCATTTATTTCCTGCACATTGATATAATTTAGTTAACTGGCTGATATCCCATTTTAGACACAAAGAGGGAAAATCATTTATTCCGTTGTGGCTGTGTTTGGGTTTTGTTGTTATAGAGCCCAGTTAATTTAATTCATGTCAGTATCTTGCAATATGTTGCTTGCTTTGAGGTCTCCATGAATAATTCTCATCCGGGAATCTTGATGAATATACATCAGTCCTCTAGCCACTCCATTAACAATTTGGAGGCGCTTAGGCCAATCAAGTAATGCACTCCTGGTTTGATCTGCCAAAATGTTGTGTTGGTTAATATACGTCATCCAAATTATAGTTGGATGCTCAACATTAGAAAATAATTCCCAAATATATCATCAATTATGTACTCTGGAAAAAAAAAAGTGTATTGTATCACAAATTTTCCCAACACGTGCTTGGGTGGGGATTAGGCGGTCTATGTCTACACTCTCAAATGCATTCAAGTGGATTAAAAAGGAAAGTTGGGACACACCTTGGCATAACAAAACTAAGCGTATTGCATTCACTACTACCATCTAAAACATTTGTATAGCAAGGAAATGGAAAAAAATTTATGATCTTAATCCGCAAATTGATAGTATTGTAAGACGGATCAAAACACACGGACACAAATTTATGTTTTCTTTGTATCCGAATGTTTTGATTCAATATGAATCCTTAGCTATGGGTCTATAGGTTGTATTGTATGTTCTTTCTTATCTTCATTTTGATTTGTCTGGGAATACCTGGTGTAATTGTATAGTTGCGTAGTTGTATATGCACATGATTTCGACTTGTAAGCCCGGGTATGCCCGGTGTTTTCGTATATGATTTTGATCGATATAATTCACATTTGTCGATCAAAAAAAAAAAAAAAAACATACATAAAAAAACCGAGGCAGCTCCATATTTATAGATTCTATTGGCGGCAGGATTGGAGCAAGCAGCATCATCATCAGACCAATAAAAATTGACCACATCAACAACTCATCTTCAATTATATATGTCCAGCCAATAAGAATACTTGAGCATAAGAAAATGTGGTGGCTTGGAGTTCTTTATTAGGAAGGAAATGTTCAAATTTTGTGGCTGGACTTGTTACGGGCAATCCCAAACGGCCCCACACACACCACGTGGTCGAATCCACAGTCTGCCGTCCATCCGAACCCACCATGTCGAACTGGTAAGGACGAACCCACAGTATCGAGCCGTTACTGATGAACCCCTTGTGACCGAACTCTTGTGATGTACCGAACTCATGTCACGTGAACAGTAGGCAGTATGGCTCTCCAATAGAAGATCTTGTGGAAAAGATCTTCTGACAAGTGGATTATGTGACAACACGCTGCAATTACGGCTGCACCAATCCCGCGTGTCAGAGTTCAAACATAGGAGGTCAGAGCATTAAATGCACTGAAGTCTATGATAAGAAGTTCAGCCGTTGAGATAAGGTCACGTGTCCACTCATCCAACGGTTCTTACTCACTCTATCTTACTATATAAGCTCACACATTGTGTCATTTGAAGGTAATGCTAAATTGGATTCTCAATACTACTTAGCAATTCTCTCTATATTTTACTGTTCTATTTATCTCCCAAAGGCCGACCCCTTATATATTTTGGGGGCTCACGTTTTGGCCTTCCCACATTCATATATATTTCCACTCCAACTGACTTGATCGTCGGAGTGCGCGCGGTCGGCTCCCCCCTTCTTTGGAGAAGGCCACGTGCAACTGACGGTTTGTCCTAGTGTGCAGGAACAAAGGCTGAACCGGACGTGAGAGGCCCTGAGATCTGTTGACAGCTCATAGGTGCAATTTTTGAGGTCAACAGGACTTTTCACAATTAAGAAAAGCTTATTACTGGCTAACATGAGTGGCTAGCTTTACGAAATTTCTGGGAAACTTGGCAAGAAGACGTGCTGATTTTCAACAGCATCTTCCTAACTGACACAGATATCCCTTTTATATTAGCTGGATTCATGTGTACATGAAGGAATAGGATGCTGCTGAACTCATTGTCGGCAATCAGCATTCTTTTTAGGTCGGTATCAGCTTGTTAGAAAGCTTTTATGTGCGCGTGCACCTGATGCGGTGAAGCTTCCCTCTATATATATACACACAAGAACAATGGGAGCTTTGTTCAATTATGTCTACTAGCTAGTACTCATTCTAATTTTCTGAGATTTTGTGTGACATCAATCAAAAGATGGTCCATAATAACAGTCCACACTATGAAGGAGATCCTTCAACCATAAATAAGGTACACTGTCATCTTCTTCTTCAACTTTATAGTTTCTTTCTTGAATAGCAAAAAACCATATAAGATTTTCTTGTTTTTATGGTCACTAAATATACAAGGATTAAACGCTGATGTATATCAAGAAAGCACGCACCAGTATTCTGATACACTATTTTTGTTTTTTTAACGGGATAAATATGGGCAGAATTTTTCAATTCCAGCCAAAGTTATAAACATGGTTTAGGGAAGAGATAGTCACAACTAGAAAATACCGGACAAATCGTGAGTTTCCAGCTCTTCCATTTTCAGATTTACCTCAAAGCTTACTGTCTTTCTAATCTGGGAAAAAAATAAAAAAATAAAAATTCTACTGCACAGTGGTATGCCTGTGGAACTGTTGCAAGTATCCTGCCTTGAGGTGAGCGCTTCTGTTGATGGGACGAATTCTCAAGAGAACTACGAAGTAGGCTTTAGTGCGTTGTTAAAGGCCGATGCATTTGGTTGGAACAAGTATCCTATCTATCTTATGATGAAGAGAGGGAAGGAGGGGGGATTTACTTGGAGAAAAGTCTTTTTGAACTCTACTAATGTTAATGAAAAACAAAGATTTGAGATATCAGGGAAGTTGATGAAGTCAGATTCAACTGATCCAAAAATTTATTTTGGTTTATATGAAGTATGGAGTGGGAAGTAGAAAGGGGGCCTACAAATTCACCATGCATTTGTCAGAGAAGCATAAGAGCAAATGAAATTTCTCCTTACCAATTAATTATTCTCCCATATTCTCCCAAAGGGCAAAAAAATTAATAGCATGAAAGAATTTAACTTCAGGTTAAGATACATAATCGCTGATATGTGAGTTGATGTTTGACAGTCTAAATAATTAACCAGATTTATTGCCTCTTTATTTTATATTTTATTTTATTTTTATCAGTAAATATAAATTATTATAGATCAAAACTCATGTACTAGTACACTGGGGATACCCGAACAATCAAGAACCAAGTGAAATACAACTATTCCGGGCATACCCAGGCAAATAAAAGAATAAGATGTACAAACACTAGGCTCTATAGTCCCAAAACCAAAGACCTAAAATGAATCAAAGCATGCAGGTATAAAGTAAACATAATCTTGTACACGTGTGTTTTAATTCGTCTGACCATGCTATCCACATGTGGACTAAGTTCCTCAAAAATTCATCGAACTTTTAATCCTCATCCAAACTTTGATCTTCATCCACATGCTAGAGGTGTATGAGCACTGGAAAAATAAATATTGTCCTGTTTCCAAGTGTGTCCCACAAAAAATACAATTCTTGTCAATGTTGAGAAGCGACAATCAATCCTTAGTGAGTAGCTTCGATTGGGCACCCAACCATAAGATAAAAGCATGTTTTGTAGTGATAAAAGATCTCCAAACCTGCTTTGTCCAGACCTTCTTGTCTCCCTTCGGTCGAAAGAGCTCATAGGCAGCTCGGATGCACAGCACATTTTCAGCACTTTGGGCAGTCACGAAATTCCCAGCAATCATGTCACTGATTTCCAGCATTCTTTTAAGCAACGGAGAGTCGCTTTTCGTTGCCGTGCACTCCAAAAAGTCCTTCCCTTGAAGGTATACTTGGTTATCCCATTTAACCCATAAAGTGTCCTTAGCATGAATATTCCAAAGGACTTTGGCTAGAAGAGCTGAATTCCAGCTTTTGATATCTCTAAAACCAAGGCCACCCTTCTCCTTCGGTAGGCAAATTGTATTCCAAGCAATCAACAGTTTTTCAGTACTCCAAAGAAAATTTCGTCAAATCTTAATAATCCTCGAGGCTAGCATAGATGGGATGGAGAATATAGAGAGCCAAAAACATTCCACACCTTGTAGTACGGCTATTTGTTCTTAATAATATGAAAAGAGATGATTGGAACTGGTGGGTTTAATTACTTTTTGCTATAAAATTATTGTTATTTTATTATTCTTACGAGGCTTTTCTTTAATTCTTTCTTAAGCTGTTCAAGTTGCATTAGCCGTTGTATTTAAGGTTGCCATTCGAATATAATTGCCTTTTGCTCTTCCTTGAAAGACATCATCTTGAACCCAGTTCTTTCTCTATGTTGTCGCTGGCCATGGTTTACTCGTGGGCATGCAAAGCTAGAATAAACTCATTATAAGATGGATACATGGGCTTTTGGTGACACGAAAATACAAAAATCCTTATATTTGGAAATAAGACTTTTTGGCCAGTTGGAAAAAACATTGCTGGGCTTGATAATCTATTGGTTTCTTTAGAGCAGCTAGATATCACTGTTTTGGAAATTAGGCTTCATAGCTTTCCTCTTTGAAAAGAAAAGTAACAACATCTGAGAGCTTGCTTTAATTCTCATTCTAAAGGGTACTGCAATAAACAAAAGCAAAGCATCATTCTTCTTCTTGGAACCTCCCCTATCAAATCTAATTTTGATACTTTCAACTTTGTGGCTGAATGCAACACATGGAAGGACAAACAAAGGGCCGTACAAGTTTATGAATGCCAATGGCGAATAATGGTTCAAATGTGATACGGCATCAGACACCAAAGGTAGGACTAGGAAGAGGCTTTCTGGTCTTAATCATCACGTTGAGTTGAGGTTCATTACGCAGATGGCCCATGGCTGAACAATGCATTTCGTTGTATCACTAAACCTTTCAACACTAGAAAAGCTCAAATCTATAAACAGAAACTCGACAAATTGTAGCCTCATTATGGAAATCGTTGAATGTGGAAGACAAAGCACACTAAACTTCGATTCGAATGCATTAGGGCAACGCGGTGAAACCAAAATACTCAGCCGCAAAAGTTTAATAATTTTTTCTTCTTGTAAAGAGGTGTCAACAGTATAAGATGTTAGCATCAAGAATAAATGCTCAATACAGATGTCTTTCTTCATCAGCAATGCACAGATCAATCAATGATGAAACAGGGAATTGGCCATTATTTCCACAACTTTCTGTACAAACGTGGCCCGTTCTACACTGGCATAACTTTTTGACAATATGGTTCGGGGCGTAACTCTGATGCCAAAGAAAATCAGGTTACCACCCTGCCTCATAACTGTAGAAACAGTTTGAAATATTATGTTTCACCAATACACATATCCTCAATAAAAAGAAGTTATATGATCGACTGTAACCTGGTGCATTCTTGAACTGAAAGAAGAAGGAAAGCATGCTGCATTTCTTTAGGGTGCTGTGGCTAGTTCCATTTTATAAATTGACATACAAGAATCTAATGTGTTCTTCAATAACATGGCTCATCCCAGTGGAAAAGAGAACCCTATAAGTTTCTATGATACATCAAAATCATCTCTTCGCCAGCACTGACACCATTCCTATCATTACTAAAGATCAATGGTAACAGGCTGAATTGCTGGAAATCAGGGATGAAATTCTGAAGGCGGAAGACCACCCAAGCAGCCGGGGACAGGCTGAATTGCTGGGCGTTGCTGGACAGATTCAGCACGCTGGCAGCTTATCACTTCTTTAGGCCGAGGGCTGGTAAGGTAATCTGGTCAGCAGCCGTTTGGAATTCTGGGAGCACTCCGAAGCATGCTTTTATTCTATGGTTAGGGGCCCAATCAAAGCTCCTAACCAAGGACCGAATTCATTTTATAGAGTTGGACAGAAACTGCATTTTTTGTGAACGGACGGAAGAAACAGCAAAACACCTTTTTTTTACATGTTCTTTTACTAGTGCCGTTTGGGTAAAAATCCGAAAATGGTTGGGCATCACCCGGGCGATGTCCACCCTTCCTAGTGCATTAAAATGGATGAAGAAAGAGGCGAGGGGCACGACTTGGAAGAGCAAAGTCAAGAAGTTCGCACTAGCCACTACCGTCTATTATATTTGGATGGCTAGAAATAGGTTTATTTTTGAGCATATTGTGCAACAAGTGGATAATGTTGTTATTAGGATTAAAACACACATATACAAAGCGATGTTCACTTTGTATCCGTATGTTTTAATTCACTTTGAGACTTTAGCTTGTTGCTAATTGATGTCTTTTCTTCTTTGGTCATGTTTTGCTCGGGTATGCCCGATGTAGATGTTTTCTTCACTTGTCTTTTGATTGCTCGGGTTGTCCGTAGGTAATCTCGTTGGTTTCGTTTTGATTACTCGGGTATGCCCGTAAGATTTGTACTTTGTACAGCATTTTGATCTATTAAATACACATTTACCGATCAAAAAAAAAAAAAAAAAAAAAGATCAATGGTAACAGCCTTGGGCCCTTATTATTCTTACAGAGACTTTCTCCTGCACGCAGGAGTACATGGTTCAATGGGAACCCAAAACAGCTACAAATTGTTTGCGAATCTCTCAATTACTCGGGCAGAAGAAAAACTATTGGACTCAGAAGTTACAAACTTAACTTGATAACCATAGGGATCTCTCTCAGAGTTGTGTGTGGTAATTTTCTGGCTTATACCACAATGAGAAATCAATTCCTTTCTTCTTCAATTTCTCTGTTGCTGGACCAATTCTCTCGAGAAGCTGTATAATAATTCCATATTGGTAAAACGTGGATCTTATGCATCAACAATCTGGTTTGGAAAAGCAAGAGTACATGCTAAAAGGAGTTTATCAGACAATTTTATTTTCTTAAAGGATCATCTTAGTTTGCTAAGGAGATGTAGCAGGAAGATTGACTTGGGACTCAAAATTTAAGTATCAAAATGATGAACGTTCATTAATAATTGAGATACATCATTTTCTTTTCCTTCTATTCACAGCAAAGGAGAAGGGGAAAAAAAATGATGCCTTTCAGATACAGAAGTAGATGTGAAAAATAATATCTACAGGAATATTCGGATAAAATTATTAGTATCTTTTTAAGAGGAATAGTATTGGGCCCATGAAATGTGTTGTTAATAAATGGGCAGTAGTTGTGAATGTTTAGTTAAAACTAATGCCTGGCTTTGACTAAATAGAAAAAGTAACTTTATAGTAATTTTTAATTTAACATGACCAAGTAATAATCTTATTTATTACAGCAGAAGCTAGACAGTAACATGAGTGCAGAAATAGGAGTCAGCAGATCAAATTAAAGAAGAAACTAACCTTGGCATGAAGCACACCATTGGATACCAAGACAGATCTATCAAATACACTGAATTTAGCCCCATCCATGCAAGAAACTGTTCCCCCAGCCTCTTCAACTATCTGCTCCAAAGCATGAGATTAGATAAATAAATTACCGCAAAAGAATAGTCCTTGAACATAATTTCATAAATAGGATGTAAGAGAAGCTTATAAAATCTCTGAAGTGCTTATCTTTGTCTCCAATAGTGTAGGAATTACTTCAATTAAGCAGAAACTCAGCAAAGAGTAAACAAAAGCATTGCTCTAGATGCATCCCTCTTTAATTTGAGACATTTTTTACATTATGCAAGGGATAAGCTCAGAAAGAATACTGCCACTTATAAGGTACACTTCTCATGATGAAATCAGAACACCATATTAAAGCACAACCTGTTGAAATTCACAGAGAAACCCAAGAAACTGACAAGGGGTGCCTGTCGCTAACACAAATGATCTATCATCGGGTGAGCTAGTTTCATGACAAGTTGGAGAGAAGCAATTAAAAAGAGCCTCGCCTTTCAAAATTATCTAAATCAAGCCCTTTTTTGTCATAATCAATTATCCCTTTGTGTTCATCTCTTTCCTCACCTCCACCTTGTATCCCATACTCCACTTCCACTTTCACTTCCACTTCCTTCTCCATGGTCACTGTCCTTACCTAGACCCCTGCCTGCCTTCTCTCTCCCTCCCTCCCCTGTATGCTCACCCCTCCCACCCATCAAACGTCATGTTTTGCATCACGCATTTCTACAATTATTCCACATAGTTCAAGTCCAATGTGTGAAGCACATGCAAGGGACTAGAGTGTACATGAAAATTACATTTAGACGGGAAATTGCAGACGCCAGTCGCCGTTCTGTTGGTTGACTGGGACTTGGTCCCCATTCTAAATTTTTTGGCAAACTGGCCCTCAAACTTGTATTATTGTAAGGACATGCGTACCAAGAAATTTGAATTGAGATCTAAGTGTCCATCAACCCATAGAATGAGACTCGTGACTGATTTCCCCATTAACAATGGAGGACAAGAAATTACCAAAACACCGGCAGCCATATCCCATGGTTTAAGACGATACTCCCAGTAGGCTTCAACAATTCCCAGAGCTACATGGCACATGTCCACTGCAGCAGCACCAAGCCTTCTCACACCCTACGCAGACACATGCCAAAGGAGAGAGACAGGGAAGTGAAAGAAGTTCATCACAGAAAGTCCTTTTATCCAGTATTGATGAACATAAACCATAAAACCTCTGTAAATTTACAAAAATTTAAATAAACCATAAAGAAATGAAAAAAAAAAAGAAAAAAAGATTACCTGATGGATGTTAGTGAATTCCTTGAATAATTCTATATTGATAGCCCATGCATCATCAAATAAACCATAAAGAAATGGAAAAAATAATATCAAAAAAATTACCCGACTGATGTCTGTGAATTCCTTGAATAACTCTATATTGGTAGCCCATGCATCATCATGTTCATACCCAAACCCAGTAACCAGAAGCGATCGTTCCACCTAATGGATATACAACAAATGAAAAGAAAAAGAAAAACCTCTAACACTACCCCAAAAAATGGAAAGATGGTTTTGAAGATCAAGTTGCATGGATACAGACATGACATGGACATGGCAACTAGTGAATTTCTAAAAAGTAAGAAGTTGACACGCCATTTAAATTCTTTAATATTTCATATTTATATATTATCATGATTTTTATACTTTTTAATATTGGACACGACGCATGTCATGTCGAATACTTGCCCGAGGAATCTTCTTAAAGCATTCCCAGAGCCTCAAAATATTAAAATATATATATATATATATATATATATATATATTAATAATAGAACACAACATGCGGCTTTTCAGACCTATGATGCTCGGACTTAGGTACCAGTATCTCAGTATCTAAGGGGTACGTGTTTAAGTGCCGAATATTTTATTTTTTAATAAAATGTAGGGTACAGAGATATGACTAAAAGGAATCCAAATTTCGAACACGGGTACGTAGATACATCTTTCAAACTTCAATTTTTTTCTCAGAAATAAGATCAGCACTGACTGAATTGGGCCTAATCCAGTAAACCCCAACTCAACAGCCCAAACCAACAAGCCCATGTATTTCTACCTAATAAAACATCTAATGGGCTTTGTAAAAATAACAAAAGCCCACATCCACTACAACCTTATTGAAACTATGATATATACAAAAATTTAACCCCATTTTCCATTCACTCGAATCCACTGGAGCTTCTTCATCTTCTCAATTGGTCTTTGTCTATCTAACCAATCTTCCAGCAGCCATGGTATTATTATTCATCGCTGTTTAGTTAATATAATTTTGCAGGAATTGGAAATTAATCTCTAAAAGTTTTCTCTTCCTTCTCTCTTATGGGAGACATATGCACAGCCACTCAACCATCTCTCTCGTCGCCCGAACCTCCAGACACACCCATCTCTGGCGGCAAAACAGTGACACCGGCCCCTCACCCACTCTCCTATAGCCTCGAACCGGTGCTGCTGCAGTTCCAAAATCCAACAGCCAGATTATTTTGGCCGTGTCCACTTATAAATTGAAAGATCCACACCATATTTCATACCTATACCCATGTCGAGTTGTGTCAATATGGGTATGCCGGCTGGAATGCCAAGTCCGAGCATCACAGTGTCAGACCCATGCCATGGAGTGTCCGAAAAATGTACATGCCTGACACGACATAATATGTGTTTGTGAATAAAACCGAGAGAGAGAGATGAAATTAAAATCTTATTCCAATATTCAACCTTACATCCTTTTATAATACAAGAAGAAGCTAAAGAAGGAAAATATAACTCCTAATATGAAAGAATAATTACAGCATATTAAATTGCACTAGATATGGAAATATTTCCATAATACACTATTTCCTACACTCCCCCTCAAGTTGGATCGTAGATATTGATCATATCCAACTTGTTGATAAAGTCGTTGAAATTTTGTTGAGGCAACCCTTTGGTAAGGATATCCGCCCTTTGCTCCTTTGTAGGGACATATACCATACAAATGACTCCGTCTTCAACCTTTTCTTTGATGAAATGTCTGTCAATTTCCACATGTTTTGTTCTATCATGCTGGACTGGATTAAGTGAAATGTTGATGGCTGCTTTATTATCACAATAGAGTTTTATAGGTAACTTCATTCCAACCTTCAATTCATCCAGGAGTTTCTTTAACCATAGTCCTTCACATATTCCCTGTGCAGCTGCTCTGAATTCTGCTTCGGCACTACTCCTTGCCACTACATTCTGTTTTTTACTTCTTCAAGTTACTAGATTTCCCCATACAAAGGTACAGTACCCTGTTGTTGATCTTCTGTCTTCTATTGATCCGGCCCAATCAGCATCTGTAAAGATTTCTATTTCCTTCTTTTCATTCTTCTTGAAAAATAATCCCTTTCCGGAGGTGCCTTTTAAATACCTGAGGATTTTGTACACTGCATCAAAATCAGTTTCCGTCGGCGAGTGCATGTGTTGACTTGCAACACTGACTGCAAAGGCTATGTCTGGTCTAGTGTGTGATAGGTAGATTAACTTACCAACCAGTCGTTGGTATCTATCTCTATCAACCAGTTCTCCTGTCTCATTTGTTCTTTTCCCACAATCTATAGGTGTGTTGCTCGGTTTGCAACCCAACATGTCAGTTTCAGTCAATAGATCGAGAATGTATTTTCGTTGTGATACACTGATACCCATTTTTGATCTCACAACCTCCATCCCTAAGAAGTACCGCATCTGTCCCAGGTCTTTTACTTCAAATTCGGAGGTAAGGCTTTTCTTTAGTCTGTCCATCTCAGTTATGTTGTCTCCCGTGAGGATTATATCATCTACATACACAATTAGAATTGTTATTTTGCCTTCTTCAAATTGCCGAAAAAACATGGTATGATCTGACTGTCCTTGTTGATATCCTTGATTTCTCAACACCTTTGCGAACTTGTCAAACCAGGCTCTTGGTGATTGTTTAAGCCCATATAATGATTTCTTGAGCTTGCATACCCAGTCTCTTCCATCTTCATTACTGAACCCAAGTGGTACTGTCATAAAGACTTCCTCTTCCAATTCTCCATTCAAAAAAGCATTCTTAATATCAAGTTGCTGGAGAGGCCAATCCAAATTGGCTGCTAGAGATAGGAGAACTCGAACCGTATTTAGTTTTGCCACCGGTGCAAATATTTCCAAGTAGTCAATCCCATATGTCTGTGTATATCCTTTGGCTACCAGTCGAGCTTTATATCGTTCTATTGTTCCATCCACGTTATATTTCACGTTAAAAACCCATTTACATCCCACTGGTCTTTTACCTTTTGGTAACTTTACCATCTCCCAAGTTTCATTTTTTCCAGAGCCCGCATTTCCTCCATAACAGCTTCTCTCCATTTAGAAATTTCTAAGGCCTCCTGAATGTTCCTTGAAATTTCTGTGTTATCAAGGTTAGCAATAAAAGTACGAAATTTTGTAGATAGAGTTTTATAAGACACAAATTTAGAGATAGGGTGGAGAGTACATGATCGAGTTTGTTTTCTAAGAGCAATAGGTAAATCATCACTTGGAGATCCAGAGTTATTGGATAGGGTTTCATTAGGCCCTATCGTCGGTTCTGACTCTTTTGGTGCCTCAGGTGTGAGGTTTCCCTTGTACTTCGAATTTGGCCTTCTTGAGTAAACTAGCATTTCTTTTTGTTTGTCTGCATCTCCCTCTGTATTCAAGTTTCCTTCTGTAGATGGCATATTAGATGTGACATATTTGGTATAGATTGGCTCAAGGGGGGAGAGATTAAAGTTGAAAAACTCGTCGAGTAACCGCTCTTCACTCAGATTCTCCCCTTGAAGAGAGGGTTTTTGGAAGTACGGTGTTTTTTCAAAGAAAGTGACATCGAGGCTAACAACAATTTTTTGTGTTGATGGATCATAGCATTTATACCCCTTCTGGGTAGGAGAGTATCCAATGAACACACATTTAAGTGCACGGGGTTCCAATTTGTTCCGAGAGTGAGAGTGAATGTGGGTAAATGCCACGCATCCAAACACTTTCAAAGGAAGATTAGAGTGAAGACGGGTGTTAGGGAAGAGTGTTTGGAATTTTTGGAGAGGTGTGTCGAAAGAGAGGGTTCGACTGGGCATTCTATTGATTAGATATGTGGCTGTGAGGATAGCATCGCCCCAGAAGAATTTAGGCATACTTGTAGTGAACATCAAAGCTCGGGCAACTTCTAGGAGGTGTCTATTTTTCCGCTCTGCAATCCCATTTTGTTGTGGGGTATTGACACAGGAAGTTTGGTGGACTATGCCATGTTTTTGTAAATAGTCCCGTAGTGTACTATTGATGTACTCTGTGCCATTATCTGTGCGAAGTATTTGGATTTGTGTTTGAAATTGCGTTTGAATCATTGTATGAAAATTGATAAACACAGAGTGGACTTCAGATTTTTCTTTTAGGAGGTAGACCCAACAGACTCGAGTATGATCATCTATAAAAGTAATAAACCATCTTGTGTGTGTTCGATTGGGGGTTCGAGAGGGTCCCCATAAGTCACTGTGAATTATAGTGAAAGGTTTAGATGGTTTGTATATAGAGTTTGAATACGAAGTACGCTGATGTTTCGCAAGTTCACAATGTTCACACTGGAAATCAACTGAAATTTTATTCGAAAATATCGAAGGGATTATACGTTTCAAATACTGAAAGTTTGGGTGGCCTAGTCTATAATGCCATAACAAAATTTCACTATTCCTAGAAACAGACGCAGATTCACAAGTAGTAATTTGATGTAGTTTACTCACTTCAGCCTCATCAAAGTAGTACAGCCCCTCACACTCTTTAGCACTGCCAATCGTCTTCCCCGATGAGAGGTCCTAAAAAACACAGTGAGATGGGAGAAATTTAGCAAAGCAATTCGAGTTTCTAGTTAGTTTGCTAACTGACAGTAGATTACAAGATAAATTTGGAACATGTAAGACAGATTCGAGAATTATGGAGTCGGAGATTTTGATACTCCCTTTTCCCGCGACAGAGGAGAGGGAGCCATCCGCAATTTTGACTTTAACATTGCCCGCACAAGTTGAGTATGATGAGAAAAGGTGATATGCGTCTGTCATATGATCAGACGCTCCAGAGTATATAATCCAGGGAATTTTCGATTTTGAAGTAGTAAACAAGGCTCTCAAAAAATTACCTTTATGAGCTAGAGAGCTTGAGGGACCATTAGAAGGAGACTGACCAGAAGTTTGGAGACCTGTAAAAATGTGGTAGAGTTGTTCCAATTGTTCAGGATTGAATGCCCCATTTTGAGTAGGATTGACTTTTGCCTCGGCTTGATATCCACGACTCCGAGTGTTTGGTTTTGGCTTCCAATCAACGGGCTTTCCATGTAAGTCCCAACAAGTATCTTCTTTGTGTCCGGGTTTACGACAATGTTCGCACCAAGGTCTGCCACGTTGTTTTTTACTTGACCAATTTATTGCTCCTTTTGATGACATACCCATGGGTTCGGGCCCATAATTTTCAGGCCCAATTCTCTTTCCATTTAAAAAACCACTTGACAGCCCACTTCCATCCATTGGGCCACTTGACTGGCGTCTCCCATCAATTGGACCCGTAAAAGTCGGCCCAAATCTATCAACACAGTCAGCCCGTTTTCCTTTCATCACAAGGGCCGAAGCTTCAGTTGGCCCTTTACCTTCATCCAACATAATCAGGCGGCGAGCTTCCTCTCGCCGGACCTCCGCGAAGACCTCGCGAAGAGACGGCAGTGGTCGCCTGCCAAGGACGCGGCCTCTGACGTTGTCAAGGTCGCGATTCACGCCAACCAAGAACTCATAGACTCGTTCTGTCTCGATCTTCTTCTTAAACCGTACAATGTCATCCCCACAGCTCCAGTCTTCATCGTTGCTAAGGTCGAGCTCCTGCCAGAGTGAGGTCATCTCCATGAAATAGTCGGTAACGTCCCTGGTTCCTTGCTTTGTTTGCCAAAGCTTAGCCTTGATTTCAAAGATGTGGGATGAGTTCTCCGTGTCTAAGTATGTATCTCTCACCGCCTCCCAAACTTCTTTCGCAGTAGGAAGGAAGAGAAAGGTCTTCCCAATTGTTTGTTTCATGGACTGTACCAGCCAGGCCATGACCATGGAATTTTCTGACTTCCATCGCTGAAGGAGTGCAATCTCAGAAGGTTTCTTCGATTCGCCGGTAAGGTATCCCAACTTGCCTTTTCCATCAATCACCAATTTTATGGATTGGGCCCATTCACGGTAATTTTTTCCGTTTAATTTTTCGACTGTGAGCTAGAAGAAAGAGTTCTCAAAATTGTGAGAACTAGTTGTGGAGTTAACCTCCGTTTCGATTTGGGAACTGTCGGACATGACAGACCCGGAACTGTTGACGGGAATTTCGGCCATAGGTTGCTAGGTTTAGACAACCTCTGGCTCTGATACCATGAATAAAACCGAGAGAGAGAGAGATGAAATTAAAATCTTATTCCAATATTCAACCTTACATCCTTTTATAATACAAGAAGAAGCTAAAGAAGGAAAATATAACTCCTAATATGAAAGAATAATTACAGCATATTAAATTGCACTAGATATGGAAATATTTCCATAATACACTATTTCCTACAGTTTGACATAGACACGCTGTCATAATAGAAGTGTATCTACATACTCATCACCCTATCGTGATTGATAGCATATTACACACACACATAACAAGATTCAGAAAGCATGATACTGTCATGTCCATTCTTTCCATAGTTATTATTTGCAAAGAAACTGCTGTGCAGCACATCATCTCTCAACCTCACCATTAGTACAAACTCCAAAATGACAATTCTTGTATAATGAAGCACAAATATTTAAGAATCGAGTAATAATAAGAGTTAAGGAGTAAAAGCATCCATTCAAAGTAAGCCATTCTATAATCATATTACATGATGACTCACCTTATCAGTTGGACTCACGTGAATATTTTCACCATTACAAGTTGCACCTTTGCCTGGAATATTATGAAGTGATATATCTTAAAGAACACAGCTAAATAACAATTACAGGAGTCCTGAGAATAGAGGCCTCCTACCTGCAGCTGCAGAAAAAGTGCGAGTGTTCCAACACTTAGGTCCCCCGACAAACTCTACCTACAGATGCACAAGATATTGTCAAGCACGCCTGAGAAAAAATATCAAGACGACAATATTGTCCCTACAATGTTCTCAAAAATAAAGTCGTGTTCAAACAAATAAGTTTATTACAATGATTTTTTGAATCTCCAACTTGCAGTTTTAAACATTTAGACTAGAAAGAATTAATATGACTTGTGTTCTCATAAGAAAAACACTGGAGAGAGATGTTTACTGAGGCTAATAAGAAATGGCTACAGCCTAGAAACATGAAATTCTGAAAAGGTCACCATTTTAATGATTCATCAGTTACCACTGTAGCAGCAGCTGGTTTTCCTCTGAAAAGCACACCCACGGAGACAGCAAAGCTAGGATAACAATGTGCAAAGTTTGTGGTCCCATCTGCATTGATGCAAATAAGGAAACCATTCTCAAAACCTTATAGATCAAGATGCAACTGTTGCAAAGTAAAGAAACATGCAGACAACCACAATTCCTGTATATATAGACATCCTGATATTGTAGGCAACAACATAGCACCAAAAAGAGAGAAAATAGTGAATCTTATAGCCCCTTATAGAACAAGCTATGTCTGATCCTATATAGGTAAAATGTAGCAGCATTTTCGCCAATACAAGTTGACACCAACTCCTTAATTCATAAAGATTGGGCGATACGACAATAACTCCTGTGACTGCTAATCCTCTTCAGGCAAACAATTACTATTAAATCCTCACTTTTCAATGCTATAGCCTGGTTCAACAAGATTCAGGTTAATGCCAATTGGACGACAATTTCTTGATGCCACGTTAAGCTCCTTTACAGAGACATGCATGGTTTCCAAGTATTTGAATTCTTAGTCGAAACTAGATAATTTTAATGAAAATATTTACTGGGTTACTACAAGCCATTACAGTTTTCTTAAGTAATGCCACTACTCAGTTTCATAGTTCATTATCATGGGCATTTCCCAAACAAGCGAAAGGTTTTTTTGACCCAAACCTAAGGGATCAATGCACCAAAGATAGTCAGAAGATGAGTCCCCAATGATTCCTCCTTCCTCCCCGAGAATGAGGTGATCTTGGAAGTTCTTTCGGATGACATCCAGAATAGCAGACTCGCTCATTCTATCTGTGCTGCAATAATTCAATATTGATAAAAAAATATATAAAAAAATACAAATAATCAATAAATAGTCACTGTGAAAATAGCAAGAAAGAATTAACAGAACAAAACTAGTTGACTTCAAAACTGAGATCAATAAAGAAAAACTTAAATATGTTTATATTGATGGGGAGCAATTTAAAGGTAGTGTCTCAATGGCAGTCGAAAAAAATGACGACAATGACAAAGATTTTATGAATAATTACTCAGTCACCAGATCAGTTTGCCCTTCCTTATAGACAATATTTCGAGGCTTATTCACAGCATCCATCACAACCTGAAATGAAATAGAAAATTATAACGTGAAAGGAAATAAGGGTCTGCAAACATCAAAAAAGAAAAAAACATCATGTGAAAAGTATATTGCATAAAAAATATAAATAATAAATAATAAAAACTTAAAAACCCATGTGAGAAGAATGTGTAATAAGAAAATAAAACAACAAAGCAATTACATATTCTCATTTTCCAGCTATTTTGCAGCAGCTAAGAGGATAATGAAGTCTCTTCACGTGAAAGGAAACTAGCTAATCCAAAGTAAATTTGAAGTATGAACATTACGTAACTAAACCCTAAAATTAAGAAAGACGGAATTCAAATCCAAATTTTACATTCATTTCAGGGGCCTGTCCATTACCTTTTGTATCTGTATCACAGTCAAAAACAATTTAACCAAATATAAAATTGTTGTAAAACAATCAGCCTCTCTATTGGATCGGATGCATGCAGCAAAAGTGACAGCAGTAAATTGACTCCGAATTTTCATGCCCGAGATGATGCTGGTTCTTAATCAGTTGACTAGGCAGTAAGTTAGTTGTGATATATGTTCTTAGTTGGCTTCTTCGTTTAAGAATAGACAAAATAGACAAGCGTACAACAACATCAACAGACATGTTCATATAAATGTATTTTGTTGGGTGTTTCTCTATGAGCAAAGGAATAGGTTGGTAGTGCCTCGTATTAAATGAATAAATTAATTGGGATGGCATGCAGTATATACATGGGCTCAAAACCCAATAGCTTAAACTTTCAGGAGAAGTTGGGTTCTATGTATCAGTAAGATGATCTAGTCATGTTGGTGGACTCCCCACCGTAGAGGCTTATGTTTAACAAGTAATGTTGTGGGAAATGAATATTGACCTTCCTTTGGAAATGCCAGTCATATGACGTGTTAATTTAACTCTTAATTGGACAAAAAGCACAACTTTCCAGGCTTTGGAGATATCCCCTAGATGGATTGATAACATGATCACCTGCCAGAAAGCAACATTATTGGGCTATTTGTCAATAGGCCAACAAATGAAATTTGTGTCCAAAGTACTAGGAGTCTAAGAACGAATAGGGCCTTGTGAAAATACTACTAGAACCATAAATTGTAATCCTTGACAACCACATTTGCCAAGTAGAAGCTGTGGTTTCATGATTACATCTGTACAGTACAAGCACCCATGGTTGCTGAAGGCCCAATTACATTTGGTGAACTTCTCTGAATAATTAAAGCTAATGTGCTCCACGTACATACAAGCACCTATGGTTGTGGCCAAAGCAAGGGTACTACCTTTGATAGATATGGTGCCACCACAGACGTCCTACCATGTGTTCATGAGTTCCTTGCAGAATCAAGGAAAATCTATATTAAGCTCCACCAACACACACTGTTGGCGTGCTTGTGCCTAATGACTTCAATTTGCATTCAACAGAAAAAATATTAACCTATCTACATCCCTGGTCATTCAAAAGCCTTATTTCTTGTAGTTTCTTTGGTTTAGAAGAAAACTATAAATCAAATACTAGACCCTGCAGCATATTCTACCATTAAGTTTTTGGACTTAGAAATTCCAAATAGGGTAATTAGCACAAATCATCCCTATCGTTTTAAATTTAGCATTTACAACCCTATTTGAATCCTTCTTTGCAGAGTTTGTCCTTTCTGTCTATTCCTGATTCTATCAAAAGGGTATTTTTGTCAAACTACTATTCATTTTTTAGTTTTAATGACTCAATTAAAAAAATTAAGTGAAAGTTTAGTTACTCTAAATAAAATGTACACTAATAATATTATAATCAACTACATTAAAAAAAAGTTAAATCATAATCATTAATTTTTATGGGAACCATATTTTAGCTAGTAATTGACAAAAACCTTTTTAAGATAGTTCTAACCGACTGATATGCTGAATTTAATTAAAATTGAAAAGAATGACTAACAAAATTTAGTGCATGCTTCTCTTTTACTATCAATTACTTAACTCGTTAAACATATTAGATAAAATGAATTAAACAAAATTAGATGGATATTACTTAATTGGAGGAGTAGAATGGAGTGCAAACAAGAAATGGATTACGATTCTTCTTTGCAGCCTACAGGGAAAAAGGATTAAATTAATTCACCATTTTTTGTGTTGGACTGTTTGCCAGACTTTATGTTTAAATAGGAAAAATAGTGATTTGACAAAAATACCCTTTTGATATGATCAGGAATAGACATAAAGGACCAACTCCGCAAAGAAAGGTTGAAATAAGGTTGTAAATGTCAAATTTAAAATGATGGGGATGATTTGCACAATGAGTCCAAACGATAGAGATGATTTGTGCTAATTACCCTTCCAAATAGATCAAAGATAACATAGCTCTGAACCACTATTAATAAAAACATTTTTTAAACCTAAGCAAGATACTCCTTCTGTTTCAACAATACCACTCTTATTGTTCCTTTCACTAGATATAGTTTAAGCACTGGCGGACCCCGGGGGGGTTCACGTGACCCCCAACTTTTGAGATTTTCTATCTTTTTTTTTTTTTTTTTTTTGGATAAAGTCTTGTTTGGTATCGATTGAAATTGAAATTTTAATCTAAATCCAAGTAAACAATTAATTTTAATAACATATTTCATGGAATACTTAACTTTTTAACTTTTATCAAAATTGACTAAAAATCTGATTTTAATACCTACCAAACAGGAGCAAAATTACAATAAATTTGAATTTTTTTTCTTTTGTCTTGCTCTATTTCACTCTCTCCCTCAAGCCTTTTATTAAAATCTTAACCCTTCAATTTTTTAAAATTCATCTATAATTTCTCTATAAATTATCATATCTACTAGAAATTTTCACTTTCCAATCAAATTTTCAACTAATTAGAACCTAAATTTGCATTTTCTCCCATCCTATTTGTATATATAGAATGTGTATGAACTGATTATATCTAATCTAAATTATATTTAACGAATTATGTTTATTTGATTGATTATTAGTATTGAATATTGATTATATATTTTTCCTTTCGATTTCTTGAATTGATTGTTTGTATTAGATACAATATTTTTTAATCGTAAATATGCACTTTTTTGTGATGATCAAAATATTAATAAAATGACTGTTCAAAAATCAAATGGAAGACTATGATGAACAAAATATTAATGAAGAAATATTTTTTAAATGTAAATCTGCATTTTCTAAGGTCAAATATGAATCATTCAAAAATTAAGAACAAAATATTCGATTTGTATAGAGTTTGACTGTGCCCCTAAGTAAATATGTCTGCCGCCCCTGAGTTTAAGGTGGTACATTGCAGATGCATCTAGATTGCTCAGATAGCTCGAAAAGAAAAATACCCGGATACAAAGAACACCAAGTATCGTTATGACCAAAAATTCTTTAAGTGACTTACTCCAATAAGTGAAATACTCCAATCTTAGGGTAAGCTGCAAACCTGAGCACCAGTCTGGGCGGCGGTTGCAGCCACCTGAAGAAGCTGCTCCGAAGGAATGGACCCTGTGGATTCTGCGCCAACTTTAGAGAATTGATTCTGATTGGGAACCTCTGATAAAACAGCCTTTGTGCACAGTGTTCTAGTGGCTCTAAAGGTAAAGGGCAGCGTCCTACAAACCCCAGAATTGGAACCGATACAAGGCCGTGAATTTGCATTGGAATTCATTGGAAGTGAGACTTTTAGGTGCTTATAAGCAATAACAAAGGGGGCTTTTTGAGAAAATCTTAAGGGAGCCACGGTCGATGATGAGACTGTTAACCACCTTCCCATTTCGGAGAGATTGAGGTTTCTATTTGCTGTGTCCTGTGTGGTCGGAGAGAAGTGCTTGGACAATCGCGCTATGGGTACCTGTTGGTTGACCCGCTTGTTTACACGATTACGTGGCAAGACAATTTGAATTTTTCAAATAAAACACATCCGCTTCTTCGACCCGGCCCAATTACGCACTCCTCCATTTCATTCTTTTCATTTCAGATTCCAATTTCCCCCACCCAAACCTCTCGAACCAGAGAAACCCTTGGAGGCGAAAATCGAAGTCTAGCACTCCTCCATCTCGACCGGAAAATGTCGCCTCCAGCGGAGTCTCGCGGCGAGGTTTCATTTCTCCCTTTCATTTCACTTTCCCCCAAACCTGTCGAACCAGAGAAAACCCTCCCTTGGAGGCGAAAACGAAGTTCGAAGTCCAGCACTCCTCCAACTCCACCGGAATATATCGAAGAACAAACTATAGAAATGAGGGAAAAATTATATTCATCTGAGAGTATCATACAGCCACTATATAAATAGGGGTTTGAGCTGACTGAACGAATATTACAGTTCACTAACAGAATATTACAGCTCACTAATAGTAGTTAGGTAACTAACTAACTCTAAATGAATTACAAATTGGGTTAATTTCAGAAATGGTCACTGAAATTACATGAAAATTATAAAATGGTCACTGAAGTTCAAAATTTTCATGAACGGTCACTCAAGTTTCAGGTGCTTTCAGAAATGGTCACTGAAGTTTAAGATTTTCACCAACGACCACTAAAGTTTAGGAGATGTTTCACTAACGGTCACTGAAATTACAAAAAGTTTCAGGAACGGTCACTGAAGGGTCATGCATTTTTTCAGTTTTTTGAGCGACTTTTTCGGTCACTTCCGACCACCAAAACCGTCGGATTTTGATACCTTTGGAAAGCCCACAATTTCCTCTTCAATTACCACCCAAAATCTTCCCAAAATTCCAAACGATTCGACTGAAAAATCACCGCAAAAGTCACCCAAAAAATTGAAAAAATCTGCCCAAATTTTTTCAATTTTTTGGGCGACTTTACGGCGACTTTCCGGCAACTTCCGACAACCAAAATCGCCAGATTTTGATACCGTTGGAAAGCCCACAATGTCCTCTTCAATTACAAACCCAAAATCTCCCCCAAACTCCAAAAGATTCGACCGAAAAATCGCCGCAAAGTCAGCTACCCAAAAAGGCCGAAAATTTGTCCATATTTTTCATGCTGACTTTACGGCGATTTTTCCAATTTTTTGGGCGACTTTTGCGACGATTTTCCGATCGAATCGTTTGGAGTTTGGGGGAGATTTTGGGTGGTAATTGAAGAGAAGATTGTGGGCTTTCCAAAGGTATCAAAATCCGACGGTTTTGGTGGTCGGAAGTGGCCGAAAAAATCGTCCAAAAAACTGAAAAAATGCATGACCCTTCAGTGACCGTTCCTGAAACTTTTTGTAACTTCAGTGACCGTTAGTGAAACATCTCCTAAACTTCAGTGACCGTTGGTGAAAATCTTAAACTTCAGTGACCATTTCTGAAAGCACCTGAAACTTGAGTGACCGTTCATGAAAGTTTTGAACTTCAGTGACCATTTTGTAATTTTCATGTAATTTCAGTGACCATTTTTGAAATTAACCCATTACAAATTACAAACTAATATTCCCTCAGAATACGTCGCCTCCGACGGAGTCTTGCAGCGACCCTTCATTTCACTACCTCCGAAACCAGGGAAGCCGTGGAGCACTTACCAGAAAAGGAAGGGAAAAAAAGGAAAGAATAGCCACTGTTGACAAGCAGGATTTTAGATCTTACCCCCATCAAGCAGTATATTTGAGGCCTTAAAATCCCTGTACATGATAAGTTCATCCGAAGTGTGCAAAAATGCTAGGCCTCGTGCTGTTCCAATAGCTATTTTGAGCTGTATATCCCATGATAATGGTTGAATTACAGAACTTCCTTAATTACGATCAAAAGTTATGCTTGGCAGTTGGCGTGGCTCTATTAGCATAGCCTTAAACTATTCTTGTTCTTCAATGAAATGGCATCAATATTGCTCGTAGAGAAAAAAGGGCAGACCATACTTCATCTTATAGTTGTATGAGCTTTATGCAATAACTATTTCTCTTTTCTTTATTACTTCCCCATTTTTTATTCACCTTTTATTTACATCTTGACAATATAATATATCATGTCTTCGTCAATGACAAATTTAATTTATGAATCAAGTTCTTACTTCTAAAAAGATGGTTTTCCAGGCTTCCCTTCTGCATAAACTCGTATACAAGTAAGAGCTCTTTCTCATCAGAGCAGTATCCCAAAAGCTTAACCAAATTAGGGAGTGAAAGTCTCCCTAGAAGTTCACTTCTGCCAAAAGCTTAACTCGTTGTCGGGTAACCAAAGAAGAAAATTTTGAGGTTGAATTGACAGTGACAATACGCAAGGTGAATGAAAGTGCGGAAGTGGATAAGAAAGGGAAGGGACCGACATGACTTGTAGTTATGTTTTCATCAGTTTCATTTCCTACCAATGCTGATGTGTAGCTGGTTATGTATACTGTTCTGTTATGTCTAGTTGGTGTTCCCTTGGGTGACTGTAATAGGTGCACTGGGTTTTGGTATGTGTAGTTGATGTTGGTATGTAGTTGATGATGGTATGGGGAATTAGTAGTTTGGAAGAATCTATAATTTTCATTCACTATTTATATCTGAGTAATGTCAATGTGAATGAAAACATCATGTTGTTTCACCAATTTGCCTGTGTTGATTCTAACTTAATACAAATAATTTAGAACCCAGCATTATTATACAAAAAACTGAAGATGATACATTGTTATACAAAATTTGGTGCAAAAAAATGAAGGTCACTCGCATTCAACCTAGCATTGTTGGCATGAAATGGAAGCTTTGTTGTCCATCATGTAGTTGGTCCAATGGTACTCCAGTCCCCATGCCTGCACACACTAACATAAAATACCTCATCTTAAACAACAAAATCCAATCTAGTGAACTAATAAAAACATTTCAGATTACATAATTGGCAAAGGATGAACAATCCTATAACATTGTTAACACTATGCTCAAAAAAAAAAAAAGGAACATGGTTAACACTAAGCTATAAACTGGACAGAAATTTGACTATTTGAGATGAGGGATTGAAGCAATCAAAGTATCTTTAGAGTCCTATATTCATTGTAAATAAATACTCCATCTTTGCTTGTGATTACTATAGACCCACAAAAGTAAAAAAATTATCGCGGGGTCCTTTTGGCATCTATGCTATAACCTCAGGGCTCAGAACAGCCATTTCCATCCAGATCAACAGCGGAACATCAACTAAACGTTCCATTGTTTGCAGCTGGTCATAAGGAGCAATCTGCAAGAAAAACAACATACGAAAATATAATCAGCACAAAGGTGAATACTGAAGTTCAGTGAAACATTTAGCCTTTCCCCAAGATCATCTCATAACATTCAAGTTTTCCCCTAAATTAATTTCAGTTTCACAGAACGAGTGGGTGAAAAATTAGTTGAACATTTAAGCTTACCCCTAATTCAATGTCTTTTATTTTCACAGAAAGGGTAGGGGAAAATTGAGTTGACAATAAATTGATGAAGGGAAATACCGTTGTTGTCCATCAAGTTTGGAAAATTTTAATCGAAGGAGGAGAGAAAACAACTTTGAAATAGCAACGAATCTGGAAATCAAACTTCAAGAAAGGCCCAAACACGTGATCGTTGTCCTCAAACAATATTTGTCCATTCTCTGGTAAATTGGGATGCTAAAAGGTTTTCTGACAAATGGTTTGAATAATTAATCAAGCCTTGTTATAGAAATACCAAAGCACAAGTATTTCCACCCAAAACTCAAGAACACAAATAAGAAATCAATGTGAATATGAGTAGAAGTAGAGATTGATTTTGATTGTAAAGAGTATAGTGAACAAAAATGTTAATCATTGTTTTTCAATTGAATTTATTAAGAACATGGCTTCTCTATATATAGGCCTCAGTATTGTACACGAATTGGTGTCAAAAATATGTTGAAAGGGCACCAAATTCAAGTGACAAACGGTAGGAAATCGTCTCCAACGATAACATTGAAATGCACTATGCGACCGCATAGTACAAAACCATGCAGTCGCATAGTTATACTCGGACAGAGAATTGAAGCTTCTGTCCATTTCTATGCGGCCGCATAGAACAAAATCCGGCATTTTAGTTCCATTTCTTTCTTCTTTCTATTTTGTTGGTTTTGAACAATCAATTTCTCAATAGTTTTCGGGTCAATGAAGCCCGCGATGGAATCTGAATAAAATTCGACGACTGCTTTAAAATGGGATGACAGCTTCTTCCACCGGAGGTCTCCTGTTGAAGACGGCGACTGGTTCTTCAAGTTGGAACAACTCTTCGTTCGACCGAAAATAGCTTCAATACGGGACGACAGCTTGGAGGGAGGCGCTAGGTTTCACTTCCTCTTCGCGGGAATGTTTCACTTTGCCCGTCCCTTTTGTTTTTGTTTTCAATTATAATACCCGCCCAATAATTCAAGTGGCCTGTATTTGTTTTTGTTTTGTTTTTTTAAGTGTTTTCTACGTCACATTGTCAAGAAGCAGGTAAGGTAAAAAGTACGAATAACATTTTCCATTAACAATTCGCATTGTTTCATTTTTGTGTCTAAACTTCTAAAAAACAATTTGCTACCAACATTAACTTTGTGACACCCATGATTGCAGTTAATAATTTTATACATGTGAAAGAGAATTCAATAGTTCATACCAAATATCTATTGTTCATCTTAAAAGGCCTATTACTCCTATATTCTAGCAGACGCACGCATGACAAGATGGGGCCACACTTATTCATTTGGCTTTAATTAACAATTTTTTACAGACACATACTTAATCATTTGTGGTCAATTTAATGGGATCGGATCAAATTATGTTAAAGGTCCCGAACAATCTTTTCATAGCCCTGGTCCAAGTTTGAATTTTAGAATTGGCCACGATAACATATTAGGCCTGTTGATTCCCATTTTTAGAGGAAAATATATTTTGAATAGTTGATTGATGGAGAATGTGTGATTAAAAAATTAAAAAAAAAGTTTTGAATTTACGTGTAATATTATTTTATTGAAGAATGTGTATTTGAAAAGAAGATAGATAAAAATAAATTTAAAAAAAAATGAGAATCAAATAAGAGCTTAATAAGGATCTTGCTATGGTAACAAGGGGTTCATGTCATTTTAGTAAAATCCTATTAATAAAGAACGATTGTAGCAGCGATCCCAAATCTTTGAATTTTTCACATATTTTATCTTAACCTTTAGTTTGTGTCAACAACGGTCCTAAACATTTGAAAAATTCGCACATGAAAGACAAACTCACAGAAATCTTTAATTATACCGTTAGTTGACCAACACTCAACGATCTAGTCAATTTTTGACTAATTTAAAAGGGTAAATGAATAATTTTACATTTTTTTCATATTAAATAATTTTAAAATTAATTAAAAAAGGAATTTGTAAAAGGGTCGTTATCTTCCCAACAACTATCCAAACCCACCTCCCACTGTGCTAGCGCCGCGATCCCCACCCACCACTTGCACCACCACAAAACTTCGAGTTATGTTATTATTCAAAGTTTAATCCTTAACACAAAACAAAAAGATCATTCCACATATTTTTTAAAAATATATTCTAATTTTTTGGACCGAGATATCATAAACTTGCTTTCATTAATTGGTATAAATCCTTCAAAAGTAAAAAATATTTATTTAACTATCATAATTCAAAACTTCAAATTATATAATTTAATTATAATAAAAAGATTGGATGACTGAATTTATAAATTATATAAAATAATTGTTAGTTACGTAAAATTTAAAATTGACAATTGTATAATATAATTGTTTGATTGTAAACATGTTATAAAATTGTAAATATATTTTATCAATATTTTAAAACTAATTATTTAAAAAAAAAAATCATTTTTTTTTCTTAAAGGGGCTGGGCGGTTTTTTTTTTTTTTTTTTTTTTTTTTTGCCGTCTTTAACCTCCACCGCAAGCTCCTGCACAATGTGAAAATGATGAACCCAAAAGCAACAGATATGGTGGATTTTAAAAATCGGTTAACACCATTCTTCAAATCTATACATCATTTCTCGACTATGGTAGATTTTGAAACCTGTTCGAATATCATGATAGACTTATGATTTGGGACATTTTATAATTTTGGGAATGGAGAAAAATTGGAATCTGCTGGTAATAATAATTTGGGGGATTTTGTATGGGATTGTGCATTTGGTGGATGTTTAGTGGATTTAAAAATGGACCAATTTTTTTTTTGAATTTTCTCTTCGACAAAATTCTGATGGAAACCATGGATTTGAAGGAGGAAAATGGTTATGGTTGTGGTTGTGGTTGTGGTGGTGGTGGTGGTTGTGGTGAAAGTAAGAGCTGCTGCTTCAATTTGTAGGTCTATTGGGAAATTTATGCGAATTTGCTATTTCATGGGCGTGACGCACCGAGACCTTAAGCCGAAGAATTTCTTGTTGTCCGATGAGTGAAAAAGGCTCTGCCTAAAAGCAACGGATTTTGGATAATTAGTTTCAATCGAAGAAGGTGTGACGATTGGTGAAGATGAAAATGACGGTGGTTTCTAACTTTGCTCTTCGACGATTGGTCGAGGTTTAAGCTTCTACACATGAATTATGGTTGAATAAAGTCTGCAAAAAATCAAAAGGTTTGGGATCGCAACTGCAATTATCACTTTGATAAAAAAATCATGTACAAGTACATCGGACATACCTCAGCAAACAAAATGAAAAAGATGTACAAACGAGAAGATCTAACGACCTAATGCAAAAGATTCAAAATGAATCAAAACATGCGGATACAAATAAAATATTACTTTGTGTACATGTGTTGTGTATGTCTGTTTTAATCTATCTAACAATGTAATCGACTTGCAGTCTAAAATCCTAAAAAAGACTTCATGTTCCATGTTGTCCATATGTGGTAAACGATGCTAATAAGAGCAATTCACTTAGCTTTGCTTTGATAAGATGTCCCCTAACCTCCTTTTTAATCCACTCCAATGCATTAGGTAGCATAGACATAGAGCGTCTAATGCCAAGCCATGCACAAATCTTTTCCCAAACAAATGCATTGAATTGACTGGTGAAAAATAGGCGTTGTTTCGTCTCTGCCTTAACTATACAAGAACTGCAATTTCGATTTATTTTCAAGTGCCTTAGTTTGTCTTTAGTTAATAACTTGGACTTATCTCCTAGCCACAGGATAAAAGCATGATTAAGGTTGACGGAAGTGTTCTAAACAGTTGCTGCCCAAGCTGCCTTCGGCCCCTTTAGTCTGAAAAATTCATAGGCAGATGCAACACTGAAGCTGCCTAAGGTTGTCCAGTTCGACAACCTGCCTTTGCAGCCTGTCCAATTTGTTCAGCCCGTGTAATCTGGTCGCATATTTTCAGCAGATTTTTAAACAGCGAAGAATCCCCTTTCCCCACAATCTACTCCCAAAAGTCTATCCGACAAAGAAAAAATTGATTTACCCACTTTATCCAAAGAGTATCCTTCATACTATGAATGTTCCAAAGAGTTTTAACAAGAAGTGTCAAGTTCTAACATTTAATTTCTCTAAATCCAAGTCATCCCCCATGTTTCGACAAGTAAATACTACTCCAAACAACCAATGGCTTTTTAGATCCCTAAAAGAAATTTCAACAAAGACTAATAACCTTTGATGCAGTTGTGGCCGGAATAGATAGAATGGAGAGCCTAAAACATTCAATACCTTGAAGAATGACTCTCACAAGTTTCGCTCTCCCCATGTAAGACGAAGGTACCCTAGACCATGCTCCAATATAGACCAAGATTTGTTGATAAAGGAGTCATGAGAGCTAATTTTCAACTTTTCTGCCGCAAGTGGAATTCCCCAATAACGAAAAGGTATAGGTCCCTTGGCCATATTAGTTAATTGATGAACATCCTCCAACTATTGCCCATGAATTCTCGCCGTATACAAGTTAGACTTGTTCACATTCGTCTTTAGCCTCGATATGTCTCCAAAGTTGGATAAGCACTCCATCAACATACCAACCGAAATAACATCCCTTCTATCAAATGTCATCAAATCATTCACAAATGCTAAGTGAGTAATTTTCAAAGGGCCAGATTTATGATGATGGTTAAACTGAATAATACTGGTTGCACCCTTTAACATTCTTGAAAAATAATCAAAGCAAAAAAAAAAAAAAAAAATTGATGATAAATGATCACCTTGACGAAACCTCCTCATCCTTCCCTTTATGAATCCATAAAGGCTATTGTTAAATTCAACGAAGTAAGTAGGAGTCGTAACACATTTCATCAGTGGCGGAACCAGGATGTTAGAGTTGGGGGGTCCTAAAATAAAAGATATTGAGGTGAATGAGGGGGGAGCACGGGTGTTCGCCCCCGAATTTTTTTTTTTTGGAGCGAGGGTATAGCATAAACATTCATAATTATTAAAAAAAATTGTACAATTAAAGAACCTGTACAATTTGTGCATTTCATAAGCACTACAAAACATTCAAAAAAATTAACACAGATAAATACAAGAAAATATTTTACAAAAAAATAAATCTGGCACAATCTATAAGCCTTAATCTTGATGATGTAATGCAACATAAATAAATTCAATGCAACTCAAAGATAAAAATGGAAACGGTAAGAGAACTAAATATATGAATGTCTCACACTTGCCAAAAAAATTAAAGTAAGAGATATTTTATTACAATCGTTCTTTACGTGTTCTCATACTTAAACTAAAATTTTTTTTTTTAAAAAAAAAAAAACTTAGGCTGTAATTTCACCAAAAAAAAAGAAAAAAAATCTAAAAAAAATGAAAGGTCTCAGGACTCTGCGGGACCCCCTGGGTCCGCCTATGCATTCCATTACACATTCAATGAATTTTGTTGAAATCCAAACCCTTCTAGCAAACTTTTTAGAAAATCTCAATTGATCGAATCATATGCCTTCCTTAGATTTATTTTGAAAAGGCATCAAGAGGTTCTTATTTTAGGGTGTGTTTGATCCACATTCTTTTTTAAGAATGTATTTTGGAATAGTAGATTGATATATAATGTGTAGTTAAAAAAGAAAGATTTTTTTTTTATTTGTGTGCAATATTATCTTAATAAAGAATATGGGGTTAAAAAGAATATAGATAAACATGAATTTTAAGAAAAATAAAAATCAAACGAGGGCTTATACTATTGGTAGTCGTGACTAAAGTCGTCCATGACAAGCTTTTCTAAAAAAAAAGTTGAACCTCAACTTTGAGGGTCTTCCACCGCCCCGCTTTTAGAGCATTGCGGAGAAGGTAAATCGCAGGATGTGTCTCAGCAGGCCAGAGCCACAGAGTTTGGAAGGCTGCTATATGGTCAGGCCACATTGGTCTATGGCCCTGGCCATCCAGGGATGTTGGGCTGGACTGAGTTGGGTAAATCAGTTAGCGAGCGAATGACCCATTCCCAAAGTCCAATTGTCAACAGACTACAGCGGCGGTCGATCTAGAGAAAATTACACCTAGGGAGGTATTTAAAGATCCAAATTCAAAAATAGGATAGATAGTTTATTTATACAAAAATCAGGTATTAATAATAATATTATAAAATATTTTAATATTATATAATAATATTATAAAATATTTTAATATTATATAATAATATTAAAAAACCAAATCCATTATATAAATATACAAACCCTAAATTGAAATCTCACTCTCCTTCCCCCCCACCCTCCCTCGTCTCTCGCTCGCTCACTCTCTCTCCCCGCCGCCACCACCCGTCGGCACCTCCTCGCATGGTGATTTTGTGTGGTTTTGGTTGGATCTGGTGCAAGGTGGTGGTGTGTGTTGATGGTGGTGTGGGCTGCGTTGAGGTGCGAGGTGGTGGAGGCGGCTTGTTTGTTGTTGGTGGTTTTAGTGGTGGTGGTGGATTGGATAGCTCATCGTGGAGAACGATTTGCTTGTTGTTGAACGCCAGCAGCAACGCTGCTGTGAGTGTGCAGCGTCACGACGATGTGTGACTGTGGCGGCGGTAGAGGCGCTGCGGGTCTTTAATGCGGCGGGCGGTGGTGTGTGCAGACCGTTTTTGTTGTTGTGATTGTGCAGATTGATGGCGGGCTTTGAGTGTTTTTTGTGAGGTGTTAGTGGTGGCCGATCGATGTTGTGGCTGGGTTGTGACGGTTATGTTGGGTGCGGTGTGGTGGCTCTATCGGTTTCTGGTATGTGACAACGGTGCGATGATGAGGTTGTGTGGTGGTGGTGGTGGTGGTGTTGGCGTCGGCGTCGGCGACGACGACGGTGTGGTGGTTTGATGGTGATTTTTTGGTTGGTGGTTGTAGTGGTGCCGCTGGTGGAGGTAGCGATGAAGTCGTGGTCACATATGATTTGGTGGTGGTCACAATAGTATGACTTATATGTTAGAGAATTTTGACCTTACTGTTAAGCTATTGGGTGACGACGGTGGTGGTGCTGCTGGTGGAGACGGGGCGTGAAGTGGTGGTCACTTATAATTTGGTGGCGGTCACAATAGTGTGACTCATATATTCGTGAATTGTTACCGAAATTAATTGTGACCTAAGAAATTAATCTGCGACCTATTAAAATTTTGATTTGTGACTTCGGAAATAATATGTGACCTATTAAAAATTTGATCTGTGACCTCGAAAATAAATTGTGACCTATTAAAATTTCAATCCGTGACTTTGAAAATAATTTTTGACCAATAAAAATTATGATTTGTGACCTCGTAATAATTTGTAATTAATTAATTTGATAATATGTGACCAATAAATATATTTGTGATCAAATTATACAAATTTGTGATTTTTATATATTTAATTAATTAATTAAATCATAAATAAAATTTAATAGAAACCTGATTTTTTAATATTGAAATTTTTTATCTTATTATTGAATTGACCTTACTAAATAAGTATTGTTCCCGTCGATCTATAACAATAATGTCCAAAAGGTAACAGACGTAACGCCCGTTGATGACTACCGTGAACGTTAACGGCTGCGAACGGATTTACCACGCTTTAACGGAGTGCAACCGGCGAATCCCGGCTGGAATTCCGAGGGAAGCGGCTTGCCGCCACTTGAACCGCTCTCTTGCCGAATGCCTGGTGGCTGTAGCTTGCCCCGAAGAGTCAGAAGCTGTTCGTACCCTCTGCTCCAGCGGCGGAACCGCTCTTAAGCGCCGCCAGTGCCATCAGGCCCAGCTCTCTCTCTCCGTTTGCCTATCCACTAACCAAGACTAGTCCTAGAAATTCACTAATGCCTTTTCGTGGATAGATCGATAACCACTCTCCTCCTCTCTGTAAGTACTCTTTCCCGATGAATTATAACGAGCTGTATCATGTGCTTAATTGGCTTGTAATTTGGGCGAAGATTCGGACATTCTTTGATCCATTTTGAATAAATTTCTCAGCGTTTATTATTTACTCATTATAATAAATTATGAAATATACTAAATGGTAATCCCAATTCCCAAAAGCAAAGGTGGGAAAATAAAGATTTTTATATTTTGAACATGGAAGAACATGATAGATTCGGTGAACTTAATTTTGCTTTGATTTTAGAATGAATTAGACATTTGAAATGGATTGAGAAAGATTTCATATTTAATTTGTTGTTTCACAAATTCAACAGTTTTGGTCTTCCAGAATTGAGTGCTATTGCCATTGGCATACAAGAAATTAGTGTAGACTGAGTCCCCCTTACATAAAATAGCAGTGTTATATGTTGATTTAAGCCATCATGATGCACTTTCCCTTTATGTGTGGCTAGGAGCTAAGTCCAAGTTGAATTAGCTCGAATCAAGTTGCATCTTTTGTTATACCATTTTATCTTAGGTTACTACTAGCTCACTGAACAAAAAAAGTTTATCCATTGCTCACTCATATATTCAAACGTTTACCTGTCCTTGACTTCTTTCAAATTTGTTATTCACAAGACGAAAAATTCCACTTGTGCGATGGAAAGCTGATATGGTATCTTGACGACGTTAATTTGTCTACTTGGATTAAAAAAAAAATTTGTGAAACACACTTCTAAACCTTAAAATTAAAGATACAAAATCACCCAAATCAAAATCCTCAACCTAAAACGCTGGAACCAAATTTCACTGTTTCAAATTTCAATCATTACAACCTAAAATGCTAGAATCAAATGATGAATAAGATGTTCTGTTCCAGTAAGTATTCAAAACCTTTTTCATTTCCACCCCCAAAAGCCAAGTAAATGCCCATTCCTTTGGAATTGTAAGTCGTAAAACAAATGAAAACCAGATTCATTCTTTCTTTCGTCATGTGTTCTTCTTTAAGCTTATGTGTTGTGACAGTATAGTGTATCAATTCACTTGGTGACTGCTACATGGAAGAAGAATACCTGCAGGGAGCAATGTAATATAAACACATGATAGGATTGAGCATTAAGCCTTCTTTTGGAGTAGAACATGAGTTAAGACCAATCTAAGAGCTTCAGCAAATATTGTTTTAACCTAGTATACTTGCAGTTGGTGGGTTCATTGTTGATTGAAACAATGAAATTTGATTCCAACATTTTATATTGGGGATTTTGCTTTGGGTGATGTTTTTTAATTTTTTTTTTTTTGGGGGGGGGGGGGGGGGGGTGTTGATTTTAAGGTTCAGAAGAAGTGTGTTTCACAAATTAAACAAAATTTGTCATTTTGGTTGGGTACGTCTTTAATCCAAGTGGACAAATTAACGTTGTTAAGCTGCCACATCAATTTCCCATTGCACACGTGGAATTTTTTGTTAATTGTGAGTAACAGATTGGAAAGGAGTGAAATTCAGTGAGCATTCATTTAATTAACTCGTGTACAAGTTTGTGCTTGTCAAGCTACTAAGCAACCATTTGTTCCTTTTGCTGATTATCATTTCTGAGAGTTGTCGATTTTTGGTTTTTGAATATGAAATCTGAGATCAACTGTTACATGGTATACGATGAACATAAATATATTTCTGAAATTTCAGGAAGTAGTGATGCAGTGCATAAGCAACAATATAGCCTTTTTAGGTAGTAGTTTTCTTAGGGTAGCAACAATATACATTCATATTACTAAGGCAGCTCATTGAGATTGAAGATAATATCACATTAATAGTGGAAAAAAGAAGGAAAGTCCAATTAACAGGCGTCTAGCATAACTGAGGTCTGAGATTATCCTTTCTGCTGTAGTTGTTTGCTTCCTTGATGAATCTTCATTTTTCCCCTGGATGCAGGAATGTAGTACTCTACTATTGGATTAGTCAGCATGTTGAGTTTATGAAGCATGCATAGAAGAAATCTGAAAGCATCAATGAGAAAAAATCCCGATTATAAAGAGTTGATACATTTTCATTTATGTTAGTTGTGAAAACCACTGCTGCACTTGTTCACTTGTGGTTGCTCATGTTGGCTTCAGTGCATTCTATGTAATTGTTCTCCAAAGAATATTTGGTTTGGGAAGTAGATTAGTTAATGGCTAGATATGCTTAATGTAAATGAATTGTTTCAACCGAGAAAATAATAAATTTGATCCTTTAGCATGAATAGTTGTAAATGCTTCAAGTTCATGTTGTGGGGGTGCATTTCTTTTGTGTTGAGACGCACATTTCTTTAGTACATTTATAATAATCACGGTTAAAGACCAACTAATGATAGTTATTTGCCAAGTAGTTTGACATGTGCCTTGTGTCAACAAAGAAAACGCTCTTTCTACTTTGGTTTAAAGCCAAATTGTTTTTCAGTCATTGACGTGGTCATTTAGTATTGAAAATTGTCTTAATTAACTAGATTGTTTGGTTCTTTCTTAGATTAATACACGTACGCTCATTCACCAAAGTGTAATTTACTGTTTTATCCGTTGGCCTTTGAGCACAAGTTATTGTCATTATTTTATTGAATACTTGGCCCTATCCACATGAGCTCGTGTACGCACTAAGGTTGTCATGGTCATGAGTGTACCTCAACTAGAAGTATAGAAAGAAGACTCTAATAGTACGCGTTAGTCCACCGGCTATTTGGACTCCGTTTGTGAAAAAGATTGCAAAGACCCAAAAACAAGAAAAAGGAAATAAAGACCAAATCCTTGTGATCAAAGTGTCGCCTTAGATTCATTTTGATATTACATGTGTACAATTTTTATAAATGAGTGACAATAAGACTTTTTAAACTATGTTAAAGAGTATACGTACCTTTTTGTTTGCAATTCTCTTGAGCAAGAAGTAATAATGTTTCACAAATCTGCTTTTAAGTTCACAGGAGAAAAAAATTTGCTATACTAGTTGCAAACTCTTGTCCTAAAACTCTCTCTCTCTCTCTCTCTCTCTCTCTCTCTCTCTCTGAATATGGTTTTGATAGGGTAAATTGAATAATTTTCATTTGTCAAATGAGCGAGTCTACAGTATCATTTTCCTTGCATTGTCACTGTCAAATTAATGACTTTAAAAGTTAGCCATGCATATAGACTCAAACCATTAGGAAGTATGGCTTTCCCATTCATTTTCTGGTAGTTATACACACACACATACATGGATTAGTTGAGGCTGTTGAGCGAAATGTAATAGAAATCTTTACATTAATTTCTCTAACAAACCAAGAATGGGTCAAACTTGCTTCATTTTTCGAGTTGCTGTCTTTTTATTATTTCATTATGTTACTGCTTCTTTGGCCATTTCCAGCATTATTAGAGACCAATCAGCCCTTCTAGCCCTGAAATTCCGTATCTTTAATGATCCTCAGAATGTCAAAGGACTGGTCAATATCCACTCCAGTTTGCAGCTTGATTGGAATCACTCAAAGTTCCCGCCATCAAGAAGTGACATCTTTGGGCATTTCTAATATGAATCTTCAAGGAACCGTTCCTCCACACTTGGAACATCTATCTTTTCTTGTCTCCCTTCGCACAAGTAACAACAGCTTTTCGGGCATTTTGCCCCAGGAGTTGGCTCAATGGCGCAGATTGAAATCCATCGATTTTAGAAGCAACAATTTTAGTGGGGTGTTTCCATCATTTTTGAGCTCATTGTCTAATCTTCAGTCATTGTATCTTCCATTGCTAATATTACGAAACTACAAGAATTAGCTTTGAGTAGGAATTTATTTGTTGGAAATTTTCCTCACGAAATTGGCATTCTTGGTCATCTCACTTTTTAAACCTGGAAGGGAATCAGCCCTCGGGTCGGGCCCTATACCTTTGTCTGTCTTCAACCTCTCGTCTTTGCAATATATTGCTTTAATGACCTTATTGGTAAACTTCCACTGAGTATACGTGACAACATTCCAATGCTAGAAGGACTCTTTCTTTCTAGCAACTGGCTAGATGGCTTAATTCCCTCTAGTTTACAGAAATGTTCATGGCGGCAAGTTTTGTTGTTGTTGGGGAATGAATTTGTAGGAAACATACCGAAAGTAATTGGAAACTTGACTATGCTTGAAATATTACATCTAGGGGCAAACCACTTGGAAGGTATGTTACCAACCCCCTAAACTAACTTAAGTTTCTTTGATGGATAATTGTTATTTTCTGTTCCGGTCTACACATATCTTCATATAATTCTCCCCAACTTTACAAAATAAAAGCCTCGGTCATATTTGAATGAACTTCTGTTCCTAAATGAATTTTATTCTCTCTTTGTAAGGCGAAATACCAGGAGAGATTGGTTATCTGCAGAAACTGGAGGTGTTTGGATCGAATTGGAACAGCATACGAGAAAGTATCTTCAACATTTCAGCATTGCAGGTCTTTACACTTGTAGGAAATGATCTCTCAGGTAATCTTCCATCAAGTTTCGGTGAAGGGACGCCAAATCTTCAGGCAATATATTTTGGCATGAATAATTTCAGCGGACCTCTTCCTGATTCAATTTCAAATGTTTCAAAACTCACCATCCTAGACCTTTCAAACAATAGCTTCACAGGTCCTATTCCGGATTCACTAGGTAACTTAGAATTCCTTGAACTTCTTAACTTGGGAGACAACTTATTCACAACTCAATCACCATACTCAGAATTGACTTTCCTTACTACTTTGACAAAGTGTCGTCGTTTGAACGAATTGATGATTGGTGAGAAACGTCTGAGTGGAAAACTCCCAGCTTCTATTGGTAATTTCTCCACCTCTCTTAAAATATTTGCTGCTTATAGGTGTAGAATCCAAGGAAAAATTCCTGAAGAGATTGGTAAATTAAGTAGTCTTGCAACGTTAAGTCTATTTGACAATGAGTTGACAGGAGTCACTCCAACCAGTGTCAAAGGTTTGCAGTTTTCAGCAATTGTATCTACACAACAACAAGATAATAGGATCTGTTGTAGATGAAATCTGCAGTTTGAAGAACCTTGTTGCATTGGATTTGAGCCAAAACCAAATCTCTGGTTCCTTGCCAGCATGTCTAGGAAGTAACAGATTAAATTCCACTATACCCACCAGTATGTGGAGCCTTATTAATCTATTGAAGTTCAATGCATCCTCAAACATGTTAGTTGGCCATTTACCTGCTGAGATTGGGAGTTTGAAGGCAGTGACTCTCGTAGACCTGTCAATGAATAACTTATCAAGCAGTATTCCCAACACCATTGGAGGACTACAGAAGTTGATTGATCTTTATCTGGCACATAATAGATTTGGAGGGCCTATTCCAGACTCATTTGGTCAAGTTCTGAGCTTGGAAAGCATAGATCTTTCGTATAACAATTTAAGCAGTGCAATTCCCAAATCATTGGAAGCTCTCTTATATCTCAGGTATTTCAATGTTTCTTTTAATGAACTAAGTTGTGAAATTACAAATGGTGGCCCTTTTGTAAACTTCACAGACCATTCTTTTTGATGTCTAATGGAGCACTTTGTGGAGCTTCTCGGTTTCAAGTGCCACAATGTCCACCCGATACATCAAGGAGAAGAGGGCGTCTATGCATTGTGCTGTATATAATATTTGGGATTTCATCGCCAATACTTGTATTGACCGGATTGGTTGTTCTATTAAGATGTCAAAATAGAAGGAAGGATGAAAATCAAACAAACACTTGCCTTGCCTTAACATAGAGGTGTCAAAACGGGTGGGCCGGGTCGAACCGGCCCGCACTACCTTAAGCCCGGATCGGCCCGCTTTTTAAAAGCCCGTCCATAGCGGGCTTCCGGGCCGGGTCGGCTCGGATCGTAAAAAATTTGTGCAACCCGGCCCGCTCGGAAAGCCCGTATGGGCCGGTTAACCGCGGCCCGCTCGCTAAAAATCGGCTCGACCCGTTTAATTTTTTTAAAAAAACTTTAATAACATTAAAAAAATTTTATTTTTTATTTTTTTTTTAAAAAAAGGGCCGGCCCGCGGTTAACCGCGGCCCGTTTGGGGTTGAACCGGCCCGGCCCGTGATTCGCGAAAAATCAGGCCCGTGATTCGGCCCATGCGGTGGGCCGGGCTTTCTCCGTGCGGGCCTGGCAGCCCACCCGTCTTGACACCACTACCTTAACACATGCAAGAATTTCATACGATTAACTTCTACAAGCTTCTAATGGATTCAGTGAAAGCAATTTTCTTGGCACAGGAAGTTTCAGTGCAGTTTACAAAGGGCTACTAAGAAATGAGACTTCTTTGGCAGTAAAGGACCTAAAGGTGTTCAATTTGCAATTAGAGGGCGCATTTAGGAGTTTTGACGCAGAATGTGAAGTATTACGCAATCTTCACCACAAAAACCTAACCAAAATCATCAGCACTTGCGCCAAACTTGATTTCAGAGCCTTGTTAATGAAATATGAACCATGTTATGTGTACACTTTGGGTTACCCTTTGGTTGACTCGGTCCCATCCGAGCACTCACATGGAGGTCGGGTCCCACTCCATTAAATTTAATATTTTCACCCCTTATGTGAGGGGGCAGGTGGGGTCGGGTAAGGGGAAGGGTAAGTGAGAAGTGTACAAATAGCTTAATTCATGGAATATATGCCTAATGGGAGTCTTGAAAGTTATATTCTCATGATTATTTCTTGGACATCCTACAGAGGCTGAACATAATGATAGATGTGGCTTGAGCACTAGATGACCTGCACAATAATTATCTAACCCCGGTGGCGCATTGTGACCTGAAGCCGAGCAATGTTCTGCTTGACAAAGATATGGTTGGACATTTGGCATCTTGAAGTTATTAGGCATAGGGGTGTCAATTGGACAAACCAAGACCCTCAGAACAATTGGCTACATTGCTTCAGGTGGCACAAAATTTGAAATTTCACTTGTCTTACTTTTTTCTACTTTTCTTACTACTATGAACATTAAATTTGTGTTCTTTTGATGTAGAATATGGATTGGAAGGTGTTAATGTTAGATTATTGTAATTGGCTATTCTGTGAACAAAATGACCAACTTGAATATTTTAGAAGTTTAGGGACTTAATTGTAAAGTTTCAGAGTTGGTTGTATAGTGTAGGGTTCTTGATCCAAGTTTGGAACACGAAGGAAACTCGTCGCATTTTCGCTCGCTGCTCGTGGGAGTCATGCTCGAGTGGATGAAGCAGAACATCCAGCGCTCGACCTTCGCCCACCTGTCGCTCAAGCGACCATTTTACGGCATGACCTAATTCGCGATTTCACAAGATTTTTATTGGCCAAAGTTTTCATATTCGTCCAACATATAAAAGGGGGAGCTGCGCATTCGGAAAAGGTAGATTGAACATTACACATTCAAGATAAAACACTTATTCTCTCAAAAGCTAAACCTTCATCCAATTCAATCACTTTATTATATGCGCCCTTTGGATTGAAAATATCAAAACTTTCAATCAAATACACTGGTGCGATTATTTTCTTGGATCTATTAGGAGGATTGTGTCGTCAACTTGGCTGGTTGCGAAGATCAATGAAGAAACTCAAGAACGAGGAATTCTTGGTGGATCTACAGGAGATAAATTGCGAGAAGAGTTAGAATTGGTGTTCGTGTGCACATTTCAGGAGAGTTGCTTCAAACTTCAGACAGGAGATCAGAAAGCTTGTGTCGTCAATTTTGCTGGTGGTCTGTAAGTTTCTAATACAATTTATAGTGGATCTTTGACTGACAAAACGCTCGGAGTTTTTCCCACATTGAGTTTCTCCGTCAACAATTCTCATGTTGTTTATTGCTTTAGTTATTGCGATAGTTCAAGTTAGGGTAAACTGAATTGATTAATTAATCATCTAGACATAATTAATTTGTGACTTGTTGCATGTTAATTAATTTTTAATTTCGCGTTTACACCTAATCACTCCCCATCTATGTGTAGTTAGGTCGAATCTCCAGTTTTTCAGAAGGTATAGTGTCGCCAAAGTGCGATGTTTATAGCTATGGTATTTTGCTGATGGAAACATTTACAAGGATGAAACCCTGTGACGACCTGTTTAATGGAGATTTGAACTTGAGTCTTAGGGGTAAAGGCTTCCCTTCCTAGTGCAATCATGCACGTTATTGACTTTAATTTGCTAAGAGGCGAGGAAAAAAATATTGATGCAAAGATGACGAGCTTATTGTCAATCATGGAACTGGCATTAAACTGCGCTCGAGAATCAACATGAAAGATGTTGTAATAGTGCTAAACAAGATAAAACTTCAGTTCCTTACAAGCTGCGCAAGGGAATGAAGAGAAAGGTAAAGCCATTGCAACACTCAAGTTTGTGTAGTAGGCAGTCACCTCTGAAATGGTGTTTGTGTAATTTGCTCAAAGAACTATCGGACATCTCGAGTTGCAGCAAAGTAGAATTCTAAGTGAAAAGAGGAACAATTCTGGGAGAAATTTTTACTAAGTTAGCCAGGTAGCCAGGCTTAACAGCTGTGTTGAAAATGGTAATTTTTCTATAGTCTATAAGATCTTCAAAAGGCAACTCAATGTCGTCAATTACAATAACAGGAATACACAAGCTCACAATAGCATTGATGGATGCATTCCCTGTGATGATGCGACAATTCTCCTGGTCTATGAACCATGTTTTACAATAACATACTCTTCTCAAGCACCTGGAAAGGCAAGTCGCAAATATCACCGCTGCTGGCCTTCATTTTACAAAAAGGGAAGAAAAACAAACTTGAGTAAATGCAAGCAAAAGAAACCATAGAGATTTATTGCAGCTTACCTTTAAAGCAATCTCAACTCCTTTCCTCTTTATTCAGTGGGCAGGTGTCAAACCTGTACTCAGTTGTTCACATTTGGTAGCTTCAACTTGATACAAAGATAAAAACAAGAAACAAACATCTATGACCAATCCCTATCTCAACAACTTCAACTTCTCAGAATACTAACTTTTTTTCCAATGAAAAGTTGAGTGAATCCCAAGGGGGTGATAATACTGTAGACCTCAAATTTTGTATCCCGAAGGTGACTAATAGATCCCAAGACCTCTCGCGTCCACTTAAGTATATTTCTGTATACTAGGATAAATCGCTAGCCACACGTGACCTCTTCCGATAGTGGTTGAATTGGTCGCACGCACTCCAACAATCAAGTAAGTTGATGATAATAAGTGTTTAAGTGTGAGAGCTGCTTTAGGCACGAGCCTTTTGTATATATAAAAATAAAAAGGAGTTCGGCTTTGGGAGATTTAAGTAAAAGATAGCAAAGTTGTTGCTTGAGAGTCTAAACTTGCATTATTTTCGGAATGTCACGGTGTGTAAGTTTTATAGTAGAATGAATAGGTACTGTTGGATGAAAAAACATGTGGTCTCATTCGGCGTAGAAGACATCACAAGTTTTCCGAAAAGACTTTGCTGATCTATTTGAATGATTTATATTGATTTCGGGGACAAATTATTTTTTCTAGTATATTCCTAAAAATGCTCAACTGTCTAAGAGACTTTGATGCTGTAGCACTATAGAGACTCAAATCCATCTTATGGTTCCAAATTTAAGGCAACTGGGAATCCGAATTCTCTCATGAACACATGCATAGAAATGCAAAATTATATCGAGGGTAAGGGGTATTGAGAGTGGATCCAATTTCTGAATTTTTGTATATTTTTTGAAAAAACAAATTTGAACCATTAAATTGATTTATATTAGAAGATAAGATTTTTTTTTGTCAAAAATCTTTGTTGGAGGAACGCTCCTCCGTCCTATTTATTATTGGCATAATCTACTATTAAATTGCGTTTCTCTTCCTAATAATAATATAAGGCGTGCTGTAGTTTAGTTTAAGCAAGGATTATCCATTTGCTTGATTTAGTCCATGTTTGAGACCATTCTTTAAAATTTGTTTTTGCTCAAATTCATTTTTAATAAAATAATTTTGAATGCAAACTCAAATTTTTCTACTTGTAAACCACAAATAATTTGAAGAATGTTGTAAAAGGAAAATTTATTAGGGTTTGTAGTGAATGACAATTACACCCATATAGCCCTAGAAATTATTACCATTGTATTCCTGATTCTTACCTATAAATATAGGGTTTTGATCATTAATAAAATATACACAGGGTATTGACTTCAACTCTCTCTCCTACTTTTTCTCTCTTTTATAACACGTTATCAGCACGAAACTTTAACCAAATTTTCATAGTTTAGTGAAGGTAATAATTTTCTTTTAAGCATAATCATCTATCACGTGTATCAAAATTAATTTGATAACACATGAATTTTTCTCAATAGATATGTATTAAAACATTTTTTATGCTTTTTCGCTTTTATGAAAATTCGTAATAATTTGTAGCATAATGATTTTTTTATTTTACGAATGCATGCAAAGAATCTGTTCGATAATGCGTGCCCTTTTTTTTATCAATAAATCCATAAAGTACTAGGATTTAGGAAGAATTATACTATGTATCAATTTATTCCTCCACCATCATTGCTTTTGTCTTTACATAAAATACTATTTGTACAATGGATGGACGTGTGCTTTCGTCACAGTCTGTGTATGCAATTCTGCTTTTAATTCTATCATATTAATTCGACATTTTGATTCTATAATATTAATTCTAATTTTAATGAATATGTTGGAGATTTTAATCCTGTCTTGTATGTATATATATGAATCTTTTAATAACTTATCATGTTCTTTCTCCTGAAATAACACAATAATTTAATTAATATTCCAAAAGACTATTATTTGCTCTTGAAGAGCATAAATTATAATTTTTAATATTCATGAAGAATATTAATATACCGCTCTTGAAGAAGTAATATTAAAATACAATGTGCTCCCGAAGTAGCACATATTTCGAAAAACATATTATTTTAAATTAGTGTTTATCCTTGAAGGAAAACACGTGACTTATGTTGATATTGACTTAAAAAAAAAAAGGATTATCTAGTATAGATTTTTTTTCAACAGCCAGAAGCAGCAGCTTAAATCAATGGAATGTCAATATCATAAATATTATCATGTTATGTTGTGCCTTGACCTTTTCAATCACATACTACAAAGTCAAAAATCAAAAGTACATTAGCATACACCAATCGGTAGTCACCATGGCTATGCACTAATAATCATTGATAAATTGATGGGAAGAAATCAAAGTCATCGTCTATGATAAATCAACGCCATCATCTGTTTCACGTGTCATACCACATACCAGGTTTTATTTCTTTTCTTTCTCCATATCTATGTTGCTAGTAGACTTCACATTCTATTCATATTATTATATTATCCAGATAAAGAGCACATCATGTAGAATATTTTATCATTCTTGAAGAATCCAAAATTTATATATATTAAACTTCATATGATTTCAATATTCTAGGAAAATGTTACTTGCTCTAGAATAGCGAATTCTGTGAGATCTAGTTTATTTCATGATTTGAGAAATTTTCTAGATCGATATTATAAATGAATATAGTGTTGTTGCTCCTGAAAATACTCATCTCTACAAATAATACACGACTCCTGAAGAGTTAATATTTCTTTATTGGTGCTTTTGAAGTAGCACAACATTGTTAAAATTTTAAAGAAGATTATTATTTATGAAGTAACACACTGTTATCGACAAATATTTTAGTTAGATTTTATTTGCTCTCGAAGAGCATAATTATTAAAATCTAACATAAATTAAGTTTTTACTCCTGAAGAGTAAATTCTTAAACAATTTATTATTTCAAACAATAATATGTTATTGCTCCTAAATAGTATAACCCTCCGATTCCAACATTTCGGAAGAATATGTATCAATTACTCTTGAAAAATTTATAATTAAAGATAATGTGCTCTCGAAGTAGCACATTTTCAAAGAATAAATCATTTTGAATTTATGTTCATCGTGAAGGAAATCACATAAATAATGTCATGAGTACATTGATTAGATTGATTACTTGAATGATATGTGGTTATATAAACTTTAATTGTATTATTTAAAATTAAATAAATGAATTATATCTTATATTGAACCCAAAAGTTCAATTTTGGTTTTACTATTTGGCATAATAAGTTAGACCATCACTGGATAAATAATGATGCGAAATTAAAAATTTTAAATGGATATTCAATGAAGAACCAGAAGATTCTTCAATCCAATAAATTTCTATATATCATTTGTTCTCTTTATCGACAATTGATCATTAAACATCACTAGCTAAAATAGGGATTGAGTTCCCTATATTTTTAAAAATTAATTAAGGTGATATGTGGGGCCCCGTCACCCACCACGTTGATAATCTAAATATTATTTGTATATAATAGTTTTGATGCAAATACTAGATGATTGCATGATATTCGTAACCTGAAGTTTGCGAAATTATTGCTCAAGTTATGAGCATAATTTTCAAATTATATAATCAAGACTGTGTCTTATTAATGCTAGTGGACATAAATCTCAATATTTGAATAAATGTTAGTTGAGATGTCGATAAAAGATTTAACGTTATTTTTGTTAAATGCCTCCAATTAATATAATTGAGAACAAAGTATTTTTCCCTTTTTGTTTAGGAAATTCTATTACGCATCATGCCAACATCATAATTCTCCATATTATAATTGGCTTATGATTAGAGCATAATTTTTCATCTAATTATTTTGATAGTGCAGTATATGTAAAATCATTTTACCACAATGCACTGATATGAAAAATAAAGAATGCTGAAAATAAATGCATAGTTTGAACCCTTATCCCAAATAGGTGATATTTTATAACGCTGAAAAAAATAATTGTCAAATTGATTGGACAATTCTCTCAGTATTAGGGAGAGGAATTAAGAAGTTGAAAATAATATACAAATGCATCATTATCTAAATCCTAGCAAAAGATCACTCGAACCAGAAGTTCGAAAGATAATTTATTTAGATACATTTACTGATCAAAAAGATCAACAATATATAACGCACCAATTTTAAATGCTCCAATACAAATTGATGTCATAAGAGGACAATTTGATAGCATTATATTTGATATATCTATGGCACGTCTGAAGCGTGATGTGTTCGATTCTAATACAAACAAAATCTTCAAACAAAAATGGAGCAATTAGCAAAGACGGTCTTATTAAGGAGGCATACACTTTTAATGAGTATTTAGACATAACAAATTATAAAACACCTGAAGAGGTTCAGGTACCTGATATATTGAATTTGAGATATCTCAACAAGTTATGTCGTTATGGAGTAAGAAATAGAATCGAAAAATGAAAATTTGTCGACAACAATTTTGTACATGATGTGCTGCATCATATATGAATCGCGAGGAATCAAAATAAATGCGTCAAAATATATCGATCGAAGTAATGTTTGACCAAATAAAGTGGACGCAATCCTAAATTGATTTTACTAGAGAAACATGATGTTTTTGGACCTGTAGTCCAATAATCTAAAGATATATACTTATACGAAAAGAAAATGAGAAAAATGAAGTCATAATGTGTAATGTACGACTCTCAATATAGTGAATTTCGCAAAGATCGTCGTTGATGAAACGTGAATCTATATCATGTTATCTTGACAATATATGAAATTTGAAATACGTGATAGTCAACTCATCTAACATGACTATTAATATTATCTCTGAAATATTTAATATGCCTGAAACATAACTCAAATGATGCATGTCAGAGAACCATGTTTCAAATTAGATTGCAAAGATCATTATATGGATTGAAACAATCTGGACGCATGTAGTATAATCGCCTTAGCGAATATTTGTTGAATGAGGGCTATAAGAATGATGATATATGTCCATGTGTTTTCATAAAGAAAACAAATGTTGGATTTACAATTGTGGCAGTTTATGTGGATGATTTAAATTTAATTGGAACTCCTAAAAAGTTCAACGAAACTGCTAATTATTTAAAAATGAATTTGAGATGAATGATTTGGAAAAAAAAAATCAAATTTTGTCTCGAGTTACAGATTGAACACTTCCTAGAAGGATTATTTGTTCATCAATCTACATATACAGAAAAAGTTTTAAAACTGTTTTACATAGATAATGCACATCAATTGGTATCACCTATGATTGTTCGATCACTTGACGTGAAAAATGATACATTTCATTCACTTGAAGATGGAGAAAAAATTCTTGGTCCTGAAGTACCATATCTTAGTGCAATTGGAGTATTAACTTATCTTTCAAACTGCATTCGACCCGACATAACTTTTTCTGTAAATCTCCTTGCAAGATATAGCTTTACACCAACTCAAAGATATTGGAATGGTGTTAAACATATTTTTCGTTACTTAAAGGGTACGATTGATTTGAGATTATTTTACTCTCAAAAGTCGGGATCTGCTTTAGTGGGATATGCAGATATAGGTTATCTCTCTAACCCACATAAAGTAAAATCACAAACAGGATATATGTTTACACATGGAGGAACAACTATATCATGGAGATCTGTGAAAAAATCCTTGACAACAACATCCTCAAATCACTCTGAAATTATTGCAATCCATGAAGTAGGGACGATAATGTGTATGGTTAAGGAACATGTCCCATCATATCCAAGCATTATACGGGTTAATTTCAACAAAAGATAGTCCAACAAATTTGCAACTTGTATTGCAAAACTTAATGAAGGCTATATCAATGATGATAGAACGAAGTATATTTCTTCAAAATTCTTTCGTGCATATGAGTTTCAGAAGAATGATGACATCGACGTTCAACAAATTCGCTTAAGTGACAAAGTAACCGACTTATTCACAAAAACACTGTCAACATCTACATTCAAGAAATTAGTCCATGAATTTGGAATGCACCGACTCAAAGATTTTTAGTGATTAACATCAGGGGGAGTAACTGTACTCTTTTTCCTTCGCATAGGTTTTATCCCACTGGATTTTCCTAGCAATGTTTTAATGAGGTAGCATATTTTTAATACTCCAAAATAACTGTACTCTTTTTCCTTCTTTTGATTTTTTTGTCCCATTCAATTTTTATCAAACAAGATTTTAACGAGGCAGATATTTTGTAATGTATCATTCAAGGGGGAGTGTTGTAAAAAGAAAGTTTATTAGGGTTTGTAGTGAATGACAATTATACCCCTGTAATCCTAGAAATTATTATCATTGTATCCCTGATTCTTACCTATAAATATAGGATTTTGGTCATTAATATAATACACACAAAGTATTGACTTTAACTCTCTCTTTTACTTTTTCTCTCTTTTATAACAAAGAAATTATTTTTTATTGTGGATCCAAAAATACAACCCAAAACAAATTTTGTAACTGATGCAAGAATTCAGCAAAATTCACATTCATCATTAAAGTAAATATTTCAAAATTATACTTTGAAACATCACTTAAAAAAAAAAAAAAACATTCAAGATATATTTCTTTGCAACCATGTCTGGATTTCGAATTCTAATTCGCATCAGATATATTCAATTCTTAATTGGAAATCTATAAACAACTGAGAAGATGATTACAAGAAATATATCCGTATAATGCATTTGGTAATGAAACAAGAGAATGTATTTCCTGTTTATAATGTATTCGGCAAACTTTATCACAAACAATCAGCAATTATGACTGAAATAATATATAACAAACATTGTTAGATACTCGAAATATTCGTATCAAGTTTCAGTTTAACCAATTAGGAATTTATATATATATAAAAGCTGTAAAGCAACCTTAATGACAGATTATGTACAACAATGCAACCTTGGACATTGACAAAACATTGCACTCATTAAAATTTATTAATCTAATACAAACTTAGGTACACAAATAGCGTTTCACTTGGTCTACTTGAAGAACGGATTTGGTAGAATTGAAATGAGTATACATTACAATTATAATCCACTGAGTGTAAAACGACACCACATTATTCATTTTCAGCGTATATTGAATACGAGGCACAATTTTCCATATAGTTTGAAATAATCACGACAACTACAATTCAGATTGCAAATGTTCCAATTCTACTACGCGTCGACTGTATAACAACACCATGGAATTAGACACCACTCATCTTTCTAACTCCCACGATGTCAACGAGTCATATTAAAATCGACTTCAAGATAAATTTTTGCTGAAAACGGAGAACACTAATGTTAACATAATTAATACAACATTAATTATGATTTCTACAGATTGCTTGTTCTCGTTGGACCCCAAGTTATAACTTGTTTGGCGTTTCCATTTGTCTGTGGATCTTCGAATACAAATTGTAACATATTAGCTTCGATTTGGTTGTTTTTGTGGTGTTGGTGCAGTTCCGATTAAGGCTTTATATTAGCGATAAAGCCCTAATCACGCCAAAAAAGGAGATTAGAAACATGAATTCTGGAAAATTGTTAGGATTAAAATGTGCTTCATATCTGAAAAAATATCAATATGTGATAAGAATTTAGATTTCTTGAGAGGATTCTAGATGAAGGCGAATACAAGTGAATATGAAGAGTCACCAATTTGAAAAATTTGACCTTTATTAATGTGTACGAGGGGCTTGTTTGGTAGAGCTAAAATAACTGCCAATTGATTATTTTGTTTAGGAGTTAAGTAATTTAACATTTTTCCTTTTTTACTATAATATTATAGTATTTGTGGAATAAAATCTTTCACATGTAATTATAGAAATCTTATTAAAAACAGGTAGTTTGCGTAATTTTCATTTAAAATTAATTATTGAATTTGACTTATATTAAAATCTTAATTTTAATTTCTATAGAACAAATCATATTTTTACCAACAAATCTAAGCCCAACTACCAACAAAATTGTGAGGACTGGCTCAGCAACCCAAAAGGACCCGCGAGTAAGTAAAAGTGTAATTGCGAGTACAGTAAACTATTCCCCGGTGCCCTAACCTGGTACTCGCCCCCAATCTCGCGTTCGCCCTTCTCTACTACGATCTTCAAGAATTCAACTTTCTACTCTATAAAGTAGTTCTCCTCTCTCTCTCCCTCCCTACGCTCATTAATGCATTTTTGAATATTTTAGTATTCGTTTAATGAAGTTTGAACTGGACATTTGTTTGCTTACTTAGGGCTTAGTTTTTTTTTTTTTAAATGGTGGAAAGAATTTGAAGTGGTAACGTTGCTAAAATGTCAATTATGCTGGAACGTCTCGGAAACTTTGTAATCAAATCACTGGAATTTTAGTTTCTTTTTAACGCTTGTGAGCTATTCGTGTGTGATTGCTGATATAGTTTTCTGCTTTAATGAAATTAAGTTCCTGTTTTACTTCCTCTTCGATTATTTACTGGAGATAACTACTTCTATTGTACAAGGCTGAGAGATTGCTTAACTTTGGGTCCTGTTTCGTGCCATGGTTCCCATTTTTATGATACTTGGATCCCACATTGAAAGAATGGGCTTTCAGTAAGTGGTTTATATAGATTTGGGCTCACCAACTTAAATAGCTGGCTTTTGTGGTATAAGTCTCCCAAAATTTATAACAATTCAATTGAATAGCGTATCAACTTTTTCGGTTTATAGGCAATTTGGACACCCTTTCTAAAACTCGTGTCAAGTTCTTTGAGACTGACGTATATGCTTGTGTTTGAGCTCTAGCTTTGCATGCCAAGGGGCTTAGCTTTATTAGTTAGCCATTCCAGATGGAGATTCGGCTGTGATAATGAATCTTGGAAAACCTTGAAGTAAAATATAAAGCTCTTTAAATTTAATGTTATCCTTACATTGCTATATAATCATTGAGGATTTTGGGCAGTTTGAAATGGATTTCCTGTACCAATTCTATTTTTTTGTCGTCCAGAATGAACAATGATCATTTCTACACCTGGCTGACTTGCTAGATATATCATGTAGGAAAAGGAAACAAGAGGTTTTTCCTAATGATAATTGACCTGGGACTTCCATCAGGCAAAGATAGAAAAGATAAGGACAATGAGCCAGATGTTTACATATGTATGAAAGATGCTAGAATTGATGGACAAAATGGGGATGGAACAACTGTTAGTGCTCACAGTATTATTGTGCATGATAAAGAGCAAGTGGGACATGATGTGATCTCAGGATCATCAAATAGCAAACAAAAAGTGCCCGATAGAGATTGGCTGGCCATTGATTTTCATAAATATTTGGAACCACATGATGACATGGAATTTGAATCCAAGGAGGATGCATTTTCATTTTATAAAGAATATGCAAAATCCGTTGGATTTTCCACCATAATAAAGGCCAGTCGTCGATCAAGAATATCTGGAAAATTTATTGACGCAAAATTTGTGTGTACCAGATATGGAAGCAAACAAGGACCTAGTTCATCTGAAAATTCAGAACATATGCCAATTGGGGATGCCACAACAAGCAACCCTGTGAAGAAAAAACGAGGTAGAACAAACAGATCCTGGTTTAAAACAGACTGCAAGGCTTGCATGCATGTCAAGAGAAGGCAGGACGGAAGATGGATTATTCATAGTTTTGTACTGGAGCACAACCATGATGTTTTCTCAGAACAGGCTAATTACCTTGAAAGTCAAAGGAATATGAATTTTTACAAGAACAATATCAATGCCATGCATGGTATCCGGGCAAAGACGAAAAATCTGTATATGTCAATTTCTAGAGAGTCTAGTGGGATGAAGAAAACTGAGAATCAAAAGAGCAGCAGTGCAAGCTCTGGTGGATCACATTTAGATTTTGGAGATGGAGATGCACAAGTTATGGTTGAATTTTTGTTGCACATGCAAGACAAGAATCCCAGCTTCTTCTATGCTATAGATTTAAATCAGGACCGACGTTTGAAAAATGTGTTTTGGGTTGATGCGAAAAGTAGGCTTGATTACGAAAACTTCGGAGATGTGGTGTTCTTTGACACTACATATAAAAAGAACGAATCTAAATTGCCATTTGTTCCTTTTATTGGCATGAACAATCACTTTCAATTCCTGTTACTTGGATGTGGATTACTTGGTGATCAAAGTAAATCTGCTTATGGTTGGCTCATACAAGCCTGGCTTAGAGCAATGCGCGGTCAAGCTCCAAAAGTGATACTGACTGATCAAGACCAAAAATTGAAAGAAGCCATAGCTGAAGTGCTTCCACATTCTCGCCATTGTTTTTGTTTGTGGCACATATTGAGTAAGATTCAGGAAAAGCTTGCATATGTGATGAGGCAACATGAAAACTTTATGTCTGAATTTAGTAAATGCATTTTTAAGTCACAAACAGAAGAACATTTTGAATATAGTTGGTGGAAAGTGGTGGACACATTTGACTTAAAAAAAGACACTTGGATGCAGTCATTGTATGATGACCGCCTAAGATGGGTTCCAACATTTATGAAAAATATATTTTTGGCAGGATTGTCTACAAAGCAACGTCTGGAAAGCATAAGCTCTTCTTTAGATAAATGCCTGCTGCGTAAAACTACATTGAATCCATTTTTACACCAGTACAAAACAATGCTACTCGAGAAGTATGAAGATGAAGCAAAAGCTGATATTGAGACACGGAGTAAACCACCAGCACTGATTTCTCCGTCACCTTATGGGAAACAAATGGCAACAACGTACACTCATGCTGTATTCAAGAAATTCCAAGTTGAGGTTTTGGGAGTAGTTGCTTGTCACCCTAAACTAGAAAGTGAAGATGGTTTAACCACAACATTCAAGGTCCAGGACTTTGAAGAAAATCAAGACTATAGTGTGACATGGAATGAAAAGACGTCTGATGTTTCTTGCACTTGCCACTTGTTTGAATACAATGGTTTCCTTTGTAGACATGTGATGATTGTTCTGCAAATTTCTGGTGTGCATGGTATCCCAGACAAGTATATTTTAAAACGCTGGACAAAGGATGCAAAGAGTAGGGAAACGATGAGACAACTAGATTTAGGGGATTCTAGGTTTCAACTCTACAATGACATATGCCAGCGGGCGCTTAAACTGGGTGATGAAGGGTCAATATCTCCAGAGAGCTACAGTATTGCATTTGTCGCGATGGAGAAAGCTTTGTTAAAGTGCAAGAGAATAAATAATTCAGTTCAGGGGCCCAGTTCTCCCTCAGATCACGACCTGCATGTCTTTGAAGATGTGACCCATGGTAACTGTAAAAGCAAGACTAAAATAAGGAGCAACATCTTCGGAAAAGGGAAGGTGAAAGTTGTTTTCTTTGCTTTCTTTTTACTTTCTGTTCACATGTTTTTCACTATTCTAGCAGTGTACATATATGGAGAGTTGGTTTTGTTCATTTTAGGTGCATCCCGAGCAAGAGATACTAACCAAAGGGATAAATGATAGCTGGGATAAAATGGTTTAATTCTGATCCCTTGTGTGAGACTTAATTTACCTGTAATCTTGAAATAGTTGTTGGCTGTGAGATTTAATTGGATTGTTGTTGTGGTGTATCATTTGTTGCAGGGGTACTCAAACTTTCAAGCACCAGCCCTTGATTGTTCTTATGGATTGCAAGAAAGCATACCAGGGACGGTATGGTGTCTTTATCTACAATCACAATGCAGAGCAGCCTAGGCTTTTTTTTTTTTTTTTTTTTAATTCTTTTTCCTGCTCGCTTTAATTGTAAGTTGAATAACAAATTGTCTTAGAGATCCAAATTTTTGGATGCTTGTAGGGACAATTAAACTCGAGAGTTTCAACACCTGGAGGCTTTTGTGGTCCCAAAGAGATTGTTCATCGAGCAGTATGCAAATACCATTTCTTGTCTCCATTTTATTTGAACCGGCACTACAAGTTCACTCCTAATTTTCATTATTGTTGCAGGAGCAGATGAACACAGTTGCTTCGAGTAGCAACTATTATTATAGCAACCAAAGAAGCATTCATGGGCTGGTGACGCAACTTTACACATTACAACCTTTAATTCCTTTCCAAGCTTTAATATTTGAATTAACTCTTACTTTTCTCATAGGGACAATTGAACTCAACAACACCAATGCAGGATGCTCCTTGTTTTCCTCAACAAAGCTTGCATGGTCTGGTAAGTATAATGTTATGCATTTTGAATAAGAACTTGGTTTATGTTGGATGGGAACCTATAAGGCAGCACTGATGTGGACCAAAAAGAATTGGAAAAAAACTGAAAAGAGAATCAAGAGAGTACGTATAAAATCTTAACCTATTATAAGATTGAGTGTCATCATTACGTTGTCAAATCATTTCCTTTGCATGCTTACAGGGGCAATTGCATTTCAGACCCCATCACATTCAGAATTGTTTTCTCACACAGGATAACTTGCAGGTTCTAATACTTAAAGAAACCGTATGTTATTTGGGCTAATTTCACAAACGGTCACTAAAGTTACCTGAAAATAAGAAAACGGTCGCTGAAATTTTAAACTTGCAGAAACGGTCATTGAAGTTCAAAATTTCTTGCACAAACGGTTATTGAATTTTCAGATTTTTTGGGCGAGTGTGCAACAATTTTTTGGCAACTTTCGACCACCAAAACCGCCGATTTCGGATACCATTGGAATGCCCACAATGTCCTTTTCAATTACCACAAAAAATTTCCCTATAACTCCAAGGGATTCGGCCGAAATATACCCATGAAACCGACGACCGAAAACTGTGAAAATCTGCCCAGATTTTCACATTTTTTTGGGCGAGTTTGCGACAATTTTTCGGCAATTTCTGACCACCAATACCGTCGGTTTCGGATACCTTTGGAAAGCCCACAATGTCCTATTCAATTACCACCAAAAATCTCTTCATAACTCTAAAGGATACGGCTGGAATAAACCCACGAAGTCTGTTACCCGAACTGGGCAGATTTTCAAATTTTTTTGGTAGCTGACTTCGTGGTTTATTCCGGTCGGATCCCTCGGAACTATGGGGAGATTTTTGGTGATAATTGAAGAGGACATTGTGGGCTTTCCAACGGTATCCAAAACTGGCTGTATTGGTGGTCGGAAGTTGCTGAAAATTTGCCGCAAACTCACCCAAAAAATCTGAAAATCTGGGCAGATTTTCACAGCTTTCGGTTGCTGGCTTCGTGGGTATATTTCGGCCGAATCCCTTGAAGTTCTGGGAAGATTTTTGGTAGTAATGGAAGAGGACATTGCGGTCTTTCCAACGATATCTGAAACCAGCGGTTTTGGTGGTCGGAAGTTACCGCAAACTGACCCAAAAAATCTGAAAATTCAGTGACCGTTCCTGAAAGAAATTTAAAACTTCAGTGACCGTTTCTGCAAGTTTGAAATTTCAGCGACCGTTTTGTTATTTTCTGGTAACTTCAGTGACCGTTTGTGAAATTAACCCTATGTTATTTATGTTCAATCCTTATAGGATGCAGCTTAACAAAATTTTTGTAGTTCCAACTATTGATACACAAATCTTTTAACTGAAACTTGTTATTCATTGGGTTAATTTTACAAATGGTCACTGAAGTTACTTAAAAAACACAAAACGGTCATTGAAGTTCAAAAGTTGCACAAATGGTCACTGATGTTTCAAGTGGTTTCACAAATGATCACTGGAAGACCAAACTCATTTTCAGCCCAACTAGCCACCTTTGGACCACCATAACTCCAATCTCGGGCCACGTTGGCCATCGACCAACATACATTCTTGAAGCCCTCAATACCCTCTTCGCAACTCACCACTGGTTGTAACCCCGTCGGAATTAGTCGAAAAAATGAGCCAAAGTGGGCTGCTTGGGCTGAAAATCCCAAAAAAATCAGTCCAATCAGCCACTTTTGGACCACCATAACTCCAACATCCAGCCACCTTGGGCACCGCCCAACGTACCATCTTGAAGCCCTCAATGTCATCTTCGCAACCCACCCAACCACTCACCGTAACCTTGTCTAAATTGGCTGGAAAATCGCTCCAAAGTTGGCTACGTGCGCACAGCAATTTTCCGGCCAACTTTGGAGCGATGTTTCGGCCAAATTTGTCGGGTTTACGGCCAGTGGTTGGGTGGTTTGCGAAGAGAGAATTGAGGGCTTCAAGATGGTATGTTGGGCGGTGGCCAAGGTGACCAGATGCTGGAGTTATGGTGGTCCAAAAGTGGCTGTTTGGACTGATTTTTCGAGATTTTCAGCCCAAGCAGCCCACTTTGGATCGATTTTTCGGCCAATTCAAACGGGATTATGGTCATTGGTTGGGTGGGTTGCGAAGAGGGCATTGAGGGTTTCAAGATGGTACATTGGGCAGTGTCCAAGGTGGCCGGATGTTGGAGTTATGGTGGTCCAAAAGTGGCTGCTTGGACTGATTTTCAGCCTAAGCAGTCCACTTTGGCTCAATTTTTCGGCCAATTTCGAGGGATTACAGCCAGTGGTTGGGTAGGTTACGAAGAGGGCACTGAGGGCTTCAAGAAGGTATGTTGGTCGATGGCCAACGTGGCCTGAGATTGAAGTTATGGTGGTCCAAAGGTGGCTGGTTGAGCTGAAAATGGGTTTGGTCCTCCAGTGACCATTTGTGCAACTTTTGAATTTCAGTGACCGTTTTGTGTTTTTTACGTAATTTCAGTGACCGTTTGTGAAATTAACCCGTTATTCATCTGATATAGAAGCAGCACTATTTCTGCATCTCCATTGCTGTACATGGGAGGAGTAGCATATATGATCATCTAGGCTTAAGGAGGACAGACAATTTACGGTTACTTATACCTTATTTTCTTTATAAAAAAATTCTGTATTGAATTTTAGGGAATCATAACTGATAATGTCCTTGATGGAGGGTAGCACTGGACGGGTGGAGACAAATGAAGCGTAATAAATTGATTTGGCATGGTAAGCTGGTGGACTCTCGGAGTCTTGAGATTGGAAATTTGTGCATATGTTGATATTCTGTGTGTCGTAGTCGCTGGGGGAGGGGATTGGCCTCTCTGCCATAGGCCTTATTTGTAAAGGCAGAAGTATTTTGTAAATGTAGTTTCTGCTGTAAAGGTGCCAAAGAACACACAGCTAAATGTAGTCTTCATGTGTCTCTTTATCCTTTGGTACTATTACTATTCCATTTTCACTCGTCATATTGTATATAAGCCCCAGAAGAAAATGTCAAATTTCTTGTTTGCATTTGGTAAGTTCTACAAGATTTAGTATAAAATTATAATAGATGGTAAATGATATTATGGTATACTAAAGTATTAATTTTTAGTAAAAAAAGGATCATTTATACTTGTTATCTTTTTTTTTTTTTTTTTTATCGGTAAATGTGTAATCTATAGATCAAAACGTGTACAATGTACAAGTACTACGGGCATACCCGAGCAATCTAAGATGAAGACCATAAGACAATTACAACGGGCAAATCCGTGCAATCAAAAGACAAGTGAAAGATACAATTACTCCGAGCATTTCCAAGCAAAACAAAAGAAATGAAGAAGAGATATAATTAGCAACAAGCTAACGACTCATAGTGAATTAAAACATACGGATACAAATTAAAAATGGCTTTGTATATGTGTGTTTTAATCCTATAAACAACATTGTCAACATGTTGTACAATGTGCTCAAAAATAAATCTATTTCTAGCCATCCAAATATAGTAGACGGTAGTGACAAGTGCAATCTTATTCGGTCTAATACTAGTTGGTAGTCTAAATGATATTTTTCTGACAAAAAAATAAAAGAAAACTATCTCATCATACCATTTGTTTATATCTATTTTAATTTTATAACAATTTTTTTAGTATAGTCGGGTATCAAGTGTAACAGCATACAGGACAGAAGACTTGGTTAAGATTTGAATCTTTGAATAGCTGATGAGGGCAATCCTTCATAGTGTGCGCACACCATATGTTCCCATGTTACCCGCTCACACACATATACTTAAAAAAATATTCTTTTTCTTAAAGATAATTAATAATCACTTGCTGCCAAGTCTATTTTAATCACCGCTAAACCATTTATAAAATAGCTAGTTACGTGGTCAACTTATTAGCAGTAACATTCGATGAGAAAACATCATGGTTACACTCACTTGTGTATTAGGATGAATTATAATGGAGACAATGAAGGTTTTATTGTGTTTTTACTTTGTCTTCTTCAAACCCTATATATATCCGAAAGCTCTAGCGTATTTCTTGTGTCAATCCAGGGAAGTGTGTGATAGTTTTCACTTTTGCAGCCATGAAGGACTTTTCTCTTCAAATTTCGCACCTGTTGTTTTGGAGGAAGTACATAAAGTATAAAATTTTGATTTTTATAATCACTTTAAAGCAGATAAATGCACTTGATAATAAATTTCTGGTCATAATTATTGGAGCATCAGCACCCTAGCCTCATCATCATGGCATCATATAAATTAGATATAATATCATATTAATTAATTGAAAACCATGCCTGTGTTTTCTTTCGCACGTAGTTAGTCTTAATATTAATTCGGATTTGTGATCAAAAACCAATGACGTTTAAACATATGTTGGAAGTCAGATAATTAATTAGAGAGAAAAAGCCAAGTCCAACTAAATCACTCGTAATTAATTACTACTTAATGTTATCTTGGCTACTTTTATTATTAATGAAAGGGTTAAAATCAAGAATTATTTATTTGACCTTGTCACATTTGACATCTTGTGTCCACACAACCAGATGTCAAGATTTCACAGAATTAATTTCACCAAATAAAATAAAATAAAATCTTTGGCTTCAACATTGTGTGGCCCTTAATTAGTATTTACGTTTGCAAATATATATACTCTTAAATACAAAGTTATCTCGGTGAACTATCACTCTAGAATTGGGATTTCTTCGTTATATTATGGGCTTGTTCGATAGATATTAAAATTCAATTTTAATTGAAAATATAATCTTTATGGTTGACTTTCATTTCACGCATGGGACCCACTAAAGACTATTTTTTCAATTAAATTCTAATTTAAATCTCTCTTTGATTTTTATTCTGGATAAAGGTTAATATTTAATATTAAACGAGATTACATCTAGTTTGGAATTTCAACGTTTTACTGCAGAAGAAATCAGCTTTATTTCATCGAAATAAGAAGGGTTAATTAATTAATAATTATATTTTTTAGTTAATTACCTAAGACAAGTCTAGGAATAATAATAGTCACACATACGTGATTACCTCATCATCAAAACGTTATTTCCTCGAAATAACTTGTTTCTTGGTCTTTACTCATCATCTCTCTCTTTTCCAACCTGATGAATTTGACATTTAACTAAGATGATGACTGACTTCACTATATAAACGCAGATCGAGGGACAAGAAAACGATCAGAACCTTCATAACCATGCAAAGCTCTGATAATCGACCCTACTATCAAGAAAATATCAGTATGCCCACTGATCCCAAAAATGGCGAGCCAGTCAGAAGACGGTCGAGGGCATCTAAGAAGACATCCACAACAATCCTCAATGCAAGCACCAGCAATTTTCGGGCCCTGGTACAACAATTTACTGGCTGTCACACCAGAGCTTATAAAGGGCCTATCAACTTAAATTTTTCACTTTACAACCAACAACTAGTCCAAGAACATAATGATTGTTTGATTCCAACTTCAAAGCCAGTTTCGGTACCATTTACTGAAAAATCTCAGCTGCAGCAGCTACAAGAAGATTACAAACTGCATCAACAACTAGTCCAAGAAGCCTCAGTTTCAACGGTCGTCGGTAACCCTGGACAGTTGACTTTTGACGATTTTGATATGGACAATGATGTTTATCTGCAAGAACTAGTCCCTCCACCTGGAGATTATTCATTATCTGATAATACATACGGTGATCTTTGGGGATAATATTCTAGTATATTGACTGTTGTTATTTTGTTTTGAAAACCGTAGATGATGAATTAGTTTTATTTTATTTTGATATTCATATACAATTAGTTGTCCTTTTGGAATTCTGATGTATTCATACCCTTTCTTTTACAACCATGATATTTTAATCACTATTTAAGTACATTAATCTGTTGTCTGTATTTACTACTCTTATTGCAATTCCATAATAGGCGTAAATTATTACTACTTAATTTGTTAGGGCTCCTTTTCTTGCCAAGTTTAAATTCATTTGTTAGGGCTGTCATTTTAGAATTTTATAGTACGTTCTTAATATTTTCCTGTTTTATCTTTACACTTTTCAAAATCCATTAGATTATACCCGTTTCCGAATGGTTTGAATTTATTGAACTCTACGATAACATGGCATCTGAAAATAAATGTAGAGAAAGAAATTAGAATAAAGCTGCTAGATTAAAGATCGATCCAAAACAACATAAGGCGGAAAACAGATCAAGAAAACCGAATGCCCATAAATTGTATTCATACCTCCAGCCATTGGCGTTGTTCCAAAACTCTCCCTTTTGTTGCAGGTAATGACACTTCTATAAGCTCTCAACACTCTAAATTGATGGTGTATCTTTTGTTTTTTGATGTCAAGCTTAGGGACCAAACCCATCTATTTATATAGCCAAAACTCCCATCAAATTATGGCTTAAGTTACCCTCCAATTGATGATGAATTTGAATTCCACGAATGTTAAATTGAAACTGTTGAAACTAAAGAGTAAATATGAGTGAATGTTGGACCATCAATTGCCTATGAAGAAACTGAAACGGGAAGACGAATCTGTTACATTCTCCCACTTGGTCCATACATTCAACCTAATGTCTTAACTTAATTCCATCGATTGACCTTCTTAAAAAACAACACGTGAATTATGATGATGAGTTCTCTAACAATGAGTATAATCTTCCATGTATTACGATGCATTTAATTCCTCAAGAAGTATTTGTTTCATAAGGTAAAAATACTTAATGAAAAGATCATATGCCTTATTTTTGGTCCTACAAAGATATATTTTCTCAAATAAATTAAGGCGCGAATGAATATGAGAAAATATCACAATAAATAAAAGTTTCGTACAAAATTTGTATATATCATTTCATAATGGAACCAAGTTCCATTTTCTCTACACGATCCTTGAATTTCAATGGTGGCATGTCTTTAGTCAAAGGATCAGCGATTATCAATTTAGTGCTTATGTGCTCAATGACCACTTTCTTTTCTTTAATACATTCCTTTATGGCTAAATACTTAATGTCGATATGTTTACTTCGAATACCACTTTTGTTGTTCTTAGTCATAAAGATAGTAGCCAAATTGTCGCAGTAAATTCTCAATGGCCTATAAATGAAATCCATAACTCTAAGCCCATATATGAAATTCTTGATCCATACACCATGCGAAGTAGCGTCAAAACAAGAAATGAACTCGGCTTCCATAGTGGAAGTAGCAGTTAGGGTTTGTCTGGCACTCCTCCATGATACAGCTCCACCGACCATCATAAAAATATACCTTGATGTTTATTTTTGTTAATCAACACAGAATATCCAATTACTTCCAAATTATCCATCCCTCTATACATAAGCATGTAATTTTTGATTCCTCGAAGGTACCGCATTACTTTCTTTATTGTTTTCCAGTGGTTCATATCTAGAATATTTTGATATCGTCCTAACATTCTTATAGCAAATACAATGTTAGGCCTTGTACAAACTTGAGCATACACTAGGCTTCTGACAACAGAAGCATATGGAATGTTCTTCATTTGTTTCCTTTTTAGATCATTTTTCGAGCATTGGTTCGAATTGAATTTATCAAATGGGAGCTACACTTGGTGAACAATCCTCCATCCAAAATTTCTCTAAAACTTTGTTGATATAGGTTTCCTGAGACAGACCCAAGATCTCTCGCAATCTATCTTTATGAATCTTAACGCCAATTACATAAGATGTCTCACATATATCCTTCATATCAAAATGTTTAGAGAGTAATTGTTTCACCTCATGCAACAACCCTATTATTGGTCGCAAGTAAAATATCATCTACTTATAAAATAAGAAAATAAATATTACTCTCACTAACCTTCTAGTATATGCAATGCAACTGCAGAAAGCATAAAAATAAATAAAAAGATAAGAAATTGAGTTGTCTCTCAATAAGCGTTTAATTTAAAGTCTCTAACTAGACTTTTGCACAAGTGCTTAATAACACTTTGAATATGGCTTGAAGGTTCTACTTTATTTGTTAATTTGACTTTGTTCCATATTTCGTACGTCCTCTAAAATCGTACATTTTCCTTTTGAATACGATATGAGTTGCCTGAATTGTCAGCTTCGAACTCAAACAAGAATACTTCGATCTTCTCATCGTCTTTAATCATAAATTCAATGAAGTTTGATTTTGCATGCTAATCACATCTTCGTTGAATATCATTAATTCATCTGACTCCTTCGTGATTAATTTCTCAATTTCTACATGTTCTATATCTTTAGTCGTTAATTCCTCATGTTGAATGATGAAGAGATCCTCTATTGGCATGTTATTTGACTCGTCCGTAATTATTTGATCTTCAATATTTTTATATTTTTGCATGATGACATCTCCTATAACTATTTCACTGTAATCAAATTGTTCTTCATGTGGATAATCGAAAATATGTTCCATCGCTTCTAATGGAGTTGTCAATAACAAGCAATTTTTAGTATAATGAAATGCACTATAGTATTCACATGTCGGTCTAATATCTTGATAAACAATTGATTTAATATTTAATTCATTCGGCCAACCATCCTTATTAAATTCAATAGGTTGATTGTATCACACTTTTTAAGTTCTTGTCTAAAGAGGAATTCTCCAAAGAACATGTCACCTTCATTTAAGTCAGAATCAATCATTTGAATTTTTGACATATTGCTTTTTTTAATTCACTGTCATTGGAGCAAAGAAAAACAAGTAGATCAATTGAAAAGAAAAAAAAAAAAAATCAAATAGAAGCAAGAAATAATTAAAACCAATATTAAATAAAAATAGTCCCCATAAACGACGTCAAAAACTTCTTGTTGATTTTATATCCCACAAGTGCACGGATCGTAACAAGTCATAAAGTTGACATAAGAGTCCGGATATCGTTTCCAGGAGAACTACTATTTAACAATTAGTTCAATTATTTTTAACTTTAATTTGATCGAAAACAAACAAAGAAGTAGATGTGATTTTTAATAGAATTATTTGAAAAGATAAGGATACACAAAAAGATTGATTTAGAACTTAAATAATGAACGAATATTAGGACGGAGCAACTTTACCTATTGATCACCTTTAATTCTTAAATTAAAATTCATAAAATCTATAGTAGTGTTCAATCAAATTCTCCTATTGTATTCAATTTACCACTCTCGAATTCTCATTAAGCCTATTTAACTACTTCAATTTCATAGCTTTATGCGAATCAACCTTTGTTAAACGAAAAATTGGTTCTAAAAATTCATTTATGACCGTAATTAATATAGGTATCTCTATACGTTATATTAATTTACCGAATTTTAACATGTGGTCTAAACAAATAATCTGTATCTCTACGTAATTATTGTCCATAAAATCATTGAATAATTGGCCAAAGAATTCAGGAGTGAGATGTCTCCTCTTCTCAAAGTTTTTTGCAAAAAGTACAACGTACCCAGGTTAATGAAAATGAACGATGTCAAAACTATAAACATCCTGGGAAAGCATAGACACCTCTGCGGGCCATCAAGTTGAATTCCTCAAAAAATCTGCGAGAAATAATCAATCTCTCAAACTCCCTCGAAGAAGCGAGACGTCAGTTGATTCCTCAATAAGCTCGAGTTTCGCCGAGCTCAAAGCTTTCAACAAATCCTTTAAAAGACAAGTAAAAAAGGTCAGGCTCAACATTGAGATAACTCCTTTACAAATCATTAAGAATATACAACGCTCACTAGCTTTGGAGTATGAGGTAGGAAATATCACATGGGGGACGGTGTCGCCCTCACACATTTGCCTCTTCCCCTTCACACAAAATCACGTTTCCTTCAACCATTTGATGGAGGAGGAAAGTCATATGACGAAGGGAGAATGTGACCCCACAGACAGAAGGGATACCAATCATTGGAATCCACTTTTCCTAAGGACCTAGGTTGAAAAATGGTTTGAAGGACGTAAAGGGTCATATCCTCACATAAAGATGTCTTTTTCCACAAAAAATAAGATTTCACTAGTAGGGCCGAAGCGTTGGGGACAAACTGGGTTGGGACCAGTCCGTATAACCTAAGGACGACTTTAAAGAATGGATGTAAAGGCAGTCGAAGTCCTACCTTTAGAAGGTATTGACTAATGGTGACGCACCCTGACCTCGGTAAACAGGCACGCTCATCAGAGGCGACGGATATGAGTTCAATGTCATAAGGTATGCAATATTTTTCCCTAAAATTTGCTAAGGTGGAGGTGGATACTATGGATTGAATTTTAGCAGCCCCCTAAGCCTTATCTCCCGACCTACCCTCGTCAACAACAAAGAACTCTGCCCAACTCTAATGGCTCGCATAAGGTCGACAGTGTTGGTCAGTTCAACCCCTATTTCAGAAGTAGTCTCCCTAAGGTTGACGTTCCCTCCAGAAGGTGACGAGGCCATTACCTTGACAAAAAAACAAATTTTGAAAATATTTACGAGATTGAGTGAAAATCACTAAATGAAGGTGGCAAAAATTTATGAAGAAAATGAAGAAGAAATTGCATATTACAAAAGAGAGAGAGTTTAAATTCCTTGATTGCAAAAGACGATTTTCCAACCGAATGTTGCTTTCTTGAGGGATTTGAGTGAGTTATGGAGAATTTTGAAACCTAAAGAGAAGGTAGGAACTAAAAATATAGGGAAAATTGCAATGTTAATCTCTAACCTAGAGTGCTTATAGAAAACGATTATAAAGAGATCCCTTGAAAAATTACCTCTTGATGATTCTACATATTGACAAAAGAATTACTCTATATGTACATAATAGACTACACCCCCCTCACATGGAGGGGAATCCACACATAATTAAATATTCGTGGGCCCCCCTCCATGTGAGGGGGTGTAGTCTATTATGTATACCATGAGGTGTACATGTAGATTAACCCTTGACAAAATGATAAACCCTGAGTTGCTGATGCAGATGCAGTGAAGTTGCTGTTGTTGCGGATGCTTTAATTGAGGATGCTGATGTTCCTGCTCTGGACCTGTGAAGTTTGATTAATAGATCTGTTAGGCAATAGATGTTGAAATTGAATATGAAGACTGAAGCTGTAGATTTGTGAAGTATACATCTCTATTGAATTGCATATTGGAATAAAGGCTTATTATTACTTGAGTAAATGAAGCAGAAATTGAAAGAACAGATCCAAGGCTATTCGAGAGGCCTAGTCTCACCTCACTTCTCTCAACTACATACTGAATAATCCCCCAAGCTGCCCCCTCACATTGGCATTCTATCTTACCCCATTCTTCACAATACCCTTGCTTCTAAATGAATCTGCTACTAACTGAATATGCTTCTAATTGAATTTGGACGTGATCTCCAGCTTTTATTGCCTCCTGTTGATTGGGGGTCTATCATTACTCGTCTCCCCAAAGTCTACCTTATCCTCAAAGTGGAAGCTGTGTGCTTCTCTTGATAACATCGTCCATTCTCCCTTTTTGCTGAGGTTTTGCATTCATTAATCTTTTTAATGGCAGAACTCTCCTTGCCATCATCGTTAGACGAAGTACAGTAGATTTGAGATTTACCGTGAGTGGTGAAAGACTACTGGACAGCTTTTGATAATAGGAGAATTGTGGGCTGTAACTTACTCATGGGTTGAGCAGACTAAGTACATTTTTATTTGGACTAAAATTCATTTGTGCCTGTTTCACCGTCTCATTTTACTCTTCAACTCTTTGGGCCAATTTTAAAATTTGAACCAAACCCTGAGGCTCTAACCTTTATCCCCAACCCATAACATGGGTCATTAACAAAATTGCCCCTACGATTTCGACCATCTGTACCAGCTTCGATTATCTCAGGTTTTGGTGGACCTTCAGCAGTAAGGGTTGATTCAGGTGCAGCCATCGTCAAACCTTTTACCTTTAGATGCTCTACTCACCATGGTTCACCATTTCTATTCCTGTTTTCGATACTTGCGCCCGCCAGCCTCATCGAACTTTGGCGAAATTCCAGAAGCAAAGGTATGCTCCAGTGAGTTCTCTTCTACGGATAGCCAGAATCTATTTATCATCCACTCTTTCAATTCTCCCCAAGTTTGCACCAACCGGCATTGATCTATACTTTGAAACCACTCCCAAGCTTCGCCATCTAAACACGCTGTAGCGGCTTCTACCTTTTTCCTCTACGACAATCGATTCCTTGTGAAAATCCTATCTGCTCTCCACAGCCACCAATCTGGACTACCATCAAAGAATATTGGTATCTTGAGACGGCCTAGCGAATGCAATCCAGAATCATTTGCTCGATCTCCTTTCCATTGCAACCTCAGTTGTTCCAAACAATTGAATATGGAGCTCCATTTCTCTTCCAATTCCTTGCTGAATTTTATTTCCATTAGTCCTAGAATTGATGCTCTGATACCAAATGATAGGACCCTAAGTTGCTGCCGATGCTTTAATTGAGGCTGTCGTTGCTCTTACTCTGGACCTGTAAAGCTGTTGATCAATAGATTTGTTCGGCCGTAGATGTTGTAAATAGAATATGAAGTCTGGAGCTGTAGATTTGTGAAGTATATCTCTGTATTGAATTGCATATTGGAAGTCTGGAATAAAGGTTTATTAATTGAGTAAATGAAGCCCAGATTGAAAGAACAGATCCAAAGCCATTTGAGAGACCTGGTCTCTCCTCACTTCTCTCAACTACAGACCGAATAATCCCCCAAGTTTCCCCCTCACATTTATTAGAATTTTATCTCACCCCATTCCACGAAGTACCCCTGCTCCTAACCGAATATGCTTCTAACTGAATTTGGGCTTGATCTCCAGCTTTTACTGCCTCCTGTTGATTAGGGGTCTATCACAAAACCGAATATCTGAGGAAAAAAAAAATAGCTCTGAAATTCAGCTAGATTTCAAAGTGGGTTCATGAAGAATTGGGTCCACGTAAACCCCTTGCTGATGATTTCAATTGGTTTTGAGGAAAAGAAAAGAATAGAAAGGTTTGGGATGACATTGCCAAGAAAAATAGATTGTGGATTGATTGTTAATTTTTCAATTTTTTTCTTTCCACGAGCATACGAAATGGGAAGGGAAGGAGGATGCCCGTGGCAAGGACATAATCATCAGCTTGGAAAATAAAAATGAAAAGTAAATGTGCCATTTTGGATTTACGTGTGACATTATTTCACGAGAGAATGTGTAATTAAAAATAAATTTTAAAAAAATAAATTTTTAAAAAAATGAAACCTAGACACGTGCTTAATGTTCTCCTTTTCTCTTTATTCATTTTGTCACAGGAGATTATTGATTTGCTAAGGCAATGCAATGACCTCTGCCATATAAGTATCCCCTAAATATTTTAACCATTTTTTTTGAATTGTTGTAAGGAACTCCATACTTGAAGATAATAAAACATCTTCTTCCTCAAGTGATTGTTAGATTATTTACCTTGAGTTTTACCCAACAAACAAAATTAACATTTAATTAAATCATAAATCATCAAAATTAATTACAATTAATCATATTAACAATTCAAATAAGTATATAAAATACACTTATCAAACTACATGGAGCTATAAGAGTGATGAAATCGTCCTAGTAACCTTAAATGAGTTAACACTGGAAATTCAAGTAGAAGTGCGTGCTAGGCTTCGGCCATAGAAGTGGGCCTATACTATTAAAAAGAGTTCTAGTATCGTTGATTATTTCTTACCAACTTGAGCCCAACTCAATCAAATTTCAGCCGTTTTGTGTTGGGTTGGTAGGTTTGGACAATAAAAACCATAAAGTACACCATTAAGCAAACAATTTGGTAAACGGAAAACAGAAGTAGAATTTTCAAACTCTGTTTAAAAAAGAAGCAGATTACAGAAGCAGCACGTGGCGGACAGATTTTAAAACAGAAGCAGAATTAGAAAAAATGAAGCAAGATTATTTCCCCAAAAACTGAAGCAAGGATGTGAAGCAATGTAATAGAGTTTACACCTCTGACAGTTCACAATATCTTCATGGCTGTATTCATAATTTTTAACACATAAAATAAAATCGCAATACAGAAATTTTTTCATTCCATTACTGACTTGAGCTCATCATATATCAATTAGTTGTAACTGAGTGTCAAAGTAATTAGCACAAAACCTGTTTAACAGAGTAAATTGAGCTATAACGTTCAATGTTGAAAGTTGAAACCTTTAAAGTGTTTGGACTGCCTCACTATTTTACTTGGCTTGTTGGGGTGCACATTCTTCTTGGGTTGCCTTATTTTCTAAAACTGAGTTAAGACCCATTTGGTTAAAAACGTGTTTCCAGTTTAAACAATTTTGCCTCTCATTTTAAGGGTTTTGATTTGCCGTCCACGTGGCTCATTCTTGACCTTGGATTGTACCTGTTGGTATGGATTGATACTTGGCTCTTTCGTCTCCTTCATTTTGGTTAATTCTTCTCTCTAAGTGAGCTAGGGTTTCTCTGAAAATCTGTAACTGTGATCTTCGTGTTTAATCTCTGTTCTTTTAGTAAGAGTGATAGTTGTTCTATACTAGATTATGAGTGTTTTGGTTACTGATTTGTAAATAGAGAGGCTAGAGAGAACTTTGAAGAAATCTTCGATTTCTCCATACATTTTTGTACTGTTTCTTGGTTGAAGTTAGTGGATCTGGAGCAATATCTCTTAACAGATGTTCAACGATTGATTAGGTCTTACGACTAAACATCCAGACCCTTTTATGGCAAAGTAATTTTTGTGTTCTTGCGATCTTTAAGTTTCTGCAGTTTACATTTTTGTCACAATTTTTACAATCAAAATAAAGTTTTCTGAACGCTCCGGAACTTACAGAAACCATCCAAAAAGGCACAAATTAGACAGTATCGAATTCAAAGCATCAAATTTAGCATTAATCCTTTAGCAAAGAATCAGATTTTGCAAACTATTTTGAAGAATCAAATTAAAATTTGGAGTACAGACCGGCAATAGCATCATGACTGGACGGAAATAGAGTTGGCGGCGGCCGGCAGGCTTGAGAGAGAGAGAGAGCGGGGACCTCTTGCGTTTAGGTTTAGGGCTTGAGCATGAGTGAACTGTCTGAAGTTTTTGCCTTTTACATTGTGTTTCTTTTTATTTATTTATTTATTTATTTATTTTTAAGTAGCGGGTGGGGTTGGGCGATTTTTATCAAGGGAAAATTAGCTAGAAATATGAGTTTAAAATTCAATTTTCTTAAATAAGGGGGATTAAAATTAATTTCATAATTCAGGTGGTAATTAAAATTTATTAAATAAATATATGAGGGCATCCCACTGGACCGTTTCTCTCTCTCTACAAATCTGTCGCATGTTGAACCTCTCTCTCTCTACAAATCTACCTCTCTCTACAAATCTATCCCTTCTATTAACTGAAACTCTCGTCCTTCTCTCTCACAAACCACCATCGGTGTTATCGTCACCACCACCGGCGACGCTCACGATGTCGCCATCACTCTGACTGATGCGATGTTGCTGTGTAGAGGTGTTTGTGAGGTGGTGTGTAGATTTGCGCCGGTGTGTAGGGTGTTTATGCGGTGGTGTCTTTGTCGATCGTATGTGATATCCGGTGTTGATTCTGGAAGGCTTATTTAACTGTTTCTTCTTCTATGAATGGCTGTGGGGATAGTGGAGATTTATTTGGGCATTTTTTTGTTACTTTTGGATTCAAAAATTGGAGAATTTGGAGTAAAAAAAATGGGAGATAGTGGAGATTTCAGATGCAATTTTCCTGTATTTTCCTCTTCTTCTATGTCTAGCACAGAGGTGTAGACCGAGTCGAGGGGGCTGGCACTTTTTGTCACCTCGAGTCTTATCCTTCTCAACCAAGCATTGAATGGAACTACACAGCTTGTTCTCAAGGTTACTTGATGATTTCCTTCTTGTATGCTGGTCAAAGAGTTTGTGGGCTTATCCTATTGAACCTTGTAGTATCAGTGGCTAAGAACTGAAGACCTTCTAAGATTGTGGCTGTAATTTCTTGTAAGAAATGCAAAGTTTTGGAGATTGATGGCTGTGGTTTCATTTAGTGATTTTGAGCTTTATGCATATTGAGTACAGTATTTTGTCAATGGACAAAACCATTCTTTAAGGAAACAATGGATATACTTTGTCATCAGCCAACGCCTTTCACGGCATGGAGATACTCCAGAATCGAACGATTTCCCTTTTTAATCAAGATAATTTCTTCCTTGAGTTGCATAGCCCTCATTCGAGATCGACTAGCATACATGTGATTTAATTTTTTTCATGCCTCTTGAGATGTCTTAGTCGTAGTTGTAAGAGGGGTGATGGTGGGTGAAGTTGAGGTTCGCAGCCCACTCGTTGAAACTTCGAAGTACTGATTTTGGTAAAAATCATTCTAAAAAACTCCGATCGTGCAACCGAGTATGCCGCCGGGGCATTGCTCTCACTATGCTCCACCTCTGAGCTAACTCGGCATGAAGTCGACGTGTTGGCTAAGTTGTTGTTGCTTGTTCACTATGCAACCAAATATGTGTTTGTTGTGACCAATTTTGGGTTGATTGTGACTTGAGATTAACCTGGTCACAGTTAGTCACACTGAATACAAATTTGGTCACAGTTAATCACATTGAATACACAGTTAGTCACATTAAAGACAAAGTTGGTCACAGATAACAAAGTCACTGAATTGGCTACATATAACACAGGTATGATACAAATCTGATCACCTACAATGCACCACGACGATCACCAAATTTTTTTGGAGATTTTTCTATTGGCGGAGCCGGAGTAGTAACCGGAATAATCGTCGGAGCAGTTTTGCCGGAGCGGTTGCTCGGAGATGTCGCCGGAATAGTCGTTGGGGGAGGGGAGGAGGAGGGGGGTCGCTGAAATACTCGTCGAAGCGTTCGCCGGAGGTGGGTAGGTGTCGCCAGACAGTCGTTGGACCGGTCGCCGGAGCTGCGATCGGAGCTATTGCCAGAGCGCCATCTCATGTGGAGGGAATATTATACAGTGGGATAATATAATGGGGTGGGGTGGGGTGGGGTGGGGGTGGAATAATTAATGTATATTATATGATAATTTAATATTTATTAAATTTATTTACACTTGATTTTTGAAAGATTTTAATGAGTTTGTTAGTTTTGAAATGTAGATTTTTATATGAAGGATTTATGTATTGTTCCCTTTTATCAATTTTGGTGGATCAACCCATAAATGACCCAAACCGACCTGCCTTCATGAATCATAAACTGAACCCAAATAAATTTAAAGAAAAAACCGACCCACACCGATCTGTCTAATTGGGTGGATTGAAGTTGGATGCAAGTCGGAGACATATTCAACCTTAACGTCTTATAGCTAGCTAGCTAAGTCACTGAGTTTAATCTGGAGCGTAAACAGAGAAGTTTGCGTTTTATTGCTAAAAGACACTTTCCGAACTTTTCATACTCTGATTACTCAATTTGAAGGGAGTTTGCAGAATGTCAATAAACGTATCACTACTAATAAAAGCAGAGAAAGAAGAGGCAGCTATGGAATCCCAAAACATTCAGATCTCAATTGGAATAAAATTTCCCCTCCTTAACATTTCAGGTACAATGCCCCTATAAATTTATCACCAATATTTCCATCTGTTACACTGGTACACCTCCAATTATGTGGGTGGGGGAGCAAACGTGAACAAGATAGTGAATAATTGATTAAAACTGCTTAGCATTTCAAATGTTCAGAAGAAAGCCAATCTTTTACGGCCACCAAGTCAGGTAATACAGTAGCACCAGATTTCCTCCAAGTTTCAGCTTCAGGTATCTTAAATCTGTCTAACAATAGAGCCTGCATTCCCACACTCTTTGCAGGATAGTAGTCTTTGCGTATGCTGTCTCCAATGTGCAGAGCTTCTCCAGGTGCAATATTTCCAGCCCTTTCCAGGGCTATCTGATATATCCTCGGGTCTGGCTTCTCTACACCTTCGAGGCCTGAGAACACGCCAAAGTCCCACTCAGATCCCTGAATCCAAGAAATTGTGAAGATTATACATCAAGCTAAGGATATATTCAGTTTGGACCAAATATACAACTCGAGCCTAATTGCATATTGGGAAAAATTCACAACTAAGAGGTTAAATATCACCCATTTCAAAACTAAGCACAAAGGTTTCAAATTTAAAAATAGGATATTTATTAAAATTTATTAATGATAACAATTTAGTTAATCAAATATTATTCTTCGGTCACAAATCATAATTTTCATGTCATAAATTATTTTACGATCACAATTCAAAAAAATTATAGGTCACAATTTGATCATCGGTCCCAAATCAAAAATTTATAAGTCACGATTTACAACTCAAGCCTAATTGCATATTGGGAAAAATTCACAACTAAGAGGTTAAGTAACACCCATTTTAAAACTAAGCACAAATTTAAAAATTTAAAAATCGGATATTTATTAAAATTTATTAATGATAACGATTTAGTTAATCACGTATTATTTTTCGATCACAAATTATTTTACAATCACAATTCTAAAAATTTATAGGTCACAATTTGTTTATCGGTCACAAATCAAAAATTTATAAGTCGCGATTTATTTGTCAATCGTAAATCACAAATATTATAAGTGACAACTTATTATACAATCACAAATTATCGATCACAAATTAACAATTTTTTAGATCACTTTTTTTTTTCCCACAATTTATCTTTTTCTTTTGTCACATATTGTTTATTGGTCACAGATTAACTAATTTAATGGTCACAATCAACAAAATAATTTGCGACCGCCACCAACACTTGCGACCACCATCTCACCACCATCACCACCGTCGTCATTGGAACCACCACCACCACCGTCGTGCCAGATCCACCACCACCCTAACAGACCTATCGCTACCAACATCTCACCATCACCACCGCAACCACTGCCACTGTTGACCGCCACTACAACGCAACAAAAAATTTTAAAAAAATATGAACAACTGCACACCACCATCATCACCACCGCATCGCACACCACCACCACAGCAACCAACAAGCCACCCACAATAGATCTAATCGGAGACCACCGCCAACAGTACCACCACCGCCACCACATCGACATCACCATCACCATCACCATCACACACAACGCACCATACTCATAGCACCACCACCATATAACCACTACCGGTTCAGGATCTGACCGCGACCGGAGTTGTAGCAGCTACAAATCGACGCTGTGCAATGTGTATAGATCCAAGCAACTCCATCGCAACTCCATCTCTATACACATCGCTGCTACACAGCTCGATCGGAGTTCCAGCAGGCAGCGTTGCACCATCGCCGCTATGCGCAGTGGCCTGCGCACATGAATGCGCCATCGCCACTGCGGGCAGAGCGCTGCCTGCGGGCGACGCTGCGCACGGCAGCATGGCTGTGAGCACTACGGTGCTCTTCTGCCAACGGAGCTCTCTTGGCGGTGCGTTGGCCTTCCGTTGATGGTGAAAGAGAGGAGATAAGGGTGAGGGATAGGGATAGGGATAGGGATAGGGATAGGGATAGGGATAGGGAGAAGAGAAGGATTTTGGTTTGAAATTGAAATTGTGGTGGGTGAATAGTATATGGGTTAGGTGTATAATTAATTAATTTATATATATATTAATTAATTAATAAAACATCTGATTTTTGAACATTGAAACATCCAATTTGATTTTAGAATTTTGAATTTTTAAAGTAGGGTGTGGTGTAATTTCCACTTGCATATTTACCTGTTGTAAACCTAATGCTGGAAGGATTACATCCTGATACCGATACTCTGCATTGCTTACAACTCCAACAGTAACACCTGTTCCACGGAGCCATCTCAAGAATGGCTGGGAATCTGGAAATACGGTATAAGGTGCTGAAGAACCAAAGGTCCCATATATGCGTTTGAAAATCTTCTCAAAAGTCTCCTCATCATAATCATATCCTGCCTGTCAACAGAAGATAAATGCTCCTAAGAAAAAGTGAGAAGGCATCAAAACTAGAAAGAACCTCCCACATTCCTAGCTACAATCAACAATTTTGCAACAAGTCTTACCCTGACAAAAGAATCTCTTACACATGATTTCCACCAAACAATGTTGGGCATCTTTTCTGCAAACCCAAAACATGGATGTTTCTTTGCCATCTCTGTATAAGCAAGTTTAAATCCCTCATGTACTCGTTTATAATCAGGACATGGCAGTCCTACTGATTTTGCAGCCATGCAATAGTAGTCACCGAGCTCCCCTTTGTAAGCTATTAGTGTGCCAGTAACATCAATGGTAATACAGCGTAACTTAGTCAATAAAGACATTGTAAAGATGACCGATGCAGCCTTTGAGTCCTGGATATATTGTTGTACAGGGAAAGAAAACTCGATATATATTGTTGACGAAGAATGTGGAATATTACACTGACAATAATGGACTCCTCAGCTACCTTTGAAGTGCAAAAGCATTCATCCAGCAATGAACCACTGAGTAAAAAATGGAAGACAACATGGTTTTTTAAGTAAAAAGCATACTAGGAGAAACAATATACTAGAACAGTGGCATCATAATGTATATCTTATTTAGGTATCAACAGTATCAAGAATGGCAGGATTTGCAAGGTCTGCTTGGGATATGCCAATTGGAAGCCTTGTTTATTGCAATAAACAGTCCATCTTGGTAAGTTGATTAGACTATTTACAAATCGTTTCAGTAATCAGTGACCAAAATTTAATGTCAAATTTACATCAATTGTCCATGACTACAAAAAACATTTGGGGAAAGGTTTTGATAACATGATCAGCTTAAGCTCTAATGTTAGACTGCAGCTGTAAAAGTAAAACATTGCTCAATGCAAGAAAGGGGGAAAAACTGTGAACACACTGACAAATAGTGCCCTTGTACTACAAGGGTATTCTAGACCCTGTGTACGAAAACTCAAAAAAAAATAGATATCCCACAATCATTGATATACATCATCAACTGTGATGCCCACTAAAAATAAGGAAGCATTCATAGACAAACTTCTCTTGCACAATAATACTAGCAGACTCGAGCTATTGCCCCACCACGACTCGCATTGATTAAAGAATTCATCTCTATTCTGTATATTTTATTTGCGAGTACCAAATTCACACAAAGGCCAACAGACATACAACTGTGGAATGAAATTAAGGAAATTAACTATTTTTAAGAATCTATGGAACAACCAATACAGGTGTTTGTTCATGTATAAGATAAATATAAATGAGGCTTTTCAAATCTATAAGATGCAGATACTGAAGCTATTATGCATAAGATAACAAAATGAATCACCTTTGCTACTGATGCTAGAGGACTCTATTCAACTACATTAGAGATTATCCATAGACGGTGGCTTATTCTTGAAACTTTTGTGGCTAATGTACTCTATAAAAGGGCATTCATAGAATTTCGGTTAATGTTAAAATTGTTATTATTAGAAGCTCTATTAATCAAAGAATACTTGATCAAACATTATCTGATTTTCAGACAAAGATGGACCTCTTAATTATTTGGCTAAATACAGATAACAAGAATTCATCAAGCAACTTTTTTAATACATTGGAACAACTTCACTATATATGGAGCACCAAAATGCTAGAAAAATTAAAAGAAGCCGATAAAAAGCCATTAAATGAGAGATCCACTGGCCATTGTCCCAGTAGATCCTGCTCAAACAATTCTGAAATGCCCAAATTTCACTGTCACTCGTCTCGGTTAAAACCACTTGAGAAAAGCAAATAAGCTTTCAAAAATTTAGATAATTACTTAAAAGAAAGAAAAAATCAAGGAGCAAGAACTAATTGTAATACCTCGAAAACATCAGATAAATACAGAAATTCGCTTGCTCAAGTTAAAAATAAAGAACATTTTCCTATCCTAAACATAATCGTAAAGAATTCAAAAACAATGTTCTCATTTTTATTTGAAAAGATGAAATCCATGAGAGAAAGAAGGATTTAAAGCATACCAGGAACGTCAAACTCGTAGAAAGTTGAGTTGTTTCAACTGAATCGCCATTACTTTATAAGACAGGTTGCCTCTTGGAGGATTGTTTTCCCCAAATAGAAGTACTAAAAGATAAATATTAATTTGCACCAAGAACCTTTATGTTCTTCACATTGATGATTTTGGTCCGTTTCAGTATTTTGATCTTTTTGAGAAAATTTAGCCCCTTTTGATGGCCATTATTTAAATTTTTTTTTTTTTAAATATTCATTTTTAACCAAATATTTACACAATAAGATAGTCTGTATGTAAATTCAAATTTTTTTTCCTATTTTTTAACCAAACATTCACCTAAAAATTATTATTCAAAATATATATTTTTTTTTTTATAAATAATGACTATCAAACATAAGCTTATTTAGCCAAAAAAGGGATAACAATATGTCAATATCTGGTTGAAACTTGAAAGAGACATTTTGAATGCACAACTTTCAATTGAATTGTGGGTTCAACAAATTTTAGTAGGGTAATTTTACTATATGTCATCCTCCAATGAGTTAATGTGTAATTTGTGGGGGGAAATAGATACAAACAGAAAATTGATGGATCCGCCAACAACATTTCAAAACCGTGGACTGTCACTGGTTTTCACTTCCTGCCTCCGTATCAGGTTAAGGGCAAGAATAGAACCTTGCTATAGAATCAGGATTAAAAACAGAATCAAAGACATGAATTTAAAATTGATGATGTGACATAATTAAAAAGACATAAATATCATTTTCTTATGTAACTTTTATATATTGCATACAATATATTCTGATCTTTAGAATAATTTTTTAATCTTGTCATTTATTTCTTCTATCTCAAATTTTAGTATATAAATTCACCTTTTGATCTTTTAGATTAGCATAATCTGCAATATATCTATCAAAAATTTCTACAAGTATATAATATTTCTCAAATGATGATTCATCTAATTTTTGCATTTGATAGATAATATTATTTATTTTTTCTAATAAGCTATCTAATCATTCAATTGTATATTCCGGTATCTTAAAATAATACTAACTAAATAAACATTAAATATTTAGATAATTTAGACATGTAAACATTCAAATGAGTAATCACTATGATTCTTTAAGATTTCAGAAGATATCTTTCTAAATTTAACAAAAATAATAGTTTTACCTTAATTTTGATCTCAGATCTTTATTCTTAGAATAGAGTAACTTTCAAACTCTGGATCTGCAAATGACTCTCTTCAATGACCTCCTGCTTTCATGGGATAATTGTTATTCCAGCTTTTCACATTCACTGTGTCAATTCTTTGAATTCAAACTATACATCTTAACTAGAGAAAACTCTTTTTTTGTTAAAATAAGAAAGAAATTATTCTTTAATCTTTCAAAAATCTATGGGATGAAATGTTTAGAAACTCATGTTATCTATGAAACGATTTTGATATGAAATAATTTGGAATTTTATTGATATCTGAAAACTGTTTTACAATGGAAGACAGAAAATTGTTTGGATATCTCACAATTTGAGTGCTCAACAAACTCTGTCCCTTTTATCAGCACAGAGGCCTCTATTTATACACAAATTTGAAGCCAATATTACATCATTGCTTACATCACAAATATCAATATTTTATACCTCGTGTTTTTCATCAAGAGCCTTCTAATTCCTCTATCTCATGCAATTCCTTTATATCACATTTCATTTGTTAAAGGGTACAGTCCCTCTCTATAATTGTTCTTCAAACTTTGTCTTTACATACAGCTGGTGAGATTCGTCCATAGTGGTAAACTTTCTATCACTTTCATTCTTTATTTAATTGGTAGGTGGGATACTCTCGTGCTTCACATGCAGGATTTAGTATTGAAATGGCACTAGTCATTTGGTATGTATCAAATTTATTGATGTAATCCTTGAGGACTTCAGATTTTTGCTTACCATCATTTTTCAAAAGAGTCCATCCATTGTACTAGCATATACATCGAAATTTTCTCTCATATAGATTTTTTGCCATTTTGTAGAGGACTTTATATCCAAGGACTCTTCTATTTTTAATCCAATATCTATTAAAATTTGGAATGTGTCCATCATTTTCTCCTACATCCATCTTGAGATTTCGTGTTGAATGTCCAATTGTTATGATGTGCTCTGCTGGATAGTATATGGATCCTCCACTTCTGGACTAATTGTATAAAATTTTAAATATATAGGTCTTCCCTGAACAAATTTTGATACTTCTTGTTTGAAGATATCGTCAAATTTTCTAATTTATTCCAATGATTTATCTGGATAATTCCAATGATTTATCCATAATCGGCTATCATTTTTACCATTACTGGATCAACGTTTTTCATTGCAATAATTCTTGGGTAAATGTATTCTCCTGGAGAGATAAAATATGAATCACTAGTCTGTAATTCATACATTATTTTGGTAACCATTTTATATTCTTCTTCTTTTGGTGACAAAGGGAATTCATCATCATCTGGTTGTATGCTGATTGATTTTGAATGAGATTCGTTGATTGTTATCTTCTTTGGACTGTAATCTCCTTTTATGGTTATCTTTTTGGGACTTTGAATAAAACATCTCATTTGGGTCCACTGCTGCTTCCACATAATAGATCACTCCTTGTTTGTTTCTGTTGGTATCCATAGGATTGTGACAAGACATCAATCCTTGTATATTTATTTGTATTAGTAGATATTAATTGTGGTTCAAAAGCATCAATCCTGTCTTTCATCTCGTTTGTAACTTTGGCATGAGATTCACTGATTTAAAGTAATAATTTGATATTATTACTTAAGAGCTCAGCTAATGTCTTCATCCCAATTTTTATATCATCTGCTTCTTCTTTGACATATGCTGCCGCAGATTTCATATCTAATACCATTTGTTTGATATTATCCATTTTCGAACTCAATATTCCTGCTTAAAAAATCAACAAGATAATTAATTTTCCTTCTAATATGAATGATATCAAAATTATAAAATGACAAATATGCTTGCAATCTATGTAACCTTTTATATTGGGGTTCCATTGGTAATTTATTTCTAACAAGTCTTGCAACTTAAGAATTGTCAGTTTCAATAATAAATTTCTTAGATAATAAAAATAATGAAAACTTCTTTATCCATCTAATAATTCTTTTTATGAGTGGTATAATTTATTTCTATTTGATTAAAAGTTCCACTTGAATATCTACATATTTCATTTAAATCTGTTTTTAATATTGATGCCAAAAATTTATTTGAGGCATCAGTATTAATTATCAAATTATCTTTTTCATTTGGTAATCTTGATTTTGGTAATTTTTTACATTCTTCTTTAAGTAATCTGACTATTTCTGTATGTTCTTCATTTCATCCTTTAATATTAGTTTTCTTAAACAAAATTTGTATTTTATGTCTCTTTTTTGAAAGATTTTCAATAAATCATTCAGCATAATTTAACCATTCTAAGAATTTCTGTATGTGTTCCTTAGATTTTAATTTATCAAGAAAGTCTTCTATCTTTTTAGATATATGAAATTATAATTTTATTCCATTCTTATCTATAATTAATTCAAAAAATTATATTTCATGTTTTTCTATAATAGCTTTCTTTTCAGATAAAATTATTCTTTTTTTTTTTACATTCTTTTAGGAATTTTATAATATAATTTTTATAATCATTTTTATTTTCTAAACATATTAGTATATCATCAAAATATACTAATAAAAAATCATTATATTTTCTAAAAATATTATCCATTTTACTTTGAAATATTTGAAGTGTATTTTTTTAATCCAAATGACATAACTATCCATTCATATTTACCTTGAGATGTGCTAAATGTCGTATATGGTATTTGTTAAGGGATATAATCCCACATCGAATAAAGATGTAAACATAGGCCAATTTATAAAGGCATTGGGCTACTCTTCTTAATAATGTTGACCTTTTAAGATGGACCCCCAAGTCTTTACATGGTATCAGAGCCCATTAAGCTCTAAAGAGCGATTCGATCCTTGTAAGACTCAAAAATATGAGCATATGGATTTCAAGATTGGTCTGCTCAAACGAGCCATCATCTTGCGGGGGCATGTTAAGGGATATAATCCCACATCGAATAAAGATGTAAACATAGGCTAATTTATAAAGGCCTTGGGCTACTTCTCTTAATAAGGTTGACCTTTTAAGATGGACCCCCAAGTTTTTACAGTATTGACTCTTCTTCCATCTTGATTTGTCAGAATCTTGACTTACAATCAAATTTTGAATAATATTCTTTTCCTTTTACAAGGTTTATCAAAACATCTTTATTTGGTAGAAAATATTCATCTAATTTTGTGTATTTATTTAATTCTTTATCATTTATTACCATTATTGATTTTCCTCGTATTTGTTCAGAGTGTTTCATTACCATAAATGTTGGGCTACTATGTGGTCCATTACTAGCTCTGATTAATTTCATATTTTTTAATTTTTCAATTTGTTTTCTAAATTTTTGAGTATCTTGTATAGTATACATCATTGATTTTACTCTTATTATTACATTTTCAATTAATTCTATTTTTACTCTTGAATGTTCAAGTTTTCAATAAACTAATGTGTTTTCATTATAGACATTTCATATCTTTTTTATTATTTTTCCTATTAATTTTGATTTTTCTGTTATTTGTATTTTTAATATTTGATGTTTGTTCTTATTGATACTTTTTGTACTATCTTTCACCATGTTGGGTTGACTGAACTCTGTGTGGTTTGAATTCTCTTGAAATTTTTAGTAGATGTCCACATGGTGTTTTTAACATAATCATATAATTATTTTGTTGGTAATATTGACATTGTTGAACAAAGTCATTTTCTAATAGTATATCATATTCTTGTATATCATATGCATATACTTTATTTATGGTTATTTATTTACTTCCTAATAAAATTTCTATCTTTTCCTTGTTCTTTTTAATAGGTGTTAATATTCATGTAACACCTATAATATTTATAGTATTATCATTATTCCAATTTTTTTTAACAAAAATGTCTTTATAATAGTTATATCACTTCGTGTATCTATTAAGACACATGTTGTTATATTAGTTTCTACAATAGTAACTTGTACATATACCCTTAATGGAAATGTTATTACATTATTTATTCTTTTGGACAAAACATTGTTTTATTATTATGTATTATATAGATTCCTTCTTTATTAATATTATAATGATTCAAGGTTTGTAGAAAACTCATTCCTAATAATATATGGTAATGATCTCCCATACTATTATCTACATAACATGATATTATTATTTTTCTCCATCTAATATTATTGGTATCTTTACTTCTAATTCACTAGTATGCGTTTTTCCATCAAAATTGATATATTTATAATATTCTACCATTCTTCTTGTTAATCATTTATCTCTATTTTTTGATATATAGCAGTTTGCTACTCATGTATCAATTATGATATTTTTTTCTTTTATATATTATATTCCATTAAAATATTCTCCATATATTTGCATACTTCCTATATTTCTTTTTATTATTATTTCTCGACTTATACTTCGTCTTCCTGGTATTATAGATGTACTATTATTTTTTCTTAATTTTTCATCTTTAAATTTTATTAAAGAATTATTTTCTATATTTTCTGTTACATCTGGTTTTGTTTTAGATATTTCTAATTCATATATTTCTGGTAGTAAGTTTAGTTGTTTGTTTGGTTCTATAATATTTAATATGTCTTTACATTCTTTGTGAATTTCTGTATAGGGTTTTTAGAGTAAATATTTTCATAATTTGAATTAGAAAATGTGTATAATGCTCTATATTTTATAGTCATGATATGATTTTCTTCTTCCATAATATCATTTCTATGTATTTTAAAATATAATCATAATACTTCATCAAAATCTTAATCTTTTATTGATACAAAATATTTTTGGATAACATGTAAATATTAATTTTTTGTATGCTAAATTTCCTTCTATTGTTCCTAAATGACTATCACTAGTATTTAATATTCTTCCATCATGTAAGCTTACTTTAATTGGTGAATCTATTCCTTCTCTAAATAGAGATTTGAACATTAGTTGTATTCCTGCTAGATAAACGTATTGTATATTTTCTTTTTGTTTTCCTTTTACTTTTGCCATTAATTGGTCAACTGTAGATTTTGTTAATAATGTTAATTTATGGCTTCCTGAATCTGTTTTTATATCTATTGATTTTCTATCTTATGATACTCACTTATAGATATTATTTCTCTCTTAAATATTCTACCCAATATTTCTCATTTTCCTATTTTTAAATCTAATGATAATTTTTCTAAATGTATTATTATCAAATGTTACTTTTAATCCATTTCCTTCAGAATTTTCTATTTTTTTTTTTTGTAGTTTCTATTTCTTCTATTTTCTTACTCATTCTGATTCTGATATATAGATTTCTTCTCATTCATATTCACTAATATCTGATATATTTTTTTCCAGATCACTTGCTATTTATTCATATTCTTTTTGTAAAATTCTAACTTTCTTTTTGGTACAATCAGGGCTTATATGTTACATTTCTCCACAATTCCAGCATTTACATTGTTTTCTATCATTTTTAAATTCTTTTTTCTTTGGTTGATATTTTTTTTAATAATATCTTCAATTTAGTTTTTGATATTTTTTTTTGAATTGCTTATATTTTTTATATTTTTTTTGTTTGAACTTTTTTTATATTTTCTTTCTGGTCCACATCCCCAATTAATAGGTTTATCTATTTCTTCACAACAGATTCTTGTTAATTTTTCAAATTTTTTTCATTAGTTGTCTATTTTTACATATTTATGCTAATATTTCAAATATAAATTTTATTCTACTTCATAATGTATCTGGTACAAGATTATCTTTTATATATCTTTCATATTTTATCTTAAAATATATATTCAATGTTCCTGGTAATTTAGCAAAATATATTTCTAATCATGGTCCTTGATTTTCATTACTATAAAATTGGGTATAATAGAAATTTCTAAATTGACATCTATATTCTTTTATTTTACACATATCACGTATCATAATATTTATCAGTCCTAATCTTACTTTTAATTTTTCTCTTCTAACTTCTTATTCTGAATTTCTTATCCAATTTTTTCCTAAGAATTCATCTAATATATATATTCTACTAACTTTTTTTATCCCCTTTTGTGAAGTTTTTTGCATTTCTGTTTGTATAATTTTTCTCATTAATAATTTAGTATTTTCAGTTACTCCTTCCCACAAATTTCTTACATCTCCTTCAAATGATGATATTAAATAGTCAATTCTTCTATCTGTAGATTCCCATGTATCATCTTGGTTATATAAAAAGAATAATATCATTGCATTTGCCTATTGTAATAAAACTTTCTTAGTATCTATTTTGCAATATAAATCTAGTTTTGCTCCATGATTTATTGGTTTATTATAGTCTGAGTTTGGAGTAAATTGACCTTTATATTTTTCTATTTTATGTTGTGGTATAATTCTATCATAGTACTGTCTATAAGATTTATGTGGTATTGGTGCATATCCTCCTTCTAATTCAGGAAATTCTAATTTTGGATTGTTACTTGTGCTTCCAAGTGCAGGTGTTGGTCCTCCACCAGTATTAATCAATATTTCATAATTTTCTAATTCTTTTATACTTAATTGGTCAAAAATTTCTATTAAATTATCTATTTCTTCATTCATCATCTTTTTTATTTTTTTCTTTTTTCTCTGTATATTTTTCTAATTCTCTTTCCTATTCTAAGATTATTGGTAATATTTTTTTTTGTGAATTTGTCATCCATACTTCCAAATTCATAATATTATTCTGTTTCTGCATGTTTCTTTCCTATTCTTGTCATTTCTCTTTTTATTCTATCTTTATCTACTTTTTTATCTGTTGGTTTCATATTTTGTTTCATTTCTCTTATTTCTATTTTTAACATTCTTACTTCATCTCTTAGTTCTTTAACTTCATTTATTAATGTTGGAAAACTTCACCGTAGGAGGAGAGAAAACAATCTTGGAACAGCAACAAAACAAGAAATCAAACTTCGAATAAGGCCCAAACACGTGATCATTGTCCTCAAACAATATTTGCCACTTCTCCGGTAAATTGAGATGCTAAAAGGTTTTCCGGCAAATGGTTTGAAGGATTAATCAAGCCTTGTTGTAGAAGTACCAAAGCACAAATATTTCTACTCAAAACTCAAGAACACAATAAGAAGATTATGAATGTGAATAGAAAATTGGATATGAATTTGATTGTAGAGAGTATAAGCATAAAACAATGTTTTTCAATTGTATACACTAAGAACATAGCTCCTCTATTTATAGGCCTCACTATTGTGCACGAATTGGTGCCAAAAAAGTGTTGAAAGGGCACCAAATTCAAGTGACAAACGGTAGGAAACCGTCCTCCAACGATCACTAACTTTGTTCTATGCGACCGCATAGTACAAAACCATGCGGTCGCATAGTTATGCCGGTTGGAAAGAAGAAGGCTTCTGTCCATTCTATGCGGCCACATAGGATTTGTTTTACGCAGCCGCATAGAATAAATCCGACTTATTTTGTTTGTTTTGAACAACAACCATTTCTCAACAATTAATCCTCTTATTAATTTCTTTAAATTTTCAAAATTTTCTGAAAAAAAACATTATATTTCCGATTTATGACTTTTAGCTTCTAATAAATATGATATCCTACACTTTTTATTTTCACTTTCTTCTATGATTTTATCAAAAATTTTTTATTGCTATCTCATTATTGGATAATTCATCTTTTACAGTTTTAAAATATTTTTCTTTTAATTCTAATTTCTTGATTTTTAATTTTCCTAGCATTTGTTCTTATGGTTCTTTTATATCTTCTGGTGTTTCTAATATATTTAATGTTTTTTCTTATATCTTATTTAGATTTTCAATATTATTAAGTTTTTTTGTTGTCTTTATTATGTTTCATATATTAATCTGTAATATAAAATACTTTCAATTTTTTTATTAATTATTTCATATACGTATCTATCTTTTATAAATCCTATAATTAATTTATGTAGTATTTACTCTTTTATTTCTCTAGGTAATTTTTTAATTATACTTAATGATAATATTTTTTATTTATTAGGAATAAGTTCATAAAATATTTTATATCATTTTTCTTCCTCTAATTCATAATAGTTATCTATCTTCTTAATTCTAATTCTCATAATTACTTATATTATTTTCTATTATAGTAGCGTATTCTTTTTGGTCTATTATTTTTAGAATAGTTTTTCATATCATAAAATCTCTTATTATGCTGATTTTTACTTTTTCTATTATATCTCTTCTGATATCTAAAGGTATATTTTTTAGTTTTATAAGTATGATTTTTAAGGTTTCTTTCTTTATTATAGGTTTTCCTATTATTATACTAAATATTTCTTTTTTGATTTTATATATATTTTCTAAATCTTCTATTATCATGTTATCATCTATGGCTGTGATATGAACTAAAAGGGGGGGAGGAGGAGGGTACTATGATCATCTTCAAAATCTCAAAGTCTAATATTAAAATTTTTGTTTTCTTTGTTCTATTATTGAAATCCAACTAATACCTTCATAAGTATTTAATAAATCACAATAAAATTTATAGAAATCACTGTCTTTTGTTAAAACTTTTTCTTCAATGATTATATTTAATTTTTCAATTCTTTTTTCTAGATTGACAATTTCTTTATGTATATCATTTTCAATTCTAATTTCTTGACTATTTATATAAGTATTTTTACATTTCAATTTTGGATCTAAATATTTCGTAAATAAATTTTTTAATTCTTCCCTTAAATAGTTTAGTGTACTTTTTGTTGAAGTTTTTAAATCATTTAAATTTTGTATAATATCAGGAGTTAAACTTATTAAAAGTTTTAGATCCATAATTTTTTTAAATAGTTTAGGACCTTATTATATTTCTTTTTATATTATAATGACTTGGTTACAATATTTTAAGAATAAGGGTATAATGGACAAAATACATGGGGAATCTTTTCTATTTATCTGTTTTTGGTGAATAGTTGTGGCTATATAGAATTATCCACAAGAATAATGCTAATATGAATGGTGTTAATTCACCAATTTAGATTATTATTTTTTATATGTTGAATTAAATTAATAACTTGGACTTTGTATATAAACAAATTTATCATTATAATTTCAACCTTGCTAGTTGCTACACTTCCATTTTTTTACACTCTTTAATGTGACAACATCTACACTCTTAATTTTGAACTTATCCATCACATTACTGCATAGAGTTTCTTCATATAAGGGGGAATGTTAATCAAGTTGTCATGATTGATATGCATATAGTATTATTCTTTTAATTTTATATAATTGTCACCTAGATTGATATTTAACACCAGTATGATGAATATGATTCTTGGAATTAATTAATATGATCATTAGAGTATCTCCAAGAGGTTCCCTATTTTTTAAAAATATATTCTATTATTTGGAGAGCATTTATAAATTTAGAGACTTAAAATTTTAAAGTAATCCAACAATTTTTTTTTTTTTTTATATTTAACTCTTAATTTTACTAATCCCAAAAAATATTTATTATTTTTCTCTATCTTTTATTTTAACTAGTTTTCATTAGATTATTTTATTATTTTTCTATATCGAAAATTGAAATAGTTTAAATGCATTTAATTATAGAGAGTGAATTTGACTTTGAACTTGCTCTAAATTAAAATGTTAATTTAAAGCCTTGTGGAGCATGTTTTTATGGATCAACTCTTTAAAATAGAGAGCATATCACTTTTAAAGAATCTATTGGAAATGCTTTTAACCCCATTCTATAAAACTCATATTTTTCATATTTATTTTCAATCACACATTTTCTTAATAAAATAATTTTACACTTGACTCAAAAATTTCTCACTTTTAACAACACAATAGCACGAATTACTATTACAGAATATTTTGACAAAAAATGAACTCAAACAAATGTTAGGAATCATATCATCAGTTTAGGAGGCAATATAACCCCTTTCTGTAATGTAATTTAATTTGTTAGATAATTAATGAAATACAATTTCACAGATGACGACAACCAATGACAATAACATTAACCATGGATGATTTTGGAATCTATTTCCTTGATTTTCCCAAATTCTTGTATGCTTGCCAAGATTTCCCAGCAAAAATTGTCATTTTTTCTCCTATTTTTTGTTAAAACATTTTTCTTCTGTTCCGCGTGAAAATCAAGCCTCACTAACAATTAAAAAAACTTCAGAGGATTTGTCAAGAAACTATCGATTTTAACTGTTGCCCCTACTCCCTTTAACCGTTCGTAGCCAAGATTCTTGGATCGTGGAATGTAATAAGCGTGCCAATTTAACTGCTTCAATAACCGTCGCCCCAAATATCAATAAGATACCATGCTCGCTCAGGTCTTGGGCGTCTCATGAGGTTGAGCGACGTCTCACAGGATTAAGCGATTATGAGCCACTGCAACATAACTCCTTCTTGGATAGTCTCGTTTGGACTTATCTTTCGAACCAGGTTTTATTCTTCCTTCGAACTAAGTTCCCTTCTTGGGACCATTCAATTGGACTTCATCCTGTCCTTCGAACCGGGCTTCATTCTCTGGGCCATTTACTTGGTCTTCATTTTTATGTGTCTAACATCTTCATTTTCATTTTCACTTTCTTTCTCTATATATATATATATTAATTTCTCCTTTTTATTTATATTATTTATTTCCTTGGAAACATGGCCCTTTTCATATTTTGTCTATGGAGCTAATACACGAGATAAATTGAATAAAGGGAATCGACATAATTATCATTGCAAACAAAAAAATATGTCAATTTCAGTATCATTTGCAAATGCTCCAACTCCCCTCCCTTGGCATAGGAAAACTTCCACCGACGAGAATATTTTCTTCTCTACAGACATATACTCAATCCAAAATCTGCATTTTTGAGAAACACTACGTTAAAGCATGTACCACATCCCTTAATGAGCCTCGTATGCTCTGAACTTCGTTGTCAGAAATCTTTCCACGTGCCAGTTTACTATTACTAGAACAACATTCGATCTTGATAAATATCTAATGCCTGGATAATCTTTTCTATGAATAGTTTCCGGTGTAATCTATACCTGCAAAAAAGAACATTTTAAGTGCGGAGGATACAAATGCTGGTTCGAATATGATGCATTACATCCAATCTATTTATGCAAGACTACATACTTTACTGCAGCTTCAAGCGTCCTCCTAGCTTCAGGCATGGCCTCTGTTGACCAAGACAATGAAAGCGTGAAACGATATTCCTGCAGCTTAAGCATTGTTGACAGTCAAATCTATCAAATTAAAATTACCCAGAATTTGCCGGTCTTGCCCTGCATTTGTAGGGAATTCTTCAAGCATTTGTTGGCATTCTTCTTGTAACTCCTTCACGGCTTTCCTTTCCATGCTTGGTATAGGAGGGATGTCCCAATCTGACCAAGTCGGCAATGTTCTTGCAGCCGCTATGACTGCCCCGTCAACAAAGCTGTCTTCGTGATTTGACAGTTTACCTGCTTCGCGATATTGTCTCAATTTTATGAAATTAATAACAAACTAAATTCAATTCAACAGTATATGTTACGCGTCAAGAGGCTAGAAAGGAAGGTTTATGTGAAATTACTGTTGTGGTAATATTCTTCAGGAAGGCCCGATATATTGAAGACGGATAAGAACGAATCCAAATGAATCTGTGTGCTGCCTGAGAAGCGGATGACATCCCAAGGATTCTGCAATATTCATGTCAGATATAAGAGGGTTTGAATCCAAAGAAATATTACTAGGGGAGTAAAATACCAACTATAACATGCAAAAATTGACACCTAAACTATGCATTATCTTGATTATCGACAGAGGTACAATATATAAACTTCATTAGAGGTCAAGGTTTGAGATGCCAAATCATTTTTTTTATTCTCTCATTATATTTTCCTCCCATAAGTCACATGCAACATGTAGATCCTTGGAAACTCCTACCATATCTTCTTTCACAAACATGACGACCAAGTTTTCTGCACAGTGCTTCTTAATCTTTTGCGGCAGTTTATTTATTACCCAATAAAAAGGCATTCGTTATGATGACATAATTATACCCTCTCCAGAAAAAAAAATATATACAAACACACAAAAACTAATTTAGACAGGCGAAGCGGTTTTAGAATAATTTTAGTTTTATGAAATGAAGATAAGACCAAATTATCAAAGGTCATAAAGAACCAAAACTAGGGCAGCTCTAAACTTTACTTGCAAAGAATCAGCTGAGAGAAAATTACCACAGGTGAAGAAAAACCGTATCTTTGCATGAAAAAGTTATTCTTCTGTCCAACCATGTAGTTGACAGTCATCTACATATGTACCACAACAGTATAAGTATCATGATAATGAAAATGACAAAGTATCAGAACAAAATAAATTGCACTTTGCTTGCTTAAAGCATCCCAGAGAGCTAGAGATATGTTTCCAAAAAATATTCACATTGAAGAGGCTCAACAGAATTAAGATTACATCCAACCATGTGGCCGTTCACTACATTACTAGGGGTGAAGAACCATGGGCGATTCAGATTATTCTTAGGCAGATCAGACACCATCTCTCTATTGATCATGATACTGTTTCCCACACTTATCAAGAGGGGAACAAGGTAGCCGATTCACTTGCATCTAAGGGGTGGGATCAACGCCATTATCAGGAATATGATCCCCTTGACCTACCACGATGTCTTCGAGCTCTTGTACGAATAGATAGATATGGACTTCCTAGTATTAGAGAACACTAGTTTGATTTTCATTTGCTCATTTTGTATTGAAAGTAGTATTTCCCCTCTTATTACATCCTTTGATATGTTGCATATTTTTGCTTTTGGGAGGTTAGGTTTACGTCTCCTTCCTCTTGTTCTTGTGGTTTGTGTTTTCATATATACGGTTGGGGAATCCAAACCCCCATCAGCTTTCCCTAGTGGCATCTGAAAACCCACTAAGGATATGTTGATGTTTTGTTTAAAAAAAAAATGCTTCCTTCCGAAGTTTATTCCATTATTTCCAATTGTTGATGGTTTGTCTTTAAATATTTTGTTTCCGTTAGTATTTCATTTTGTTTTTTATCAAAAGCATGCCGTTCTTTGCAATTTTGTCTTCATGCTTATCCTGGGTAGATACAAGGATTTCCCATGTTAGAGAGACAATAGAAAGCTTTGTGACAGCATCTTACAGCTAATAGTAGTGCTATTTCCCTTGGGCAGAGTGAGAAGTTCACAAAAGGATGCACCTAGATCAAAAGAGATCTGTCCTAGAGAAGGACACTAATCAGAGCACAGGAATATGTACATCTCGTAAATTAAGAACTGTGTGGCTGTAGCTAGTAATGCACTTAACGTGGTTTCATAACTATATCAAACGTAAATGTCAATTATCAACATTCGGTGAGCGACAAAACTTCAATGTTTTGTTTAAGAGAAATGCTATTTAACCCCAGCGGGGTTATATAGCATTACTCTTTGTTTAATGGTAGGACGGCATCCTACTTTGTATAAAGAGAACTCGATGTAGAAAACCAACATATTATTATTACCTCATCTCCTTTCCTGATTCGTTGTCCAGCATTTATCATCACCTCAAGCATACGGTCCTTGAAACGCCAAAGAAAGAAACAATTCGGCTGAAAGGAATGATTCAGCATATCTATAAAAATAAGAAAAAGTATATTCAATCAATGAACTATTGTAAGGTAGCCAAGATCCTCTGTTCATCAAATTGCAGCAGTGCAACTGGTGCTACTGTGTTACTGAATTTCATCGTTCCTAAATATAGAAGCCAAATGAATTGAAAACTGGTTGATGATCTTTAGTCCTTCGTATATGATATTTTCTGTTGTCTCATCTTGCACGGTATAAAACTCTAATAATCTGTTGGTCTTGTTGATATAACTATTATCGCAAATTGAAAAAAGAAGTGCAAAATTATCAAAGATTGCACTTATTTAGTATATTAAGGCCCTAGAATCTCTTTTACCAGAGTCCATGATCAATTTGCCACAGATACTGAACATATGTGAAGAAAAATAGGAAAAACAATGAATAACAGAAAGGCTTACCAGCATAAGGAACAAGCATATTTGCATCTTGAACAAGGGCACCAATTCTTATTTGCTTGTTAATACATCGAGATTGCGCCATGCTCAATGCCCAAAAGAATCTCTCTGGTTCTCGAGCAAGGCGTTTTATTTTAAGGGGAACAGCAGAATGCTGTCATTAAAACAGTATTAAAATTGAGCAACAGCTTACATGAGTGAAAAGAAGTCCTGACTTAGACAATGCTAGAAAGTACATTTGGAAGTATAAAATAGGTTTCATATTACCCAATTTTTTTCCCAAAATTCTAATGCTCGTTTTTTCTGTTCTCTTATGGTTGAAGCAAGATTATGATCATGCAGCTCCAAAAGGTCCTCCTATTGTGTGTGGAAAACACAGAGAAAAGCAAGCATCTCAGGCAACAAAACAAGGCCAAAAAGCCAGGAAGAAGATTAAATGATGGAAGAGTTCGAAATTGTAGAATTTAAAAAGAATAGAGCAAGTGATGACCTACAAAACTTTAACACTCAATTGGAAGACCATATGATTAACCAAGCTCCAGATATGGTCTCCACAATCAATGACACACATACCTACTTCAATTACTTGAAGTTGAAGACCTCAAAGATAAATGGACATCCCATGGGAAAAGTGAAAAATAAATATTTTAGGAGTCAGAGCCAGATAATAGTATATCATGATAGCAGAAAATGACAAAAGGCTCCAATTGCAGTTCTATGTCCTTGCTCCTTGTTTTACAAAGAAATTCAACAAAGTGAAATATTTGAATACACATTTCATGCTCGATATATCTATTTCAACCTTGTATGTTAAGGACAACAACTTAAAGTACTCATTATAAATAATTACTGCAGTATGAGGTAAAATTTCAAATGTAATGAATGACCATAATAGTTTACCTATTACAAGTTGGTACTTCAACTTGCTACAAAAATATTTTCTTTTTACCCCATAATTTTGGTACATATAACTTGAGACATGAATGCTATGTACTCATTGAGCTTTAGATTGCCAAAATATTCTGCTTTGATCCCTTTTCATACAACATATCTTTGAAATGCAAGCATGTATTTAGGTTGATTATTCATACTTTAAAAATTTCCGGTAGCACGACCACTCTTACAGGCCAACTAGAAGAATAATGATGCTAAAAATATGTTTTAGACAGTACCATAAAACAGTATATAGTGTTCTACTCGGATGCAGACCTCTGTAGCTAGAAGCAAGCTAGAGCATTCATCAGCACTGGGTAAAAAATCACCATACAGCTGCCAAAAATTATCCTTGCAATCAAACGCATATAAAAGAAGACATGCCAACCTCAAGTCCCAATCTTTCTGCCATGTAAGACATAAAGGAAAACGGTAACTTAGCATGAATGATTAGACAGAAGAACTGGTTAAGAAGCCCCAAAATACATCAAAAAGAAAGAACGACGAATGGAAGATGGACAATAAATTTTTTTGTTGTCATAACACAAAAAAATGATATAGATAAACAACAAGTTTTTCGTCGACACAAAGATGAGAAGTCAGCACACTGAAAACAAGATATATGATCACACATTTACCTCAGGATTGGTAGAGTTGATAATATCAAATATAGGATGGCCAAGTGGTATAATATCTGGAAAAAACATCCAAGGAAGTTTCTGACTTATTGTTAACATCAGTTCTAATGGAATCTCCATGATCACCTGCACAGCCGAAACAGTATGGATGGTCATAATTGAGCATGAGCAACTGAACTGGAACTTTTGAGTTCCATATTGTAAACAATACAAAAAGAAACATATCATAAAGATAATATTGTGTAAACAAACATTTATATTGTATAAAATCAGTTGCTTATGCACCAGTAAAAGCAGAATGTACCCTAGATCGACGAAGAGGCTCAACATCTTTGGAAGCATATACTCCAAACCCATCAGGACCTTCTCTGAATTCAATTCCATAAGCTCGCATACTTCTAACATAACCTATCTTGTAGAAATCTGGGTCTGCCGGCTCTAACTGTGTTCAGACACGTTGTGAGCGTTCTATTTCTTCTTCGTATGAGTAAATATAAAGACAGTAGAACCATTAAACGAACTGATAGATAACGGAATACAAATACTTCCATACAAACAGATCTCTTCCAAAAAACTAGTAATTATAAATAATTCTTAACGACAGCGAAAATACTGACAGATAACATTCCAATTTCCAAGCTCTTACTAACGCAGCAAACTTTTATTTATCCAACTTATCAACAAAATAAAGAAAAGACTAACAGTAAAAATGCAATCATCGAACATAAAGAAACCTTGTGAAGTCAAGAACTCAGGAATTCACATAAAGTAGCTCAAGCTCGGATAAGATAAGGCACTTGAGTTTTAACTTAACAGGAGATTAAGCTTTTATTGCCGAAATAAAGAATCAAACTGCATACAATATTCATCACCAAAATAAGGTGAAATGACAAAATTATAGGTGATATAGAGAGATACCTTGGAAGCAGGAGTGTGTTGGGGAGGAGAAGAGGGATGAAAGAGTGGGAATGACACATCAGCAGAGGTCTCTTCATCTGTAGCCAAAGCAGCAGTTGAAGATTTTATGAGTCTGTTTCTGATACTACACAAATTAATGGGCTTTTGCCGCAGATTTTTCCATAATTGCTGCAAGAAAATAATTAATCAACCTCCAATACTAGCACATACTACAAAAAATAAGAGAAGGAAAAAAGGGGTTGAGTTGGAGAGGGAGTGAGAGAGTAGCCACCTGCCGGTGATTATTGAAGGTGAAATAGGTTGTTTGCGGAAGAAAAGAAACAGCCATGTGCGAATTGAGACGGACTCTCTGAATATTTGATAGATCGTTTTCGTGCCCCTTTGTGTTGGTGAAGAGAGAGGTTATCCAGTCCAGTATCGTTCACCCTGCTCTTCTATCGACCGTTAATGCTAAGATATGGCTGTAATTAAAATTTAATTTGGGACAATCATTAAAAATATTTCACTTTCTGTCGAATGAATGAATGTTGCAAATCCAATTGATAAATAATCAACAGATTGACGGAAATACATGTTTTATAATTTGCATAAAGTTAATTAAAATTCATTATATATTTATTACTTGATTTGTTCTATAAAACTATTTTTTATTTTATTCAGTCTCGACGATTGTACTAAATTTTTAGAAAATTAAACTAATATTTTAGTTCATCTCGAGATTTATACTATATTAAATTAATATGTTATGTAGTAAATAATTTTATATTAATTTTAATTTGTTCATTTTTTAAATAAGAAATTAGTTTTCACAATAATATGATTAAAATGAAAATCACTCTGTATAAAGGTAAGAAAATGACTTTTATTAAATAAATCAATTTCTCTCATGTTAAAAACTAAAGAAACAAAAGAGAAATATAAAAGAATATTAGAGAAGTCAATAGATTTAAATGTAATTTTATTATAACAATGGACTCATATTTATATGTTCAAAATGAGAGTTACAATTTAAATAAAATCAACTCTTTTAGAGTAAATAAGACTTATATAAGGATTTGATAAGACTAAATAGATATTAACAATTATCTCAAAATTTTACAACACTCTTCTTTGATAACTACTTGCACAATAATTGCATCATTAAAAATTTATTTTAACAAAAACTTAATGGGATAAAAATATCAAACGAAGAAAAAAAAGTACAAATAATTATAGCAAAATTGAAGTAATAAAATGTTGTCTAGTTAAAACTTTGTAAAAAAAATTCAATATCACGAAACTTGAGTGAAGGAAATGTAGTACATCTACTCTCCGTAATTTCAACTAATGAAAATTCTTGTATCAAATCATTAATGTCTTGTACATCATTGTCTTCAACGTTGCAATTGTGATTAAGCGTGCTACATATTGTCTTGATATAGTTTTCAAGCAATAGCATCTTTATAAAATATTTATTAATCTTTGTTGATTGTAGTAATATGATGGTTCGATAAAAAAAAGATCTTATTTTTATACTCTTTCAGGAGTCTCATACGTAATTTGTAACATATAAGAGTTATTTTAAGGGTAAATATATGTTGTTTATAGACATTTATTACACAAAATATGTCTCGTTAAAATCTTTTTAGGAAAAATACTGTGGCAAAAATTCTAATGAAAGAAAAAATACATTATTCTTTTGATTAAGCTACAAAAATTGCCTTATTAAAAAAATTTCTAGGAAAATTCAATGAGATAAAACCTTGGTCAATGGAAAAAGAGTACAACGGTATTTACTTCTCCTCATGATAATATCACTTGAATTATATGATTTATACATATTAAATCTTTCAATGATAACATTAATAGTCATATCAAATGAGTTTACTATAATTGCATTTCAAATTTTATGCATTATCAGGATAACAAAATATAGACTTATGATTGTATCCACTACAATCCTTGCGAAATTTATTATGTTAAGAGTCGTACATTACATGTTATAACTTCAGTTTTCTTATTACTTTTCGTACAAGTATACGCCTTTAGGTGTTCTAATTGCAAGTTTAGAAACTTTATGTTTCTCTAATTAGTTCAATTTTGATAAGGTTGCATCCTTTTATTTTGTGAATTATTACTTCAATCGATATGCTTCAACAAATTTATTTCAATATCGTCGTTATTCGTAATATAAAGTGGTACATCATATACAAAAGTATTGTCGTCAACTTTTTTTTATTCTATTTCTTTTTCATAATGACATAATTTAACGAGATATCTCAATTTTCAATATTTCAAGTACTTTAGCTTGTTTTGAGATTTTATAATTAGTTATGTCTATATACTCTTCAATATTATACGCCTACTAATTGACGCCGTCTTTCTTATTTGTTCCTTTTATTTCGAGTGTTTTCTCTTTAGAATTGATGTTACAAAAGGTCCAGGCTAGTCATTTATATAATGCTAATAATTCTTCATTCTAAGACATTAATATAAGATGGAACATGTATAGCTGGTATATGAAATTTTTTAAGTCAATAAGTGCATTTTACAATTGAGTTATCTTTTCATACTGTCAAGTGCAATAATATGGATAGTACAATATAATGCACTATCTATTATTTTTAGCTACTAATTTATATCCTTAATGTTGAGAAAATAGTTCAATAAAATTGATTGTCAGCAAACTGCGTTATAAAATATCACTTGTTAGGGCTTAAGATAATTTAATATATTATAAAGGTTCAAACTAAATTTGTAATTTTCAAAATTCTTTAATATCCATCTCAGTACACTACAGTGGAACTATGATACTCTATATTGCACTTTCAAAAATCATTAAATGGAAAATATTGAGTTATGACCATAAGTCAATTATAACAATGAGACTTTAATGTTGGCATATGATGCGCTTAAAATGAAAAGTACTTTGTTCTCAATAGTAATTGTTAAGAAATTAATTGGAGTCACTTAACAATCAATTTTGTTAAATCTTTTGTTGTCATTCTAATCAATATTTATAAAAAATTTGGATTGTAGACTCACTAGCGTTAACATGATACACCGTCTTAAATATTTTTTTTATTAGAAATACAATGTTCTAGACATCTAGAGTATTGTAACACTTAAGTTTTAGCTCTTCATAAACAACAATGTTGTAATCTTTTAAAATATTGATATTAATGATGTCATACTTCTTCAGGAGTAATAAAAATTTTTGTTTATAAGCTATGTTTCTCCAGGAGCATCAACACATATATCAAACTTAAATTTATATAAAGTCAATCTACGAGATTGTATAAAATTTTGATTTCTTCAGAAATAATAAAATGATATTCTTGTTCAATATTGTGTAGTTAATTTGTGTTTATAAAGTTAAAATATTGCATGAATAACAATATAATATCCTTTTCATAATATTGATACAAAACAAAAATTTATGCATCTTTGGGAGCATTTAAATAATTAAAGTAAAAAGATTAACATATCTAGAACTTATCAAATCATGAAGCATACTAGGGATGTCAATTCGGCTTGGCCAACTCGTGACTTGGCCTGAAAAAAAAGTCCAAGCCAGCTCAACTTACGACGTGTGTCCACCGAACTAAGGCTCGAGCCGAGCATCATTTTCGAACAACAACACGAGCCCGAGCTAGACCGTGTGACTAGCCAAAATAGCTTGTGACACTAACCATTTTTGGCTTATGAATCAAAAGGCAACACTGTAGCGGTCTACAAAAGGCATCTATTGCAAACAGCTACATTAGTTGCCTTTTGATCTTGCACGCAAGCAAGCAGCTGCAATTTTTTTGTTTTTCAAATTCACAAAATTAAAAAAAAAAAAAAAATGCATCATGTGATAGTACACGAAATATTTAAATTATATAATTTTTAAATTCATTTATTTGAAAAAATTGTTCATGAAATATTGTATTCGTGTATAATTTTAATTTCACCTACTTTAATTGTAATCGGTCCTAGCTCGGAAGGAGGAGGACTGGAGGAGGGTTGTAACCTTTTTAATCTATAGCTAGTATAATTTGCACAAAATTCATATTCTTAAAAAAAATTTAGAATTTCACGGGAAACAATTGAGCCGGTTTGGCTCGGTAAGACCTGAGCCTAAAAGCTCGAGCTAGGCCTCGATTTTTTGGTCGAGCTTTGACTCGGCTCAGCTCTGGCCAAAAATGCCCGAGCTATTTTTTTGCACGGGCTTGCATGAGCCACAAGTCTAAGCTCGCAAACCGATTCGACTTGACTCTTTTACATGACTAAAGTATAATAGATTTAGGGTTATTTAATAACAACAAAATATTTTTTTAAAGAATATTATAAGTATAGAATTGTACTTCTTTAAGAGCCACAAAATATAATATAAATCTATGCTTCTTTGAAAGCGTTGAAATCGTTGAATATACAATCAAAAGATTTCACAAATATGATATACAATCAAATAAAGACTTTTAAAGAATATAATTACTTTGATTTGAAAGCTTCATTGAATAGATGACAAATATTATATTCTTCAAAAATGTAAATTTGAAAAGTTGTAGTACTTTAAAAATTCGCTAATGTTTACGTAGCTATTTCTCATACATGAACCATTAGCTTTTGATCTTAATCGATGAATTTGAAGAAAAACAAGTTGTGAACGTTTAATCCAAATGTCACGATGATCTGTACCACGAAACTCTGAAATATCAATGTTTTGATCACAACTGCACAAACTGTTCAGATCCTACGAATCTGCATTGTTGATTCCAAAGTAATAATACTATTTTTTTTAATAGAATATTGATTTATATACATTTATACTTCTATTTAGAAAACAACAACAAAATATTCTTTAAAACCTTAAGATGTATAATATTTGTATTTTTCAAGAGTATTAACACAATATTTCACTAAAATATATATAACTAAAGTCCTATGATTTGCCAAGAACATCAACATGAAATTCGTCTAAAATATGATATGTACAAATATTATAATTTTTTTTTTTAATTTTTGAATAAGCAATAATTTTTACAATATTCTCATATAGATCGCACATCTTCATGAGATCCTATCGTATTTGTTGATAAACCACAATTTTTTTAAGGGATTAAATGAAATAATATTATTCGAGAGAAGTGTGTTACTTCGAGATCACATTACAATTGATTTTAAATATTGATATATTTAGACTGTTTGCTTATTCAGAGCAATAACTCGATATTATTATTATTTGCAACATCATGCTCTTTGGGAGCATATAATATTATTCCAGAACAGTTTAATGTTTTACTTTTTTAGAAGTAATAATCAATTGTGTTAAACCATTTATTGTTATGTATTTATCAAAAATTTGGGATGTAGACTCACTAGCATTGACATGATACATTGTTTTGCTGATATAATCTAAAAGTTATGCTCATAATTTTACAACGTCTCCATCTAAATATATTTTAGAAAAATACAGATAAAGGAGAAAATGGTGAAATGAAAAATTTATGTTGACTGGTTGAGGTTATTTACAAATATCTAAAAGTTTATGTATTGTGATATTGAGAAAATGTGGATGTATTAATTGACCAAAAAATAAAGAAAGCATTAAGCCACACATCTTTTTAACAAAATAACTTTGCATGTTTACCAATAAATTTTCCCTACTTTTAATCACACATTCTCCAAAAAATCTTTTCTTAAAAAATAAACATTACACAAGGACTAAATTTGACAACTTGGGCCACCTGGTAGATCAATTTATCTGAAAAAATAAATTGATTCGAATGATCTAAACTTGAAAATTAGGATAAAAGAAGGACGGAAATAATTTAAGTCCATAATCAACACCTTATTTTATTTCTTCATGGAGCACTGAATAATATTTTACTTCTTGTACCCTCATTTTATATACAGAGCCAAAAGAAAAGAAAATTGTTCTGTGTGAGATGCATACAATACAGGGGTAATTGATCTCAATGGCCAAATCATACCATCAGAAATAGACGACTGCTAGCTGGATAAACCTTAAACGGATGATGAACTTTGTCGCAGAGGCTCAGCTTCTTGGTGATGGACAACCTGATTCTGGTGGCTGTCAAGTGGCATGTACTGTGACATGATTGCCATGATCTCCGAGTCCATATAAGACTGCATATTACAAAATAGTCAGGCGGGGGATAAAAGTAAAAAATAATGAATGAATATTCGCATGACTACTTGCCCGAAGTCTATATTTGTAAAATATGTAACCAGCAACACCAGCACCCACTGCAACAGCTAAGACCAGGATGGTAAGGAACCGCCCAAATTTCCAACCATTTCTTTCTGTACAATCCATAAACAAATATTTATCTCTTTCAATAATTTTATAGCTTCTTCAAGAAGAAATTTCAACATTTGTTTATTCACAGCTTAACTATTAGGATAATTTGTCGTACCAATACACATGTCATGCTCCATTATGTACAGTTTATCTCCTTTACACTTGCAATCGAACCCACCCCACGTGTTCTTACAACTGCATCCATCACATTGACAGGCAACACCTTTTTTGCATTCATCAACATCTGGAATGAAAAACAGACAACATTACACCTGAAATATAATATTGACATTCAGAAATACATTATTATCAACTTATAAATGTACGATGTTCAAAGGGGAGACACTGATGCACCTTCACATTTATGACCATCCCCCTCAAAACCAAGCGGACATTGGCATCCTGCTAGGTTAGATTCCTGTTTAGGATTAAAAATAATAATTTTAGAGGCAAGGAGATATCTAAAGCACGAAAAAGAAGATGCAAGAGAGATTGCTTTCACTGAACTAAGCAGGCTGAAAATCTTTTTCCATCTCTAGTTTCTGACCAGCAGCCTCCATTGTGTATCATACACCTTCCTGGTCCAAAACCTGCCAATGAAGGACAAGAGGCAACCAGATTGAATCAACATCTTTATCGTTTAAAAAGTGAAAATGAGTTGAAAAACAATGTAAACTATCCACGAAAGAGAATGAAAGTGCAATTTCATGGCGTAAGTTGAGGTACAATGCCTGGATGCAACGGTAACCTAAGGCGCAAAAATACTATTTGGCAAATCCTTGTAAACAAAATTTAGTTCAATAGTATTGTCCAAATTCAACTGAGACAAAGCTGTTCGGCTGAAAAACAAAGATCATATGCTTGAATAGGCAACATCATTCAATGCCTAATGCAATTAGGGCACGTTTGGCACATCGTATTAGACCAGATAAGGATTAAAAAAATTCAATCTAATCCTTATTCAGTGTTTGGTGCAATTATTACCCAGATTAAATTAAACATGGGTGCTTTCTGTCACTATAATCTGTCTTTGCTGTAAAATTGATTCTCTGGTTATTATTGTTTTCTTGTCTTACTTTACCCATAGCAGTTTATGTGAGAATTTCTGGACTTTAAACAGCGAGTAACGACCAGCATTAACTTGTTATCTGATGAAAAAGAATGAAGAAATCATTTGGATATTTAATACATAGAAGGCTTTATGTTAACACCCCCTCTTTCTCACTTGGCAGTACATAGAACTCGAAAGGAGGACCAGATCACAACTTGATTTCCTAAGCACAGATGCAGTTACGTCTAAACATCCACTATTATCATAAAGATAGGGGAAAATGTACCTTGACATGATGTATATCCATCTCCGACATATTGAATGCCATTCACCAATGGGCACTGGCAAACTCTTCCCCTAAATGTGTCCTTCAATAAAGACATGAATAACGAACAATTTATGTGGATGTAGTTTTTAATATAAGAGTCAATGCTATACGACAGCTTCATTATAAAAACAAATGCTGTGTTATGTACCTTGCAAGCAGTTATATTAGATTTTGGATCCTTCCAACAACCACCATTCCTTTCAAGACATTCATTGGTCTCAAGATCTAATCATCAATAGAAAGAGTAAGCAAGATATAAGTGCATTTCTATCCATCAGTAAGATCATAAAATGTAGGGGGAACATCAAAACCTCCGCTCAGGCAAATTGGAGGATCAGTTGTTTCCTTAAAGCCAGCGCATACGGCCTTCAATACAGCGGACCTCTCTAATTTTCCTATGGGAAGGTGAAAGAATGCGAGTACCCACATACACACAGAAGATAAATTAGTAATAAAAAATCAAATTGTATGATGATGCCATGTGACAGAAACAAGCCAAATCTTTCCATCTTATGTTTCAGGAGTGGACAACACCCCCCTCCCCCAACCAAACCCACACGCATGGAGAAATTGAGAGAGAGACACACACACACATGCATGACCATGCACAAGAAAACAGAAGGTTTTGAAAAACTATTCTTTCACAAAACAATACATCATGACTTCATTTGGGAACTTATAATAATTTTACCCCCTATAGGGTAAACAAGAACCTTACAACTTAAACATGATTTTCTTCAATACAAGCAGAAAGCCATCAAAACTTTCTATTCGATGTGTTTATTTACTAAAATTGGCCTAAAGCCTGTTACCTTGTTTCAAAGGAGGCTCAGTAATTGGAGATGAAAAATAATAGAGTACTTGTTTTTCACAAAAATAGATTAACATGAAGGGAAGGAGACTTAGATAATTGGGTGGTGTTTTCTGTTGACCTAAAGAGGTGAGAGGTAGACCATAATTAACTTGTCCAGTAGTAGTAGCTAAGGATCTAGTTACTTTAGATCACCCGCTAGATCAAGCAATTTATAGAATGGAATGGTGAAGATGGATTCATGTAGCCGACCTCAAATTTATTGAGAATAATCTTTAGTTTTTTGTTGTCATTGTCTGAAAGTGACAGGTATATGAGGGATCTTCCTGTTTCCCGAATAGGATGTAGTACGGTCACTTGAAAATTTATACATCATTTAAAATGCGGGAACAACACCAAGAAGATGCATGAGTCATTAAGAAAAAAACAACAAACCTCTGTACTGAACGTTGTTTATGACCAATGTAGGCAAGATGGTAACATCACCACGCGATCCTCGACCAACCTAAATTTGACAAAGGAATATAGTATTTGAGATCATAGGTAATAATTAGCAATATTTAAATACATCATTGCAGGGAAAAAAGAGGGGGAGCTCTATCTCTGTTTTTCTTTTAAAATCTTGTCAATATGGATGAGGTGATACATGGCTGAAGATTTTTCACTATATAGAAGTACAAACCTGAACTTCTTGCTCAATTTTCAAGACTTCATTTTCTGTATCGGCTTCAGAGTCACCCATGCACTTCTCTATTTTCTCAATTGGTAAATCTGATACATGACATTGAAATGTATAAGATTGGGCATTTGAAGTTATAAATCTATAATTGTAACATATTGTAAACAGAACACTTACTGAGTGATTTCATGACCCCCTGTGCACATTCTTTGCTATATTTTTTTTTCTTCATTGAACATCTGATATGGAAATCTGTTACATAATCCCACCAAACCCATGAGCGACCACTTTCATTTGCAACTCGATGCACACAAAGCTGTCTTAAATTCTCAAACACCACATCCTTTCCTTGATACCCCTCTCCAAAGTCCTGCTCTGGATCAGGCGCACAGTATCTCCCATGGTTTATACACTGAGATTTGCATTGATTACTGAGAATAAAAGCCTGAGGACAGTACCAAGTTATATAGTGCGGAGTGAACTGCGTGTAACCACCTTTCTCTAGAATTTGAGCATGTCCCTTGAAGTTCTTTATAAAATTCATCTGCTCATCACAGCGAATTCCACATTCATCATTGCTGTTGGTCCATAACTCATATTCTACCCTTTGATCTGGATGGGGCACTGACTCTGTCCAATCTATTTTAATGACGACTTCCTCACCTTTCTTTAAGGCACTTTTCAATGTCTCACCAAAGGACCGGTCAATCAAAGCAGATGGGATTCCAATCTTCTCTATGTACCCATCAGCATCAGAGCTCTCCTCAGGAGAATCCATGGTGATAAGAGGCTCATCTATGCTATCAGCCACTAAAACTGCTGCGGCACCGGCCTGCTGCCCATTCCACACCTTCAAAGCAAAGTAGCATTCTAGAAAAAAGAAATTGAAATTATAATTAAGTGACAATCCGAATAAATTATCCTTGTTTTTTTAATTATATTCTCCAATCCCACTCTTTGATCACTTTCTTCAAATGCCACTTTCCAGAATGGAATTGGATGAGTAATATCATACTCAACTGTAATTAATTGTTGTTTGAATTCTTCATACACAAATCTTATAACCAAAAAAATAGAACTAACAAAACATAATGCCATAGTTGAAGAAGATTATCTATGAAGAGAACAAAACCTCCAATGTTGATTATAAATAAATATTTCGCACAAGATATAGTGTTGGTTTTTGATACCCAATAAATCCCCCGGGCGATGATGTAAGCTCGATTTTATATTCAGTAGGATTTAGCCAAATGACTGAACGTTGGATTGACACCGCTGTTAAAATGCACCGACCCTAGAATTTATTTGGGTCATTCGAAGTAACCTAATTAATTAGAGCTGTTCATGACCCGTTCTCCACCTACTTGGACGGATCACTAATTGGAGGCCCATTTATCTTATATCCCACCTTTGGTACTAATTGGGCCTTGACCCAATTAGTTTGACCTAACCTAACTTACCTTATTTACTTGGACTTGGGCTATATGAATCATTCGGTCTCTCTTTCTCTCCAGAGCCCGACGCCGTGAGTTCTCTCTTCTTCTCTGTGATTTTCTCTCTTCGTGCTCTCCTGCTACTTTGGCCTCTGCCGTGTGCAACCATATTATCTTCTTCTCTTTGTGAGTGTCCCTGTGTGGGTGAGGATTGTGGCTACCTAGTGTAGCAACCGTAGGTGGAGAATAGTGGGTGAAAAGGGTCGGTTGGTGATTCTTGGTGGTGTCAATCAGTTGGAGCAAACTGAGCCCGGAATAACCTGTGTGGTGGTTGATATTTGCTCAACATATAGAATATCAATTGAATATAGAAAGATCACCATAAAGGGTCAAAGCCTGGAAATAAGAGAAATGGAACAGAAGACAAAACATCTAGCGAAATCGAGAATACTACAATCATAATTCCATTAAAAAAGAAGAAGAAGACAAACTCGCCCATGTATTTCATAACTCATTAATCATTATAAGCAAACAGAAAGTGAAGAGAAGAGATAACCTCCACGATCAAGAAGAAGAATAGTAGGAAGAGGGGACTTTGTCTTAAAGGGTTTATCGACGTCGAAGGGAGAGCAGCCAACAGAGCCCTTTTGAGGATAAACAACTGTGCCCACCATTGATCCTCCATAATCGGGTACCCCAAAGTTACCAATAGCAGCATCATGCTTTGAGCTTAAATCGTATGGAGAAAAAATACTGACACTGCTTTTTTCCACGACAAATCTTGATTCAACGCTGCTTAGTAAAATTGATACTGCAATCAAGAACAGACTAGCCATGTGATGTGAAGTCGAATAAATCTATAGTTTTTCTGGGCGTTTTCAGATTGTGCAGAAAAGAGAAGAATGGAAGAGAATAGGTAGTGGTTACGACATGGAAGAGAGAGACAGAGAGAGAGAGAGAGAGAAGACTTTGGCTTCTGGTCTACTATTAACACTTGTTGTATACTTCTGGTAAGAGTCATGACGTAAAAGAAACGACACGAAGGTGGTACTTGGAAGGAGTCACAGCAACTACCTCGAATGCAACTTCCAACTGATATTATTCGGGTTAATTTCCCGGACGATTACTGAATTTATTTCAAAAATATAAAATGGTTATTGAATTTCAAAATTTACAGAAACGATCACTAAATTTACCTAAATTTTCACTAACGGTCACGTAAAGACTAAAACACGTGAATTAGATTCTTGAGAACTTCAAGTATAAATTTCATCTAATTTTATTTACGAAAAATCAGCCCCTCAACTTTAGAAATCAAACAAAATTGTCTTAGCTGCCAGAGACAATTTTATTTTGCACACTCCAATTCCGGCCAATTCGAGCTAAATTGGTATTCAGTATGAAAAGTTTTTTTTTTTTTGGTGGAAAAATTTATCACTTTAATGGATAATTTCCATAAAAACAAAGCCAAATGAATACCAAAAGATTCAGAATTTTAAAAAAAATTCAAATGAAAAATTATACCATAAAATAGAATTAATTGACAATTCCCAGTAAAACAAAATTCAGGCAATTTAATTTCCTGTAATTCATTACCTTTCCACTTAAATTCCATATTTGCAATCTAACATATCCTTAAAGTTTTATTTTTTTTAATCCCAGAAGAAATGCCCAAATCAAATGATTTTATTTTATTCCATAAAACTTAGTCCTATTTTCAAACTCGTCAAGGTCCTTCTATCTGCGTCCAATTTTCGTGTTTCTTTTACTCTCGCTCTTCTTCATCCTAGTCTCTCACCACCTTCCCACACCCTCCATCCCCATATTTTTTTCATCGTCTTGATATGAATGTATGATCAATTTTCCATCTAATTGGATTCATTTGACTTGGTTTGAACAAAGATTTTTAAGCAAAAAGTTTATTTTATTTTGAAGAGGTAAATCTAATTTTTACTATGTACATTGTAAGCTCATTTTTAAAAATTTGTTAAAAGTTATTATAATTATAATTTTAAATCCTTAATTACTAATTTAGCTTTTCTGATAAGTCTCAATACTCTTTGATATTTTGTCAAACTTGGAACAAATTGTTTTCATTTTAACATTATGTGCTAGCAAATGTACAATAATTGAGGGAGTTAATGCGGTAAGAATGATACATTCTCAAATTCAATAGATTAGATTTGAACTTCCTTTTAAAAAAAATACCTTAATATTATTTTCTTCAATCTTAAGGTAGTCTGGTAGGAGTGAGAGTTGGTAACCAGAGTACACACACCTAATATAATTATAAAAAATCATGTTTTGTTTTTTACTGTCGTTTTTCTAATAGTAAGAATATATACATGGTTATAGGAGTGAGATCTTGCCTTAAAAAATAAGATTTTTAAGCCCAATCTGCAAGCAAAACTGTGGGGGCAAGTATCGTCACATGCATACTTTTTTTTTGGATTACGCTCCATTACTGGCGCCCCTACTTGCCCTACCCCGAGCCTTGATGAAGGAGGTAAATCGCAGGTTATGCTTCCAAGAGTATATGGTGAAAAACTGTTTGTACACTTGCACTTACCCAAAAATCAAATTCATATTTAAGAATTCGTACTTTTTAATTATAAACACGATGGTCATTAAGACAAGTAATTAGTGAATTGATATTTATTTTTCCATTTGTTTGTTCATTCACTAAAAATTTGACATTTTGATACATTAGCTCTTGTTACTAAATGAAAATATATCGTTTTAAAAATAATATCACTTAGAGTGTATTATGTTGACATCGATCTAATTTATTAAAGTATTAATTGTATCAAACAAGAAACTAACCTCACTAGGCGAGTCTTGGATATTTGTCTTGCCAAAAACGAGGGAGGTGGTCACTTGCCCACTTGCAAATCAATTTCTCTCACACTTTGGTTAGACTAGGTCAATATATCATTGTATGCTCCATTTTATTTATTTTTTTTTCCAGAATCTAAGAGTATTGTATTAAGTCACAATATACAAATTCTTGTTTATAGGGATAGATAGTTGATTACTTGACCAATAATAATGTTAGTTGACTTTGATTCCTTCCTTTCCATCAAAATATTGATATTAGATTACATTGTGGTTGCACTCCTTAATTTCCCCTAACTATAAACAAGAGTTGACCCTTGAACACGAGACCATATTTTGATTATTGAAAACTGCATTAATTTAACTTTACCCACCCCTCGAATATATTTTTATATTTTATTTTTCCTATAAATTTAAGAGTAATTTGGGATTAAATTAATGGTTCGAATAATCGGTTCGAATTTGGACAAAACAAATTTTTATTTTTGATTTTTATTTTTAATAACTAGAATGTTGGGGATGGACGGCACGAGACATGGATTCGGCGTCCTGCACTGGACCCCTCCTTCGGGGAAGGGCACCGCATGGCTCAGATTTTTTAGATCAAATTGCTTAGTTAAGTTTAGTAGGGTCGATATGAATACAAGTGACAGTTTCATAGGTTTAGAATGAAATTCAGAAGTTCTCCAAAGGAATCAAGCATAACTCTAGCTAAAAATAAGGTCAACATTGTAAGTGTTATGCTCTAAGTCCAATCAACTTTGAATATAAGTAATTTTGATATATGTTTAATGCACTTATTTTGGCAAGATCTATTATGATATTAAATAATAGAGTCCATAGATTCAAGTTTCGGTAATTTGTTAATCACACAGAGTTGTAATTGTGAGATACAAATTATATATGATTGAATCTTAAATCATCCATGATCGCAAGTAATAATGATATATCACGTGTGACATTCTTTACTTGTGAATCATATAAAGGTTGCGAATGATCAATAGAAGATTCATCACTTAGATAGTAAGAGATTGCGATCTACATTTCATCCGATTAAGTTGATAATGAAATCCTTGACCAAAATTTACTCATAAGTCGAAAATGAGTTTTCGACTTACATTAATTTAATAGTGGAATGAAAGATATGATCGATAATTGAGATTGACACATATCCATACCTCGTAATTGATCTGATCATATTGATGAATGGATTATAGTTTCACGATAAACGAACAAGTTTGATTTTGTCATACCACGTGACATTTTCTCGTCACATGTATTGTGATAAGTGCGGATTTCGCACTTAAATCGTCCGCTAACTTTATATATTTGTGGGTTTTCATTGGCGTTTTAATACGTGTTTCGTTTATTTTATTTTATAGGCGAAAATCCGAGCTAATTGGCGTTTGGAGAAATTTCACGCGAGAAAAGAATATAAAATGCGGAAGTACGAGAATTTCAAGGTTCGGCGAGCTAAAGAACTAAAAATGCAAGTTTTGCGTGATTCGGCGGGGTTCTCGCCATCAATTTTTTTGTTTGCCGAAATAAGATTTGATGGATGCCAAAACATGGGAGCAAGTTGCTGATTTTCTAGCAGAATTTAACATGCCGAAAACAACCAGAAAACTGGGGGCAGATCACCGGCAAACGAACCAGAAAATGGTGGCTGGGAAGTGTAAAAATCTGGTGTAAAACCAGATTTTTGCAGCCACGCCATTTGAACCAAAAAACAGGTGGTTTGAGGAGGTGAAACAAGTTCCAAAAATGACCAGAAAGAGACCAAGGTTGCACGCCATGAAAGCTGGAAATAAGTAGCTAAGTGGAAGAAAATCAGGTTGATGGAAATGTCAATAGCCCCCTTCACGCCCAGAAAATTGAAGCACAAAATCGCCACGCCATGGCGACCAAAAATCTGGAAACAAAGCAGCCGGTTGAAGGGCAGAAAATCCAGCAGAAACACTCATGCATGGCGACCTATTGAACCCCAAAACCAGCAGAAAATGAAGATGGAAACTGGGCACCAAAAACCAGAAAATTGAAGAAGGCAGCTCCCAGCTGAGGCAGAAACTACAAGGCTGTGCGTACGCACAGCCTACAGGTCTGTGCGTACGCACAGCTGATCAACCAGGCTACAGAAGCTCCAAAGCTTCTACCATGCGTACGCACCATTAAAGCCATGCGTACGCATGGCAGAAATCTGGAAGTGAATTCCCGGGTAGAGCAAAAAACCAGATTTTTGACCCATTTCTCGGCCCATTTTCTTCCCAACTCCTCTCAAATCTTCGGGGGAGTATAAATAGAACTTGAAGGCTCATTCTAGGACACGTTTTAGAGGCTGAAAGTCGACCAAAAAGAGGGAAAAATCTGGGCAGCTTCTGGTGCAAAAATCAGCAACTCTTGGGCGATTTTGAAGGAGAAGAAGAAGAGAGTTCTTGGCTTGGAAGATTACAACCATTAATCTCCTTATCAATAAGCTTTCTCCTTCCTTTAATTTCATTTTCACCCATGTATTGTTGCATTTTGTTGGCTATTTATAATCACATTATGTATAGCTAAATCTAGATGTGATTGGGGGTGATTTTCTAACCTTAGAATGAAGTTCCAATACTTTTGTGCTTGAAAGTTCTTTTGGTTAATGTGTTAATCTTGTGGGCTTGTTGTTATATTGTTTTTCTCGATTATTTAGCGGCGCAACTAAGTGATTGTGTTATTTCAATATTCGCCATTTTAGGGAAATTTAGTACGTAATCGCTATTTTTACCTAAACCTAGTGGCAAGTATATTTTGATTGACGGTAGTACGTAATCGCTATTCAATTGAATATATTTATGGATTATCACTTAAGTTAGTAAACCGAGCTTTTGAGTTTGCGCTTAATTCAATTCGACTCTCTTGTTTTAATGCTTTCGTTGAATTAATTCTAGCGAGCTTATCCTAGGTTGTTTGATGATTAGGGTTGGGTAACGAAACTTTTCTTATTCAACTAAAATTAAGGAAAGTTTGAGGTAGTCGAGCCTTTGATTATTCTCGAATTGTTGTTAACCATTTGAACGAAAATCTTTTGTGAAAATGTATTGAAAAGTCATTCTAGCGGCAAAGAAATAACCCCCGATCACAAACTCTTCTTTGTTGATTAATCGCCTTCGCTATTTAATTTTTATTGCATTTCTAGTTTTTCGCCATTTCCATTTTTATTTTGTTATGCTCTTTGTTTAAAAATTCAAACCCCCCCCCCATTTATATGCTTTCGCCATTTATTTTATTTTGCGCAATTAACGTAATTGAACCAATCCTTTGCGGGTAATGACCCTTGCTTGCATTATACTACTCGAACGACACATTTTTAGTGGAGTAAGGAAAAATTATTTTTGACGCCCCTTTGGTGGCGATCATATTGCCCTGACATATTGCTATATATAAATCTGGGCAGATGGATGTGAATTAGTGATAAATCAAAATGTTGTTTTGGTTTGTCGATTTTGATTAGATCAAAATAATAATTCACGTCGTTAGGTATCATGATTGAGAACCTAATGTGCCACACACAAAATGAGAACTAGAAGAATGAGAGTTACCAATGAATTAATTGACAATCGTTGGATAATTAATTAATTGAGTTGCTTATTAATTGACCCGAATTAACTAATTGGATTAATTAATTCATGTACCGAATTTAATTAATTGAATTAATTAAATATTGGACCAGGTTAAGTTTAAGGGATGGTCAAGTCCGTTTAAGTTTATATAAATAAGCGGCTAGAGTTTGTAATATGTAGGGATTTTTCATTATTCTTGCTAGCACAAGAAAAGTAAATATGAGTTCTCTCAATCTTGTTCTCTCTGTGAATTTCATTGGATGTTGGACAATTGGACAGTTGTGGGAGACAGACTAGGATTGTTGGAACTACAAGAATCGCAAAGGAGTTTGCAAATCTAAAGAAATGTACAATTTTTATCACAATTTTTATCTAAACACAAAACAGATTCATGATGAGAATTGAAATTTGTGTTATTTTCGCTGTGCATGTTTAAGCAAATTCCCAACAAAAATTCACTCGAATGCTTCGAATGGTTTCAATATTATAAAGAAGTTGCAATACTGCTTTTGTTTATGATCTGTTAACCAATACTAGTTTTCTACTCGAGTTTCTCAATGTTCCGAACTAAAAAGGTGAAAGAAATAAAAGGTTAACCAAAAGCTATATCAACATAATTGGAGACGAGTTGAAAGCGTAGTCAACAGCACCAAAGTGGTCATTTAGAACTGGAAGTCATACACAATCATACGTTGTGCTTCCTTCTGATTTTTCCCTTGCCGTGGATCTTCCTTTTTGCAATCTTGATTTTCTTTTTCAGCTTCTTCCCAATTGGTTTTAAGGCTTTAGAAGTTTGACCACCATCAGTCATCTCCACATCTGCTAAACAATGGAAACAGCATTAATATACAAACAAAGACATTTTTGTACTATACAGTGTGAAAAATATGGTTCCATACACGTGTATTCATCATGAATGGATATATGAAAGAATGATTTATCCAGATTTTCTAAGATACAAGAAAGTAGATAGACATTACAATAGAGCGACAAAACGCTTTTAAGCACCAGTTAAGAAAATTCAAAATGGTTATGCAGAATAGAGTTTACAAGTATATAGTAGTTATCCATCATGGGGCCGCTAAATGCTTTTCTACATATAGCTTTAATACATTCTATGAAGAGCAAAAAGGCTATCTTTCAAAGGAAACTGCTTGATGCCTCTAATAGATGAACTCTAATACTGTATAGAAGTGTTTGGATCTTTTTAATATTGTAAAGAATCTTTTTAATATTGTACACTTTCTTTACAATGTTAAATACTTTCTTTCAGTCTCATATTCCCAGGAGACTATCTCAAGAAGTGTTAAATACACCGTCAGTCACCTGGCAAGGCTTCAAGTGGCTACCAGACTTTATTTTGTTCCAACTTAGACACTGACCTATTGATATTGTTTAGGTTTGCTCTTGCTCACCCCGTTCAACTCCATTTCACAAACCAATGGAAAAAACTTGTGTGCATGATGGATGAAATTGGTTTGTAATTACGCAGCTGTTAGTTGCCACATGTAAAAAGCCATTTAAATGATGAAGTCATGTTCTGGGCCCATAAACAGCAAACCCGACCCTACCCAATCCGAATCGGGTCAGGTCAGTCGGTTTGGAATGAAAAAGGATCGGTTCGGCTTCCAAACAATTAAAAAAATATTTCAACCAAGTCGGTTTGGGTTTAAACCCACTTAAACCGACCCAACCCAATATCAAATGAAACCCTATTATATTTTGCCCACGCTAGACTCCGATTACACATCCATTCCCGTTTCCGCTGCTTCTGAAAGCGTCCAGTTAAACGATTATATAATATTATTTCACATCCAAAGAGATAGAAGGATTAATGCATATTATATATAGGTTTATGGGCATATTGTTATGTGCAGTTTACCAGTTTATAGTCAGAAGGGGTTTCTGATTGTTGGAGGGAAAAATATTAATCATTTTGTTTACAGAATTTTTTTGGTGTTTGTATATAATATGATTTTGGGTATTTAATTGCCTCTGTAATCTTTCTTTTACTGGACAATTTATTCTATGGTAAGGAAGAGTAACATCTAGCTAGAGGTGAAATTGTTGTAATCTCCAATTTCGACAAGAATGAATGGCTGAAGCTTTTGATAAGTTTATCTATGTTCAAACTTATTTCAATGTTCTCTCCTATGACAAAGGCTTGACGACTAGAACACATACTTGAATTTTCATTGCAAAATTGCACTTTTTCTAGAACAAAATATTACAAGTAAATCATATTTCAGATTTGTGAATTTGATTATTGCACTTTATTGGTGAAGTTAGTTAAATAATATACTATTTCACAAAAAACACATTCTCTTGTACTTATTTTGTTTCTTGTTTGATTTGTATAGATTTATATAGGGGTGAACGCGGTTCGGTTTGGGCGGTTTATGCTATATTTTCAACTCAAACCATTTTAAGCGGTTTGAAATTTTTCCAAATCAAACCAAACCATTTTATTTTTCAAACCAAACCAAACCAAACCATTATTTGCGGTTTGGTTCGGTTTTAATCCGCGATTTACCTATCGACATTATAGTAATATATTTAAAACAAGTTAATATATAAATTTAAACGAACACTAATAATGTTAAATATTAAATTACATTCATATTTTTCTGAAATTCGATATATAATAAATAAAAAAAAGCAAAAAAGATAGTATTAAGCTGGTATCACTCAAACTTTTACAAGCAACAATATCATAATAAGTATAAAAGTACTAACCTCTTAGCTACCAGGCGTCACTAGATCAATCTTTTACATACTTCATAATTCCCTTGAACATATCAATCTTTGCATTTCGAAGGATGACAGTAGTACCGGGCATCACTAGATCAACTAAGAAAGAAATATAAACAAAAATCAAATGGTTATGTAGTTGAAAACCAAAAATGCAATCATCCATATTAAAGAAATACTCTAAGTGAAGGAAATGAGTACAATAAACCATAATCCATTAAACAGATGGAAATTACGAGATGCATTATTTAAGGTTCACACGATAATTGATTGAAACAAAGATAACTAAGACGTAATAAAACACACAACACAAGATAAATCAACACACACTTTTGAAACATGTATAGTAAAAGCAGCATCAAACATTTACTCGAAAAATGTTTGACCCATTAAACAAAGAAAGTCCAACATCCCTTGTCATGACGACTATTGGACAAAAAGTGGTTGTCCACTTGAATTTCTTTGTGATTTAAAACAGGAAAATTCGAATTCTAGATGACAATTTTTCATCATATCCCTGTTTGGTTTAGAGAAAAATCAGGTTTTAATAGATTTTGATATAAGTTTATGAAACATGTGGTTGAAAAGTTATGAGTCTAATGAAACATGTGGTTAAAATTATTTGTCGACTTCTTAGATTTTAATTCGCATTTATACCTAACCCAAACGGAGGCATAGTAATCTTCTTCATAGATGAACTTTTCATGTCAAATATATTCTTAGATGAAACTGTTTTCAAACTTATCTTCAGGTCGCCCGGCTCAATTCAAAGACAAAAAGAACTGAAAATCTCCCACGCCCAAAAAAAGATAAATCAGCGATCATATACATACTACAGATCAAATAATTGACAAGAGAAAAGTGTGCGTCAAAAAATTATTTGTCTATCTCTTTAAAGCTAAACATATTAATACGAGAATTCTTATTTCTATCCCCAAATAAAAAATATTAATAAATGAAGAAACCTATTATTCAAAATAACAAGCCAAAAGAATCAAAACCCGTTATTTACAATTTTGCAGGCATAGAAACTCATTCTAATAACTGAAATATTCGGCCCACTACATTAATTGTTTTCCACTTGATTATGAATTTGTGTTGCGTTATGTAAGTATGTCTAACTTATGTATACAACACACGTATGCATACCTTGGTAATGGTGAGCGGTGAAGAGGATAGTACCACTCTCATCACCAACAAGGCACTCAGCAATGCGGGTGCTATGCATGTGGGGGAGACGACACGGCCTTTCTGCAACATCATATTGGAATTAAAAAGAATCTAGGTTTTGGTTTTGAGACTTTGAGTTGAGTTTTGTGTTCTTTCCCCCTTTTTTTTGGGGGCTTGGGTTTCGACATAAATTCGAAAATTGAATTTCTAAGTCTAGTTTGGAGGTGTTATTTCTAATTGGTTTAAATTCTAAAAATTATACTTTAATAAAATTATATATGAAAATTTATAATTTCATTAAAAAAATTTAATTAAAAAGTGCGGTTCGGTTTGATTTTTTGCGGTTTTTGAAAATCAAAACCTAAACCAAACCATTTTGAAACGGTTTGGTTCGGTTTGAGGAAAAAAAAACCGCGGGTCCACGTGGAACCGAACCAACTGTTTCAAACCAACGGTTATGGTTCGGTTTGCGGTTTCGCGATTTTTTTGTACAGCCCTAGATTTATACACGGATATAGATAGTGAAATTGAAGTTATTAGTGAAACTCCTTCAACATTTGTGTCTCCGCTTCCACCATCATGTTTAGGGAAGAGAAAAAACAGAAAATCTTCGGATGTGTGGGAACACTTCACAGTTATAGGGAATCCAAACTCAGAAGATGTTAGATGCGCATGCAACTATTGTAGGCGAGATTATGCTTGTGGGGCTAGGAAGTATGAGACTGGTATCTTGACGAATCATTTGGTTCTTTATTGTAAGAAGTATCCTGGAATGTTGGAAGATAAACGACAAAAAGCCCAACTGAGGGGGTGTAAACATTCTAGTTGGCTTTAATAAGGAAGAGTGTAGGCTTGCATGTGCTAAGATGATAATATTGAATGAATTACCTTTTAGTTTTGTTTAAGGTGAGGGGTGTAGACAAATTTGTAAGGTAGCATGTCATAAATCTGATCCTCCATCTAGTAGAATTGTCGATAGAGATATTTATCGGTTGTATTTTGAAAAAATTGCAATTGAAAAAGATCATCCAACGTCAAAGAGTTTCTCTTACTACTGATACTTGGAGTTCCATTCAAAATATTAATTATATATCTCTCACAGCACACTATGTTGATTCTGATTGGAAGCTTTATAAATGAATTTTGGGCTTCTGTATGATTGCTAGTCATAAGGGTGAAATCATTGGTAAAGTTATTGAGACTTGTTTGCGTGTATGGGGTATTGAGAGATTGTTTACAATCACAGTGGACAATGCAACTACAAATGAAACGGCTCTATCTTATATTAAGAGGAAGATGATTGGTCGAAGTGGTGATGAGTGTGTTTTAGATGAAAAGTATCTGCACATGAGGTGTTGTGCGCATATTGTTAATTTGATTGTGTGTGAGGGGTTGAAGGAAGCACATGATTCAATTGCTAGTATTCGCAATACTGCGAAATATGTTAAATCTTCTCCTGCTAGAGAACAAAAGTTAAAGGAGTGTGCGAGGGAAGAAAAAATTGATTGTAAATCACTTGTGTTTTTGTATGTACCAACGGGGTGTAATTCCATATATTTGATGTTGGAAGCCGCTTTAAAATTTCAAAAAGCTTTTGAAAGGTTAGAGGAGGATGATGTGCAGTATGTAAATTATTTTCAGAAGTATGATTGTTATAGAAGAAAGAGTGGGCTTCCTACAACTTTTGATTGGGAAAATGTTTTTATTTTTGTGAAGTTCCTTAAAAGCTTTTATGAAGTAACTTTGATGTTCAGTACTCCAATGCATGTTAGCTCTATTGTTTATCTTCATGAAGTATGTTCACTTGTAACCGAACTGGAACAATTGAGTTCAAGTGGTAATTTTCTTTTGGGTGAAATGACTATTAACATGAAGAAAAAGTTAGACAAGTATTGGGAGAAAATGAAAAATGTTAATCACTTGTTGTTGATTGCTATTGTGCTTGATTCACGATGCAAATTGGCGTATGCTGATTTTTGTTTTGGTGATATTTATGGTAATAAGGAAGTTGGTTGTAATATGACAAAGATTTTGAAAGACAATTTGATGTCTATTTACAATTGGTATGTGAGATGTAAAACAAGATCTGAAGGCAATCAAGCATCAAGTAACTTGAATTCTTCAAGTGAGGTTTATTCTGCAAACCGGCATAGTACTCATGACACGTGAAAATTGTGTTCGACTTATAGTACCGCAAGTATATGGTTCGTTCAAGTAATAAAATGGATTTTTAAGTCCGAATATCGTTTCCACAGAGATTTATTAGTTTAATTATATCTAATTCGACCTTAACCGAAACGAGAATTGTGTTTTGGATTTTGTAACTATATTGCAACTAAACTAAATAAGCTACTTGTGCAAATATGGATGAATCGACTAAATGCAAAGACGGATTATACTAAAAACAATTTAAATCAAATGCAAGTTGAACTAACAATCAAATAAAAGGCGTACTAGGTTCGCGAATCTCCATACAACGATTTATTTCAACCCTAGTTCTACAATTTGACAACACGTTTAGATTGTGACGAATCAATGTTCCTACATTATTCAAAATTTTCTCTCGATTAAGCTTCAACCTATTTTCATATACGACACCGATTATATATCTATGATGGAAGCAAATAAACAAAAATGCATGAAGTTTTATGAACACTTAGAGATTCACGTAAAGTATAACGGTATATCTCTATCTCCTATTGGACCCTACGATGATTTATATCCTGTCTAATCTATTTTTCCTCTTTCGAATGGATGAAATAAATAACTACAAATCATACAATCACATGCATAATAATTGTAGACTCAAATTAATGTATATAAATCATTCATCAATCCAAAACGCGTTTTAATATTAAAAATATAAAACTAGAAATTAAAATATCAAATCACATTGTTCATCGTTCACCTAACACAGTAAAATCTAGCCTAACATGATAAAACAAAGAAAGTTAATAGAAGAAGACATCACCCTTTCAATTGTAGAGGTAAATCTTCAATCTTGGAATCAATCTTCTTATTCTTCACCTTTTTTTTGCTCTCCAATATGTCAAAAGTATGTAGAATAATGAGCCACCCTCATTTCTGGTCGTAATTAGGGTTATAAAAGAGTCCTAGATGTGTTTCTATAGGTAGTTGATTCAAATAAGGAAACTAGAAAATTGATTTGAACGAAGCGACGCTTGGTTTGTAAAATTCACCTTCTGGATTCCCTGAATGGTTCTGGGCGACCGCTTGGAATAATTTTTTTCTCTCCACTGGACAGCTTTCGGTATTTTGGTTATAACTTTCTTATCCGATATCCGATTGAAGTGATTCAAAGTTCTTTGGAAATATAACACAAAGAGCTACAATTTTTCTTAAAATAGATATTTTCCGATTCGGAAGTTTACTATCCCAAAAATGGATCTTAAGTAGAGACTAAAAATTTGGAGCATAACTTTTTCGCTTGAAAGTTGATATGTGATAATGCTTTGACCATATTTAATCTCTTTGACTTCTTTCTTCATCCGAGAGATCCCCAACACTCTTGAATCTTCATTCCATCGTCCGTCACATCTATGGATTGTTTCTATGTTATTTGTTTTGATCTCCGAACTTTCGTTTTCTTCCGTTTTAGTCATTTTCACTCGTTTTAGCATACTTTTCGTTTTATCCATCAATATAGCCCTACAAACACAAATTTTACCGAATTAAGCCATAATTCAACATATACGTTCACAATTAACCATGTCTTGTGGCCTAAATAAGTGTGTAAAACGCACTTATCAACTCATGTCATCATCATTGAATTCAAAGATCGAGGCATAATTTTTAAAATTAGTGGCATACCAAATACAAAATATTGACCCCCATGCAATACACTTGCCCTTGACGCTTCATTTTCAAACTTGAAAATCAACCATCCACTTTCATGAACAAAATATTTATATTCCATCTTCAATGAATCGCATGTTTGTAGTAGAGCTGTTTCCCCCCGGCAAAATATCCAACTAAACAATAGCCCCATGATTCTTCTACGTCATCCACATCATTTCTTCCGATGTAACTTTATCGGGTTTGTGTGCAATATTTTGTAGCATGAATCCCACATCAATCTTCCTATTGTCTTTAAAAAGGTTTAACCTATGGAGCTTTGGGTTCACTTAGATTCACCTTCTTAACACTATAATCTTCCCAGCCTCTTGGTGTTCACCAACCGAGCTGGCTGAATCCGTGTCCACATCACCAAGTGTTTGAGAGACACTTGGTGATTTGGTAGAATCATCATCAAATCCCTTCCAAAAGGCCTTAGAAGCCTCAAGAGCATGCACTTTCAAAGGTGGAATTCCATTTTGTTGCTGGAAATACCAGCAGTATAAGTGACATCACGAACCTCACCATTCATGGCTGCATTCTGAACATTCGAAGAAGAGCCAAGGGACGGCTGTTCAACAAGCTTGTTACCTGAAGAGGCTGCTGTGTGGGGAATTCAAAAATGGATAAAAAAGACGCCTGGGACTGCCGAACCACTGTAATAAACAAAGCTACTGGCTGAATTTATGAAAGAAGTGCACCGCTAACTTCCAAATTCAGACCAGAGGGCCGAAATCACCAAGGGAGCACTTCGAGCAAGAACTCAAGCTGAATATCAAATACTTACCAGGCTGAAACTGTGAAAGGCGGAACCAAGAGGCGGAGAACACGAAGAAACTGAACCCCCCGTTTAGCCTCCATTAAATAAAATTTTATTTTTCTTTATCCTATTTTCAATCACAATTTTTTATAAAATAATATTACACGTAAATCGATAATTTTTCCTTCTTTTTTAATCACCTGTTCACCAAAAAAATATTATTCCGCCCATTATAATTTAAAATAATAGGGTCAAACGAGGGCTGAAAATTTGAATAGGCACCTCCAAAGGATGAAAAGAGCCAAGTCAAAAAACCAAAATCTTCAAGAACCACCAAGCTGGCCAAAAACCACAGAACAAAACCTTCAAATCTTTAAAGATAAATCACTTTGAATTTTTAAACACTTCGCTAGAACAGCTTAATGACTTTAAAAAACACCCAAGGAAGGATGTGAAATCAAAGTAAGAGGCAAGAAATCTATAGGTAAGTAGCAACCAAGTAGGACTTTCTCTCACTAGGCTTTAGAGCACCTCTTTCTCACACACTTAACCGATAGCAATTATGCTACTCAAATAGGGAAATATGACAGGAAATAATGACAAACAACACTTGACATTTATTTATTGCAATTTTGCAAGATGAAATTTATTCATAAAAAACGCAAATAAAAATTCGCTACATCAGTTGTGTAAGTATTTTCTATCAAATTTGCCTAAACACAATGTTGGCACCCCTCTTATTAGTTATTGTTAATATGGTTTTGTCTTCATTATTAGTCCGAAAAAAAAAAAAAAAAAAAAAAAAAAAAGGTAGGAAACCGTGGGTAAAGATAAAGAAGATATGTGTAATCCAAATGAGTCGAGTCAACAACCAGCGGCATCCATCCTCGTATCATATCCCTTGATCAGTGTGACCGCTCCATTTCACTTCAACTCTTCAGCTCCCCCTCCTGTGAAGTGCGAAACCAACCAACCAACAAACACAACTCCGGCAATGCTGATGCTTACGCTCACCGTTTCTTCTTCTTCCGCCGCCGTATTTCCACTATCCTCCTATTTCTCCATTTCACGTTCATCCTCATCCACTCTCAATTTTGCTAATCTATCAAGAACAAGGAAGCTCGCATATCCACCCGCCGTTTCACTGAAAGTGCAAGCATCATCTTCGCCCATGATTGAGAAAGAAACGCCCGAGACCCAACGACCCAAAACTTTCCTCAGAGAAATCGACGACAATCATTCCCAGAACTCGAATTCGAATTCCAATTCGGTGAGAGCTCGATTCGAGAAGATGATTAGAGAGGTACAGGACAGTGTCTGCTCGGCCTTAGAGGCCGTGGATCAAGGAGGAAAGTTCAACGAAGATGTGTGGTCCAGGCCTGGTGGTGGTGGTGGAATCAGTCGGGTTTTGCAGGATGGTGCTGTTTGGGAAAAGGCTGGTGTCAATGTTTCTGTTGTCTACGGAGTCATGCCTCCCGAGGCTTATAGAGCTGCCAACCCCTCGCAAAACGACAATACTATCCCTGGCCCAGTTCCCTTTTTCGCTGCAGGAATCAGCTCGGTAATTTCCCTCACTGCTTCTCTATTTCCACTTCTGATTAGCTTTACCATGTCTAGCTGAACTCAGTATTCAAATATTGATTTTAGTCGGTTGACGTTTCTCAGCTTCAGCTCATGATTTTCAACAAATACTTAACATTATTTACATTACAAAATTGAGTAATTGCAAATTATGTTTGTTCTAGTATGATGGAACTTTTTGACAACACTCAAAAGCATTGGAATTCCTTCTTGAACATGTGGGGTTCATTTGAGATCTAACCTTGAGACAACATTATGGTCGTAACATCTGATTTGATAATTTCAATGAACACAATATCCTGCATTGCTTGAGCAATTCATTATCATATTGGCCAAATGAATTATGTTGCTTTTGCTCAGTTCTGCCGAACTGTCCAAATACGTCATTATTGTATACTCATTAATTTATAGCACAACCCAGTTTTTAGTTTTGACCTTTTTGGAATCGAAATATTGAATTTACTTCTCCTCGATGTATTGTGTCATCAAGATTCAATCCAAATCATGATGGTATTTTCTTTTTTGTGAATGGGTCTCTTTCATCGTTTTAGTTTGCCAAACATAATTGAGTAGAAGGTATTGAATTTATTTATTAATTGGTAGCTTTACATAACTTTCTGTTAAAAGGGGAGAAGCTGCTTAACGAGATATTATCTTTCCCTGTTCACCAGGTTCTGCATCCAAAGAACCCTTTTGCTCCTACCTTGCATTTTAATTATCGGTATTTTGAGACTGATGCTCCAAAAGGTATTTCTACACTTGAGAATTTTGATTATCTTTTAGCACAATTTTTAATTCTTTGATGATGTCTTTGTATGTGCCTCCTCTAGAGTATTTTTGGAAATCGAGCTGCAGTGAATAATTGTGTCAGTGAAAATGTGTGTGCTTTTGAAACCCTTTTTATTACATAAGTTATTGCTCAATTACAAGAAGCTAAAAACTATCGCACCCAAGAGAATATATGCATCCTAGGATGTTTTACTTCCACGTGGAATAGTCATGTCTATGAAGGCCCACTTCAAACCAAGTATCTTGGTTTCAAAGTTCATTTGGGGCACAAACTCATGCTTGACTCTTGACTTATTTGCTTCATGAGAGCTGCCCCTACTTTCCCGAAAGTATCTTAAAGCTGAAGCCAAATATTAAATATTCTGAACCAGTGGGAGAATTTAAAAAAAAAAACGAAAAAGAAAATAGACTAGTTTGGTCACACCAATGAAAAGTTAAAAACAACATAAAGAGAATCAGCAAGGGATGATCTATTTTGTAGCTTATGAAAAATAGATTTGTGATATGAGGTCTTCTTCAGGACTACAAATATCAACTTTCAGGGGGGAAATGGATTGGTTAGAGGTTAATGGTGGCGGAGGTTCTTCGAGAAGTTATATTGTTTGTTCTTTTCAGTCGAGTAGTCTACAAGAAAACCCCAATGCTATTCTTCATGCTTGTTGATACAATGTGGTACTAGTGCTTACAGAGATAGCATCCATTTTAAAGAACTAGAGATAAAGTTTATATATGCTTGTAATCACTTGATTAACTTCTTGTGACCTTAGATCTGATTTATTCCCTTGTACCTCTTAATCAAATTTGAAGCTTCTAGTACATTTCTAGGAATTAAAAATGAGCAGCTTTTGGTCTCTTGTGCTGCACGACAGTTCAAATTACAAAGCATAGCATAGTGTTAACCTACACATTTTGTTGGATCCAGAGCTCTCCTAAAACAGAAATCAACCTAGCATTCTGCATAAAATAGTTCATTGTATAAAGGCAGTAGGTTATATGATTTATAAAAGAGTCTGCATTCTGATTTCGAAAAGAAAATTTCTGAATAATTTATGTGCAAAAAACAAAGAGCTGTAAAATTACATTACATCGGACAAATTTCAAAGCAAATGTATATTGCATTGACATTTTCAGGTTCAAGCTTGTAGTACTTTGTTTGTTGTAATGAGAAAGTTTTAGATTCTTTGAACTTAATCCATATGGGAGTTTATTTATAAGTATCTGATAGCAGAAAAATGAGATATAAGCTTCAACTTCAAAAATCGAATGAGGGTTTGTATGTAGCCATGCGTGCGCACACACGATCGTGTATCAATTCATCATGATTGTTGTTTATATGCTTTAGGTAGACCAAGAATAGTTGATGTATATTAAAATGTTATCATTTTCAAATGATGTGCAGATGCTCCAGGAGCACCAAGACAATGGTGGTTTGGTGGGGGTACGGATTTTACTCCTGCTTACATTTTTGAGGAGGACGTCAAGCATTTTCATTCGGTATAAACATCCATGCTCTGTGTAATAATATCGCAATTATTGCGCGTAGTGAGTGTCAGGATCTAAAATTGAAGTTCTTGTGAAAAATTATGAGAATCTCCCCTTATGGGACCATTAATTTTCATAATATAGTTGAAAGTTGTTGATGTTTCTTCCTCATATGGTTAAATCAGACAGCAGCAGGGTAAATCACTGTAGTATATATTTCTTGATGTTTTGAAAGCCTGTGATACTTGATTTGCCTCTGGCAAATGAGCTTTTCCTCATTGATGTTTTTTAGTTGATTGTGGCTGTGGGGGAAGGAGTCCCCTGCTGATAGGAGAGCTATAATAACTCGCTTACAATTTATTTTGTCCACAAATGCTATTATTACGTAGTATTATTCACCTTCATTTTAGGTACAAAAAAGTGCGTGTGACAAGTTTGACGCTAGCTTCTATCCACGATTCAAGAAATGGTGCGATGATTATTTCTACATAAAGGTATGCATTTCGTAGATTTATGTTTATTATATCATATTTTAACATGCTGCTGATACATTTATTTATTTATGTTTCTGACTGTCAACTTGGGGAAAACTTCAGTATACTAATGTTTGTGTATTATACTACACGGACCAAATAATTTATTGACTTCTGTAAAGTCAAAAAACTATTCATTTTTAGAGGCTTTTCACTCGCAACCCTAAGCATAATCCACAAGTATATTTGAAGTTTTCAATATCACTTTCTAAGCTGTATAAGTCAAACATTTTGGTCACAACTTAATTATGCAATATGATTGAACCCCTTTCCTGAGTTTCCTTTTTTTTCCTATGTTCAGTTCTGGTGGCTCTTTATTGATGGAACCCTATTTATATCTATCCTTCCATATCCAGTCACCTTTGGAGAACTATCTAGTCTCTGGTTTTAAAACAAGAGCAATTAAACCATCTATCTGAACTAAATTAAAAGGAAAAATTCTCATGCATCATCAAAGATGGCAAAAACCTTGGCTTGCATAGTACATTGAGGCCTTACAAGACTGCAAGTAAAGTAAGATCCTAAGTCAGAGAAATAGCACAAACAATAGCCATTATTCGATGTAAAAGATATCCTAATTTATTTTCACCATAAACCTTAATAGTAATAACTTTGAACTTTTTTTTTTTTTTTTTTTTTCTCTATTGGTCTCTCTCTTGACGTCCTGTCACATCTCTCTTTATCTAGTGCTTGAGGATTCCATTAGAACCAGCAACTGACCCAATTATTAAAATTATAATTAAAGGATATTTGAGGCCTCGTACCTGGATAAACATCTCTATGCATCTGAATTATTGAGCCGAAACACCAAAGAAGTTGATTTGTCTTGAAGCTAGAAACGTCCCTTAAGATACTCAGCCTGATTCAATTGTCCATGTTTTTGTCTGTGCATTTACAACCAAATATAGTTGTTGACGTACGAGGTAGTGCTATCATGAGTTGGACAGTATGGCCTGACTTTTGATGTATTGGTTATGAAGTTATTGGATCTTGACTCTTGGAGAAATTGGTTATGAAGTTATTATGTTGTTGTCTTGGCAATTTTGAGCATGTAGTTAGCTATTCCAGTGACTAGTTTTAGGAATTCTTATTTCCGTATCAGTTGAGTTTTTATTTTTTGCCAACTCTCTCTTGTTATGCTATGTCAAGACAGTATGGAAAGAAGTGGGGGGGGGGGGGGGGGGGGGGGAGTGAACAATTCAAGGTCTCTTGCTGTAATGGCTGCTTGCGGATTATAGACACTGAAAGTCTTCTTAATGACTGTGAGGCCTTTTCCCTTGGAGTAGCCTTTTCATCGGTTAATTCATCTGACTATAGATGAACACTGTCTGATGTGACATTCATTGGTATGAAGCACTCCGTCTATGTATAGAAATGAGAGAATATGTCCGCTGTTGATCTTCTCAAATCACTCCTGTATGTTGGAGAAGGGGGGTGACACCACAGGAACTGAACTTATGACCTGAGTTAATAAAGAGGGTTTTTGTAGATCCTCCAACTGCGGTTACGAAAACAGTGGCAAGAGCTTCTTTGCTCACATCTTATCTTTCCAGGTGCTAGGGGTGCTTGAGAGAACCATGTTTAAGGAACTCAGCAAAGGGTAGTCTTCCCGTTCAACTGCTGAATCATCTTTGAGGGTCATTTTCTCGGATTAGAAGGACCAAAACTAGTAGAAGAATACTTGAAAAGATAATTTCGCAATTCCTAATCTTAGTTTGAGATGCTGAAAAGTTCTTTCAATTCTTTTTCTCCATGCAACTGGACTTGTTCATGGTCTCCCACTGTTGGTAGGTCATGGTTGCATGTGTACTTGTGCAGTTTAAAAGACGACACTACATTGTTTTTTAATTATTGTTTTATTTTTTATTGGTTCTACTTGTTTTATTTTAGCAGCTGAACTCTCGCCATTATTTTGCTTTTCACTGATTTATTGTGATTTTAATGTTCTTTGTAGCATCACGGGGAGAGACGAGGTCTTGGGGGTATATTTTTTGATGATTTGAACGATTATGATCAAGAGATGCTTCTTTCCTTTGCTACCGGTAATTTCCTATAAGAGGAGTAGAGGACACTTGCTACTATGAAATTCCAAAAATTATACCCTGTTATATCTCCAAATTTTCTTTAGGAAGTACCAAAGATAATAAACTGTTGTAGGAAAGCTCTCCACATAAGAGGCATAAGCACTACTTTACAAGCTCTAAATAAGGAGAAATTTATAGCATTTTCCAGTTTGAACTGGAATAAAAATAAAATGTGATTATAAGGTGGGATTTGAATTTTATCTATGCTTAATTGATTTCGGATACCCTGTTAGACTTGTAATTATGTGTAATTATTGCAGAGTGCGCAAATACTGTAATTCCTGCATATATACCCATAATAGAGAAGAGGAAGGATATGCCATTTACTGACAGACACAAGGCATGGCAGCAACTGCGTAGAGGACGCTATGTTGAATTCAACTTGGTAAAAGACCGTATTTAAAATTCTGACCAAATACTGTGCTTAAAAGTATTCTAATTTTGCCCGTTTACTATTGAAGGTTTATGATCGTGGCACTACGTTTGGTCTCAAGACCGGAGGAAGAATTGAGAGTATTCTCGTCTCACTTCCCCTAACTGCACGATGGGAATATGACTACGTAAGCTTATAATCAACTTTGCTTTTGGCTGAGTGTTACATTGTAAAAGAAAAGAGAAGATAATTGAAGTAAAATGACTGTTTTGTTTGTAGCAACCAGAAGAGGGGAGTGAGGAATGGAAACTGCTGGATGCATGCATTAACCCCAAGGAATGGATATGAGATTTTTCTATTAATGTTGCTGTGGTTAGCTTATTTTTGTGTTTGCTCGTCCTGTTTTATTATAGTTATTTTCTCAGCAATGTTGATATAGAGAACCCTAGTAGGGATTGGTATCTCGTTGAGGTTTAGGCCATCTCATCTGTACACAATGAGGAAAAATTCCATTTGTGATATATTGTGTGCTTCGGTTGTCATCTTTCAAGAGGGCATGAAAAGTTTTTGAATAATTTAACACACCGCACATGAAGCTTTCAAGCTGGGGGCAGAAAGTCCAAAATTTCCATCCGAATGCATTCCGCAATTCCAGTTTTTTTATCACCACCTTGATTTCCAACTCCCATCCCACTCGAATCACAAGTTCATCTTTAAATAGATAAAAATGAGTAATTAATGATCTTAGTTGGAAAGTACACTTAAAGCGAGTGAGACGATAAGGAATGAGTTGAATTCAAGATATTTAGCCCCTTGACAACCATTCTTGAGGGAAAAATAGAGTTTTGAATAATGATTTTTAGGAGAATGTGTTGTTAAAAAATAGAGAAAACTTTGGGTTTACATGGAGAATATTTTATTGTTTGATGTGTGGTTGAAAATGAGTAGGTAGAAAAAAGAGTTTAAAAATAATAATCGTCAAACAGAGGCTTAAATGGAGGATAAAAAAGATCATTAATGAGATTGGAACACATTCTTCTTAGGCTCAAAGCATCCAATTGTTTTCTATCAATAGAAAGCATGCTATTGGCTTCAAGCACAAGTCATTGCAGTAAAGATGAGTAACCAAAGAGCATTGTGCTGTAAACTACAACAGTTTTCCTTTTAAAAAAGCCCAGAAATAAAAAGCTATAGCACCTATCACATTACCAGTATGGCGGCTATATATGCAAAACTGCCAGCAGCAAAATTTGATGAATGAAATGAAGAATCATAGCACACTCAAACATGCAAACCATTCCCATTAGAGTAGATGCCATCTAAAGATCCGTTGGATAACTCATAGTGTGTTGAGGTCGGCTTGCAAGTCTTTGTTGTGTGTTTCTTCAAGACGGCATCCAGCTGGCCAGATGCAGCTGCTACGAGTCCTGCAGTAAAAATGTTGTTATACGGAATTTATACCCAGAAATTCAAATTTATAACTAACAGTGAAGTAAATCTATACCAGAAATTGAAATTTATAACTAATGGAATAATGCATTCTTACTGTACCAAAAAACAAAACTTAGCACGTCATTATCAACTGCTGAGCAAACTAGTTTGTGCCTTTTTGGAGATGATTATGCCCTCACAGCACTATTCCCACCATATTCGGATACTAAATTGTAATCAGCCATTTATCGAACAAATTCAAAGCAAATCTAGTATTTAATGATAAATGTGAAGCGAAAAAACCCATAAACGTTTAGATCTACATACGCAACAAAGATGGAGCATAGAATTTAGCAGACTAGTCAGTAGTCACAAGACTCACAACATTCCACAGAACTCCCACCAGCAATACTCCCCAATCCTACATTGCAATATAAAAGCCTCATTTTCATGCTATAATCTAATGCCTCTGCTTGACAGAATGAGGAAAGCTCTGACCACAACAATTTAGCAGATCACCCTCACAACCTCTCAACTTGCGACTCCATAAAATTAAATGATACGAGTAAATCTCCAAAGATTGCTCATCGTAACCTGATTATAATGCTTAAATCTCTGAAAATATCACTGAAATCAACTTCGGAAGGGAAAAATTGACAATGCAAAATTGTTTCTAACTTTGATTCCCTTGTCAAGAAGCAGAGATATATGTTTTATCTAAAGATAACTGCGGATTTAACAGTTTTTGTTTCCACATATTATTGGGAAGTGAATTATTAATAATTGGTAATGCAAAACTAAATTAAACAAAGTCAGACATACTAAAAACTTTTTGCGTCGGAGAAATTTAAGATGGCAATGGGAAGTACCTAAGAAAAGAGCAGAAGGCCTTCCTGGTCTTGATTTAAACTCAGGGTGAAATTGAACGCCAACAAGGTAAGGATGAGTAGGAAGCTCGACAATCTGCACAGAAATTTGGTGACGGACTCAAACGCAAAAAATTACAGAGAAAAGCTGCAATTAAAATTGACAGTCGCTGTGATTTGATGAAAAGAAGTACCTCCAAGCGACGGCCAGTTTCGTCTTTTCCAGCAAAGGAAAGACCAGCTTCTTCAAGTCGGGGAACCATATCAGGATTTACCTAGACAATATCAAACTAATTTTTAACACGAAGGCATCACAGATACAAAACTGAATTCAGAGAACTTAAATCTATTTCAATGTGAGCATAATAGCTAGAGCATGAAGGAACAACGCACCTCGTATCTGTGTCGATGTCTCTCATCAATAAAATTCCTATTGCCATACCTGAGAAAAATTATCATTAATCCAATCAGATATAGTGCAACAAGTTCGACACTAGCAGATATGCAAAATGATCATCAAAAGGTCCTTGGATAAAATTTCTTAACAATCATAGTATCATCCTTTTTCTCCTTCGTTTTAGAAGAGTTTTCAAAGTACTTATGTGCTGGCACTAGATACATATCTACAACTTGATTAAGCATTTGATAGAGACTAAATCCATGCCTGAGGTTTTCTGTCTGAACCTCACCAATTCAATATCAACTTTAGGACAATGAAACCAAGCCGACCCAATAAGATTTGGTTTCAATTTATGCAGCTTGTGGGATATCGCGGCGCCACCAGCTGAAGTGATGGCGCCGCGGCGCCTCGATGGCTATTTAAGTCATTTCTTCCCCCCCATTCTAAAGCCCGGTTTTAGAGAGGAAAAATAGAGAGAAAAGGGAGAGAGCTAGGAAAGGTTCTACAAGGTAAGATGTTTGTTCTTCCTTGGGTATAAATCATAGCTCGGATTCTTTCTTGGGGATTAACTTGAGGATTGTTCAAGTAATTCAAATTCATTTCTTCATATATAATTGAATCTCCATTTCACCCAAAAACTTGAGTTTGTTGAAATTTTGTCAAAACTTGTGGTTGGTTCAACATTGATTCAAGGTAGTGATTGTGCTTCATTTCCCAACAATTGGTATCAGAGCTACATATCAAATCAAGGTGGTCAAGCTTCGATTTGAGGAAGGTAGGCTTGAATCAAGTGTGTAGACAAGGTGTTTGATAAAATTCCTGTGAGAACTTGGTTGTCGGATTTCACTAAAACGAGTGAGAAAATGACGTCTACTAGTGGAATGGTGAAGATTGGGAGGTATGAGATAGAAAAGTTCAATGGGAAGAATGATTTTTCCTATTGGAGAATGCAAATGAAAAATTTGTTGATTTCTCTAAAGTTGCACAAAGTTTTGGCGGGTAAGGAGAAGAAGCACAAAGATATGTCTGACGAGGATTGGGAAAAGCTAGATCTTGAGGCACGGGCGTCTATCATTCTATGCCTTGAAAGGGATGTTGCTTTCTTAGTAGATGGTAAGGAAACGGCGGCGAAAGTGTGGTCAAAGTTGGAGGGAAAACTTCATGACGAAGACTCTAACTAATCGGATCTATTTGAAGTCCAAATTGTATACTTGCAAGATGGATGAAGGAACACCAATCCGGGAGTACGTCAACAAGTTCGATAGGTGCATATCAGATTTGAAGGACATTGATGTGAAGGTAGATGATGAGGATCAAGCACTTCTACTGCTTCTTTCTTTGCCAAAATCTTATGAGAACCTTGTTCAAACATTGATGCTTGTGGGTGATAAACTTGTGATGGAGGACACTAGAACGTCACTTCTAGCGGATGATCTTCGAAAGATTGCAACTAGTGGCATGTCTACCATTGGTAACAAGGATCAAGTTCAAGGGTTGTTTGTGAGAGGGAGGAGCAACGAACGGGCAAAGGGCATGCGAGGAAAGTCTAGATGGAGTTCTAGACCTCTTGCGGAAAGGTCGTGTTTCAAATGCGGCGAGCTCGGGAACTTCAAGGCAAATTGTCAAAATAAAAGAGCGGGAAGGAAGAACAACAACAACAACAGAGAGGAGGGGGTTCATGACAATCAAGAGGTTAGCTATGCCTCGGAAGAAGGGGGCATCGATGAGTGCTACACCATCACTTGTGATGAAAAAATCTCCGGTAAGTGGATTCTTGATTCTAGTTCCTCTTACCATATGTGTCCGAATAGGAAGTGGTTTACTACCTATACTTGTACTGATGGTAGAACCGTGTTGATGGGTAATAACCATGCTTGTAAAACGGTGGGGGTTGGTTCCATTAGAATCAAGATGCATGATGGAGTGGTGAGAACATTGATGGATGTGAGACATGTTCCTGATTTGCGGAAGAACCTTATTTCTGTTGGTGTATTAGACTCCGGTGGTTGCAAGATTGTGACGTGGGATGGAGTCAAGAAGGTTGTTCAGGGCTCTTTGGTAGTGATGAAGGGCATTCGTCAAGGCAACCTATATGCTCTTCAGGGTACTACAATTACAGGTGATGTAGCGGTTGAGACAAGTGGAAGTGGTGGAGACTTGGCGAAGTTCATTATCAGAAGGAATGTTACTTTTGAGGAGAACTCCAAGGTAGCTTGGTCAAAAGCTACGGTGCCCAGTGGTGTTGAAGCTGTAGGGGGTTCTAAGTCTCAGGTTGGTGAGATGGAATCCAGGGATTGACCAGGTCTAAGTCATGTTCGAGAGGTATATCATGGAGACACTCAAGAGGAGAGTGATGATGTGCTTAAACATGAGGAAGTTCAGCAGAAGAATGTACAGGCTCTACAACAACAACAGCTCGAGGAAAGTTTGACATCCTCTAGGCCAAGGCGAGCATTCAAGCTAGTTCAGAAGTTGGGGTCAGACCAGCCTCTGAGGTACTATGGGCAATCAAATATGGTTGAGTATGCACTTTCGTTGGGGGTTGATGAGCCTTTCACCTTCAAGGTAGCTATGCGGAACAGCATGGAGAGAGTAGATGTGCCCAAGTGGGCTTGGGCCCTTCGGGGCAGTGTTGGAGTTAGGTGGAGATGATATGTACATGGGTAGGGCGAGAACTACGATAGCTTGATCCTGGTGGAGGGTACGTAGGCAACCACGGTAAAGTGGTGCAGCCGGTAAGACCTATGGTGGGTTGATCCCGGTGTAGGGGTTACGTAGGCAACCATGGTAGAATGGTGCAGCCGGAATGAACTACGGGATGGCTTGATCCAGGTGAAGGGTACGTAGGAAACCATTGTTTAATGGTGCAGCCGGTTTGGGTTGTGGAGATGGATTTTATGGAGAGGTATGAACTACGGTGTGGCTTGATCCTGGTTCAGGGTACGTAGGCAATCATGGTTGAATGATGCAGCCAGTTTGGTTCTTCTGGCGATCGTCCAAAATTTGCACCAGCTGAAGTGATGGCGCCGCGGCGCCCCGATGGCTATTTAAGCCATTTCTTCCCCTCCGTTCTAAAGCCCGATTTTAGAGAGGAAAAATAGAGAGAAAAGGGAGAGAGCTAGGAAATGTTCTACAAGGTAAGGGGTTTGTTCTTCCTTGGGTATAAACCATAGCTCGGATTCTTTCTTGGGGATTAACTTGAGGATTGTTCAAGTAATCCAAATTCATTTCTTCATATATAATTGAAAATCTTCATTTCACCCAAAAACTTGGGTTTGTTGAAATTTTGTCAAAACTTGTGGTTGGTTCAACATTGATTCAAGGTAGTGATTGTGCTTCATTTCCCAACACAGCTTGATAGACTTCTGCCCTTCTTTGTGCAGACTTCTATAAGACAGTGAAATTAATGGGCAACCAGATGTTTTTCGCGTTCTACAACATCATAACCAAGATCAATGAGATATTGTACAGGATTTTATTTTTTTTTTGCCTGAGAAAGACATGGAGAGAACAAAATCCAAAAAATTGTTGGCTGCACTTACTATTGGTCAGGTTGGCCTATAAATTAACTTCACTCACTTCTGTAATTTGTGGATAGGTAAAGTGAAGGCATGTTTTTTGTAGTAAGAAGATTCAAGAGGTCTACCTAGGTTTACCGTCTCGGAAGGTGGTGAAGCCTACTTTGAGATATGATTCGAAAATTTAAGGATGGTCGTTTGGGGCGTATAGTATTTTATTTTTTATTTTTTTCCAACTGTAAACCAGTTTGTCCGTTGACGCTCCTAGGCCAATTCGTTTCTCATTGGGTTGCTGGAATGGATACCTCAAGGAGCATCAATCTCCGCCAACAAAGATCAATCCGAGAGTTTCTCTATCTTTCAAACGGGAGGAGAATTGGTTCTTTCCTTCAAATTCATTTTCTCAATGGACGAGATATCTAGCCTAAAACTGCATCTATACACTTTCAGGTCTTTTTCAATATTTACTGTAGCGAGAACCCGACAGAGAAACTTGTAATCTGTTGATCTCGTTTTCGGTTAGGATCACGCGGACAACAGATGTCAGACCCACTCGTGTTCACGCAAACTAAGTCCAACACGCTAGGACAAAGAAACAGTCAAAAGCACTCCGAAATGGGTGTGGAAGAAGCTCTTTAGGACACAAGACGGTAACGTTCGGATTACAACAATGAAAGGATGACGATCGTAAAATAATAACCGATCGTATATAAATGATCGAGAACAAAGTGTATCAAATTCGTAGTGAATGTATGTTTGAAAAAATAAATATATCCTCACTCCAAGTATTATTTTCAGTATACATAGTGGCATCTCCCTCTCAATGATACATGGAGGTGGATATTTATAGTATTGTCATTGGATGAGAAGACACGTGACTTCATCTTTCAGGTTCAAGTATCACATCACTAGCCTGCTATGCATTTAATACATTGACAATAGGTCAGCCACCCTACAACCTAGACTGACATACTTGACACATTCATCATTACAAACATCATATCAATCAGTCCCAAGGATTGTCTTTAAATCTTTTAAGAGCTAGTGAGAATTTCAGCCAAAAGGAGCTCGGTCAAAGTAGGACCTCGTTCTTGAGGAGCCTCGGTAGCACTGCTGTAGTCACTTCGGCTAAGCCTTTTGGGAGCCTCGATTTGTACCTTTGTAGGCATCTCGATTAGATCTCTTAGGAGCCTCAGTTGTACCTTTGTAGGCATATCGGCTAGACCTCTTGAAAGCCTCGATTTGTACCTTTCTAGGTACCTCGGCTAGGCCTCTTTGGAGCCTCAGTTTGGGGCATGAGGTTCTTCTTGAGGTGGTTGTGCGAATACTTGTCGCTCAATTACAGGTTGAAGTATGTTTCTTGGGGGTGCGCTTATTTCCTAGCGAAATAAGAAGCAGGATCGTGTTTCTAAATCTTCTACTGAATCTGAGTATCGTGCTATGTCTTCGCCCTGTTCTGAGATTGCTTGGCTACAGGGTTTTTTGGCGGACCTAGGTTTGCCCTCAGCTTGAACCTACTCCACTTCATGCTGACAACACTAGTATCATTCAAATTACTGCTAACCCTATATTTCATGAGCGCACTAATTGAAATGGATTGTCACTCTATCTGTGAGGCTTATGATAGTCGCATTATTTCTTTTCCACACATCAACACTAATATTCAGATCGCTGATATATTTACTAAGGCGATGACACGCCAATGACATTGGTTTCTTGTGAGCAAATTGATGCTTCTGGATTATCCAATATTAATTTGAGGGGGGATTTCGATGAGATTAAAGATTGACAAAGATTACGGAGATTACAACTTGACAACCTCTACCATATATAATTGATTATAAATTATTGTAATTTGATTATACCATATGTTACAGGCAATCCCAAAAGGGCCTCAGCATGCAAAAGTTGAATCAGACGTAAGAGGCCCTTGGAATTTATTGATAGCTCATAGATATATTTTTTAAGGTCAACACCATATTTAGGATGTATACAATTCTTTTTATTTAAAGAAAGAGAACCCAAACGGGAAAATCATCCAGTAAAATATTTACTGATATGCCATCAAGAATGTTCAGAAACCTTTTTCTTCACTGGGGTGGGGAGTGTGGAGATGGGGAAACGTATGGCCAAAGATATAGAGACTCACAGCTTTTCAGATTTACTGGACGTACCCTGGAAGTACGTCCTCCTCGATCCAAGGCGCATTGTGCCACCTATATGGGTTTTAGGCCCCTGTTAAAATGAAATCCAATCAGATAAATAGGAAGGTCACATTTACTAGAAACAAGAGTGTGTGAACATCAGACCTCTGGCATGAAAATAACACAAGGGTTCTGAGTGTTGGGATCAAATTCTGTGCTGTTCGCATCTTGCAGTCCAAGGACAGATCGTGCAAATTCAATCACTGAAATTTGCATTCCTAGACATATGCCAAGGTATGGAATCCTGTTTTCACGGGCATACTTTGCAGCTAGAATTTTACCCTCCACTCCTCTGTCGCCGAATCCTCCAGGAACAAGTATGGCGTCTGCTCCCTATAAAGCTAGAAACTGTCAAAAGGGCCAAAAGGATAAAGAATAAAATCTAATGGAAAATTAATAGCTACCACAAGTCATACAACTAAAGAGTAAGTTAGCAAAGACCTTCAACAAATTCCAAGCGCTCTTATAAGTATTGGGATTCTGCAAGTAGATGGTGTTTGCCAAGCTGTGAGACATTGTACACAAGGATTCGAAAAATAATTATGGTATGAAAATTACCTCTTTTTTTGTTGCATCTTCAAGGTCACTGGCTGGAACCCAATCCACACACAATTTCCTATAGCAAGCAACAGAAGCATGCAAAAGCGCCTGCAAACATTTTTTAATGTTCATATTAACAAATCCTGATAGAAAAATCATCTTTGGTAGATCATTGCAAACATTACAGTGATAAAAATCATCGTGGAAAGGTTAATGACATCATATGGTCTTTACGCAACCTAAATTCCAGTGTATCAGGATAATTTTAGGATATATACATTCTCAACGTTCTCAACATTTTCAGTCCAGCAGCTAAAAGATAAAGTTAGCTACAGTTTTATAATGCATTAAAACTTTCGGTTAAAAATTACTTGTTAGAATAAAGTCTACCTGTAACACAGAGAGATAGGAGTCTGTAAGGCCAGTGTATTTCCCAACCATAGCAATTCTAACCTGTGAGAAAACAGCATAACAGTCAGAAGTGCTCAGGCAAAGCAAGAGTACTCATTTATACATTTGAGAAATGACAAGGAACTACAGGATCATGCAACATATCACAAAGATCTGCCCTAGATGTCCATTCCCCCAAAGCTGGTTTTAAAGCATACCTACAGATAATACAATACAATATCAGTGCACATTTATGGCAAGAAATAACACTGACAATAGTAACAACACAAGCAGGAGACTGAAAAGTATCCAATAAAATCCTGAAAAACTGGAAAAAAACAAGATGTGTGACAAACCCTTTGAGGTTCAGGGACTTCCAAATTGCCTCATGCACCTTCTGATCCTAAATGACAGAAACATATTGATGTACTAGTCAAAATCAAAATGTCCAATAGTAAAGGCACACGCCAGATGTTGGTACCACAACTACTTACTTGCAAGAGTAAAGGCACACGCCAGATGTTGGTAACATCATATAGAGTGATGATGTTCTCTATCTGAAAGGAAGGAAAATGACTCAGCAACTCATTATTTAGTAGAGAGGTGATCCATTTGTATACTTGTTATTTTTCAAACATATTTAAGTATTCATGTAATAATGATACCGGAACATGGCAAAAACGAGAAAGTTTTTCCTTGACATTCCCATCAAGTTCCTGCAGAATGCACAAAACATTAGCAGAAGGGGTAACATGATTCCAGAAACTGCATGGGCAGAATTTGAGAGTTTGGGAAGCTGTAAACAAGTTGAACCGCTCTTGATTAAAGCTGTTTTTGTCTCGGATCATCTCATTTACTTAGTCATAAGAGCGAAGCTTGAGCTTTGTTTTAAGCTTGCAGGATTGAGATTGGCTTGGTTGAATAATTAATTGAGTCGAGCTCAATTTGACTACAATAATTAAATGCATTAAAAGGTTAAATAGTCTCAGTTCAGTTAGAGCTCCAGGAGAGAGAGAGAGAGAGAGAGAGAGAGAGAGAGAACCGTAGTGCTGCGGCAGGCTAAGATATTCGGAGTCAGACCCAGGCTTCTTAGTCCCCTCACACTGTGCTGTGTAGGTTTTGTTTTCTGGCCATGTAAAAACAATTGTGGTTCTAATTAATAAATTTAAAAAGGTCGTGTAGAATAAACCAAAATATAAAATAAACTCTATAATCATCTGCCAATGAAGAATTACCTGCTCTCCAACGACATGTAGAACAGGCACCAGACTGACATGTACCAAGCAAAAGTTTCCAGCACCTGAGAAGGTCAAGCATTGGCACTAGTAAGTCAAAAACATGTTCGTACATTTATATAAGGATGCTCTGTTCTCCTCTTCTTCTCTCTATTCTTTTGTTCTAGATACCGTGGTGATCAGTAGCATTCATGCTTTCTAACGTTTTAACATGAATTAAAGTTTTATTGATGCCTGATTTCCCTGTAAGTAGAAATTCACAGATATAACCTTACCTACGCGATGTGAAAATTGTCCCAACGCCTCAATGAAAGGCATTGATTCAATGTCCCCTGCATGAAGAAATAAATATCTTCTGAGTGACCAAAATCTTTTTTCTTTAGAAAGAGAAATTTTTCTTGTATACGAGATATCTTCTGTACCGATAGTGCCACCCAATTCAATGACACAAACGTCAGCTGGACCCTCTTCCCCATCCACGGGTGTAATGGCCACACGTTCAATCCATTCTTGAATGGCATCTGTCACATGAGGTACTACCTAAACAAGAGAACTACTGTGTGAAATTATGCACTACCAAGGATGGTACCTCATACAAGTGGACTGCAGTACGAGACACACCTGAACAGTTTGACCCAAATAATCTCCCTTTCTCTCCTTGTCAATCACAGACTAAATCAAGAGAAGAAGCAGTTTATCAAGTCAAATTCTATCCAAGTTGATAAAGACATCAAAAAAGCATACATCAATATGATGATATGAAGAAAATAAGAAACGGATAAGCCATAAAACTTGCCTGGTAAATTTTTCCAGTAGTTATATTATTGTCTCTTGTCAAAGTTATGTCCAAAAACCGTTCGTAGTTTCCAAGATCCAGGTCCACCTTCAAAAGAAAATCAAGTTATCCATTTTTATTCTGACAATAAGTCCAACGCCCCACCATCAATGAAGGAAGGTATCAGGAAGCATCTTAAGATGCAATATTGCATGCTATATGGAACATGGAATAGCAGTAATCTTTACGAACTGGTAAATCAACTACATCTGGCCTTTCTTCTTTAAAACCAGAAGACTAAAATTATGTGTTCTTTATATAGACGTGCCAAACATGCCCCAATTCCCCTCTACAGCATACTAAATGCAGAAACCCAATTACTCTTTCTCAAATACAACCCAACAAATCCATTATTCTTTCGTTTGGATTTATATATTTAGCGCTATTAAAAACTATGACTGGTTCGTGTAAAGGATGTTTCCTAACCTCTCCACCATCGTCTAGAACAAATACTTCTCCATGCTCAAAAGGAGACATGGTTCCCGCATCAGTATTTAAGTAAGGATCTGAAAATAAAAATTAAAAAAATCAAGGAGAAGAAAAAAATAATTAGAATCATTCCCCACGGAGAAAAGAAAAACGTTACAACAATCAATATTTGAAAAATACAGAAAGGAGAAAGTTTCCAACAGTTATGGAAACAACCCAGAAAGAAAAAGAAAAATCATATAACGTTACATATACTGTGTCAAGATAAAAATAAACAGTTGCTACTTCTATCATCTTGAAAATAGAGAAGGATTATCCAATTCCTTTGTAGTTTTGGCCGGGGAAAATGGTAAAAAAATTTAGAAAATCACATAGCTTTGACCACCGTGAGCAAAGAACGATGCATGTGACGTGACAGTAAAAACAAAACTGGCATATTTCTGTTTGTTGTTTCTCCATAATGTTTCTTCAAGATGGAAAGCATTATAAGGAAGGATTGAAGAAGGAACAAGTAAGAGGAGAAAAGGAAAGAAAATTGAACCAATCTTGATGGAAGTAACACGAAGTCCACAGGACTTGAGGATGAGACCGATACTGCTAGCAGTAACTCCTTTCCCCAGCCCGCTCACTACTCCTCCCGTCACCAACACATATTTCATTTTGTCTACTCTTCCTCTGCAAATTCTTTAAACAGGAAGCACTATGACAGTCGATTCTTTCGTCACAAGTTAATGTAAGGAACAGTACAAAATTGATTACAGAGAAACGAGAACAAGTCCCACCAAATTCAGGGTCTGGAACAAAGAAAGTTGTTGAGAGGTGTAACGTTATCTGCTGGGGTGGTTGTGTATATCCCCGTAACCTGCTAAGGTACGACAAATAAAGAGGTATAGAGAGGCGAAGATTGAAGAATGCTGAAAGAATAAGATTGAGGATTCAAAGAGAGGATATATTAATGGCGGTTTTATATGCTAAAACGAAACTATGAATGTCAGGGTAAATACTACTGCTTAGCGCAAACAATGCGGCCTCCCTCGGCCCTCTCGTTTATATTAAATCCTAAAACCTCCCCAAACCCAAGACCTTTTGTCCTCTTCGGCTAAATTTAGTCTGCCCTCTTTGGGTAAATTTCACCCGCGGTTACTTGATTTTCAGCTAAATCTCAATTGGATCATTGAAATATAATTGAATTTCAAAATTTTCCACTGACAATCATACCTCAATAGATATTTCCTTTAAATATTACATAACAAGTCAAATTTTCATACACCAGATTATAAGAGTGTTTAGAAAGATATGAATATTGACATTTTAATCCAACCCATGTTTGGCTATTTAAAAATTAATTTTTTGGTAAATTTTGATAATAAAAAATGATGAAATGTCTAATTAAAACATTTTTATAAGTTGTGAACTTCATGGAATGCATGATTGAAAATGAATTTTTGAAAAAAATGAGGATTAAACTATGACCTAAAGACATGGTCTTAATCCTCATTTTATTATTTATTGTACATTGGAAATATTTTTCTAATATTTAAAAGGGATCCCAATTGCTCTACAATTAATTCCTTGAGATTTGGACTTAAATTACATAATAGGTAATTTGGATTAAATTTGAGTTTAGGTCATTGAACTTTTAAAAATCTCAATGAGGTTATTAAGTTTTAATTTGTTTCTGTTTCAATTATATCATTTTTAATATGATTGTCCGTTTAAGTAATTTTTACTAATTTGAGAGACAAAAGAACAGCCAACAGTGATAAAATTTGAATTTAAGATTATATTACCATAACTAAAATGAAACTAAATCTAAGTTCAACGACCCCCATTGAAATGCATTAAAGTTTGGTGACCTGTTGAGATTTTGCTAAAAAAAATTTAATAACCACGAATGAAATTTACCCTATTGGAATGGAGAATAATATTCACTATTCATGATCAAGATCATACTTGGACAACACATATATTAAAAGAAGAAAGAAAGACCCGTTCCATTTCAATAATCAATTCAGCCAATTAATAAGAAATAATATTCACGGAATCGTTGGTTGAAAACAAAAGGATAAAGCAATGGGTTGACGTATTATCACCATGTTTGATCCCCATTTTTGAGTAAAATGTATTATGAAATAATGATTTTTTTGGAGAACGTGTCATTAAAAAGGAAGAAAAAGTTTTAGAAATATGTATATACTTATTTTATGAAAAAATGTAATTAAAAATAAGATTTAAAAAAAAAATACATTCTTGAAAAAATAGGGCTCAAACAGGGCCACTTCTTCTAATCAATCAAATATGGGCCACAAATAAACAGTGTTAGGGAGCCTTTCTTGAAATACAAGGATTCTCCTTTGACCATATCTGCTACAATTCTTTAGTTTTCCCATTTCTTTTACCTTTTTCGATAACAAAACTTTCGGAAAGCAAATGTCATCCAATCCTTTCTCTAAATTTATCAATTGAAATTGGAATATTCTTTTCTTCCATGGACTGAGACTCAGTAAACAACTCTAGGTCTCTTAACTTTGGAGTGCGTTCAATTTATTTCTATTCGTTCCCATACTTTAAAAATTGGTTCCTAATATATTAATACATAAATCTCAATCTATATGCGTAAATGGCATAGCATGTGTGGAAGTGGAACACCATGGGCTTTTTATATAATTTATCCCTCCATCTAAATTCATTGACTTTTTTATGTCCATGGTTACATACCACATTTGCCATAGTGAAGAAATAACGTCAAATGACGATTGAGGAGGTTCAAAGTAAGTCATATCTTTTGCCATTGCACGTGAGCTTCCTAACGAAAGTATCATTTATGAACAATTTTTCAAGCACAATAATTTAGAACACTAATTAAAATTTAGTGATTGATTAGAAATGAGCATGAAAGTTCCGAGACTGATTGAATTTTTGACCTAGAACATTTTAACACAACAATATTATTCATCAACTCCAAAATTATATAGAATTATCACACTTTTATATAGTTTAATTTCTACTTTGATTCCAGAATTTTTACCATAATACTATTTGCATGTTATTTATGTAAATTGTAATCAAACATGCATACATACATACATACATATTTTGCACTCAATCTCTAGAGTTTGATATTGGCACTGATCAGTTTGGTACACCAATCATAAGAGTCTATTGAAAAATAGACCCGCATTAGACTCAATTTATTACAAATTAGTTGTTATTCCAAATAAATTTATTTTAGTACAAAAATTTCAACCGATCATTAATAAATGGTTGTGGGGGCAATGTCTAAAAACATGTTTAGGAATTGTTTGTAAATGATTCAGATTAAAAATAAATAAAAATAAAGAAGATAAGTGTTTAGTTAACAAAATATATGAATACAAATAATTTAATTGGTTATAAGTACTTTATAAACAATTGTCAAACGGGGACTAAAAGTTACTTAGAACAAAATTTATATACGCGTTGAAAGTAAACGAATTTATAGCTCCTGTATATCGGGATTAAAATTAAATTTTTAGATTTTGATAAAGTTTCTGTTTGATGGTCACTATTTTGAAAAAAAAAATAAAAAAATTGAATAGTGATTTATTTATTAGTAGGAAAAAAAGTTAGTGTGAATGTTTAATTAAAAATGAGTATGAAAATTAAAAAAGTTTGTTTTAAAGAGACAAATAAGGACAAAGTTGTAAAAATTGATGAAATGTATAATTGAAAAATTATAAATTTTATAAATACGTGATTAAAATTAATTATTTACTTTGACTTGTATTAAAATTTTGAATCATTTTTGATGTACGTGAATGAGTGAGGTGGATATTTTTTGTAATTTTTTAATCACATGAGCCCATTCCATGTGAGCGTTCCGTAATTATCATGTGAAGAATTGGTCCGTACATGAAGAATTGGTCCTAACACGAGGCCTATTCTAAAATTTTTGATCCATTGCATAATCTGCAATGGAAAAGGACACAAGAGTTATTGTACATAAAATTGGACTACATTATTTTGTAAGAGCTAAAATTTTACATGATATTAATTGAATTAATGTAGTTTTATAAATATTAAAAAATTTAATTATAGTATAGAATTTGAAAATTGAATGAAACCAAATCGAACTCGAACAGTTCCATAATTAAAATTGGACCCAACGGTTCTACTTACTAAATATTTGAAAGTTTCTAGTTCGATTCGATTCTCATTAGAACCGAATCGAATCGAACCAGACCTTACCTGGCCCTAATTACATTGTTGCGCTACATTTTCATTCGTTGGATTGTGTGTCTGCGAGATTTATGACCACAAATTGGTAACAAGCACAAGTGGTGATACATAGCATTATTCTAAATGTACACCCTATTTGGTTTGACTTTTGAGAAGTTAGAAGAGCTTATGAAACACAAATGTTACTCCTGGATTTATTAAATTAATTTTATAAAATTGTCTTTTAGTTGGAAGAACTTTTAGAGGAAATTAGTTCAATATTGTTTCCTCTAAAAATTCTTTTTTAAAAATTAGCCCCTCTCTCTCTCTCTCTCTCTCTCTATATATATATATATATATATATATTACTCAAATCATTTACATTTCTATATAATTTTTCCATATTTTTTTAACAATACATTCTCAAAAAAAATTCAAAAAAATAAATAAATAAAATAAATAACACTTTCGAAAAATCACTTCCATACGAACACTTAATACTACTATAAATTTTATAGGAGTAACGAAAAAATATCTACTGGATATGAATTATAGGAGATGTGATATTTAATGGATAAAACGAATAAAATAAATTTCATACCCATGCACTTAATTGACCACATTATTTAATGACTTATTGCCTCTTACATCACATAAAAATCATCTCTAGTAAAAATAAATAATATTATTCATTTTACGATATTTACATCCATAGATTGGTTCAAAAGCCACATCCACTCGTTCTCCTCCAAATCTTATCCCGTTTGGCCCCATTTTTTGAAAATGAAAATAAGTGAAATAATTTTTTTTTTTTTTGGGAAAAATGAGTGGTAAAAAAGAAGAATTTTTTTCTATTTACGTGTAATATTATTTTATGATAAATTATGTGACTAAGAATAGGAAAGAAAAAAATGAAATATAGTTTAATTTAATTTAATGGGTGAAAAACATAGGCTTCTTTCATAATTCTCCGGAGTTCGTGCCAATACGATTGATGTTTCTACTTTATCACACGTTGTTTTATATGCTTACGTTTTCCCTTTTTCTTGACTCTAAACTTCATTCCCACCATTAAGAAAACTTGTTCCATTATTTCTCTCAATCTTGTCTCTTTCTCTTTGCCTTCTCGGTTGATTCGGAAACACAAAAAGTGGCACACGCACTTACCTCGTAATGTGATATATTGACTCGTAAACAAGAAATTTGATCAAAATCAAATCGTCAAAGAGCTCAAATTTGGAACAGTAACTCCACGCCTAATATCAGTAGTTATCAAACTTATTTTATAAAGTTGGGCGGGCCTAGCCTGTTCCACTTGATTCAAGCAGTACAGCAGGCACAACCAGGATCAAACATGAGAGCTCGGATCTAAGCATGAAGAAGCGAGGGCACACCCAGAAAGCATTGAGGTCATTAACAGTTTCGCAGCTCAGCAGTCATGGGTAGTAAAAACTACCTGCCTAGCATGCCCAAGAACAGTACGAGAGGATTTTGTCGATTGTGAAGTTCTGAAAGTAACCTGGAAGATTTATCAAGGTCAAAAATACAAATTCACATGCTTCTTAAGTGGACATCAAATTCTAATTCCGAGGAAATGGTGAAATGGCCTCAGTTTACAACATGACTAATAATATCCGCAAGACAAAAATGATGGAAATAACAGTCCCTGCAAGAAGGCAACATTGAAGAATAGGTCCCCTCTTCCTTTGGCTCAAAAAATTTAAGTGGTGTAGGGTACCCTCTAGGATGGATTCTCCGTCAAGAAAAAACACCTGAGAATTTCTTCAAGATTAGAGAAGACTAAACACAATATAACACCTAAATATTTAATTTCACGACAACCCAAGCAAAAAAAAAAAAAAAAAAAAAAATAAAATAATAATAAATAAATAAAAACCTGGAACATATATCAACACACAATAATATACATCGTGGTAAGATGTTCTCACCCAGAGAGAAGGGTACCAACATCAAGAGAAAGTGGATCCCAAACAGGGAAATTTCAAGGAAAACAAGCAAGCACAACCTATATCTCCCCTTCATGATATCTGGAAAGAACATTCTATTTCTTTCGCTTGCGAATTAATTTAATGAAGTGGACTGCAAAGAATCATTACTCCACCATAATTAATTAATTAATTAAATTGTGCTGTGTTCATGCCCAGAATCAGAAATTCATCAAACCACTTGCATTCCCTTCCCCTACTGTGTGGACGGAAGGGCATAGGAGTACTATTATGTTACTTCAAACTTTGAAGCTGCAAGATCTATAGATATTAGTAGAGATGGTTCCAGAAGTTTCATTACTCACACCTTATTCTGACAATAAATTTGTTGTCAAGAAAATAGCAATGCTAACAAATAATCTGAAAAAATCTCAGGTTACTAAAGCAAAATGCTAATGGGAAAATAGAAGATTAGAATATCAACATAGAGACAAGACAAAGAAACATGAGGAATAAACTGCTAAAGTTGCAACACATAAATATCATATAGCAACAGCAAAGGGGGGAAAAGAGATTGTGATCACCCAAGAATTGAGTTATGAATTATCATACTAAAGGACAAGGGAAATCTTAATCCCTCTGAGTTTTTATCTTTTGCCACCCTCACCGAGAAGGCCAGAACAAGTCATTGATTAGGATGGGACAATCAAATCTTATTCAATGCATCCTGCTTATGTTAACATCTAAATTCTATAAAGTTGTAACAGATATGAGTTGCCGCAAAAGTTGCATCTTCCACTTAGTTACCACTTGGCTCTTTCAAAGTTGTATTGCATCCATATAACTTGACCAGCTTTTTCAAAAACACTGCCTTTTCCAATATGAATTTTTTGTCCTCTAATCGAGAGAAACAAAGTCACATTTCAAATGTTAGTTATAGAACAAAACCTAATCACTGAAGATATAATCCAAACAATTATTTATATCTATACCATTTTAAAAATTGTGGGCATATTTTAGGTTAGGCAATGTCCAATTACAATCAACGTTATGTGGACTTCCATAAAGTCTGAGACACAAATACATTCCCAAGTGTCAGATTCATCCGAATCTAACATTTTATGCGTAAAATCAAGGATTTGCATGGACTACGTCAAAATATTCAGTATATAAATAAGTACTTGAGCCTCAATAGAGGGGTCCATTTAAGTATTACAATTATATTCCCCATTTGACATATCCTATTAAAAATTGTACACATTCAATATATTTTCCTACTACTATGACGTTTTTATCAAATACACAGACACTTCCTATTTCAAGAATAATTCTATGAAATGAAGAAAAAGACATTACAATTTCTAAAAGTAGCAAAAAGACACTGTTTGCACTCTTTATAGGTTTTACTTGACCTAAGTACTCCTTCCAGTTCTAACCAATTTCACTCCTTCCAATCTCATCAACAAAAACTATATAATCAGTGAATGACACGCACCAAGGAACCTTAACTTGAATGTGTCTCTTAAGATCATCCATGACTAAAGAAAAGAGATAGTATCTAAGGCAAAACCTTGATGCAAGTGTCCATTGATAGGAAGTTCTCTACAATACCCAATACAATTCACGCACGTGATTGGTACCTCAATTATAAGTCTTTGGCAATCTTCATATGTTTGATGTCTGAGCATTTGGAATACTATTTTGTACCCAAGGTGGTATTTTTAGTATTAAGAGAAACAAGATTCATTCCAATGGTTAAAAATAGCTCGTAGCAAGTGATGAGTGTGTTTCACTCATCATATTAATGCTATTTAATCTTGATTTTTCGTTTGATTCTTAGAGTTTTAGGACGTTTTAATGCTATTTTATAGGTCAGGTGAATTGCTGTGAATGGCATAAAACTTGAAGAACAGAGTTATGTTGGCATGAATCAAGGAGAAGTTGATGTTGATTTGGTGAAACTTGATGATTAGAGGCTAAATTGAAAGAAAGAAGTGAATAACGATGAAAAATAGTGAAATCCAAAGTTTGAAGACTTAGTTGAAACTTTTGATTTGGACCACAAAATGATAATTGAAGATTGTTAGGTCATCTAGATGCAATTAAAAGTAAAAAAAGGAGTAAAATATGATCAAAATATTTTTACAAATCAATTTTCAACCGCACAAATATGTTCCAGATTTTTAGCCGGAGATTGAGACTCATTTTTGACAAAGCAAACGTTCGAATTGGAAAAAGTCATCTGAAGTAAAATTGTAGCATTTGAGTTATCTTTCCAATGCATTTTGAATCGCCTCAATCGGATATTGAGAGAAGTTATGATAAAAATACTGAATGATGCGCAGTGCTTTTTTCCACCTGAAAAGTGGACGCTGCAGCGCCACTAATGCTGAAAATCAACAACATCGCGGTGCCGGCGAGAAAAAGAATTATGAATTTTTTGAACTCTTTTCGTGGTCCAATCCAACTCTTAACTCTTCCAAAATTTCATAATGATATAAATACAACACTAAAGACCACTTTTCAACTACAATTCAACTGGGCAAAAAGGGGAATTCATCGAGTCACGAGCTAGAATCCAAGAACCCAAGAAGCAAGCAATCATCAAGAAATTGAGGAGAAATCAAGAACATCGCAAATGAGAATAAAGATCTACCAAAACTAGTTTTTCTATTCTCTTCTCTAGGTTGTTTATTTGAATTTGATTATTTCTATGACTTCCATCATGAACTAAACATATAATCTAGGGTTTAATGTAGCCAAAACTTGAGGATATGATTTTATTTTATTTTAGTTATTTCTATGAAATTTTCCTTCCCGTTTATTTGTGTTATTCATTTAATGCTTTCAATTAGTTGCCCATTAATTGAATGATTAGATGTTAGTCAAGTTTGACACTCGAAAGAGGAAAATTTAGGAGCGATCATAACAATAACATAACTTAAATTTTATGGACTACAAGAGAAAGTGTAGAATCTATGAAGTTTGTTCCATCTAAGAACCACGATCTTCATGAATCTTGATTTTAATTCGGAATAGAGATATTAAAGTTAATTTCTAAGATTACTCGAAAGAAGGGGCATAATTACATTAGAGTTCTTGCTTATAAACATAAAAAATTGATTAGAGATAACTAGATTTTTGAAAATTATATTTGATAGTTAGATGAAATCATAACCCTAAGCTTTCTCAACTTGATTATTCTTCTAGCTTTGCATTTAATTGTTGAATTTGTCACCACATTCATCACGTTAATTTAGTTAAAACCATTGATTCCAAATTTTATTCATCCAGATCAAATAAGAGCTACACAATTATAGTATTTAGTAGAAACTAAATATCAATCCTTGTGGGTTCGACATCTGTACTTGATCTTGTATTACAAAACTTGATATCGTACACTTGCAGTATAATTTACGTTGTAGAGCAAGACGGATGAGGAGATGAAAGATCCCATCTTACTGGAAACAGGGATGCACTTAGATTATATCCGTTTGTCAAGCACATTTCATTTATTTTAGGATTTACTTAAGTTACTAAGAACCAACCATGCCAAGCAGGGATTTGGAATAATTTAGAATGACAGTAACATTTACAGTCCATTCTCTCGTACCACACCCCCAGAAAATCTGCACTTTAATTTTGGAAAATGTAGTTTCCGACTCTTGATAACGACCTGTCACATCATAACTAACTAAAATACTGAATCTCATCCCCCATCTTGGCAGACAAAGTATGACAAGAACTATCCTCTGCCATCCAAAAGCAAAATCATCACATCCGAACACTAATGCTACCACCAGCATTACTCTAACCGTTATCTTTTGCAAACAGCCCCTCATACATACCATATGATCCACCTGTCGACACCAGATTCCAATCTTTGCCACCATCAACTAGTCAGTTCTTTATGCTCATGTATCTCAGACACAGTAATAGTTATATTGGTTTTATGAATCTCATAGGGTTCTGAAACGTAATATTTTTTATGGTTTCCTAATGAGCCACCGAGCTGACTACATAATTTATAAATGAGACTTTTGGATCAGGGACTTTGACCCACCAGCCTATGTTAAAGCTACAAAAGGCTAATGGAAGATGCCTCATGTTTTATATTATCTATCACTATTGGATCCTGCAGAGGTTTGGACATTTTAATGAGTACTATCATAGAAGATTTTATATGCCAATTGTCATGAGGATTTGGTACTGTTGCTGTGATGATGGAGTTGCAATGTTGGTTGTATCCTGGTTAACAGTGGTGGGTGCTCAGCCATTGTGTTACTGTGGCTGTGATGGCTGACTGGCAGCAACATTGCTCTGATATTTTATTGGCTGCTAAGCGAAGGTGGTGGGGACTTCTTTTTGTATATTTCCCATTCCATTACAGATTTTTGGCTGATGTCACCACCAATTTAGCCCTGTTTGAGCCCCATTTTTTTTAAAAATTCATTTCTCCCCAAATTCATTGTCAACCGCACATTCTCCCAGTAAAATAATTTTACACATAAACCCAAACTTTTCCCTGCTTTTAAACCACATTCTCGAAAAAAATCACAATCTAAAAATCTATTTCCCAAAAATTGGGGCTCAAGCAGAGCCTTAGTAAGCCACTCCTCAATATCATTTCCAGCACATGACAAACAATCAGAAAGTAACACGCAGCGTTTCAGAAAACAGAGGACTCTTCAACTTAATCTAGAAATAGAGAGATGTTTTTAACAGCTTCTAAGTCATAAAACGGTGTCTCTGTTTGACCTATAGACAAAGTAATGAAAAGGTCATGGAACTTTTCCTCCATATATCTACCATCATAGAGATTGATTCCTAACGGTACAGACAACATTTCAAAAAATATTCACTTCTTCATTTCCCAAATTATTTACTAGTCTTTTACTCAATGATTCCAATTTGTTAGCTTAGAAATCTTCCATTCCCAATAAAACTTTTACATGATAATAGTACTGCTATTGTTGAATAATTTAGACAGTTGATGCATGCATGCCAAGGACAATGAGAAAAAGTCAGATCTTATTCTCTCCAAGGTTTAAAACACGTGAGGTCAACCATCTCTTCCAGCACTTAGGTGAATTTATTGTCGATAGATTGGCACAAGCAAATACCATATGTAGAGTGGCAGATGTGCACAATACAGTAAGTTATTATAAAAAAATAAAAAAATAAAGTAATACGTGCAATGGTTAACAACATACCGGCAGACTGTTTAGAAGAGCTAGTATCATAGACACATGGAAAGCACATGTCAAAAGTTTTTCTATCAGATTTGGAAGATCTGCAGCAAAATCAATTGACCAGCGAGGTTGATATGAAGTCAAATGGACTGAATGTGCCATGGAGATCACTTCACCAATAAAAATAAGAGACTGAAGGCATCTTCTCTCTCTAATATTAGGATTTTTATTGTCTGGTAATATACTTCTTTGATGATTCTGGCATTCTGGAGAAGATGGCTTTGAATAAGTGATCTCGACCCATACTAGACCTGGAGGCTCCACTGGAGAGAAGCAAGATTCAGCCTGTCCACAAGTAGAAGTGTCATAGGCTACATTATACACCGTATAGAGTGCAAGGATACGTTTGTAGTCAATTGTGTCTCAATGTGCCAGAAGTAAATATTCTACCTCTGAACACAGGCAGCGATTACTATGTCTTGTAGCCTTTGCCGAACCATATCCACATCTCTTAAGCTTAACAATATCCTTAGCATTAAAACATTGAACAGTTTCTCTTATATTTTGATAACTATTTCCAGAGCTTCCATCCTCAGACTTACTTGGATCCAAACAGGACATAAATGCAAATGCAATAAGTTCCTTTGGACAAGTTGTATGATTCCCATTCGACTGAATGTTAGTGCTCTCTTCAATTAAAGAATGAGGGACACAATACCCTATTCTGCTTTTTCCTCTAAATTCACCAGAACTGTCCAAGTCTTTGACGTTCTGCTTAGTCAGCAAAGCAATCATTTCCATCCACGCTTGAGCAGTAAGGATGCGGATGCCATTCAGTGAATAAATTATATCTCGAGGTGACAAATAACCAGATAATGGTGACATGGGAGTCACATTCAAAACCTATTGCAATTTGACAAGTAAAGACTATTCAATTTAGCTGCTTAGCAAATGCATTAATTTTGGAGCATGGACACCTAATTGAACCTCACATTACTAGGAAATGTTAAAGCTCAAATACCATGGGACTTTCACCATGTATGTAGAATGGACTGAAGATGAAGGGAAGAAGGAACAAAGCCAAGGTGCAAACTGCACAGAACTGCACGTGACATTCAAGCAATTCAGCATTATAGCATGCAGCAGCACATAATGTGACAAAATTAAATGTTACTGCATTCTAGAATACAAAGAAAAATAATTGATACGAGCACTCACTACTGCATTATGCCAAATTCCAGCACAGTATATACGAAGGGTAGCCACCCCAGGTAATGCTTCCAAAGAAGCATGATTGAAAGCCACCAGAGCTCCTGGGAAAGATACAGCCAAAAAGACAGCAACATACTCCATAGGTACACCCTCACTGCTTCCAGCAAAAGCCGTGCCTACAATAATCATGTGAGATCCATCCTCCAAACAAACCATTTGTGCACACGGTGCTCGCCACAAAGCAAGATGTTATTTAAATGACTAGTAAACTACAAGTGAAAATTGTATGTTAGCAAAAATGAATGCGTGAACATTGCAAAACATATACTTTGGCATAAATTTAGTTTGTAAAGCATACTTTGTTTTCAATTATGCATCTAGCTGCTATTGTTCCCAAGAAATTATCATATTTTCAAATTATGAGTCAGTATAGAAACATGCATGTAACTTTCATAAAACTGAATAGTTTAAATTTTGACTATTTAGACTGTCTACATGTAAGTTCTAGTTGTGCTACAATTTGAGCGGTTCAGTACAAACCTGCTGTCAACCAGTATCCATACTCTCAGAGATTAAACCTTCCTAATTCCTGTTCATATTGTAACCTCTATATGAACAAAAGGAATCCCAAAAGAAATCTGACCTTTTTTCCATGTCTAGGAACACGACCATGTTAAAAGAAATAGAAACATCCAACAAAGCATTTATAGCTCACAATTCATAGTATCATATTCACTAAGACGATGTTAAGATTTGGTTTAATTTAAAACATATACTTGAATATTCTAAATTATTGCCATATATTCTATTTCCACCGTAATTCCATAGAATTAGGAGTAAGTTGATTTGTTTCCTAACTGTACTCTTTAGATTTAGGAAACTTTGCAAGTATATTTACTCATGTAATGTTGCGGTGTAATTCAGAGAAATACAGAAAACTTATTCCTACTCTTTTTCATGGTATCGGAGCATTGATCCTAAAACTTCCGCACTATGTCTGTAGAAGAAGATACTAGTTCCAACCGAGTAAAAGAAAAGTGGTTCCAACCGTATACAAGAAACTTATTCCAATAGCGTTGTCCGTAACATGTCCAACCACATCATAGATCCATCCGATCCCCTTTTCATTCATGCCTCTGATCATTCGGGAATGGTTCTTGTTCCAAAAGTCCTGGATGGAACCAATTATGCTATGTGGAGACAATCAATGTTGGTGAGTCTTAGTGCTAAAAATAAACTGGGATTCATCAAAGGAACCATACCTATACCAAGTGAGAATGATTCCAAACATCCAGCATGGCAATGTTGTAATGATATGGTTCTTTCTTGGATCTTCAATTCATTAAGTCAAGACCTTGCCAATAGTGTACTCTACCTCGAGACACCCTCCGAAATCTGAACAGATCTAGAAGAACGCTTCTCACAAGGTGATTTTTCTCATCACTATCAACTCCAACGATCCATTGTTGAGTTGAAACAAAACCAAGAATCCATCTTCACTTATTATACTAAGATGAAGACATTATGGGCTGAATTGAAGATTTGCAGTCCTACTATCTGTACTTGTGGAAGACTGAAATATTTGAATGAAAGAGATGAAAAAATCATGTTAGGACAGTTTCTTATGGGGACAGAATGAGTCCTACTCTGCTGTGAGAGGGCAAATCATGCTGATGCAGCCCTTGCCTACTATAAAGAAAACTTATTCTCTTCTATGTGAAGAAGAAAAACAAAGAGGACTAGTTGAATATAAGGGAGCAGATCAAGAATCAAGTTCATGCTATGAATATCAAATCTCAGCTCAATGCCAAACAGCAAAACTACGATCACCAACGTCAAGCCAAGTGGACACATTCTTCCTCAAAACCTCAAGGGCCTAGAAAGCCACTGTTGTGCACTTAGTGTGATGGCAACACGCATACAGTTGAAAGGTGCTACTATTTGATTGGATTTCCTATTGGCCGTAAGCTTCATGGAAAAGATGTTCAACACCCAAATTGAAATCATAAAGTTGCTGCTAATCAAACAAGCGGCGAGCCTGCTTATATTACAACTAAAACAGTCACTTCAATTCACCTCTGAGGAGCTTTCTTAAATCAAGGCCTTCCTCCGAAATGGTTACATTCTTCCAAATCTAACAACTAAATTTTTGAAAGTGGTGCTACACATCATACAACCTCCTCAATGACTAGCGATACTCCTATGACTTCACAAGTTTCCTTACCAAATGGTTCTCGGTCAAAGATCACTGGTGTTGGCACTGCTCACCTTTTTCATAATTTACATGTTAAAGATGTTCTTTGTGTCCCTTCTTTTCATGTCAACCTTCTTTCTGTTAGTCAACTCACACCTGCTCTAAACTGTACCATACAATTTTTTCCTAATTTTTGTATTTTGCAGGACCTAGCTTCGAAGAGGATAATTTGCCTGGGGAAGCAGTATAAGGGATTGTACTATCTTGTGCCACACTCGAAGCTGTCATCATCTACACCAGTAACTTATAATGTCACCACCCCATTAGCTATCACTTGGCATAAGCGGCTGGGGCATCCTTCTAAAGCTCCATCTTAATTTTTTTGCAAATTGATTCCTTCTTTTGTTTTTGATTCTCAACATTCATGTGAAGTTTGTCGTCTGGCAAAACAAACAAGATTATCATTTCCTTTGAGTTCCATTCAATCTAAGCACTCTTTTGATCTTATTCATTGTGATATTTGGGGACCTCATCGTGTTGCAACTCATACGGGTGCACATTATTTCTTAACAATTGTTGATGATTACACTCGTTTCACAGGGATATTTTTTATGAAATTCAAATCTGAAACCCAAAATTTGCTAAAATCATTCATTACATATGTCAACACTCAATTTAATTGTCAAATTAAATGTATACGAAGCGACAATGGCTTAGAATTTACCTCAATGAAATATTTCTTTTCTAATCTTGGCCTTTTGTTTCAAAGTTCTTGTCCTTCTACACCACAACAAAATAGTGTAGTGGAATGCACACATCGAGCTTTAAGATTTCAAGCAAATCTCCCTTTACGTTTTTGGGGAGAAAGTCTAGTTACTGCTACCTACATTATTAATCGTCTTCCTACACCAATACTACATCATAAAACTCCATATGAACTTTTATATACCAAACCTCCTAGTTACACACATTTGCGAGTCTTTGGATGCCTATGTTATGCCACCAATCTTCAACCACTAACAAAATTTTCTCCTCGTGCTCGCCAGTGTATTTTTTTTGGTTATCCTTCCGGACAAAACTTACCAATTTTTTTCCAATCGTGATGTAATCTTTCATGAGAACGTATTTCCTTTTTCTACTCACAATGCTGAAACACAAACTGAAAATCTTCCATTACCTCCTATGCCTTCCTGCACATCTGATATAGACGCTTATTTACCTTCACCTACTTCTGATCATTCATCTCATTCTCTATTACCTAATCTGCACTCGAATTCCTCACCACCATCACCCAAGTCCTCTCACCTCTTCATCTCCATCAAATTCCTCTCCTACTGCCCCTGTTCTTCGTCGCAGTGATCGCCTAAGACAACCATCTGTACTTCTCCGTAACTTTCATTGTGGCCAAGCTAGTACATCATCTTCTACAGCAACTTAAGGCATGTCATCTTCTTCACGCCCAGGTACTTACTATCCCTTAACAAACTTTATTTCCTATGACACATTATCTTCTTCCCATAAATTTTTTGTTAATACCGTTTCCAGCAATCTTGAACCTACCACATATGAGCAGGCAGTTCAAGATCCAAAATGGCGTGAGGCCATGAAGCATGAGCTCACAGCTCTAGACAACCAACGTACTTGGTCTTTGGTCTCTCTTCCACCTGGACATCGGCTGATAGGTAGCAAATGGGTTTTCCGCATCAAGTATAATTCAAATGGCACGGTGGAACGTTACAAAGCTCGTTTGGTAGCCAAGGGCTTTAATAAAAAAGAGGGTTTAGATTATCATGAGACTTTTGCCACTGTAGCTAAGTTAACTATTGTTCGATGTCTTCTTGCCTCGGCTGCTATTCGTAATTGGCCTTTATCTTAGCTGGATGTCCATAACACCTTTCTTCATGGTGACTTGGATGAAGAGGTATATATGACCCGGCCACCAGGTCTCTATCGATAAGGGGAGAAGATGGTATGTCGACTGCACAAATCTCTCTACGGACTTAAACAAGCCCCAAAAATTGGTTTTCAAAGTTTTCAAAAGCAATTAGGAAGGCTAGTTTTGCTCAATCTCATTCTGATCACTCTTTGTTTGCTCAAAAAAATAATACCTCTCTAATTGTGGTTCTCATATATGTGGATGATATGATCATCACAGGAAATGATGAAAAAGCTATTCAAGATCTCAAAGCTTTCCTTCATCAACAATTCCATATTAAAGATCTTAATTATTTGAAGTATTTCCTTGGTCTGGAAGTGGCAAGATCCAAAGCTGGTATTGTTATATCACAATGAAAATGTGCTTTGGAGATTCTAGATGATGTTGGTTTTCTTGGAGTGCAACCTGTTGATTTTCCTATGGAACAAAACCTAAAGCTTACAAACAATGATGGTGAACTCTTACTTAATCCGTCCTGTTAGAGAAGATTGATAGGTAGGTTAATCTACTTTACAATCATCAAGCCGAATATTACATACTCTGTGAATATTCTAAGTCAATTTATGCATGCTCCAAGAAAGCCTCATTGAGATGCTGCTCTTCGCATTGTAAGGTATCTAAAAGGAAGTCCAGGTCTCAGGTGGTTGTTTTCTTCCAACAGTTGCCTAACATTGAAGGCCTATTGTGATGCTAATTGGGCTAACTGCCCCATGACGAGGAGATCAACTATGGGATATGGCGTGTTCCTTGGGAACTCTTTAATTTCTTGGAAGACAAAGAAGCAAAAGAAAGTGTCTAGATCATCCTTGGAAGCAGAGTACAGCAAGTTTCATTGGGACTTGTCATATTATTCTGTGGCAATCAAGTTGCCCTTCATATTGCCGCAAATCTAGTGCATCATGAACGTACTAAGCATATTGAGCTTGATTGTCATGTGAGAGAAAAGATCCAAGATGGGCAGATTATCACAAAATTTGTTCCATCATCTCTCCAGTTGGCTGATGTTTTCACCAAAGCTCCAGGCGGAAATATCTTCAAGAACTTGATACGCGAGTTGCACATTCTTGACATTCATGCTCCAACTTGAGGGGGAGTGTTAAGATTGGTTTAATTTAAAATATATACTTGAAGATTTTAAATTATAGCCATATATTCTATTTCCACTGTAATTCCATAGAATTAGGAATAAGTTGATTTGTTTACTAACTGTACCCTTTAGATTTAGGAAACTTTGCAAGTATATTTACTCATGTAATGTTGCTGTGTAATTTAGAGAAATACAGAAAACTTATTTCTACTCTTTTTCAAACGATGATGGTATGTAGATATTGCTAGTTTTAGGTTCATTTTGTTCTTTAAGAACAAAAGAAAATTATATGTTGACAATAAGGTAGTGATGGCGACTGCAGTGGAAGAAGCAAAACTATTCATGAAGGAGAAGAAATAAAAGGAGAGGTTTTCTGTGTGTGCAATAGGCGAAAGAGAGAGTCTTAACCTTGCAGCAGCAAGAGCATGACCGAGCTCATGGACGAATACAGATATGACAGAAGATATACAGACGTATCCAATACTGGGGAGTGAAATGTTCAGTCCTGAAATCTGCACGAGCCTTATGTGAGAAAATTGGCATTAAACTGTATAGGGACTGCGACAATAAGTGAGTGCTCGGATTACATTGGTGATTTAATTGCTAATAATCTCATAATATATTGAACTACTCTTGAAGTTGCTCACTCAGGTGAGTTACCGTTTCTTGCCTCAGCTATTCAACTCCTAACATCAAGCTACTAAACAATTCTAAGATCCTGTATCATAATAGCTCATGAACTTTCGCAATAAAGCAAGGAGCTACATGAGCAAGGAAAACCACTATTTCCCTCCAACCAAAATTGTACATAGAAAAATCAAGACACAACAGTTTTAGATTACTTCTTATACAAAAGTAGAATTACTATCCTCTCCAGTCATCTAGATAGTGTCAGTCTTCTGGCTAAAAGTGTGTTAATAAAGAATTGTATGCTAACCAAAGGGGAAAGGCTGAATGAAGTATTTCCAAGCTGTGCATTCCCTGTGTAAGCAAGTAGAGCCCGAGCCAATTCCCAAAGAAGAATCTGAAGAACCGCACTAAATTAATAATGATCAAGGAAAGGAATAGACACGAAAAGAAACCAATTTTTCTTTTATTTTTAAATAAATTTTGTAGAATGATGATGAAACGACAGACCACTGTAACTCCGACAAGAGCTGCCAGACTAAAACCGATTCCCATGGCGAACCAGACTCTCAAATACCTACAAGAAAAATCGTTTTTCGATTACCATTGTGTTAGAATAAAGATAAAAGGGTTAATTAAGAAAAAAGCAAAAAAGTCCAACCTTGAGTGCCGGCGACCGAAACGAAACAGAGGTTCATTGAGAACCAAAAACTTCAAATCGCAATACCTGTACAATTCATAAAAATAACGAAATACTGATTCTGATTAAACTAGTAAACGAGATGATTTTTTTTTTTTTACCAGCAAGAAACGGTGTTGGAGAGGTGCGTGGGCGTGGTGGTGCGCAGCGGCAGGAATGTCTGATTGCTCCTCCCTCTTCTTCCTCGCCTCCACTCCATCAGTGAAGATTAAGCGAAGGACTTGAATTTCGCGAGTGAATTGGGAGTTAGGGTTTTTTACAATTGAAATTGGGGATTTTAGTCGGTTGAAAGTTTTTAAAGATTGAAAACGGTGTTTGACAATTTGTTAACATTCAAAGTAGGGGTGTCAATGAGTCGGGTCGACTCGACTCGCGAGTCCAAAATCAAGACTCGGGTTCAACGAACCAGATTTTTATGGGCCCAAGCCAAGCCGAGTTTTTGCACGCCCGAAAAAATCGGGCTTAACCCGAGCTTTGACTCGGATTTTTTTCGAGCCGAGCAAGATTGATCGGTTTTCCTCTTTGCATTCCAAGTATTTTTTCATTTTTTCAAAATATTTTCGAGCTCGCGGATCGACTTGAGCTCAGCCCGTCCCCCTAAAAAAAGCTCGACCTGAGCTAAGCTCGATTCCTGCGAATTGAGCCCAACTCGGACTTTTACGGGCCAAACCCACGAAAAGTCCGAGCTCACGAGTTTATTTGCCACCACTAATTCAAAGAGAATGATGGTGTTATGATTTACTATTTTTGGTTATAGTAAAATAACACGGTGTAGTTTTCACTATTTTACATAGAATATACAACAATGTTGTCCATTAACTAAATATTTTTGATTTAATATCAATTATTTCCAGCATCTATAATCCTATTGTGTTTACATGCATAACTGCACATGTCGTTTTATGTTAAATAACAACACTGGTATTGTTATGTAGCTTTCATATATTTTGATTTTTTTTCCAGTGGAATGATCGCTAATAATGGACATCTTAACATATGTAACATAAAGGGTAGATCATGTGACAAAGAACGATTAAAATGATATAAATTATATGTTATTGAGTTGGTGAAAGCACATATTATCTTACTGATATGTGTCGATTAAGTTAATGAGCACATCTCCTAACTTTTGTACATATCATGTAATCTTACAATGTAAATAAGTTACAATTAGTTTTTGAGGCACGAATGAAACATGGGTGCTTATTCTCGTGTTTACACACATAACGTTACAAGGGCTATTTTTGTGTCAGTAACAACACTTGTATCATTCTGTAATTTTCACCTATATTTTGATTTATTTTTTTAACGAAACAACCTATAATAATGGACTCCTTAACGTATGTATCACTAAAAGATTGACTATGTGATAAAGAACGATTGAAATGACATAGCTTATATATTATCGAGTCATTGAAAGCATAAGTCATACTACTGATATGCGTCGATTAAATTAATGAGTACATCTCTCAACTTTCATATAGATCATGTGTTTATTACAATGTAAATAAGTTCCAATAATTATTTCTCCGAGTACAGATGAGACGTGACTAGTTATACTTGTGTTTGCATACGTAAAGGCATATGGACCCTTTTTTATGTTTGTAACGACACCTGTGCTGTTTTTTTTTAGTTATATATATATATATATATATATATATATATATATATATATATATACTAACAATATAAAAGAGTGAGTTTTGTTTTTGTCAGGTGTCGACAATTTGTGTCGTCAACCATTACGAAGTCGTTTGGAGAAATTTTAAAATTGCCTTAATTGCTCGCACTAAATCGTCTCCTCTGTCGCTGTGTACCAGACCAAGAGCAAGCCTTAAGAAGAAATTGTCTTAATTGCTCTCGTTGAATGCAAAATAAACCGTTTCCTCTCTCGCTCTACCAGACCAAGCCCTAAGAAGAGAAGAAAGGTAAAATTATCTATCTATTTTCCAGTGGAAAGTTGGGTATAGGAAGAAGGTATAAACTTGAAGATAGTTTTTTTTTTTGCTCGATCATTTATGTTCTTGATTTTTTTTGGTTTTCAAGCTTTCATTCTCTCGAGGTCGATTATCTATCGATCGATTTTCTGTATGTTTTGTTCATATATTCACCTAATTTTTCATTATTTTACCTCGACGATTTTAGAACGTTAGTCTCACACTCTCAGAGTGTGAGAGTGACACTCTCAACTTTAGACTTCGATATGTCATTCCTGAAAGACACAGAATTCTGGTTTGCACAAACTGTGCTAGAGCCTGGCCGAAGGCTGTTGTTCACTGCTACCTTTTGTTGGCCAGAATTATAGGTTCACTAGCCGAAGGTGCTTGAGGAGTTGGGGTAGGCTGTTTGTTATTGCCACTGGCCTTATGCTGCTGGACGGAATTGCCAGCGGTCAGCTTCCCTGACGAGCTTCCACCAGCTGAATTTCGAATCTGACCATTGAAGTTGTCCGCTACTGGAATAGGGGTAATGCGTCCCATCTGTTTTTTAGACTGCACCCCTTTATTTCTGTTGCCAACAACAGTGAAGGGGGGATCGTCCAAGCTAGAAGGGCCAGCCAATTCTACATTAACCTTGCCCTTATTCATTGCCATAGTCTTTTCATCCGGGGCTGCCTGTGGTTGCTCCAACACGTTACCAGCATTATCCGGTGCCCTTACAACTTCCTTAGCCTGTTTATAAACATGTGCCTGATTTTTCTTTCGTCCCTCACCTTGAGTTTGTTTTAAATTCTCAGTATTTGAAGGGCATGTAATAGTAGAATGCCCAAAAAATTAACAATTTGCATAGAATTTCAGCTCATATTAAAAAATGATCTTTTGAACTTTCAATTTACCGGTGGGCATATTCATGTCAACGGTTCGAACCAAATATTTAGATGCATCAATTTCGACGAGAACTCGAGCATATGATACTCTCGCCTTGTTAGATGTGAGCTTATGCGTGCAAATGGGCGTTCCAACCTTTGAAGCAATTCTAGATAGGATTTTCGAATTCCAACACTCAAGTGGTAACCCCGGAAGTTTAATCCACACCGACATGATACTAATATCATCATCTCCAAAGTGTAATCCTAATCCTATCCTAACAATATAAAAGAGCGAGTTTTATTTTTGCCGCGTGTCGACAATTTGTGTTGTTAGACAATCCGGCGTTGTTAATCTTACCAATTTGATTCTCACAATTGTTGAAAACTTCTAATCTTTATTTTTATCTTTTTGTTTCTCATTTTTATTTTTATTCCTATTCTGTTAATCTTATTGCTTTTACATTCGCTCGCTTTGGTCAAGCGCCATGGCGTTGTTAATTCTACTAATTTCTTTCGAATTATATAGTAACCAAGTCTTCCCAACACAAGGAAAATAATAAATCCATCAACCACTCCTACCACAATTATGATTCATTTCTGCAATCCAGAATGCCTTCCATGTCCCTCATCTTTTCCTATTGGTATCTTAACCAAGAAAATTAGACCGCTTCCTCTGTCAACTTGCTTGATTCCCCTGAATAAAATTAATATCATGGCTCGTTTATGTAAACCTAAATGAAACACAATAATCCCTAAAAAATTAAGAAAAATGATGATTAATTCAAGAGAACAAAAAATTGAAATGCAGAATCCATAGAAACAGAAAAACAAATGGTTACATGGCTGCCTCTCTCAATTTATGTGTTCTGTCCCAGTTGCTTTGTCCCCCATGGAATTGCTCGTCTTGGGTTGTCCCCCATGGTATCCATGTTCCATGTTTTGGTTACATGGCTCGCCTTTCACATTTCGCGTTTTTCTCTCATTGAAGGCAAAATAAATCGTCTCCTCTCTCGCTCTACCAGACCAAGCCCTAAGAAGAGAAGAGAAGAAAGGTAAAATTATCTATCTATTTTCCGGTGGAAAGTTATAAATTATTGTTAATATTTTTGGAAGTTGGGTATAAGAAGAAAGTATAAATTTGTAGATAGTTTTTTTTTTTTTGCTCGATCATTTATGTTCTTGATTTTTTTTGATTTTCAAGCTTTCATTCTCTTGAGGTCGGTTCTCTGTCGATCGATTTCCTGTATGTTTTGTTCATATATTCACCTAATTTTTCATTATTTTAGCTCGAGCCACCACCATCGCCCCTCAACAACCCCATCACTGCTCCACCTAAAAGCATTCTCACAGTCCACATCACTACTGCTAGTGTTGTTTCAACAGTGAGTTATAAAAAATAAGCGTTTTTCACATTTCACCTTTTTTGGTGAAAAATGTTTTGGAATACCCTTTAAATGTTTTCACATCTGAGAGTAACACTCAGATGTTACACTCTTAGAGTTTTAATTTTAATTTTTTACTTTACTTTAAATTTTGTTCTGTTCTATATTTCTTCACGCTTCAGATCTTCGCTTGTTGGTGGATTTGTTTGATAGTTTTGTTCGCTTTCCTTAAGGTATTTTTGCATTTTTTCGATTGGTGTGTGAAAATTTAGTTGGGTTCTCTTCATCTACTTCGCTTCAATTTTTGGTTCTATTTTTTTGCTCCATTTTTGCTTTTCTGGGACTTCTTATACTTTTGTTGGAATTTTCCTACTAATGATTTCATTTTTTTGCCTTCTAAAATAGTTAGGTATCTATGTTTCAACTACAACCTACAGTTGAGCAAAAACAATTCTAGGTACGCAGTATACTTACGTCTAGCCTTAAATTTTGGCTTACTAATGTTCAATCAAATTTTTTATTCATCAATATTAGGGTTCCATTAAAAAAATGTGCTGAAATTCTTCAATTTTTTTTTGGTGGATTTCTTTTGAGGAGCACTAATTTTTTAGATGAAAAAAAAAAAAAATTATTATTTTGAATTTCATAGTGATTTCTTCATGGCAACATTTTAGTTGGTATATAAATCACTGTCAAAATCATCTTCAAGAATTATTAATGGTTAGATAAATTGCATATCCTATCGTAATCCTATTCTAATCCTAATCGTATCCTAATCCTAATCCTAACAATATAAAAGAGCGAGTTTTTTTTTGCCGCGTGTTGGCAATTTGTGTTAAACAATACGACATCGTTAACCCTATCAATTTGATTCTCATAGTTGCTGAAAACTTCTCATTTCTATTTTCATCTTTTATTTTCTTATCTTTATTTTTATCTCTATTCTGTTAATCCTGCTGCTTTTACATTTGCTCACTTTGGTTGAGCATCACAGCGTTGTTAATCCTACCAATGTGATTCTCACAGCTGAAACTTTTTATTTTTCGAGGATTATCTTTGTCTGAAGTTCTTTCGTTGTTTTTTGTTTTTTTTTTTGCAAATTGTTATTTGTTCTTTGATACAACAGTGACGTTTGATAATGTGAGAATTGCTAATAGATTTACAATTTTAGGCAGTATTTTTGTATATTCTATCCTATCCTATCGTATCCTAATCGTAATCCTATCCTAATCCTAATCTCCTAACAATATAAAAGAGCGAATTTATTTTTGTCGTGTGTCGGCAATTTGTGTCGTTAAACAATACGGCGTTGTTAATCTTACCAATTTGATTCTCACAACTGTTGGAAACTTCTAATCTTTGTTTTTATCTTTTTGTTTCTCATTTTTATTTTTATTCCTATTCTGTTAATCTTACTGCTTTTACATTCGCTCGCTTTGGTCGAGCACCATGACGTTGTTGATTCTACTAATGTGATTCTTGTAGCTGTTGAAAACTTTTTCCTTTCTAGAAGATTATCTTTGTGTGAAGTTTTTTTTTTTTTTTTTTTTTTTTTTTTTGCAAATTGTTATTTGTTCTTTGATACAACAACGATGTATGATAATGTGAGAATTGCTGATGGATTTGCAATTTTAGGCAGCATTTCTGTATATCCTATCCTATCCTATCCTAACAATATAAAAGAACGAGTTTTATTTTTGCCGCATGTCGGCAATTTGTGTCGTTAAATAATACGGTATCGTTAACCTTACCAATTTGATTTACAGAGTTGTTGAAAACTTCTCATCTCTATTAATTGTGCACGTAAAAAGCATTTTTATGTGGGACCAATTCAATAAAGAATGAAATTGAATAAGTTGATACTGAAGAAAGTCTTTCTATCTTACATAACTTGGGATTCTTTCCCATGTTTCTATGTTGTTTTAACTTAGCAGATTTGCCCAAAGATACACTTAAGCATTTGAATGAGACAAATGAAAAAAAAAAGCTTATTTTAAAGTAAATAGAAGCCTTTTTGGTTGCTTATTTTTTCAAAAGGGAAATGAGATATTGATGAAAGGTGTTGTAGGTTTTGCTTTGCCATATATGCAGAGGGGAGAGTTGTTGTATTGCATTATTTTTTTTTTGTTATATACTTATTTGTAATGATTTTTTCTTTTCGCTTTTTGTATTTAGATATTTTTCTTATGGATGATGGCGAGAGTACTGATGGAAGTTATGCATGTCCAAACAACCGTCCTAAAGAGATTTATGATAAAGCAAAAGAATCTCGAAATTCCCATCGCAGACAATTATACAAGCAAGCACGTGATGCATGATAGCAAGAACTGCGCGCTCGAACAAGAGGAATTGCAGTTAGACATAATCACCCTCGTGTGATGAAGAGAAACATAGAAGAAGGTGTTTGTATAGATGTTTTTTTTTCATCAAAGACTTAAATACATGTATTTATATACAGTTTACTTATAGTGCATGTTTGGGTGTTTATTTGATTGTAGTTGGTGGCTGTAGTTATAGTGTACCTTCCCAGCTTACACTTTGCACGCCAGATCGTGATAATCAGTATCATTTTGAAGACTATTGTGTTAGATCTGATGAAGGTGTAGAAAATAATCAGCAATCTACAGAATTTTGTTTGTAGACCATTCCAGTTAAATCCCATGTGCTTCTACAACCAACAATTTGTTCATATTGTGGTGCAAAAAAATTTCATAGGGAGAGTAAAGGATTTTGTTCTGATGGCAAGGTTAAATTGCATATACATTATGTGCCTAACAAATTATATGAATTATTTACTTCAAATTCAGTTGAAGCATTGAATTTCAGAAAAATAGCAAGAAGTTATAACAACCATTTTGCTTTCACATCTTTTGGTGTCAAGTATGACAAAGATTTATGTAAGATGAATAAAAGAATTTATACATTTGGGGTTTAAGGACAAGTTTATCATTACATAAACCAACTTTTACCATCGGACAATAACCCAACTTATTTACAGCTATATTTCTATGATACTGAAAATGAAGTATCAAATCGTTTGAAGATTTCAAACAAATTTTGTGATTCAATTTTACTTATGTTAATTGATATATTAAGGATTAATCCTTACTCTAGGTTCTTTCGTTCGTTGAGTGATATTGATAATTTACATACGTGTCGAATACAAATAAGATGTGATCCAGGTTTAGATCAAAGAGTCTACAACACTCCAATAGCTTCACAAGTAGCTGCAGTTTGGGTTGATGATGATCCATTTGTGGACAACAAAGTTCGTGATATATGCATTTATGGCCATAGTGGCACCTCACATAGAGTGCATTATTATTTTGGTTGTTATGATCCCCTTCAATACCCTTTGCTTTTCCCTTTTGGTGAGTCTGGATGGCATGAGGGTATTGAAAGAGTGAATAAAGAAATGTTTCATTCTTTTGCACAAGATAATATTTTAGACATGAATAACATAAATTCTGCAAATGAATTGATTGAAAGAGAGACTGAAGGTTTATAGTTTGAAAACTTGCTTTTCATTATTTTTTATTTGATTGTTTAAAACTTTTTTCTCATAGATTTTTTTTATATTTATCTTGTAGTTATGAAGAAGAGAAAGAAAAGATCACATGTGTCTTGTCGGGAGTATTACTGCTATAAATTACAGGTTCGAAATTCAAGTAATCATATTTTGCTCCATGCTGGTAGGCTTTTTCAACAATATGTTGTTGATATGTATGTGAAAATTGAAACTGTTAGATTAGATTACTTCCGTAATAACCAAAAACAAATACGAGCTGAAGTTTATCAAGGAATTGTTGATAGTGTTGAAGTCGGTGAAAGTAGATGTTATAAGATTGGTCGAAGAATTATTTTACCATCGTCATTCACAGGGGGTCCTAGAGATAATAAAAAACGATATATGGATGCTATGGCATTAGTTCAAAGATATGGTAAACCTGATTTTTTTTAACAATAACTTGCAATCCTAATTGGCTAGAAATATAGCAAGAACTAAGGCATAATGATGAAAGCCAAAACAGACCTGATTTGGTTACACGAATATTTAGAGCTAAGTTGGAGGAGCTAAAAATTGATTTGTTCAAAAGACATATTTTAGGTCCTGTTGCTGCATATATATACGTAATTGAATTTCAAAAGAGAGGTCTTCCACATGCACATTTTTTGTTGATTTTTAAATTTGGATAAAAAATTGCTACTGTTGATTTGGTTGATAAAATTGTTTCTTGTGAAATTCCAGACAAACATCGATACCCACATTTATATCCTGTTGTAGTAAAACATATGTTGCATGGTCCTTATGGAATATTAAATCCGAATAATGTTTGTATGTCAAATAATAAAATATGCAAAAATAAATATCCAAGAGAATATATAATCGCAACTTCGCTTGGTAATAATTCATATCCACGATATAAACGTCGGGATAATGGTCGGAAAGTAAAAGTTAGAGGACATTTCTTAGATAATAGATGGGTTGTACCTTACAATCCTTACTTAACAGTTAAATATGATTGTCATATCAATGTAGAAATCTGTTCGACTGTTAAAGCTGACAAATATTTGTATAAATATGTTTATAAAGGACATGATCGAATACATTTTTTGATAAGTGACAATCAAGAAAATGTTGATATTGATGAAATTTCTAGATATCAAACTGCTAGGTGGATTTCTCCACCTGAAGCTATGTGGAGAATTTATGGATTTATATTGTCTGAAATATCCCCCTCCGTTGTTTCGTTACAATTACATCTTGAAAACCATCATCTAATTACTTATAAAGATAGTGATAATTTACAATCAGTTATTAATAGAGATTATGCTCACAGAACTACATTAACTGAATTTTTTCGTACCAATATTACAGATGAAAAAGCTAAAACTCTTACCTATAGAGATTTTCCTTCTTATTTTGTGTGGGATGCAAACCAACGAATTTGGACTCCAAGAAAGCAAAAAAATGTTATTGGTAGAATAGTTACAGCTAATCCATCAGAAGGTGAAAGATATTACTTACGCCTATTGTTAAATCATATTAAGGGATCTACTTCTTTTGAACAATTAAAAGTTCTAAATGGTATACTGACAAATACCTTTCGTGAAGCAGCTCTTTTATATGGTTTATTAAATGAAGATAAAAACTGTGAGTTATGTTTAGCCGAAGCAATTGTTTACCAAATGCCCTCTTCACTTCGTAGGTTATTTGCTACCATATTAACGTTTTGTAGTCCTGATAATCCGCAATTGTTATGGAATAAGTTTAGAAGTTATATGCTTGAAGATTTCATCCAACAAGGTATGTCGTTTAATGATGCCCAAATAAAAGCACTACGACATATACATTCTATATTAGAACCATTGAATAAAAGTATAAACGATTACCAATTAGTGTCATTTCATATAAACATCGGAGAAGACGAAACGTTGGCTACCATGATTTCTGAGGAGCTACACAATGGTTGTAATCAAAGTTATAATTTTGATATAGATTCATTAAATAAAGAGCAGATGGATGCTTATAATACAATTTTGGACCGAATTTTGAATGATGATAATGACATGTTTTTTGATGGACCTAGTGGAACAGGTAAAACGTATTTATACAAAACTTTATTGGCAGCTGTATGCTCAAGAAACCTAATTGCTCTAGCTACAGCTTCTTTTGGAGTAGCTGCTTCATTATTACCAGGTGGTAAAACTGCACATTCTAGATTTAAAATTCCTTTAGAAATAAATGAGAATGTTAGTTGTTCAATTAATAAACAGTTTGCATTAGCAGACTTTTTTAGAATGACTAAATTAATCATTTGGGATGAGGCTCCAATGGTGAGTCGTTATGCCGTGGAGGCTCTAGATAAAGTGTTAAGAGATATAAATGAACAAGATGTACCATTTGGTGGAAAAGTGATTGTATTAGGTGGTGATTTCCGTCAAGTTTTACCAATTGTCCAAAGAGGGACAAAAGACGACATAATGAAAGCGAGTTTGGTTTTTTCATATTTATGGCCTTCTTTTACTCATTTACCATTGGTACAAAATATGAGAGCTCAATTGGATCCAGTATTCTGTAGTTATTTACTTCGTATTGGAAATGGTACTGAGAAAGAACACTCGTGTCATATGATTAAACTTGTAGCTGATATTACAATACAATTTCAAGATGAATTTACATCTTTGAAACATTTGATTGACATTGTTTTCCAAATAAGGAAAACTACATGCAGAATTTAGATAGTTTGATTAATAGAGTCATTTTAACACCAAAAAATGAATGTATAGATGAAACAAATAATATTTTACTAAAAGAAATTCCAGGGGAGATATTTACATATTATAGCTTTGATGAAGCCATTGAGAAATCCGAACACAATATCCAAGAAGATTTTTTAAATATATTAACTCCAAATGATATTCCACCACATGAACTCACATTAAAACAAAATTGTCCCGTTATGTTACTTCGAAATATTAACCCATCTGAAGGTTTATGTAATGGAACAAGGCTTGTCTGTCGAAAATTTGAGAGAAATGTAGTTGATGCGGAAATTGCTATTGGAGAATACCGGGGAAAGCGAGTTTTTTTTACCTAGAATTCCGTTTTTACCACTTGAAAGTGATAGAAATTCAATTCCTTTTAAAAGAACTCAATTCCCAATCCGTCCGTGCTTTGCAATGACAATAAATAAATCACAAGGTCAAACTTTAGATTTTGTTGGGTTATATCTTCCGGAACCTGTATTTTCCCATGGACAATTGTATGTTGCTCTGTCAAGAGCAAAAACAAGAAAAACTATTAAAGTTTTGATAAAACCATCAGACAAATCTAATACACATATTATATGCACAAAAAATGTGGTGTACCAAGAAATTCTTGGTTTGATAAGATGTTTATAGGTGTTTTCAAAATGATTTGAATCTATCTTCCAAAATTTGTATTTTGTATTTTTCAGTTGCTTTCATTGTCTTGTATTATTAGTTTACATGATTATCATGTAGCTTTTCTTATATAAAAATTAAGATGTTATACAAATCAAACAACTATTCTTCAAGATTATTACTAGAGTTTTATTTTTTGAAATTTTTTTGGGTGTGTTTGACCCACAAAGATGAAGCATACATTGTTTGCTCACTCTAGAAAGAATAAAATATATGAAGTCATAGTGGCAAAAGGTTTCCTAGATGTTCGCAATCAAATTTTATCTTTTATAGGTGTATCTTAAATTTCATTAATTATCTGGATTTGCTTTTTTTTTTTTTTTAACTAAACAATTAAATAGCCATTAATTATAATTTAAAGTTCGAACCATTCCTTAGTCAATGGTATTTTAGTCACTAATTCTTCATGCTAGATATAATCATTTAGATAGTGCCTATAGTTATTACTTAAGATGAATATCCAATTTCTAACAAGTTCAGTGTGTGAAATTATAAGTGAAATTATTTATCTGTTATCTGACTGTTTATTTGTCTATTATATGACTAGAAATAACAAGATATAGAGAATCTGAAGGCTAGTCAGGTTAGAAAATGCAGATAAAAAGGTGTCGAATTTATATAATATTTAATGCTTATATTTTATAAAAGGTAAATTTTCCATTGTAATCATAAAGCTTATATGTGCGTTTTATTTTTTGTCAGAATATATAACACAATTCAATGGCTTGGGAGCTTCTAACTAAGGCAAGTTCGTCGCACTTCTACAGTACACATGTATACGAACATGCATACAAAACCGATTCATTTTGTTTATTTTTTTTCAACTCTATTATTTCTTTTTGATGACCATGTTTTTCCTTTTGGTTGCAAAGTGCATACATTTTCTGTTCTTATTAGTTATTATTTCCGTGACACTCCTCTTCGATATACCCCAATCCTGATGAATATGAACAATAGATTCCTTTGTATTCATTGCATTCTAGGATCTGCCTTTATTGTTTAGATCATTTACTGAATGAAATGAGCTAATTTCAGTATTACATGTATGCTTATAAGGCAAGTTAACAACTATATACTCACTAAATTCAGGTAGAATGCATTGTGACATATACAATGGTCTTTCAAGTTCTTAAGTATCAAGTAATTTGATTGACGCACTTGTATTTTTAGATAATGTTTTCAACTGTGCCTAAGACAATCGCATAGATATGTTTTTTTGGTTTGTTTTTGAGGACGTGCTATTTATAGCAACATGTGATTTGAATGTGCATTGATGCTTATAATCAGCTATTAGAACAGTTTATTGTTGTATTTCTAGCTACTAACATATATTTGGATTTATTATTATCTTTATTCTAGACACTCTTTTCTTTTGTTTATTTACATGTTATTCTCTTACAAAATTGTTACACAATTTCACTGGTTATTATTTTTGACCATTACGTAATTCTTATTCTAAAGGAAGTACATCTGGTCTTGGGAGGTCATCAAGTCAAGCAGTACACATATAACAAAGTCATATGAAGAGGCAGGTAATGTTCTTATATATGACATACACACCAGATAGGAATGTTCAGTATTTGTATTATGAGTTTTTTACCATTTGATGTCCTGGATTTACGAACTTTGTATAGGTTTGTATAGGTTTAAAGGATATTTTGCTTTATAAAGATTGGTCTAAATATGGATAAATCCAACACACTATTTTTATAAAGATAAAATTAACTCATTTTCCTTGATTTAAGACTTTGTATTTTTAGAATGTTGCTTTTAGATTGTTATACATTTTGATCGCTGTAATTTATTGATGCGACTTTATTTTGCTGATAAAATTCAAGCCTACAAGGGCAAGATTAAGCAGAAAATTCCAGTATATAGTTAAAGAAGAATTGCAAGTGCCTATATAATAGTGGATTACCTTCGCACAATAACTTATTGGAATACAAGTAAGTTTCACTAAAAAAAAATAATTTGTTTATTTTTACGCTTATAATAACTTGTTCTATTATGTCGATTTAATAAATGTATGCTCTTTTAGTTAACAACCCACATTTCCATTCCAAGTTTTGTCAAATTGTCAAATTCATTTTTATTTGCTTCCAATAGTATCTTCCGTACACAATAATCAATTAAGGCACATTTTCTTTACTATTGAATTATTGTTTTTCTATAAGTAATTTATACAACAATTTTTGTTTTTTTTTAAATAGGAGTTATCTTTTTGGAAGTAATCATTCATTTTAGTTTCATATTTTCTATCTATAGGATATCTAACCACTTTTTTAGCTGTCTTTTATCAGCCATTTTTTGCAGCAAATTATGAAAAAAAAAGTGTCATATTCACAAATTAACACTTATCTCTAACTTAGTTTTTCACTTGCAGGCTTTTTTGACAGAAAAGTTATGAGCTTTAATAATTACTTTTTATCTCTATCTCTGAAAATATAAACATTACACTTCTATATAAATATAAATATAAATATATATATATATATATATATATATATATATATATATATATATATACACCAAGTCGACTGTGGATTTAATATAGGTATATGCTTTTTTAGTTAACAAACCACATTTAAATTCTAAGATTTGTCAAATTGCCAAATTCACTTTTATTTGCTTGCAATAACATCTTCTGTAGACAATAATTAACTAATACACATTTTCTTTACTATTACTATTGAATTATTGTTTTTCTCTATAAGTGATTTATACAACAATTTTTGTTTTTTTAAAATATGACTATATGAGTTATCTTTTTGGAAGTAATCATTCATTTTACCTTCATATTTTCTATCGATATATCTAATCACTTTTTAGCCGTCTTTTATTAGCCGTTTTTTGCAGCAAATTATCTGTGCAACTGTCATATTCACAAAAAACTTACTTTTACTACTGCTCATTTTTCACTTGCAGCCTTTTTTTTAGGAAAAAACGTATCAGTTATAATAATTACTTTATATCTTTTTTTTTTTTTTTTATTTATCTAATAAAAACATTACACTTCTATATATACATGAACATCTCAACTTTACAAAACTCAGAAGTTAGACTAGAGAAATAGAACAAGAAACACAAGTACGAGTTCTACTTTCTAAACAAGATATGCATACCTTTTGTACATTAGTGCAATCCTTATTTTGTATTATCTCTAATGTTTATATATTTTTCTTGAAGACTCAAACAACTCAACAAGATGTCAGGAAATTACAAATTGATTCCAGAAATCAGTCCAAATCAAAGAAACTGGCAAATCAAGGTGATTGTTGTTTAGAAATTGTCTCCTAAGCAAGCAAGAAACAGTAACAGTAGATATCAAAACATGTTTCTAATGGATTTCACAGTAAATACCTTCAAAGATCTCAATATTATGTATCAAACATCAGTATATCAACTAATATCTATACTATTTTGTATTTTTTTTTATCTCTCACAGAAAAATAAATATTTATACTACATTTATGTGTTATATATAGGGAAATAAAGTGCATACCACGTTGTATGATGCAAACATCGCTGCCTTTGAAGACCAGTTTGTGTTGAGCAAAACATACATTGTCTCGAATGCTATTGTAAAAGATATAAAGCCTGAATATAAAGCCTTAAATGGTGACATTCAACGGACAATAACTGGAAAGACTCGAATTCAGGAAGTCAATGAGAATAACATGGAGTTTCTATTTTCCACATACACGTTCACTCCCTTTGATGAACTCCAAAAATACATGGATTGCAACAATGACATAATTACAATTTTTAGATTTTTCATACCTTTAAATTTTTTAGTTTGTTCACATCTTCTCTATTTTATTGTTTTTTGCTACTAACATTACATCTAATATCTAGGCATACTTGCGGTTGCTATTGATATGAGGCCAAAACGACTTATTCAAACACGATATGGGAACCAAACATATGTGCAAGATGTGGTGCTAATAGATAAAAGCTTTCATACAGTCATCTTAGCAATGTGGGATAGTTATGTGGAAAAAGAATGCATTGTTCTTGCGGAAAAAATTGCCAAAAAGCCAATCATTTTAGCCAACCGTCTCAAAGTTTCATCTTTTAATGGTAATCAACATGCACTTTGTTATCCAACTATTTTTTTTGTGCAAAAATTAATATCAATCTATACAATACTACAGGTGTTACACTGTCAACTAAAATAAACAGCACCTTCTTTATAGATGCTACATTTAGCAAAGTTGCAGAGCTTCGACGATGGTAAAACTGTTGTCTTCTAATTCACATTAACTATATATGAACTTTCATATATTGAATCTCCAACTCATATAATGCAAGGGTGGAAGAACATACTGAAGAGTTGAATGAATTCACATTAGAGAAATCATGTCTTACAGTGACTCCAACAAAATTTTCTCCTCCAGCCCACAAGAAATTTACTGAAATACAGAATATAAAAGGCCGACTACTAGGGGTAACCTCTTTCGACTATATAAATACTACTTATTTTTGTCTACATAGTTCTCAATTGACAATAAATCTTTTCACAGCGCAAATACTTCTGGGTGAAAGCCAAAGCAACCATCATAACAACAAAACAAACTTTCTGGTATATGTCTTGTAGCAACTGTAATAGAGTCGGTCATGCAAATTTCGGTGAGACTTTTCCATGTATATATTGCAAATATCCTTCTTCAAAGGCTGTCCCCAGGTAATATTAGCTAGATTCTGGCATACTTTAACTTCATATCTATTTTTCTATTTCAAGCTGCAGTCATAATAAATTAAATCTCCATTATTTTAGAGCAACTGCTAATGTTCAGTTAGAAGATAGCACTGAAATGTTAATTGCAAGTGCCATTGGTGACCCTGCTGATATATTATTGAAGTATGATGCTGAGAGTTTAATGAATGATTCAAAACTCGTAAAGCCATATATTATCCTTATCTATGTCAAGTTTTAATTACTCACTATAATAATACCTGTTTTTTAATCCTCAAGAAAATGGTGCAAACATAATAGAACTCATGGATTCTGAAGAACATATATTTTATGTCAAGATTACACAACTAGAGCCAAACACTGCTGAATACAAGTATGAAATTGTGTTTGTACTTAATGCGTCCTCTGCTATTACTGATCCAACTGAAGAAACAAGTGATTCGACAGACCTTGTACCTCACAACAATTATGATAATCTCGACATTTCACCACCATCCGCAAAACGATCATTGTTCCAGAGTTCAAGTGACATGAATACTGACACAGAAAGTCCTACTGCTGTACAAAATCATCAAGTTGTAGAGAAAGGAAAGCTTGACTAATCGTAGGCTGTATTTGAAGACATCAATGCTACAACCTAAAAGATTCTCTACTCCTTTTGCTATCTCCAACCAATGAGCTTTGAGAGATTTGTTTTATTTTGTAGAATCATTTACTTCATGGTGTTTATGGTGTTTTTGTGATAGTTTTATTCTGTAACCTACTTTTGTATGAAAAAAATCTTCCATGAAGTTTGGTGCTAGGAAAAATGTATAACAAACTTCATGATGTTTACTTTGATGTTTTTTAAATGTATGAATGATATTTTGCTTCTAAAAAGTGTTTGTTTAGTTGACTTAATCTCTTACATTTTTTCATTAAGCATTAACATATTTTGTGTGAAGCCACAAATTTTTTTTTTACATCTATTAATTCTAAAAAAATTCAAGAGCTTATTATTGTCCTAGAGACATTTCAAATCCGGAAGTGTTAGCCAGAGCCAATATTCAGTATGCATAACTTCAAATCTGACAAGTTCGCTAAATATGATAAGTTCAATAAATCCAAAATAAGTCCAAATACGGTGAGTTCAATACAAATACAACAAGTTCGATTAAATACAATCATGGATCATAAAGGAAGAATTCATTATAACAAAAATCTACAGCAATCTTTCGTCTGTATATAACCATTCGATCTGCTGAGACTGCTTCTATTGGCTGCTGTAGAATGAAGCATTCTATATATTTCAGTAAATAAATTAAGCAGTTAAACCTGCAAAATAAATGGTTTTATGTTAAACAACATTTGTATATATCAAATATTACATATTATAGCAAATACCAAAAGCATCGAATGCTCACCTATTGTTTGCACACGGTAGATTAGGTATAGTCTCTAGGTCCATTCGTTCATTTATATGTTTCTCTATGTCTTGTCTGGTGGAAATGGTTAAACTGGGAATCAGTGCCTCAAGAATTTTAAATGTTGCTTTTGCATGTGCCATCACTTGTTCTGGTGATGAATATTATTGCTGCAATCATATATCTGGAATTTCCATTCAGAAAAATTTACAAGATACAGATACCAGCAATTGCCTGGATACGAGCATGGAATTAGTAAGTACTTGCACGCTATCCAAGGACGATCAGCTATCGACATTTCACCATTCACATATTGTTGGAAACGACTTCCATCCAATTCACCTCTTGTCGTTCCCATTTGTGAGTTAATTACCCACATTATTAGATGCTCACACTCTTGTTGAAATTCAAAATCCATTATTGCATATTCTTTAGAAACCATGGTACAACCTTTGTTAATACGCTCCCTCAATAACTTTAACTCCACCTCAATATACTAATCAAATAAATGCGTGTAAAATAAATTAGAAATACTAACTACGTAATCAAATTAACTACAATTGATGGAATTTACTTACCTCAATTTTTAAATGTTTTGTTGGATCTAATAGAGTTTCCAACGTGTCTCTTTGGTAGACATTACCAGTGTCATCCTTCCAATAATCACTATCCAGCATAATTTATAAATTATTAGTTATCAAGATATTCAAAGACAAGTTAAGTATTTTAGCGAATAAATTTTAGTACTCAAAATAGGAAACTATAATTAAATTTCTCACCCAGGTTTCTTCACCATTATCCAATCTATAATTGTTCTGTATTTGTCCACGTCATAATTTTCTAAACGGCAAACTTTGGATGACGAAGATTGTTTGGATTGCCCTTTTTTCTTCTTTCTTACCAACCTTTCAACTGGTTCAACTGCTGCTGTCTCCTGAGGTCCATGACTAGGAATTGGACTTGGATGGACAGAAACATGTTGCTGCATAAAACCACTAATGGTTGTCATGTTTGATTCCCAGTTACACATTCTATTCACCATATCGTCATATCTTTAATCTATATGAGACTTCATGTCTTGGTAATAATCTTCCTGCGATTTTTTTTGTTGTTCAAATAACTGTTGCTGTCTTTGAACAATAGCTTGATAACGAGCTTCTTGATTTTCTGCTTCAACAGCAATATGCGTATTAAACAAATTTGATACTGAATTATCCATGTAAGCATGTATACTAGATTGAATATAATCTTCATGTCATTTTCTTTGTTCTTCGAACAGCTGTTTTTGATTCTCCAAAATTGCGTGATAATTCGCTCTTGAATCTGCAACAATTTCAGCTTTTATGTTGTTATATACATCAGACATATGAGATATAATATTTTGCCTCGTACCCCCAACATTTCTTCTATCCGATCTTCAGTTATATATTTAGAACGACGAAAAGCCGAACTACAACCAATTCCCGTAGAAGTTGTCGAAACTTCAAGAATTGTGCTTTCTTGCCGATAAATATTATCTAGAATTTCTAATGGTATATTATCTATTTCTCCGTTCACAATAGCATCTAATATACCATGTTCATTATCCGCCGACAATGATAGTGTTATGTACCATGGCGTCTCTAACTCTTCTTCTGTTGGGTGAAGCACTGCAAGTACTGTGATCTGTAATCATAACAAAATAGTAGAATTGACAATGAAAATACAACTTTTACTTGATTTTCAAATAATTAAATGCTAATATAATTCATTTGGAATCATATGAAAAACATACATTCTTTCTATTAAAAAATTGCTTAATTGTTGTCTCATTGATTGTTTTCTTAGGTTTCCACCTGTGCATTCTTGGACTTTGTAGACTTTTGTATGTACGGTGTCCAAATTTCTTCCCAATCTTCGGAAATGCTTCGTATATCCAATACTAAAATATATTTAAAATAATTTTTTTTAGTTTCCGGCATACAAAATATTTATACATAATAACTCGAAAAAACAAATTTGCATTAAACATTTCTAACTTACTTGAAATGCAAGCGGATACCCACGCAATACATACTTAGCAATTTGTTGAGTTCGTTGCGTTCTCAATATTCTTTCCGATTGTGACTCTTTCAACGAATTTAACAAAGTAAAATATGCCTTACGGCCCCAAGGATACACAAGAAATTCATCCAAATGATCGACCATACCAAGAATTCTATAATCAATTTGTCTGGAGGTTGGTTTCAAAACACACTCCACCAACATAACTAATCCCAGTTTAAATTTATCTTCTTCATCCTCACACATACGGAATGCCTGGGATAACATTGTCATAGTAATTCTTTTGTTACCATTAAAATAATGATTCATAAGACGATTGTTATTATGGTCGATATTCATTGATGATTCATGGCATGGTAATCCTGTAATAAGGCAAAATTCTTGCATGCCAAACCTAGCAACATGGTCATCTAACTTTACCCAAATTTCATTTTCCTTTCCACAATTTATAAGCCTCATTATAAATTCATGTACTAATTTACTACTAAACTGTTATTCTTTCTCTATTTCTTCTTCTTCTTCTCTTCTATAAATAAATCCATAAAGGAATCCATAAAAATTACTACATAACACAGAAGCTTGATCATTTGAACCAATAAATCTTATAAAATCTTGCACATATTTACTATTTGGATATTGAACAATAGTGGCAGAAAACCATTGGTTTGGAGAGATTATGTACTCTAAAGCCATCTGCAAAAATATTTATAACTATATCTATCAATATTAAAAAAAAAACCAAATTTTATATAAATAAAATTAAAAATCTCCGTGTCACGGAGATAGGCCATCTCCATGACCATGTTACGGAGACATCATGCCCACCTGTGACACGGCCAGCATTCTTCGTGACACGGTCATGGTGATGGCCGTGACGGTCACGGTGGCTGTGTCACGGACATGGCCTGGCCGTCTCCGTGACCGTGTCACGGACATGGCAAGGCATTTTTTCGCGCTAATAAAATATTTAATATATAATAAATATACAATTCGGCAAAAAAAATCAAATATTTCCTAAATATTCAACTATAACAACGCCGAAACTAAATTAAGATGATTTTAAAAAAATTAAAATCTTCACGCTAGTAAAATATCTAATATATAATAAATATACAATTCGGCAAAAAAATATCAAATATTTCCTAAACATTCAATTATAATAACGCCAAAAACTAAATTAAGATGAATTTAAAAAAATTAAAATCTTCGCGCTAATAAAAATATCTAATATATAATAAATATAAAATTCGGCAAAAAATAATATCAAATATTTCCTAAATATTCAATTATAAGATGGTTGAACGCTAAATTAAGATATTTTAAAAAAATTAAAATCTTCGCGCTAATAAAAATATGTAATATATAATAAATATACAATTCGGCAAAAAAAAAAAAAATCAAATATTTCCTAAATATTCAACTATAACAACGCCGAAAACTAAATTAAGATGATTTAAAAAAATTTAAAATCTTCGCGCTAATAAAAATATCTAATATATAATTCGGTAAAAAAATATCAAATATTTCCTAAATATTGAATTAAAAAATCGCTGAAAACTAAATTAAGATATTTAAAAAAAATTAAAATCTCCACCTAATAAAAATATCTAATATATAATAACTATACAATTCGGCAAAAAAATATCAAATATTTCCTAAATATTCAACTATAAAATCGCCGAGAACTAAACTAGGATATTTTTAAAAAAATTAAAATCTTTCCCTAATAAAAATATCTAATATATAATAATAAATATACAATTAAGCAAAAAAAAATTAAAATAACCTCGCGAGACGGTGCACATCTCGCACCGTGCGAGACGCACGGTGTCTTGCCAAAGGCGCCGTGACTCTGGCATAGTGCGAGATGCACGATGCCGTGCGAGAGGCCCCACGTGTCTCGCACGCTTACATCTCCCATGATTAAAATGTCTCATTCTTCTTAACTCCATTCACCTACCTCCCTTCGTTTTCCACTTGTTTCTTCTTCAAAGTTTTCCCGCCTCAAACAACTCATCTCTTCTATTCGTAGATTCAACATTTTCGCAATTCATTTTTAATTCATTCTCCAACAAACAATCCCTATTGGTATTTATTGTCTAAATAATTGCAGAACACAAGATTTGAATTAAAACCAAAGGGGGATAGATTCTTGCAGTAGCAAAATCGGCCATTCTAAACTCCACTCCAATTATTTCTCTATATAACTACAGATTGGGTAATAATCTTTAGTATTTCAAGCACCTGCTTTTCTTAGCATTTTTGTTTTTAAATAAATTCTTTGGTCCTGACATTGTGTTAGTTTCACAGAATTCTAGGTAATATATTCAATTCGTGCAGGCCGGGTTTTTTGTATTTTTATCAACCAGGTAAAACTTTTGTTCTCTTCTTCTTTCTGTGGTTATTTTGCATCCAAAATTGGATGATTGAATGGAGTACTAAATGGAGTACGGGATGTTGTAGTGTTGGGTTTATGATTGTTGAGCTGAATAAAAGTCAAAACTAGCTTCATTAACACCAGTAATTTCGAAATTTTCATCCAAACATAATACCTACAAACTGTTTGTTAAATTGTGTATATGAAACTAGATAAACATCGTGTTGATTGTGTAAATTTGTGTGTTCCTCTTTATTTTTAATGTTGGAAATTCATTCAAACATTAAAAAGATGACAATAGGATATACTTCAGTGATGGAAAGGAATGTGGTGCAAGAATTAAAGTACACATCCCTCAGATTAAGTCACATTTGAGCATTTTATAGAACAAATTTCATTTTGTGTGATATTCATGAAAGGATGGTTCTGCAATATGGATACAGACACCTCGACTTGTCAACATGGATATTCATGTCTTATTTCATTCATTCTTCTATGGCCATACATCCATCTTAAAATTCTTATCTGTATAGTTGATCTAACAAGTGTTAGCATTTGCCTTCTAAACTGAGCAGATATTTCACAAAACATAGAACTCTGGTAGCATTGCTCCATATCATTCAACCATTATAACCTTATTCAATATATTCTCTTCAAGTTTTCCTTATGAGAAGTTGGTATTTAAATTAATCACAATATGACAAGAACCTCTATTGTGAATGCTATCATCCTTATTCCTTCTTAACGAAATGCACATTCCACTAAATAGATGTAGTTCTACTTAACCAAAAACCTATAAATTCCGAAGTACTCCTCCATACTTCCACCTTAGAGATTATCTCTATCTTGGCTCAATCAACTAAAATTATGTCGTCTTGTAGAGCAATCTATAGCTAAAGCAAAAGGATATGACCCAAGGCAAAATATTAGTACAAGTCAATGGAAAACGAAAAAATTTTAAGCTACCTTTCTGCATCTTGATGGCTGCTTCATTGTATATATTTGATCATTAGATATCTTATAAAAATTCAAATTTTTCTCTTAACACTCACCAAAGCATTTATTGGATACACAATCATATAATTTTTTTAATTAAATACAATTCTTACTATTCCCATACTTCTCCATTAACCTCCAAAGTATCCAAAATGATTTCTAATTTGAAACTATATATTTCACTCTCTCTCGTAATTTCATAATCAGACTTGTAAGCTAAGGACTTCTGAAGATAAAATCGTAAATACCTCTAACAAAGTAGTGGACAAGGTGTTAGAAGGAATAAAAATACCTTTTTAAGAAGCACAGCTCTGGGAATGGCCCAGTGGCTTCATCAGGTTTAGGAACAAAGCTATGGTTGCTCTCTCTTTTACCATTTTCTTTCTTCGCTGCTGCCATTGTTATCTGTAAAGAAAGTGGTGAAAAGGTAGAAGAATGGTACTTATGTCGATTTGCTGATGAATACTTATTTAATTTTCAACATGTCACCTCATATGCAAGACGGATTTATCTTCGTCAAAGTCTTGAAACGTGTACAAATTTCATAAAGAGGGTAGCCACTAGACTCTGAATGCTAACTTCATACAGTAAACCATCTCCTTAAAAAGCCAGGGAGAGGATAATGAATAGCAAATCACATTTAGGGATCTATACCATAACAAGAGCCAAAATGTTAAAAAACAAGGGATGATGAAGAGATGAGAAATTTATTAACAGCAACTATTTACAAACTATCATTTCAAGAACTCGTAGGAAAACTCCAAAAAACTTCTTTGATCTTTGGATGATGAGCTCGAGGCAGTTAATCCAGCTTTTTGAAAGTTAACTGATGATTTTTTTCCTGTGTATAGTGTATCATGAAAAATGTCAATGATCCTTCTACTTTCAATGGCAGTTAATCCTTTAAGGTTACTTTCATTGAACATTTTCTTCACACAAAGACTAAACCATGTGCCTCTTCTTTAACTCATTCGAATTAACAACAATCTTCTTAATCTATATTGCAAAAAAAAAAAAAAGAAAAATCTGCAACTTCCAGGTTATTTATTGAGTAAAAGTGCTTGTCAAATTCCAAAGCGTTTGATTGCAAGGGTAGAATTTAGGTGAAAAGAAAACGAATTGTAGGGAATTGAATTACCTAGAATTTGTTTTATAGGAAATTCTAATTAATGGTGTTTGATTGGTATAATTTTTCACCTAATCTGTTTGACTTTGTTTTTTATGCAAATTATTACTTTTGGAGATAAATTTTTTTACAATCCGCATTAATTAAATAGACATATAATTAAAATGGAAAAAAAATATTTATGTAATATTTATAAGGCACACACCTCTAAAACCAACCAAAATTACCTGTACCCTGATAGACAAAGCATATACCTCAAGTTGAGAGGCACCTCAAATTTACTCTTCTCTCCAACTATATATTATTAGTTGACAATAATAAAATAATATATTTGAATAGGCATATTATATTTTCATTATTAATAAATTTAATTCTAATTAATGACTTGTGTAGATGTCTTTGGAATATATACTCTCTCCAAACCAGTGGTGTTCCGCTACCATCACACAGTATCCACATCATCAATTCATCAAAGATTTCCTGGAATTTATAACTGCCGAACAATAAGCCTCTTTATTCAGTAGTAATTTCTACGGATTTCTATATGGTATTATTTACAGAGGAGAAGAACACAACAGTTTATTGGCAAATTAGTGCATGAATTCATAATGAGGTTTGTACACTGTAGTAAGAAGAATGAGATGTGGGTACAGTTAAACAATCAGTTTGCCCGTTTTGGTATGCAAGAATTTTGTTTGATTACTGGATTGCCTTGTCATGAGTCCAATGTCAATCTTCAATTGAATAATACTAGGCTTAGAAATCAATATTTTGATAGTACAAAAGTGATTACTATGAGAAAGCTTTTTGAAGCATTCCACCTTTGCCAAGATGAAGATGATAAATTCAAACTAGGATTGGTTATGTTAGTGGAATGTGTGTTGAAACTAACCAGAAGAATTATTGATTACAAGAGTCTTAGCATGGTTGAGAATGTTGATGATTTTCTTGCATATCATTGGGGTCGTAAAGCTTATTTTGTTCTGTTACACTCATTGCAAGAACGGGTGCAAAGAATGCAACATAATGAGCAAATTGATTGTAAATATTCATTGCCCGGATATCCACTTGCGTTTCAGGTATTTGTTTTTATTACTTCTTAAACTATTTGTAGAAAAATCATTTATATTAAATATTTAAATTTCTTAATATTGTAGTTTTGGTTTTACGAAGCATTTCCTGAAATTGGAGAAACATTTGGACGACGTAGATATAAAACTTTACAAACTCCAAGAATGCATAGGTGGAAGCCGAACAAAAAATTATCAGAGGAAACTATTAGACACTTTTTGGCCACCGAAGAGGTATGTCTTCTTTTATCAACCTACATCTATATTTAACAATTTTATCATGTTTGTTTATTCTATTTAACAAAAATTTTCAAATAAATATTTAGGTACACATAGTCACAGTATTACACCCAACAGAAGAAGAATTACAAACAGCATGGTACACAAGTCTTTCACTACCATTGGACAACCAAAACAACGTATTAGAAGCCATAGTCAATAACCAATCACATAACCTACCGGAT